>JARCFY010000005.1:57079925-58373258 GCA_029233225.1 Lepidodactylus listeri | reverse complement strand
TCCTAGTTATAAAAATGCAAATAAGATATGTGGGTGTGCTAATAAAGGGGATTCAGAAATAATTCAGAACATAATATAATGACAGCATATTGAACAATGGAGCATTCATTTGGAATACTGTGTTCAGTTTGTAGTGTCATCACTTACGTAAGGGACATTGGTAGCTTCCCAAAAAAAGAAATGGGCTGGGGTAGGAATGTGAAATTTTGGAAGGGTTTCTGGAAATAAAATAGTAATGTGGCAAAGGCTTAAAACTGCTCACCTTATCTCTCAGGGTTGTTGTTGTTCAGTTGCACAGTCAAGTCCGACTCTTTGCAACCCCACGGACCACATCACGCCAGGCCCTCCTGTCTTCCATTGTGCTCCAGAGTATGTTCAATTTCTCTCAGGCTAGATGCACATATTTGGATTTTGGGATCACAGAGACAATCCATCCATGCTTTTAATTTGTTGCACTGCTATAATGGGCATATTTTCTGAACGGATGTATCATGGGTTCATGTGAAAAGCCAGTATGACTACCAGAGAATGCTTTCATAGCATTCTCCGTTGTGTTGTGGAGCATTGGACTTGTGCTCAGTACTGTGGGTATACTTTGCCCCATTTCTGTCCTGTTTACCTGGTCAATAGAAAATGAAATGCCAGCAGTTTTATCAGGACTGTGGCCAGCCATCCTCACTCTGGCCACGGTCACACAGCCCTTTAAAGCATTTAAAGGATTGACCGGACCAGCCGTGGCTACTCCCGTGCCGAAGCGGGCTCAATCGTGGGTTCCTCCCGCGTTTTCCGACCCTGGGAAAATCAAGTATTTTCCCGGTGGTCACACGAGGAACCTGTGATTGAGCCAATCTGGACAGCTCTCTCTCACAATGATTGCGAGAGAGGGCTATCTGATCGTCTCTCCCAGGTTTCCCCCCCCTTTTTTTGAACTTGGGCACTTGGGCACTCAAGCGCCCAAGGGCAAAAAGGGGGGGGGAACCCGCCCCGTGCTCCGCTCCAGGCCCCGAGACACACCAGCCCCTGCCTGGCACCCCCCCCCCCCAGGTTCTCTCCAAACTTACCAGGCGGCGGCTGGCGGGGCTCAGGGCTGGAGCGGAGCGCGGGGTGAGCCAGCCAGCCAGGACTGGTCCAGATTCGCCGTCCCAGTGGCGGTGGCGGGGGGGTAGAGCGCTCTCCTGCTTGCCTCCCCCAGCCGCCACCACTGGCGGCGGGGTTGGGATGTGAACATGTGTGAACATCCCAACCCATAAGAAAAAATCCCGGATAAAATCCCAGCAGGATTTTGTGGCCTCTGTGGGGCCACCACATTAGCTGGTGGGTCTTTAACAATGCAATCCTAAAGTATTTATTTACAAAACTTTATTTACCACCTTTCTGCCTTTACAATGGTCAATAAGATGGTTAACATATTAAAGCATACATAATAATTTTCCATTTTAAAACAATTATCAATTTTAAAACTCCTAGGGATGTCAGCCTCCAGGTGGGACCTGGGGATCCCCTAGAATTTACAGCTCATCTCTGGACTACAGAGATCAGTTCCACTGGAGAAAATGCATGCTTTGGAGGGTGGGCTATATGGTATTGTACCCTACTGAGGTCCCTGTTCTTCCCAGGCTCCATTTCCCAACCTGGATCTGGACACCCTAGCCTCCCACCCCTGCCAGTGGCCAGGGGGGGACCTGGCTGGCAACCCTACCCCCAAACATGCATCACTAAATAGAGCTAAAATATGCACAAAGACTTTAAAACAACAACTAAAACATTGGGCAGGAAGGAGGGATCACTGAGGGAATGCTAAATGAAATTAAAAAGTCTTCACCTTCTGCCAGAAGATGACACCAGAACAAGAAAGACTAACCTCCCTCTGGTAGGATGCTAGCGTCCAGGTAGAGCCTGGAGATCCCCTGAATTACAGCTCCTCTCCAGACTACAAGGATCAGTTTTCCTGGAGAAAATGGATGTTTTGGAGGGTGGACTGTATAGCATTGTACCCCCCGAGGTTCCTGTCTTCCCCAGGCTCCATTTTGAAACCTCCAGGAGTTTCCCAAGCTGGATCTGGCAACCCCCATCCCTCGCTGGTGGACCTGGAAACCCTACCCTGGGGAGAGAGTTCCAGCTGCCACAACCAAGAATACCCTCTCCTTGGTTGCCACCTGCTTAATCTCAGAAGGCATGGACACCTGAAGCAGGGCCTCTGGATATGACCATAGCAGTGGATCCTTCTGGTATGCTGGTCCCAAACCATACAGAATTTTGAAGGGCAACACCAGCGCCTTGAATTGTACCTAGAAGCAAATTGGAAGACAGTGTAGATCAGGGGCGTAGACTTTTCTGAAGTCTGGGGGGGGGCGGGGGTTCTTTAGCGCGCGCAAATGTTTCCGCCCCCCCCTACCGCCAGCCGCCGCGCCTCCCTGGCCCTTCCGAGGCTCACCAGCCGGTGCTGCTGGTGCCTTTCCCTCCCCCTCCCCCCTGGCCACTCCCTCCCTCACCCCTAAAAGAGGAAGAGGGAGAGATAAGGAGGGAGGAATGGCAAGGCCGGGGGGGGGGGAGAGGCACCAGCTGGCGAGCCTCGGAAGGGCCTGGGAGGCGCGGCCGCAAGGCACTGGCGGCAGGCGCGATGTTTTCCCGGAGGGGGCTCAGTCCCCCCCGGGAAATTTCAGGGGTGGCTCGAGCCCTCGAGCCCCCCCGTAGTTTACGCCGGTGGTGTGGATAGACCTACTGCTGTCAACATCCTAGCTGCATCATTCTGCACTAGTTAAAGTTTCCGAACACTTCTCAAGGGCAGCCCCATGTAGAATGCATAGCAGTAATATAATCTAGATGTAACCAAGGCAGGCTCCTCAGTGTAATGTTTTCTGCCCAGGAAAAGCCACAACTGGCTAAGCAGTTGAAGCTGCTAAAAGATGTTCCTGGCCACAGCTGCCATCTGCTTATCTAGCAGTAATCCTGGGTCTAAGAACACCCTAAGGCCACAGACCTGTTCCTTCAAGGGGAATGCAACCACATCCAGAACGAGTGGCACCTTAAATCCCAGGTCAGACCTGGTTTCTGCCCACCAGTAGCAGTTCCATCTTGTCAGGATTAAACTTTAATCTATTAGCCTGCATCTGCTCCAGAAGTGCCTCCAGGCACCAGTTCAGGTTTTCTACAGCCGCTGGGATCAGCTGGAAGCTTAAGACATAGCTGAGTGTCATCTGCACATTGGTGACAACCCAGTTCGAAGAGTTACACCCTTCTAAGTGCATTTATTTCAATGGACGTGAAAGGGTATAAGGCATAGGACTTTATTGAAGGGGAATTAAAGGGAAAAATAAAAAAGGGAAAAAAATACCTTGGGGAAAAATCAGAAGCATTTATAAACTGGCTGCCAGGTGCGTATGTTCATGTGCATTTCTGAATTGTTTTTCTATTCCCAAACTTTTGTCTACTTATACTGAACACCTTCTTTAAGTAAATAAGATTTTCCTTCAGTTACCTCTTACCTTCTTTAAACACCTTGTCGTGTTTACACACTTAGCAGCCACAGGGAGGGATGAAACTGCCAGGGAGGGATATAGAATGGATGGAGCTAAACAAGTCATATGGGTAGACTTTGGAATGCTATTATTTTGAGAGGGTGCCAGCCTCTGTTCCTCCTTCCTAAACCAGACTTTCCATTGAACTGAACATATCTCTCATTCTTTAAATGTAAGTTGTCAAGTTACAAATAAAAAAGTTTTCAACAAAAATGTTAGGTGGAATGAATCAGGGCTTTGGGTGGAGCAGTGCACTCATCCCCCCCCCCCCCCCCGGTTAAGCCAAGAATCTCAGCCAACTCTGGGTTAGGAAATTCCTGGACATTTGGATCGGAGCCCAGGAAAAGCAAGTTTGGGGGAAGGGAGGGACCTCAGCAGGGTATAATATCATAAGAGTTCACCCTCCAAACCACCTGTTTTCTGCAGGGGGACTGATTTCTGTCATCTGAAGATCTGCTGTAATTCCTGAAGATCTCTAGGACCCGACTTTAGAACACTTTCAGTGTCTTGGGGCATAGGGCTGCCAAGTCCAACTTGGGAAATATCTGAGGACTTTGGGGGTGGAGCCAGGAGACTTTGGGGGTGGAGCCAGGAGAAAGGAAGTGACATCATTTTGTGATGTCACATCCTGTGATGTTGCTTCCACATGCTGACACATGAACTCATGAAGTTTCCTAATACTGAGCTTCTGCTGCTGCCTTGAGCTTTATAGGCTTGCAAGCAGCATTACCCAGACTGTGACTTTTATGCCACTGTTTTTTGTCGCTGAACAAGAGTCAGTGTTATGTAGCAGTCAGTTTGTTTGGCTGGGATCTGGGAGAGCCTGGCTCAAAACCCTGCAGTGCCATGGAATCATTTTATTTAATACTGAATCAGGCCATTGGTCCATCAAGGTCAGTATTGACTACTCAGACTGGTAGTGGCTCTCCAGGGTCTCAGGCTGAGATCTTTAATGTCACCTATGACCTGATCCTTTTTTTAGCTGAAGAGGCTGATACCTCCTGCATGTCAAGCAGATGCTCTATCACTGGGCAATGGCCCTACTGAATCCTTCCTCATCTCGGCAGAATATGAAGCACTAAGTGCTGCACAAGTGCTAAATATGATTTTCATATCATAAGAACAGGAGAGAAGCCACAGTGGATCAGGCCAACAGCCCATCCAGTACAACACTCTGTGTCACACAGTGGCCAAAAATACCAGGTGCCCTCAGGAGGTCCAGCAGCAGGGCCAGAACTCCAGAAGCCCTCCCACTGTTGCCCCCCAAGCACCAAGAATTCAGAGCATCACTGCCCCAGACAAAGGGCTCCATTTAGACCTTGTGGCTATAATAGCCACTGATAGACCTCTGCAGGATGGGGAGAGAGAGAGAGAGACAGACAGACAGACAGACAGAAAAAAGAAAGAAAGGGGGAGGGGGAGAGAGAGAGAAGGCAAAGAGCTGGCAGACCCCAGCAGCTTACCCCAAGCAGCTTACTCCAGCAGCAGGCCACATGCAAAAGCAGGCCCTTCAGCAGAAAGAGCCTCTCTGGGCGGGACTCTCTTCCTCTCTCTTAAAGGGGAAATGTCTGTTGAGGCTTTTTACTCCAGGGCAGGCTCTCTGCAGACATTTCCCTTTTAAGAGGCCAGTGCAGGCTCCGACGTTTCCCTGCTGGCAGCCATTGCCTCCCCCAGTGGCCAATTCTGAAAAAGCGGGGGAAAGCTTTAAAAATCGGTGCTTCCCCCGCCCTACCCGGGGACTTAGCAGCCCTATAAAATGGGGCATGATTTACAAAAGACTGAGTAGAAAATTCTTAGGTTCTGCTAGGGGTTGCCACCCTGCAGGTGCGGCCTGGAGATCTCTGAGAATTACAGCTGATCTCCAGATCACAGATATCAGTTCCCCTGGAGAAAATGTTTGCTTTGGACTCTATGGCATTATGACCTGCTGAGGTCCCTCCCCTCCCCAAATCCTACCCTCCCCAGGCTCTACTCCCAAAACTCTAGGAATTGGCAACCCTAGGTTCTTCGCATCCATGCTTACAACTACGTAAATTAAAATATATCAGTGTGACTAAGTTAAAAGACATCAGCATTAGAACATTTGAAACGGCAAGAACTGAAAACAGAGAATCTACTGGAATTCCAGTCACGTTGTATAGCATTAGAGGGTTTAGCGCACATTTTGCCCCACCAAAAACATTTCATGGTTTGACAGCCATCGCATGTTAACATAAGGTTTCAAGAGCTCACCCAGGCATTTTTTCAGTGGGTGTTTGACTTGGCTACGCTTCAAGCAGCACAAATGACACTTGGCATTGTGTTTGCATTGACTTGTCCGAATAAAGGAGGCCTGTTGCTTTAAATTATGTTTGCTGTGACTCTGGAAACTAAGTAAACAGTGTCTTAGTAAAACCTTGCTTCTAGCAGAGAGAGACTGGTGACAGAAAGTACTGGGACTGAAGGTTGTAGCTGTTCCCAGCAAAGGATTTTCCCAGTCTAGGCCTCAGAAATTCACTTTAAAGCTCTGTAAAACATAGAACAAAGTTGACAGGCTTTGTGGTTATACCCAGTGCTATCCTGCTGGCAAAACAGAATAAACCAATCATTTAACAGGTGAGTTCTAAAATAAAAATCTTTATTTTGTGCAGGAAGAAATTATGAGATGGAGGGAGGAACCTTAGGTAGGGATATTAGGGTTTAAATCTGGAAACTCTGTCTGAACAGAGAAGCATCTAGTGAGGCAAAGGAAGCTTTTGCATATGAAAGCATTCAGACTGTTAGAATGTTTTTTTTTTAAAGTTTGCAAGAGGAAAGAAAAGAAATAAGACATCCTTGGCTTATCATAGCAGGCAGGACTATCTCAAGAAAGTCTATGATTCTGGAGATCCAGTTTGCACAAGCCAGTGTGTACATTGTGGAGTAATTCATGTGGAAGAAGGGCAAAAATATATAAAGAAACATTCTAAGTTCCAACAAAGTCACCATGATTTGCAGAGACTGGAGACAAGCAACTGTTTCTGGGAGCTCTTCAACATCAGTCTTTCAGATAAGAAATGATTGCCCTCTTTTTCCTCACTGAAATTATCTTTCCTATTAGGGAGTTATTGTTAGCCCAGCAACAAAGACAGTTGTTCTTAAGTTGCCTAGTATTTCATGTAAATGCTGAAATGGCCTAGTTGGGTTCAGAAAAAAAAGAATCAAAAGGTAGACTTTTTGTTAGATTAGTAGATCTTTGAGACTTTTTGTTACCTGAAAGCTGGAAGGTTCATTAATTAAAAAAAGAGACTTTGGATTAAATATTTTTGAATCTGAGGACTAGGCAGCCTGATAAATACTGATTTGTTTTTTTGAATGATGAGCAGAAACTGAAGTTCTTTAAAATGTACCCAAACTGAATAACATCTACTGTTATTAATGTATGATTTTAATATGTTGTCAAAGGCATGTATGTATGATTTTGTTTATGTTTGATTTTCATCCAACTATAAGTTAACTGGCTGAACACACATGAACAGAGATAGATATACTGAAAGCATATTGTTATGGTAGCTTGATGAGTCATCCTGGGTTTTCATTCCACACCCATTAATGTCCACGGAGTTAAATAGCTCAGAGCCATACACTGAGAAACCCACACCTTAAGGATTATTTATTTGAAACCAAAGCCATGTTGATTTTTTAAATACCACTAATACTTAGGATGCTTCCACATGAGGAGAATTGCCCATTGTGCTCTGAATGCTGAGGCATCTGCAGTGGCAAAGGATGAGCTGTTTGCTGGCTTTTTAACAAAACAATTGGTAACAGGTAAATCACTTTAGTGTTAGGATGCAATACCTGCCACTGATCTTTTTTAAAGACAAAAAGCCTATCAGTCACAGGGGAGGGGGAATGGCAGTCATGAGAGGAAATGGATAGAAAATGGTGCCAGATGTGAGCGGAGAGGTGAGGAAGTCAGGAAAGATTGTACTAAAGCCTGTTTGAGAAACTGTGTAGTAGAGCCAGGGAAAACTTGGAAGATGAACACTTGCACAGTGATCTCAAACAGAAGGAAAATCTGATGTGATTAGCAGGGAACGTGGAACAAAACCTCTGAAGGGAAGCAACTTCAGTCAAATTTTATACCTGTATCCACATGGTCAAGATCAGTTGACAGCATCTTCTTGATTGTAGCATCCATAAGCCAAGATCACACATTCAGGACACATGAGAATGTTGCCCCATCTCTTGATGCTTCCCCCTGTTCTAACCGGAGCATTTTTCAGAACAATTAATTTGTGTGGGTTGACTTTTACTGGGCAGGGTTAAGTTACCATGCAGAAAAATTAATTCCACATACAATATTTTATATTTATGTGTATTTTATGCTCTTAGAAATAAGCGAGTTCCCAATCCAAATAAGGGGATACAAATTGCCAGCTACCATGTGACTGCTGGTAGAAAATGACCTGATGGAATCTATCATTAAAGCTTGTTCATTCTTCTTGCAATATGACCTGTTAGCTTCCATAACAAGAGGATGTTATATTTTTAGTAAAGGTTTGACACAAACTGATGTATAGCTAGATGCCAGCACTCAATGTTTGGCAAGTAAATTCCAATGCACATACCTCTCTCTCTCTCTCCCTCTCCCTCCCTCCCTCCCTCTCTCTCTCTCTCTCTTTCTCTTTCACACACACACACACATTACCTAATCAGTGAATTACATGGGAATCTCTCTTTCTCTCCCATCATCATTCTCTTTCTTTCTGTTTCTCTTTCTCACACATCAGTTTCTCAGCCATCTCTTTTTTCTGACACATTTATGTCTCTCATCACCTTCTTGCCTGTCTCTTTCTCACAGTCTCTTCCTTGCCACTTTCTTTCCCACGTCTCCCCCCCACCTCCTCCCTGGAACATGCACTGTTTGTGGAAAGGCTTTACCACTTCAAGCACAAACCATGTTAGATGCACAGTATAATCTAAAGTCTGTCACATTCACTACCTGTGTGAATTCATATTCCAGTCAATGGAATGCAATTAGCAATGTATTCACAAAATTATCAAATTAAGACTAAAAACTCCAAGATTTATAATTTGGAAAGCCAAATATTTTACACACACACAAACACACCCCATATTTGATGTAAAGGAGGACCTTTGTATTTTCTTTATATAATCCCTACAGTTTGCAATTAAATCTCTTTATATCATTAGATATAATGAATTATTAGATAGGAATTATTGCTTTAGGCAGTAATTTGAGGTTTGATGCCTATTTTACTGTAGAGTTTTGCCCAAAATACAGAGCATCACCCCTGACGTCACTGATGAGTGACATCATTTCTGGGTGACGCAGGCACATTGCATGCAACATCACTGTTTCAGGGGGAATGGGGGGTGACATCACTTCCCACTCCTGGAATGTCCCTCCCATCCCCCTATCAGCAGGCGAAAGGGACTTGGCAACCCTAATCTGCCACCCCATGGGCAGTCCAGCGGGCACAGTAAGGAGACAAACAGGAGGGGGCTGGGATCAGCTTGAGTTGGTATGGCACTGCCCCAGCCTCTACTGAAATAAGCCCTTGTTACAGTTTCTGTCTTGGTAGCATAGACTGAGGCCCCTTAATTGTCAAATATTCCTTCACAAAAGGCTGTTGCGACAATAACTGAGACAAAAATCATATATTCCAATAGCAAAGTTTGCCAAATCTTTGGATACTTAAATTTGGTAACTGGAGCTGTGAACAGGCAAGACCAAACTTTCTACAAACTTGAAAAGGGCCCCAGATTTACAGAAAAATGTGAAATCTAAAAAAATATATTGGGTGGCTTAAAAAACTCAAAAATGGTCAAAGGCATGCCTGTAGCTTTAAATTTCTTCAATGGCTGTTGCTAGGCAACCACAGCATTTCAGCCATCAGTTTCTATGAATAAAAGGCAGGGAAAGGAGTCAGGGCCCTTTCCAGGACTATTTTGGCCTTTGAGGAAGTACTCATTGGCATCAGGCCAACACCACCATTGCTGCTGTGGGGGTGGGGGAGGAAGCAGATGGGAGTTCAGTAGAGTGATGGAATGCAGAAAGATATAGAAAGAGTGATGAGGTAAGGGGCAGAAAGAGAGAGGAAGTGACAGGCATGGAGAAGAGAGACAGTAAGAGAACAGTTGGTGTGTGGGGGAGAGAAAAGTAGGGGGAGAGGGGAGGAAGTAAAGGTGGGAGGGAATGGGATAGCTGCTCCCTCAAGTTTCCTATGGGTCCCCACTTCTATATACTAATAGCCAAGTTGGCCATCTAAGGATACTTAAATCTGGTGAGTGAAGCTGTAAACAGGCAAGAAAGATCTTTCTACAAACCTAAAAATAGCCCCTAGTTTGCAGAAAAAAGTAATATCTTAAAAAAAACGTTGGGTGTGGGGGTTTACAAAACCTCCAAATGATAAAAGAAGCTCCTGCAGATTTAAAGTAGTGGATTCCTTCAGTGGCTGTTGCTAGGCAACCACAGCATTCCAGGCTGGGTTTCTGTGAGTAAAAAAGCAGAGGGAGATGGCAGGGTCCTTTCCAGGCCTATTTGGGCCTTTGAGGAAGGACTCATTGGGGCCAGGCTTTAGAGTTGCCAGCTCCAAGTTGGAAAATTCCTGGAGATTTTGTGGTGGAGTCTGAGGAGTGCAGGGCTTGTGGAGGGGAGAAGCCTCAGCTGGATATAATGCCATAGAGTCCACCTTCCAAGCCACAATTTTCTCCAGGGGAACAGATCTCTGTTGTCTGGAGTTCAACTGTAATTCTGGGAGAGCTCCAGATTTCATCTGGAAGTTGGCAACAGTAGGCCTGGAAGCGACTTGTGGGTGACTTGATTCCACCTAGGGTTGCTGGGTCCCCTTGCCATCACAGAAGGGGGTTGGGGGGCGTTCCAGGGGTGGACGGGACATCATCAAGCAACGTCCCCGATGTGATGACATCACTTGGAAGTGTCAGTGATGTTGCATGTGATGCAGTGGTTTTGGGGGCAAAAACTCTTTTTTTTTTTGGCTTCAAAACTGTAGAGTTTGCCCAAAAACCACTTCTGGGTGATGCCATCGCATCAGAGATGTAGCCCAGTGATGTCCCTATTTGGAAGTGGTGTTTCCCTCACCGGCCAGCTGGCTGCCGGCGGATCACAGCCACCCAGAGTGGGGGGGACCCTCACTGGGACTTGGGGGCTGGCAAGCCTAATACCATCTGATTTGCATGACTCAATTAGGCCTGGCTGCTTGCTACTCTTCAACAGCAGCCACACTATGAAAGCTAGTGTGGTATAACAGTTAGTGCTTCGAAGCAGGGTCTGGGAGACTCAGATTTGAATCCTCATCTTGCTGTGGAAGCTCACTGGGTGATTATGGACCAGTCACATACTTGCAGCTCACAGGGTTGTTGTGTGGATAAAAAGGAGGACATAACAGCTGTTTTGGTCCCTATTGTGGAGAAAGGTGGGATATAAATGAAGTAAATAAAGAATAAATATGGCTGAAAATGGGAGGCAGACAAAAGGTAGGTTGGTGAATGGCTGAGAAGGAGAGAATGAGGCAGGGAAAGGGTAGAGGGTGCAGGGGTTGATAGTAGGAGGGAAAGAGAAAATAGTGTGGGGAGAGTTATACAGGGGAAAGTGAGGGGCTGTCTCACAAATCCTTGAGGGTTCCCTACCATGCGACTGGACTTGGCCTAGGCAGAAGCTGCCGGGGGGGGGGGGGGCAGAGAGAGAGCTTAAGACAGATGGGCAGATAAAGATAGGTTGGCAACCCTTCTCCTTTGGAGGTTTTCAAACAGAGGCTAGATGGCCATCTGACAGCAGCACTGATTCTTAGGGAGATCATGAGAGGGCAGGAAGGGGTGCATCAGTGCTTAGTTCTTATGGGCCTTTCTTACACATCCCAGGAAATGCTGGCCACCACTTTGGGGTCAGGTTTTTTGTCATCATCTGGGCATGGAACAGAGGACACTGGGAGTGGGGGGGGGGGGGAGATATTTGTGAATTTCCTGCGCTGTGCAGGGGCTTAGACTAGATAACCCTAGAGGTCCCTTTCATGATTCTATGATACTGGGTTGGCTATTGAGTAGAAAGGAGATACAGTTGCCAGCTCCAGGTTAGGAAATACCTGGAGATTTGGGGGGTGGAGCCTAGGGACGGTGGGGTTTGAGGAGAGGAGAAACCTCAGAAGGACATAATGCCATAGACTCCATCTGCCAGAGCAGCCATTTCCTCCATAGGAACTCAGGTTGCCAGCCTCCAGGTGGGAGCTGGAGATCACCTGAAATTACAAATGATCTCTAGATGACAGAGATCAGTTCCCCAGGAGAAAACGGCTGCTTTGGAGGGGGAATCAGTGGCATTATACACTGCTGAGGTCTGTTCCCTCCCCAAACTTTGTCCATCCAAGACTCCACCTCCAAATATCCACAAATTTTCCCAGCCTGGAGCTGGCAACCTGAAAGGGGGAACTGATCTCTATAGTTGGGAAATCTGTTGTGATTCCAGGAAATCTTTAGTCCCCACCTGAAGTTTGGCAACCCTAGAAGGAGAGAAGGAAGGTGGAAAAGAGGAAATGCTGTGGGGGTTTTCAGGAAAGGGAAAGAGGAAATAGTGTGTGTGGGGGTGGGATGAGATGCCTCCTGCCAAGTCCTTGCTGGTTTCCGCTTGTTGTAATATAATCACCATCATCATCAACCTTGCATATAATATATTATAAGTGTTCATGCTTCAGATACATTGTTTTGGTAAGCTTTTGAACAGCCTCATAAGATAGGCCAGTGCATTAACTCCTTATTTCCATTGGGCCAGGCTGAAAAAAATAGTGTGTTCATATGCTGAAGAGTACTATCGAAATAAAATAAGCAAAATAACCAAGAATCTTGTGGCTTTTTAGAAACTAGTGATTTTTTGCAGTACTAACATCTGATGCTCTGACTCACGAAAGCTTGTGTTTAAAGTGCCACATGACCCTTTTTAAATTTTGGTTGCAGCTGACTAACACAGCTATAGCTCATCTATAAGCATATCTTTTAATGAACAGTGCTGTCCTACATGACAGGTAGAATAAAGATAGACATGACAGGAGACAAGGAGTGCCACTCCTAAAGGGTAACTGAGGCAGAGAGAAATGCTGTTGTTCTCATAAGGCAAGTTGGGAAATGCATACCTATCACAATCCAATGTCTTAATTATCAAGCCTGCCTTTTCTCTCCCTTTCTTCCAAAATAGAAATGAAGGTGTTTCTCCAAGGACCTCTGCGCAAGGTTCTAAAAATAGACTGTTACTGCTCCCAGAAATGAGCTAAAGGAGTGACAGTAAAACCAAAAAGAAGAGGCTCTGCTTTGAACCTCTTGTCATGCTGCTGTCAGCAGGCAAACTATGACCTTGGGAAACATTTCACATCTGCCTTTGGGTGTACAGACTACCAAATTAATCCAGTCTACCACTACCACAGTGAGACAGACAATTATCAGCCACAATGACTCTAGTTACCAGGCATAATTCCATGCTACCCTCATTAAATGTACATAGTAGGTCATGGGGCAGTGGGAATTTTGCTCTGTGACACTGCAGTGCAGGATTCTAAATATACCTAGTAACAAAAATGAACATTGCCTCCCAGTCAGACATTTTAAACTGTTTTAGACAGGCAAACCCACCCAAGTGGATTCCATGGAATGCCTCGATCCACCAGATTTTGGGGATGAATTATTTTGCAGAGCTAAGAGGCAGCTGA
Source organism: Lepidodactylus listeri (assembly GCA_029233225.1). NCBI lineage: Eukaryota > Metazoa > Chordata > Lepidosauria > Squamata > Gekkonidae > Lepidodactylus > Lepidodactylus listeri. The sequence continues at coordinate 58,360,039 of JARCFY010000005.1, read as the reverse complement.
GGGAGTCTGGCTGACAGTGGCACTTACCAGAGCAAGGCTGCACTTGGCTCGTCTAAAGGCTTCTTCTAGGGACCCTGCATCTATCAATGATATAATCACAGGAACACGTGACACTGACTTATACTGAGTATTGCCATTTGTCTATCTGGGTTGGGAACAGGCAGTGACTGGTAGAGCAACTGCTCGGGATACAGAAGGGCCCAGGTTCAATCCTTGGTGTTTCCAGTTAAAACAAAAAAACAGGTCATAGGTGATATGAAAGATGCTGAAATCCTAAAGAGCCACTCACTGTCTTACTCACAGTCTGAGTAAACTGAATAAACAGTGGTGTGATTCAGTAAAGGCAGCATTATGTATTCAAGGGCACTATTGTCTCCTTTGACTGGCAGCAGGTTTCTAGGGTCTCAGTAAAGGCCTTTCATATCACCTACTGCCTGATGCTTTTAACTGGATATTCTTGGGGTTGATTGATTGGGACCGTCTGCATGCAAAGCTGATGCTTACCATGGAGCCACAGCAAGAGATGTGAAGGTATGGGGGCGGGGGAAGGAAAATTTCAGGAAAATGTTGGTGGTTGGGGTTTTTTAGGACATTTCCCCCAGTTTTTCTGATTAAAAAATAAGAAATTTGGGAGACCACTGAAAAACTCCTAAGGTAAGGCTTTCTTCACTCAAAATGTATAGCATGGGGGGGGGGGGACAAGGGCTTTTCCAGTTTTTTCAATGGAAAAATTGGGAAGTTTTGAGGAGTCCTGAGGGAAAAAATCCTTTAGAAAAAATGGGAATACTGGAGGGAAAAAAACCTCCTATATTCCTAGATATTTGGAGGTGGAGCCTGGGGAGGGCAGGGATCTTAGCTCGATATAATGCTATAGAGTCTGTACTTCAAAGCAGCCATTTTCTCCAGGAGAACTGATCTTGGTGGTCTGGAGATAAGTTATAATTCCAGGAGATCTCCAGGTCCCACCTGGAAGTTGGCAATGCTAAGCCACAGCACTCCCTCACCCCAGTATGTATATACAGACTTATGGGTCTGTACCTGCGGCTGCACTGTGCAGAATCCATATTGGGCCCTGCCCACAGTTGTCATCTAAGCAAGAGTCTAAGAACATCCACCGTGTAGCAGCAAGAGCTCAGTTCACATGCCACAGCTGGTGCTAAGGACTTCAAGCCCTGGTACATGCCAATGACATCACTGGCACATCATTCCCTAGAAGTCTGTTGACAGGCCTAATATGGGCAGATTTGACAGAGGACTCTGTAGAACCTTCAGCAAGCGTCTCAGTTTTGCAGTGAGTATTCTTGGGTGGCCCTGCTGAATTCTGAGTTTTTCTGAAATTAGGTGGCATAAAGCTGAGGCTAGATATTGGAGCATGCAGAAATTTTAAACTGTGGTCTCCAAAGAGATTTTTTAAAAAGCTTTTTAAACATTTTCCCCTCATATGTAACCTTTTTCTTCAATGAACATGTGAAGCTGCCTTTTGCTGAATCAGGCCACTGGTCCATCAAAGTCAGTATAGTCTACTCAGACTGGCAGCAGCTCTCCAGGGTCTCAGGCAGAGATCTTTCACCTCACCTACTGCCAGATACTCTGACGGGAGGTGCTAGGGATTGAACCTGGGACCTTCTGCATGCCTGGCAGATTCTCCACCACTGAGCCATAGCACCATGGATAGAGGTCTAGTAGCTGCTAGTCTCCATTTACCGAGTTGTGAATTCCTTTTAAGAGAAGCTATACCCATATTCATGCTCCAGCAGGAATTAAATATTTGTCAGTATGTTTTCCGTGCTGAACCTAGTACCCAATTATCTAGTGCAGAACAGTGTCTGATTATATCAGTTTTTATTAATATTAGTGAAACAACAGGAAGATTTCATTGTAGTAAATGCTTGTAGCAATAAGACTGATGAAGTGTAACCCTCAATGTCACATCAAAGTGTTAGATATGAACATTCCAATATTCAAAGTGCAATGAAAAAAGTAATCTCTCCCCCCATGTGTGATAATGGGATCTCTCTCAGGTAACAAAGAGTGAACAATTGATTGATAACTGCAGGATAAGAACTTTGTTTTCAGTGGGTAGCCATGTTATTCTATAGTAGAAGAACAAGATTTGAGTTCAGTAGCACTTTAACAACCAACATTTTCCAGCGTATAAGCTTTTGTGAGTCAAAGCTCACTTTGTCAGGATAAGAATGTGCCAGTTTGCAGTTTTCTTTGCGAAGAGAACATCTGACAGAAGAGGAAGAGATCTTTATCTTCTTGGGGTCATTTTAGTGTGAAGCAACAAGAGAAAAAGTATTTTCAGTTATGTAATCATCTATCTGCATTCTTAATTCACAAACAGAAAGAAAACTCATAAAGTTAATACCTTAGGGTTGCCAGGTCCCTCCTGGACACTGGGGGGATCTAGTACCCATTAAATGCCCTACTAAAATCTAGGAAAGAAAAGGGGCTTAGGTTCCAAGTGATAGTGATTAGCTCAAGGTCACTCAGGGAATTTCATGGTCGTCCAAGGATTTGACTCCATGTCTCCTCAGTCCAAATGCCATACTCTGTTACTCTACAGTGGCTTTCCCATGCTTTTAGCATTATAAAGTATACCTCCAAACACCTGAGGCAATTCTTGGATAATGGTTTATTCTGCTTTAAAATGTCCCTACACTGTGAGCCTGGTACACTGTAGCTGACTCCAGCCATAAAAAACCTGCCTGATGACATTTTTGTTGTTGTTTGTATTTGTGCACACCCCATCCAAGTACGAACCTGTGGATTCTAGTGGAGTTGCATCATGGTTTCTGGAATACTTTGATTCATAAATACATGAAGGCATTTGGGTAGAACAGGGAAGGAAATTGTTTTAAGTTATTGTTGGGTAATTAAATCTCAAGTATGTCAGGGAGGAATGGACTGCTGGTAGCCACTCTCATATCTGAAGGGACAAACCATCTGTACTTTTTATAACAGGGTGGGGACAAATTCATAAATAATACAAGATAAGCAGGTTAACAACACAGACTTTGAACATTTGCTGGCATTGTATCACTTGGGTGGTGCTGTACTTGAATGAAGAGAAAAGGAAGGGAAGGAAAGGAGAAAAAAAAAGCAAACTGAGAACACTCAGAAAGGCGTGAAGAAATAAAGAGAAATTAAGTAGAAATTAATGACAAACTTATCTTCAATTATACTTCAGCCTTTTTGAAAAACAATTCAGTCTACTGGATTGCCAGAGTAGCAGTAGCTCTACTAACAACTACCTGAGTCTCCTAGGGAGAGCTTCTGTATGCTTTGAGAATTGTTGCAGTAAAGACGCAAAAATCCTGATAAACCCTGTCTCCACGGGATCTGGGCACAGTGTAATCTCAAAAAAGTCTTATCAGATTTACAAGGAAAAATGTCCTGGTGCAACTGTTTGTGTTTCTTCTGTCCGTGTGTGTTTGTGTGTGTGTCCTTGCCAGTTTCTCTTTTCTCTTTAGAGGCTCCAGTTGCTATAGGTGGAAACCTGTGTTCTTGGCACCGACATGTTTTATACTGTAATAAATAGTTCAAGCTGCCTTTTTATCCAGTTTCCTTTTGGTTCTCACTGGTAGATTTCATTTGTTGGAGAGGGGATCTTTACAGAAAACAAAGAAGCTTCAGTTTTAAGAGCATGGATAAAATAAAGTCAGCCTATAGTTTAATTAGTTTTGAACTCTTGTAATGGCAGCAAGAAAGACCTGCTTTCAGCTGGTTTTCAATATACTGCAGGCTGGTTTTGCTGACATGACAGCAGTGAGTACTTAATAGCCCCAAAGGATAAATTCTTTCCTATTTTAGATAACCCTTTCAGCTGCTTCTGTTTTGGTCAATGAGACCTGTGAGACAAAGCAAAACTGTATTTCTTTGATACAATTACTATTGATACAAAGATATTTTATACACACACCCCTCCACACACAGAACATGACAGAAGGCTTGCTGGTTTTGGGAACCTTGAAGCAGACTCTAATTTGCTATGATGCTTAGTTAAACTGGAATTCTTGTTCCTCATAAACTGAGAGGAGGTGGGGAAGAAGGGAGCACACAAGCACAACAACAAGCTGGGTTTGTGATATCTGAACGTTTTACACTCTAATCCAGGGCTACCGAGAGTCACAGTGGGCCCCCAGACAAAGATTCCATCTGCCCCTCCATGTGACCCAGATCAAAACCAAATATTATTGGTTTGCTCCTACTATCCATTAATAGAATACTACTTAATAATTAGGTAAGAAGCGTTAATAGAAAATGGGCAGGATTATCAAAGAGCAGATTTTACTTATTTGCATAGTACACATTGCTATAAGGCATGGTGCAACCCCCCCTTCAGATAACAACCACCTGACAAAAGTCAACATTAAATGAGATTAGACAAATTTGAAGAAATCTAGTTCATAGTACTCCGTGAGCTCTCACTCTCTCTGGCCCAATCTGCATTTGTTATGTAAAACTGTTCCTTGCTGCTGTGGCGCCAGCTTCCCATTTGGCTCAGTATAAAGCTCTCCTCTGTCTGCATCAGGACGCAAGCTGTTTAGGGAGAGCACAAGAAGGGGGGGGGGGGAGCGGCCTCCCAGGGGAGCTGTGCTGCAGGGAGGAAATGGCATCCACTACCCCCCCCTGCAGAAAGTAAAGGGGGGGGTGACCTGGTGGAGGGGGAGGCGAAGAAGGGGCAGGAAAGATGGAAAAGCTGGGTAAAAAACACAAAATACCCGGCGGTTGCCAGGCAGGGTATGCTGGGGACTGCCTCAGGAAATAACAAATGATTCAGGGGTGGGTGTGCTTCCAACCCCCCCCCCCCAACTATGATTGCAGAAAAATGTTCCCTGACTGCTTTTAAATGCAGTCAACTGGATTTTCAGCTAACTTGTTTCCTATCTCCTTAGAAAAAATTGGGGGGGGCGGGGCGGGAGAATTCGGCTCCAGTGGTCTGCTTTTTGCTCACAGTGGCTCGAGGTTGGGGAGGAGAAATTGTACCATCTTAAAACCAAATTCACATAATGCAGTGAGATGCCATAGTGACCTCGGAGTCACCACTAAATGGCAATAAAATGATGTAGGCAGCCGATGCTGAGATGAAACAATAGGAGAGTGGATGCAGCATGAGATGCAAACAGAAATTTGTGAGACAATGTGAGATCTTTGTCACAACAGTGAGAAAGACCAGGGGTCATTTCGAGAAGGAGCTCGGGGGAGCGCAACTCCGGGAGTTGGTGCCAGCCCCTCCCCCTGCAGGGGAATGCCTGCTTGTGTCATGGCTGCAGCAAAATGACCCCATCCTTGGAAAGGTCCTTGTTCCTCCAACCAGCCTTCTGAAGGCTTCAGCCACCACTGAAGCTATCCTCCCAGAATAATGGTATTTCTGAGGCTTGGATTAGTAGTGGTCCCCCCCCCCCCCGTCTCTCTCTCCTTTCTTTCTTGCCTTCTGACATACTTCTGGTGATGTCAGGTGGTGTAGCATGTGCAAATAAGTTATACTAATGAGTTATGCTAATGAGCTCCTGCACCTCTTTTTCTATGAAATTACCCCTGGGAAAAACCAATGCAGATTGGACCTCTATCTCACTGACTTGCTTTGGAGAAGAAGGGAGAAGCTGACTGGAGCTAACAGGTATATTGTTTTTGAAACTGGCGCTCATGGGCACCATGGCACCCATAGGTGTATTTCTTAGCAAGCCCTTTCTTCTTCCCCCAAAGCATTTCTTTTCTGAAACAAAGAATGAATCCTGGCAGGTGATTCCTGTATCTGCACTAACTTTAGAAAGCAACTCTAGATCCTGGATACTGAAATCCAGTTGGCTCCAGACCACCATATCATTCTCTTCCAGCGAGAGTGTAAGATTTCTGATCTTTAAAAAATCAAGTACATTCCTTACGTGTTATAATTTAAAAGAGAACTGTTTTAAAATGATGTATAGATGGTATATGACACCAAAAAAAATTGCTAATATTAATCAAAATATGTCTAACAAATGTTGGAAATGTAAAAAGAAAGAAGGTTCTTGTTATCATATGTGGTGGACTTGTGATAAAGCGAAGACTTATTGGTCTATAATACATGCAGAAATGGAAATTTTTTTGAAATGCACATTTAAGAAGTTGCCTGAAATGTTATTGCTTGGACTTAAACTAGAAGAGATAAATGTAAAGAAAAGGACAATAATATGGTATATGATAACAACAGCAAGAATGGTGTATGCACAAAATTGGAAAAATGAAAAAATACCAGAAGTGTGGGAATGGTTGAAAAAATTGTTATATATGGCTGAAATGGATAAATGGACTAGAAAATTGAATAATCTGTACTCAGAGACCTTTTTAGAGGATTGGAAGGATTTGAAAGAATATGTTGAAAAATATTGGGATATGAAAAATTACATTTATACATGGGTATAATAGCATAAATGAATAGAAATAGAGTATATGAATGTATTAATGAAAATTAGAAAATGAAGATGTTTTTTAGAATTATATAAGAGTATAGAGAATAAGAATTGGTGTTTAAATATTTTAAGAGATATAACCGTTACCAGAAATGTAAACATAGATATAAGTATTACTATTTTGGATAAAATGGAAAATGTGTTATGCTTCAGATGGGGTGGGAAACCACCAACACAAGATAAGAACAAGAATATACAAATAGAACAAAATGTTATATAATATAGAAAAAGGGATTTGTATAATATAAATGTATCAATTTTGATGTTTTGAAAAATAAAAATTTCTATACAACAAAAAGCAAGTACATTCCCTATTCCTAGGCCTTGCTCCAGTTAGATGGATCCTGTCCTTGTTAATGCAAACTGTGACTGTGACTGTGGTCATTACATGCCAGTTGGAGTGGAGGGAGAGTGAGGCTATTTCCTCCGAAGTAATTTGACACACAGTTGCAAGATCACACATCCCTTTGAAGCTGTGGGCTCAGCCTGTCATTGTGTGATCTGACCCAACCGTGGGTGAGTTGTTGTTTTTTTTGCCGTTTCTTTCCCATGCACTTAAATGAGGAATTGTACCTCCACACTGAGGGCTCCCTATGGAGTTTGCAATTATGCACATACCGCAAAGGGGGGTGAAACAATGGGATGGAATCGGGATGGAATGATCAGACCATCCCGACAGCATGAGAGCACGCTTGAGTGATCAGACGGGAAAGTCTGTCCATGGCCTGTCAGAACCAGTTAGAGCCGGACTTTCCCCAGTGTCTTTTAACTTCGCTTCTGTGGTGAAGCAGCATGGGTTGCTGATGACTGCGGGACCTTTCCCAGATGTTGCTGTCTGATTGTCTCCTTTAGATCTGTCTGGCATTTGCAACTATGTCAGATCTAAAGGTATGTGTGATTGCAGCCTGTGATGGGGTTTACTTGCATGTAAATATGCACAGCAGGACTGCAGCCTCAAATCCTTCCCTCACTTCTTCTCCCAGATGCCCGCACCCCCAAATCCATCCAGCATCCATCCCTATCAATCCACAAGCACTGAATTCCCCCCTCCCCACAATCCTTCAATCATCCTCACACAGATATAGGGGTTGCCAACTTTTTTCTTACTAGCTCCTACTCCTGTGTGTCTTCACAGCAGCTTGAACTGCAGGAACAAGTTAGTAATAAGTATTTGCTCTGTTTTGTCAAAAGTTCTCTTGCTGATTTCTATAGATCAGACAGAGGTCATCAACTCTCTTTCTTGGTCCCACTGCTTGACCCTCATCTTTTTCAGATATGCTATGCCTGTGAATCAGCCTTCCATTATAGCCACCAAAAAAGAATTTAATCAAGAAAGCATGAATGCTCTTCTATAATGAGGGTATCATTAGGTCTTTTAAACAGCTCGGGATTGCACATTCCTCAGATTCCTAATTCCGCCCATTAATCACTGTTACACCTTGTATTTACATTAGACTTGACCTTATTACACTACTAATCTCTATACCTGTTCTGTAATTCTTTCTTTAAAAAGAAGGGAAGGAAAAGACCAGCTCTATGTGGGGCTGCCCTTGAAAAGTGTTTCGAAACTTTAGTTGGTGCAAAATGCTGCCGCCAGGATGTTGACTGGAGCAGTTCGTAGGAACCATATCATTCCAGTCTTGGCCTATCTGCACTGGATCTCACTGTTGCCAGGCACAATTCACGGTGCTGAGGTTGACCTTTAAATCCCTTTATGGTTTGGGACTAACATACCTGAAGACTGCCTAATCCTTACTAACCTACCGGACAAAGCTGGTTCCAGATTTGGGAGGGGGGGCCTGGGCAGAAAGTGCCCAGGGATCCCCCTCTGCCCACCACCCGGCCCCTGGTCACACATCCCTTCCCCCAAGTGTCTTTCACTTGCCTGTGTGTGTGTCCTTCCCTTCCTCATGAGCCTTCCATTCATACACAATCACAGCTGCTCACGCTGCCTGCTTGCCCTTTGCCAAATGGCAGTGGCCAGCATGTGTGGCTGGGGGGGGGGGACTGCCAGGAGCACTGCTGTTGCACACCTCTGGCAGTCATTTTTCAAGGCTCCGCTTTAGGTTACCCTGCCATCTGAGATTAGGCATGTGGGCAAAGTTCCCTCTAAACTGTACTAAGGGGCGCTGGCACACAACATTTTAGCTGGCAGTGCAGTCTACAAGTGAGAAGGCATTTTCCCCTCCATTAGAAACTATGGCGGATGAGGGCACCTTCTTCTGGGGCTCGTAGAATTGGGCCCCCGGTCCAATCTTTTTGAAACTTGGGGGGTTCTTTGAGGAGAGGCACCAGCAGCTATGCTGAATATTTGATACCTCTACCTAAAAAAAAAGAAAAGAAAAGGAAGAAGGCTGCAGGGAAAGCTGCCTTCCTGGTGTTTGTTTGCTACAGCATTTTCACTCTCAAAATATTACTTTTGGTGATATAATACACTAAGCAATGCTCAGCTTTGGTAGCAGAAGAATAAATTGAAAACAAAATACGTTTTTCAAAGATGAGGAGCAGTGTGTTGCTTGTTACTTATGATGACATGGACACTAGACAATATATATGAATGACACTCACCCAGCATAATGCTCCAAATGGCAATAATGTGCTATCAAATGATGTATATATTGTAATTTACTAGCAATGATATAATACAGATTATTGCTAGGTGAAAACATAGGTTCCTTGCTATGAGTGTACTAGTTTGGATAATTACCTTTGGGTCCTGCCACAACTAAGTAGCAATTGCAGTTTTTTGTGAGGACTCACATAATGATCCCAGACAAGCTCCCCCTCCCAGTTTTTTTAAAGACTATTGTTTCAGGGACTGAAAGACATATGTTTTTTTCTCAGCCTTATCTCTCTGTAAAGGAAACTCAAGTGTTCTATTGGTAATGATTATAGGCAGTTTCACTGAACAGGGTGAAGTATTGCTTCATAGTGATGCTCAAATGAGCAGTTTATCTGTTACTCTGGATGCCTCTTTAAAAAGAGATGGTCACTTTCTGTTAGCATACATGCCACTCTCTGTTAGCATTCTGTCCCTCCAATAAATACATTTTCAGGAGTCACTGGAGGTATTCAGAAATAGTTTATTTCTCTCTTGAGAGATGTTAATGAATCACATGTTTAGTTTGGAAATTGCTGCTTCCCAGGGAGAAAGCAAAATGCTTCTTTTGAACTCCTATAATTAATTTTAGCTATCTTTTTAGGTTTTATGTTGCACTATCAATGCAGTTCTCCTATCAGTCATGGCACAGCTTATTTCTTCTTGAATCCCAATTATTATAAGGACATTTGTATGCTGCCAAATCCTATCACCATTATTATATGGTGCAAGCTACCACAAGTTGGCTGCTGGAATGATAACATCATGTAAATATTTCACATAAATGTAATGTCAAACCCATATCTGAACCCTCTAAAATATCAGTTGTGTCAGGACATGGTAACCCATGACCTCAACATTCACAAGACCACACCCAAAAAGTCAACTCACAATGCTTCAGCAAATCCTTGCCCTGTCAAAATGGTTCTGTAGATCATACCCAGATAGTATGTTCTTCTGCCTTAAGTCAGTCCTGAATGCAGTAAAAATCAACACCAGGGCTCTTTTCCTGGGGGAACATGCTGGAACAGAGTTCCGGAACCTCTTCTACAAAATTCTTTTAAAAATGTGTAAAAGTTCATGAGTTTTGAGTATACAAACTGAAAACTTAATTTCCCTCTTGAGAATTCTGGCACCTCTTTTTCCAAAAAGAAAAAAAAAGCCCTGATCAACACTAAGGTTAATTGCCACTCTGAAACTCCACGCCTCCTTTAATGAAGAATCAATCACTACATGCAAAGCATTCATAATCAAAGTTTATCGGTTAAGGAAGCATGTTGTTTACATGATGTCTGACTTGAGAAGCTGTAGTTTCTGATCAGCTGGCAAATTAGAATCAAAAACCATGACTGGGATTGGCTTGTGCTAACTATAGTTTGGCATGATGGTTGAACTGACAAACCATAGTTACTGCCAGAGATTGTATACAGACAGAGTAAAACTTCAAAGACAGAAAACAAAAGCAGACAAGCAGTTCGTAAACCATGATTTGCCTGTTGCATATCTGGAAGTTCAAGCCATTTTTTCCAGGTATAATTAATGCAATCATGGTTTGCCATGATGCCTAAACTGAACTAAATTCTTGCATAATTTATGGAAGAAAAATATCTCCAGATAATTGAAGAAGGGAAATGTTGCAACAAGAAGCACAGCTAGGCTTTGTTACCAAATTGTCATTTGTCATTTCATTTTATTAGTATCAGAAGCTTTTACAAGGTAACAGACAAGGAGCAGTTAGTGGCTAAGGTATTAACAGTATTTCATACGCTGAGGAATATATGGCTGAGGACAGACTCGTGTTCTGCTGCGCCTCCGCGGTGCGGCAGAACAAGGTGGGGGGAATTGCCCTCGCCACGTGGTGTTCGCACACCGCCGCAAGGAAGCCGCCCGCAGCATCCAGACTGCAGGCGGCTTCCGGCGGCGGTGTGCGAACGCTGCGCGGCTCCCCAGGCTGGCACACATTCACACCCGCCGGAAGCGGGTGGAATGTGCGCGCAGCAGCCAGGACACCACTTTTAAGTGGTGCCCGGCTGCTGCAGAAGGAGCATGGCGCCAGACGCATTGGGTCCAGCCTGTTAGGACTTTTGTCCAATAATCAGAAAAATCAGAGTAATGAATCTTGCTTTTCTGGAAAGAAGAGATTGCTTCTTTTGGTTTAAAAGAAGTTTATTACTAAAGGGAAAAGGTAAACGGGATTAGCTACAAATAAACAAAACATGCTTTCTAAGGAGCTGCATTGTGCTCGATCTTCACACTAAGACATACTGATAGAGAGTGAGAGATTGTAATGGAGGATCTCTCCTTCTTCTTGACCCCTGAAAGGAAACACCTGATATCACTGACCAATTAGCAAGACAGTACACCTTTAGTTTTCCCGGGTTTACAGTTAATTGGCCAGCTGCCAGGTATTGCTTCCAGGCTAACATAGATAAACAAACAAGTTGCATAGTTAACCCTATAATGACTGAATTTCTCAGGCCTTGCATTACATGCTCATTTCTCCAACACCCCTTCTCAAGACCTGAAATGCAAGTCATTATACATGCATACACAAAACATTATCCAGCATTAGCATCAAGCATATTCAACATTTCACGAAGCCTTTCAAACTTGTCTTTGGTCAGTGGCTTAGTCAGAATATCAGCCACCATCTCTTCTGTACGACAATGCTTAATCTCTATCAACCTTTTCTGGTACAAATCTTTAACTAATGCACATTTAATACCAATAGATCTACTTCTAGCAGTCGTGCTCTCTTCCTTACATATAGTTATACAAGCTTGATTATCCTCTAACATAAGTATAGGTACAGGTTCAATTATTCCAAAATCTTTCAACATCTCAAAGATCCATTCAAGTCTGCTGCAGGCACTTGCTGCTGAAATGCACTCAGCTTCTGCTGTGGATTGCGCTACAACAGTCTGCTTTCTACTAGTCCAGTCTATCAGTCCATCTCCATAAAAGAATAGGTATCCACTGGTAGACTTGTAGTTGTTCATCTCTTCTCCCCAACTGGCATCCATGTAGCCAACTAGTCTTGGTTGTTCAGTTGGTGCAATTTTTAGTTTTAAGTCCATTGTTCCTCTTAGGTAACGTGCCATCTTCTTTATTGCACTCCAATCATGATGATTTGGCGAACTTACTTTTCTGCTTAGAAATCCAACTGCCGCTGTAATATCTGGACGCGTTGATTTGCTCAGGTACAAGAGCTTTCCAACAGCCTCTCTGTATCCTCCTATGTCCTTTAGTGGTGTGCCGTCCTTCTCCTTCAGATATCCAGGTTCAAGTGGGATTGTTGAAGCTTTGCAGTTCTTCATGCCAACAGATTCTATAAAGTCCATAATCTTTCTTTTCTGGCATAAAAGAAAAGTTCCATCCTCGAGTCTCTCAATTTGCATTCCGAGGTATTGTTGAACATCTCCTAGCTGTTTGACTTCCACTTCCTTATTCAGTCCATCAGCTATTGCTTTGATGTCTCCTCTGTTTTGACAAGCCACGATCAAGTCATCAACGTAAACAAGAACATACTGGTATTGTCCATTTCTGATTCTAGTGTACAGACAAGGTTCAGCTTTCCCTTGCTTGAAGCCTTGCTTCTTTAAAAGTTCAGTAAGTTTGTCATACCAGGCCTTTGCGCCTTGCTTTAGGCCATAGAGTCCTTTATTAAGTTTGTAGACGTAGTTTTCTTGACCTTTGACCTTGAAACCTTCAGGTTGTTCCATGTAGATCTCCTCAGATAGTTCTCCATTGAGAAAAGCAGTCTTTACATCAAGATGCTCTACTATCATGTTCCTAGATGCTGCAACACTTAGAAGTGTTCTGAATGTTGCTTGGTCAGTAACTGGAGCAAAAGTTTCAAAATAGTCAGTCCCATATTGCTGCGAGTAGCCTTTAGCTACTAGGCGTGCTTTGTATAGCTCCACAGTTCCATCTTCCTTGTGCTTTATTTTGAAGACCCATTTACATCCAACAGGGTTTCTGCCTTGAGGTAGTTGAGTGAGAGTCCAGGCCTCTTTTTCGCTAATGGATAGCAGCTCTTGTTCCATTGCTTCAAGCCATCTGCCTCTTTCACTCGCAGGTAAGTTGCAAACTTCCTTCCAGTTCTTGGGTTCCTTTGCAGGTTGCACAAGTTCACAAAATCCATACTTCATTGGAGGTTGTCCCTTAGTGCTCCTTTCTGATCGCCTCACACCGGGTGTGGGTTCTGCTGTGGGTTCTGCCGTGGGTTGAGCCGCTTCCTCTGGTGTGGCCCCTGCTTCCCCTTCTGTTTCAGTAGTTTCCTCAGAAGGTGGACCTGCTGCTTCACTTGCCAGTTCCCCAGCCAGTTCACCAGCAGTCACTACAGGTAGCCAAGCAACGAACTCATCAGGTGCAGTCCCAGGCATCTTTGGATCAGCTGCAGTGGAAACACTAGGCAATACAGTCTCATCAATAAAAACAACATTGCGTTCTTCTACTGTGTGGGTTTGGGGATTGTATATCCTGTACCCTTTCCCACCAACAGGATAGCCTACAATAAGTCCAGTTTCAGATCTGGAATCAAGCTTTCCCCTCTTTTCCTTTGGTATGTGTGCATACCCTTTTGCGCCAAAAGCTTTGATATGCCTTAGACCAGGCTGTCTTCCAAACCAAGCCTGAAAAGGGGAGGTTCCAATAATCTTTGAGGGTAATCTGTTGTGTAAGTACACTGCTGTGTTCAGGGCTTCTGCCCATAAACCGTTTGGCAGTCCAGAATGCATTAGCATAGCTCTGCACATCCCCTGCAGTGTTCTATTTAATCTCTCAGAAGCTCCATTTTGCTGGGGTGAATAGGCAATGGATACTTTATGTTGAATTCCTTGCTCTTGTAGAAATTGTTTGAATTCAGCATTACAATATTCACCACCTCCATCTGTGAGTAAGCTTTGAGGTGCTTTGCCAAATTTATTTTTAACAATAGCCACATAATTTTTAAATCTACACAGTGTTTCATCCTTACTTCTCAGCATATACACATAAGTGTATTTTGTTTTATTCTCTGTGAAAGTCACAAAATATTTGTTCCCACCTAGGGATGCAGGTAAAGGCCCAACAAGATCACTGTATACAGTTTCCAAAAATTCTTGATTTTGCGCTGGAGTTTTCCCAGAATAACTTGGGGCATCTCCCTTTGCTCTGAGGCATGTCTCACATCTAGTTTCACTCTTTTCACAATGCACAACAGGTATTCCACATTGCTTTAACAACTGCTCAACAGATTTCAAATTTCTATGTCCCATTTTAATATGCCACAAAAATAAACATTTTTCATGTTTACAAGCATCATCACAAGCATCCTTAGTCTGGCAAATCTGTTCCTTATCATCAACAGTCTCTATTTCCTCATCAGGATCAACATCAAAAGTTTCTGTCTCCTCATCATCACAAGCTACAAAGTAATGAAAGCCATTTTTCTCTTCCACTTTAAATTCAAGCTCTCCATCCTTGGTAGAGACCTTGCTTCCTTGCTCTGGTTTGAGCACTACAATATGGCCAGTATTCATAAGGCTTTTTGTTGAAATTAAGTTCTCAACAGCTTCAGGCACATAAGCTGTATTTTGCAATTCAACTTCAATTAATTGATTATCTGTAGTGGACAATCGCAATTTTACAGTCCCAACGCCTTGTACATTCAATAATTGCCTGTTAGCTTGGTAAATTCTTGGTTTGTTTTCAACATCTATGTTACTAAACCAGGCTTTTTCTCTACACACATGTGTACAAGCGCCAGAATCGATTAAAAATATTTTCTTATCATCTGTGTTAAAATCATCAGTGATCCTAAAAGCACTGCCTTTGCTCTGTGTCTGTGCTGCAAACTTCTTTCCTCTGTGCTGTGTGTGTGAAACGTGACCTTTGCTCCTCCCATAATGGCTTCCCCTTCCACTGGCTGGTTCTTTGTTACTGGAACCATGTGCTCCTGTGGCTCTTTGTTCTTGGGGCTCATTATTAGGTGCATACTTAGAAGAGCAGTACTTTGCAAGATGATTTTTCCCACATATAAGACACTCTATTTTCCTTTTAAATCTCTGTCCATGCTTTAGGCTCAAAACAGACATCTCATCAGACAGACTTTCTTTCAAATTTCTAGAATCATATTCCTCAGTTAGTGCAGACAAAAGACCTTCTAAAGTCAGATCATCTTTCAGTCTAATCATACTGGTTACAGACTTATAGGAACCAGGCAGACCCTTGAGAATTGAAGAAATCATATCTGTATCAGAGGGTGCTTCATTCAGGTCTTTAAGCTGTGTGTAAATGCCCATTAATTTGTCCATCTCTTTGGGAAGGCAGTCTCCCTCCTTCATCCTGAAATCAAAAATCTTTCCCTTGAGGGAATAGATTTTACTCTTGCTGTGTTTATCAAATTTGTCTTTTAACTTTTGAAGCATCAATCTGGACGTGGCTAGCCCTCTTAATCCTGGTACCTCTGTGTAGGTAATACTCCCTAAAATCAGGGCTTTAGCAAAACCATCCATCATAAGGAATTGTGTCTTATCAGGGTCAGTTTCTGGAGGATTTTCAGTTGTTAATACTTGAAGGGCATTGTGAGTCTGCAGGCGACTCTTCAAATACTCCTCCCACCACTGATAGTTAGCCTTTGTAAGTCTGAGATTTGGCATTTCCTGGGATGGGGCATTAAAAGCCATTTTCTTTTTTACTCACGTCCCTTTGGATTTGAGGTAGAAGCACAGGTTCTGGCTCAGTCATCTACTTCTCCAGGAGCTGGCAGGGTTAATCTTTCCCCTCTCTGCAGCAGCGCGAAGTTCAAAAGCTCCTTTGCCTCGCCTTCCTTTGTTCTCCAGGCAGCAGCTGTCTCTCAGGTGCTCCAAGGCTCAGCTCCACTTACAGCAGGCAAAAATTAATCCAGTCAAAAAAGATCCTTTGCTCCTGGCAAACTACAATCCAGCATAGGTTTTCCCCTGATCAGCAAGGAAACAGGGTTGGGCCTTTCTGGCTGCAAGATTGCTCTGAGAGCAGGAAGGAAAAAAAGTGGTCATTTTAAAAATCCAAGCCTCTAGCTCTTATTCCCTATTTCTCTTTCTCAATCAATCCAGAAAGCTTTTTTTTTTTAAGAGAAGAACCATCTGTTAAGAACCATGCCCTCTGCTACCATTTGTTAGGACTTTTGTCCAATAATCAGAAAAATCAGAGTAATGAATCTTGCTTTTCTGGAAAGAAGAGATTGCTTCTTTTGGTTTAAAAGAAGTTTATTACTAAAGGGAAAAGGTAAACGGGATTAGCTACAAATAAACAAAACATGCTTTCTAAGGAGCTGCATTGTGCTCGATCTTCACACTAAGACATACTGATAGAGAGTGAGAGATTGTAATGGAGGATCTCTCCTTCTTCTTGACCCCTGAAAGGAAACACCTGATATCACTGACCAATTAGCAAGACAGTACACCTTTAGTTTTCCCGGGTTTACAGTTAATTGGCCAGCTGCCAGGTATTGCTTCCAGGCTAACATAGATAAACAAACAAGTTGCATAGTTAACCCTATAATGACTGAATTTCTCAGGCCTTGCATTACATGCTCATTTCTCCAACACAGCCCACCTCCTCCAGGCAGATGTGGCAGTCTGGACTGCTGCTCTGCCTCCGCTTTTAAAGCGGAGGCAGAGCGGGGCAGACTGCCAGTCTGTCCTCAGCCTATGTGAAAACGGAGAGAACGTATATGGTTAAAACTCATTTATCCCTTCTTACCAATTTTCTACCCATAAAAAAACAGTGCACCCCTGCTAAGTTTGGATAAATCAGTTAGGTTCAAAAACACTAGTGACAATAGTTTTAAATGAGAAATGCGATAAATGTCTTATCCTTGATATTCAGTTTAAATAGTTGCTGCTGCTGGCAATGCAGCTACTAGCTTACTACAGAAGAGCTATCGTATTCCCATAGCAGTAGGAAACCATGTTTGCTCTGCACTTGCTGTTTCTAGAGGAGATCCTGTGTGGTGTAGCAGTGAATAAAGTGCTGGACTTGGACTGAGGGAAAGATGGGAGTTCTCATGCTCAGCCACAAAGCTCACTGGGTGACCGTGGGCCTAACCTACCTCTCAGTGTTGTTGATCAAGTGGAACTATTTCATGTAATCTGACCCCTGCTTCATAGAATGAACGTGGAATACATTTTGGAACTTTCCCCTCTCAAAAATGTATAACAGATTATTAATTGTGTTTCTAGCAAGTTCTGTGGAGCTTCTTTTCTGTTGCTTTTGTTTCTACATGTTCAAGAAAAAGGAAAAAGGAAAACTGCCTTCAAAGAGTTTGGAGAAGGCCTACTGTCTTCTATTTCTATGAGATACAAATGCGGGGTTTCAGTTTTCATCATTTTTTCATGCTGAATCAGTTCATTGGAAAGTTGTTTGGAGGGAAAGATCAGACACATTATTTTGAAAGTATAATAGCAGTAATTTCAAGTAAGGTTGGCAACAATTAGGTAACCTTGAAAGCTATCAACTAAAGTTACACCTGGGCTAACAAACAAACAAAAAAAGGTGGAGAGAGTGGCTGGTTCTGTTTTATTATAGGGGGAAAAAAACTACTCTTGGTCCCTAGAATAACTGTCCTATCCTTTGTTTTTTATTTTAAAGCAGAGATATCTGATGAAGTCTATGAAGGCTCCCATTCATCATCGGCTGTGTTATTAAACAATCAGATCTGTTTCCATGGAGACTGAGGAACTGGAAGAGATGGAAAGACACAATGGGAAATCAGCCAATGGTTTCAGGAAGGATAGTTCTCCACAGGCAGTATCATGCCTGGACTTGAACTGTGAGCATGACGAGTCACAGACTTCTGATCATGTGACTGAGAAAGATCCTCAGTCACACTATATTCCTATTAGAAGGAATTCCAGATACTATCGCTCCATTAGACTTCGGAACAGAGGGAAAGGGAGAAGTAATAAGGAGGTTCAAACAGAGCGAGTTGAAGGTAAGTAGTCATTACTCTTTGCCCACTGAGGTTGATACTTATGGTGCAAGTCAAGCTAGATTTTGGGGAAAGGGCGGGTTACAAGAACAAGGGTTGCAAAATACTTGCAACTGTAAAATCTGGTTGCCTGCCTGCATATATCTCCTGTGCTGACTGAATATCAAATTGCAACAAGTCTGGAACTGCAGAAGCAGTCAAAGGCCTCAAGGGAGAGGGGTCTCAACCTCATGCCATTCCACTGACTCTGAGCAGCTGGCAAGACCTAGAAGGTAACAGGAAGGCTAAAGAGTTCTTAATAGTACAAAGCAAGAAAAGTGTGCAAAGTTTTACTCAAAGAAGGCATTTTTTTGGAGCAAGAGACACTCCACAAGGAAACCATATCATCATATCCTAGGATGGTGAGTTCATATTTGCCAGCAAAGTGTTAAGCATCTACGCCAGGGGTGGCCAACCTGTGCCTCAGGAGCCACATGCGGCTCTTTCACACATATTGTGCGGCTCCTGGCAGGGCAGCTGGGGAAGCAAAGGGGAGGCATGCTTTTTCTCTCTTTCTCCCTTCCTTCCTTCCCTCCTCCCTCCCATCTATTTGCTTTCCTAGTTTCTCTCTCTCTCTTTCTTTCCACTTCTTTAATTCTTTCTTTCCATCTCTCTCTCTCTCTCAATATCATTAGCAAACAAGTAATATCATTATCAATAACCGGTTTTCCTCGTTTGTTTTTATTTTTGGCAGTCCCATTTAATGTTAATAAAAAGCAAATTTGCATATTTTTAAAAATAAAAACATGTGTGTGATATTTGTTCCTGTCTTGCGGCTCTCAGACATCTGACGTTTATTCTATGTGGCTCTTACGTTAAGCAAGGTTGGCCACCCCTGATCTACGCAGTTTTTAATTGTTCTCTCTACTCCCTCAGGTCTCTCAGCTGCCCACATTTCATTCAGGAAGCATTCAAGAATCCACTATAACAAGAATATAGTTGTTTAAATAATCCAGACAATGGATATACTAGATGGGGCACAGTAGTTTTTAATATTTAGCATGTATAAAGCATATTTAAAAATCCTTCAAAGACATTATAGCAATAACTGTATTGCTTCTGCCCCCAAATAAACAAACCCTTCACTCTAATACTGATTAAGGAACATCATTTTCCTTAGACATGAATATACCCCAAGGACCAGATAATAGGTATCTATTATTTCCTAACAAACTGTCACATGCCGCCATCCTCTCTCAGAAGTCTGGACTACCCAATCTGTCTTGCAAAATATTACACACAAAATTAGTTTCTTCCTTTCTCCAAGGTTGTGAGCAGACAGCAGAAGACTAAAAACTGCTGCTTGATATTCTACTCATGTAATCAGTGAGGGTTTATGGCAAAATGCGCTCTTCTGTATGCCAAGGCATACATCTTCTCTGCTGTGCCACTGCAGTATGCAGCCAGACAAACATACAGCTTCTCTCACTGATCACCTAAACTCAAGAGAGCCACTGCACCAAGACTGATAGAGATTAAAGGAATTATCCGCATCATGCAACAAAACCACATCAATTGCACAGGAAAATATAGCTCTCTGTTTTGGGCCCCTGAAGAAGCTCTTTGAAGAAAGGTTGTTCTCTTGCAGACTTCAGATTGGCATCCTTGTAGAATGACCAGCTCTGCATTGTGTTGCATTCCTACCTGCCCTCTGTTATTGCATTATTGAAGATAGTAGTTGCCTACTTGGAGGGCTGGAAGAAAAAGGGTCTCATGTCCAGTCAACACAACTTTGCTGTTAAAAGGCAATTATTCTCTCTTCAGTTTGAGCTTGTTTATTCAAACAGCTAGGAAGGTATATTCTTCAACTCTCCAGTCTGAATGGATATTGAATGGCCTTGTAAAAACTAAACAGTCTTCTCGCAGTATTGGCTGAGGTGCATAGATAATAAAGATGGGTAAGCCCTTTTCTTTTACATTTGAGAATGTGTGGGATATTGTTTGCACAACTTACTTATGCTAATAGTTATGCCCGGTTCATATGGGTATTTTGGTACCTAAGCTGAGACAGGAGCCCATCTCCACATCCTCCTTCCTTCTGCTATCCCCTCAGTTTTTCTGAGGATGAGGGAAAAAGCATGTTGCAGTTGCCCATTCAAACAGAAATAAGCAAGGGGAGGGAGTTGTTGTGTAGCAGGAGCAATACAGTTAACCAGTTGGCGGTATTGTATCAACTACAACCCTAGTGTCCAGGAGAAATATCCCAAGTAGACTCTAGTTTTGTATTTCTGTTAGTATGAGAAGAGAGAAGGGAAGGCAGTAGTAACAGTTGACTACTAGAATGAAATGTGGGCAGCTGAGAGACCTGAGGGAGCAGAGAGAATAATTAAATAAAAATGGCGTAGAAGCTTAACATTTTGCTGGCAAAGAGGAACTCACTGTCCTAGGATATGATGATATGGTTTCCTTGTGGAGTGTCTTTTTAACCTCCTACAAGGAGGAAAAGTACCAGTTGAGAAAAGTTAATTTTACTACTATAAAATTGTCATCACCACAAAATGTTTAACAAATCTTTGCAATTCATTCAATGTAACAGTTGGAGCTTGGACTTTTTAAAGGGATCACATCAGTGTTGACATGGAAATGTTATCTGGTGGTGACTACTAGCATTTCTTGATGTATCTTAACAGGACCCTAGATTTTTAGGGTTCTGCTTTAGGAAATGGGTACAGGCACAGCATAGATGGAAAACCATGTTTCTTTTTACAGTACTCATCACAGTAAAAATGCAGTTGCTTCCCCTGATTCTCATATAACTACATTCAGTGTATGTGTGTAAACTACCATCAAATCACATTCAAGTTATGGTGACCTGATGATCAAATAGTTGAGTCCCGACAAGGGATTCTTAATCCAGTAGTCACATGGAGACAGAGAAACATTTCTAAGACAACTGTATTGTACCATACCCAAAGAATCCTTCCTAACTACAAAAGTTACAGAAGCATTCTTCTTCCTCCTTATCCCAAATACATTTCTACATGTCATCTTTAAATCACCTCCATTCCCTCCAATTACACAGCATAGCATCTCAGTACATCCAGTCATCTGCAGATATTTATTTATTTATTTGTCAAATGTCTACCCTGCCCTCCCAGCCAAGGTTGGCTAGTAGTGCACTATGCATGTCTAAGAATGTGTTCCCACATTCTTGGGGTGTGGGGTCTTACCTACTGTTAAGAAACTCTGCTCGGCTGGCTGAAACTGTTTCTGCCATTGCCTGTTATTCTGCCAACTCCTGGGGTACAGAAGTTCATCCCTCAGCAAGCAGATCAAGCAGCGCTATAAAATGATGTTAGTCATACTCATACTTTTCCTTCAGACCCCATAGGGTTTTCAAGGCAAGAGACAAACAAAAGTGGTTCACCATTGCCTGCCTCAGACTTTGGACTTCCTTGGTTCTCTCTGAGGACAGGGCACTACATTCAGTGTTTCAATTATAAAAGCAATGTATGTACTACCTGGGGGGAATGCTGAATTTCCCCAAACATGAAAAGTTGCAGTTTGTTTGTACAAAATAGTATTTCTGCAATGTGAGTGCATCCTTCAGAGAAGATGTGAGGACTGTGTGCAACAAATGCACACTTACTCTGAAATTTATGTATTTATTTATTTCATTAAATTTCTAGCCCACCCTTCCCTGCACTGCATGGCTCAGGGTGGGTCACAGCAGTAGACATATACAATAAATTTTAAACAGTTAAAACAATCTACATAGCATTAACACATATAAATCGGATAATACAAGATGGCAGTCAGTCACAGATTAACAAGTGTTTCCAAAGAACCTTCAGTATGTGTGCCCATAGACGAAAATGAATTGATTGTGCAGAAAGTAACTCAATTGAAGTGATACAGGGCATCATTTTCTTTCTTGTTCTTCCAAATTCTAACAGAACCATGAACCAGAATACAGCACGTCTAATTTCTTTTGGGAGACTTTTGAACCCATTTTGACATGAACAGAATAAACTTTGTATGGAATTAAGACTCCTGTCATTATGTACTTAGGAAGAACATTTTAAATTCCAAAAAATCCAGGGATGGAATTTTTCCATCTGTCTGTCTGTCTGTCTGTCACTGCATTCTTCAAATTCCCATATTTGAAGAGAAGGACCAGCCTGGCCCTCCAAACATAACTCAACTTCTCTTTTTTCCTTAAGTGAACACAGTTCATTAAGGGCCCAAAAAGTAATAATTTACCTACCAATGTTTCATTTCATTTCAAGGCTCACTAAAAAATGGTAGTACCAGGAATGAGCTTCTGAACAAAGATGAACTGTTACGCATATTCCGCAAGGGTCTGTCTTTACATGTAAAGCCAAATATGACAGCTGCTGAAGAACAATGGCTTCAAAGGTAAGGAAGAAACAGTATGGAAATTCCATTTCCCTTAAGATAATAGAAAGGAAAAATAGGTAAATTGGGGTTTAAATGGGGATAAAATGAATTAGCCAAATTATGCCCACCAGTTTCACTTATATTAATGTAATTTTCAGCGATGTCTTTAGTTTAAACTTCCATGGGACAAGTCACTATGCTTATCTTGTATACATATGAGCTTTGCATAGAAATGAGACTATTAATTTCTTGCATTTTATTGTCATTTGACTCCTCTGTTTTACAATATTTCTTTCTCTCTCTGTGTCTCTCTCTGAGACACTTGATGCACCTGATGAAGTGGACACAAAGCTTATGCCATAACTAATCTATTAGTCTGCTTATTTCTGGAAATATCCCTTTACAGAAATAAAGGTTTCATCCTGCTAGTTCTGAAAGATCAGTTTTAGACCTCAGGCACAGTCTTGCATCCATTTCTAAATAATAACCAACAGGCATACCATACAAGCTGGGTGTTTTTACATAATATTCAGAAACAGAAATGTGGTTCATCTCTTTGATTTCAACACATGGAATTCCTTCACTAAATGTGCAAAACACTGCTGCAAATATGGGAGAAATTAATGCCTTCCATAATCACAATTGCATGCATGGTGGGTTCTTTAATACAGAGATGCCTGAGATCAAAAATAGGCTGGTAATTCCCCCACCTTTACACCATTACTGTGGTTATGGATGATGGACCCAACCATATGCCCAATTTTAAAAAATGGTAGACTCCATCATAGGTAATGGCTAGATCAGGGCAAATACCTGCAGCTAGAAATCATTGTTTGAAAACTAACTGTTAACAGTTATTATTAATCTTGCACTGTGGTTACAGTGTGAAATTCATGCTACTTACTTACTGGCACACTAGGTCGTACAGTTAAGCCTAAAGTATAGCAATAATAGAGGAAAAATAAACAAATTTTGCCTACTCCATCGCTAGAAAAAGCCTTAATAAATAAACTATATCATACTTTTAAGGTCACAGACTTAGACTTTATTGTCTCTACAGGGAACGCTAATCCCAAAATAAAGAGTTCCTAAATAAAAATACTTTACAAATATTTCCTTCTGTGTTCCAGATAGCAAAATGTGACAATAGTTAGCAAAATGTCATGATAACCACATGACTGATTTGTCTTCTTGTACAAGGTATATCATCTCAAGGATAGCAAGTACCCAGTTCATGTAGAAATGATAGATTTGATTTCAAGATATTCAGCCAACTTGGCATTTGGCAATAGTCAAGCTAGTGGCAGAAGTGACAGCCAAAATACAATTCCTCCCATTTGTCCAGCTTGCCTTCTTCTTTTTAACTGTGTAAACATTGTTTGACTTGTGTTTCTGAATCCTTAATTGTACTTTCCTGTATAAATATTCATGATATTGCCAGAAACATCAAAATGAAAACAACAGTAAATGTGCTGCTTGAGTGACTCTACAGAAAGGAGTAGTTCTACACATTTGCAGCTGGGGAGGTAGATAAAGGGAATCTTATTCGTAGCCAGGTTATATACACTTAACAAGGCAAAAATAAATAAAATAAAATAACATACAAAGTTGCCTTAGTTAAGTGGTTTGAATAATACTGTTGGCAGCATCAACAGGATATGCTTTTAAAACTTTTTATGTGTGGAACAGACTTTATTCCAATAGATATCAATTGACTGTGGATACACAGGTAATTTCAGCTTATTTATTTATCATTGTTGTTATTGCTACAAGCAGGGATCTGCAAGGACTTGAGGGAAGCATCTTATTTATAACTGTATCCTCTCCCCCACAATTTCTTCTTTCCCTTCCCTGGCAGCCCCCCACAGCCCCTTCCCTTTTCCTGCTATCTTCCCTCCTCTCCACCCACCAGCCGATCTACGTTTATCTGCTGCCCTGTCTGCAGCTTTCCCTCCTTCCCTCCCCTGGCAGACTGGGGAACGTCTGAGTTGCTCAGTGGCTGTCGGCACTACTAAGGCTGGGCCCAGCTGGGCGGTGGCTGCCACCCGAGCCAGTTGTGTGGGTAGTGAGTCTCCAGTAGCTGCTGTCAGGCCTGTATTCAGTGAGTCCTCTTCCATCAAGGAACATGATGGGGAAGAGGACAAGGCTTATAGGTAGAGAGAGGGGGGCGGGCATGGGCGTCAACTTCAGGGGGGCTGGGGAGCTGGAGCCCCCCCTGAACTTTTCCAGGATGCGCTGAGCCTCCCCCGGAGACAATGGCCTGTAATGTCTCTGGCCCAACCTCAGCCCCCCCCCCCCCCGAAATTGGAAAGTCTACACCCTTGGCCGGGCGGGGTTAGTTGACTGTAACTTGCCATTTCTGGCAACCCCATAAGTAAGGCTTGAGGAAAGCTGTCTCAATGTATCTCAAGAAGTGTGCATGAACACGAAAGCTTATACCCAGAATTAAACTTTGTTGGTCTGAAAGGTGTCACTGGACTCAAACTTTGTTCTATCATAAAATGTTTTTTGTTGTATTTTTACCCTGCTTTTCTCCCCCATGGGGATCTAGAGCTTAGAATCATAGAATACCAGAGTTGGAAGGGGCCATACAGGCCATCTAGTCCAACCCCCTCCTCAATACAGGATCAGCCTAGAGCTTCCCTGAAGTGTTTGTCCAGATGCTGCTTAAAGACTGCCAGTGAGGGGGAACTCACCACCTCCCTAGGAAGCTGATTCCACTGTTGCACAACCCTTAGTGTAAAAAAGTTTTTTCTAATATCCAGCCAGTATCTCCCTGCCCTTAATTTAAACCCATTATTGTGAATCCTTTCCTCTGCTGCCAACAGGAACAGCTCCCTGCCCTCCTCTAAGTGACAGCTCTTCAAAGACTTCAAGAGAGCAATCATGTCTCCTCTCAACCTCCTCTTCTCCAGACTAACCATTTTCAAGTCTCTCAGCCTTTCTTCACAGGGCTTGGTCTCCAGGCCTCCAATCATCCTTGTCGTTCTCCTCTGCACCCGCTCCATTCTGTCCACATCCTTTTTGAAGTGAGGCCTCCAGAACTGCACACAATACTCCAGGTGCAGCCTGATCAATGCAGTGTACAGCAGGGCTATCACATCTTGTGATTTGGATATTATGCCTCTGATTAGATTAGAGCATTGTTCTTCTCTCTTATCCTCACAACAATCTTGTGGGGTGGGTTGAGTTGAGAGAGACGGATTGACCTAAGGTCACTCCGCAAACTTCTATTATAGGCAACTAACTGCTTCAGCCTGGCACAACTATATAGTTATGTCTGATAGGGACCCAGAGTGTGTTCAGACGGGCAGCTAATCCCACCATTGGCCCGGCTCTGATTTGATCTAGATCTTTTTTATCCAGTGTTGCACGACCAGACAGCTCCCCCATGAATCGCCTTAGTGCGCACTGACACTGTGGTGGACACAACAGGCTGATCACGGAAGTGGCACATTTCCCAGATGTTGCTGTCTGGACGTGCCCTTTAAATCCACCAGGCACTCGTGCCTGGTGTGGCTCAAAAGAGCCATCTGAACATGACCTAAGAGTCAAAGAGCCTGGAAAATTCAACTCAGTCTTTTTTCATTTCGATTCCTCTGACTATAGAGAAGCGTTTTAGTTTCTCATTGCTTTTATTCTAGAATTGTTAGGTGAATAGAACCAGTGGTGGCTGACAATCTGTTCCCCACACTCTGGAACCTGATTCTGGACAACAGACTTTTGGCATCTTATAAATAAGTATGCATCTGTTGGTGTTTTACCCCAGCTTAAGCTTTTTGCCTAATAAAACAAAGATTTTAGTGTTTTGTCTTGTAGTTCTTGTCAAAAGGAATCAAAATGCATTCTCTTGCTTTATAATACTCTGCCTCCACAAGTGACTGCTTTGCTGTTTACCTTGGTATTAGTAGCATAAGAACTTGAGCCTAAAACTTTGGTCTGTCTGCCTACAAAATATTCAGAGGAAGCCAATGAGAACTAACCATTTTTCTTAGACTTAGGATCTTGTGGAGAGGGGTATAGATTGTTTTCCTTGAAATTCCTTCCATTTTGCCTCAACTAGGAGCCTCCCAAATTTCCTTGAAATTTGCCTTAGGGAAACTAAAATTGGGGTTGTACAACCATCACCCAAGAAATGTCACTAGTCTTTGGCTGAGGACAGACTGGCAATCTGAAGCGGAGACAAAGCGGAGGGAACTGGAGCGGAGGAAAAAACCCACGGAGCTGGCCGTTCACACTGGCCAGAGCAATGCGGATCAGCGGCGATACGGAGCATTCAGACTGCCACGGAGAGTTCAGACTGCCGCATAGCCAGTGCGCGCAACTCGCGCGTGCCGCTGCACTTTTTTTTGTTTTCCTTTGATGTTTTTCGCATATGCGCATATTCACATATGCGCATAACTTTTTGCCGGTGCGTTCACACTTCCTCCGGATGCCTCCCGCTTCTTCCAGTTCACACTGTTTGGAAGCGGGAGGCATGCGGAGGAAGGCCCCTGAACACCGGGAAAAACCGGTGTCCGGGTAAAGCGGAAGGAAAGCGACTGGGAGACGGGTAAGTACGCAACGGAGCCGACGGACAGATGCGCATGTCTGAACATGCTCCTTTCCTCCGTTTGCGAAGCATGCCTGCCCCGCTTTAGATTGCCAGTCTGTCCTCAGCCTTTGTCACAGCAAACAAACCTGCATTTGCTGAAGCAACATGAATACAGGGGGTAGAGAGGCACTTGGAAGAGAGAACTGGAGAGCTGGAAAGGGTTACTTCTGCTTTCCAGGTATAGCCGATGGGAAAACAAATATTTGCAGAGAGTAACTGGTGTGTGCGTGGTGGTTAACCACCTCCACCCCCCCAGCCCCTGCACTACCATTATGAGGTGTGTGAAGGCTTGAAGCTGAGAAATCCATGTTTCTCTCATAAAGTTCAGATCCACCCTTCTTAAGACTCTTTTTCCTTCCATTAAAATTCCTTGGACATTTCATAAGGTCAGGAAGCTCTGAATGTATCTTGAAATTGTGCTGTAGGCAAATGCAGTGGCAACCGTAATCATGAAGTTACATGCTAGAGGTGGAAATTATCCCATTTTAAAAATCCCACCACAAATTTTTGGAATAATTGTCATCATTTCTTGGTCTGGGGGAGGGTTAGGTACCTCTAGTTTCCCCATAGAATTAGGGCCAAACTAGACTTAATGGCCTCCTCATGGCTGCCACCACTTTGAAGTCCCTAATTGGGACTGCAGCATGGCACTCTTGTTCCCCTGCATATTTTCAAGTGGTGAAAAAGTTGTGGGGGATGTGTGTGTGTAGGTGGCCTTTTCGGCAGTTGATAAGGCACAGAGGGGGAAACAAGAGCACTTCAGCCTGCCATACTATGGGCTCGATCAGGATTGGGCCCTCACAGCATTTTACATCTAGTCTGGCCTTTGGACAGAAACAAATGGCCTGATCTGACCTCATCTGGTAAGAAAGCTAAAGCAAACGACACTTAGCAAATCTGAATAGGATTTCAAAATGGTAATAGGCTGTCAATTTCACTTCCGTGTTGGAAAGGGGAAAAATCCACACACTTCAAATTCACAGAAACTACAACCAAAGTGCAAAGAAGCTTAAGGCTTTTTTACACATAATCATTATTTGTGGAATAAATGCACATTTTTATATTAAAAAAATCTTTGGAAACATGGCTTCTAGAAAAATGGTTTCTTGTGACTGTTGCAAGTTTAGCCTGTCATCTTCAGCCAAGCTTGAGACATCTTGTTTCTGCATGATCAATGAAAGGATGCAACAAGAGCATTTTAGCTACTGTGTGGTATTCCAAATGACTTTTCAGTGACAATAACATATTATGTCCACACCTAACTGGGGAAAGGGGTAGGAAGACAGCCTTATAGGGCTAAATTGCTGTTGCTAGTTTTTCTAAACTGCCTGAATCAGCACTTCCCTTACAGCAGAGATTACAGTTTTCCCTCAATTTATTTACTTTGTGAGGTGACCGTTATCTCATTTCCAATATGACAGAATTTAATAGACAAACCGTTAGCAAATCTTTGAAGAAAGTAAACTAATTTAATAGTCCATTGTCATGAAATGACCAGATGTATTGAACTGTTATAAACATAAAAACTAAATATCAATTTGCCAGGGAACTGCATTTTCCACTAAAATGTACTGAATGTAATGGTTAAAGATAACTCATCCTTTTGCTTTAAAAATGAGTCATAAGATGATAATGCAGAGAGAAACAATTCAAGAATTCATTATTTTCCAGCCTTTATACAAGGGACTAATAAGATGTTTTAAATGAAATTATCTTAGACTAATGACTGAAGAAATGTGCATGTACATGACAGTTTATACCCAGAATTAAACTTTATTGGTTTTAAAGGTGCCACTGGACTCGAACTTTGTTCTACCACTCAGACATTGATTAGGTGCAAGCTGTAAAGACTCTTCAGAGAGATAAACAACTATAGAAGCTTAAATAATCTTAAACTAGGTGCTGAAATTTGGGTACTTCTAGTTTTCCTGTAGTATTTTCTCAACATATGTCTTTGTAGCTGCAGTTCTTTATTATTATCACTTGCATTTTTATTACTTATTCACTGACAACCCATTCATAGCCTGGTGGATCTTAGTCTACTTCTGTTGTTATTTGTACTTCATCAAAGACTTCCAATATTTTCCAGCTTGTGTTTGATTTTTAGATGTCAAATGTCCTGTTTTTCAGAGTTTAATGTTAATCTGAATGGCCTGAACATGCACCAAATATTAAGATTTTTGTAGTAACACTTTAATAATGTTACCTGCATCACTTCGCCCAAGTGTCTCTGTACAGAGATACTTTGAATGAATGTCCAATTCTTAGTCCTTTAATAGTTGTCTAAAGCAGGTGTTTTGGAAATTTTTTCCTCCAAGCCCCCCTTATTAAGTCTATTCAAGTCTGTTTTCTTACTGAGGCACAGAGATTTACCACCATACTAAAGCATGCCTTGCCTGGTGAAAACTATTCTTAGAAGAACCATCCTTCTCCACAATACCTCCTCTACAAATGCAAACACATAACTTGCCTACATGTTTATGCTCACAAATGCATATCCCCATTATCATCTGCTGGGGTGAGAAATTCCAGTCTTTGTAACAGAAGGGATACTAGGACTACCCCCTATGGGTTACCACCTGTAGGCATGATGTGAGTGAGCTGTTTTACTCTCCCATATTAATAATCTGTAAAAATGAATTCACCAATAATATTTCTCTTTTCCTTTAATGAAAAGTCCTAAATACATATGCCTGCTACTTTCCAATCATTTCTATCCACAAGGGGGAAATTATTGGAATATTAAACTAAACCAAATGCCAAATCCATTGGTAATGCTCTGTTCTACCTCCTTAAATCCTGCATTAAGTGTCCAGTATCTCTGGTACCAATACTGTCTTCTCACAGTACACGCACTTTTTCTCAAATATAAACACAATGTGGTCAAATTCTGTCCTTAAAAACACCAGCATAGTTATATTCTGTTTATGCAAACACTCTCAAATTTATGCCAGATTAACTGAAAAATTATTCAAAATACAGCAAATCAGTTTGGCAGGTGCTAAAATAGAATGAGACAATCAGATTTTCTGTTTACTCAGAGATATAGATATGGGCTTTTAAATGCTATTGCCTATATTCCAGGCATTTATTTCCACAGAAACAGATGATAACTAAAGTATTTTGTAAAGCATGCCTAAAAAGGTATTGAAGTTTTGTTTTAATATTGAAACTTAGCATGAAGAACCTGGGAGGTAGCTGATGTTGGAATGATTTGACACATAAATAAAATAGCATCTCAGAAAGCTTGGCTGGCATTTGAAAAGTATCCTTGAATCGGAATAGACATTATCTGTAACAAACTCAATATGTGTTTAGGTGGTTTGTACACAACCATTTACTGCTGTTTTATTAAGAAAAAAGATTTCCAGAGTGTTATTAACTTGAGGTGGAGATCATGTTAGAAGGTGAGACAAGATGAAGCAATTACTGAGATTTTCTAAAATCTCAAGTATCAATTGTTTCTTTCTATAATTTGGATCTGGACATCCATGTATCAAATGAACCCAGTGAATTAAATTCTTTCAATTCTTAGCGGGTTTTTTCATTCTGTAAAAATAAGTGCACATTATACACCAAAATAGAAAGAAATAGAAGAAAATAACCCTCCTCCTACACTCCAGCTTGCAAGAAAATACATTGCACAGCATATGAATATAAAATTGTCTTGCTTGGTTAAACCTAATGTCTATGTAGCACAGCACTGTCTTTCCAAAAATGATCAGCCAAGGTTCCCTTGATAAACTCACAAAGAAGATACGGTGCTGTGATCACTGTCTACTGTTGCTTGCCCCAGATATGCTGTCTCTGAACAGGGTGGTCCTATTTTTGTCATGAATGGTAAACCTGTTCTCTTTAATTTTAAAATATATTTCCTCCAGGATGTATAATAGATATTAATTTCTTGATTTGGATAGCACCACAGCACAACATACCCTTTACTTCAGATTAGTTAATGCACATTCCGACTTTGCCACCTGGTATCATACTGAAATAACAAAGAATGTTTAAAGTAATGAAGCGTCTTATGGCACCTTAAAGGATAACGAATGTATGGGACATTATTCTATTCTATTTATTTATGGTCCACCTTTCTCACTGTGACTCAAAGCAAATTACACAGAGTAAGGCAGTGCAACCACCAGGATGGACATCCAGTAAGCAATGCAATAGAAGTTGAATTGCAGAAATCTGGAACCAACCAGAAATCTGAAAACAAAAGGGAAGCAAAGCATAAGTATTAATGTTAAACAATACAAAAAAATACAGCAATAGGCAGTACAAGCTATAAACAGTAGTACAGACCACAGTCCCAAACCTGAGCAGTGACTCACAAAAGCTCATACCCTACCACAAATTTTGTTAAGTCTTTAAGGTGCTACTAGACAGACTAACGCAGCTTACCCATCTTGATCTTTTACCCAAGTAACTTTCTGAACCATTTTGTTACAGTACAACCCTATTAACTGTGTAGAGAAGCCCTCTTGAATAATTCAGTTTTGCAGTTTGTGAAACACTAGGAGAGTGGGAGCCTCCCTGACCTCATTAAGCAAGCCATTCTGTAAGGTGGGGGCCACAATAGAGAAAGCACATAAATGGGTAGTTGTTGATTTTGCCCAGGGCTCCGTTGGGGCCGGAGCGAGCCGGAGCGCCGCTCCGGGAGAGAAGGGGCCGGGGGCCCCCGCAAAGGAGCCCCGTCCCGCCCCCAGCCACCTTCCGCGGGGCCGCCGCCGGCCCCGCAAGCGAGCCCAGTCCGGCCCCCAGTTACCTTCCACGGGGCCGCGGCAGGCCGCCGGCCCCGCGAGTGAGCCCCGTCCCGCCCCCTGCCATCTTCCGCGGGGCCGCGGCAGGCCGCCGGCCCCGCGAGCGAGCCCCGTCCCGCCCCCTGCCATCTTCCGCGGGGCCGCGGCAGGCCGCCGGCCCCGCACGCGAGCCCCGTCCGGCCCCCAGTTACCTTCCGCAGGGCCGCGGCAGGCCGCCGGCCCCGCGAGTGAGCCCCATCCCGCCCCCTGCCATCTTCCGCGGGGCCGCGGCAGGCCGCCGGCCCCGCGAGTGAGCCCCGCCCCGCCCCCTGCCATCTTCCGCGGGGCCGCAGCAGGCCGCAGGCCCCGCGAGTGAGCCCCGTCCCGCCCCCTGCCATCTTCTGCGGGGCCGCGGCAGGCCGCAGGCCCCGCGAGTGAGCCCCGTCCCGCCCCCAGCCACCTTCCGCGGGGCCACGGCTGGCTGCCGGCCCCGCAAACGAGCCCTGTCCCACCCCCAGTCACCTTCCGTGGGGCCGCGGCTGGCCGCCGGCCCCAGGAAAAAAACTCTCCCTCCCCCACTCACCCCCCCTCCCTCCCCCACTCACCCCACTCCCTGGGCCCAAGGGAGGGAGAAGCCGGGCCTGAGTGGCTTAACACCACTCAGGCCCAAGCAAGGGGGGGGGAGGGAAAGCCAGCCCCAGTGTGGGGAGAAGCGCCCCTCCCTTCCTTCCCTCTCTCCCCCCACCTACCTACCTGTTCCTTCCTTCCCCCCTTCCTCCCTCTCTCCCCCCTTCCTTCCTTCCTTTCTTTTCTCTCTCTCCCAACTACCTACCTACCTTACTGTTCCTTTCTTTCTTCCTTCCCCTTTCTTCCTCCCTCCTTCCTTCCTTTCTTTCTTCCTTCCCCCCTCCCTCCTTTTTTTTCTTTCTTTCTTTTCTCTCCCCCACCTACCTACCTTCCTTCCTGTTCCTTTCCTTCTTTCCTTCCCCCTCCCTCCCGTCTGGCCTTCTGACACACTGCCCATGACGTCATTCCGGTGACGTCAGGGGGTGTGGCATATGCAAATGAGTTATGCTAATGAGCTCCTGCACCTCTCTTTTTACGAAAGGACCCCTGATTTTGCCCATTAGCTTTCTTGTTGGGGGGATTAGAACCCTTACTCCACCACCTGTGTGGTTTGAAAGGCTGATTCTAACCATGAAGCCTATCCTTTTACTACTGATAAATTGTTTAAAGTTTTTTTTTAAATAATCTGCACTAAGTGATTCACAGTATTCAGAGTTGGCTGCAGGCTTGGGAGACCCTGGATTCCATGCTTGGTTTCACCAGCTAAAGGGCTCCCCATACAGCAGATCGAGGCTGACACCCAGAAGCATTGTTGCGGGTAAACATCTGGCCAGTGAATTAATGTCCCATTCAAAAGGCAGTTCCAAATGAACACAGTATCTCACTTGCTCCCGGTTAATTTGTATGGACTCTAAAGGAATTCACATAATTCCTTCCAAATGCCTTTCCAAGTTTGGAAAGACTCCCAGAGGGGGTGCTTTCCTTTTTCTGCATTATTTGAACAGGGGTGGGGGTGCCCGCATGTCTCTAGAGACCTCTTCTTGGGGACACAGTGCACAACAGGGGCGTTGTTTCCGAGATTTTGTGAGGTCTTCCCCATAGGGTCTTGTGGGAGTGAGGTGTGCGTCTGAGGACCCTGTGTGAACAGGACCTTCCGAGGGAGGGGACCCTCGGAGAGCAGGGCCTCGTTTCTTGGGGTCAGCCGGTTACTTCTCGACCCTTCTTCAGGAAGGTGACTATTGGGGCGGGGCCGGGGGAAGGTCTCTCCAACAGGGCGGCTTGGAAGGAGCGCTGGGGAAGGAGCCCTGACACGGGGGAAAGGGCTGAGAGGGGGCGGCGGCGGAGCTGAAGAGCGGAGTAGCGCCGCTGGCCTGCCTCCCCCTCACGCGGCGCCGATCTTTCTTTTTCCCTCCCGCGCAGGCTGCTCCCTTCCTACCCCGGTTACCGTGGCAACCGCCCGGACTCCCCCAGCCCCGCGCCTGCTGCGGAATCGCTCCGTAGCAGCAGCAGCAGCAGCCGCCGCTCGCTGCCGGACTCGCTGCTACTGTCGCTGCCGTCGTCCTCGCCGCCTCGCATGGAGCTGCTGGCTGCCGCGCTCAGCGCCGCCTGTGCCTTGGACCATGAGGGCTCCGCAGAAAGCGTGGCCGGAGGAGCCCGCTCGGCTGGCAGGTGAGGCGGAGGAGACTTACTCGCCGCGGGACGACGAACTTGCTCCCCCTCCGCCCGGTCCCAGCCAGTGCCTCAGACTCACACTCGCCTTCCTCTTGCTTGCATTCCCTTCAGCTCCGGCCTCTGCCCGCCCGGCCGAAATTATTCCAGCGCGGGAACCTGGGCTCCTCCTGGCACGCCTCGACTGGCTGCCCCCTGTAGGGAAGGAAGGGCAGCACCTGTGTTCCTTCTGCCTCGACCGCCTTGCGGGTCACTCGCTGG
Source organism: Lepidodactylus listeri (assembly GCA_029233225.1). Taxonomy (NCBI): domain Eukaryota; kingdom Metazoa; phylum Chordata; class Lepidosauria; order Squamata; family Gekkonidae; genus Lepidodactylus; species Lepidodactylus listeri. Next base: position 58,325,817 of record JARCFY010000005.1, on the reverse strand, counting down.
CAAGCATGGCTGGTCCGCCTCGCTGCTGCCCCCCCCCCGTCCCCCGTCCCCCCGTCTAGTTCTCTTGCACCTTTAGCGAACAAGACCGGAGCCCTCATCCCCCCCCCCCCCCCCCGTATTTTGCTGCTAGGGCTTCTGAGCACCCGCAGGCTGAGTTCCCGAGAGAGACTGTAACCAAGTCTCTTCATGTATCTGCTTCTTTTTCTTAGGGATTAATAGGCTCCTGTAGGGAACACAATGTGTTCAGAGAAGCACAGGAGGGTGATGGAGATCTGATTCATTCCCAGCCCCTTAAGCACTTGATGTAGATGGTCAGCACCTTCCTGTCCACAGGGGGCCCAGGGCAGATGACTATACTTTTGACAATTGTTTTCCCTTTCCCAAAGTGAATCCCCTTCCATGGCTGGACCAGTTCCCATTCCTGAAGAGAGCCCTGTGCTTCAAGACTGTCCTGCTGCTTTCCCAGAGGGCCTGCAGATGATTCACCCTATGACAGCTGACTCCTGGAAAAACTTCATTGAGCAAATAGGTAAGGAGCCGCAGACTGGCTCACTGCTGGGAATAAGGGGCTAATTACAAGTTATGTGCAAGTGGGCATGATAGAGCTCTGTTTTCTTTGAAAAAAAGGAGGCATGGGAGGAAAAAGAGAGGTGACACAGTGAGGGGTGCTTAACTCATTGCATTCCGCTGTCCCAACTTCAGATTGCTTTTACTCCAGATGCTTTTCTTGTTATAGATCTTCTCATGAGTATTTGCTCTTACTAACAAGCACTAGGGAGGGGTAGTACCTTGGGGAGCTGATGGGGAGCCTGGAAACAACAGGCAGTGAAAGAGTTAAGCCCACCCCCAGCCTTGCTGCTTCTTTTTCAGTAGTCCCCTCCCAAATAAAGACATGGTGTCAGTGTTCTAATATGTATGCTTGCAGGTAACATATAGGTAGCCTCTTAGTCCTGTTGAACACAATAGAACAACTTTCGAGAAAATATGCATAGCATCAGATTATTAACGTGCTACAACAAGCATATATAGGACAAGAGGCTGGCTGACAGAAAATGGTAAACTTACATTAAAATACATTACATTCAAACATTTCTATTTCAGTGGATGAATACATGTTCTGTATGTAATAAAGAAAAATAATACATGTTAAAAATAATACATGTTAGACTGAAATTTGTAACAAAAAATGAAGATTGTGTTGTTATATCTTTGAGGAGAATGCCTCCACTAAAAAAGAGGTCATCTAAGCAACATTGTTCTGGGTCACCATTCCTCAGCAATAGAGGGCCTCAGTAGCTGTAGATGCTATCTTTGTTGCTCCTGTTTCATATAACTTAGTTAAATTGCAGTCTAAATATTCCTGTCAGTTTCAGCAGTTCACACAAGAAGTTAGAAGTGCTCTCCCTTATTAATATCTTCCTGGCATGGAATACAAATCTTAAACCTCATCCTCATCACTGTTATTACTAGTTGTATGCAGTAGTACTCAGAGGCTTTTATTAGTCTAGAGCCCTATAGTGTGGGTAATGGAAGCCAGGGAGACTCCTGAAATGGGCCAAAAAATTGGAATTTAGTGGTGTAAACAGTTTTTTCTTTTTATATTTAAGGTAATGGTATTTGGATTGTATATGCAAAATGTTGGCATTATGAACAGGGAAGATTTTTCCAGTGCAGTGGTTAGGATCTTCAGATTCTTTTAATCTTTAAATTGAAATATTCTACTTTTTCAGTATAGTGGTTTATTGATGGCGAAAGGCACTGCCCATATATAGATACATCGCTTCTGTTTCAGACCAATAACCATATTGAGATCAGTTGATACCAAGCTTCAGCAGCGATCACTAAAGATTAGCTCCTTTCCCATATTCAGTATCTTGTTCAATGCTAAGTGTACCTTGATTATTAATAATCACTTCAACATTTACTGAAAATATGTAACAAAGTAGTTCAAGAGGAATTATGTAAGTAGTTCTGCTAGAGCAGCATAATACATTTAAGTGTGATCTCTCCTTTAAAGTGTGGGAAGCTAACAGGAAAGTGCATGGTTTCCAAGGTACAGTTTCTCCTATTGCTATTTTAATCCCGTTTTGAATAGCATTTCAGAAAGAAGCGATTACTGAATACACTCACAGTATGCAAAAAAAATTCCTTATGGCCGTCTTCCCATTATAAATTTTGTGTGTATCTAAGATTATAAATTAAATATTGCTTTGTGTAAAGGAATATTTAAGTACTTGGGATGGATGTACATACAAGCAACTTTATGAATTACAATTTAATAAAACAAAGGGAAACAATTTAAATTACTTCACAAGAAATGAGCACAGACTTTTGTGTTTGAGAATTATTGGATTGGATCTAGCAGTCTATTAGCATAATGCCCTTTTGTATGTTGATTTTTGCCACATTTCTCTCCCTCCTAGCAGTCCTCTTGGACCTTAGGAATGTTGATTCTTGGAATCACAGGACCCATGTGAGCTAATAGCCATGTGGGTCAGTAGGGTACAGTGAGGAGGAGGAAGGAGGTGAATTCACTTCCTCTAAGGAAGGAGGAAAGGGTGATTTCATCCTCTTCTCCTGCCACACTGTAGCCCTTCCAACACACATGGCTTTAATCCACGGGAGTCCTATGACCCAGGAAACAACTTTCCAAGAATTCGATGGAACTCCTGGCAGAGAGGAGAATACAGTAAAATCTGTACTCCTTATGCTGATGGACCACTGGATTCAACCCATTGATTCATGTTTCAGATACATACAACATTCTGAGTTAAAATAGTTGTCTGAAATAGGATTTGTAATACTAGCTTTATTACTGGTACTAGATATTAAAAGATATTAAAAAGTAAATGTTACAATGCAAGATTTTGCTATTCTCATTTAAGGCATGGCCACTGAAAATCCAAAAAGAAATTTTACTAAATGTTGCAGAGTTCTTGCAATCCCACATTCTGAAAAATTATGGGATTTTTAAATTATTGTGTAAAGATTGATGGGGAAGTTGTTTGTTATTACTTTTGTATAAGAGCCAGTTTGGTGTAGTGGTTAAGAGTGACAGACTGTAATCTGGAGAACTGGATTTGATTCCCCACTCCTCTGCATGCAGCTGCTGGGTGACCTTGAATCAGTCACAGTTCTCTCAGAGCTGCTCTCCCACGAGCAGTTATCTCAGCTCTCTCACAGGTTGTCTGTTGTGGGGAGAGGAAGGTAAGGAGATTGTAAACTGCTCTGAGACTCTGAGTGAAGGGCAGGGTATAAATCCAATCTCCTCCTCCTTCTCCTCCTCTTCTTTGATATTTCAGCAGCCATTTGTGTTGTTAATCATGACATGTTTCTGATATTTCTGTAGGGTTTGAGGTGCATTTGTGAAATTGCTATTGAATTTTATAATTTGATCTTAATGGGATGGTCAAAAGGCATATTAATTGTTGACTTTTCTGTGAATTGTGTGGTCCCACAAGTTTTTGCTATATATCACTTTCTTTTCAACATATTTATAAAGGTCTAAATTAGATTCTTTGACGGTTTTAGGTTATATCAGTATGGTAACAATGTTCCTCTTTTTTCATTCCTATCCTACTGATTTGATGTTTTTTTTCTGGGCTACAGTAAGGAAGCAAACTATAATATGGAAACCCATTTCAGCTGTGGTTTCAAATAATGGTTTGGACTCGGAGGCAGTTCTTGGAACTGGATCCAGTGATCCACGTATCTGTAGATCTTTCCCTCATTCTCCTTCCATGAGCAATCCTTTCTGATCTCACAAAAGTTCATTCTAGGGTCACAGGGCTCACTTGGAATAACATCTATGTGGATCAGGAGGCTGCAGTTAGAATGGGTAAAGGGCAAAAATCTCTCTCCTCTTCCTTTTCCGTCAGTGAAGCTACACCAAAGGAAGAAACAGAAAGTGATTTCATTCCCTTTCCCTGCACAAGTGTAGCCTCTTGATCTGCATGACTGTTAGTGTATGCTGGCCCTAAGACCATGGAATAAACTATCCTGGAACTGGAAAGGACTGCTGGGATGAGGGGAACATGGGAAAGATCTGTGACTTGCTAGCTAGCACCTTTTGCTGGATCCAACCCATCATTAGGACAAGCTATATTTGGCTATTTCAGATATCATGGCACCTTATGGTTATTACGAAACATGTGAAGGAGAAAGGAGGAAAACAAACAAGCCCACAGCACATTCTCATTACCCAAGCCCTGGTTTAAGATTAGACCAGTGGAGTACCTAAACTGGGCCTGTGTTTTCCTGGTCATGATGACTGCGATGGCTTCAGCAGACAGTGACCTGTCTCCTAATGGATTTGGGTTACCAAGAATATATTGCCTTAGTGCTTTTTATGGCTGCAGTTATTACCTGCAGATTTATACCTATTAATGACATAATATTCTCAAATACTCTGTTGCTAGGACAGCCGCAGGGAAAAAGGACTTCAGTTTGCTGAAGAGAGTATTAGACATGTTTATGAAGGAATTTTTAGGTCTTTGATACTTCAGTTGTAGCCCATTTGGATCATAAAGGTTCCCCCCTCTCCAATATAATCTTGTTCCTTTTTGCCTTCCTCTGAGATATTAGAGAATTCCACAACTTAAAAAATGTACCAGTTGCATGGAATTTGCCCCAATAAAATTTCTTTTGGGATGTCTGTAGGGATTAGGGATGCCAGCCTCCAGGTGAGACCTGGGGATCCCACAGAATTACTGCTCATCTCCAGACTACAGTTCCCCTGGGAAAAATGGATGCTTTGGAGGATAGACTTGATGGCATTGTATCCGTGTTCCCCCCAGTCTCCATCCCCAAATCTCCAGGAGTTTCCCAACCTGGATCTGGCATCCCTACCCCTCCCCACCCCCTGCTGGCAACCGGGTGTGTGTGTAGCAGCCCTTTTATGGATGGTGTTTGCTCATGTATAGAGTTTGACTGATCATCATATTTAGACTGGGAAGGAATTCTTCTCCTGATTGGACACGCTAGTTGTTCTTAGGTTCTGGCTTGTTTGTTTAGCTTGGATATCATGGCTTGGGTCACTTACTTAAGCCATCTGGAACTAATTGATTTTCTGTACTTTGAACAATACAAGTAAAAATGTAGCCCTACAGGAGTAGTTACTTAAGAGTAATTAAACATTGTCTGACATTATCAGATTCCAGCTATCCTTACTTCAGATTGTTCTGGCTATAGACAGGATGCTCATTACCTACAGCTGATAATAGATCAGCCATTATGATCTCCCTTGGCTCATAAGGTATGAAACATCCCGTTTTCACAACAAAAATAATATATTGTTTTCTAAGGACTCAAGGTGAACTGTAGCAAGTAGCTTCTAAGTTGCAACTGTAAACTTTTATTTGTATTCCTGTGTCTGCAATCCCAATAATATAGCTACAGAATTCAGCTTCCCTGATATTACAGGGAACAATCTTTCTTTAATTACTTTTCTGTTTCTGGCTATAGAATATATTTTTTATAATTCTTCTTACAGAATATATTCAGAAGAGACACATTCCTCAGTATGATCACAGTTTTAAAATTTCATGCAATTGAAACTGTTGTATTGTACAACTGTGGTGTGTGCTAACTTCATTCCTTTGTTAAAACTGAGGAACAAAACCAGCTTATTAATGCTATCAGTGCTTTTTTGCTGAAATAAAATGTTTCAATTCAAATGTCGCATTTAGTGAAACAAGTAGATTGCTTTGTTCAGTCACATTCTATCTACATCGTTGCTTTCTAGGGCTCTTGTATCAAGAATACCGGGATAAATCCACACGTCAGGAGATAGAAACTAGGCGGCTGCAGGATTCACAGACAGATACTGAAGAGTGCACAGCTATTGAGGAGACACCATCAGAAAAAGAAGCTACAGATACAGTGGAAAACAAGGCTGTTCCCCAGATTAACCTGCTCAGAAACTCCAATTCCAGATTTAATTTATGGCAAGATCTTCCAGAAGTCAGAAGCAGTGGTGTTCTGAATATTCTCCAGCCAGATGAGATCAAACTTCAAGAGGTAATAGCTGCTTCAGGGCAGGGTGTGGGAAAAGTGTGTTGCTTCTTTGGCATTCTAATGAACATTCTTGTGTCTTGAGTCATTTAATAGAAGATGGCATGATTTAAAATTAACCCTAAGTTAAGTTAGTTACTGTTTTGCAAAGTTTAACTGATTCTCTTCCCCCCCCCCCCCCCAAGAAAGGGAAGAGCCAATGTTCATTCTTTCCCTTCGGCTCTGTTGCCTCTGTAATATAAGACTGTGTTGGTAGAAGTAGTGTCAACAGGTGATATAGCCAGGGCTAAAGTTGCTAAGATATTAAGGAATACTGAAATTATTCAAGGAAGTTGCAGAGAAAAGTTAATTCTTTGCATCAGTTCTCATTTTGGAAGATACTGAAGAAATGCCCATACCTGAACCATTGTTTTTGAGCAGTGCATAAGATGAGCTGTATGCCAAAGAGATATAACTGAAAATTAAACATTAACAAGACACCAAAATGCCTGGCATTCACCCAATAACCCTTTACAAACTTATATGTTAAATTGTTGCTCTTTTAACTAAAACCAGTAATTTATCACAAGAACTAACTTCCTAAATTGAAAGCTAGCCAATGTTATATCACTTTTACAAAAGGATCTCAGGGAAGAGGGGATATGGGGAATTATTGATTTGTCATTTTAACAAGTCCCAGGGAGATTGGTAAAAAGCACTATTAAGGCTAGCGTTGATATGAAGCATAAAATCTGCAAGGCTTCTGCAAAAGAATAGCTTATCTCACCAACATGTTTGAATTTTTCAGTGTCAACAGTTTCTAGGTAGGGATGATCCAGTGGCCGCATTTGGAATACTGCGTACAATTTTTTGTTACCACATCACAAAATTTATGTGTTCGAGTTGCATAAGATACAGAAAGAGGATTAAAGTGATCAGCTGGAGTGGGGAGCTGGGAAATGCCTGTGATGAAAGCTGGCAGAGGTTGGACTTCTTTTTTTTAGAAAAAAAAGAGGCCATGATAAATGAGAATCAAATTATACGTGGTATGAAGAGAGCCTGAACAGAGGTTAAAACAATGTTCTGGCATCTGAAGTCATTTAGTGAATTTGGCAGTTGGTTCAGAGCAGACAAAAAAGTAATTATGTACCCAAAACAAATTTAAATTGTGAAATTCGTTGCTACAAGATGCAGTGATAGGATCTTACCCACTTGTCTAATCTCTTTTAAAGTTAGTGGTCATTTGGACCAGAGAGGTTCCGTTTAGTTGTCATAGCTGACACAAGGTGCTTCTGGTTACCTGATGTTTGGGACAGACGGTAGAAATGGATGATCACTATTGTGTTCTGTCATTCAGCTTCCTAGAGGCATTTACTGTGGGAGAAAAAGTGATAGGCTTTTAATATAAATCCTTCATGGCAATGGATGTGTGTTCTTATGCTGTGTATAACAAGAAAAGAATGGAATATGGTTCTTGGTTCAGAATTCAGCATCCTGAGATCTCTGATATCATATTTAAAAAGGCAAGTCTGTCATTCCTTCGGTTGCAGCAAGTGGCTTTAAACTGTGAATCTAGCTTTTTTTGGCATGGAATTTAGAAAATTTTGCCGCATATTTTTAATGATGGAGAGATTATAGTCTATACTCATTACTATCAATATTAATAGTGTCACACAGTCAGTGCAATCCTGTTGTCCAAGAGATTGACATAAAAATGAGGTGAATGTTGCAGCATCAGTAGATACTTGTCTCTTAATACTTGATTTTCACAGGTATTTTCTAGTATCCTTTTAATGATGCCCCTGCCTTAGTTTATTGTGGAAAGCTTATTTTTCTGAAAATGCTGGCAAATCAGTTATGTTTCAATTTCATACTTTCTACTGGGCTGATATTGTGAAGTCTAAAAATAGTTAAAATGTGTAGGGGTAGTAAGAGACCTCTACCTCCAATACTGGCTTTCATATTCTCAGGAAAAGTTAACCATTTCTGATTCACATTTTACATTAACATTAGTGTCATTTCCTATTTAGTAACATAATCTACAGACATTTTAGCAGGGCTTTGTTGTTTTTTTAAAGAGGTGCCAGAATTCTGAAGAGAGAAATGAAGTTTTCAGCCTGTTCACTAAAAACTCATGAACAAGAGTCTTGTTGAAGAGGTTCTGGAACTCTGTTCCAGCGCGTTCCCCCAACCTTAGGCTCAGAATCTCAGGGCTTTGAAAAGGAGACATCATAGGATTAATCATGTTTAATGTTTTTTTTCTCCAACCTTGCACTTTAACTGATAAGTAGGGCAAACTGATCTAAGAATGTGACTTAATTTAAATAGTTTTTTTGCCTGATGCTTGTTTATGACTTGTGTTGTTGCTAAGATAATTTTATTATGTAAGAAATGTTTTAAGAATGTATAGCAAATAAACTCTATAGGATGTGGAAGAGACATGGAAAGAGAAAATATCAGACCAATTCTTCTGATGTGTATTGAATAAACTATAAGTATTATACAAAAATAACTTTGCTATTATTAAAATCAAAGAGTTCAAAGATATACTGAACAAAAGTGGAAAAGAGACTTGGGAAGATAGGAAAAATTAGATGTATAACACAAAACCAATTAAACAAAATACTTTCAGATACAGTCAACAGGAATTTTTGCATCAGATTACTCAATGAGATATTTATATGAGAGAATTGTGTAGAGCATTAATACTTAAACTGTATCTCATAAATTATCAGTACTATAGATAAGGTTGCCAAGTCCAGGTTGGAAAATACCTGGGGACTTTGGGGGTGGAGCCAGGAGAGGGCGGGGTTTGGGGAGGGGAGGAGCCTCAGCATGGTACAATGCCATAGAGTCCACCCTTCAAAGCAGCCATTTTCTCCAGGGGAGCTGATCTCTGTCAGCTGGAGATCAGTTGTAAAAGCAGGAGATCCCCAGGCCCCACCTGGAGGATGGCAACCCTAACTATAGAGTATGCATTCAGATATTCCATGAGGCAACAAAAAAGGGAAAGTGCTGAGGCTCTTTTTCAGAGCAAAAAGTTGTGAACGCCAATTAGAATTTAGCAACTACTTTTGTTTAGGAATGAAGGCCAGCTGGGGAAGGATGGCACTTCTGATGTGAAGGCCACTCCACCCTACCCCCCTTGAATGAACCATTCCAGTAGATAGAAGGGGGATGGTGAGACAAAATTCACAGCAAAATCAAAATCCTGGTCTAGCATATATTCAGGAATAAAGTGTAAACATTCTATGACCATTTGTTGTGGTTCCTTTGTATACCTCATAGTAACGAGAGGAGTTAACAAGTGGTGACATGCATTACCACATGTGATCTGAAACACAGATGGTCTTACACTCCCAGCCTTCCCTAAATGGTACCCCTATTCGGAACAAGAAAAGCTACTTGGAAATGGGTCTGTAAGAACTTGTACAGCACAAAGCCCTGTACAGCCCTGTGTTCAGGGCTTTTTGATCTAGCAAAAGGAGGCCTCTGCACTTTTGCTCTGGAACTGAGAGTTGGCCCTACAGCAGCAGCCCCTGAAGGAGCTTTTTCAGGGAACAGTGCAGTTGTGATTATTCTGTTGTATGCCATCCCAATGTGTGCAGCATGTTTCCTCAGCTTTTAATACTGTTGCAGGTAAGAACCAAAACAAGGGTGTTTTCACCATAATTTTAGATTGAAACGAGGCAGAGTTGCCCCACCGTTCTCTGCTCACCCTGCGAAGGATTCCAAAGTAGCAATTACAGCATAAAACTCTGTTTGCACTGGTATAGGAGGAGTATAACTAGGGTATCCAGAAGTACACTATGCTGCACCAATTCCCCAAATAGTTATAAGAAAAGAAAAGGGAAATTTGCCAAGAAAAGGGAATCATAACAGTGTTTTTGTTGCTGAATGCAAGACTGCAAGAGGCCGTAAGTAAACAATAACAGCAAAACAACAAAATTAGTGATGGTTACCTTGAAAATCCTGGGAAGGCTAGATCAATAATTATCAAAACAGGCACAAGGAGAGAATAACCACTGATGTATTAAAAAAACAAACAAATAAATGTTGGCTAAACCAATACTTCCAAAACTAGATGTGGATCTTCCTTTTGAAGTCTAGTCAATAAGAGTTTACATGCAAGACAAAAGAGATGTAATTACTTTTGGCTTTAAGTTTCCAATAAATCTGAAAGCTACTTTAAAATTATCTTAATTGAAAATTATGGTAACTGCATAGTATTGTGGGCTGAAGTGTATTAGACCACCAGGGTTATAAGAAGAGGGGGAAACCACTAATACAATAATGAGAAAAATGACTTTCACTACTGATGGATAGCTTTAATTATCTAGACATCTGTTGAGCATCAAGACAGAATAATGTGAATCACCAAGGACATTCTTGAGATACAGGGAAGATAATTTAACGAAGCAGAAAATAGAAGAACAAGCTAGGGGAGACATTACTCTGGCTCTTATACTGAGCTGACATAGAGGTAATGACCGAGAATGTGACAGTAACAGGGGAGGCTGGGAACAAGGACCTATCAATTACATGTATTCACTAGTTTATGACTGCAGATTAAAAACCTTTTTAACTATAATATTGGGCTTCTTGTTTCACAGAGTTAAGAAAACTTGAAGGCAAGTTCAGCTATGTAACATTATTTTTCTTGTAACAGACAAATACGATTTTGCCTTCTTGTTCAGTTCAGTCTTTGCATTTCTTCTCTGACTTGAAAGCACATGCTGACTACACTCTGTTGTATGTATTGATTTTCTAATCTAGTTTTGCTTTCCCATGCTTCAACATTTTAAAGCCCAGAATAATATAGTTGGTAGAATGCACATCATATTATATTGTAAGATGGAGAGTAGGAACAAAATGGAGATATCCTAAGCAGGTTTTCTCAAAAGTAAGGCCCACTTTATTCAGTGGGACTTATCCCAGAAAGGTCTTCACAGGACTTCAGCCTACGGCACCCAAATGTTTTCACATATCCCAGCAAACAAGAAAATGTTAGTTCATAATTGAACATTGATATCATGTTAACAGCTGAATTACTGTTGTTTTTGTGGTGGAAAGTACTGTCAAGTCACAGCTGACTTGCAGTGTCTCTGTACGGTTCTCAAGGCAAGAGACTTCAGAGGCGGTTTGCCATTGTCTGCCTCTGCATAGTGACCCTGGTATTTTACTAACCAGCGCTGACCCTGCTTAGCTTCTGAGATCTGAAATTACTTAAATTTAGGAACACTAGATTATATCAAGTAGTTGTTTTTCACTAACCTTAAGTCAGCTGCAGTAGGTAGAATTAGGGTCACGTTGGCAACAGGTTAATTTTATATTGTAGCAACAAACTGATATTAAACACAGATCCGTATAAGAGGATAATTATTGCTATTCATATCAGAATGTTAGTAAGAATTACTAATATAATTTGAAATTTTGAACAAAAGGTGACAGGAATAGTAAATTTGTGGGTGTTAGTTTGTTAAATGCCTTCTTGAAACAGGCAATATCAATAGGTGGGAAAGCACTTTTCAGGTGTGAGAAATCATTGCTTTCTTCCTTTGATTATTTTCCCCCTTCAGACTGCTTGCCACCACACTCGTTTGTTTTCTGTGTTCTGTGCTTTACAGAAGGTGCAACATCGCCACATTAAGCAATTAAAGAATAATGTACTCTTTGAATTTCATCATCATCTCTGATAGTTAAAAATTCACAATAAAACTGAAGCCTGAATGTTTCTCCTGTATGTATGTCTTTTTGCATAGACACTTCCCTTTCACTTGTAGAATGCTGCTCTCAATCCCGTTCCCTTCCCATCTACAATTGTCAACATCAGTGGAAGAATTCATATCAAATTATACAGTATCATTTCTTAAAATTTAAAACACTATAATAATATGTGGGAAATGGTGATATTTACATTCTAGTGCTATAGTATCTTCTATAAACTTAGAGAAATAATAATTTCATGTGACATGTTCAAGATTCAGTACTGCAGAGAAAATATGACTGTTGTTGTTTTAAATGTGCACCCCTTGATCCATCTGTAACCATCCTTTATTGCATGTGTTTAGTGGCTGCATATGGGAAGCACAGTACCATTCAAATCAATTTTATATTTATCAAGTTCAGTAGGACTGAATGAGCATCTGTGTCCACTGCAAGTGACATTTTCCTGGTTGGATTGGGACAGTAGTTTCCAAAGTGTATGTATTGCATCCAGGTTGCATAAAATAGTTCATCAGGCTCTCTTTTTCCAGCTAGTGTTAGGTATGCCTTTTAGGATATGCCACTTGTTGCATGTACTTTCAGTTTCTTTCTTTTTTTGTAAGAAAGTTTTTATTTTTCAAAACATTAAAATTAATACATTTGTTTTATACAAATCCTTTTTTCCATATTATATAACATTTTGTTCTATTTGTATAGTCTTGCTTTTATCTTGTATTGGTGGTTTCCCACCACATCTGAAGCATAACACATTTTCCACTTTATCCAAAATAGTAATATTTATCTCTATGTTTACATTTCTGGTAACGGTTATATATCTTTAAAATACTTATATACCAATTCTTATTTTCTATATTCTTATATAATTCTAAAAAACAAGTTCATTATCTAATTATCCTTAGTACATTCATATACTCAATTTCTATTCCTTTATGCTATTATAACCATGTATAAATGTAGTTTTTCATGTCCCAATATTTTTCAACATATTCTTTCAAATCCTCCCAATCTTCTAAAAAAGTCTCTGAGTACAGATTATTCAACTTTCTAGTCCATTTATCCATTTCAGCCATATATAACAATTTTTTCAACCATTCCCACACTTCTGGTATTTTTTCATTTTTCCAATTTTGTGCATACACCATTCTTGCTGTTGTAATCATATACCATATTATTGTCCTTTTCTTTACATTTATCTCTTCTAGTTTAAGTCCAAGCAGTAACATTTCAGGCAACTTCTTAAATGTACATTTCAAAATTTTTTCCATTTCTGCATGTATTATAGACCAATATGTCTTCGCTTTATCACAAGTCCACCACATATGATAGAAAGAACCTTCTTTCTTTTTACATTTCCAACATTTGTTAGACATATTTTGATTAATATTTGCAATTTTTTTTGGTGTCATATACCATCTGTACATCATTTTAAAACAGTTCTCTTTTAGATTATAACATGTAGAAATACTCATTGCATTTTTCCATAAAAAATCCCAAGATTCCATTTCAATGTCTTTGTTTAGGTTTATCGCCCATTTTATCATTTGTTCCTTTACCATTTCATCAGCATTAAACCATTTTAACAATACTTTATACATTTTAGAAATCATTTTTTTCCCATCTTCCTCCCAAATTTGTTCTATTTCATTGCTTTTTTCTCTAAAACCAGATTTTTTATCACTTCTTTACATATCATATATTTGTCTGTACCTTAACCAGCCATAATCAAAGTCCATCTGCTGCTGCTCCTTCAATTTAAAGTCTTTACCATGTCTTGTTAACAGGTCTCTATATTTCAACCAGTCTTGTCCTTTGTAGTGAGATGATGGATTTAAAACTTCTGCAGGTACAATCCACATAGGTATTTCTTCTGGAAGAAAGTTTTTATATCTTGTCCACGTATCGATTAATGTTCTTCTCAAATAATGATGCTTAAACATATTGTCCATTTTTGTTTTACCATAATACAGATATGCGTGCCACCCAAACCTACAGTCATGACCTTCCAGGGACAATAACTTTCTGTCTTGTAACATAGTCCATGTCCCTATCCAAGTCAAACATACTGCATCATGATATAGCCTTAAGTTTGGTAAATGAAACCCACCTCTCTCTTTAGCATCACACATTATTTTCATCTTAATTCTTGGTTTTTTCCCTCCCCACACAAACTTAGTCAATTCCTTCTGCCAGTATTTGAATGTTTTTACATCTTTCACAATTGGAATAGTTTGAAACAGAAACATTATTCTTGGTAACACATTCATTTTAACCACTGCAATTCTACCCAGCAGTGACAAATTTAATACATTCCACCTTTTAATATCTTGCATAACTTGCTGCCATAATTTCTCATAATTATTCTTATACAAATCAATGTTTTTCATTGTTAGGTTTACACCTAGATATTTTGTCTTTTTCACCACTTCACATTCTATAAGATTTTGTAATTCAATTTGCTTATTATTTGGCATATTTTTACACATCACTTTCGATTTGTTCTTATTTACATAAAACCCAGCCAAATCACCAAACTCTCTTACTTTCTGCAACAAATATGGTAGTGTAGTCATAGGGTCTTCAGCTATAAACATCACGTCGTCTGCAAAGGCTCTATATTTAAAAGAGAAACCTTTTATTGTTAAGCCTTTAATTTCTTTATCTTCTTTCAAATTTAGTAACAAGACTTCCAAAATCCAAATAAATAGCAATGGCGAGAGTGGGCATCCTTGTCGTGTTCCTTTTTCCACTTTAAAGTAATCCGTTTTTTCAGTATTAATTATTAAAGAGGATTTCTGTTCTCTATATATTGACTTAATAAGATTAAGCATATAGTCTCCAATTTCAAGATGTTCCAACACTTCAAACATAAAATCCCAATTTAAATTGTCAAACGCTTTTTCCGCGTCTAAAAAAAGAAAGCCCACTTCCTTCTCCGGATGTTTATCATAGTACTCTATAGCATCCACTACTACTCTTATATTGTCTCTTATTTGGCGATTAGGTAAAAATCCTGCTTGTTCTGTCTGTATAGTCTCTTTAAGATGTTCCTTAAGCCTATCAGCTATAATCTTGGCAAAAATCTTATAGTCATTATTTAACAAAGAAATTGGTCTATAATTTTTAACATTGGTTAAATCTTGACCTTCTTTCGGAATGAGTGAAATGGTTGCTTCTTTCCAAGTCTCCGGGACCTCACCTGTCACTCCTATGTCATTCATTAATAGCAATAACACTGGTGAGATCGAATCCTGTAGTGATTTATAAAACTTAGCTGTAAATCCATCTGATCCAGGTGCTTTCCCTAATTTTGAATCATTTATTGCATTTTTAATCTCTTGTAGTGACATTGGGCAGTTAAGTAGTTCTTTGATTTTCTCCGTTGGTTTTGGTAATTTTAATGACTGTAGGTATTCTTTAATCCTTCTTCTGTCTTTATTTTCCTTCTTAAAAAGCTTTGCATAATATTTAAAAAATTCTCTTTTTATTCCCTTATTGTCTATTATCTCAATATTGTCCCGTATCACTTTAGTAATAAATTTATTTTCACGTTTTTTCTTTAATTGCCATGCTAAGTACTTTCCAGGTTTATTTGCACCTTCAAATGCTTTTTGTTGCAATTTTTTCAGGTTCCAGTAAGTCTCTTGATTCAAAATAGCTTTTGCTTGGTCTTGTAACATCCAAATTTCCTTTTGCAGTTTCTTTTTTCCTGGTCTGTTCTTCAGTTCCTTTTCTTTTATTTTAATGGCTTGTACAATGTTTTCATATTGTTCTCTTTTCTTTTTATTGTCTTTAGCATTCAATGATATCAATAATCCTCTCATAACTGCTTTGTACGCACCCCACACAGTTTGAATTTTTACTTCTTTTTGTATGTTCGCTTGAAAATATAAATCTGTCTCTTCATGTAATTTTTTAACTATTTCTTGGTTGTCTAATAAGTCCTCATTTATTCTCCATCTCCCTTGCCTTTTTATTTGCCCAGAAGTCCATAGACAAGGATTGTGGTCTGAGATTATTCTAGGTAGAATTTCAACTTTTTTTGTCTTAAATGTTAGATTAATAGACATCCAGATCATATCAATTCTTGAATGTGAATCATGTCTGTTAGAGTAAAAAGTATAGTCTTTCCCTTGTGGGTTAACCTTCCTCCAAATATCCTCCAGCTTTTCCTGTTTTATCAGTTCAAAAAATTTTTTTGGAAGTTTCCCTAGTGTGTCGTCTTTTCTCTTTGAGCGCCTATCTATTTTATTATTCACAGTCCCATTAAAGTCTCCCAACATTATGATTTGTTCATAGTTTACACTGTCCAGTTCCATTTGTAGTTCTTTAAAAAAGATTTCTTTAGCTCCGTTGGGGGCGTAAATATTTACAATCAAAGTCTTCTGTCCGTGTAACAGAATTTCAATAGCTAAGTATCTTCCTTCTTTATCTTTAAATATTAGTTTAGGTTCCAAGTCTTTTTTGGCATATGTTACCACTCCATTCTTTTTATTACTTGCCAATGAAAAAAATTCTTCTCCCAACTTTTTTCTTATTAAATATTTGTAGTCTTGTTTCTTAAGATGGGCCTCTTGTATACAAACTATACTACATTTTTGTTTCTCCAGCCAGTGTCCTACCATTCTACGTTTTTGGGGTGAATTAAGTCCATTTACATTCCATGAGAGTACTTTGTAATCCATCTTGTTGTAGTCTTAAATATCACCAAATTCTTCCTTGTTCTCACCAACAAAGGCATACATTTCTGCTGAATTTTTAATCACCATTCTGTTGTTACCATAATAAAAACTCAGTCCTTGTGGTATTTCCCAACGAAATCTTATTTTTTTCTCTTTCAGTTTGTCTGTCAGACGCTTGAATTTTTTCCTGTCTTGCAAAATTGCTCTGGGCAATTCTTTCATTACGATAACTTTTGTTCCACCTATTTCAAAAGAGTCTGTAAAACATTTCTTGTAGATTTGTTCTTTTGTTCTCTTCATTGTAAATTGAACTACCACGTCCCTTGGTATATTTTTGTCTCTCGCGTATGTAGAATTGACTCTGTAAACAAGATCCATATGTTCTTTAACAACTTCCTCTTCCTCTTGTAAAAAATCTGCTAATGCTTCTTGCATTCTTGTAAAAATGTCTTCACCTAATTTTTCCTCTATACCTCTAAATCTCAGATGGTTTTGTATGTCTCTATAGTGCATCATCTTTTCCATTCTGTCATTTTCCTTCATTGTTTTTTGAGTATTTTCTTCCAGTTCTTTTACTTTAATTTCTATGTCTTGTGTTCTAGTGGTTAACTTTTGTAATTCAGCTTTTAAATCTATAAAATTTTTGTCTGCTTGTGCAGCTATACCATTCATTTTAACATTTACCTCTCCTATAGCGTCTAACATTTTTTTTTCCATTGCTTCCATAACAGCTAGTAATTCTTTTTCTTTTTTTGCTGCCATTGTAGGAGAGGACCATGTAGCTGCTCTCGATCTTAGCCCGCGATCCGTCTTGTCTCTTTAAAAAAGATCGATTTTATTTTATTTTCCAAATCAAACACCGTTTAGTGTAATCACACAAGCTAGTCTTGCCAAGTCAAATTTCGTTGGTTTCAGCCTTCTAAGTTATATAATTTATGAGATATTACTGTTTAAAAATTTTATAAATCCGAAATGGCGGGCGCAACTTCTCTATGGTTTGTGTCAAAGGTTATAGTCTTTTTACCTTGCTTCTGGCTTGCCGTAGTTTCCTTTTGTCCCTTCCTCTTGCTTACTTGTCTGCTCTCCGCACGTCACTTCCTGTTGTAGTCCTTTTGGTCCGGCAGTTTTTACAGTCCCCTTTGCTCTCTTCCGGTTCTTCTCCGCTTCCCTTCTTGTCTGCTCCTCAAGCCGTCACTTCCTGTCTCAGTCCTCACAGCCTGGTCTCGCGATGCTTGGTTCCCTCCTCCCCTCTTTGTCTCGCGATGCTTGGCTCCCCCTCCCGACTCTTCTTAACCGCAGGAATGTTAAACAACTTGTTTTTTTGGCTTTTTAAGTTCAAATTCAGCTTTTTAACGTTTCAAAACTGCACTCATCCAATCTGCAACAGTCTATTGCTTCACCAGATCTGCTTTTCGTCTTTCAAAACACGGTAATGGTAAGGCAAAAAGTTTTTTCCGTTACCTTATGTTGTTACTTCTCTTCAGATGTGGTCCCAACGTTTAAACTTTGTCTTCTTTGTTAAGGAATCAGGGGAATTGGAGATTTTATGCTGATTAATCAGCCCAGCTCGGCTCCTTAGAGATACTTGCAAAAATCTTCTTCGGCTGCAGTGCTCAAGGTGTTGTAAAAGTCTCCTCCGAGGCTTTTCCTTCATCGAGCTTGCTCAAACCTGGATTATATTGCTTGCTGGTCCTCACACTACCTGTGTGAGGTTGCGTCAGGTGGATTTATCCACCCAAGCTGTCAAGAAGAGCCGCTGTCCACCCTGCGCATTTGCAAAGCGTGTCAGACCTCCATTCCTCCGACCGGAAACCCATGTACTTTCAGTTTCTTTTGGTCTATGTGGACTGTCTAGGGAGATGATACAGTAATTATACAAAATTGTGAATATTCATGCACTGTTGAAGGTGAGCAGATAACAATGACTGAAGTGTTCAGTGTCTTCACATGCAATTTTGGGATTCCGCAGGCCATGTTTGAACTGGTCACTTCAGAAGCTTCATACTACAAAAGCATGAACCTGCTAATATATCATTTCATGGAAAATGAGAGATTGAAAAAGATTCTACATCCCTCAGAGGCTCATATCCTCTTCTCCAATCTCCTGGATGTCATGGCAGTCAGTGAGCGGTAAGTCTCTTAAACAATTATAAATGGGAAAGAAATCCTTCTGTGAGAGTAACACTTTCCCACATTTTATTTCTTGATGTCCCTGAAATCATGTTATGGAGAAATGTACTTCTAGCTGCCTAGATGATCTTTTTACTGTATTTTTCCTGTTTTAATTTCATGGAAAAATACACCATTGTCCTTAAGCTCCACACTGAAACAACTCTGTTGCAAAGTCCATGCAAGCCAGATGGAAAAACACCATGCAAACTATAGTTATGCTGGGGTCAATGGGAAACTGGGGGCAGGATAGTGTAGCAAACCAAGAATTTGACTGACTGCTCATCTTTACAATCAGTCAGTCCCACATCTCTTTTTGATTGAATCCCTGGAGGGGGAAGAGGGACTTGAAGACAGTCCAGAGGGGAGATGGCTTCGTGTGTGTGTGTGTGAGAGAGAGAGAGAGAGAGAGAGAGAGCAGAGTGAAAAAGCAACTCATCCTTAATATGACAGCCTGTTTTTTTTTCAAATTCTATACCCATTTTTAATATCACAAATCTTGTTTGGAACCTTGACCTTTTTCATGGTACCAAAATAAGAACTGCGCAAACACACATTTTGAAAACATGTATGTTTTCAGTTTACATTCTGTAACTTGATTAAGGACAAAATTAATTACAGCTCAGTGCAGATCCGAGTTATATAAGAGCCAAGTGGCAGATTTCCTGGTTTTCATTGCATGGATCTGCCAGATTTTCTGTTGTAGTTTCAGCACACATTCCACTGTTACTCATATACATCTACATGCTTGCACATTCCTTTTCACACTTCCACAGATTCAAATGCTGCTTTCTCTTCATAGAAATGAGATATTTCTGAGATGCATATACCTTCTGCCTTTGTCCCATCTCCATGGAAAGGGGAGCATGACATTTAGCTTCAGAAAAGATATTGCCCCGATTGATCTTTAGTTGATCATATCTGAAATAGTGAAGATCTGAATTTTCCTTAGCAAAGCTCAGACACTTGTAATCCCCATTAAAATGTTCGTGTTCTCCCAAGAGGGTAGCATGTATCATTTTGTGAAACCAGCGGAAAACCCTCATTAATAAGACCTCTTTCATTCATATAATACAGTGGAGGTAACTGGATTGCTTCAGCATTCACAGTTTTGGATTATAGTATGATATTATATTTCCTCAGTTTTTACTATTCAGCATCAGTTAATAAAGTTTCTGTTTTGATAAAAGGCATCATGTTTTCAGTGACGATAGAATGATTAAAGAATTACATCACTGTCAGTAAGCACAAACAAGAACGAAAGTGTCAAGATCTGCAGTTTACTGCTTCAAAGAAATCAAGCAAAAGTTTAAAAGTGAAGAAGCACTTCTTTTAATCCTTACTTTGCTTTTCTGGTTTTTTCCTATGTTTGTTTATTTTGGACATTAAAAACATCAGGTATTAGAACCAATGAAAATGTCACAAAGTAGTGAGGGTTTTGGTTGGTCTTGATTACACCACTGTTGTTTTTGTCTATTTTGCTATCTGTGATTGCTTTCTGGTTTCTCATTTAGTTTCCTCTTGGACCTTGAGAAGCGGGTAGAAGAGAACATTGTGATATCAGACATCTGTGACATTGTCTACCATCATACTATTAACCATTTCTCAGTGTATGTAACCTATGTCTCCAACCAGACATACCAGGAGAGAGCTTACAAGCAACTTCTGTGAGTAATGATCTAAGCATGATTTTGTTTGCTAAAATCAATCAACTGGTGAGCATCTAGTAACAATCATATACCTAACAAGGACAAAATGGTTTCGCACACAGAGATAACTTACTCTCACTAAAATGTAGTATACTTTAATGTTTCCACAAATCCCATGCCATTCTATTTCCGCCCCTTAGCCTACTCTGTGTAGTTTTTCCAATGTCCTGTAAAGGCGTTACATTCAAGCATTATGCATAGTGTGTTGTGTGAATAACTGTGACTGAATCCATGAATGTCAAAAGGAATGTGTCTTGAAAGTATTCATAGTTGTAGTTCAGGTCCAGTGGAATGGCTTTTAACAGGATAGTGCTGTTTTGGATGCACTTCAGTGTACATGTGAAATGTGCAATCTGAACAATGCGTCTGCTTAAATTCTGCCTGCACCACAGGAAATATTTTTCTTTGTTTGAATTGTCAGCTTGTTGTTGTTCCTCTTGTGCTGTAAGTGGGAACAGGTATGATAAATGTTGCAGTTTTCTGCAAACATACCTGGGAGTAGCCTCCATTGAGCAGAATGGAACTTACTTCTGAGTAAACATGCATAAGCTTGCACCAGCAATTTAGTAACAGCCTTACAGTGTCGTCTTAAGCAGAACTGCACCATTCTAAGTCCACTGAAGCCAATGGATTTAGAAAGATGTCGTTCTTAAAACTGCACTGTTAATTTTTTTAGCACAATTCCCTTTTTCTAGTCTCATTTGAATCCTGCATAATCAGTAGACAAAAGTCAAGGCAATAGTGCTGCATAATTTGGATCAATAACAGGAATGGATACATTTAAGCCTTGAGAGTCACGTTTTCCACATTATTGTCTGCCATCAACTGGCTCAGAAAATCTGGTTTAAAGATTTCCTACAAATGTATTGTAATATTATTTACTAGGAGCAAGGCCTGTTATAGTGCAACATTCCCCCTGCTGCCACCCACCTGGGTACCTGTGGGCATCGGTCGCAGTGCTGTCAGGAGCGGCCTGAGGCCCGCGTGTAGCCGCCTGCGCTCGTCAGTGGATCCCCACAGGCAGTAGCCGTAGCAGGAGCAGGCTGAGGTTTGGCATCCGGCCAGCTCCATTGTTCTGCGACGTCCAGGCATTGGCAGCCACCCCTTTTGGCCGCTGGTGGAGCGTGCGCCCTGTCCGTGGGCTTGCAGCCTACTGAGACTGGGCGGCGGTTTTGTGGGCAGGTGGGCGGGACTACAGTACGGCATGGACAAATAGCGGGGCGCGTTCAGGCTGGTGCCGCATCAGCCAGTGCAGGCTCCCCGGGCTGAGTGGCAGCTTGGTCAGCCTATGGCTGAGGGAGCACATTGTACGTGGCCACCCCAAATTGGCTTTATAATATAGAGAGATTAATTATTTACAGCCTTTTTACCCTGCCCTTCTACCAAGTCACCAGGCTGGCTTGTTTTTGATTTGGTGAGGAAGTAATTCTCTATTCTGAACTCATAAGGAAAAAGATCATGAAAACTGGAAAGCAGTAGCTGCTTTCCTGAACACGGATCTTTGAAAGTTTCTGGCATTTCTCTTTGGTTATAAGTTTTATTTTGGGCACTTTGTCTTTCTTTTAAGAAAATAGGGAGGTGCACTCAGAAATTAATGAGACTCATACCCGAATCCCCTGTTTTTTTAGATTCCTATACCTCATTCGGAAAATTTATGATACTCTGGCAATCTCAGAAGTGGTCCTTACTCTGGCACCTGAGTGTCTGCTTTCTCAGAACTTCATGAAGCAAAGACAGGAAAGCAGAAGGTGCAGGGGGAAGGGAAGAGTGAACCACCATTGAATAATCTGGGAGGGGCACCCTACAGCTGGAAGAGACAGAAGATCTTCTTGCCTGAGAATCACTTGTGCACACAGTGTTCTAATTTACTGCAGTGATTGCGCTATTCTCAGCAACCTGGAGAGGGATTACTTGATTTTTTTTATAGCAGTGGGAGCTGTTTTCTTGCTCTTCTCTGATTTATTCTGGTGTTGTACCTCAGTCTGCCTGCCAGGGCAAATGTTTTGCTTGGCTGTAGATATGGGGAAGCCGACATACACCCTTTACACACACCGTTCTCATGGAAGTGTTTTTGCAGGTGACATGGACAACCATTTTCCTTCTATTATTGTAAAAGAGGACAGTTATATAAGGGAGAGGAATAGAAGCAGAGACTAGCTATGCTACATTTCCTCCCCATGATGCAATAGGTAGGGCATAAAGAAGCAAACATTTTTCTTTCACTCTCTGAAAGGCATGTAGGCCAACTGCAGGTGGGAAATAGGGAAAATCCCTCCACTCTCAAAACAAAGGAAGGGCCAAATAAATTAAACACAAGAAATCTTTGATGAGGAAAACTGAGATTTATCTCCGCATCATATATCAAAGAGGATCAAATATCTGAGATCTTTCAAGATCTTTAATTCACTTAAAAGCAACCACAGGCTTTCCCTAGTACAAATTGTTTCTCCCCTGTCCCCTGCAGCTGGTGTTATTCCCACTATGGGGAAAAGCAGGCAACCTTTTGGTCATGTGGTTACATTTTTACTGACTATTATTATTGTCTTGAAAGGAAATGCAGTTGATCATTTCTGACCTTGAAGTTATACCCTTCTCCAAACCTGACACCCCACCTTCACCAAGCTCTATCCCCAAATATCAGGAATTTCCCAGCCCACAGTCTGGTGTCCTAGGGTGATCATCCTAAATAAGCTGTGATAATTTGAAAATGCTGTTTTTTTTCTCACCTATATATTGTACATTCAAGATGGGAGCTCCCCATATCGGTGCCATATTATTTTCAGCTAGGAACCAAATACTGTAAATTTTGTTGAAGCACGAACCAAAAAAAAAAAAAAGAGAGCTGCTTTTTTATAGCACTGAATTCACACTAGCAATAGCAGTGACAGATCTCTGTTTCCCTCCTATGCCTGATGAATTTTTCATCCTGTCATTTCCAGCTAGGCCTAGCTTAGTTAAATCACTTTATGGAAGGCCTTGTTCTTATGGCTATACGTATTTCACCTCACCACAATAATCTAACTGTGTAAAGATGTATAATTATGCCTTTCTGACTCATCTACTTGGACACACATTCCATTCACGCACACCCACACACACAGCATATGCTGCTAAGTCTGTATGTGCTACACATGTGAAACCATTACTCTGACTTACATATTAAAAAGCCTATTTTTCATTTCCTAATACTATAAATAGACCCCAACTTTAAAATGCACTTAGTGTTAATAAATATTTTTTCCACAATCCTCAAAGAGAGAACAATGCCAAATGCTATGTCTGAGGTACATAGTATCTTGGTACAGAGAACCAATTGCAGTATGCACAGGTTTCCACAAGGGAATAAAACAAGCAAGCAAACAAAAACATCCTTCATCTCTTTCTGTTGTTAGCCAGGACAAGCCACCTTTCCGGGAGGTAATCTCGCAGTTGGAAATGGATCCCAAATGCAAAGGCCTGCCTTTCTCATCCTTCTTGATTTTGCCTTTTCAAAGGATCACTAGACTGAAGCTGCTGGTACAGGTACAGCATCTTTATCTGGCAATCTCTCATGGCTCAACCCACAGTGCCCTATAGTAAGTCAGCTTAAGGCCAAACTAGATGTGACAGTGTTCCTAGTCTGACCCAGGGATGCCAGTGCCATTTTAAAGCCGAACATGGACAATTTAAAAATTCTGTGAGGGCCCACTCCTTGGCACAGAAGCACCAGGTGCTGTTGTGTACTTCCCCCAGTGCCTTTTCATGTACTGAATCGGAGAGAAAGGGAGGAAAAGGTCACTTCCTTTGAGGGAGAACAATCACTGGAGACAATAACCGAATCGCTTTAAGTGATAGAATTGCCAACCTCCACCTAGGTGCTGGAGGTCTCCCAGAATTACAGCTGGTCTCCAGACAATAGAGAACAGTTCCCCTGGAGAAAATAGCTATTTTGGAAGGTGGGCTGTATGGCATTATATCCTGATGAGGTCCTTCCCTTCCCCAAACCCCCACCCTCCCCTGGCTCCACCCCCCAAATCTCCAGGTATTTCCCAACCCTGACCTGGCAACCCTACACTGGGAAATGGGCAACAATGTTAACCGCTCTCCTCTTTCTCACCCATGCACTTGAATAGAACCTGTTCAGTGACATTATTAGCCTACCATTTCATAAAGATACTTGACTGAATTGAAGACAATTTATTTCTATAACATCCTGGATTGTAATCGGAAGTAGAAGTTTCTGATGTTTGACCCTCTTTAAAATGCTTAAACTTATTATTAGCTTTTAAAACAGACTGTAATTGCTAAAAAACATTTATAGTAGCAAGTAGGTGTAAAAATCACCACAACTCTCCTGCTTCTTGTGCAGAATATTCTGAAGAAAGTAGAAGAAAAATCAGAACGGGAAATCACTGCCCTTGAAGCACACAAGGAATTGGAAACAGTAAGTCTGGGCCACCTAAAATTTTGTAAGAATTATTTTCATATGCTATTCTAGTACAATTCTGTTGATCTTAATTAAATAAAACTAGGAAAGCAATTGAGGTATTACTACTATGCAGTTATGCTCTCTCCGGTTTGTGGCCTTAAAACAAATAATTCCAGTGCTTTACTGAAGAGGCACTGCTGAGTTGGAAATTAAACATGTGTACATTTGCAATATCTGATGGGAGGGGAGGAAAAATACCTGTCTGCAAAAGCTTTTGTCAGACATTTGAAGGTGATGAAATCCATGGAGAGCAATAATCTAATTAGCTGCCATCAGAAGGAGATTATTAGCAGGTCAGATTTTATCCAGGAGTGCAAACTGGTTTTTGGAGGCTCTGAGCATGTGCAATGGAATAAGTGATTTTTGCTTATAATCTTCTGTGTGCTGGCTGCCCAGGGTATATTTTGGGCTAGGCCAAATCCCTTGTTGTTAGAGTTGGATAGAGCCAGATTCCTGTCTAGGAAAGTTCTGGTGAACAGTTGTTTTTTTTTTATCCACCAAAATTCCACCCCCTTGGAATTTGTGGCTGTTTCTACTAGTGAAAATGGCTCAGGAAGGAAACTGGAAGCTAGGGCTGCCAAGTCCCCCGGTAGGGTGGGGGAAACACCGATTTTTAGTGCTTTCCCCCGCTTTTTCCAAGTTGGCCACCGGGGGGACAAAATGGCTGCCTTAAAAGGGAAATGTCTGCAGAGAGCCTGCCCTGCAGTAAAAAGCCTCACCAGACATTTCCCCTTTAAGAAGTCAGCAAGAGAGCTTCCACAGCAAGAGAGGTCCGCCCAGAGATTAAGGAGGGACTGAAGGAGCTGCTTTTGCATGTGGCTGGCAAGGTAAGTTTCTCTTCCAGCTCCTTTCCTTCTCTCTCCCTCTTTCTTTTTTCTGTCTGTCTGTCTGTCTGTCTCTCTCTCTGTCCCCATCCAGCAGAGGTCTATCAGTGGCTATTATAGCCACAAGGTCTAAATGGAAGTAAGTGCCTCTGCCAGTTTTTTTTCCTTCTCTCTCTCCCTCTTTCTTTTTTCTGTCTGTCTGTCTGTCTGTCTCTCTCTCTCTCTCTGTCCCCATCCAGCAGAGGTCTATCAGTGGCTATTATTAGCCACAAGGTCTAAATGGAACCCTTTGTCTGGGGCAGTGATGCTCTGCATTCTTGGTGCTTGGGGGGCAACAGTGGGAGGGCTTCTGGAGTTCTGGCCCTGCTGCTGGACCTCCTGAGGGCACCTGGTATTTTTGGCCACTGTTGTGACACAGAGTGTTGTACTGGATGGGCTGTACTGGATGGGCCGATCCACTGTGGCTTCTCTCATGTTTTTATGATATGAAAATCATATTTAGCACTTGTGTAGCACTTAGTGCTTCATATTCTGCCGAGATGAGGAAGGATTCAGTAGGGCTGTTGCTCAGTGATAGAGCATCTGCTTGACATGCAGGAGGTATCAGCTTCTTCAGCTAAAAAAGAATCAGGTAATAGGTGACATTAAAGATCTCAGCCTGAGACCCTGGAGAGCCACTACCAGTCTGAGTAGTCAATACTGACCTTGATGGACTAATGGCCTGATTCAGTATTAGGAAACTTCATGAGTTCATGTGGAAGCATGTGGAAGCAACATCACAGGATATGACATCACAAAATGATGTCACTTCCTTTCTCCTGGCTCCACCCCCAGAGTCTCCTGGCTCCACCCCCAAAGTCCCCAGATATTTCCCAAGTTGGACTTGGCAGCCCTACTGGAAGCCCCTTCTTACAGCTCTCTGGAGCCCAGCAGAACAATGGTGTGCTTTTAAAGTGAGTCAGCCCACTTCATGTGATTTGTAATGTCTGAGTTGGGTTGCTCTTCAGGTGCAGTTTTCTTACCCATCTGCCTTTAGGCAAAGCTCTTTCAATATCAGGACTGTGCTGTGGCTATAAATAGGTCACTGCTACGCTAAATAAAATATTTAGTAGAATCCTGATTTGTCATTGGCTCTGAGGCATTTTTTTAACCTCATAGTGATCCTGTCTTTGTGGAAATGCAGCCCATCATTGTTGCTTCATTCTTCACTGTTGACTCTTATTTTGACTTAGCTTTCTAGTATTTGTGGTCACCACTGACTCCCCTCCCCCTCCCAGATCCACTGCATAGGGTGTCTCTGATACGATGCTGAGCTTTGAAGCAAGCAAAAGTAATGAATGTTTGCTTTCAGGCTGGGAACTCAGTAGCATAAGATGAGAAACCACACCTAGGAGAAGTGTTTTTCGCAGGACTTCAGAGGTGGCAGAAAGACTTTGGCTTGCTGCAGAGCTGAGCAGTGCAGCACTAGAAATTCCGCAGTTAGGAAGAGGGGAGAAGGGGGTCTTATGTGGTGCTGACAGGAGCCCTCGTGGCTTAAAGGTGCCTGCCTTTGTTATGACAAGGGAAAGTGGGATGCCCTGAAATAACATAAGCCTGTTTCAAAACTCCAGCAGCCTCAGCGAGCCCCCCTTCCATGCCTGCTAACCCCCTAGCTCTGCCGGGTGTTTGATCTTTATATGGAGGAATGGCTAGGTCCTTGTGTGATCAGGTAAATCACAGTCTGAGATCTTTAAAAGGAAAAAAAACACCCTTATTTAACTAGAAAACACTCCTATCATCCAAGAACACAGGCATACAGAAATAAATATTAGAACAAGATTAAAAGTGTTAAGAAACTAAGCAAAGGACCCAAAACAAGCACTAACTGGATTTCTCTAGTAGCAGAAATCTACGTTGGGTAAAGAGGCTTTTTATTTGTTTTCTTGGCATGGAGTCACACCTGATTTATGGCAACCCCATGGAGTTTGCAAGGCAAGAGACATTCAGCCATTGCTTGGCTCCATATCATGATCCTGGTATTCCTTGGTGGTCTCCCTTCCAAACACTGACCAGGGCCAACCATGCTTAGCTTCCAGTGTCTGAAAAGATCAAGCTAGCCTGGGCTATCCAGGACAGGGCAAAAGGGCTTGGGTTCCATAAAAGTGGGCTCAGTTCCCCTCTCACACACTGACAGCCCAGCCGCTCAGAAGCTCACAGTCTAAGAGTGTGGGGAGGTGGGAGGTGGATCAGGATAGCCAGACAGGTGCTCTGAGTCTGAAGAAAGAATGCAGCTAGGAAAACTCCAAATGGGGTGAGGAAGTATTTTGGGCACCCAAACCTGTTACCAGTTACCAGGAGGGGTTACCAGTTGTACGCTAAGCCAGTTTGTGATATCCTCTGTTTATGGACCACAGGGACCACTGACTGTTCTCTGCCCATAAGACACCATAGGTGTTACCAAGCTCATGCTCTCCGAATGCAAACTGTGGAGGTGCTTGCTTGTTTATCAGAGAGCCACTGACTGTAGTCCTTGAGTCAGATCAGCACCTAAGTGACCCAGTTTCATATCCCCACTCTCTTATGAAGCTCACTGGATGATCTTGGGCCAGTCCAGGGCTCTGTTGGGGCCGGGGCGCGCCGGAGCGCCGCTCCAGGAGAGAGAAGGGCGGGGGGCAGGGCCGGCGAGGGTGTCTGGGGTGGTCCAGGCAGGGCTCTGTTGCTGTCGCTCACTCCGCTCCCTCTCCCCCCTGTGCAGGGCCCAATCCGCCCGCCCGTGGCTTCTGCGAGGGGAGGCGGGCGGCAACCAGGGGACGGAGGCGCGCGGAGCTCCGCCTGGCTGGCTGGCTGCGCCTGAGCTGGGCTGGGCCAGCCTCTCCCTGGCAGGCAGGGGCTGGCGGGTGCGGCGCATCCGGGGCTGCCTCGGGGGGGCCGGGGGGGAAGGAGCGACGGGGCCACCTGGGCTGCTGCTGCTGTGGCCGACGGACCAAGGCCGGCTCGGCCCGACCCCCACACAGAGCCCTCCTCCCGGGGAGGGAAGGGGAAGGGAAGGGAAGGCCCTCCTGCGGCAGCGGCAGCCCATGGCTGGCTGGGGGGAGGGGAGAACCCGGCCCTCCGCACCTCCCCTCCCACGCAAGGCTCGGCGTCCGGGGTGCAGCAGCAGGAGCAGGGCTCCAGGAGGAGGAGGAGGAGGAACAGCCGGCCGCCCCTCCCGTGTCCTTGGGCGCAGAAGCTGCCGGGGCCTGCCCCCCCGCGAAGTCAGCAGGAGGAGCACCACGGGCGGCCGGGGAGGCGCAGTCCCTCCCCCCCCACTCACACTCCCGGGGCTGCAGCAAGCGCCGCCGGCTCCGGGAGAAGCCCCTTCCTTCCCTCCCCCCCCGCTCACACTCCTGGGCCCGAGGGGGGCGCAAGGGAGGGAGAAGCCAGGCCCCAGGGGCATGAAGCCCCTGGGGCCCAAGCAAGAGGGGGGAGGGAGTGAAACGCTGGCCCCAGTGGGGGGAGAAGCGCCCCTTCCTTCCTTCCTTCCTTCCTTCCTTCCTTCCTTCCTTCCTTCCTTCCTTCCTTCCTTCCTTCCTTCCTTCCTTCCTTCCTTCCTTCCTTCCTTCCTTCTCTCTCTCCCCCCACCTACCTATCTTCCTGTTCCTTCCTTTCCCCCTTCCTTCCTTCCTTCTCTCTCTCCCCCACCTACCTACCTACCTTCCTGTTCCTTCCTTTCCCCCTTCTTTCCCCTCTTCCTTCCTTCCTTCCTTCCTTCCTTCCTTCCTTCCTTCCTTCCTTCCTTCTCTCTCTCTCCCCCCCACCTACCTACCTTTCTGTTCCTTCCTTTCCCCCTTCCTTCCTTCCTTCTCTCTCTCTCCCCACCTACCTACCTACCTTCCTGTTCCTTCCTTTCCCCCTTCCTTCCCCTCTTCCTTCCTTTCTTCTTTCTCTCCCCCAACTACCTACCTTCCTGTTCCTTCCTTTCCCCCTTCCTTCCCCTCTTCCTTCCTTCCTTCCTTCCTTTCTTCTCTCTCTCCCCCCAACTACCTACCTTCCTGTTCCTTCCTTTCCCCCTTCCTTCCCCTCTTCCTTCCTTCCTTCCTTCCTTCCTTCCTTCTCTCTCTCCCCCCACCTACCTACCTTCCTTCCTGTTCTTTCCTTTTCCCCTTCCTTCCCCTCTTCCTTCCTTCCTTCCTTCTCTCTCTCTCTCTCTCCCCCACCTACCTACCTACCTTACTGTTCCTTTCTTTCTTCCTTCCCCCTCCCTCCCTCCTTCCTTCCTTCCTTCCTTCCTTTCTTTCTTCTCTCTCTCTCTCCCACCTACCTACCTACCTTCCTTCCTGTTCCTTTCCTTCCTCCCCCCTCCCTTCTTGCCTTCTGATACACTGCCGATGATGTCAGGGATGTGTGGCCTTTTGACACTTCCGGTGATGTCATCGGGGTGTGGCATATGCAAATAAGTTATGCTAATGAGCTCCTGCATCTCTTTTTTTATGAAAGGACCCCTGGGCCAGTCACATACTCTCTCAACCTAACCTGCTTCCTAGGGTTGTGCAGATAAAATGTGGCAGGGAGAACTATGTATGCTGCTGTGAACTCCTCGAAGGAAGTGTGAAATCAAAACTTACAGGATGTTAATAAAATAGCATTCTGTATCTTCCCTTCTCCTTTACCATTGCTTTTCTTTGCATAGACTGTGGTTTGAGCTCTGAACTAAATCAGCAACTTGGGATGTGGCATGCTCTCTCTCTCTCTTCTCCTAGGTGGTGAAGGCATGCAACGAAGGTGTTAGGAAGATGAGCCGTACAGAACAGATGATCAGCATCCAGAAGAAATTGGAATTTAAGATCAAGGTATAAGTATGGTCTGGCAAATCTCGAGGAGGTCATTACTGACATATACCATAACAACAAACTTTCCCCATAATTGCCTTATTAAAGTAACTAACCCTGCAAATATAAACACATAAAATCAGTGGCTTTGGAATAGGGATGGGCACGAACCAGACCACAGACCTAATTTCATCATGGCCCAGGAGGGGGTTGATGGTCTGTTTCCCACTCCCTGCATTTGTGGTTTTCAGTAGACCACCCATGGACCACAGATTTTTCCAGGCAGTCCATGGGCCAGACAACCCAGCACCGAAGCATTAATTGTTAAGGCAACCGTGTGTATGTGTTCTTGTACAGCTCTTCTGCAGCTTTGGAAACTACTTTGTCAATCCTCGCCCCCCTGCAACCTAAAGGCATTAGACTCCTTCCCCTTTTGCACGTTGGACCATAGGATCTTTCCCCCGTCCCCCAGTGCCAATCTGCAGGCAACTTGGAGGGCAGGTAAAGGGCCATCCCGGGGAAGTCTCCAGCAACTTTGATGCTACTAGCTGGGGTGAGGCATTTTACAGACTCCTTCCCATTTTGCACATTGGACCCTAGGATCTTTCCCCCAATGCCAATCTGCAGGCAACTTGGAGGGCAGGTAGAGGGCCATCCCAGGGAGGTCTGCTGCAACTTTGATGCCTGCAGGGGGGCCGTTGGACACACTCCTGAACCTGCGGCTGTGATTTCCCCAAGGAGCACTTTCCTGGGGCCACCAGCTTTGGGGGCCATAACTTGGTCCCCCAAAATCCAATCCTCACCAAATTTGGAAGGCAGGTAGAGGAGAGTAAACTGGAGATTAACTGTGAGTTTGGCATCTCCAGCCTGCGGGGGGGGGGGGGGGGGGGGGTGTTCCAGAATGTCCCAAAGTCATGGACCATACATAAACCATGGACCAGTCTGTTAAACAAAAAAGTCCGTGAAAATTCATGGTATGTGAAGCCCACGAACCATGGACCAATACGTACCTATATTTTTCTGGTCCGTGCCCATTCCTAGTTTGGTCAGAAGAAATTCTACATGGGATTACATTGTGAGTTTGGTCCAGAATGAAGAACCCTGCAGTGGTAAACTTCATTTGTTCCACTGCTCACTTTACCTAAAACTTAGGGCCACACTCGAGGTTATATGATGGTGATCTGACCCATGGACGCTGACACCATTTTAAAGCTGAAGTCAGCCATTTAAAAATGCCATGACCAGGTGGGTCCAGGCAATCTTGGCTCCCCCCCTGGGGTGGGGACACCTTTTCAAATGCTAACATAGGCTGTTTTGGCTCTTGAAAATGTGATAGTGGAGAACAACGCCTCATCCTGCTGTGCAGTAGACCTGAGCAGACATTTAAGGGGCTGGGGGGGAATATCACTTCCTCAACAAAAAAAGAGAACATACATATGATTGTCATTAAATCTTCTCACTGTTGTACTGGAATAAGCCCAGTGCTTCAGTGGCTACTATAGTCCTGCTGTCCCTTCCTGACCCTGATGTCCTTTCTGTCATCTTACATTTTTTGGCTGATCCTTTCCAAGCATTTGTAGCTTAGGAGCTACAGCCTCCTCCTAATTTTCTAACAAATTAATACCTACTGCAAACGGGAAATTTATAACAAGTTTTAGTTTATACTTCATTCCTTCTGTTTTCTTTAGTTCACATAGCAGTATGATTAATGGCTTTAATAGAAGTTCATGATCAGTAATGCCTTTAATTAGTTCTATTCTAATAGGTTTGTATTGTTGAACATCAACAGCACGTATTAATAAGTTTGCTGAAAAAATGACACACCTCTAACACTTGGCTGAACCACTTTTTAAATATTTTATATATAATATACAAGATAATAATTTAAATATAATTTAAGCAGAGTTACATCCCTCTAAGCCTATTTAAGTCATCATTAATACAGTGTTTTACTAAAAGTAAAACTAATTTTGAGAAACATTGATCAGATCCATTTCTGTATATTTGCATCGTTTTTGCATTTCTTTTGATATTGTTGAATTTCACCCCCATTCATCTTCAGCAATCTATAGTGCAGATGTTTATCACATCTTTATTACAATCCTGTACCAGAATCTTAAAACCAACGGCTTACGGTGTTTATCAGGTGTCAATGGCATATGATTATGACCTAACTTTGTGTGGTTATTGGAGGGGTTTTTAGATGTATTTAACCCTGACAGTATTATTTTCTGGTGCCGCCTCCTTTTTGCTGTGCTTTGAATTTTATTTTTGTTTCATGCTTATCGGTTTTCCTTCCCATGTGTGTTATTGAATAGCTGTTGTTTTGCAAATAAAGTCTCAGTTGTTCATGGTAATTCCTTCCTCTCATTTACTTTTCTTTAAAAGACATAGGTTCAAATCTCTGCTTTTGATTCAATTGCACTTGACTGTATTGTCTTTTGACACTTTGGGGTTCTGGCTTTTTCCTTTTGTCGTCATTCGCTGAACTGGTCACACACTTGATTTAGTGTTGACCTCCACATGTTCTTTTCTTAAGTTCTTCTAATATTCCTTGTCTCCTTTCAATTAGTCTCTAGTCCAGTTCTTCTCCATCCACCGTGTCTTTGTGTTTTCCACTTTTTGCAACTTGATCCCTGTTCTGCTCATTGAACTCATCTTTTGTCTTCTGTTTCTACAACATCTATGATGGATGCGACTGTTTCACCATTTCACTCTCCTTTATTATGTACTTTTGGTTCTCCTGCTTCTTTATCACTTTGCTCCCCTCATACTTCTTTAGCACAGTCTTGGCTGATTCCCCAATTATGCCTTCTTTGCTCATGCATTCTCACTTTGCCAAGATACTATAGTGTAAATTTCATCTGTTCTTTAATTTTTTTAATTATAAGCATATTATTTCATTCCCCCCCTCTGCTTTCTCATTGAGTGATTTTATTTTTTTAACCATCATCTTATTCGTGTTCATTTCATCATTTGTACTCTATTAACTCTTTGCTTAATCCTGATTTTCTTTGTCTCATATCTTTATCTCCTCATATTTTCTTTGCATGATTTTTCTTAAATAAAGCATCCTCTGCTCATTTCTCAATTCTTTTAGATCCATCTTCTTCTTTACGGTCCTCTGCCACTGCATCTTGCTTTACTTTCTTAGTTTTCTTCTTTTTTATCTTCTATTCTGACTTTTTCAAGGCCAGTATTTGATTTCTTAATATGGTTCTTCAGATTTTTTTCAGCAGATTACTCCTCTCTTTTCCATTTTTACATGTTCCACTGAATTCTGCTCTACTATATAGTTTCACTGCTTCGAAAAAATCCCCACAAATTTTTGTAATTTTCCAGTTAGAAACCAACTTGAATTTTGGTTAATTTTTCATTTTTGTCTTGCAATTCTTCTATTGCTAAAATTTAGAAAATAATTTTTCTAAAATGCATTATCTTCTTTGCAATTTTTTGGCATTGTGTAATCTCGTCTTACTGGGATCACTGTAATTTTACCTGTTTATTGATTTCTCATTCCTGAATGTTTGTTTCAGTTTTTCATTCAGCTGCTTGACTTCTTTTCTCTGTTTGGGAATGTGATCTCTTTTATCACTTAATTAGGTACTATTTGTTTTCTGTATCTAAGTTATAACATTTTAAGTATACTTATTTTCTGGCGCCCTTTCACTTTTCTGCTTTTTTATATTTTTGCATTCTTGAGATTCTTTCTTTTAAAACCATGTATCCGCTTTTTAAGCTTGGTTGCATGCCTTTTATTTAGCCATTTTCTTCTGTGTGGGGTGTACTAGCTACAGAGATGCAATTGGGTGGCTCCTTTCTGCCTTTAAAAAACATTCTCTGGCTTATTTCTGTCATTTCATGGGTTCTCATCTAGCCTGTCTTCTTTCTATTATTTAGCTGATGAGGTAGGGCTGTTTTAGTCTTCAAACCATTTTTGTACACTCCATAGTTTATTTTAGGCACAGTAAATGCTGGCTTGTATCAAACAGGAAACTTGAGCAGAACAGGGCTCATAGAATGGGGCTTTCTCGTCTTCTCCTGCTGTAGCTCTGCTTTGCCCCCAAAAGTTGTTCCTGGAGTTCAGGGGACCTTCAGTAACAGTGTCAAGAACAATGGTGAGAGAGAAGGAAATTGGAAGAAATCACCCCCTTTCAACAGAAGTGTCTTTCTGATGGCATAAAACAGCCATTGGATAGAAACCATTATTAGTATCCTCTGCAGTGGGCTTGGAAATGTTTGTCATATATAATCCACCGATAACTGCAAACACCAGTGGTCTCTCTTTAGTATTGGCTTCAGACTAATAAACATAAGGTGCTAGGTTACAGTTTCCATTATACTTCTGATTATTATTTTATCTCCTTCACTAGTCTGTTCCCATCATCTCTCACTCCCGTTGGCTGCTAAAGCAGGGGGATCTACAGCAAATGAATGGCCCCAAAACATCACGTACCCTCCGGACAAAGAAACTCTTCCGAGAAATTTACTTGTTCCTCTTCAATGATTTGCTAGTGCTCTGCAGGCAGATTCCTGGGTGAGTTTGAAACAGAGAGAGAATAATTATGCATCCTAATCTGTGAATTCAGGTGGGCTGCAAAATTCTCTGGTGCATGTATAAATAATCCCATGATTGCATAGGTGTCAACATGTGTCTGTAATAGTTTCTGAAGATACATGGATACATGAATATTCAGCTTTCAGTTTATTAGCTGAGCATATCACTATATTGCAAACCTAGCAATAAGCAAAGGCTCTGCATAGCAGAATTAAGTACCTTTGTATCTCCCTACCTTCTTATACTGAATTTTTAAAACTGGGAATTCTCCATTCCTGAATTACATGGTGAGGATTGGTGTTTGGATGAAGAGGGATGACTCATAGGTTGCAAAAGAAGAGGTGGTTGCTAAATTACAACTGCAGGTTTGTTAAAGGAGGGAGGAATAGCTCTGTAAAACGTATATTTACCTCCAGGGTCATGAAAACAGCATGTGGAGGTGCAAAGAACAGAATTTGTTTTCCATACTTCTGATCCTTTGTCCTAGGTGCAAGCTACACATTACACTGCAGCCATTTGTATAAAAAAAGCCAAAAGGCCCTTCAGTGGTGCTAAACATCCTTGGGATAAGGTGATTTGCATTGGAGAATAGAGTGGAGAGAAGGGAGTGCCTATCCCATCACTGCCTAGCTAGTCACTTTCCCATCTCTACTGTGGCTTTTGCTTCGTGGGGTACCAGACCCATGTTAACAAGGTACAGGTTGGAAGACTGGTGGAAGTAAAAACAGTGTAAGTGGGAGAAGTTTCAGGGAAAACAACTGGAAATACCCTCCTTTACCTTCTCAGAGGTGAAATGCCCCCTTCCCGCAAAACATTTTGTAATACAGAAAAGAGTAAGGAGAACCATTGCAAAGCAACATTTAAAACATCTGACATTAAATATAGCATAGTATGAAAACTTTAATTACAATAAAATACATGTAGTTTTTTCCTTAGATACCAAGCCATGCAGTGTCAAATGAGGGCAGATGTTGGAATAAGGATATTGAGTATTTTAATTAATAAATTGTAGTAGCCCCCCCCCCCCCCATATTGGGGTTGTGATGCACGGGGGATTAACTTCATGCACCTACATGCTAATTGTTGTCCTAGGGATAAAAACATAAAAGTTTCCCTCCAACTAGGAAAACAGCAGCTCTGGAATACATTTGATATTTATACATTTATTTTTAGGCCGCCTTTCTGTCCAGCTAAGGGTCCCTAAGATGGCAAACAATAAAAATATTAAAACAAATAAAAAAACACTTATACACATATACAAAAAAAATATTAAAACAAACATAGACACATGCAGGGGTCCTTTCGAGTAGGAGCTCGGGGGAGCGCAGCTCTGGGAGTTGGTGCCAGCCCCCCCCCCCCACACACACAAGGGAATGCCTGCTTGTGTCATGGCTGCAGCAAAATGACCCTGTCCCCTGGAAAAATCCTTGTTCATCCGACCAGCCTTCTGAAGGCTTCAGCCACCTCTGAAGCTATCCTCCCAGAATAGTGGTATTTCTGAAGCTTGGATTAGTAGCTGTCCCCTCTTTCTTTCTTTCTTTCTTTCTTTCTTTCTTTCTTTCTTTCTTTCTTTCTTTCTTTCTTTCTTTCTTTCTTTCTTTCTTTCTTTCTCTCTTTCTCTCTTTCTCTCTTTCTCTCTTTCTCTCTTTCTCTCTCTCTCTCTCTCCCTCCCTCCCTCCCTCCCTTCCTTCCTTCCTTCCGTCCGTCCGTCCGTCTGTCTGTCTGTCTCTGTCTGTCTCTCTTCTTTCTTTCTTGCCTTCTGACAGCCTTCTGGTGATGTCAGGGGGTGTGGCATATGCAAATAAGTTATGCTAATGAGTTATGCTAATGAGCTCCTGCACCTCTTTTTCTACGAAATGACCCCTGGACACATGAATGGGAAAGAGAGGCAATGAGATCAGATAAATGGTGCCAGAGGAAAGAGTTAAAACCCTGCACTGTGGCTTCGGTTGAAATTGGCTGGCACTTAGCAATTAAAGGACACTGGAGAGAAAGCCCCTTCCTACAGACCTTTCAGCATCTTGCCTGGTTTGACCTAAATGCTTGTACACTCCAGAGGATCACTCTGAATATGTAAAGATATTCTGGCTGCTTCTGTGTCACACTTTTCAAACCATACCCCAGCTGTGCCTCTCTTCTATCACAGTGACAAATACCAGGTGTTTGATTCTGCTCCCCGAGGGCTTCTTCGGGTGGAGGAGCTGGAGGACCAGGGGCAAAGCTTGGCCAATGTCTTCATCCTGAGGCTGCTGGAAAATGCAGATGACCGTGAAGTCAGCTATATGCTAAAAGCATCGTCCCAGTGAGTACAGCATGCCCTTGCCTTAGATGTGTCTTTGCTGTGTGTCCTAACAGCTGCAACAGGGAAAGGATGCAAAGTTCTCTAAAGGTGGCTGTCTAGGTACAGTTTTCTGGCTCACTCTTCACTACGGCATCTGGTAAGGCCATCCTTTGGGTATGCTTCCAGATTAGTTTCTGCCTAGCCTTGCCTCCTTCTCTGTGGTAATTAGAAGTTTAGTCATATAAACAATTACTCAAACAGATAAAGGTACATGTTGCTAAACAAACATTGGGAACAGATTTCAAGTCAATCATGATTCGTCTCTTGAGTGCTCTCTCCATGTAGAACAAGGAAAAATCAACCAGACTTTCTCCCTTCAGTATTGTACTGGGAAATGTATTCTACCTTGAAATCAGAACACCGTGGTGTGTTAAACAGTGCTCCGTAAGCAAGAGCCCTCATTCCAGCAGGCCACTTGACCGAAATGGCCTTTCAGTAAAAGGATCTGTATTCATTATACAGTTAGACAGGCAGATGGCTTCTGCCAAATACCATGTTTAATTCTGATCCACATTCTCGAAACCTTTTTTAAAAGACAGTGACATTACTCTGGAATGGGATGCCATTAAGCTGTGGGAAGGAAGGCCTTACTAGGAAGCCCCTCCCCAACCCCAGCTTGTCAGAAGCAACAGCAAGGAGGAAGTAAACCCCTGCATGCCCCAGTCACAAATAAGGAGACCAGAGAGGCAACGCATCTCTTGCAGAGCTCTTCTTCCCCCACTGATTGACCCACCAAAGGAGTATTGTCCTCCTTTGCTCAGAATGATTCCAAGGCTCATCATCTGACTGAACTCCTTCACTGTTTTAGTACAGTCAGGGTAGTGTAGGGTGTGTGTATGTGTGTGTGTGTAAGAGAGATATCCAGCATGGCATAGTGGTTAGAGTGTCAGACTAGCATCTGGGATGTCAGATTCTGCTTCGCCAAAGAGATCTTTTCATAATGTTTCTACAATGTGTCTATTAATTGAATCTGACATTGGTGCTTTTCTATCTTGTACTTTCGTTTCCTTTGTAGTGCTGGCCGAGCCAGATGCTTTATTGCCCCCTCCTCTTGATCCCAATTGCTTGTCTGCTTAGTGTTACAATTTAGGCGGGAATGTAGGTTCCCACATACCAGAATGCCATATAGTACAAAGCTATCTCTTCCTTCACTCCCTGGTGTGTCCTCCCCCTTCGCTCGAATTGCTATCTGTTAGAAGTAGCCTTGGGAATTGTTTTATTGTTTGCTCTGTCCTGTTTTGCTGGGGACCTGGCACCACTGGGTCACACAGTTCGGGCTGGGAATTTTTATGTTCTTTCACCCCTGGTGACAAAAGGTGAATTGCTTTCCCGCATTTTTCTCTGAATGCTGATTGGTGATCAATGTTTAGACTTTCATGCTTGCAGGTATAATAGTCCCCTGCCCTCTGTATATGGTATCACTAACTAACATCGAGACCTGTACCAGTATCTGAAATAAAGGACTATGTTTTAATCAACAAAGGCCTGATCATTTGCTGATAGTACAGAAGCCTCACATGGGAGACCCAGGTTGAAATTCCTACTCTGGGACGGAAACTTACTGAGTGATTTTGGGCCAATTGCACATTCTCAGCCTAACCTACCTCACAGGCTTGTTACTGTGATGATAAATTGGGGGAAGGGGAATTATTTTGTAAGCTACTTTTGGACCTTGTTGTGGAGAAAAGTGAGGTATAAATAAATATATAGAGAGAGGCTGGACTTCAACTTGGTTTCCCATAGGATCAAAACAAGAAAACTGTAATTCTTTTACTCAACCCGTGTACAAGTGGGCATTAGAGAGGCCGTGACTGGACACCAAATAGCATCTGTAACAGACAGGTGCTGTTAACATATTTATCTTGATTTCATCACAGCCAGAGAAGAGAGGCCAACCCCCCCTACAGAAACTGACTTT
Source organism: Lepidodactylus listeri (assembly GCA_029233225.1). Classification (NCBI taxonomy): domain Eukaryota; kingdom Metazoa; phylum Chordata; class Lepidosauria; order Squamata; family Gekkonidae; genus Lepidodactylus; species Lepidodactylus listeri. The sequence goes on along the minus strand of JARCFY010000005.1, from coordinate 58,286,646 downwards.
TATAGTGATGTAAATATTTGACACTTTCTTATGGCCAGGCACACGAGTGAAGATATATAGAATGAAGGGACAATTTGCTCATCATGTATATGTATATGCTATTAAGTCACTTCCAACTTATAGCAACCCTATGAATTAATGATCTCCAAAACTTCCGATCATTAACAGCCTTGCTCAGATCTTGCCAACTGAAGGCAGTGGCTTCCTTTATTAAGTCAATCCATCTCCTGTTGGGTCTTCTTCTTTTGCCTTCAACTTTTCTTAGCATTATTGTCTTTTATAGTGAGTCTCATCTTCTCATAATATGACCAAAGTACAATAGTCTCAGGGCTTTTCTGCATTCTCATTTTCCTTGTGTGTTCCCATTGAAAATGAGAATGTGGAAAAGCCCTCAGCCTGGTCATTTTAGCTTCTAGGGAGAGTTCAGGCTTGATTTGATATAAAAGCCACTTACTTGTCTTTTTGGTGGTCCACAATAGCTGTAAAACTCTACTCCAACACCACATTTCAAAAGAATCAACTTTCTTCCTGTCAGCTTTCTTCACTGTCCAACTTTCACACCCATACATAGTAATGGGGAATACTATAGCATTACTGTGGTTGCTAGAAATATATCCTTAAACTTAAAGATCTTTTCTAGCTCCTTCAAGACTGCTCCTTCCCAGTCTCTGCCTCATACTGATTCCTTGATTGCCATCCACCTTTTGGTTGATGATGGAGCCAAAGAATAGAAAATCTTGAACAATTTCAATTTCTTCATTGTGGACTTTACAGTTGTGTAATTCCTCAGTAATCATCACTTTTATTTTCTTGGATGTTCAGCTGTAATCTTGCTTTAGCACTTTCTCTTTTAGCCTTAAACAGTAGTCATTTTAAGTCTATTTTCCCTATTTTCTGCCAGTAATTTGGTTTCATCTGCATATCTCAAACTGTTAATGTTCCTTCCACCAATTTTCACTCGGCCTTCATCTAAACCTAAACCAGTTTTCCTTCTGTGTTCTGCATATAGATTGAAGAGATATAGAAATAAAATACATTCTTGTACATATGTTCTTTACATGGTCTTTAAACCATACACTGTCCTAAATAGAGTCTGGACCATTTGCTTGGATATGGCCCATTCACATACTGTCAGTGCCATCCTAAACAGAGTTTGCATTTCTCATTCCATTGAGGTCAACAGTTTTACAAGGGTGTAAGTAACTCTGTGTAAAATTGGACTGATTATCTTCATAGCCCTTCTTTTCTGAAAGTCCTCTCACGTGCTGGCCTGCTTCAAGGATTGCTTGTTTATGCACAGTAAATACAGTCTCCTGTGGCAACTGGATTTGTTTCTTCTTCCCTCCCACTGACAATGAAAAACAAGTTCTTTTCAAAGGAGGTTTTGTTGTGTGTTTCTCTGAGCAAATGTTGTAGCCATGTAAATAGCACATTCCCACCACCTAGTGGTAATTTGAAAGAATTGCCAGCAATTTCAGCCTAATATGATTAAAAGTAAAAGTAAGATAGCATCCAATGACAGGGTGCAGGGAAGTACCCACAGTCAGAGATACATGATTAAATAAATGTCCAAACCAAAGCCTAGATCAGGGGTCCTCAAACTACGGCCCGTGGGCCACATGCGGCCCGCTGAGAGCATTTTTCTGGCCTGCCGGGTGTGCCGCCAGGGGTCCGTTGGAGGGGGAGCTCACCGGAGTGCCGCTCTGGGAGTGATGAGCCTGGGGGGAGGACACATGATCAAGCCCCACACCCTCCCCCCAGTCAGCCAGGAGGAGGCAGAAGGAAGAGGGTAAGTGTGCAAGGGCAGGCGCTCCAGCCGGCCCCAAGTCCCCTAGCCAGCTCAGAGGCCTCTGAGCCGGCTAGGAGACCTGCGCCAGTCCCGGGCGCCCAGGAGCCGGGTGGGGATGTTTTCCAGAATGAAACATCTGAAATCTCCAACCAGATCTAGACTAACTGATGCACACTTGCATCACTTGTTACGACTAGCAGTGACAAATATGGAACCGGACATTGACCATCTCATTAGCCAAAAGCAGGCCCATAGTTCCCACTGAAATACTGGTAAGTTTGTTGATTTAAATTTACTTGTTCTTCATTTTAAATATTGTATTTGTTCCCATTTTGTTTTTTTACTTCAAAATAAGATATGTGCAGTGTGCATAGGAATTTGTTCATAGTTTTTTTTTTAAACTATAGTCCGGCCCTCCAACGGTCTGAGGGACAGTGAACTGGCCCCCTGTTTAAAAAGTTCGAGGACCCCTGGTCTAGATAATCAAATACAGCCCAAGAAAATTGCTTGTAAATAAGCAATCAGATCTGCCACATTTTCCCCACATGTTCCCAGGCCTATTCCCCTTCAAATGTATAACATTTGATTCCATGAACAGAGTGACTTCACTGAACTGCTCGCTTCCCCCTTCCTCGTATGGCTCCTTGCTGCCTCTTGCTCCCCTGCCCCAATGTTCTTAAGGGTCAGACTGCTGCGACAAGACGGGGAGGGGGAGGGGGGGTGTTGGCAGAAAACCACATATACGGTCTTGTACAAGCTCAGTTTACAGAAGAAATTGTGTACAAGAAGAAAACTATTTTTTATGACTTCCACAGTAGCTGCAGCCTGTCTGCTGCATCCCACCCAAGGGTTTCCCAGCCCTCATAGGTAGCCTGGGTGGGGTGTATGCAGAAGATATTCTGTAAATTCTTTCTGTTCACATTTTGTTTTAATTTTATTTTTATTGTTGTTTTCCATGCACAACAAACAATTACAGGTTTCATAAATTAAAAGAAAATTCTTATATTAAACATTTTTTCTTCAATTACTCCAGGCAGCCCAAACCCATTGTTTTGGCAAATGCCAATCTCCTAAACATTGATATTCCTTTTACTATGGGCTTGGAACAATTGTTACTCTGTCTACTTTCTTCTTGAGGTTTTCTCCCTCCATGGCTTTCAACGCAATCATTTCACTTATCTTCTAACATTTAAGCTATAATAAATGATTAAACTTTAACTAATATCTTGAAATAACTATTCAGCTTACATCTAGTTTACATGTCTAGACTACAAGCAAAGTAAATTAGTGTTCAGGTTACACTTTATCTTGTTTCTTGAAAAAGTCCTCAAGAGGAGCTTCCCTCCTCGGGTTTTGGGTTTACTGAACGAGTCTCTGCCATCTTCCACAGTGCTTGCTCCCGTGGGAGTGCTGCGGATTCTCCCATTAGAAGGGTGTGTGTGTGTGGGGAATCCCTGGAAACCTAACATCACCACCATTCTTGAAGCTCATTATATGTCTTTGAGTCTCTCAAAATAATTGAAGTTAAGATCATTTCTCCAGTCTTATTTCAAAGTCCTTTGCTGTGCCTCTTTGTTTCTTCCTGCTTTTGTTTTTCATTCCTGTTGAGCCTCTTGTATTTCCTTAATGAGCTCTTCTCCAGACTTTGTATCATATGCTGTTAGTATTTTCCCACGGAAAATTACCGATAAGTGCCCAAGTGGGAGCCACCTGTATCTCTGTTTCATTTCATTTAGCCGTTGCACTATCGGATGTAAATTGCGTCTGGCATGCAATATTTCAACTGACAAGTCAGGAAACACTTGGACTGTAGTGTCTATTAATTTCAAACTTTCATTTGTCCTTGCCATATTTAAAATGTTTTTTTGTTTGTTTTAATGTCCACAATTTCAGCAATTACATCTGGGATTAATGCCGGTGAGATAGCACATGTCATGTTCAGCCTATAGGCATTTACTACAATTGCTCCTGATAAGTGGAGGAGTTCTGATAGCCATTGGTTTAAAGCTGCAGTTATCTCTTTGTTCATTTCAAAGTTGGGCGAGACCCCTCTAAATTTTAATTTGCGTTCTCTTACTTTGTTTTCTAATACCATTATCTTTGATTTTGCCCATGTTTCAAATGTTTTTAGTTCATTTAGTTCCTGGGCATTTTTTTTTTGTTCCATTAAGAGCCTTATTTGCTGTACCTTCAACTTCTTTGTCAAATCATCTATTTTGTTAAATACAGGTGTTATTATTTCTTTGATTTCTGTTTTTAAATCAGTTAACATTTCTTGTATTTGTTTTGTTGTAATAGAGTCCTCACTTTTCCTTTTCCCCACACGTCCCTCTTCAGTGTCTTCCAGCTCCATTTCTAGTGGGGGAGGAGCTGAGGAGTCTCGCTCAGAAGATTCCGATTCCACTCTTGTGTCTTTAGAAGCTGTTTGTTTTTTTTAACATTAATTTTTATTGGAGTCAAAACTTAACTTACACACATTACATTGTCACTCTATTACAAAGACCCCTTTTCCCCTTTCTTCTCCCCCTCCCAGTGACTTCCCACCTCACCTACACCGTTACACGTCCACCAAATATAATATAATTCTATATTATTTTCCTCTTACAGGTAACTCACTTATTTCTAATAGTGTTAGTATATTTGTATCTATATATCAAAAAAATATTATTATTTGCGCACCATTCATTAATCATTCAATAATTAGACAGTGTAAAAATATTATCTTTCATTTCCCAATATTGTTCTAAATAATCTTTCAAATCCTTCCGTTCCTCCATGAAATTCTCTGAGTCCTGATTGTTCAATTTTCTTGTCCATTTGTCCATTTCCGTCATAAACAGCAATTTTCTTAACCACTTCCAAAGTTCAGGAATTCTCTCACTGTTCCAGTTTTGGGCATATACCATTCTTGCGGTTGTTACCATATACCACATCAATGTCTTTAGAAGCTGTTTTTTGTTGTGCTTTTTTGTTTGCCCTTGCTCTTTTTGGTTTCCCCATATCTTGGACTCAGTTTGGATGTTTTCCAGCAGCAAGGAGTTTATTTTTAATTAGTTTCCCAAGACAGTGGTGTGGAGGCTGCTCCAGGAGCGACTGAAAACTTTACCGGTCACCATGCCCCCCCCCCGCCCCTGTTCACAGTTCATTGGATACATCCCAATGGTTTTTATAGGGATAATTTCCATTACAGTTTTTCAATGATTCCTAAAATTGTAGGGCACTAAAGTTTAAAAATATATAGAAGTAACTACCACCAGCATGCATGTAGGCTAAAATGTCTGCTATCAAAATGCTAAGTCTGCAAACCTGTGATTGATGCATACATGTGCCATTTTCAATAACGGGATCACATTTTTCATTCGGAATCTACTAAATAACAGAACAAATTTAGAGTCCAGTGTTACCTTTAAAACCAGCAAAGGTTTGACTTCCGGCAAGACTTGCGACCATGGCGGACGCGCTCCTCCGCACTAGCGGGGAGCGTGATCCGTACCCGGCGGGAAGAAGGGGCTTCGGACCGGTGCCGAGCCCCCAGAGACCCTAGTGAAGGGGCTCTGCCTGGGGTGGCACGAAGGGGATCTCTCCCTACGGTGGCGATCGAGGGATTGAGGTCCCCTTTCATCACCCCCATAGGTTCCCCCGTCCGTGGGAGCCGTATGGCTAAAAGCGCAAAACCGAGAAGCAGCAGAGAGTGTGAAGCAATGAGGCTGGAACTGACAGTTACGCTTGGAGAAACAGTGAGTCTGAAGTAAAAAGAAACAGAATACAGCGGGAAAGGCGGGTGGAGTAAACCCCCCCCCCTCGAGACTGGCGTACTTACGGGACTCTTTACGTGGCGTTACTGCATGAAAAAACGTATGTTCGGCTTGCTTGATGGCAGCATCGCGCTTTAGAGGATATGAACTTTAAAAAGATATAAGCGCAGTCGTGGAATTTGCTCCTTTCGTCCATCTTATCTAACTATCAACAAAGAAGCACAGTCTCAACAATGGCGGGGAAACCGAAACCTTCCCCCAAACTAGGAAGTACAGCTCCGAGTTCAAAGGTTGATACCACGGAGATGAGCACGGTGTTCTCCTCGTTATTGCGACCTCTAGTGGACCAAATGACAGCTCTCAACGTTAAGATGGACAAGATGCAATTGGACCTGAAGGAGTCGAATAAAACTACAGAGAAGCTGCAGCGAGAACTTCTGGAAGTTAAGACTTCAGTTAAAAATCATGATTCAAGACTACAAAAAGCGGAGAAAGAAAAGGCCTTCCATTCTGATCAGCTCTTGAAACTACAGATGGAAAGATCGAATTTTTTCCTAAGACTTCAGAATGTACCAGAGGATAAAGGAGAAGACCTTAAAAATCTGTTAAGCGAAGCGCTTGAACCAGTGACGGGCTTAAAAGCAGCGGAAATAAAAAGCGATATGGATATGGTTTACAGAACCTATCCAGATTATACTAAAAAGAAAAGCCTGCCTGGTGAGATTCAGATAAGGTTCTCCAAAAAGTCAACAAGAGATGTGGTGCTTAGGACCACAAATAAAGCAGTTCTGAAGATCAAAGGAAAAGAAGTTAAAGTGATGAAAGATATCCCATTTGAAATAAGGAAAAGAAGGAAAGCCTATGGAAAACTGACATCTTGGCTACAGTCTGAATCTATTATCTATAGGTGGAATGTTCCGGAAGGACTGAGCTTCAGCATCAAAAACAAGAAATACAAGATCGACTCTGTCCAACAGGCGAAAAGTTTTTTGGAAAAAAGCAAAGAAAAGAAAAAAGAGAGAGACTCAGATGGTTCACTGGCATCGCAAGAAAGTATGTATGGATTTGATAGCTCAAAGAGCGAAGAAGAAACGTCTGACTCGGAAAAGGGAGCAGCAGCTCCAAAAGTACAAGAAGAGACTGTTAAGACAAGAAGAGGACGAAAGAAGAAATAAAGGCTGAAATGTTTTTTGAAACTGCACTTATATATAATAGATAATTTGTATAATTAAGCATTCCTTCAAAAGAGCATGTCTGTCAAACAGCTTTTTTTTATTTTTCATGTATCATCAGTAACAATTTTATCTGAATATTAGCCAAGGTTTAAAACGCTTCATATGTATTAATGGCATAGCAATATTAAGCAAATGATAAAGCACACTCTGTATAAGGTAAACATAGCTTAGAAAAGTAGCGTTGTAGAATTAGATATAGATAAAATTAATAAAAAATTTAAAAAAAAAAAAAAAAACCCAGCAAAGGTTTATTCAAGGTATGAGCTTTTGTGTGCCTGCATACTTTTTCAAATACATTGGAATGGAAGTTAGAGTTCAAACTTTATAGACAGAGGCTGAACAGCTAAATAACAAATACTAAATAATGCTCTTTGATGGTGCCATCTAATTGTCATCAAATGATCCACAGGGTATTAAGTATGCTAGGTGTGCCCTATCAGTACCTGCCGGCCCTATGGGGAGTGAGCCAATCCCTATACCGATCTCATTACTCCAGAGAATAAAGACAGCACTGGTAGCATAGTTTATCTAAGTCCAAGCCCAGGGGCTGTTGTGCGAAATCCCACACCACTCATAGTTTCCTGTCTCTTTCCCACTGGCACTGCTTCTGGCACTTCTTTTTTCTGTGCTAAATCATTGAGTAGTGTGGTAAGATGCCTTCTGGGTATGTGCAAATTAGATCTGCTGTTAATGTTCTGTTAAATATACTGAGTAAGGTTTGTCCTCGGTGTTATAGTCCAACAGCCATTTCAGCAGAGACTTTCTCCAGTTATGTGTGTTATTATTTAGAGCTGAGAAGTGGGGCCCCATAACAAAACGTCCTGGAAAGGGAGGATGGCGGGCAAACAGGATTTCCCTTCCTCCCCCACCTCACCTTCCCACATTTTGGCAGAGTCTTCCCAGAGCTGGCTGTGGCACAGCCACAGCCTTCAGTCAGGAAGTGCCCTGCTCAAACAAACACGTAGCAACCACAGCAGTCCACCAGCCCACATGACAGGTTTAGGGGGGCCAAAGCAGGTGTGTTTGAGTTTGTTTCGGTCTTTTGGCACTGAGCTGTGTAGGGGGCTTGTCTGAAGGCTTGCTCCTTCATGCTTTCCTCTGCACAGACTTCATTTCCAGGTTATTACTGCAGAGAAGGATACTTCCCTGCATCTGGGGAAAAAGTCTGCCTTCCATTTGTATGTTGCTTAAAATGATTCCTACCTCCTTTACATACTTTAAAGTAACAAGTATCCATTTTAGCAATTTCACAGCTTCCTGGGTTTTGGAGCCACAGACTAATGCTATGATTAGCACCCTAATGTCAGTCAAACAGTGTACTGTAAAAATGGGACAGCAATGCTTTGGAAAAGTTTGTGTTTTCTTCTCTTTGTTGATTTTAGTCTGTCAGGTAGTATAAGGCAAAGCACCCTGGTTCCTCCCAAGGGTTAATGTGAATAGTAACAGGCTTATTCCATCTTGCAGGTGTTGCTAATTGGGTATTTTTGCCTACATGGCTCTTATCATCTTCAAGGCCAGAGTTAGGAAAGTGATAATTAGCTCTTCATGAAAACCTGCAGCCCATTGGATGGGAGGGGGGTATCAGGAGTGATGAGGTAACTTTCTAGAGGGTTCCAGCAATAACGTGTCTTGACTCCTGATTGCATTGTCATTATCACCTAGGGTTGCCAGACCCCCCCCCCCCCCAGGGCAGGCGGGGGAGTCTCCCAGTTTTGGGCACTCCTCTCCCCAAATTACCCACTCGTACTGGCAGGAACCCAGAAATCATTGTGACATGCCTACAAAAACCAGAAGTGACACAGGCATTTCAGGGACATCATAAGGTGATGCTCTGGTTTTGGGCAAAACTCTTATGATATGAAATGAATTCTACCATAGAGTTTTGCCCAAAAACCATAGCACCCCCCAATGTCCTGATGTGTCTATGTGACTTCCGGTTTAAGTAGGAATGTTGCAGTGCTCCTCCCCACTCCTGGAAAGTCCTTCCTTCGCTGGTGCGACGATTGGACCTGGCAACCCAATCATCACCTGATGCTGGTTGGCCAAAAAACTATAATTGGGCTAAGAGACTGGAGAAGGAAAACTAGCTTGGATTCTGATGGACTAAAGGCTTTTACTGTAATGGACAGCAACACTTAAGCTATGGCCTTTGACTTTGGGACGTTAAGATTGTACCATCTAATGCAGGTTTCAGATGTGTTAGATAGTTAAGCTAGTTTTTCTTGTTTGTTGTACGATTTTAGAGTTGTGTGTTGCCTAGAGATAAAACTATTTCTGAAAATTATTCAAATAAACTTCATATATTTTTACAAGGATTGTTTTCTTGTGCACATACTTTTTAAAGGGAAAAGGAAACATGAAGACCTCTTGAAGTGTCAGCAAACAAGGAATAGCAGAAAAAGGCGGAAGGGTAGAACAGGAGGGCAAGAAAGAGAGTGGCTGCAGCAGGTCCTTGCAGAAATGGATGCCTGCAAGAAAGTGGAATTACAAAGGAGTGGGGGCAATGGGATCTCTCTCCCCCCCTTCCCCATCAAGTTTTTCTGTAAAAAGGCTGGATTCTCTCAGTATTGGTTGCCACAGATTTGCCACAAAACACTTTACTCTCTTGTGTATCAACAGTCTAACCACTGAGTGATAGCAAATGTATTAAAAGGCATGAATGCCTGTGGATTTCACCAGTTCACAATGCAGAAGAGCGCACATGGAGGGGAGCTGCAGTCAGACTAGGGCAAAGAAAATACTTGGGGGGAAAGTAAATGAAATAGATCTATATGCTATCATAATTGAAGAGTACAGGAAAAAACCCACAAGCCCTCTGATTTTGACATGCACAAAATTGGGATGGTAGGCCCATCCTATGAACAGATTTTTAAGAGCTGCTCTTAATGACTGGTGAACTCGTTTTCTCTCTGTGTGTGTCTTTCTCTTTCTACCCCTCCCTTCTTTTCTCCTCCCCCACCCCTGCAGAAGTGAGATGAAGCGTTGGATGATCTTGCTGGCTCCAAATCGACGGACCAAGTTTGTTTCCTTTACGTCCAGGCTCATGGGTAAGGAGGGGAAGGGGAAAGGGTTGGATGGTGAGAAGCTGCCATGAGGCCTTGTCCAAAGATCATATCACTTCTGTTTGTTCACTGCTGTCCAGTTGTGAGCTGCCCTGAGCCCGTTTGTGGGAAGGGCCGGATATAAATTAAAATAAATACAAATATCAGTTCAAGGATCCAGGTCACATTGTATTTTATTCAGCTAACATTGCTGGTTGAGACTGAATTTGAAAGGCAGTTTTGAATTGGCCTCTGAAGCAAAAGCTTTTTGAATTCATCTCATGTATCCCTAAAGGATGGTTCCGTAAATATCACCAATCTCACCTTCTCTTTCCCATCCTACTTAAGTGATATTGTCAGTCAATTTCAAGCTTTGGGTCAGGCGTCCCAGAACTGCTGCTCAGTTTGTTTGCTGCTTAGTCACCCATCCCACTAGATCCATCACCAGTATAATTCCACATTTTTCATCTACCTGTTAAGCCTTCTTCCACGAGATCCTGGTTCATTTTTTGAGCCTCATCTGGCCATGATGTCTCTGTGGCCATGACTACCCCATAGCCAGCCTCTGCAATGAGATCACAAGGCTCTTGAGTGGAAGTTGTCTCAGGTGAGCTCTTTGTACCCAGCTTTTTTCATCATATGTGTACAAGTAGGAGACTGTGCGCTTAGAGACAACCACACCGACTTCCAACAACAAGCAGTTTTGGTCCGCTGCCCTACCTGCAACAACATGTGCTCTGTACAGCCACCATATGAATAAATATTTGGAAAGCTTCTGGGATGAATAAGCTGTCAGAACTGAAGTGACCTTCTCAACAAGGGTGCTTGCACTAAGGCTGCAACAAAGAGGAATTTGGACACACTGTGTTTATATAAATGAATGGCCAGTTTTATCACTAACAGCAACCAGCCAGTTCATTACTGCATTTCCTAAAGTGACTCAGCCTGATGAAGGCTGCAGTGCTGTGCATATTTACCATGGAGTAAGTCCCATAGTTATGGGGCCGTGATGGCTCAGTGGTTTAAGACGCTGAACTGCAGATCAGAAGATCAGCAGTTCGAGACCCGAGTGCCGCGTGACTGAGTGAGCTCCTGTCTCTGGCCCCAGCTCCTGCCAACCTAGCAGTTCGAAAGCAAGAAATTGCAAGTAGATAAATAGGTACTGCTTCAGTGTAACTGTGTTCCGTGCGCCTTGGCGTCTAGTCATGCCGGCCACATGACCACGGAAACATCTTCAGACAGCGCTGGCTCTTCGGCTTGGAAACGAAGATGAGCAACACTCCCTAGAGTTGCATTCGACTGGCTTTCGAGCAAGGGAAAAAAACCTTTACTAAGTCCCATAATATTCTTCAGAGTGTGTCTGCATATGAATATACTGCATGTTCCTTTCCCCCTTATCTGCTTTTTGCAGATTTTTAGCTCTGACCTAGATGTCCCAGGCTAGCTTGATCTCATCAGATCTCAGAAGTTTAGCAGGGTCAGGCCTGGTTAGTAATTGTGTGGGAGGCCACCAAGGAATTCCAGGGTCGCTATACAGAGGCAGGCGATGGAAAACTACCTCGGAATGTCTCTTGCTCCCTACGGGGTTGCCGTTAAGTTGGCTGTGATTTGACGGCACTTTACACATACATACAGCATCCCCCTTTTTAGGTGCAGTGATCCCAGCAACGGAAGTTCATCAAAGCCTAGGCTGCAGATCAGATCACATACTGTGAAGGCTATCTGAGGCTCTGGGCGAGAGTGGCCGTAGACCTGATCACTCTGCCCTGGAATCATTTTCTTGGGTTTTCATGGGGGTAGCCATCACCTAATACTTCCTCAGGCTCCACTTATTTTATAGCATTCACAAAGCACTGAACTCTGTCCTAACTCTTCTTCCTCCCCACTTTGACAGATTGCCCACAAATACAGTGTGTCCATCCTTATGTGGCTCAGCAGCCAGATGAGCTGTCACTGGAACTGGCCGATGTATTGAACATCCTGGAGAAGACAGATGATGGTAAGGATTGGCAGTCTTGTTGCCCCTACAGTAGTCTTTTAACTATAAGCAAGCTGATTATGAAACAGAAGTGTATACCCTGCATTTATAATAGAGGAGCTGGAACAGTAGGCTCCACCTACAAAAAAAGTCAGCTGCAAGGCATGCTAGTGAAGCTGAATACACGTCCCTTCATTAGGATAGCTTATTTACACTAAAAAGCAGCAGCAGCAGACAACCCAGAGAGTTGTAGAGGACTACAATTTAGGCTGCTCATGCTTTTAAAAAATGACCTCGTTGTACTAATGCATTACTGTATATCCCTTCCCCTTTTATGCAGGTTGGATATTTGGGGAGCGTTTGCACGATCAGGAGAGAGGTTGGTTCCCCAGCTCTATGGGCGAGGAAATCCTGAACCCCAAGATACGATCCCAGAATCTAAAGGAGTGTTTCCGTGTGCACAAGACGGATGACAGTCAGCGAAGAAAGCTGGGCAGCAGAAACAAACAATGATTACTGTGCACAGGTTTCTGTTCCCCGCTTGAAAAGCAACTTATGGCAGAGGCTGAGGCAGTCGGGATTCATTAACTGGGAAGCAGTACAGGATATTTGCATCTCCTCTCACTTCCAAGCCAGCAGGCTTTTTTGCACACTTGATACTGTGTGGACGATGCCTCTGAAGAGGAGGTATAGCTATCCTGCACCTGTACAGAGCTAGAAGCAGTCCTAAAACGTATTTCCAAGTGTCCTGCCAGCTCTACACATTTTTTGACTTTGCATGGTGAGGAAACCTTGAACACTGAATTAATGGAAAATACAACTATGTCCAGGCCCAGGAGGCTGCCAGCTTGAATCTTCAACAATGGTATCACAAGGTACAGCATTTGATTTTTTTAAAAAAATTCTAAAGATAGAATTGGGGAGTTTAGGAGCTTAGTATCTTTGAAAGAATGTAAACTGCCAGCGTCCTGACTGAAATCTACATTCCAGAAGCTCCTCCTTAGGAAACGAGTTTGGACTACCTGCAAGAAGGCACACTGGCAGACCTCTCTTCTGTAGTTGCATCAGTGGAAGGAAGACTCCTCACGAAGTTCCCATTTGCAGAAGGCAGGACAGAAGCAGGGAAGCTTCAAAGTTAGAGAATCAGTCGCAGAAGCTGCAAGACTGGGAACTCACGATGGAATCCTTAGGAGTTTTCAGCCCTGTTGCTCACTGCCTGGCCCATGCTGGGTATGCTGCTACTCAGTCCTGGCCTAGAAGGTTCTTTCCTGCAGGATCATCCTTCTCTTGTGTATGGAATTACTAACTGGCTTTGCATTTCAAAGTAAAGTACACACACACCTCTGCCCCCAGATAATAGTGCATGAGAGTACAAACACATTGAAAGATGGAGGCAGTGCAAGTAGCACGTATTTAGGATTTCCTTTGCCCTATACAAATGCAACACTGAATTATATAGGGTAAGCAAGAACATTAAATGGTGCCCCATAAATAGATTTTACTTCTACTTTACTTGCAAATTATTAGGAATCATTCACCTTGGAAAACAAGAACAGTGAAGACGCACATGGCATTCTAACAGATGTTACGTCTGGAGAGTCTTCTATGTCTTCTGCGGCCTGCAAAGTTCTGTATAACCTATTGCCTTTCCCTGATGTATATATAGACTCGGATCACAGTATTGTAACAAATATTTCTGAACAAAATGCATCTGTCAACACAGAAGGATTATACCCAGATAACAGACCAGTGCTTATTCAAAGAGGAACTGGGCCAGGCAAAAAGAGGGCTTGAGGCAGAGGGTGACACACTTCTTGTACCAAACATTGTCTGCAAATGATGTACTAAAGCAATAGGAAGGCCTCCTGCTCATTAGCTGTGCACTCTGAGCCATATAGCTGTGTGCATGAACTTGATGTACAGCACTTTCAAGTTGGTGTATATAGAAAAGCCTCTGAAAGCCAAAAGGAACAAAAAAGCATTTCCTCCTTTAGTGCAATCAGGAGCGTCTGAGAGAAAGAACAGAACTTTACTAAAGACAAATGCAACAGTGAGATCAACAGAAGATTGTAAAGCACTTTGCATATTAAAAAGTGTTACACAAATGACAATAAGTAGTGATTATTTAGCTGCTCCACTCCAATGAGATCGTCACTGAAATGCCCTTCCACAATATATCAAAAAGGTAACTGGGAGCTTGTATACATAGCAGGTATAATGTGACCATTGTAATTTACTTGTGAAACAGCCATACCAAGTCATCCCGTTAGTCCTGCTATCTCTGGCTGACGGCAACTCTCCCAGATATCATGCAGAAATCTTTCCCAGCCTTTCTACAAGAGATCTCTTTAGCTAGAGGGGAGTTCAAGATCTGCATACAAAGCCTTTTAATCTTTTCTCACTATAAATCCAGAGTAATAAAAGTGCTATTGTAATTGAAGAAACTTCATTGCCTACACACAGGGCTTTTTTTGTAGAAATAGCCCAGCAGGAACTCATTAGCATAATAGGCCACATCCAACAGCAGAAACTCATTAGCATATTAGGCCACACCACTGACAGCACAGCTTATTAGCATATTAGGCCACACCCCCATGTTACCAGAAGAGTGGTCATCCAGCCACAGCCACCTTTTGCTTCTTATTATGTTTTCCTTGTTCGTTGTCAAAACCCAGGGCTTTTTTTTGTAGCAGGAATTAATTTGCATGTTAGGCCACATACCCCTAATGTAGCCAATCCTAATGAGTTTCTGCTGTTGGGTGCGGCCTGTTATGCTGATGAGTTCCTGCTGGGTGTGGCCAACTCAGGAGCCAGCCGAAACTCCGTTCCTGTGCGTTCCTGTCAAAAATAGCCCTGCCTACATATATCCTTGAAGAAGGAACCTATCCGGTGCATAATAATTTTTATCTGCTACAAAAGGCACGTAGGAGGAAAAACAGGACGTAAAGAGCAGTGCATTTGGTTCACATAAAGGAGCCAAATAAAGGTTTGACTCGTATGTCCATCTTCACCCGTTTTGGTGTCTTGGTTAATATTATTAGTGACACTGGTCTGTTTCAGAGAGGCTTGCCCAAAAGTGTCCAGACCATTTCTGATGTGGGTATTGGTGGGAGTGGTGTGACAATGCAGGGCCTAGAACTGTTTTCAGCAATTGCTTACAACTCCATTTAAAACCAAAATCAGGGAACTTTAGCAACAGAAAGCAACCTGATGATCGTATTGCATCTCCAGTGAGCCATGTACCATTATTCCAAACATTGATTAACTATGGCGGCAGCACTACCTTACAACCTGGAAAGCAAATTTTTACAAATGATACTGTTAACATGATTTAATTTTCCCCTTGAATAGTAGCTGATTAAATTGTTCAGGGCTAAGGTAATGTAGTGGCTGAATTATGGAAAGGGGAGGAGCGCCCCCCCCCCCCCCGTGCTTCACCAAGCCCCAGTCATACCTGCTACTGCACAACAAAAGCTCTCAGACCTACTCAAAGCTTCAAGTTACTTTGTTGTAATTTTTAGACTGCTGAGTTGTCACAAAGGTGCACAATGAATAGCTAACTACTTCAGCTGCCACAGCAAGGTGGTCCAATGTGTTTTTAGTCGTAACTGCAGGTGTCACAAATGACAGGGCTTAATGGGACAGGGAACAGTCAGACCCCTTAGAGAAGCATAACTGACCAAATGATTTAAAATCCTGATTTTTCCAGAAGGTAGCCCACACCCACTCACCACAGACATTTTACATAACAGACTGTAGATTGAGTTGTGTCATGTGGAAACTGTTCTACTTAGGCCGAAGAATCTGCCTCTTGAAATCCATCTGCTGCTCTGTCTGAGGCCTAAAATTGTGAACCACTCAGACCACACCCTGGAGTGAATTTTAACACTTCATAAGCACAGGCCAAGTTTTACATGGCTGCTTAGTCCTGAGTTGGCTCTTCAGTGCTACTGCACATTTATGTCCAGGTTAACTTGAAATACCTGGTTAACACAAATCCCAGCAGAACAATAATAAGACCTATGCAAATGGCAAAACTCAGTATCATGGTATTATGTCATAACAAAGCTCACTGGTAGGCAACAGCTTCTTGAATAAGCCAAGGCAAACATGTTATTTTAAGGATCATTTAATTAAAACAGAACATAAAATCGGGCATTCCAAAAATAAATACACAGTATCATGTTCCCTACCACAACGACAAATACTACAGAAGCAGCTAAATTGGCAGCTGGTTAGAGCTGAAGTCCAGCTGAAGCATTTCATATTCTCATGCTTTGTTGAGCCTTATGTGTTTCAGAACATGGCTTGTGCATGTACTTAACACTGGAACAGTGGAGCAAATGTCTGTTTCTGTGTACATGTCAGGAAGCTGCCACATGCAATGTCTTCCCAATCTGTACACATGGCTAAAAAAACTCCCAGTTCATGCGATCATTAAACATGATAGTTCACACACTTTCAAAGCATCCGTAACAGAAACAGTTATATGCAAACTACCCTTGATTTCAGGTGGCTGAAGAGAAAGGCTATCCAGTGGGATGTATGCAAAGTATATCATTGGTTTCACTTCACACACAGAAAACACACATGGGCACAGAGGAAAAAGAGAGCTCAGATAAGTGTGTACTAGGAAAAAAACCTTTTATTGATTTTAAGAAGCAGAGAACTTTCGCAGGGTGATGACAATCAAGGCCACAATCACAGACGTGCCCAGCAGAGCAGCAATCACAATGGCACCTATAGCTCCTGGACCAAGAGACCCTGCAAGGGATAAGGGGAGGAAAAACTGTGAGAGCGCACTTAAATGCTATGCTCCAGCATATACTTTTGCTAAAAGCTACAGTGCCTGGAACTGGATAACACTGAATCAGCCTGAGGGTGGCTGCTCTGAAGCCCATCAACTTGACTCTCTAAAACCAGTAGTTGCTAATGACATTTAGCTGGTAAATCAACCTAGGGCAGGGCAGAGAGTTAAGAAAGAATACAGGAAGGGAACAGAGAGGCTACGTTTACAGGCTAAAAAATGGTTCCAACTAGGAATAAATAAATGGCTTCTAATCTATACTAGATATTTAAGAATTTTTAAGGTAGGTGCATAAATCAGATAATACCTAGATCCTGGGAGACCTCAAATATTTTCTTAAGGAAAATCTGACCTCCTGTGTCAAATAAGGGCAGTATTAGTGCTACAGGTTTGAACCCCCACTGCTATGGAAGCTTGCTGGGTGACCTTGGGCTTACTCTCGGCCTAACCTACCTTACAGGGTTGTTATGAGGAGAGGAGAATGATGTAAGCTGCTTTAAGTCTTCACTAGAGAAAAAATGGGGTATAAATGAAGGTACTCAATTTTAAGTACCTTAATTTATAAGGTAAATCAATAAAGGTACTCAGATTGATTGGCCATATTTAAATGACCTACACTTCAGATTATATTACAGTTGGGAAACAAAAAGGAAGAGATACGAGGAATAAAAGTAACTCACTGAGGGGGGCAGGTGTAAAATACAAAACTGGTGCACTATAAGTGAAAAGATCGAGACTGAAATACAACAAGATCCCAAAGGCTCTGTTTATTTAGGGCTAAGCCTAGTGTTTGGGTCTCCTACATCCAGGGCTTTTTTTGTAGAAAAAGCCCAGCAGGAACTCATTAGCATAATAGGCCACACCCAAGAGCAAAAACTCATTAGCATGTTAGGCCACACCCCTGAAAGCACAGATTATTAACATATTAGGCCACACCTCCATGTTACCAGAAGAGTGGTCATCCAGCCACACCCACCTTTTGCTTCTTATTCAGTTTACCTTGTTTGTTGTCAAAACCCAGGGCTTTTTTTGTAGCAGGAATTAATTTGCATGTTAGGCCACATACCCCTAATGCAGCCAGTCCTAATGAGTTTCTGCTGTTGGGTGCAGCCTATCATGCTGATGAGTTCCTGCTGGGTGTGGCGAACTCAGGAGCCAGCCGGAACTCCGTTCCTGTGCATTCCTGCCCCAAAATAGCCCTGCCTACATCTAGAAGTTTTGGTTTCTGTTGCAGAAATCTTATTATCTGGAAGTTTCACAAAGCCTAAAACAAGAATTGAGAGAAGCAATATGGTGAGAAAACCCAGATAAGTCATTCACAGCTGGATTCCCAGTTTAACTGAGGACTTCATCCATTTAACATAAGGATTCATGAGGCCCAGAAAATACTTTGCAGAATGTACTTTATCAACCTGAGAAACCATGGTTAGCCATTTTGTGGGATATGTTACTTCAAAGTTACTGACATGTATGGGCACAATTGTACAAATCATGCATTATTTGCGGGTTGGGGTGGGGGGAGGAATGTAAACCCAGATTTACATTCTCAAGACCAGGTTGCGTGTACATCAAGAAAATACAGACCAATAACTTCTGGGAGAAGGCCAGACAAGCCTGAGGAGCTGTAGTACAGAAATCTTCTGTAGTTAACAAAATGGCCTCCAGAATAAATTGGATGGCATGATAGGATTTAGATTGCAGTTTGTAAGAAGCAATATTATCCTCTGCATATACTGCCGGTCATCCACACCAAGAACATCAGTTGTATGTTCTTTAGAACAAAGTGAGATTGTAAAATGCCAAAGGGAACCATGTGGCTAAATGTATGATAATAAGGTCTGTATTGCTGGCATTTATGGTTTACACAGCAATGTAGAAAAGAAAAAGGAATATACCATTTCCATCATCCAGCTGGTGAAGGTGAGTGGTGTCTTCTGGTTCATAATCAGAAGTATAAGGTGGAAATCCTGGAGAGTCTGAAAAACGAGCCGTGGTGGTGGTTTCTAAAGGCCCCCCTCCAGAGGGCAGTTCTGGTGGATCATTCCACAGTGTAGGGATGGGTCCTTGTGGGTATTCTGCAGGAACAAACAAGTCCAGTTAGTCTCTTGACACACCAAACCCACCCCTGCAGCATTGCTGTGTTGAGAGATGCTCAATGGTTTCCTGCCTCTTTCAGCAATATTTCAGGTTCATCTTTCTGTACAACAGCACAGAATGCATAGCATTGCTCCCTACTGAATAAAGTATCAAGAGCTGTTCAATTGTCCTTTAACATCTAGCCCAGGGGTGTCAAACACATGGCCTGTAGGCCAGGTCCAGCCCCTGCAGGGCTGCTATCCGGGCAGCAAGCAACTGGCTCTCTGCTGCTTCCTGTTCTTGCTTCCTGCTCCCTGCATTACAGCTCCTTTTGCCCAGTCTCTCCTATTTCCTGCTTCACAGAGGAAAGAAAGAAAACCAAGCCTCCCTTCCCTCAATTTGCTGAGGGCTCCTCCCCCCTCCTCTAGAGAGGGAGGGGGAAAGGAAAGAGCCAGAAAGAGAGAAAATGGAGTCCCATAGCACTTTTTAAATTAACAGCGTTTTATTCCAGGTATAAACTTTTGTGTCCCTGCACACTTCTTCGGGGCCCCGGGAATGGAGTCCCATGGCACTGGAGAGTTCTTTCTTTTTTAGTTCTAACAAATGGAGGGGGAAGAAACCTAACAGCACAGCTTGCATTCTTTATTAGTGGAAGGAAGCAAGAGTCCAGTAGCACCTTAAAGACTAACAAAATTTGTGGCAGGGCATGAGTTTTCATTAGTCGCTGTTCACTTCTTCACATACAGGTAGAATGTGAGTCCATCTGTCCTTATATCTTGGAGAGTGAAGTGATTTCAGACACCAAATTACAAGAGCAGGCACTGGTAATGAGAGAAGAAACCTAGGCCTCAGTTCAGTCCAGGAGGATGCATTGTCTTGAGCTTCATGATCAGTTCCAATTCAGCAGTCTCTCTAATCTCACTTTGAAATTCCTATTTAAGAGAACTGCTGTTCTTAGGTCAGCAACTGAATGCCCTGGAAGGTTAAAATCTCCTCCACTGGTTTTTGAATGTTGTGGTTTCTAATAGTAGCAGAAAGAGTAAGAGTCCAGTAGCACCTTAAAGACTACCAACATTTGTGGTAGGGTATGTGCTTTCATGAGTCACTGCTCACTTCTTCAAACTTATTTCCATTTATTCTTTGCATCCTCCTGGACTGAATCCTCCTGTACCAAATTGAGACCTAGGTTTTCTGTCTCATTACCAGTGCTTTTATCTCCACACCTACTACCCCCATCTGCATATCACACCTAATCCACCTAAGTCAAGCCTGTTACTGCCATTTGGCATCTGAAATAATCTTTATAAAGTTTATATTTCCGGTACCTCATGTTACATTTTACATGGCCCGGCCCAACAAAGTGACATTTACGTCAGATCCAAACCTCATAACAAATGAGTTTAAC
Source organism: Lepidodactylus listeri (assembly GCA_029233225.1). Lineage (NCBI taxonomy): Eukaryota > Metazoa > Chordata > Lepidosauria > Squamata > Gekkonidae > Lepidodactylus > Lepidodactylus listeri. The sequence goes on along the minus strand of JARCFY010000005.1, from coordinate 58,266,560 downwards.
AACTCTAATCTAGCCTGTAATGTCCAGCAGAAATTTGAATCACCATCATTCCCTTGCCTTATTTTTGCCCAATTCTTTCCTTTTTTTCTTATCAATAGTTTGTACTATTGCCAAATATGAATCTCTGTTAATGTTACTTTACATTCTACAGTGATGATATGCACAAATTGATAAAATAGCTAGGTGAAACATACTATTTGGGTAGGGCTGCCCACCTCCAGGTGGGCATGGGGATCTCCTGGAGTTACAACCAGGGTTGCCAGGTTCCAACTGGTAGGAGCTGGGCGGGACTTACCAGGAGAAAGAGAAAGGCTCAGGCCATGTTACTGGCATCACACAGGAAGTGATGTCATCAGGCTGTGATAATCTGGAATTTGGGTTAACAATCTATGGTAAAAATGGCTTCTGCCCCAGAGTTTTTGGCTCAAATACCAGAGCGTCACCTGGACATCACTGGCATGATGACATCACTTCCTGGGCAATGTGGTCGACATGGCCTGGGCCTTCCTTTTTCTCCTGGTATGTCCCCTGCCAGCCAGCTGATTGGCAGTGGGGTGGTGGAACTTGGCAGCAGGGGACCCTGCATCCACCAGGGGGCTGACAACCCTAGTTACAACTCATCTCCAGATAACAACTAATCTCTAGATGACTGGAGAAAATGGCTGCCTTGTAAGTGGACTTTATACCCCACTGAAGTCCCTTCTCTCCTCAGACTCTACCCCTAAATCTCCAGGAATTTCCCAATGTGAAGTTGGAGACTCTATATCAGGGTGCTCTGGTGGGCAAATATACGCTGGGTTTTCTCTAACTGCTAAATGTGGCGGGGCACATGTTGATCTAGACATAAGGATGAAGCTGCACAAAAGTGAAGAGGCAGATATTTACTGCTGAAACAGACTAACATGGCTGCCCTACTGGAATCCTTTTTAACACCACTGATCCATTTCATCTCTCCTCCTCCTTGTTCCTTTTTCTCTATATATATACTGCTGATTGACGTCTCACTTTCATGCATCTGATGACAAGGAATATGGTCCTCAGAAGCATATACTAAAAACAGATCAGGCTAAAGGCCAACATTTTATTACAGTAGAATAAAGTTTGAGTCCAGTGGCACCTTTAAGACCAACAAAGTTTTATTCAAGGTATGAGCTTTCATGCGCAAGCACACTTCCTCAGATATCTGCATAGCCAGAATAAAACTCTGTTGGTCTTAAAGGTGCCACTGGACTCAAACCTTCAGACCAACATGGCTACCCACCTGAATCTATTTTATTTCAGTGTAAATGTTCACAGATTACAGGCCACTCTTCCAGATGCATAAAGAAATGTCCATGAAAGTTTATGCTGGAATAAAAAAATTGTTAGGGCTGAATCCTATCAGCTGTTCTGCTAGCATACGAGGGAAAAGGAGTGATCTTACTCCCTTCCCCTCCTCACTATATGATTTTTTGACCATGGATATGCCACATATCCTACACCAAGTCTTGTTGGGTCAAAAGGCACCCCGCCACCCTGCTTGAGCCAGTAGAAAAACTGATAGGCGCAGAACCTTAGTTTTTAAGATGCCATAAGTATCCTGCTTAGTTGTAAAAAAACAGTCATGGTTATTAGTCTGAAATTTAATAGATAGGATAGCTTTTGGGTGACACAACTTGATGATTTTATTTTTTTTGCTTTTCAAATTTCATAGCTAACTACAAGTCACATCTAAACTCTACACCAGGGGTCCTCAAACTATAGCCCGAGGGCCACATGCGGCACGACGAGGGCATTTTTCTGGCCTGCTGGGTGTGCCGCCAGGGGTCCATTGGAGGGGGAGCTCACCGGAGCACCGCTCCGGGAGTGACGAGCCTGGGGGGAGGACACATGATCAAGCCCCCCCTCCCCCCAGTTGGCCAGGAGGAGGCAGAAGGAAGAGGGTAAGTGTGCAAAGGCAGGCGCTCCAGCCGGCTCCAAGTCCCCTAGCCAGCTCAGAGGCCTCTGAGCCGGCTAGGAGACCTGCGCCAGTCCTGGGCGCCCAGGAGCCGGGGGGGATGTTTTCCGGGGGGGGGGGGGAACCAGCGGCGGCAGGCGCTCTGGCCGGCCCCAAGTCCCAGGAGCCGGGTGGGGATGTTTTCCGGGGGGGAGGGGGAGTGGGAAGTGGCGGCGGCAGGCGCTCCAGCTGGCCCCAAGTTCTCTAGCCGGCTCAGAGCTAGGAGACCTGCGCCAGTCCTGGATGCCCAGGAGCCGGGTGGAGATGTTTTCCGGGGGAGGGGGGGTGAGAAGCAGCCATCGGCGTAGACTTCAGTGGGGCTGGGGAGCTGGCCCCCCTCCCAAGCTTTTCTGTAGGGTACTGAGCCTCCCCCGGGGAGGCTTCAATCCTTCCCGGTAGGAAGCGTCCTCTGACCTCCCAGGAGGAGGAAACAAGTACCGAATGTAGCTCTTGGAGCCCTCTCCTAGGACTCCCGAGGCTTGCCACCCCACCCCCCCCAGTGTGCATAGGAATTTGTTCATCGGGTTTTTTTTAAACTATACTCCGGCCCTCCAACAGTCTGAGGGACAGTGAACTGGCCCCCTGTTTTAAAAGTTTGAGGACCCCTGCTCTACACAATTTAAGTAGGATTAATTTTGTCCTGCAAGGGCATGATAACAAACCCTCTGATTACTAGGTAAAGCCATTAAGCTCAAACGTGATCGCTTTCTACCCAACACATTTCCTGCTCATCTAATACCAATTTTTTTGTTCTAGCTTCTCAGTTCTCTGAGGCTCAAATGGAAGTAGAGAGCAGAGAATTTCTGAATTCTGGTAACTATTTCCTTCATGTAGCAGACTTTTCATTTATTGCATGGTCTCCCTGGATGACTTGAGAAACTTAGTCCCATTCCTCTCTGCAAGGCCTATTTTAACTTCATAGTTCACTCTACCCTTATCAGTCTGGATTTGATTTGCTCTGCCCACTGAAGAGTGTACAGCTTGAAAAAGCCTCTGTTTCAAACAAACAGTTTGGCCCATTAGTAGGACAGCATTATATACAGATGGTCAGTATTAATGGGGCCTTTGCATCACCAGTCTCTCCCTCGCCCCCACTATTAGCTTCTCCCTCTTGCAGCAGAGACTTGTCTGCCAGGACAGTCCAAGCAGGAGACACAGCCCTGGAACTTGGGGTAGACAGCAGCACAGACCCTCCCCCCTGACTGTGCCCTTATGATGCCTTCTCAGGTGAGATTCCATGAAAACTACATTTCCTTTGATGTTGCGATTCATGTCCTGTTTTTCCCTCCCCAAGCGGGCTCTGGAGGGACTAAAAAAGCCTTTCTGTTTATATGTGGCTGGGCCCAGAAAGCAGTATCAATGCTCATTTTGTTCAGGCAGGATGAAGCTGAGGCCCTCGCAAGGACTGGAGACATTCAGCAGGGCCCTGCCGAAACCACTGGAAATGTCACACCATGCTGCAAATTTGAACAGAGCACCCAGTTGGAACAGGGCCATCTAATCACTGTAAGATGATCAATTGGCCTCAGGAAAAACGACGTTAAGGACCAAAGGTAACAAGTAGCTTGCCAAGACAAGAGCACATACAAGGGGTTTGATACAAATGCACTGCATAAGAAAAACTCAGACTTCAGACCAATGAGAAACAGAGTCTCCCCCCCCCCAGATAAAAAAATGAGCAGTGTTAGAGCTTTTGCTTTTCACAGCTGAGTGCCTAGCTTCAATATGCATCATTGCCAGCAAAAGAAATCAAAGCAGCTGGGCTGCCACTGCAAAAAGACAAGCAGAACCCAGCAATCCAGAGTAATCAGCCAAGTCTGGCCAATGGATACCTGTCAGCTGGCCTACAAACTCATCCTGCACCCAGATTGATCAGTCATCGTGATCACATCATCCTACACTCACCACACATGAAAACATTTCCATCTGTTAAAGAAACCCCCTCATGGGCAAGCCTTTCAGATGTGTTCTCCGCATTTCCTCTCACATCAGTGTTTTGAAAACTATAGCTATGGGGCAAGCTGTTACACCATCTCTTTTAAATAGCTGGCCAAACACTCTTCAAGCTACTTAATAAATTCTACAGTTTTTTACCTACAGCAACTGGTAACTTGGCTCTCTTGCTTAGTTAAACACTCACATTTGGAATGCAGACTTCACTCTTGGACAGCTTTTGAAGTTTGTCAGAAATATTGCCAGAGAAAGAATTTAGAAAAAAACTACCAAGACAGTCTTCAACACCCTTCTCTATAGTGGTGAGACATGGACTGTTTCTAGGTGTCAAGGTGTCACCAACTGCCAACTCAGATGCTGGGCAGGCATACAAAATTACACAAATCAGTGGTGGTGGGCACTCCCAAACAAGGATAAGCCCAAGTGCTTCTCACTAAAGATGTGACATAACCATGGCAAATCCTACCAATTTAGGATCAGCCTCTTTAATTCCCAGCAGGCAAATGTAATCCAATTTAGTTCAAATCATCCGAGAGATTGCTACAAATCCATTCTCATGAAGACAGATTATTGTCACGTATTTCAGTTGACAGGCAAGAAAGTCACACTGTATGGCTGGAAATCCATGAAAATACTTTTTGGGATCCAAGTCAATGATTTGCATAATTTCACTTCAGCAGATAATTTCAGCTCAACTGCAAAATCCTCTGCTTAAGCAGAAGGCAGTTTTTAAAACTTCTCTTTGAAATGGCTTCTGTATTAAACAGTATTTTGCCAGCCAAATTCAGAAGGCTTTTGCATCTGGTTAGAGAAGAGGTTCAGGTCAGGACTGATTTGCTCCTAATATAAATACTTAAGTGGCATTAAGAATATGATGATTTTGAAGAAAATAAAATACTCCTGACGTTTGCAGAGAGCATTTTGCCAGCCAAATTCAGAAGGCTTTTGCATCTGTTCAGAGCAGAGGTTCTTGTTCCTAATATAAACACTAAATTGTAACAAGAGGCTGATAACTTTGAAGACAATACTCCAGAGGACAACTTTGACGAAATGAGCTTTCTTTTTGGGTGTCCATAGTAACATAAGGATGTAACACCACAAGGATGGGCTTCTTTTCGTAATATTATAAGGATGTACTTTATTTTTATTTATTTTTATTTTATTTTTTAGATTTTTACCCCACCCTCCCCATTTCGCAGCGGCTCATTTCCATCTGTTCTCTATAAGGTGACATAAGATTTATAAATGATTGTAAAATGTTTTAATAAATGTGTTAGCCAGCATATCACAGAGTTGTTTGTATTTTCCATAATAGAAACTGTGATCCTGGGTTACTTTTTCTGCTTGTACCACTTATTTTTGTAGTGCTGCAGGGTTTGGATTCCTTTAACACACCATGCTACTAGTCTGCCTAAGCACCTAACAGCTGCTTTTCAGGTTAGTGTTGGGAAGGGGGAAGTGCAAAGGAAAAAGGTACGTGCAGTCACAATTTTGCATCCCTTACCGATAATATTTATTTATATTTTAAGCTTGAACCACTTTTCTGCCAGAAGCTCTGCAAAACAAATTATAGTAAATGAATCCAATTTAAAATATGTAACATACTTAGAATAGTCTCAACAAACACCAACTACAATTAACTGGCAACACCAGTCCCTTAGCCATCTACCGCTTGCAAAAAACCATCTTCAGCGCAGATGAAGACAGGGCTCTCAGCCATTTCAAGTGAATTTTTTGTCAGCAGTTTCTGTATAGGCTTTGTTCACACAAGAACGCAAAGTTAGCATCTACAATGGAACTGTAGTCCCAGTTTAGAACACACACTCTGAACCACAAAGGGAGGTGCAACTAAATGGGTCTCTGTAAATTTCTTCAAGAGCAACTTTTTCTCGCTAGGGTTGACCCTCAAAGTGGCCTGGCTGTAAGCCACTCACCCAGGGCAAGCAACCATTGAACAGTCACTCATGGTTAAAAAAATCTTGCTGGATCAGTTTGCCACCGAGATTGTGATGGAGAGAGGTAGGTAAAAATTGTTGCTCTGGGAAAATTTTTGTAAATGTTTTGAAAAACTGATATAACCTGAGCTCCGTTTTCCTTGTCCTCCCCAGCTCTCTAACAGAGCAACCAAAGGCCTACAATCTGTTCCTCATCTAATGCTAGCAACACATCTCTCCCTTGAAAGTAAACTGAATCACAGTCACTGGAGGACATATGTAAAGTTTCTATTCCACTTTTGGAACAGTTCAGGGTGACTTGCAATGAAATTAACATACACATAAATACAATCTTCCAAAGAAACTCAATCCCCTAGGGAGATCAAAATACACTTCAGAAAGTAACCTGACACTTATAAACTCTATCAGCCACTCTACCCTAAACCAAATGCCCTCTCATTTTGGTGTAGTGGTTAAATGCAGCAGACTCTAATCCGGAGAACCAGGTTTGATTCCCCACTCCTCCACATGCAGCTGCTGGTGTGACTTTGGGTCAGTCACAGTTCTCCCAGAGCTATCCTCTCAAAAGCAGTTCTCCCAGAGGGAAAGGAATGGAATTGTAAGCCACTCTGAGACTTCAAGTGAAGGGCAGGGGGTATAAATCCAACCTCCTCCTCCTTTGATTATCTTCCAGACCTTTCAGCAGGTCAGTAGTTTCTCACACCCTTTCAGGGAACCCATTTCATAATGAGGGAGCAGCAAAGAAATATGACTTGCTGACTCTTTCAAACAAGTTAACAGGCCCTTTTCTGAGTTTTGGGGTGACTGTAATCTGGCTCTTGCCTCCCAGTGCCCTAGCCAATGAAAACTAAAGCAGTGGTAAGACAAGGAGAGTATCAACTGTCTTCCTTTGCCCCCTCCTTTGCATTCAAAATGACTAACAAAAAAAGTGGCTGCCATTTTGTTCTTCCCTGTCCTCTCAGTGCAGGTGAAGACTGACAACAGCTGCATTGATTTTCCTGCAAATTGGTGACCACCTGGAACTATCAACATTTAATTTAATATCCTATTTAAACCAACAGCTTATATTTATTGCTGCTGGTCAGTGACTTAGAGCAGTGGTCATCTGGGAGACACCAACTGTGCTTGGCTGCTGAGAAGCCAAGAGGCAGGATTGGGTTTAACTTTAATTACCATTCTTGCATGAGGTGGCTTCGGGAGTGGCCAAAAGGTTAGGAGGTGTTGAAAGAATTTTTGAAAAGTCCATAAAATGGTAGAGGGTGTTGCTGCTGCAGGTGTAGACTGACTGGCATCTAAACGGATAGAAGAGGTTTTCTGCACTATGGTGATACAAACAGGAGCAATCAGTCTTCAATAGATTGGTGCAGTGGTTAAGTGCGCGGACTCTAATCTGGGACAACCGGGTTTGATTCCCCACTCCTCCACTTGCACCTGCTGGATGACCTTGGGCAAGCCATAGCTTTGTACCAGCTGTGCTCTCAAGGACAGTTGTCTCAGAGCTCTCTCAGCCCCACCTATCTCACAGAGTGTCTGTTGTGGGGAGGGGAAGGGAAAGGAGTTTGTAAGCCGCTCTGAGACTCCAAGTGAATGATAAATCCAATCTCCTCCTTCCTCCTTCAACAGCAGTGTGATTAGCAGATATAGCAATACTTCTCTCCATGGCTTGAAAAACCTCACCTGCAAATTCCTTCATACTGAGCTGTTGTTATAGAGTCAAGTCAAGGGCAAGCCTGCTTTTTACTCCTCACTGCCTGACAACAGTTTTGTAGTTGGGAGTTCTTTGAATGTAGTTTTCCTCCCATGGAAGAGTTACTATCAAGAGAGATAATATCCTACAGCAAGGGATGGTTTACTTGCAGCAATCCATCATCCTCTCTCCAGTCCTAAACAGCAGACCTTTTCTTCCTCCCATTTCTTGTCCCACCCCAAAAGAATTATATAACTGGCTTTTGTAAGTACAGAAAGCCTGAAGTCATGCCTAAAGTCTGAGAGAAGCACACGCTTTTAGTAAAACTAGCGAAGTCCACCAAAATATACCATTTCCAACACAAATTGCCCACACAGAATATATATTTGGGGGTATTTAAATATAGGTGGATTATTAATATGAGTAAATTCTTATATTTTTTTGAAGATGTCATGGACATTGGATTGTTTGTAATGATCAAAAGGACCTTAAACTGTGATGTCTGTTTAACAGTGTTGACTGAAATCATGCTTATAATTGGGTGACAGATTATACACTGGTGGAGCTTTGGGGGAAGAAACCTCAGAACCACTTGGGACAAAACAGCTATGATCTAAGCCAGGGGTCCCCCCAACCTTTTTGAGCCTGTGGGCAACTTTGGGATTCTGACATAGCATAGTGGGTGCAGCCACAAAATGGCTGCAACAGCAGCTTTCCTTCAGCCACACAGTGGAGATTCTTGTGCTGCGGTGGCAGCTGGTGCCAAAAGCAATGTTTTTAAAAATTGGCACAGCCAATCAAATCTCCAGTGGTCAGTCCTGCCTTGCTGTGCAAAAGCCTCACCCGCTTGCTGAAACACTTGCTGGGCACCACAGCACTCACAGGCTCCATGCTGGGCGCCCTTGGTATAAGCCATCACTGAGAATGAAGGTACATCTGAACAAACTGGTGTTTTAGAAATATGAGAAATGGAACCTTAGAGTGGAACACAGTAGGCACTGAGCTAGGGAAATGGTGATGGTTTACTTTATTTTGAATTTATTTTGAAAGTATCTGAGAACAAATATTGCCGGGGTGGTTAATTTTTTCTTTTTCTTCTCTCAGCATCTACAAGGGTTATGTACGCATTATTAATCGTTTTGTTTTTTTTGGGGGGGGGGGGGGAGGCGCGTCCATTTGAAGCTTTATTAAAAATCTAAATAAAGGAAGACATGTGCACAGTGGGTGGTATTAGGAAGCCCGATATCTTCCCAGAATGGATCCAAGTCTTATCACTCTTCAGTTGCCCTGGTCCATTACACACTTGCCCTACAGAATGGTACAAAAGAAGGGTTAGAACTACCATCCATGTTTCCTCATGTCATGCCATGCAATTCTTACAAGCATAACTTCCTGGATTTATTACCTATGTGGTATGGGTGTTATCCACATAGTTTCATCCCATTCCTTACTGTGAATATCTAAACCATGCGGGATGAGTGAATAACAAGGGGTTGAATCCAATGAGCTATGAGTGAAGGGAAAACAGATGCAAGCAGTATTCTGCTAGCCTTTACACAAAAATTTGTACAGCATTGTGAGAATGTATATAGCAGTCCTTGTGCTTCTAAGGTCCATAGGAGCTTGTGCAAGCAGATAATGCTGTGCTCAAGTGCATGTGGTTGGATCCAGACTAAATTTTCTAATGATAGAATGGGAATTTCTTGCCTCCCCCCTCCCACTGCAGCCCACTGAACTCCATGAAATGGGAACTCTGATGAACGACCAGGGGTAGGGGAGTCTGCAGCAGGAAGGAGGAATCTGTAAAAATTGCCCATTTAGTCTGGATCCAACCCAAGGTATACAACAGATATACTTTCTGCATACAGACAGGACACCTAAGGATCCAACCCACAGTTATACCCCGAATGTGTTGCCACTGCTTATAGTTTTTACTGATGATGAGTATGTTTAGACAACATGGAAGCAGAAACCATAAGCATAAAGAGTCAAATCTTTGTGGAAGCAAGCCTACTGTTCTATGCTCTTTCTCCCTAAATTTAGATAGATGGGGATTGGTGTAGTTAATAAGTAATCTGGATAACAACTTCATGCATCGGATTAAGAGGCCTTGAGTTTTAAAAAGTTTCTCTGTTAGTCTTAAAAGTGTCACATAACACTTTAGTGACGGTATGACACTCTGCACATATTCAAAGGAACGTAAGTTTGTTGCAGGGCTGAGCATCAGCATTTCAAACTGTCTATAGGATCAAAGTGGTGTTAGCCCTGACTCTAGGGTTGCCAAGTCTGGGTTGGAAAATACCTGGAGACTTTGGAGGTGGAGCCAGGAGAGGGTGGGGTTTGGGGAGGGAAGGGGCCTCAGCATAGTATAATGCCATAGAGTCTACCCTTCAAAGAAGCCATTTTCTCCAGGGGAGCTGATCTCTGTCAGCTGGGGATCAGTTGTAAAAGCGGGAGATCCCCAGGTCCCACCTGGGGGCTGGCAACCCTACCTGACTCAGATTAAGCCACAGAGCAAGGCTTTGCCTTCCTCAGTAAATTAAGGCAGGTTACTTAAATACTGATTCACTCTTTGCCTGAAGTTCCTTCACCCACAAGCATCAGCACAGACTCTGGATTCGGTTACTTTGATCTCAATACGATGGAGGGTTTCAGGTACTCAACTGGTTTTCATATTAGTACTGTGACATAAAGTGGTGAAGGGCCAGTCTCTTGGGTTTCTAATCGGCTAAGATTAAAAATATGAGTAGTGCCTTTGGGATTAGATCAAGATCTTCCTGCCCACTTTGGAGGGTTCTACTGTGGAAAGCAAAGAGACGTTGACACAGAAAAACCTGGGACCAAGTACATTTGGAGACCAAGAGTGGGCAGTACGGACTCAGGTAGCCACAATGGCACATGGCCAGTGCGTGGATGAAAAGAGCCCTTCTTCAGAGGCACAAAGGGAAGTCTGTGATGGTGCAAACTGAAGCCTTGGTCCACACAGAGCGCCATGGTTGTGCTGAATGTTAAATAAACTTGTTTACAAAAAGGCTGGGACTATGTATATATCTGGGCATACTAGGGAACTGCCTGTACCCCTTTCATTGCTTTGTTGGGACTAGGTGAAAAAAATTCGCGACTATTTAGTTAAAATACAAAAAAAACCCAAAAACACAAAGTGAAAAACCAATAACCCTTTGCAGGACCTTTCAACAATTATATACCTTTTCATACAGTATGCTTTTTCTACTCTATTATCTATTTATGTACTAAGGCAGAACCAAAGAAACAGGCACAGCTATATCATCTGACATGTAGAGTGTTATTTGAAGGAAAGTCTCCTTCCATATGTCTCTGTACACGAACTAGGGTATCAGGCAGCTATCTGGTGGCCAATCTGGCATCAACTTTTTCATCATGGCTCCTGTTCTGTGGAATGGGCTCCTGGAAGAGGTTAAGGGAGCCCCCTCCTTAGAGATCTTCAGGAGGTGCTGCAAGTTTGCCAGGGCTTTTGAGGGGGTTTGAAAGGCAGGCATCTTTTAAGGAAGAAAGGGAAAATTTGGTGTTTCTTATTTTTGGTTTTAAACTGAAAATGTTTTTAACTCTTATTGCAAGCCAACTTGAACCACAAGGAAAGGCGAGATAGACATTTCAATAAACGAACAAACAAATAAATGTTAGACCAAGGATGAAGCCGGAATCCAAGCACGGACTCATAAGGTGGTCTTTGCATATTTCAGTCCATCACCAGTAAGCTAGGGAAAGCTCTCATGTGCAAGTTCATTGCATGATAACTGCACTATTAAGTAATAGGGGAATAAGCCACACCAGGTCAAAGACAACAGAAAAAATATCATTTTTCAGTAGAAAAATCACACATTCATCTGTGAACTGAGTGTTGAATAAATGAGAAACCAAATGATTTGTTAGTCAACCCACAGAGAATGCCCACATACAGATTACTCTTTTGGGCTGTTGCATAGAGAACCAACATAAGGAAATGCTATGTGAGATCACCTGCCTTGAGAGGTTCATGGTTAGATATAAACATAAAATAAAGTCTGGAACCAAAACAACACAGATAAAAGATTACTGCTGTTTTTACAAATAGGAATACAACAGAGCAAACAGGACTTGTGTTCATCCAATACAGGTAAGTATATTAGATACTGTGGTTCAAAAGATGGAAAACACAAAGATTTTCAGGATAGTGTTTCAACAACAGCCGACTTCAGACGGGGAACCAATGCCCCTAACATTCTGAGCCACATAATGTAGATTTAAAAATCCATCAAATTACAGGATCCATCACACTTGCAAACATCTTCCCTCACTAACTTTATATTTTAAAAATATATACCCTTATTTTCCCCAAAGCTAGACAAATCTGAACACAAGACAACCCCCCTAAAACATTATGCACGAAAGATTTTTTTATTATGGTACAAACCTGTATGCGAATTTAAGACAAACCCCTCTTTTTCTTGATGACACCACTTGGAAATTAGTCTTCCTGACAGGTGAATGAAGAATTTAGTTAAGAAGATAAGAGAAGACAATGTTGGATCAGGCCAATGGCCCATCCAGTCCGTCACACAGTGGCCAAAAATTAATTGACTTTTCACTCTGCCACTGGAAATGGAGCACTGAGAAACTGAAATGTCCTGGTACTATCCTTGAACATGTAGTACATGCAGCATCGTTTTGTAGCCCATTTTGTTCCTGGAAAGGAAACTAGACTTCATGACAGGTGAATGAGGTATTTAGTTGATTGATTTTTCACTATGCCACTGGAAATGAAGCACTGAGAAACTGAAATGTCCTGGTACTATCCCTGTACATTTAGTACATGCAGCATCGTTTTGTAGCCCATTTTGTTACAAGAAGGCTTCAGAAGCTATTTCATAATCCTGCACAGGTAACGTTTTCTTGTGCATAATTCATCTTGTCCCAATATAAAAGACAGAGATCTCATCTGGCTGGTCATTTGTCAATGTATTTTACGCAACATTTGTACTAGCACAAATGTCAACTGTGCATGTAAAAAGCTGTCCATCTTACTCAATGACAAATCTAACAAAGGCAGGGCACCCACACTGCTTCTTAATATGATTCTGGATCTCCTCAGCAAGCTATTCCCATTTACATCTGCAAATCAAACAACAGGAATTTCACTTTGGCACTCTGTGTACATATGTCTTGCATGTTTTACCTCTGCTTAAAATGTTACGTAAAGATAAAGAAGACTTCTAGCCTTCAGTCAGGCAAAACTCTTACAATGTCTGCATGAAGCAGAACAGCAGTTTATGAATTTTGCTAATGATACCAGTAATAACATAATTCCAAATACACAGAAGAAAAAGTGAGACAAAAGGCTGCTAATTCCTTTCCCAAATATGCCCCATCCATTAATTTCGTTAAGTCACACAAGTAGATTACCCAGCATAAGAGTAAATTATGTGAAATTATAGAATTGCCAACTATTTTAAAAAGGAACATTTGCAGTTTTAATTTACGCTACATCTTTTCCTGTGGATTGGAGTTATCAGCTTTTATGCTCATGACACAGGACCACCAGAAAGAGAATCCTGTGGAATCACTGAGCCTCCATGGACAAAAGCATGGGAGCTGCAGTCAGGAGGGGAAATTAGGCAGATCAAGTGAAAAAGATAGTAGGATCCAACCTTATGTTTTCCTAACATTGAATTCTGCTAGTATTTTCAAGGTACCAACCAGAACAATGAAGAAACGGCCGTAAACTGGAAGCTAACCTAGACATTCCAGAGAAGTCAGTAACTATGATTGTGTATTACAGAATTCAGCACCAAGAAAAAAATCTGCAGCCTGTATCTCATGCAAATTCAGCACTCTGGGATACATTTGCTAATTTTTACGTAAGGGGCAAAACAGACATCAAAACCCTGCCTCTTGACCACTGTACGGTTTACTCAGCCACCTAGTATACCCATGCATTTATTGTAAGGGCTGAATTTGACACATGGCATGAAATACTGTGTTTGTACATTATCCTCACTGAATCACAGAACTGACATGGTCCTGAGTGACATTATCAACAAACTCTCCACCTGAGCTTCAGGCACAATTATGCATTCAAGCGATGACGTCTCAAACTAGCTCTGCAATTCATTCTCCTAAAGATATGGTCTAAAAGGCCTCTTTCCACCCTCACTTCCAAATGTGGGTGAGGTTTAGAAACTTCTCTTGCTCATCAGTAGTTGCCTGTACACTAATGGGAAGGAATGTTGAATGTCATGAGAAAAAACAAGGGAGAACAAGGTGGAAGACAAACAGTCTAGTGAGTTAAGAGTATAACGGTGGCCACTGGCCAGAGAGAAGAAATCAAACTTACCTGCTTTCACAAAAGGGAGCAGGATTCCAGACAGTGTCAACAGGATGAGACGAAGGACCGCGGTGTGGGGCATTGCCTCCTTCAGGAATCAAGATGCCTTTGGGAATGCTCAAACTCTTTGAAGACTTAATAAGGAAGCAGGTTTTGGAGGCTAAATGAAACCCTTGTCTAGTCAGCTCTCCAATCTCTTCATATGTGTACACACAAGAGTTGCAATCCCTCTGCAGAGTCTCATCCACATACAGCTACTGACTCTGATAGATCTACCTCCTTTAGGCAGAAGGCAGCTCCACCCTCTTACAGCTTAGTCCTACTCTCTCCCCCCCCCCCCCCCCCAGCCATTCCACAGTCCCAACCCTTCCCACCAGAGCAATGTATACACCCTCTGGCAGTTAGCTGCAAAACCCCAAAGGCGCCAAGGACTGCACCGAGTGTCTAACAACCAGAGTACACATCTAACATCACCCTGTGTTAAGGACAGTGGTGAATAACAGCATTCATTAAAAATGCTAAGCCAAAAAAGCAGGCGTATATTTGGATAGGCTAAACCATACATCCTGTAAGAATTCGGCGGCCAGCCTGTAACAAAAATTAATGACTACAGAAACGTTAGGGTTATAGGTGTCAGAAGTGTCTGCTCTATCATAAGACATTATCAAGACCAAATGAGGAAAAACAACAGATATTCACTGCTTTTCACCAAACCAAATTTTTCCTCAAACTGATACTGAAAAGTGTGAATGTGATTTTTAAAAAAAAAGCCGTTTCCTCTTCAGCTTCAGATATGGAAAGGGGCAAGTTGATTGCCTCAGAGATCACATACAGATGCTGTAAAAAAATGTATACCTCAGTATTCAAACTAGAGATGTAACATACAGTCCATCAGATACATTAAAAACGTTTTTGATCAACTAAAAAGGCAGCCCCCAACAATCAACTGAATAATAAGTTTTATGCCAGTCCGAAAGTGGTGCTTTCCTCTTCTTGTGCCAAGGGAAGGCACTATTGCTAGTGGAATGGATTCACAGGATCCAACCTACTGGTAAGTATTTCTAAAAATTGCAATGTGGTAAGCATCATCTTAGCAAGCATTCCTTGCCATGTGCTATGACACATGTGCAGATAACCTGAAATCAAATAATGCTTTTTTTCTTGAGAACTATTGCTTCTTATATGCAAAATTAGGCAGATTTAAATCAGTAAATGGGTCAGCTGGGCAACAGACTGAGTTAAAAGGCATTCATTTAGAAGTGCCCTAGTTTTTAATAGAGCAAACACCATAGCAAGCACAGCTACAGTGTTTCTTACAGAGCCAGCACTTGAGAAGATAGATTTCTAGAGGCAGATCATTTCAGAGTAGCATCTGCAATGCCCAGATCACATGTGATCAACACATTGGGTCAACATTTCCTGGATGTTCAGCGTGATGAAATTCTCATCAGCTGTCTTAAGAATTTACATTCAAAAAGAAACACAAAATGTCTTTACTCAGCCTGTTTTACTGAAAAATCACAAATCATTCAAATGGCTTCTGCTGCTAACATGCATGCCCCACAATCAGGGCTGCTTTCATGTTTAATAATGAAAAATCATGAAGGACAGACAGCAACACTTAAGAACCAATCCAATCCCATGCTCTAAATTCACCCTCGCTGCAACAGGAAATTTTATTTGAAAGTGTGGGTTGTCTCTAAATTGCAGCTTAGAGGCCCTCCTGCAGATCAGTAAAATTTTTAAAAGAATGGGTTTTTTTAAATAAATGGTAATCTTCATGATTTGTCTTTCATTATGAGCTTATTGATTTTACTTGACTCGAACAGATCCATCTTGTTCTTTCAATTTGCTTACTAGTCACTTTTGAAGTGATAATACTCTCAAGCTAAACACTAATTATGATGGTCATTTAATCACTGAATACTTAGTTGTAATAAAACTTGCACACTACAGTACAGTGAAGGATTATTCTGACTGGGAGAGTTTTAGGAGTAACCAAACCCTATGTCCTAAAAAGCCAATTATGGCCCTCAGCCTATTAGATAAAAAAATACTCACTAAAACAAGTTCCAGGTGGGTCACTTTATATATGCGCTAGCGGAGCAGCGGTCCCAGAGGCACCCGCTTGAATGCACAGTGCTTCAGGGGGCTGTCTTATCCCCAATGCTCTTTAACATTTATATGCGCCCCCTTGCCCAGATTGTCCAGAGGGCGGGGCTGGGTTGTCATCAGTACACTGATGACACCCAGCTCTATCTGATGTTGGGTGGCCAGTCTGGCTCTGGACCGGACAATCTTGACATGGCATTGCACGCTGTGGCTGGCTGGCTGAGGTTGAGTAGGCTGAAGCTGAACCCGGTGAAGATGGAGGTCCTGTGCTTGGATCGGAGCGGGCCATGGTCGGGGCTCCCAGCCTTCAACGGGACACCATTGGTGCCTGCACCGGTGGTTAGGAGTTTGGGAGTGCTCCTGGATCCCTCTCTGACTATGGAGGCCCAGGTAGCAGCCGCTGCCAAGTCGGCCTTTTACCATCTGAGGTTGGCGCGGCAGTTGGTTCCCTTCCTGAGCCGTGCTGACCTGGCTACAGCGATCCATGCAACGGTCACCTCGAGGCTAGACTATTGTAACACTTTCTACATGGGGCTGCCCTTGTCACAAATCCAGAGGCTGCAGCTGGTGCAGAATGCCGCGGCAAGGTTGCTGATGGGTCTCCCTAGACGGGAGCACATCCGACCAGCACTGGCGGCACTGCACTGGCTGCCTATAGTGTACATAATTCACTTCAAGGTGCTGGTACTTGCCTTTAAAGCCCTAAATGGCCTGGGTCCGACCTACCTGTGGGACTGCCTTTCCCCGTATATACCCCAGAGCACACTACGGTCTGGGGCCCAACACTGCCTTGTTGTACCAGGCCCTAGAGAAGCCAGGCTCGCTGCCACTAGGGGGAGAGCCTTTTCGGTGGTGGCCCCTTCCTGGTGGAACGAGCTCCCGGAAGAGATCAGGGCCCTGCGGGACCTGATGCAGTTCCGCAGGGTCTGTAAGACGGAGCTCTTCCGCCAGGCCTTCGAATAAGGGCCACCACCCCTCTTTTTCTCCCCTATGTTATTACCATCTACTAGGGGCTTCAGAGAATACCATCTGGCTCCTGACATTGCCGTTTGTCATTGGGGCCTTGAAATGCTGGGGCAGACGGTTCGCCATCTAACTCTACTGAGTGCTGTATGAACACTGCTATGTTTTATAATGTTTTAATCTGTTTTAATTCTTATTGTATTTTTGTATTTATGAATCTTGGCTTGTCCAAGTCTTGTAAACCGCTCTGGGCCTGCTACAGCAGGAAGAGTGGCCTAGAAATCTAATAAATAAATAAAGAAACCATGCCTTGAAGGCAGGCTCATGTTGTAAGCTTCGAAACTCCCTTGTTGCTGCAAAGTTTGGCCAAACTAAATTACATCTACTGTAGCTTAATAATTCTCTATGGTTCAGAATTATTCAAGTCCCCCTAAAGAAAATGCTGCAAAAATAGGGTTAAATTCCTAATTAAGATGCAAAATAAGCTACCCACGTTCAAAACTCTTTAAAAAATTGATGGGTGAGGTTCCCTTGGACAGATTCTCAGTTTTAACTTAAAAGTGACTGCGTAACAAGACACAAAGGCACAAGGAGAAGATCTGAAATCTTCCATAGCATCCACTCCTTCTCCTTTGATTCGGTCATCAGTTACTTTCCCCATCTCATCCTCACACCTCACTGAATTCCTTTAACATCACAAAGGAGTCAGTGAAAACTAGCTGTGGAAAACAGTGAACAAGAAATTGGTTATGTCTATATTTAAGAGCTGCATAAAATTTCCTCTGTCCCTAATGGGCAGAATATTCCAAGCTTGGGTTAGAGAGTCATCTCTTTGGGTTTGCTAAAAAATTATCTTGGTTTCTGTGTAGTAGTTGTTGTGTTCACATTGGGCTCTCTCTCCCTTTTAAATACATGTTTACAATTTTAAAAAGAACTAGCCAGGCTTGATCCTCTTGCATAAACAAGGCAAGAGCATGGAAGGGGGTGTGTCTGTGGATGGAAGAAGGGAAGATTTTCCAAACATGTCCAATCTCAACTTAACTGATGTTTATTTTCACCTCTAAAATTATCAAGCAGAAAAACCACCAACATTCCTCTAGGGGCATGAAATAAAGCTGCTGCTGTCCTTCCACGTCCTGTATACTTGATTGTTACTTGACTAAATGGGTATGGGTAGATTTTCAGGTCTATTTTAGCACCAGGAAAAATTGCCAAAGCTGGCTTTGACAAAAGCAAACAATGTGTGCTCAGGTATAATACAACCAGGTTTTATTTAAGTTCTCTCTTTTTCACCCCCCGTATTAGCAAGAGTTCAGAGGGAATTTAAAGTTCTGTAAACATTAACTACCCCCCTTCCTCCCCTTTTTAGGTTTACAAAGCAAAGGAGATCAGGAGACCAGATCTATGGCACCTCCCAGCCTCTCTGTGCTACTGGATCCAAAAACTATATACAAGTCTGCAGCCATTTCTGTATAGTTACTGTACACATTGGGGGAAGAGGAAGAAGAGAAGAAAAATCAAATGAAATAAAATCTAAATCAAACTGCTCTGGAGTAACTTCAGTTTTCTTCTTCAGGCGGCAATGGCAGAAAAAGACGCTTCACGCAGCAGCGTAACTTCCATGGGCACACTGCAACCCTGTGCAAGTGGGAGCGTGGGCAGGGGACTACAACCAAGTGCACTGGCCATTTCAGACAGTTTAACATTTCTGGTGGTAGGGACAGGAGATTTTGGATGACAAGTATCTAAGCACAATCGATTGGAAGTGATGGGAGACTGTACTACATAACGAGGATCAGCACTCCTTACTTTATCCCTCCATGTGGTTTTTACAAACAGAGACGCTGCCAATGCTCAGATTCCTTGTCTCATTTATTTCACTTGGAAGATGACAGCTCCCTGCTCTTGGCGTTAATGCTGCTGCAGAACTTACAAAATTCTGGACCATCACCATATGTCACCAGATGAAACTGGCTAGGTTTCAAGTTCCAAAAGTAGTGTCAACTCTCACACAAACCGACAGGTGAAGATACATATGGTAAAGATCCTATGCGTCTCTGAAACGAGACAAATTCACAGCAGAAGGGTCCAAAATAACTGGCCCAATCACTCTGGAGGAAGGATAATTACAGGAAAATTCAGCCTGAAATAAGAGATGTATGCTTCCTCCCACAACTTGAGTCCCCAATTGTCCAGGAAGGCTGGAGCATGCTGAAACATGACTTCCAGCAGCTCTGACATCACCACCTGATGAAGACAGACTTAAACTTCCTCTCCAGATTCAGTGTGCTGAAGAAGGGCTGGCAGGGATGTGCAATTCCAATCCAATCCAATCCAAGCTGTATGCTGCCCATCACTTCCTGCTGTTTCCAGCTCTAGTGGTAGCTTATGAATGTACCTCCAGATTTGGAAGGCATCTTTAGACCTGACGGAGCATGGAAGTCAGTATCTGCGTGGCATTTTGGTTTTGAATGACATCTGTTAACCATGAGCTCTCCACCATGATTGCACCAGTTAGATATGACGAGAGTGATGAAGGAAGGGAAGGAAGCTACCATATGTAGACCTCCAAATGGCTTTCCAAATAACTTGGGAGAAGAAATCACAGCACAGTAGTTTGCCCTCAGCCTCATGAATAGATCTTCTTTCCCACCTACCCAGCAAAAAGAACCAGAGGCTGATATAAATGAAGGAGATTGTGCAATCTTGGGCAGAAAGGACTTGTTGAGGCTAGAAAAAGCAGCCTGAGATGATCTGATTCTGGGATCCATTTTGCAAGGCAAAGATGATTGCAGGAGACAGAAAGTACTGTCCAGCAGTGGAGAATGCATGGTTAACAGACACACGAGAAGCCAGTCGAGTTGCATATACTCAGTAGTCATCCAAAGTCTCTATTTCTCCCATATTGAGCCGCTCTGATGAGGCGTTGACTGAGAAACCTACAAAGCAAGACAGAGTATTTAATACACAGAGCGCTGCATTATTCACAGATCCCTTTAAAGGAGCAGAAGTGATGTGAGTCAAAGATGACAACTCTGAGACAAATGGAAAGTGGGTAAGGCTAGAACAGTACAGTATTTACTCAAACACAAGACTAGGTTTTTCCCCAGGTATACCATAAA
Source organism: Lepidodactylus listeri (assembly GCA_029233225.1). Lineage (NCBI taxonomy): Eukaryota > Metazoa > Chordata > Lepidosauria > Squamata > Gekkonidae > Lepidodactylus > Lepidodactylus listeri. The sequence goes on along the minus strand of JARCFY010000005.1, from coordinate 58,246,450 downwards.
AAGGGGGGGGGGGTCATCTTAAATTCACATGCAGATTACAACTATGTCCAATAAAAAAACTTCTTGTGTAACATTTTTACTTGTGTGGTTGTCTTTCATATTGGGTTGTCTTCCTTTTGAGTAAATACAGTATTTAAGTCATTTTAAGAACGCTAACATTCATGCCGACAGGAAAATTAACCCATTCTGGACCTTAACAAGTGACAGTTCCTTCAAATCATATCCCAACACCACACTTTGGCAAAGAACTCAGGATATTGTTGACTCTTCTTAAAATATCCAGTAATGATTTAAAGTAGTATGCAAGGCAGAACTTGGCTGTGCCACCAAGGCACTTAACTTCTCAGGCAGGATGAGGTCTGAAATGCTTTTATTTTCTATTTTACTACATTTCTATTTCTATTTTACTAGATTTACTATAAAAGTACAAGTGAGCAAGCTTCCTAGTAAAGTTCTATAAAAATAATATTCAAGAAATCTCCTTCCTTTATAAACTCCCCTCTCTGGTTCAGTCTTTGGGGGATGGGGGGGGGGGGGGTGACAGAATTTTTTAAGACTGAAAGCAGCTGGGTAGGCATCTGCAACTTCCTCCCAACCTTTACCAGCCTACCTTACTGCATACATCTGAGTACAGAGTCCTGGCTGGGGAAGGAACATAATAAGAACAAAGGGCCAGGCAGAAGTGAGTACTGGGAAAATGGTGGCCAGGCAGGCAGTCGCTAAACATGGCTGTAGTCCCAAGACAGCAAAAGAAAGCGCCTGGCTATCACTGCCTCTGGACTCTTAGTTTCTGTTTCCACCCCTAGAACTCTGGTCACATTAACCTAATGCATCATAAATCCAGCTGTTGCTCTGACACTGCAGAAGGATATGTATGGTTTTTATGATCAGGGTTTTAGGCCAATTCGATTCCAGTTTGAAGTTCCAGAACTCACCTAACAAGCTGGGATCTGCACGAACCATTTTTTGTTTTTTCTTCTTTTTGCCACTCTGCACTGCCTCAAAGTTGGACTGCTGGTTGTTGCTTTGATTAGTCTGAAAGACTGAATGCAATGAACTATGGTTCATCCCCCACACAGAATCCTGGAAGGCAAATAAATAATGCTATTTATTACATGCTGGAATTATGCTGCGCCTACTCAGGGAGAGTACATAAATAGCATCAAGCCACCTTTCACCATATTTCTTTGGACAACATTTATTTATACCTGAATTCCCCCCCCCCCCCCAAGCTGTCTACAGACGGTACTAAAGGACAGCTGCACTACTAACACATCAACTACCTCCTGGGCAATTCCACAGTATAGCTTGCCTTCCTTTCAAAAAAATTCCTGTACCTCTGCAACCAGAGAGACAGGTCTTTTGTTCCCCCAAAATATTAACCCAAAACAAGAATATGACCTGTTGCTGCCGCTGTTGGCTGGCTTTCTGTTTGGCACGGCGCTCAAGAAACTGCTTGGCAAATTCCTTGGCTTCAGGGGTGTCTCCAAGATAGGCTCTGATATAATCGTGAACCTCATAAGGAGATTCCACTTCCTTCAGGAAAGAAACAAATGTGGGAACTGCAACAAGAAGGGAAGATGAATTGTGAGATGAGCATGCAGACTATACAGACACTGAAAAATAATTCAGAGCATTTCAGTATTAGTCATTATGATTAATTTCTCCATATATATTTTGAAAGATCACCTCAACCTGCAAGGCAACAGAAAGCCCTTGCCCCTGGTCACTAAAAAACAGAATACATTATTTTTCAGAAACAGTATAAGATATGTGATGAAATTTCCAACATAAGAATTCAGAACCTAACTTATAGCATCAGGTCTGATTCTAGCTTACTTTAATAAAACCCTGAGAGCGAAGTACTGGAATCTCTGCAGACTGTTGTGGGATTTTTCTTAATGGTAGACAGAGCAGACCACCATAAGATTAGTGTGAAGCTGTGATACACTGATTGTATCTGTACACGCTGTGACACATTCACACTCTTTTCTAGTTCTTACCATCCAAGTTGTTAGCTGTGTTGAGTGCATGAAGCATTTGTTCACACCACTGAGTGAATCCATCCTGGGCTTTATTAACCCCTTGAAACAGCTTCAACAATTTTTCTTCTTCTTCTACCTTTTTATTCTGCCGGCTTGTAACACCTACAGATTTACTAAGGCAGACAAACACTATATGAAAGCAGAATAGGAGGAGAGGAGATACATTTCCCACAAACACACGCTAAATAAGACTGGAGACTGCTGAGTTCTAGCAGTCTTACAGAAGTTTCTGCCTTCTGCGAAATCCACGAAAAGGAAAGTACAGAGACACTGAGCAATAATAAAACATATTCAAAATAATGATAATTTCCCCTCTCCCTTACAAAATGCCCAACGTGGCTTAGAAAGCATGGACGCATGAGATTCTGGTTGCACTGAACAAACAGCAGAGTTTACAGAAAGTTCCCATTCAATGAAAGAATTCAGACAATGAAAGGAAGAGGTGTTTACCTGATGCTAGCATTGCTCTTGTTTTTATTGGTTGCATTACGAGGTCCCACTTCTTTTACTGCATCATCCCAGAATCCCATGTTTGAGTTTTTTGTGTCAGCATTGCTCCAAATACTGCTGACAAGGTCTGATGCCCACTGGCTGCTAGGATTGGTGTTTAGAGAGCCCCATACAGAATTGCCAATGCTGGTGTGCAGATTAGACTGTTGCTGGAACACAAGAGAACAGGATAAAGTACTTATTAAATTAAAAGGAAAAGCAACAGCTAAATAAGCCCAACAACAGGGTTAAGGGATTTGGGGAGATCTTCTCTTGCTCCTTCTTTAAAAACTGAAAAATTAGGAACAGGACTCACTGTCGTGTTGCGGGACCTGTTTGGCTGCTGCTGGTGCTGCTGCTGCTGCTGCTGCTTCTGCATCTGCCTTGCCTCTTCCTGCTGAATCTCCAAGAGGGATTTTGTAGTGCCTGCAGGTTTGGCAACACTGCCCCAGCCAGACAGTTTCTGTTGTTGCTGCTGCTGCTGCTGCTGCTGCTGTTGGAGGGCTTTCATTAGTTCACACTGCTGGCGCCTTTGCTAGAAGATAAATTAAAAGCAGAGTATTCCATCAATATATACATGATAATCTGACATCACTTTCTACAAAGTATTTTGATTACGACTCAATAAATATAAACAGAAGTGTTTTGTTATCTAAATTTGCCCCAAACATGCTAATTTAGTCAAACACTATCTACTTAAGACTTCTGTGATGCACACATGAGCATATACCAGCCTACATATCCTGCTTTGCTTTCATGCCAACAACAAAGGGGAATTCAAAATGGCAGCACAAATGACTTCTTTATAAAAACAATTTATTGTGAAGTCTATCATGGAAAATGGATTTAATCATATTCCTTAAATTTAAAGCAAAGCAAGAGGGCTAACAATTGTATCGGACACATTTCTCAGGATTCTGCTTCCCTCATAATTGTTTTTTTGCACAAACAACAGACAATGTACTTCTAAAATCTCTTCTTGTCTAACGTAGTGCAAGTGGAAGTCAGCAAATGTATGCAAGCCATGAGGAAGGACTAACTCACTGACTTGTTACAAACAAGGACAGAGGCGCAATGTCAGTTCTACAGCATTCTGAAATAAGGCACATTGTTGAAATTTAAGGATGTAAAAATGAAATGAAGAGTGCAGAGGCAAATGGAGAAATGTCACAAAGAACAAGAAAAAGGTAAAATGCACCTATGAGTTGCCCAAATAGAAGAAGTACCATTTAATGCCTTTGGTTATTTTAGATGGGGCTGACAGCTGGGGTACTGGGGGAGAAGAGGAAAAGAGGAGATGGCTGAAGACATAGGAAATGGGAACTGAATATGTATTCCTATTGCTGTTTTGCCTTCTATTGAGTACTCTGCTTTTCCCTGTGGAACAGGATTGGGAAGATCAGCTGAACTTGGAAAGTTTAACACAGGGTTGTCAAGCATGCGGCCCGGGGGCCGGATCAGGCCCCCGAAGGGCTTCTATCAGGCCCGCACTGGAACTCGCCATCTCCTGCTTCCAGTTCTGTCACTGCTGCAGCATCATAGCTTTCTTCGCCAGACTCTCTCAATTGCTCAGCCATTTCATTTTTCCTTCTGAGTCCTAGACTCAGATCTCTGAGCATGAGATCTCTGTGGTGAATATCAATAAATCAAAAGTAGGTTTGCAGCTTACAGATACACACCTGAACAGCATACTCAAGATTGCAACAGCACAGACATTTTGATGCAGTAATTTAGAGGAAGAGGTGTCAATTATCAGACACTGTTAAATAAACAAAATATTGCAAGAGTGCTAATGTTTTAAGCATGTTTTTATTTTAAGTTAAAAAAAAAAAGTCTTTGTGTTTGTGTCCTTTATAAAGTTTATATCTTCACTACCCGGCATTACATTTTATGTCACACATGGCCCGGCCCAACTAGGTCTCATTTATGTCAGATCTGGCACTCATAACAAAAGAGTCCGACACCCCTGGTTTAACAGGCATCACAGTGACCTCTAGCTGCTACAAGCCACAACTGCAGGCAAATGAGCAAGCCAGGAACTCCAAGATTCAAGAAAATCAGATGCAGATGTCTTTCAAAACATGGAACATTGCTGAGGTATGGTGAGCAAACAATTACTTTAAGAAACAGCTATTGGAAACCTTTTTCCCAAGCTGTGAAATTTACCTCTTCTCGAAGTTGCCGCTCTCTTTCTTCTTCAAGCTTCTGGATCTCTGCTAATGACAATGTTGCCTGGGACTGACATGACCTTGAATTAGATTGCTGACCCCAAGTTGATGAAGAAGGAAGCTGGAGGTAAAGACCCAGAAATTGCCAATGGTTTTTTTTTTTTAAATGAGGGGGTAAGTAATACAACAGAAATGAATTTTCATCGTTCCCAGCCAGGCAGACCCGCCCGCCCCCCCCAAATTTGTGATACCAACAAAATGCAAGTTTCTAGATCAGGAAACATTGTGGGATTCCAGCAGATGGCTGTTGTCTAAAAATAAACAGCTAACACACACTTTTGGTGCTTAAACACATTTTGCCTAAACATGCTGAACAGTTTTGCTTTTATGCTCAAAATGGGCTTATCCTCAGTGATGCAGCTGGCTGGTAAAGGGGGTCTCAGCAAGAATGAAAACTCTGATGGGCAAAATCAAGCTACCCACTGACTGAACGTAAATCTATCTCAGTTTTTCAGCACTGAAAGGGTATGGAAAGGCAAGCTTTGGAAACAGAAATATAAATTTTAATACAACCAACAGGCAGATTCTGTGCTGGTTTGAGCTGTGAGCACAATTTATGAGAGTGACTTTGCAGAAGTAGAAAAAACGGGGGGGGGGGGGGACCAGAGCTGGTACCTTCATTTGTGCAAGTTGCTGCTGCTGTTGCTGCTGCTGCAGTCGGCGCAAAGCCTCCTGCTGCTGCTGCCTTTGCCGCAGAATTTCTTTCTGGCGTTGGAGTTCCAGCTCCTTCCGTTTTCGTTCCTCCTCTTCATGCCGTTGTCGGGCTGCTTCCTCTTCCACGCGCAACCTGTTTTCTTCTAGTCGGCGCTTTGCCTCCTCTTCTTCACGCGCCCACTTGGCAGCCTCCTCTTCCTTCCCAGAACAGAAATAATATGTAAAGTCTAAGTGGCTTTAATACTATTCTTTTTTTAAAAATGTATGCATTACACAGGATAAATTATACAGATAAATTCCAAATAATGTTACGTGTTCCAAAATATCTGATTGATGGAGTACTGCGGACAATTTATTCCAAAACACCCTTCAAGCAATTCTGGAGCTCCATTATATCCCTTATTTTCATTTAAAAATCATTTTACATTTATCAGTTTTTACAATACACAATCAACCAAATAAAATTAAGATGGAAGATTATATTTTAGTGTCTACTGACAGCTGGTTCACACGTGAGAAGAAAATAAGGCCACACTGGTAGGTAGGAGAAAAAAGAACAAGGCACAAGGGAGAGCAGTTTATTCAACCTTTTAGATCTCAAGCAGAAACTTCCTCTGCCTCCCACCTTGGACAAAGAACCAAACTGCTATGAACTGTATGGATTTTAGTGCAAGTGCCTTCTGCAGAAAAGTAGTTCTGCTCATGGCTCCTTGGATCCTACACATTGTGTCTGAGGTGATGTGAAGAAACATGAAAGCTCTACAGCTGGTGACAGCTCAAACAGCAGCAGTAAAGATTTCATATTAATATGAATGGCTCATAAACAGATGCAAATGACCTTTGTTGCAGTAACCAAGTGTCTGTACAAATCAGACAATTCTGAACAAGGCAACACTGCCCTTTCCCCCACCTGTTTACGAAGCAACTCTTCTCGCTGCCGTCTTTCCTCTTCTTCTCTTCTCCTCTCCTCAAGTCTTCTAAGTGCTTCCTCTTGTTGCTGCCGTTCCTCTTCCTCCCGCTGCCGTCTTAGTGCAATTTCTTGTTCCCTCTGTCGCCTCAGGGCTTCCTCCTACACAGAGAAATAAAGATGTCAGGTAGAGACTAAGAAAAATTATTCCAGCCTAACTGCTGAGTGCTGCCCAAACTGAGGGTGCGGTCACATGGTCGTTTTGATCGGGTTTCGCCGCTGTTTACTCTCGCATTTAAATTTGCTGATCAGACAGGCCGATCCACCTCCCACGCTGAAGCAGGCTCACTCCTGCAATGCTCCCGGTTCCCTAGCACATTTTCCGACACCGGTGAAATCCAGTACTTTCCTGGTATTTGTGCTTTAAATCCGCATTTTATATCTATCTATCTATCTATCTATCTATCTATCTATCTATCTATCTATCTTATCTATCTTATCTATCTTATCTATCTATCTATCTATCTATACATCTATACCTATATCTATATATCTTCCTCCTTTGAGCACATAAGCAATTGTGTACTGAACAAATTCAACATTTAAATGTGCAAGTGCATATATAGCTGTTGTGCTCCAAGCAGTCACCGCTGCCTTCCCTGGTTTCCAGGGGCCCTCGATTAAGATGAGACTGGGGAGGGTCCCATTGTCTGGAGACAGGCAGCAGGAGATGGCGGGGAAAGTTGCTGGGGGGGAGGGGCGGGGAAGGAAGGGTCGGGCGAGTCCAGTAGGGGTGGTGATTCGGCCATGTGCATGTGTGCATAGCAATTTTTAAAAAAATCTCACACCGTACAGCCCAAACAGCGGCACGACTATCTAGACACTGCTCATGCAATGGTTGCAGATCAGGGAGGGATGTGTGATCATCCCCAACCCAGAAAAAACCCTCCTGATTGTTTTTATAGCGGGACCAAAATCGCAGTTACCTTGCCATGTGACCACAGCCTGAGTGCTGACTCATAAAAGTCACACCGTACAGCCCAAACGGCGGCACGACTATCTAGACACTGCTCGTGCAATGGTTGCAGATCAGGGAGGGATGTGTGATCATCCCCAACCCGGAAAAAACCCTCCTGATTGTTTTTATAGCGGGACCAAAATCGCAGTTACCTTGCCATGTGACCACAGCCTGAGTGCTGACTCATAAAAGTAAGCATTTTAGAATACCTTTTGTTAGCCTCTAAATTGCCATTCAGCTCCTGTTTTATTTTGCTACAGCTGAGACCAGAAAAAAAAATTGTAGTTTTGGTCAAACTGAGGACTTTTCACACTAGCTCCTATACCAGACCATGTGAGCAAAGTCTGTTTTGAATACATTTGTTACATTGAATTTTCTCCTTGAGGAAGAAAGGTTTAAAGATTGCTACTTGCATAACTGATTTTGTTTACCTGGTGTAAACCTACCCAAATCTCTTTTGGATTTGTTATTTAAGTTGGTTAACTGGAATATACTTTTTTGGTATATGTTTTATTTGCCTTGGCTTGTGTAATAAAAATATTGACTGTCTGACTATTTTATGTTTGCAGTTTCACAGACTGAATCTTAGTTTCCTAACACAAAGAGAACCCTGGCATTTATCAGACAATCTGGAATTTTATGCACCATACAGGAGATGTCCATTTAACATAATTCATTGTTTTTGAAAGATGTATGATGAATTTTACATAAATTGGACTTCACTTTTACATAAGAGATGGAACAGGCAAAATTAACTTCTCTAACTTCCTCCACACTCACACAAAGTCATGAAAATGGATTCTCTTTATGATACTGCTGCAACATTTACAGCACATTTTTCAGAAATCACCTGCTTCCTGCGAGCTAGCTCCTCCTCTTCTCGTCTTTTTCTTTCTTCCTCTTGTCTCCTAAGAAGCTCTTCCTGTTGCCTCCGAAGCTCCTCCTGCCTCTTTCGCTCCTCTTCTTCTCGTTTGGCCCTTAGTTCTGCTTCTCTCCGCTCCTGCTCTAGCTGAAAGTACAGAACTGGTGTTGGAAGTGAAGTCCACAGTAAGTGAAATATCTCTATAGCATATACAGTGATTCTTGCTCTTTTAGTACAAACTAGTTTCACATTACCATCCTTTATTTTAGCTACTGGTTGGATTTGCTAGGTAATGTCTTCTTTAAATCATGTCTACATGATCTCTTGTAAAAACAGTTAATCTTCAGGCACCAGTGAGACCAGAACCTATGGAAATGAGACTAGGGACAGGCTGTGGCGCCTGTGGAACTCACTGCTCAGATAGGATTGACTTGTGCCAATTCTAAAAGCTTTTAGGCATCAGGCAAAGACATTCTAGTCTCACACTTTTATATGATTGACTTTTGTTTCCATTTTTTCTTCTGCCTCAGAATTATTTTTATGATACCTTTAAATATCTGTATTTTTAACTGAATGCTATTTTAATCTAGCTGCTTTCTATTGTTTTCAGATTCTCTTCATATTAAACTGCTGCTGTTTTAATTTATAGGTTGCTGTTGTCTATCACGTGCTGATAATTGTTTGTATTTTATATGTTTTATTGTATTGGGTTTTTTTTTTTAAATAAACCAACATGGAGGTTGGGGAAGTGGAATATCAATATCTTTTAAGATGAATCAATGAATGAGCAACATCTGCTCCAGAATTAACGTCTTCATCACTTGCTGTACTCCAGCTGTGGCAACATAGACCATGCCAGTTATCTTGAAAACAGAAATGACAAGAGATTACAACTGGAACTGCCAGTGATAAATACTCTATAATAATCTTATCATTTCTTACCTTTGCAGCTTTGGCCTTTTCAAGCTGCTGCAATTGTTCTAGAGCTGGTCCCTGAGCTGTAGTATCAATTGGGAGATCCCAGACACTGCTTCCTTCCCAAACTGCAAAACAAAGGGTGGGGGGAGAAAGGCTGTGTACTAATGAATATTAAATCAGGAGAACAGAAATGCATAGTTGTGTATTGTCTGCTGGCCAATTCACTGGGAATTTATCAATATCACAGTACGCAGGCCTGGATGGAATCTCATTTAGAGGAACCCTTCTATTTCTTGGCCTGTTCTCCTAACTTCTTTGAAAATCTAAAAAGGGAAAGATCCAAGTGGATTTTACAAAGATACTGTATGCATCAAGGCAGAATTTTCTTTTACTTCACAGAAAGAGCAGAATATATGCAAAGGCAATAAATATACGAAAATAAACACATGAAAATAAATGCTTATAGCAAAGATTCTAATTAAATACAGGCATGTTAAGAACAAGTAATATTCAAATGGGAGACACAGATAAAATACAATAAAATGGCCAATAAGCTAAAGGCAGATAGGTATTTTAAGGCTATTTTAAGGCTATTACAGAAACAAATCTAAACAAAAATTTCCAATGAACCTGTTTCCCCCCCTCATGTTTCAAATAAATTATTCTCATGTGCTCCAAATGACATCCTCTGAGCCACAGTCCAACTTCTAAAAGAACACTGATGCCCGTAAACTAAGGAAACTGGAAGAGTCTAACTTTCCAAACTGAGCCTTTTACCCTGCTCACTGTAGCATCTTTCCATAGACATACAGAAAATAAAACATCTTTTACTTTTGCAGAATTCACCTGATATTGTCAGTGATAAATGTGTACCCACTTGCTCCAACACCAGCTGGAACTAACATATTATTGGGGGGGAAACAATTATTTAAAGGGACCTTAATTCTAAAATATTCACAAATGGTTTCGCACCTGTAGCCTGTGGGGCTGCTGACTGAAGTTCCCAAATAGAGCCCGTATCCGGTACTGTCACGGACCTCGTTACAGGTGGCACTATGTTCTGCTCAGACTTCCTGTAATGTAAAGATAATGACTCAGCCGGCTGACCTCAAAACCTAGTTCTACTCGGCAATCACAATGGACCTGTTTTAAATTTTAACACTGCCCCTGAACTCTCCTGTCTTAGCAACCTGAAGAGCCATATTAAGGCATTACTATAAAACTTCCTTTAATTTCAGTATTGCTCCATGAGCTTCAAAAAGCAGCCTTCTGTCAAAACTGTCAGACATTTCAGTAAAAAATTTTGTACTGACAGCAGTGAAGGGTAGAATTTGTTAAATACAGGGACAATGCTAACAAGAACAAAGTTATCATGAACAAAGTGACACCAAGCTTTCACTCAGTTTTGTGTGTGTCATGCTAAACCTGAAAAAATGGCATTCTTCACAATACTAGCACAAAGAGCTTTTGAACTAGAATAAACAGCCACTAACTGTTACAGACAGGACACTTTATACATTACGTATTTACATATACACCTATGATGTTCTAAATGTTCATCTAAAAATGTTAAGTGTGAATGCAACAAATATGTTTGCAACCTGCAGGTGTTCTAGTGGTAACTGACTGCAGCTTCTTGTTGAGTGGATACTCAGTAGTCAGCTACTTCATAAGTGAAGCGGCTCTAAGAACTGCATTCTCACCTCATCTTAAGTGCCTGGAACTGTTGCAAGAGGAGAGCCAGCTGCTGCTGTTGCTGAGATGAGAGGGCTGCTTTTTGCTGTTGTGCCAGTGCATATTGTTGTCTTTAAAAGAGAATGAAAAAGTTTAGTGCTTATCTATAAAATGATTATGCTACTCTAAAATCTTGTAGCTCATGGTTTTTTTTCATTTAAAATGCAAAATAAAATTGCTAGAGCATATGCCAGTATCTCCTCTCACAATTTTCAAACCAGAATGTTCATCAGAGGCAAATACCCAAAGAACACATGCTGCATCAGAATTTAGACAGAAATGACCAAAAGCCACATGAACAATTACTCAGGTATCTACTTTCAACAAAGAGGATTCAGGATAGTTTCTTCATATGCCTCCCAGACACAAGGAAGGCCCAATGTTCACTCTCATAGTAATGTAAGGGCAAGTGGGAGGCTACAGTGAGGTAGATTCTTTCTCACGCAAATGGCATGCTCTCAAAATTACTGCATGTTGCACAGATGTCCAGCACATATTGGAGGTGCAGCACCTCTACCAGTATTAAGAACTACTGAGGTGAGCCTAGATAACTAAAGCAGCACAATACAGCCCTCAGCAGATTGTTTTCTAGACTTACTGCATCAAAAACTGCTGGTACTGCATATGCTGCATTTGGTACATGGCCGTGAGTTCCTGTTGTCTAGACAGTCTTTCCTGGTCTAACTCACCCTGTGGATGAGAAACAAATTAATAAATGAACTTTGGGAAAAATATCAACTTTCTGCATTTATTAGTTTCCTGGTGTGGAGGGTCTGCTCAGTCACAACACAGTGTTAATACCCAGCTTTGTTATATGTAAAATGGCTGTATATACTCTGTACTAAAACACCGCTGTTCCACACCCTGACATCTCAAATTCTGGAATAAAAAAAGTTAACCTGTGACTTGTACCCATTAGGCAAATTAAGCAATTATGCAGATACTAGCTTTATTTTCAGTTATACTGCTATCCATGAGGAGAGGATCCTGTCTCACAGCAAGCAGTGGAAATGGTAGCTACCTTCAGGTTCTGAGACTTCATCGTATTTATATTTTACCCAACCCAGGATAAAAACATACACCATGAAACAGACCACTGACAGCTTAAAGTAACAGTTTCCAGACTAGAATAGTGTTAAGAGTTGCCCTTACTTAAAAGCCTGGGTGAACAGAAGCATTTTGGCAAAGGAGGTGCCATGCAAATCTCAAGGGGAAGCGCCTACCACAATTCCACAAGCAAGGTGCCACTTGAAAAAGCCCTGCCTCTGGCAGCCACCCATCTCACCTCTGAAGATGGGGGGCACAAGGAGTGGTGCTTGTGAGACTGATGTTAACCGGTGGGCTGGACAATATGGAAGAAAGCACTAGGCTAAAACTTTCTTCTGCTCCCTGGCATTTGGTTGATCTCTTCTTTCTCAATAAGTGAGATACTGATTTTAATGCTTAATTACAGATGCTTATGAACTGATGTCTTTTAATTACAAATTTTACTGTTTTGTTTTTACTGCCAATTTTACTTATAAGTTGTCTCAAAAAACTACAGTTATATCCTACCACTCTGCTAAGCTAAGGATGGTATGTTCCATCAGTGCATGGCATATTCTATTGGCGCAAGGGGCTTCTGCTGATAGAACAGGCTTTGCCTTCTCAAAAGGCAGCATCCTTAGTTGGACAGTGACAGGATACAACTTTGGGAGGGGCCATGGCTCAGTGGTGCAGCATCTGCACTGCATACAATCCCTAGCATGTCTAGTTAAAAAAAATGTGATGTGAAAGACCTCCACTTGAGACCTTGGAAAGCCACTGCCAGTCAAGATTACACAACAATGATTCAGTATAAGGCAGCTTCATATGTTTAGGCTGAGCGGGTGGGGAATACTTATTTTAAATAAATTAAATACATAATACTGCACATTATTCATTGCAGAAAGTATAGTGTAAAGTGAGCAATGAAGGAAATAATCTGTTGGGATTCATTCACTGGGCTATTCCAAGGCACAGGAAGCTGAATTCAGTGCTCTCTATCAATGTGCAGAAGATGCATACTCTTCTGCTTGAAGACAGACCTGATGGTTTCATTTACCCCCATGACTTCTTCCAGCATGGAGGAGAGATCCTGTGCGCCCAAACCACACAGGTAAAGTACAGCAGGGCCAGCTGGATTCAGAGGACAGGAATCTGTTAAGAGGAGGCAGACATGGTCCTATCTTATACGTTTTGAAAGCCCTACTCTATCTCTGTTCCCATTACTATTTGTTGTGCCTAGAAACAGCTCAATCAGATGCACACTGAAGCAGCATCTGGTTTCTTGGTTTTTTTTTTTTTTTTTGAAGAAGTCCACTATTAGGGAAGAACAGCTCTAGGTAAACTGACAACAAGGAGCTTTACTGTCTGTTCCGCTTCTAGGAAGTGCGAGTACATCTAGTGGCATCAGAGGAAGAGATGAGATACTGAGGCCCCCTCTGCTGGCCGGGCTCAGGACAAACCATCATTTGTTTCCTCCTCTCCTCCCAGAATTGTCTCTGAGCAGCCATTGTAACTGGGTATTGTGGAATAAGACTTAGTGCCTGAATTTGCTTATTTCACTCTTCCTTTCCTGTAATTCTGAATTGTTGCCTGGAATGCAATATTTATTTAAATAATAAACACATTATTTATTTCATTTAGGGAATGTTCAGGACAGCTTACAAGTAAAAACATGATAAAATTAATAAATTATCAATATATTTTTTAAAATTACTAAAATAAGCCATATTTCCTTTCCTGATTCCCTGATTCATGTCGGTTAAAAACAGACGCTAATATAGAAAGAGTGTCCCTAAGGGCCACCATTTTTTTGGTAACATAAAGCAAATCACAGTTCCATTACATATGCATACAGCACATTCAAGTAACAGTTATCATTACAATACCCCTGTAAGGAAGGCCAGTGTATTCCCATACTGCAGACAGGAGACAGGGTGGTGTAGTTTGCCCAAGGCCACTTACTAAATTTGTCATTGAGAGCAATTTGAACTGGAAACCTCTCAAATCACACCTCATTTTATTAACCATCATGTTATCCTACCTCATAAAATGCTCTACAGCTTGTATTATTATTATTAAAATGTTTTTGATTGAAAGTTCATTGTTTTACAGATTATGTTTCTTAAATATTTACCAAGTGCGGAGGTGGTGCTGGACCTGGAGCAAAAGGGACCCTTCCCCACATTTTCATGATGTCTCCAAGTGGCTGGAAGGTCTCATCACAAGCTCTTTTCACCAACAGAGACATTGTGAAATACCCAGCCTGGAACCACTCTGTCATCTCCTGATTACTAAACGGACCTGTAAAAATCACCCAACAACATAAATTCCATAGGGTCACAATACAAGATATCTCCAGCAGGTTTTGTGCCCAACAGTTAGAGTAAACATAATACAAAAAGGAATGTTATGTGGAAAGGCACTATAAAAATACTGACATTCCCCCACCAACAATGGGCATGCATGGTTGAAGACAGGCCATGGTGGCTTATATGATGAACAAAGTGTAGCAACTGGCATTCTGATGGTAATTTTCTATACATATTCTCCAGTATCCAACAAACCCACCTCTCCTCGCTCCAATCCTACTTTTAGGAAAGTACCAGTACTTTCTGGTACACTGCATATATATACAGGATTGTATTCAACTTTTCAACAGTGCTTTATAACAAAAAACAAGAGACAAAGCTTACCCTGAATTTCTCCCTGGGGATCTTTATAGTACCATTTTTGCATGGACTCATGGAGTAACGGTACTGATGAGCTCTTTCCTCTCTGATCTTGAAGCTTGGCTGCTAGTCTTTCATCATCCAGGGCACTGTCTTGCAAATATGCCACCATTTTCTCAGCTTGCTGCAGAATAAATTGAAGTTTAGAGAATTTTATGTAAAATACCTTCAGTTGGTAGGTACAAGGGTAAAAACAGAAGAAAAAAATACTCTAAACTTCCTCAGTTTCCTTTGAAACCATATAATGGTGCAGTTATGATAAAAAAATTGAACTCATACTCTAAAATCAAGAAAGGTCAAATGATGTACCTGGAGTTCACCATTCAGGTCAACAGAATCCGCAGCCCTGGATTTAGATCTCTTTATAAGCAGGGAAGACCTCGGAGGCAGAGGGCCAGACAGATCTCCCCCGCCCACAACTTTTCATGAGCAACCCTTCTCTTTGGAGTCTTATAAATGGATTAAGAGGGTGACGGTTTGGGGAGGGAGGATTTCTGATTTGAAATTATGCTAATATAAGAAGAAACAAAAATACTACCATTCTCACTCCAAATCCTATGGAGACTGACGTACCGCACCATAAAGTCAACAGGGAGGTCTACCTGACTCCATCATTGCTGGGCAACCAGCTAGACTTCCTAATAAGTCCACAGAGGATATTAATGCTAGAACTGAAGCCTACACACTGCAGCTTCAGGTAGTAGCATCTGGGACCAGGAAGTCTGTATGCTGGAACTCTCCAGCCATGGTTTGGATTCTAATTTACAGTTAGAACAAACCATGATGGAATTATGCTGCAAGTTAAATGCCTCAAATATACAATTATATACATCTGCAACTACAAGGTACAGGCATACACTTACTGCTGGTAAGACAGAGTCTAATTTTCCATTAATTCCTGGTCACATTCCTTTGTTTAGCCACATAAGAATGTCTTATACTGCTTACAAAGAGTCCATGTATGCATACAGATACTTTAGGATTACTAAAATGCCAAGTATTAAAAAGCTGAACTATAAATAGTTCCAGTGGAAGGCACGTGTAGTCCAATACTATGCATGCTTAATTAGAAACAAGCCTATTGAGTCCAAGGCTTTCCATTTAAAAACTATTCTGTTCCATATCACATTGCAATAGACAACAGTTAGTTACAGTTAAATATTCAAACAGCAATTGTATTTTCAGGAATGAGCAAATAGGAACATAAACTTTGCAGATTCACTAATATATATTTATACGTAATGCATTTGATGGTTTTCAAGAAATTTCTAGAAAACTGAAATCTCTTCTAAATATGTATGACAACATTTGAACTACTGGTCAATAAAGTATTATCTGTGTCATTTCTCTTCAGATTTGTTAACAGAGACTAACTCAGTCTGCCTTTCCACTAACTTTTTATTTGTTATTTCTGCATGCAGAGATTACTTTATAGCTAATATTTTAAAATTGGGCCCCAATAACCGAGTATAACAAACACATGTATCATTTCAGACATGAAGGATGCATGAATGTAAAATATGTAACCACCACAATTTTTTTTCATTTAAAATACATAGTGGGCATGGAAAAGAATGTCCATTCATAGGTATTTTAAATTGGAAAAGATATATCTCTCTTTCTTACTTAGGTATCAGAACCCAAGTATGTCGCACATGAAATGGCTAAATGCTATATATGAGGTGGTTATCAGAGGTTTTAACACTCTCAAAATTCTCACTAAATGAGGGTCATATAATTGCTTCATCGTACTGAGTTTATCTGCTGGAGTTGCATTCTGGAACAAGATCTAGGAACTGTCTTGAACACAAGAGTTAGTCTTAAGCTGAAACTCCATTTCTTACATTAGGAATTTACCTTCTGAAACAGCTAAAGAAAAAAATTAATTTTCTATTTCTGCTGGAAAAAGCAGAGGTAACAGAATACACAATCAGGCCAAATCCATTTTAATTTAAAGTTTGAATCAATGGAAAAATACTACCAGAGGACAAATACATTTCAACCATTTATATTAATATGTCAATAAATACTGGGGGGGGGGGGGGGGGGGGTTATTAGTTTTTTTTAAACCACCAGCTAGAGCACTTTGTACAAAGCTAGTTTTCATATGAAAATGCAAATCCTATTTCAAATACAGAATTTGCATGTATAACTATGAAAGAATGCTGTTTCATCAATACTTAAAGCTGACAAAAGCTTAAAGCTGACAGAAGACACTTGTCTCAGATTTACAGGAGTATTTGGAGCATTTCGTTTAACTATCTCTCTAGCATTTTTCCAGACAGAAGTACCAGCTTCACTTCTGCATAGAAACTTGGGTTTAAAAACTAATTCTGAGATTATTGTTTGATTTTCCAGCCAAGAACATGACCGTAAGGATTTTAGAAGCATAAGTCAATCTGTTTTTCTGCTTCCAAAGTGGGACTCTTAAGACCTCTGGTTCCTAGAGAAAATCAGATCCCAGCATGGGTTATAGGAAGCCAAAATTCACTGGTGCTTTCATAATTACTATTACCTTGTGCATATTCACAGAGGCACTCTGAAAGCTACAAGTGGGAACCTGCAAGGACTTGTAGGGTGCATTTCCTTATCTCACACTACTTCCTCTTTTCCTTCCCTGAATACCCCCGTAGCCTCCCCCCCTTTCCTGCCTCCTCTCCTTCCCATCTATCAGCCACTCTACCTTTATCTTCTCCCCATTTTCAGTTTTCCGCCCTACCCTACCCTTGGCACCCTCTACACAGGGAAACTATGGCTCAGTTGTGTTGTGCTGGTTTCTGGGGCAGGCTCAATTGCAAAATGGGGAACCTGCAAAGACTTGTGAAGGGTGCCCATTTTCCCTATATTATTTCCTCTTTCCCTTCACGGAACAACCCCAATATCCTCAACTTTCTCTGCTTCCTTCTTTCCTTCCTGCCTACCCACCTACCTTTTATCTGTTCCTCCATCTTCAGCCATATTTTTATTTAATTCATTTGCAGCCCACCTTTCTTCACAATGGGGACTCAAAGCACTTTACTTCATTTTCCTCTCCTCCATTTTATCCTCAGAAGATCCAGCCCACTCTAAACTCACCCCCCAAAGGAGGGAGGAAAAGAGTAAGAGGGAGTCTGCCTGACCTGACCCTCCCTCCCAAAAGAAAGAGGGAAGAAGAGGCAGCCTACCTACCAACTGCTTTCCTAGATTCAGGTAGGTCTTGGGCAGGCCAGGACCTGCCTCCTTCACCTTGGTGGCCCAGGCACTGTCTCCTTCACCTCACACAGGGATTGGCTGGGCACCTTGCCTTGTCTCCTCTCACCCCACCTTGTATAGGGCTCAGCCTGGCCGGGAGCCACTGTTTGTCTTTCCTTGTGTGGGGCTCAGCCTGGCCAGACATCACCATCTGCCCTGCGTTGCCCAGGGACTAGCCAGGCTGGGCACCTCCATCTGCTTCACATCATCTTGTACAGTTCTCAGCCCGGGTGCTGCCATAGGGTTGCCAGGTCCCTTCGCTGAGCCAGCAGGGGATGGGGGGGGGGGGCGTTCCAGGATGTCCCTGACATGATGTCACAAGTGACATCATTGCGTTGGCGATGTTGCACAACAATGCTCTGGTTTGAGGGCAAAACTCGATGGTTTTAGGCCAAATTTATCACAGTTTTGTCCTCAAACCAGAGAATCCCTTCTTGGTGACGTCATCATGTCGGGACATGGCTGTTTGGGGCTGGGGTTTCCTCTACCCGCCAGATGCTTGGTGGCAGGCTGAAGCCCGAAAAACAGGGGAACCCTCGTCAGAACCTGGGGACTGGCAACCCTATGCTGTCATCTGGCACTCCTTGCAATAACTTGGCCAGGTTGGGTGCCAGTGTCTGCCTCACCTCACACAGGGGTTGGCTGGGTGCCAGAGTCTGGCTTGCCTCAAGCAGGCTAAAACAGATGCTATCACCTCCCCTGTTTTGGCTCTCACTTGGGGCTCCGGTGGACTGGGCTATATCTCTCCTACCTCACCTCAGGCTGGCTGAGTGCCACCTCTCTCACCTTGCGTAGTGATTGGCTGGGTCAAGTTCAGCCTATCAAAGGATTGGCAGGCCCAGGTGTGGGTGTGAGGCTGGCCATCAGCCTACAGGGAGACATCCAGGTGCCCTTAATGGCTAATTTTGGCTCTGCTTGTGACGTGTTAGGCTGAGAAAAGGTCACCCAGTGGGTTTCCAGGGCAGAATGGGGATTTGAGGGCCAAGTCTCAAACTCTAACCACTACAACACATCTGATATCATGGGGTGGCTCCTGCTGAACATTAGTAAACAGGCAGACCTAGATGAGTCATGTGGTATCATGCTGCCCAGTGCTTCCTGCCAGGCCCTGTCACAATGAATTCTCCCTCAGAGGCCCAAACAGACCTGGAAAGGACCCTGCCCCTCCTCCCACCTTCCTTTTACTGACAGAAACTAAGCTTGTTGTGGTTGCCTAGCAATGACCATTGAGTGCATTCATTTTTTTTACAGCTACAGGTACTCCCTTTATCATTTTAGGATTTTTTAAAATCCCCTCCATTTTTTCAATGATTTCAAAATTTTCTGCAAACGGGGGCAATTTTCTGGTTTGTAGAAAGATCCATCTTGTCTGTTCACTGGTCCAGTCTCTAGATTTACGTATCCTCAGATTTGGCTGGTTCAGCTATTAGAAAACAGATTAATTAGGGACTGCAGGAGGGTACATTTCATCCCCCGCCTTTGTTTTCTTCTCTTTCCCCCTTCTCGATAATCTTCCATTCCCCTTCTCCCCTTCCCCTTCTCTTACAATCTCCCTCTTCTCTTTCTCCCCCCTTCCCTTTCTCTGTAAATTTCCCCCCTTACATTTCTCCTACTCCTGTTCCCTGACAATCGTACCCCAGCCACTTTCTCCCTCCTTCTCTGTCAATATTCACCCAATCTCTCTTTCTCCCCGCTAACCTTGTCTTCCTCTTCAGCTGCAGCATCAACAACAGGGCCCTGGGAGCCACTGCACTGGCTGCGCAAGTAAGTAATCTGCACATTTTCAGATCACGTTATTTTGGGGCAAACACCCCAATGTAATTTTTTTAACTTTTAGGATTTCTTTTGCAAATCTGGACATCGCCCCCAAGTTTGGAGAAAAATTTCCTTTCTCTCAGTGTGGGCCGGATTACCGGATTTAGATATCTGCAGATCTGCCCACGTGTGAGAAATAGATATATAGATTCTTTCATATTCCTTCATACGCATAAGAGCAGAAATGAAGGCTGTTTCATTACAGAAGCAAACACCACAGATCAAACTATGTTACTCTGACCCTGGCTTGGCTCCAACAATGTACACATGCACAGGGTTCTTCCCACACACACCTCCTTGCTGCAGCTTCTCAAGCCCCTGAAAAGTCACTGAGGGCCCTCTGCAATGGCATACAATGTAACACTGGGGTCTGCAGCAGGGACTAGAGGGGAACTTGACAGATCCAAGCCATTATCTCAACATCATTTCCCTCTCTTAAGGACTAAACGTTGGTTTGACAGCGTTAGGATGCAAATATAATAACTACGAAAGATGAGAAATTTTCTTCTGACTGCTGGGAAAATGCAGAAGTACAAATAAAATTTAACGGTAATAAGTCTCTAAAAGAAGATTCATTACCTGTTCTAGGTGTTTGAGGCCCTCTTCATCATCTGGGTCAGCAAGAATATTCCCCATACCTGGAGCAGCTGTGACTGATATCTGAACAGGCCTTAAGGCAGGATGTGGATTAGAGTTTGGAAGATGAGCAGGAGAAGCTATATCTGGAGCAATTGGTGGTGAAGGCTGGACAGTGGAAGCTGGTTCTAAAGGGGGAAAAGAATGGAAAGCAAATTTCTTTATGTGCTCTATGGCTGGCTGACTCATGAGGAGCTTTGAACTGTCTACACTACTATCCAAATAATTTGCTCCTGATAAACATATCTTTGTCTAAGGATAAGAATAAAATAATTCTGACCCCCCTTCACCTAACATTTCTAGATGCAAAGGTAAAATTAGATGAACATTACATTAGGAGCCTCAGTTTTCAGAGTTAAATTTTATACAAGGAAACATTTCACACTGATTATAGGCAACTGGCAGTTCCTCAGCCAAATTCAGCTCACAAAAACAACTAAATGGCCCATATATGCCCACTTTTACAAAGAAAATGTTTACAGCTGGCTTGAAATGGGGAGGGAGGCAGGCTGTGTGTGTAGAAATGAGATGAAACATTCCAGAAATCTATGGACTAGACTATCCACGTTACTGAAGA
Source organism: Lepidodactylus listeri (assembly GCA_029233225.1). Lineage (NCBI taxonomy): Eukaryota > Metazoa > Chordata > Lepidosauria > Squamata > Gekkonidae > Lepidodactylus > Lepidodactylus listeri. The sequence goes on along the minus strand of JARCFY010000005.1, from coordinate 58,225,581 downwards.
GTTTTTACCTTCTGTCCATGACAGGCAATGAACTGGTCTGGGTAGTTTAGCCCAGCTTAGATATAAATACCTTGGGAGGTGGCCCATACAATAAGTAGGAAGGATAGCGAAAATTCTTCCTACAGCCCTCCAACCAATCCAGTTGCCGAGCTACATCAAACTTGTATTTACAATTGAATTAATTACTAAAATTAGCCAATAAGAACGATACTTTCAACTCTGCAGGAAGAGTTTGAATTTTCAGCTGGTCACACATACCATGCTTTAAAAATGCATTCTTATGTGCACATTTTGGACATACATTCTTTTTAAAGTATGCCAGACTTCATATACCTACTTCACTGTTTTGATTACCTTCTCTAATGGGCACTTTGGATGGTGGGATATCCTCCATTTGATTCTCTTTATCCACTGTTTTTTCTATTACTTCTGGAACATGGTTCTCTCTTCTTTCAAGCAGGCTTGTTGGTAACAGCTCCTGTGACTGGGGTTTTGGTGGAGTACCTGACCTGGCAGATGGTGAAGATTCTTTGACTGTTTCTTCTGTTACTTCTGAAATCATGGATAATTTTACTTAACTGGTCTAGGAAATGGAAACAATGTTTGAGAAATACACCCAAGAAACTCTTCTTACCTGCTGCTGTTCGCTCTGCCACAACCCCTTCCCTCACGTGCGTTTTATTTAGTTCTTTGGCTTCTTCACTGTGACTTCCATCTGAATCGGACTGGTCTTCACCCTCCTCCACAGGGCGGAAATCCATTTCCTGTTCCTCAGGTATTGGCTCCTTCTGAACCTTCTAAAAACACACACACATCTACCTTTATTCCACTACTTATAAATAACAGGTTATGGTATACCAAGTCCACAATAAAATTCTCACTTTTAAAGACAGGAATGCCCCAGATGAGTCAAAAGTTCCCATTTCTTCTTCTGCATCTTCCAAACACCACTCAGGAAGGCTATCTCTATCATCCTCCATACTGCCACTGCCACATCGCACTCTTCGGTAACCCCGCTCATCATCTCGGTCCCGGAAATCAAATTCAAACCTTCGCCGTCGCTCCATCTGTTCTCTCCAGCCTGCAGAACGTGGCCCATCTAAGAGGACAGGAGAGTTACTTTACAAAAGAGTTCGATAGGTGAAATGGATAGAGAAAAACAAGACACTGAAGGCAGCACAATTTTACACAACTTTATAACATCACTGCAGCTTATGGTCCACCTTGAAATAAGTATTTCATAAAAATTTGTCACCAATGTTCTCCCCTCACAGTGCTCCCTTAAGAGACCACTCTCTCTCAGCTATGTTATTATTAACAAACAAGTAGCTTAGGAATGCCTGTCCAGGGTAACTCCAAGCAACTGGACCAAACATAGCTGAAGAAAGACCACTTTATTTTTTGTATGTGAAGATAGGGATTGTTAAAAGTGACCAGTCTAAATTTATTTCCCTATGTTTTAGACTGATGAATAAAATGCTTCTCCCCTTTTGCATCTAAAATGTGAATGGATTAAACCAGAGCACTTTGGCACAATATGATGAGGGGAAAGTATGCCTCAAGTACAATGACTCCTTTGAAGAGAGAAGGAGCCAACCAATGCACAACATAAAGGAGTTCCCTCAACTTTTAAAAAAGGTCCAAGGCCAGAAGTTGCAGGACAATAATGACATCACTGAATCAATGCTCCCTCTAAGCTGTGGAGTCTTGTGAGCAAAAATTCTACTTTGTGAGATACTGGCATCAAAATTGTGAGCGAGTGATTTGGCTACTGTATAGATTAGTTTGCTCTGGAGCCATCCTTCCTGAGCAAAGACAAAAATTTGTGAGCTGGAGGATAAAAAACTGAGCTAGCTCACATAATTCAGCTTAGAGGGAACAATGCACTGAACATTTATCTCTTTATCTGTGTCTAATAAAAACTGAGCAACACTTACAAGTAGACAGACAAACAAATGCAAGTCACCCGCCCCACCCACCCCCACCCACTCTGTGCCCTCCAGTTTGGTTGACAAGCTGTCCATATTCAGATGGATAGGCACTGTTCAAGAACTAAAGCAATTTCACTCTCCCAACTGATTCCTCATCAGCCACTACTGAGTATCACTGAACCTCACATCGACCACAGAGGGGCAGCCTCTGTTAGCAAAGCTATTCTACAAATTTCTAGAAAATGGGTAAGTCTGTAACATGGAGTTCATCAGAATACTGTTATGCCTTTCTGTGACGAAAGGTACACATATCCTATTACGAAAGTCAATGACATCCTTACTCAATCACCTACCCCAAGCCTTTTCGAAACTTATTTCTTTTTCTCTCAAGCTTTGTCCATGTGCAAAATGTACATGTGCACATCGGTTTGTTAAGAACAGCCAACTCACATTCACTTTACAAAAGAAACTGGGGAGCCAGTACCTGGTTATACGTGCGGCATAAATCACACAATCTGTTGTACATGTGCTGGACGTAACACGAGGATTACTTGATGCATGTTTGAAGAAAAAATCAAGCACACACTGTAGCTTGTGAACAGGGCTTCTGACTGCTCACTACCAATCCTCCTTCCATGAAGGGGGGGGGGGGCATTTGAAGTGTATCTCGTAATCTGTGATCTTTGATTCTTTGGGTTGGATTCGGTAAGGTAGTCTTCTAGCACAATAATTCTGTGAAAGGATTTATTGCCAACCAGCTTATTTCAAAGCTTTGCTTTAAATGGTTGTGTGACTATAAGCATGCATGAGAATGAGGCAGGGAGGGGGCAGAAGGTAGTGACTGCTAGTTCCAATGCATTTCTCTATAACCTGGAATAGGCTGGTTGTGAGTGTGTGAGAGTCAGACTAGAAGCAGTTCAGCATAAGTCATTACCTTCATGAACATGCAGACTGTGCTGCATCCCTTACCCTGACAAACTTCCTACCAGAATTAAAAACCTGGGGTCCAATCATAACACTGCAAGCCTCTCGATGAGCACAAAACTTAATAAATAAAACCTTTTACTTTATTCAAACACATACAATATTTTGACCAACCAGTAGAGGGCCTGAAGCTACTGCAACTTGGAGTCTATTGATCAACTACGTGTATGTGAAGTGCTAAGTGGTGTACATGATTAGGACACTTCCTAATTGCAGCGACTTAACTGGTGCTTGTAGCCAATTTCTATTGCCAGAACGGGATTGCCAAAAGGCCTAGAGAAATGTCTTGTCCTTTTCACAGAGGCTGAATGTGCATGGAAATAGGCATTTGAAAGTTTTCATACCACAGAGGAACAACATTACCTGATAAACAACACCCCATTAATCTCTTAATAAAAAGACATGGTATGTTTTCTACAGACAGTTGGCAACCCTATGATAGAAACTAGCTTTGAACATGTCTCATCAAAAAGGTTCATATACATTAATAGCTCCCATTTTCCATCAGGATGAGAGTTTACAGATAAGAATACCAGAGGCCTTTTATCTAACACAACTGAATTGTTCCAGTTTCAAATTTAAGAACCCATCTTCCAAACTAATGAAGATACAGAGCACTACTGTTAATAATTATTTCCTTTAAATAAGCAACAATTGTATTTTCATATTCAAGAGAATTAAACTATTGCCATTCCTTTGTATACTTAAAAATCTCCCTCTCGAAAATGTTTAATGGTCCTATACATTCCATAGCACAGAAAGGAAACTGCAAGTTGGAACATGGAGAGATTTAGAAAGACAGAGTGCTCAAGTATTATCGTAATCCTCACACAGAATTCCTGTTAAATAGGGAATACAGATCTCATAGTATAAAGCTACTTTTGTTAGGCTTGTAAGACCTGAACAACCATCAACTGATCCTACAGCAAACTAACATTTTTAGATCTTACTTTATACCTTGTTTAGTATATACTGAAATTTCAACAATTTGGGGAATGTACAGAATGGTCGTCTAGTACATAATGCAGCATTCTTTGACAAAAGCATTTATCTCTGCTGGTTAAGTAGTGAAAAGTATCTAACAATGATTCAGCCTCAGGAAGAATCTAGACACGAGCCTGTCATATAGACAGCCTTTCTGAATTAAAAAATATAGGAGATTCAGTAGTGCTCTTTGTGTGTTAAACAAGATACTCATGTCCTAACTAAGTCTCTCACATCTGATCATCATGAGGTGCTGGTTCAGCTGTTTTAATACTGTCTAAGTTAGACACACTGCTGCTTTATTGTGCATTTATCAGTTATGCCTGACGTCAGGAAGACACACAACGCAGCATTGTCTGTGATAAACATTTCTTTCCACTTCTTTCCAAGTAGCAGAAAGCATACTGCAGCCTCAGGACCTTGGGTGATTCTTAGAAGAAATCAGACCTGGAGAACATTTGGTGGAAAAATATCATAGAAGGTAAGAATAGCTCAGTTATTGTCTAATTTTAGGACAGAGGATTATCAAAGTTTTTTTCATTTCAAAACTTAAAGTGATTATTTCCATCATAGGGCAGTTCTTTAGAGATTTTCAAATATGCACTTTTACTTCCAGACTTTGTTTACTCACTGCCCTTTTGACAAGTTTGTGGTTTCCCTTCCCACATTTCCTCTCACCTGGACTATGAGGACGCCATCTCTCACCATCCCTCCGTGAACCAGCCAGTCTCCAACCTCCATCATCATCTTCACCATTTTGCTCTTCTCTGAAGATGCGCCAGTTTTCGCTCTCAGAGCGTATAAATTCATGCTTCCTTCCTGTTGCTACTGTCCCACCTTCCTCAAAGTTTGGTCTCACTGCAAACAAAATAAATGTGCAAGTGATATATACATTCATCATGAAGAGCATCTGGAATGTAATTAAGAACTGCACAATTTTGATCACAAAAGTACCAAGGTGAAAGGACAGAAGACCAAAGATATTTTTTCTGCCTTTCTTCTAAGAACAAATTCTTCTGTCTAAGCTATCCTGTGGAGTTCACAGGATAAAAACCAAATTTAGGATTTTAAGCTTCAAAAAGCAGGTTTACAGGGCGACACTGTGCTGAGTTACTCCACTGTAAGCCCACTGATTTCACTTTGAAACCAATGGTTTAAGACTGGAGTAACTGCACAGGACTATGCCCAGCACAGGATTGTGCTACAACACAGCTGTAACCATTTAAGAATGTCAAAAGTTCACTCAGCAACAAGTGATGGAGGAGCATCTGCAGAGTTTGTTTGCATAAACAGTTTCATGCCACCTGATGTTCAATGAGATCGCTTTTCAGCATTATCAAGACACTATTCCTAGTCACTGCAAAGTTTATCATGGCACAGCAATTCTGTTTTTGTTTGCATGGGAGGTGTTCTTAAACACTGCATTATCCAACTCACTTGAAAAGCTTTATTTCTATCTTCCTTCCTATTGAACATATACTAGGGATCATTCAACATTATCTTATTTTAGAACAATGATTACAGCAATTCTGGAGAAATTATACTTTGATTAGTAGCAAGTGCTGGGTCAAAGGGAAACAGTAAATTGCTAGCATTACATACAATTAACGTATGTAGAATACTACATTTGAAATAATGATATGGAAGAGCCAGTATTGTGTAGTGGTTAGAGCGTCTGAGAGACGAAACCCAGGTTCTGTTCCCCCTTCATCTCTGAAGCTCACTGGGTGACCTTGGACTAGCCATTCCCTCTTAGCTTAATTCATAAATGTTTTAGGAGGACACAACAAAAAAGGAGGATTCATATGTGCTGGTCTCTTATCTGAATATCTGACATATTGCTCTGCATCAGCCATAGCATCCCATATGCTGCAATGATTTCAGTTAGGATAAAAGAAGAAAATGGGGGAGGGGCATAGTCATATTTAAGGTTGTGACCCTATGCACACTTTCTAGTGAGTGCCACATTGAATTTAGTGTGATTGTTTTCAAATCAGCATGCACAGGATTGAGCTGCAAGGTTACTAATTCTAGAACAATACAAAAATATATTTGTCAATGAATTGTAACAGATTTCAAAACCTAAGCAAATCAGAATACAGTGAAATTATGTACAAAGTGCTAGATACTATATTCTGAAGTTACTGAAAAATGAGGAACCAAATAGAGACTTGGTCATTGAATTTAAAAACAATGCTTCACAAAACCTAAAGTTCCTTAAATATGTATGCAAGTTTATGCCCCTAGCATATTACTGGTTTAAATTATTTAGCACAGAGGTTGGTGTTTGGCCATGATTTCCCAGGATGAAAAGAAAAAAGAAAAAGATCTGTGGCTTTGCCTCAAACTAATTGACTGGACTTCCTGAGGAGAAGGAGCAGTGAAAGGGCACCTGCATTCCATGTCTGACCCAAAGCCAGCTATGGTGTTTATGGAAAAGTTCAGATACAACAAAGATATCCAGCCAACAAAGTCTACAGCTATGTAATCTGAAGTTTTAAAAGGAACTAACTTCAAAGTACTAAAGTGGTGTTCTGGAATACAATCTTTTGAGAACTTGTTTACTGAGGATTTTTTACTAGAATAGCAAACAGCAATGTCAACAGTCTTTCTATAAGATATACAAACACCCATACTGTTCCCTACTACAATAAAAAGGGTTTCTTCTAGTATCTCTCTAGTTCAGATAAATACATTGTGACAAACTTCCCACAGTAAAATGGACAAATTTCCCTAAGTAAAGCATGGATAATTTCCCAAAGTGAAATGGAACTTGTGATGGGTAGGTATAAATTGATATGTCTGGCTTTTTTAGTAGAAAAGACCACCTTATTTGCACACCTCTGAAACAATGCCCAACTTAAAGGGATCTGGTAGTATCTACCCATGATTTCTAGGATGAATCTAGAGCAGCATTCATTCCACGTTGACTCAACTTGTCCAACCTAGAAGATACCTTATGTGTATGTGCTTCTTCCTCCTAGAATTAAAGGGTTTCTACTTGAATAAAAGCAACACTGCATGATTAATATTTCTACACTCTGCAAGATTTTCTTACCCAATAGTACACGTTGCTGAAGTTTTAGAAAAAGACTAATTACATGATATGGCAGACTTCCTTTCAAACTGAAGCATACTGCTCATCATCCTAATCTAGAGCACCAACTAAATTTCCAAAACTGTTTAAACATGCATGCAAATTATGTCTACATCATAAGACAATTAATCTTTTAAAAAACAGAAATTGGTATAATACTACCACCAAAGCATACAGTGCCTGTAGTTTAAAAATAAAACCACAATCCTACGCTAAGGGATTGGGACAGAATTAAAACAAATTGTAGAACATAGACTTAAATGAGCGAAGTATCTCCATCTCCTTATCACCAAGAAGGTCACAGAGCTTGTCTCTCAGTTTTATGGAGCTATGCCCCAACATGTATTGAAATGTTCTCCACTAATGAAATCTAGAATTAATGTTTTGTATTTTATAGGTTTTTTAAAAGGAGAAACATGAGGGAGATTTCAGTTTCTAAGTAGCATTATATTGGTCTACATTAATAATTTTCACAGCAGGTCTTCAGTACTTTTACTGCAAACAATCACAGTCTTTGTTCCTCAGATCCTCTTACGTCTGACGTTTGATCAAAGTCCTCACATCAGCAGCTAACTAAGGGAAAATGTGAAATGTTGCTGCACTACAAAGCAACCCTCACAGATCACGTAAGTGGTTCTGGAAGGTGGACCTTATAGGCTAGTTTTCAGCTAATGCCTTTACTAGTCAGTTGCTACACACTAAATTCCATGCAGCATAAATCTGGAAGACCAGAGATCTACAAGATGCAAAGTATATGGGTCATTTTTACCTTAAGATCACTGTAACCATGCCTTCCATTCCAGCAATACTGCTTATATACATGCTTCCACTACCCCTGATTTCAAGGCAGTCCTACAAACAAAACAAGCTGAACAGGAAAGGCAAAAAAAAAAAAAGCTCCAGTCCATTAGAGAGGCCTTGACACCTACAGGTATAAGCGCGTAGCAGACTAAGAAGCAATCTTGTACTGCATATAGGTAACCCCTATGGGTGGCACGTTTGTCAATCCCAACACACAGCAATAAAAAAAATCTAAAGAAGCTGGAAGAAAGTGAAACAGAAACTATACCTTCACCTCAACCTACCTGACTTTCTTACTAGAAAATATTACCGTGTGAACACTTTACAAGTCTGTAACAAAAAAAGCTGAATGGAAAACAGTTCTGCAGGATTTCATTCCTTTGAACTTTCAAGTAAAATCTTAAATAAGATTATGCAAACCTAAAAACCCCATCCTGATTAAGAGGGGGGAAATTCACCCCTTTCTCCAAGTAAGTTCTTATGAATTTCTCCACAGCTGCTAGGGTAAAGAAAGCTCCAACAAACCAGCATTCTTTTCCACATGACCACAGCTAATTGGCCCCCCTGCAGACCAAATGACCAATCACATCAGCTTCATATGAAAACCTACCCCCCCACATTATAAACTGTGGAATGAGACCTGTACGCCCATTTTGAACAAACATCCTTCCATACTAGATGCCAAAACATTTTTTTCTTCTTCATTCCATTGGGATCCGTGTATATAGAAGAAAGGTTGGTCCGATTTCCCTATCCAAGCCATACACCTCCCTCCCTTTCCCTGCCAAACAGATAAACCAACAAGGATACTGGTAAGTACACGGTGCTAACAGAGCATCATTTTATTCATATTTCTAGTTGTGTAGTTTGTTATAAGAAAAAAATTGAGTTTTGAGGATTTAGCAGACTTTGAAAAGATTTTCTGTTTGGGGAATTTTTTTAATAATTAGTGGAGTTGATTATTTGGTCTTTTCAAACTTCCATTGTGTTCAGACAACTCCAGAGCAAGAACACATTTTCTATACAGGTAGACCATTAGAAATAATCACAGCATCTTCCATGGTCATCTGGCTTTAATTAGCAAAAAAAGTATGAAGTAATTCCTAGCCGTTCAGTTCCAAAGAGATATTTCTTCACAAATTAACTACCCTGACATTAGAGCCAGATTTTAATCCCCACTAAATTTTAAAGTTGTCTGACAAAATTGCTACAACAATCTTAAAGGCAAGCATTTATGAAAACTGACTGAAAGTGCATAGCCTGAAAAAACTATACAACCATGTACTTAACGTAAAACGTACCAGCATTTATTTTAAGGATTCAAGATTTTAAAAAATTAAATCCCAGGCCCAATCTCTCATCTTTATCTTTAACTATCTTGAAAACATTACTTTGCTACTTTAGTTTCAATATAACTTGACCAATTTGAAAAATGCAGGAATTAACCAGCTATTTCTGTAGTAATATGAAATAACTTTCACTGGATTATTGCAGTTCCTCTTGCTTTCTACTGTCAAGTAATTCTAGAGCTGTTTGAAATATCCTTTTTCCTCTGTTGGATACAAATGCAGACATACTGCACATTTGAACCTAAATGATTCCTTAGCAATTCAAGTGAACTTTATAAACATAATATGGTTGAGGAATATTCTCAAAATCCATCATATGCAGAGCAACTCGAAACTCTAATAAATTCAATTATTAAGCAGAGCATGGTTACAACCCTGCATTCCCCCAAAACAATTTCATTTCCTGTAGATAGGAGATGCAGTCTGAAGAAGTGAATGGCACATAGAAATTTGAAAGACATAATAAAGCACAGCAGCATATCATTGGGGTGTTTTTAAATACTTCAGTAAAAATAAGCTTTAAAAATCTGGTGAGGCATTTTTGGCATTTAATTCTTAACTGTCTGAATTGCTATGTGAGCCTGTGGTTCCATCACAGATTTAGTGCTAGGTTGGTGTATTTATGTCTTGTGACGCAGCCCTCATTTAACTATAGGTATGCTGTATTCAGTGCTTCTGTTCAGTAGTAGTGAACCTCAGGATTGAGCTGTTAATCAGACTTCCTGAGCACAATTTAGAATGTCAGGATCAAACACAACCCTCTCTCTGTGCATTTAAATTTTTCTGCAAGCAGAATACAAAAACAAGTGTTTGATCTATAGCAAATCTATCTCTTAAACATCTGCTAATTCTTTGTTTCACATTCTCATAATGGGTATTTTAAACCTCAGTAAATGTGAAAGGATAAAGGCAATGTAACAAAATCTATTTATATTCAGCTGATACTTAAGACTCAATTTATATTTGACTAACAGTTAGGATATTTATATTTTATCCCCCCTACAAATTAGGAATACATAATTTAAATAGCCCGTGACTAGACAAATTGTTGAGCAACATGCCTCATTTATTCTATCTAGGTTATTCAAATGTATGCCAACCAAGGCTACATCCTTTTTGCATAGACTCTTACAATCCACTTTCCCACTTTAATCATGGTGTTCTCTCATACATCTGCCCTAGCACTGGAAGTGAGGATAACTGAAACGCAGCACTACTTTTTGCTAGCTATACGCATTCCCTTAATTTTGGCTTTAAAGATCTAATACAGGCTCTCACACGCGAGAGCAATATGACAAGAAATGTGGGCAAATGGACATGGTGGAAGATGGGTGGTAGTGGGAAGGGGGAGGTGCAATGGCTGCTTCCTTGGGACAGCTATTACTCACTCTAGACAAAAAGCAAGTGACATAGCTATACAAAAGCTGCACAGATCATTACAACTAAGAATATTTTCAGATTAGTGCAACAAACCAAATAAACTCTACAGCCACACATGCATGAGAAACTGTAACTGTTGCCATCTTCCACCAGTGGTGAAGACTTTTGTGTTTTGTTTGGCCTTCCCTTAGTGATCCTTCCTTCCTGCCCAGGGTTCATAATTGTGTTTGTTTCGTGTTTTAGTTCTGGTTTTAATTGATTTAATGATTTTTGGAACCAATTTAAATAGTTTTATTGTGTATGCTTTATTGTGATTTTATTGTGTATGTTTTAATTTGCTAGCTGCCTTGTGTGGGCAGAAAAGCAGGATATATATTTTGTAAAATAAAATAAATAGTAGCTCTCCATATAACACGGGATGCTTACAAAATTCTCTGTAGACTCCTTAGAATTATGAATTACCTGATCTTGTTGGAAGAGTGGCATGAATGAGTTCGTGCTCTTTCATTCTTTAAATTTTGCTGATTTGAACATGTACTATTTGTCAGTTTTCTGGTTTGTACCAATCTGTGTAATTAACTCACAGTGCAAAAATGAATCTTGATGTGCCTATGTGACAGAGTTAACATTCCTTTTTATAGTTTTAAGATACAAACTGAAAACTGTGGTAAACTGACCATATGTGAATTTTTATTTTATTTATTTTATTTTATTTATACCCCGCCCTCCCCACCAAGGCAGGCTCAGAGCGGCTTACACAAAATACATAAAAATACAATTAAAATCCATCATAAATAATCATACACAAGTCAACTATCCTAAAATCCATAAAATCCATAATTCACAAATTAATCTGCGAAATTCTCCAGAAAGGCAGGTACAACAGACCACAGGGCAGAGCCAACCCGGGGGAAAAGTGGAACACTGATACATCCTTTGCTATAACTCCCTTTTGTAGTACATACTCAGTTAATAGACTTGTGAAAGTACTTTGCTTAACACAATGTACGGCAATGGGAAGATTGTTGCTGTACTGTTACTTGAAGAGCCAACACATGTTCACTAGTTTTTCTTTACTTTTTACTTCCAAAAAACTTTTCACAGACAATTTCTCCTGTGCAGACTTCAGAAAGGAATTAGCTGATTTCACAGAAGACAGACATACAAAATCACTATTAGCTACAGCACCTAAATGGAACATCTAAATACTAGTTGTTAGGGACAGGCAGCATACCCTACTTGTGAGCCTTCTAGAAGCATCAGGCTGGCCAGGACTCAAAAGGGGACCCTTGGGCAGATCCAACAAGGCTCTTATTTCCTAAACAGAAATAACATACTCCTTCTCACATGTCTCGCGGGAGAGGAGACATATTTCATTAGCTACTCTATCCAAATAATTGTGTCAGAATTTTAGCACTTCAAGTTGGCTTTGGGAAAGAAGTGCATAATATATGCACTACTCTAGCCCTCCAGTGTTCAGGGGCCTTTCTGCATATGGTAAGGTTGTATTTCTTAAAATTCATACTGACTGCTCCTAAGAACCATAACTACAAAGAGTACTTTTGGATAAGAAGCCTCAATGGATGTTCTTGCGCAGATGCCTGGTAGTACACACATGCATTTCAGCCTTCTCAGCATGCATACATACCCCTGAAGCAGAAGTCCATTGTCTAAACCCATTTCATTCTACTTTACTGGGAAATCTAAATCCACTGAGGCAAATACAAAATGTTGATATGAGCTGATCTCAAAGACACTGGAATGCCTAGCTGAATGCTAATTCAGCACATATATCTATGCAAGCAGCACACTGCTATTTTAGTTAAGTATACTTTTCTCTGCTGTAATTAACTGGTATAATGAAGTTTTAATATTAAGGCTAAGAATTACACTAGAAGTTGTACAAACTGGATTAGAATCTGCAACACTGAATACCACTGATATTGCAGGCACTACTGTCTATAGCTGTCATGTAGAATGAAAGGCCTACAAATCCCTACTATATCCCTGATCAACCCAACCCCCCTGTTGGTCAAAACATAATCTCACAATTCAAGTTAAGCACAACTTGATCGCTCTGGGCACTGTAGTTGTGGTGCACTGAAATGAATATGTATAACAGAATACTTAGGTAAATATCCTGTTTTTCCGAATGGAAGCAAGCCTCCCTTTAAATAAGGGAGCATCTATTATTCTGGAATGAAATGGAGACAGTCTACAATCCAACCTGTTCTTCACAAAACCAGTATAGTGTAGCAACCAAAGAACTGTACTTCAAATCTGCCTCTGTTATGAACTCATACTTACCCCTGCAATACAGGGATAATCATTCTGACCTATTTACAGGGCTTTTGTGAGGGTAGCTGAGAAAGTGTGAAATCCTTCAGAAAACTCTAAAGTGCCATACAACTATGAAGTATTGCTATTAATAGTCTTCTTTGGTCCCATCAGCTTTATCCATTGGCCCTGGTCTTAGTGACCAATGCTCCCAACTACAGGACATGGAATTTAAAAAGCACAACAATTTCTAATCCATAGGGCTTCAGCAAGAGCTAAACTATATATCTGTGACACAAATGGTGAATGAACCCCAAAACTGAAATGGCTCTAGGTATGAAAACTTGGGATCAGTAGATTGTGGAGTAGTGAACACTGCCCAAGGAGATAATCATCATGGCAATTATAGATGAACTATACATTAAATACTGTTTCACACTTTAAAGAAATTGATTTCAGGTATCTTGGCATAGCGCACTGAAATTCCCTTTGTAACAATAGTAACAATATGGGGGAAAAGACACATTTAAATGTGGAGGACATTATCCTGTAGATTTAAGATTACAGTTAAATCATTTTCATGATCATAACTGCATCTCTAGTAAATCTGCACCAGCTACTGATACAGGTTCTAGGAAAAAAATCTTGGAACCAGTGGGCTAATAGATTAGTAGACAGCTGATTGCATATAAGTTTGCCATTCACATCCCATATCAATGAGAAACCTGCCATAGGTTTTAATGACTGTAGGAAAACCCAAGTTCAAACTTCAAGAGCATTAGAAGGTAGACCAATGCTAGACTTTACTTAAATTTTTTCTACAGGAGAAAGTCTGATGGATTTGCATTTTTTAACACTGGAAAAACAAAACATAAAAACTTAAAATCAGATGAGCTGTATTGGTCTGGAAGAGAAGAGAAAAAAACAGACTATAACACATTAAAATCCATACATTTTAAAATAAATGATTACACATGTGAATGTGTGGGAAGGGAATGAAGAGATGTACGGGAAAAGAACTGCAGTTTTTCTTTAGAGTATGTACTGCCAAATGATTGCTGGGAAAACCTTTTACTAGATAACCTTTTACTAGAATTCCTACCTTTGGACAAGATCCAGCGTTGTGTATCTACTGTACAAAAGCACTGCTGTGCAACAAAGCCCAGTAATCTGAATATAGTTTCAATTTTACCATCAGTTATTAAGGCCATCAGGACTTGGTACCCTACAGGAATATCACATCAGCAGAACTACTGTATATACCAAAAGTTCTTTATCCAGCCAATCTCTGGTAGAGAGACACTATGACTGGATATTTTTGTTACGGCTCCTACTACTGTTATGGTTGTTACATTTGAGCATTCTTGAGCTGCAACAGAAGCAACAGCTCATTAAAAAGGGCCTGATTTTTAGAGGTTCTAAAAACCTCCTATAGGAACCAAAGTAGTTCTGAAAACCAGTCAGCACAACTAGAAACTAAATATGAGCAACAGAGTCCAGCAGACACTTCCCTCATTCCATTTTCCTCATTGGCATATTTGATTTAGAGTTGGAATTCTTTCCTCGGGGTTTCCTCTCAGTTTATACAATTGCATAATATTTTCCGTATTATTCTCTATCCCCTTTTTAATGCAGCTTTACATCAGCAGTGGCCTGAGTATGTTCAGCAGAAGAGGCTATATCCCAGGTACCACAATTCTAGACGATAAAAATATCACAGCTATTAGTAGTAAAAGTCTTTAGATACCCCCCCCCAAGTTTCATGCAATAAAAGTGATGCAATGGTCTTAAGACCCTGAAGAAATTATATACATAACAACTTTAAAAGACTTTAGAAGACTAGCAACACTGTTACCTTGTTTATATATTAAACTACCTAGCTGCTATTTTTTGTAAAATGAATGAACTAAACCTTAAATTCCAGAAATCTGACTTCTAATACTCTTTAGCTATCTCAGAACTATAATATCAACCCCATAAGAAAATATGAAAGAATATGAAAGATCAGCTTACATTTCTAAATTATATAGAAATCTGGAAAAACTCATCAGATGTTTAATGTTTTTTAGATTATCGTTACTGTGCCATGAAAGCAGTGGCAAACCTGGCTCTCCAAAGTTAATTTTCTCAGAACGGCATGTTTTAAGACTCCCTTGGCTAGCTGCGGGTGGCATCTGGTCTACTGCCAATGTGTCAGACTCTCTGATCATCATCTGAGCTACAAATAAACAAGCATCCAACAGTTTTTTATTTTCATTTTCAGAAGATGAGGACGGAAGTGATAGAAGGCAATAACACCAAACCTAGTGCTCCTCTCCTGGCCCAACGATACCCCAGAATGGTCACGAAAGATGGGCATAGCACTCTCCAGATGGAGGGTGCTCATGGGAAAGGCCTCGCATATCTGAAAGATGCTTGGGGAATCTTAATGGACATGCGCTGGAGATGGATGATGCTCGTATTTTCTGCTTCTTTTGTTCTCCACTGGCTGGTCTTTGCCGTTCTCTGGTATCTACTAGCAGAGATGAATGGGGATCTGGAAATTGATCACGATTCCCCACCTGAAAACCACACTATTTGCGTAAAGTACATCACTAGCTTTACAGCTGCATTTTCGTTCTCACTGGAGACACAGCTCACAATTGGTTATGGCACAATGTTTCCAAGTGGAGACTGCCCAAGTGCAATTGCTCTACTGGCTATACAAATGGTACTGGGACTTATGCTGGAGGCTTTCATCACAGGTAATTAGCTCTTATTTCACTATTAAATACTTTATGAAATATGATTCAAATAAAGATGTTATGAAGGCACTGGGAGGGGGGACATGGCACAGGATACAGCCATGCTACTGAGCATTCTTAAAAATACAAAATTCCGTTCTAAATGGCTTGATAAGGTTTTACAACAGTCTTTACAAAAGACTACAACAGTGTAGAGACAAGAATTTAAAAAACTAATTGTGTAGTACTGCATGGTTCATGTGTAATTATTCCAACTGTTCAGTTCTTCAAACTTCCGAATAAGAAGTGTTTTAATTTGAATGCTCCTTCCTGCATTACTCTGATGTGTGAGAACAGTTAGTAGTATTATCTTTTATATAGATTTCAACAGATCTGCCCAGATACGTATGTGTGGCTTAAAATGAACTGTAAAACCCTAAGTAGGTTTGCCCAGAAAATAAGCTCTACTAGTTCAATGGGACATTTCCTGGTAACTATACTTAGTACTGCAGCCTAAGATATTTCACTGACAAAGTATCACTGAATATTACAGGGTTTTCAAACTCTATTTTATTTAAAGCCATTTTAAATGGGCTAATATACTGAAAAAATCAGGTTATTTCATATTTCTAGAAGCTTAAGAATCAATGTAAAATAATTAAAATGAGTTATTACAAACTACACCTACCAGATATGATACAGTATATTATTAACACAAAACTCTAAACCACAAAACAGATGCTGGCTCTTATTCTTCTCTTTAGTAAAGTTAACCAACATGGTGGCAAATAGATTGGCAAATATTTTAATCAGCAACTGATTTTTTTTTTAAAAAATTGTCCATAAACAGTGTTTTTATGGTTCAAATAATCACTGTGGCAGACCTATATAATTTCTCTATTATTATTAAATATAATGCAAATATTAATACTAGCATTAACATGTATCAAATACAGAACCATCTTCCTAATGGTGGCTAGTTTCTGTCTACTATACACTATGAAACAATCGTTAACTGCATGATCAGTATTTCAATTCTCTTTTTATTTAGGTGCATTTGTAGCAAAAATTGCCCGCCCAAAGAACCGAGCTCTGTCTATCCGGTTCACTTACTCTGCAGTAGTGACACACAGAGAAGGAAAGCCATACCTAATGTTCCAAGTGGCTAATACTCGCCCAAGTCCACTCACCAGTGTTCGGATTTCTGCAGTGCTTTATGAAGAACGGGAAAATGGTCAACTGTATCAAACGAGTGTGGATTTTCATCTGGACAGCATCACTTCTGAAGAATGCCCATTCTTTATTTTTCCCTTAACCTACTACCACTCTATTACTCCATCTAGCCCTCTAGCCATTCTCCTACAAAGGGAGGCTCATCGTCATTTTGAGCTAGTAGTCTTCCTTTCAGCTACACAGGAGGGCACAGGAGAAACATGTCAAAGGAGGACATCCTACCTACCATCTGAGATCATGTTACACCACCACTTTGCCTCCATGTTAGCTCGAGGCTCCAAAGGGGAATATCAAATCAAGATGGAGAATTTTGATAAGACAGTCCCAGAACTTCCAGCTGCAGACTCCAAAAGTTCCAAGAGGACTGATATGGAGATCCGTATCAATGGACAGCATATTGATAACTTCCAGATCTGTGAGACTCGCCTGACAGAATAAACTTCATTGGACTAGACTATCATGTCAATATTTTCTTTTTCCTTCCCATTTCCTTACCTTATTTTTTCCCCTCAATAACTTTGACTTCAGAAAAGTGTGCAAAATAAAGAGCACAGTGTGTTCATGGTGATGAGCCACTGGATTATCTGCACAAAAAGTCAGGGACAAGCAGCACTACCAAAATTCTGGGAAAACAGAAGTGCTACCTGCTGAATTCAGTAGACTATGATTAAAATACTGACCCTGAAACATGAGACTAAGACTCACAGTCTGGTAAAAAAACTGGCAAAAAAGTATAGGAGAGTAACATCTGTAGCAAAATGGACAAAACTTTAGTAACCTATCTCAGCTAAAAAAGAATTTTCACCTGGAAAGCTCAAGAGCCCTCAGATTCTTTGAATTAGTTATTTCTTGCTATAATGGTTACAAGAGAATATGCTGATGTCTAAACATGCCATGAAGAATGCTGCTAGTATTTTCTGTGGCAATGAAATAGCAAGCCTGCTGTGCTTGTTTATTAAGAAAAATCACAAGCATTTGCTGAAGCATTTGTTCCAGCAGCTAAGAACAAGTTCAACATCCGTAGGCATTTCTGTGTTGAAAGTGAACGACAAGAACCTTGATACGTATTAGACTCTTAACACTTTGAACCTGGACTCTTTTCACAATTATAAACAAGCAATATATTTAGCAGAAGAAAGAAACTAATTTGTAATTCTCTTGTGAAGGACAATCAACACCTCTTGTATCAGCTATGATACAAGTTTAAACTCACAGTCCTGATATCAGGAGGACACACTGTTGCACAAATATTCAGTTCAAACAATACAAAGATAAACTGGTGACTCTAAAATAATTATACAAACATGAAGCTTACTATGAGGCTTTGAACTCAGGCCCTGTGCCATGTTTGCTTCACATTTACCAGAACTAATGCTATTTTTTGAAAATGAACACTGTTTTTGAATGGTCAAAGAAACAATCTTATGGGTTCTTCAGATTTTTCAGCTAGAGAGAGAGAGAGATATCAATAATCTCTCTCTATTAAAAACCAAGAAAAACTACCAAGTATCATCAGCATCACTAAATATTTTCATGTGGAAGGACAATTAAAAGGCTCCTGTCAGAAAACATAAGTATCAATATTTTTACTTTCAAATGGCCATTTAGTTATTGACTTGTAATTATGAAGAGCCTTGCCTTTAGCTCTTGAACATGGATAAACATATTTATATGTATATACTAGTGTTGATGTCTTGTTATCAAACCATATCATGAAAAGTATTTTCTAAGAAACTGTGTTTCTCTTTACCAAATTGAAAGAATGGTTTTGTGACTGAAGTCATGGTCAATTGTCATCAAGGGAGGGGGCGCTCTGGAAAACTAGCTGCAGGCTGTCAGCTTCTAACTGCTAAAAGGTCTTAAGGCAACTGGGGGGAAAGGTTTTTTATTAATGCTACTAATGCTGATGTTCCGTTTAAGCACCTGCTATTGCAGTCAGGCTATACTCAGATGAGAGGAAGTGCATTCTGCAACTGAGCATAAGAGAGGAAGCAGTCATGATAACCTTATATTTAGAAGTAATTTATATCTGGAACTGTAGCAGTAGATCCTCATGTTCTCTTATAGGGTTTTGAACATATTATTCCCTTGTCTGTGCTGAGGCTTTAATCTTTCATTCATGGTGAACTGTAATAATGGTTTAGCCCAATGCAGAGATGGATTAGCAATAGCAATCACCATTTTGGATTAATACACATTAAATTGTATTTATGCTCACTATATTCTTTGTTCATCATGGTCACTTTAAAGATTTCTCTCCCCTTTACAACATTATCAGTCACATTAAAAACCCACAATTTTTAATCTGTGTGCAGTTTTAACCTTTGTTATACCCTAACTCAATCCAAACTGCAATCCAACCATCCATCTACCCACTAAGATTAAAACAAGTATTTGAGAAGAGCCCACTGCTTAATATAGTCAATGTGTACAATAAAACTGCTACAAAATTCTATTCAAGAAGTAAATATTCCAGTCATGATATGAAGTACTTTGTGTAGATGGTCACTCTGTTTGTCTTACCATACTAATCTAATTTCTGATATAGATACTGATTTACAAATTCAAATTGTTCTTGTAAACCAATAGTAGCTATCTGGAGCTATCTGTTTAAATTTGAGCACTATGCCTGTTACAAGGTATAAAGATGGGTTAGGCAACTTCCAGTGCAGTAATTGTAGACAAGTCCCACTGAAATCAGTGGGCTTAGAGCAGAGTAATCAGCATAAGACTGCACTGCTGCTGACTGAGGACTACACTGAAAATATCCTGAGATCTGCAGCTAACTTCCATATGAAAAGCAACAAAAAGTCTTCTGGCACTTTAAAAACTAACCACTATCACTGCATAAGCTTTAGTGCGCCAGAGTCCCAGTTCCACAAGACACTGCAGCAGTTACCAGGGCTACTACTCTGGAACTGATCATATTAAAAAGTGAGCATCTGAGCTGTACATGTAATTAACATTAACTCGACTACCTTCAGTTGCTGTCCCTTCCTCAAGCAATAGTTATCTACTCTCCCTTGGACACAATCCACTTAAAATTATTATTTATTTCATTAGATTTCTTGCCCACCCTTCCCCACTTGTCGGGGGCTTAGGGTGGTTTACAACAGACTAATTCAATACAATAAAACCTGCTAAAACCACAAAAATTCAATAATAAAACATTTAGCATTTCAGTATTAGAAAACATGTTAAAAACAAGATGGTATTTCTAGCGTTCAGTCATGGGGGAGAAGGGTGGGGTGCCAGGCAGATGTAAAGAACCATTGCTGGCCTCAACCAAAGGCCTGATGGAATATCTCTGCCTTACATGCTCTGAGAAACTTTAATGTCAGGCAGGGTGTGGATGTCATTCAGCAGAGAGTTCCACCAGGCTGGGGCCAGGGCCAATAAGGCCCCAGCCCTTTTCAAGTTATCTTTGGGGCCAGGAACCACCAGAAGATTCTTATCTGCTGATCTTAGTGCCTTTCAGGGGACATATCGCGAGAGGCGGTCCCAAAGGTACGTAGGTCCCTGACTGTTAAAGGGCTTAAACACATTTCTGTCCTACTGATTTCAATACAGATGCTTAAATAACTTCCACTGACAACTGGACAAGTGCTTAGCTTCCACTGGATCCTCCCTATGTTTTCTTTTAAACATCTTTTATCTAGAAAATTGATAATTAAAAGATGATCTACAATCTCATTTAACCTCAAAACGATCTTGTCATGTAAGTTTGCCATGATTTCTCTGAATAGGTGAGTAGCCCAAGAGTATCCACTAAAAATATTTAGATGAGGAAAAACTACAAATCTTTTGTTGCATTTATTATGCTTCTGCAGATTATGAATTAAAATAAAACGAGTGTCTCATTTCTAGGTTTCAAGTGTTTTAACATTTCTCTCTACAAAGGATGGAATGCAGAAACACTTCTAGTAATCATAACTTTAACTTTCAGGATTCTACCAAAACAGCATAAAAATGCTCTGGAAATCCTATCATTTTGTGTCCTACCTCCAGAAGATGCTTGGTAAAATACTGTCGTTATCAACACATATGCATGCAATTAATTACTGTTTCCTAGGGAACAAGAACTAAAATTGTGCATCTTCTATTGTGTAGCAGATACATTGTTGAATCAGTATCTCCAAGTACTTCCTCAGCCCTTAATCCCACTGGTTTATGCTCTGGGTGCTGTCATTGTGCAGCCTAATTTGCCCTACAGCAATTTTGTTAGGAAAAATTAGTAAAATCCTTTACTGTTTACGCAATGAAAAGTGTTATAAAATGATAAAAAATAAACTTCCAAATATTAATATAGTGTATAACGAACATTACTAAATTTAACAAACAGACTTGAAGGAACCAGATGAATTAAAGCTATGGAAGACCAAAAACAATAGATTTAGAAACATGTTTTTTAATTCTGCCTTACCAGACTAAGTCATAAGAACAAAAATAGTACAGCAAAACCAAATAACTTAGATGCTTGAAAGGGGATTCAAAGGGCATTAAAACAGATGAAGATTTATACAATTTTCAGGCACGGATCACCATAGAAATCTGGCATTGTTACAAGATGCAGGATTTGGATATCTAAAAAAAATCCTCCTTATACAGAGGAGGGCAAAGTATGTTAGGCTTTAAAATAGGGGTGTGCATTTGGTTTACCCAAACAAATTAAGAGTTTCTTTTTGCTACCTATGTAGCTGAGCCCAAATAAACGCCAATATTATTCGGCTTTTATTTGGGCACAGCTATGAGAAGACTTTTAAAGATACCATAGTCTCTTTAAATGCCTTTCACTAGCCAAGTTGTGGCACCGCGGCAGCAGCACAGCTTGGAGAAGGCATATAAAGAGAGTCTTTTTAAATGCTTTCTCCAAACCCCGTCTTGGTGACGGCGGCACGACTTGACATGTGAACTCAGAACTACCCCCCACTGAAAGTAATGGAAGATGGGGCACCTTCTTTGGGGGCCCACAGAATTGGACCCCCTGGACCAATCTTTTTAAAACCTGGGAGGTTTTTTGAGGAGAGGCACCAGCAGTTATGCTGCAAATTTGGTGCCTCTATCTCAAAAAACAGCTCCCTGTCGAGCCCCAAATTGATTCTCCATTATACCCCATGGGAACCAATGGTCCCCCATGGGATATAACGGAGTTGAAAAAAATTGGGTTTCCTGAATATTTCTTGAATCTGAATACCATACTGGAATTTGGATTTGGGAATATTGGGAAATAGTGATATTTTCCAGGTTCAATATACCTGAACCCCCCAAAAAAAACATTTTAGGGGGTTTTTTGCACATCCCTGCTCTCAAATCCTCCTGACTTTCTGCAGTAGTGGGTGCTTAGCGGCTGCTGGCACTATTAAAATCTCTCTTACAAGAGTCTTTGGATCCTCTCTTCTGCCTGCTAGCAGAGGAACTGTTCATCAAAAAACCTGAGCAACTTTCAAAAGCGTACCACAATGCTAGAAGGAAACAAAGAAAAAACTCTGCTGTCTCTGTAAAGGGTATGATGGAGACCTTTCCTCCAAATACCTTTTTTATAGTCTGAGCGATGAAAAACTAGAAATATGACATGTATTAACATACCATACACATGTATATTCTGTCTATCTGCAAACTTGCATTCTTCTGGACTACCATCTGGTAAACAATGCAATCCAAACCAACAAATCACAAATTAAATATAGTCTGGGCGGTCCTGGTCTGTACTTCAGCATTCTGCTAACTAAGTGAGAAGATTTCCACTAGCAGAAGAGGGTCTTCATGCCAGATTCATTGAGCAGAGTGGTAGGATACAACTCACTATGTTTTTGGTCGGGAATCTTTGGGCTGCCGAAGATTAAGGATCACGCTTTACAATAATTATACTGCAACTCTCAACCTCAAGATTAAAAGGATTAATTTTAAATGAAATAAAACATTAAATATTTAACATAGGTTGTCTTCAGAAACTCAGTGCAAGACTTCAACTTGTCTAAACCTAAAACCTACTTCCCCTTATTACCTTCAGATTGGGCTAGATCTTATTACCTTAAAGGCACTATAAGCTACATACCAAAATTGTTTCTATATTGTAGATAGAAACATGAATCTGATATTATTGATAAATCAAGGTATAGACTGCTACATCTAAACTTCAATTTCAAAAAAAAAAAATACATACACATACCTGGTTCTTTTCGCCCTGGTTTTTCAAATCTCCTGTCGCCCCTGAAAATTCAAAGAGCAATTTTACATAAGCATTCAAAAGCATCTGAACTTTTAAAAATGTCAAAGTTTAGAAGAAAAGTTATTTCAGTAATTAAGGAATTATATGTTGAAATGATTTTAATTAAGTTTTAATTGCATTATTTTGACTTAGACACATAAATTTTAGATGAACTTCAGATTAAAAAAGATGAATACAATCACCAATTTAAACTCTCCATTTGCCCATATAATCCAGTATTAACTACATTTCACAAGCCTTTAATTTTAACCATTATTCCTTCAATTTTGTCAATTACAGTGGGAAAAGCAATCCATATTCTTTCAGTCTTTAATCTGATGTTCTCTGCTACGCCATGTTTGTACCTTCCTGATTTTTTAATCCAATCAGATTTTAAAAATAAGTTATTTGAAAAAGCAAAGTTATTTATAAAATATAAATATTGTGAAAATATTGATTGACTGCAAAAATATAAGCAATGTTTCAGAGGAGGTTTAACCTCATCTTGATCAATC
Source organism: Lepidodactylus listeri (assembly GCA_029233225.1). NCBI lineage: Eukaryota > Metazoa > Chordata > Lepidosauria > Squamata > Gekkonidae > Lepidodactylus > Lepidodactylus listeri. The sequence continues at coordinate 58,202,099 of JARCFY010000005.1, read as the reverse complement.
GCTGTACCTGTTTCCACTGTACTATCTGGATCAATTTATTTCAACTGATTAGTATGTAGCTGAGTTTTCTTTGGGTGGAATACAAAGAACCAATCAGATTCAACACAAGAGGCCTGTGTCTATCCTTTTTTCTTTGAACCGCTAGCCCACATGTCAAACCATCAATTACTTTAGAAATTCCCCTCAAACTTAAAAGCAGTTTGCTGTGTAGTGCACACACCTGCTAATCAAGCAGAACAAGTCTGAAGCCATGAGGTAACCATTAGGCCTCTGGGAGGTCACAGAACTTGTTCCATAGTTCTTACTAGGGGCATTTATAACAGAAATCCCAAGCCAAAACTATACATTAAAATCACTGTTTTGGGTCATTGCCTCAGGTTCCCAGAATGGTATTAAGAATCTGGGATTCTTAGTGAAATGAAACTACCCTTCCCAAAAAACCACACAGTTTCAAACTTGGATGTTTACTAAGCCGGCAGGAGCAGAAATTAGCTACTTTTTGAGGACTTAATAAAACAGAGCCACTATTACAGCATGTTGCTGAGATTTGGGAGGGGTCTGGAGAAGAGAGGGAAGACTGCATTCCATATGATTTTGGTGGCATTGCGTGTTATGATTGCTGCATAGGAGACCCTCAAATTGGCTGTGCATTAAAACAAACTATGTCTGCAGCATCAGTGCAGAAATATGATACTTTACTGGGACCCAGGAAAACAGAGCTGCTTCACTACACGTGGCTAAGGGGGTCTGGAGAGGAAAGGGAGGACTGTGTTATGTGCCATGATTGCTGCGCAGGAGATCCTTGAATTGGCTGGGCATTAAAAAGAATGGTATTTGCAGTGCACAGAAAATGGTCCTGATAATCTAGAACATGATTTTCAACCTGAACCAGTAATGCCCTACCCAAAATGAAGCAATCACAGTAAAAAAATCTCCCTCCGAAAGCCTGGATATGAAACTGTAACAAAATATTTCTTGGCATACGCCCCTAGTTCTTATTGACTTTAATCTCTTCTCAAATCATTTCTCTATAAAATAGCACAAATACATTTTCAGTAGTTACTCATTCTTTTTCTGATTACAGGCTTGTACTAATTAATGATTTCATGAAATCAACTTCATGTCCATCCAATATTCCCCATGGGGTAACGTCTTGTTAAGCTAGTATTTTAATTCATCAATACCATCCAATTTTTCATTTCACTTTTAGTTATCCAGTAGTGTTTATAAAAATATCTGTACCCTACTGTTGATTCAGAGCCTCACAATTTTCAAAATGGTAAGAATCTTAGGGCCATTTCATATATCGTATACAGAAAAACTGCCCCTCTAGTATAAGGAACTGAAACACATCTAGGGCTGCCAAGTCCCCCCCCGGGGGGCAGGAATTCCCCCGCTAAATGGGTCCCCAATCCACCTGTCTGGATGCGGCTGGTGGCGGGAACCCCACCCCCGAAGTGGCCAGATCAGGCCAATGTGCCCGGCACGATGACATCACCCAGAAGTGACGTCATCACACTGGGCATGTCGCCGGGCAACCCTCTAGCGATCACCCTGAAAACTCTATGGTACTATAGAGTTTTAGGGCGATTACCAGCACGTTGCCCAGCAACGTGCCCAGCGTGATGACATCACTTCTGGGCAATGTCATCGCGGTGCGTGCATGGGGACTCCCAGAGAGGGCCCAGGACTCCCCTGCTATTAATTCGGTAAGACCTGGCAACCCTAAGCCTAACTCAACTCCCTGACACCTGTATAAAGATTATAAAAGTGCAAGCATAGGTTTGTCACATTCAGCTTTGTCATTTATAGATATATATACATATCTAAAAATAAAATGTATAATGAGCTCCCCTACAAGTGTGAACTTGTAAGGACAGCCAGAATTGTACCAACAAAGCCAATTACCCAAGTTCCAAAAAAGATGCAAACCACTTTATAGGTTTTTTAAATTACCTTTCCTCCCAACTCTGTGATCTGTGCATTTCTCTGCCCCCTCCACGGCCAAAACCACTCTCAACTTCATCAAAACTTCTTTGGTAGAAACCACTTTCTCCTCGGCCTCTGCCTGAAAAGATACAATGGTGTTGAGGGGAAAAATTAAATATATACATATACAACAATATACAATAATGAATTACAATATCTTGAAAAATACATAAGGTCAAGCCCCATCTTTTAACTTATGGTTTGGAACAATAAATATAAAAGACCATCTTATAATAAACCTATCCACATAAACATACATTAATTTAATCAAAAAAGCAATCCACATAATACTGTACAACCAAATAGAAATTGTAGGAGGTTCTACTTGTTTCTAGCATGCTGCAATTAATAATTAGTAATTAATAAACTCAATATCATCTCCACATCTGAATTCTCCACCTGACTGCTAAAGGTAACACAGCAAAGTCATCTTAGGGTCAGGTGGCATATTATACCCTGTAACTACCTGTACTTCTTCTAATCGTTACCCATTCACTAAGTATCTATAATTAAGGAATTCTTGGTTCAATAATATCCTTCCTCTCCACATACAATTTTTTCAAAACAGGCTTTAGCATGTCATTATATGTTTTACTTAATGCAGATAAAACATGCCTAATCTATTTATTCTCACTATTTCCTACTATTCCTACTATTTCATCATATGATAATATTTTCTTATTTTTGCTAGGCATTTGATGGCATATTGGCTAGCCTCCTCCCACTGCTGCATATTTCTTAAGTAGGTTAAATCATGTAGCTGTTCACTGGTATCAGTGGAGATATCCCTGGACTAAAAGGAGACTTAAAATTGTTCCAAACCAAGAAATATAAATTCAAACTTCATTTTCATTCTTGAAACCAGACGAGAAACAGTTTTCTCTTAGGTAATGCTTCAATTGCTGACCATCACAGCATCATGTTAAGCCTAGCTGCTTGAAAATATCAAGTACTTCTAACCCTCCAATCTGGATTCCCAGATAAAGCGTTATTGATGCAATCCGAGAAAGTTTATCCTTCTCTATGAATCTAAGAATCCATTTTTGCCACTGTTCTGTTATTACTGGCCTAGCCACTAATGGTACCTTATTAAATAGAAAAAGTATTTTAGGTGGCACAAGGTGATACCACCTAATAATATATAGACAGTTTATTCCAGTTAATATCTAGTAATTGTTACAAAATTCATTCAGGATCACCATGATTAGAGATTCCTGCACTTCGCGAAAATTGAATTTATATAATTTTCTCATTAAGTCAACCCTCATTGATTTTTTATAGAGCATGGCTTTCCAGCAAAGTACTAGCTGCTTTGTAGAAGGAATTGGGAATTGGTGGCCAACATGTGGAATCTAATGCACAAAGAGCAAGAGAGCACAAGGGATGGGTGCAAATACAAAACTTTGCACTCCTCTTCGCTATTTCCCTACCCCGGCTCCTTTACGTTCTATTTTCTCTAGTGAGAATATTAAAGGGAAGGAAGTCAAGCTAAGAAAATTCCATGACCACCCCAAATGAAACAGAATACTGAATAATTCCATTCTGACACCTCTCACATGTAGTTTTAGTACCTTTCCCACTTTAAACTATACTGTGACTTCCCAGTCAGGTTTATATCAGCTGAAGTCATTAAGAGTTAAACTAGAAAAAGGGGAGGGAATAATCACATGGCAGTTATTTCTGTTGCTTTTAACAGTGAACATATGTTCCATCCTACATTCTTGCCACTATCCCATTCTAAAACAGCACAAACTTGGCTGGAAAGTTTGACTGGTAATATCACTTTGGCTGCAGTGGTAGGAACAGTACAGGAATATCACTGCCCAATTCTATCACAATCTGAGTAAACTCAATAGGAGCTGACTATACAATGAACAAGTGTCTTTACATTCATTCCCTCGGCTATTTAGCTGAATTCATACATAGCTTATTTTAAAGTTTCAGTGTTTTCTCAGGTGTGGTGGGCAGGTATTCTCTAAATGCATGGTTGTTTCATTATACTACTCATTTTGAACAGCAAATTTAAGAATATTGTGCTAGAACACAGGTTCTCATTTTCCTTTTTTACCATCTGTTGGCAGTTCTATATCATTATTTATAACCTCCCCTATCTTCTGAGCTCACGGTTTCACTACACCTTGTCTCAGATACTATCAAAAAGCCACTTCACATATTCTCCCATTACTAATTTCATGAACAGTGGTTGAGTATCAGTAAAAACAGAACAAAATACACATGTAATAACCTCTTTGGTTACCTATTGGTACCACAACTCTCCTCTGTATATTTTTTTGGTAACTGGGTGCCTTTGCCAGTTCTTTGCAGAAAGTTCTCTGGCTTACTGGCTTACTCAAAACATTTATTCCATCATTCTTCCAAAGAGAGGGAAAGCACATGTGATTACACATCCCCAAAACCTTTATATCGGGTGAATTGGTTTAGTTTTGTTAAATTCTACAAAGACATGTATTCCCACTACAATGGTGTTACTTTGTGTTCACAAAACATCTCACCTCGGCCTCTAGAGGAACTTCGACCTCGAGGAGCCCCTACCACTGTTCCTCCTCCTCGCCCCGTCAATCGCAGGACGGCAGCACTATTTACCGACATAGAGAAATTTCTCTGCCAAAGGAAGGGAACATGAGCGAATTATTTTATAAAAACAGGATCATAAAAATCAGGCCTATCCTGCTGCTTCCTTGCTGAAGTATAAAATATTACCTGCAACTGAAATCACTTCCATGTGAGATGCCAAGATGGTAGAATACAACGACAAATGAATATCAAAATAGGACCTGGGACACCTGGATTTAAACCCTTATCCATTATATTACCTTCCTTTTTTTTTTTAATCAAAATGAATTTTGTATATGCATTTCATTTTCAAAGAAGGATGTTCTACAACATTTGGGACATCAGTTATGCAATCACTTGCATGTTTCTATGATGGACATTCCCAACGGCAAGGAAGAATGATCTTTTTCCTTCCTCGGATTAGATGAACCATGAAGTGGCTTATTTTTCAACTCAACCAGATTATGACTATAAAAAAAGGAATCAGATGCCTATTTAGACATGGTCCTTTTATGAGAAACATTGCCTAGTGAAATTATGCTAAATAACATAAGGATGGGTTGGTTTCTTAATATTTCAGACCTTTACAAAATAATTCTTCAAATTAAACATAAAGTATAAGGGGATATATGAGAATGTCATGATTCTGAGCTAACACCACAATCATAGCCAAGCAGGGCAGCTAAATGCTGCAATACCTGACCTACCACCCCATCTCCTATTTCCTGATACCACAGTTAAATTTTAAAGCACCCATAGCAGCCCTTTAAAGCTGGGAACCTAGTTCCATATTGCTGAGAAAGCTTAGCATGATGCTAAGTGTGAACACAACTATCCCTTTCTCACTCTGTGTGCTAGAAATCCAATAAAAATTATTAATAATATTTGTATGGCATTGTGTGTAGAATAGCCAGGAGATTCGAAGATTGTCTGGCAACTGTAAGTTCTAGCTCTTAAGAGTTATGCACCACTAAGTGATGAGCTAGACTTATTTTTGGTGGCCAGTTTGGTGTAGTGGTTAAGTGCACCAACTCTAATCTGGGAGAACCAGGTTTGATCCCCCACTCCTCCACTTACACCTGCTGGATGACATTGGGCAAGCCATAGTTCTGGCACAGTTGTTCTTGACACAGGGTGTCTGTTGTGGGGAGGGGAAGGGAAAGGAGTTTGTAAGCCGCTCTGAGACTCCCTTGGGTAGTGAAGGGCAGGGTATAAATCCAATCTCCTCTTCTTCTTCTTTAGAGGGTGAGAGAGCTCTGAGAGAACTGTGACTGACCCAAGGTCAACCAGATGGCTTCATGCAGAGAAGTGGGGAAACAAACCCAGTTCTCCAGATTAGAGTCCACCACTCTTAACCACTACACCACCAATATTCCCCATTAAGGATGGGGAAGAAGGGAGCACTTGTTTATATGTATATATATATATGCACAGAGAACAGCTGTTTATGCCATGTTGAAGGAATACAGTTCAGCACTATAGCAGCTTCTGTGGAGCAACTTAGGGATTTGGCAATACCTTTTTAAAGGGTGAGAACAGGTAACATGGACAGCCCAGAGGCAGGGTACATCTGGCTTGTCATGACTGCTTGCCATAGAACAACTGCTACTTGTCCCAGGCAGACTGCAAACCTATGACGTTACACCCAACCTGGAAAAGTACTTGCACAACAATTGCACTCTTGCCAAAAAAGAAAAGAAAAAAAAAGCTAACCTTCATTTGAAGATTAGCATGAGCTGTTTATCATCAGTAAAATAATCTTCCAAATAGTTATTGATGTATGTCGCTCACAGGTCATCATTTGCATCACAACTGGTAAAGCTACTACTCTTTTCTTTACAGTTATTAAGTTTTAGCACCTACTCTACTTGTTCTAGGATAGTATCCTGCAACCACTTTTTATTAAAAAACTGACACAGCATAAAACTTACTGCATTGAGGTAATATGTGTAAATTTACCTGCAGACAAGACTTGACTCATATTCCAAATGAGATGTGAAATTTAAGATCATGCTTCTGCCCTCCTCTTCAGCTCCACAAGCACAGCACCCAAATTTTCCTCTTGTTTTCCTCCCACTATATTAACACCAACAGCACAGAACTCCTCTGTGTTAAAGTTTCTTTTTCCCACTAGGCAAGCTTACTAATATTTGTCTTCCATGTGCTCCCTTCAGGTCCTCATTTGTGATTTAGGAGAGTGGGAGATTCCTTAAAATGCCATTGTCTTGTTGGTGAGAGAATGAAGGGAAATCTGGAGGTTTTAAAAATTTACTTGAGTTGCCTTCTTGTAAGTTCAGGAAAGAGTGCGCAGTCTCTTCATTTTATCCCCACTACCTCTAAAATAGATTAGCCTGAGAGACTGCAGTTGGCTCAAGGCCACTTGGTGAGCTTCAAATCCTGAGTAGGGATTTATATCAAAGTCTTCTCATTCCTCACTCAATATCCTATTTATTGCACTATGTAGGCTGTCTCTAAAGTAGAAAAGGCACAAACTGACATGTTATCATTCTGTGCAGGTAACTAGCTGTTGTAATGGGTAGCCATGTCTGGCTGCTCCCCATCACAGCTGAGCAAGAAGGGAAGGTGGAAATTGCTGCTTTTGGCACACAGTGGTGGGATTACCCAATGTTCTTATTCACCACCCATGGCTCCTAAAATGAAAGGGATGGCTTGTGTACATATGTGTGTGGGGGGGAACTCCCCTTCCTTTAGAGTGATACAGCCTCAACTGCTTGAATGTTAGAAGTCCAATTTGCAGTATGCAAGGGAAGTTCCAGGAAATCACTGATTTCCCAAGAATTATCAGCCTTGACTTCTTCTTATAAGTCTATCAGCTTTCACATCTGAGTCCATCTCTCTCAAAAGATGCAACCAACATCACATCAGTACTGTTTGTATCTGGGAATGAGACGTGTTCTTGCATTTGTATATTCTAGCCTTCTCCCATTAATCAAATTTAAGACTTATAAAGACCTCATTTTTCATTTGCTTGAGACCAACCTGTTCTTCTTCTGTAAATGGTACTAGTGCCAATGGTGGTAGGGACTCCTCCTGTAGAATGGGCAGAAACTCCTTGTCCAGAAGGTCTGAGGGTACCTGGAAGTTAATTGGGGAGGGGGAGGTAAGGGGAAAACACTGACTCTCAAAACACAAATGGCAAAGAAAGCCACTTTAAAAAAAAAAGCATGTAAAACTTAAGATATTTTGTTTCTACTTTCATTTTACATCTTGTAATATTTGTCCAGCCATAGATAGAAACAATACAACATCAAAAGTACAGCATGCAGTAATGTTACAAAAATTACAAAACATTAAAACAACTGTATGCTATATTTCCCGCAATATATTTATAAAGGAGACTTCATTTAAAGTTAAATGCATCTATCATGTGAAGTAAATATGTCCATACAATCCGTCATAGAAAAATGCAGAAGCCAAAGAATTAATATACAAAATTAATATATAGAAAGCCCTTTTCCTAGGTAATCTTTGCAGTTTTTCAGACCTCTGGTCCTTCCTCAGGAACAAAGAACAACTTCTGAGAATCTCATTCCAGCTCCTTACAAGGTAATGTTTTTCTATTATTTCAATGTTGGGCAAGGTCTCCTTAGCTCTAACCAGCACCCCTAAAGGTTGCTTCAGTGTACCAGGATCAAAACATCACTCGCAGCTTACAAACTCCTTTCCCTTCCCCTCCCCACAACAGACAACCTGTGAGGTAGGTGGGGCTGAGAGAACTCTTTTCAGATCTGTCCTTGAGATCTGCCCACAGTCATCCAGCAGCTGCAAGTGGAGGAGTGGGGAATCAAACCTGGTTCTCCCAGATTAGAGTCTGTGCACTTAACCACTACACCAAACTGGCTCTTAATTTTGTATATTAATTCTTTGGCTCCTGCATTTTCCTATGAAGGATTGTATGGACATAGCGAGAAACCAAACATTTCCAGTACCGTAGTTAATTGTGTTCTTGTCTCCCACACTGTCCCTGACACTCAGCACATAAATCAACAAAGCATCTTTATGACCCCTGTTCCTATAGAAAAAAGAACCTGTTTGCTGATGGCTGCTACAGCATGCCACAGCAGTTTTTCCTGCCCAGTCTCTCTAAATTAGTGTCACGGGGAATGAAGTGCACTCAAGCAGACTGGAATATGGAATTTGCTACTATTGCTGCAAAAAAGGAAATGGGCCTTTGATAAGATGGATAATTGTGCTCTAAGGTGGGGAAGCAGCAAATATTTGAGTTTGGGGTCTAGATCAGGAAGATGTCTATTTACTTCATTTATACCCCACTTTTCTTTCCAATGGAAACCCAAAGTGGCTTACAATGTCCCACCACCACCACCATTTTGTCCTCACAACACTGAGGTAGGTTAGGCTAAGTGTTTTACTGTCCCGAAATCAACCAGCAAGTTTCCATGACAGTGGATTCAAACTAGATCCTAATCCAGCGCTCTAACTACTACACTACATTGATTCCAGGTTATTATTGCAGTAACTCTGAAATGGAGATGAGGCTGAAAGGCTGTAAAGTCCACAGTAAGCTTTCCAGCTGAGAGCTGAGATTTGAACCCAGGTCTCCCCACTCCAAGGCCAATACTGGCTGCAGTCACACACACTAAATAATCCACTTTCAATGCACTTTCGAATTGGATTTTGCTACTTCACACAGGAAAATCCAGTTGGAAAGTGCATTGAAAGTGGAGTATTTAGTGTGTGTGAACGCAGCCACTATTTACTATACAACACTGATTCTATTAGGGGTCAGAAGACAGAAGAGGGGAGGCGAGGCGAGGCGAGAGGAAGATAAAATTGTCACTGTCAGATATCTGAGTGGTAGAAGGTATTCTGCAGTTCGAGATCTAGCCAAGTTCATGGTAATTACAGAAGGATCTTCGCAGGATTCTTGCTGTTCCAAGCACCACTGCCTTATGGAGCTGAGCTGGTGTTATTTGCTCAATGTCCAGAATGTCCGGGTGTTTCTTGGGACTTCCAGGCACTGCTCCAAGGGCTCCAATGAAAACTGGCATGATGATCACCTCCTTCTCCCAGAGACGCTCTAACTCTAGCCAGAGACCTTGGTATTTTGTGATCCCTTCCTATTCTTTCTGTTCTGCTGTCTCCTGAAATTGCAGTGTCAATGATCCAAAACCTATTTATCATTTTTAATACAACTATGATATTGGGGGTGTTATGCTTCAGGTGTTTATCGGTTTGTAGGAAGTCTTAAAGAATCTTTGTTTCATCACTCTCAGGATCTTTCCTGGTTTGTGCTCTCATGAATTTCTGGCTGATGGTAAACCATTCTTGTACAGATTCCAGTGCAACATAGCTGCAACTCTTTATAGTCAGTTTCAGCAATTTTACTGCAGGCACTGACCATTGTTGTTGTTGTAGTAGTAGTAGTCAAAAGAATGTCATACAAATCCTCAAAATATTCCACCCAGCTTCTTCTGAGGAATGTTTAAGATCAGACCTATGTAGCTTCTTCTTCCAAAACAGAGAGAGCTGTGTCTCCTTGCATAACAAGCAATGCACTTTACACATGTACTTGCACAGTGGCACAAGAAGCTTATAGTCAAAACACAAGATCACACAGTTTAAAAAGTAACACATTTATCATATTTTTTAAAAGTTACTCTTTCTTCAAGCTATTTCTATTTATATGTCTGCATAATCTGTCATTTCCCACATGAACTACAGTTCACAGTTGGACTAAACACACTTAGTACCTTCCAACTACTGAATGTATTAATTTATGCCATGCTGAGTTATATGGACATATGAATACAAATAGCTTGGACATATTTTCAAAAGGTTTAAGATATTTTACATAATATAATATATATGGGGTTTTCTTGACTGCATGATTTTGTCTCAGTTATCTCTGGTATTTGATTTTTATCCTAGAAGTGAGCATTGTTTTCTCCTTGATCGGGTATTAAATACACCATTTTCCACATTTACCAGCCCCTCTATTGCTACTTACCTTATTATCTTTCAGGAAAAGTGCTAACATTTCTTCTCTCCCATAGCGATAATCCGCTAATTTATACTTTGGCAAAGCTGGAGATAGAGGTGGAGATGTCACACTTCCACCGCTAGACAAAGCTCGCAGCCTATAATAAAATAAAAAAGAAGGAAATTAATGTGACAGGTTGCTTATATCAAATCAGAGGGTGGACTTTTAGAATACCAAAGACATCAAACAGAAACCCCATGCTGTCCTACAGAAGTAGCTGGAGAAAACTATTTTACCTAACTTTAGATGAAAGGCCTTAGTATCCACACAATACTCTTGAATACATTTCACATAGTATGCCCATATACCAGGTGTTATGATGTTTTTTGGTTTGATTTCAGGCAGGGTTCAATTGTGACTGAAGTCGTTCATTCCAATTTGGTTCTGGTAGGTTAACAGAGACTTGGTAGCCACTCAGGCACACCAGAACTAACCACAATCCCATTCACATTATGATTCTGAACAGCACATGTGTTAAGGTGATTGATGTCATCCCAATACTGCATCTAGGTTTACACAAGCTAGCCAACAAGATTTAGAAACCCAGAGGAAAGGAATAAGATGGCCAGGATCCAAAGAACCACAAAACTAGTTTTCACTGCTCAAAGAGGCTTTTGTTTTGCCTCTAATAGTAGCCCTTCTCGTGTTATGTATGGATAATTAGTTCTAGATCCAAAGGGAGTTTCAAAAAAAGTTGTAACATGGTATGAGAGGTCAACTGTACAATGGATAAAAGTAAAAACAATTCCAAACAACTAGTAGAAGTCTTTTGCCTGAGTTAAAGAGGCTTTTTAGGGAGGAGAAAGAAGCTTATTCAGAAATATTTGAATCTGAACTATACAATGTAATGGAAATTTAATATATCATGCATTCTCTTGCTCAGTCGACATCCACCTCCTCTGTTGTGAAATTCCCTGTCTCTAACCTTTCAGAATATGGACACTGGTAGGCTACTGTACTCTGCACTGGCTTTGGACCATAAAGGTCTAACCATCACAGATGCAACCTGTCAAAGAACTCACTATTTAGTAAAGAGCTATGTATACACTGATCCTCAGGTTAAAGGTCAGAAAGAAATGCTTTCAACAACATCTTTTAGGAGTTACAGAGACTAGCTGAGCATGCAGGAAGCACTCCACAGTGCACAGAAATGCTATCCTCTTGCTTGCCTTTACCCGGCTGTTTACCTTCACAGCCTGCTCTACAATGGATTGCAGTATGAAAGCAGCGGGTCTCTGTCCTGCCTGCTGCTTTCTAGCTCTTGAAGACTGAAGAATATAGAAGCCTAGACAAACCCAAAATGTATAAAATTGTTCCTATATTCATTCTGGTTGGGATCAGCATGAGTACTACCACCATTACTCTTATTCTAAACCAGTTGTCCGAGTTACTGAGGATACAGTAGAAAGATCTGCTTTGTTTAGATAGTTCTCCCCCCCTCTCAAAAAAAATGGTTCTTGTTTCAGAAGAAAAAAAATACAAGTTCACTGTGGTTTTTGGTTCAGACTAAGCTTGATGATCTCAAAAATAAGGAATATATATATTTCTAATGTCTTACCAAACTCTTAGCTTTGGGATTTTACTTTAAATAAAAACTGTTGTTTTATTTAGATGGTGTCCAAACCATAATCTGGATGATGAGGAACATGCCTTGGGATTTCATGTTCCAATGTCTTTCCTTTTCTGAGTTGGCCTCTGATCATAGTTTTTCATGCTATCCAAAGTATTCAACTCTGATTACTACTAAGTTTAGCCATCATTCAGATATCAGAGTAAACTCCAATCACAACAACCTGGAGAAGAAAAGGGGAGGAAGAAGCATGTGAACCCCATTGCTCCAAACCATGCTTTGTAGGATCAACTGTGTAATGTCTGACTTGGGACAGCCCAGCTGCTAGGATACGGAATAGGCTGGGAATTTCCTAAGTCATCCCTTAAATGGTCATCCCCTTTTATTTGCCCCATCACTCCTCTTTTCCCACTCCTTCATACATAACAGTTATGAGTATAATATCTGACAGTGAGAGAAGTTAAAAGCTCTGCTAAGCCAAGATATATATAAAGTATAATTTAGTATCTGGCTTCCACACTTTATATTTTGAGAGTTACAAACTGAAGGACTGTGGTTTGTTTCCCTTGAAATGTCTATTAAACACTAGTATGCCCAATTATGATGAGTCTATATTTTAAAGGACTTCTTAACTGATGTCCAGCATGGGCTATCAGTTTTTCACAAAAAGTAGCATAAGTGGATTGATAGAAGAACTCCTAACATGAATAAAAGCAACTGCTAAATTGTGAAACGTGCAATCACTGCAAATTTAGAAATCACAACATTGCTTTGTAATTTGTTGCCCCCTTGTGGCAGTTGTTTTTATGTCATTTGAATACATTCATACCAGTAACCTTCCACTTTCACGTGAATTAACAACCTAACAAATTAAGCATGATAGAGAGTATGACTGGTATCAGAAGAATCTCAGAATTTCTGAAGCAATTCATGTGTCAAAATTTGGTAAGCTACATAATTTTATTATTTTTATTAATATAGCTGACCCTGATTTTACCTCCAAATTATTTACTACCCGGCCAAAACAATTCTCTAACTTATTCAAATAATATTTATCTTCTCTTTAAATCGTCTTTTTTTCACATAAACAACACGGCATACTTGCCTTGGCACATTAAATGCTTTTCTAGAATTTTTCATCAACCTGCTAAATGGCTGGATGGAATTTACTGGAATCTTAGAGCAGGTTCATGAGTTAGCTTCTCAGTAAGGCATCACATACATAGAAGGCTCCACGCACACCTGAACTCCCCTTATTTATTATTTTGGAAATTTGTATGCCATCTCTCCACAGTTATCTTCCAGCTACAAGGTACAGCTATCAATGCTACAAAAAAAGGCAAATAGGTGGTATTTTCCTTCTTACCAAATAAAAGCAAGTCTACAGGTGATATGATGAACAGGCAACAGCAGTGACAGCTCCTTCTTACAGTCTCTCTCATAAGAACAGTCATCTATCTAGTTCAGCATCCCATTTCACATAGCAGCCAACCAAATGCCCTGGAGCCTAATCAACAGGGCACCAAAGCCAAGGCCTTCCCAGATGTTAACACTGATCTCTTACCACTGATATTCAGAGGCTTTCTACCTCTGTATGTGGAAGTTCCCTTAACTCACCATGGCCAGTAATCACTGATGGATCTATCTTCCATGAATCTGTCTAATCCCTTTTTAAAGCCATGTATGCTTATGGCTATCACTATGTCCAATGGCAATGAATCGCACCACTTAATCGTTCACTGAGTAATGGGGTGGGGGGTGGGGGGTGGCAAAAAATGTATTTTTTGAGTTCGGGTGTATTGAACCTGGAAAATATCGGTATTTCCTGATAAATCCCATTACCACTATGGTGTTCAGATTTGATAAATATTTGGGATTCCCGATTTTTTGGGGGGTCCAATAGTGAGGGTCCTGGTGAGGCAGGAGAAGGGAACTCCATACCATTCCAGCTGATTCTGGGCTGGCTCCTCTTTGCAGTTCAGTTTAAACTGAGCTGCAAAGAGGAGCCAGCCCCAGCCAAGGTAGAGCTGTCTGCTCCCACTGCCCCTCTGATCCTGGGCTGGCTCCTCTTTGCAGCTCAAAGAGGAGCCAGCCCTAGCTGAGGGTTCTCCTTGCAAACTTGGCTGGGGCTGTGCTGGGCAGCCTGGTTTAAACAGAGCAGCCCAACAGAGCCACTCCCATCCTCCAATATTTTCAATGGGGAGAAAGGGCATTTAAAGGGATTGCAGTCCCTTTTGCAAGCCTCAAGTGAACTCTGAAGGGCTCCTTTAAATGCTTTCTTCAAGTGGTGAGTTCACCCAGAAGGTGTTTAAAGGGACTGCAACAACTTTAAACATTCTTTTCCTTCAGCGATCTGGCGGTCCCAAAAAAATCCTGAATATTTTTGGGATTTTTCAGGTTGGCCATGGTCAGATAGCCAAATAGATAAAAATAAATAAATACCAAATAAATAAACTCAGATAGCCAAATAAACAAATAAAGGTATTTTTTCAGCTCAGTATAGGCCAAACGCACACCCTATTAAGTATTTTTTTTTGTCCATCCTGATTCTATTGTCTATCGTACTTCACTGGGTGTCCCCTGAGCTCCAGTATGTTGGAAGGACAAAAAGCTCTGTTACCCATTTTCTCCACTCCATGCATGCCCCCCCACAGTGCCTTTTTCCTAAACTCAAAAGTCCCAGACTCACCACTTCAAATTATGGTTCCCTCATAAACTAGAGAATGAAGATGAAAATGCCCTCTGAAATGCTACTCCTGGGGTACAGAAAACTCTCCCTCAGGGACAGCATGAGGAGGAGATGGATAGCTAGTACAGAAGGGGAGAAGTGGATGAAAATAGAAAGGATCCTAGGGATTGTATCAGGAATATTGTAATCTCTAACCTGACATGAAACTAACAAGTAAATTAACTGATAAGATATCCTAGGGACCTCCATGGAGTAGAGTTAAATTTCTGCTGAAATAGATGAGTAAATAAAACCGATGGTATACAATGCACAGTTCTTCAGGTGTGATAAAAGTGGCATATTAATAGTTTGCAGTGCCTTCAGCTTTTCCCACCTTAAATTTAAACACTGTAAGGGAAGTACATATTATACTGACTTTAAATTTTTACAAATATTATTCAAATAAAAATAATCCCTACACAGAGCTTTGACTATAACATTTAAACCACAATAGATCTGATTTTTTGTCCTCATCAACTATTTCAGTTATACTACTTGCTGTTATTGTGATATAAAATTAACATGGTATATCTTTTAATTGTGTTTAATAAATAATAAATAAATAAATTGTGTTTAATAAATACACTAAATCAGACCACACTCCACTTAGGGCATTGGATAAATTTCCAGAAAAGTTTCCAGTTCTAAGTTCCCTAGAAAACCCAAATCGCAACACCTATGTTTTACTCTCTTAAATGTTTCTTGTACTCCTTGGGAACAGCATCTCACATTTTGCTAATGAGAGCCTTTTCTTCATTTTTGAATAATAAAGTTGGGATTTGTGTAGAGCCCCAAAAAGACAGATAAAATGACCACACATTTTTGGGCTTTGTGGAGGCAATATATATATATACACACACACACACACACACACACTAAAAGCTTAATTGTCCCGTAGCTAGCAAACTGGCATGGTTAACTGGCATGCTGGACTGTATCCTGCTCTGGATTGAGAAGCGTTCACAACATCCTGGGAATGGGTGTTGCACACACATACACTGCTGTCAAGCAAAATACCCCCATTGTTCAGGAACGAACCAGAATGTACTGCCTGCTCCTCTGCCACCTGCTATCATGTGAGAGCAGACAGCAGAAGCTAAAGGAACAAGCAGTGCATCCTGGTCATGGGTGCAGCTAACCCAGGCTGCTGTCAGGAGCAGGCCATAGTCAGGAGCAGGCCAGGATGTGCAGTCTGCTCCACCACCTGAGAGCAGGAGCACCACAGAGCAGGCAGTGGTAGAGTGGCCCCAGCCAGTTCCTGGCAAGGCTAATGCCCCTTATTACTGTGGCTTGAACACTCTTGGTTGAACAGCATTTGAGGTTAACCAGTAATCCCTGTTCTCCAGTGATGTTGGCTAACAAAGCTTTTATTGTACACTTAGAACCTGCAACATGACACACTATCAGCTTCCAACAGAAAAGTGATTTGCTTATATCCACACCATGGCTTAGCAGTCAGACCCCTCCTCCCACTGAGGGGCAGTGTATAGGTGAAAAGAACCAGAAACACCCTTATTTATTTTATTTTAATTTATTTTGGGGGTTTATATCCCACCCACCCCGCCATACGGCGGCTCAGGGCGGCTCACAACGAACACACAAAAATAGATAATATCTTAAAAACATTAAAACATATAAAACGGCTAAAACTATACAGATGGCATATCTTCAGCTCAATATATCGTAGCAGCGCCCAGATGTAATCCTTATGGACGATCACAACAGGTTGCCGGATAAGGTCGAATAGTCGGGCCAGGGCCAAGATGAAAGTGTTGGTTGGCCACTACTTAAACGCCTGGTGGAAGAGCTCCGTCTTGCAGGCCCTGCGGAATTGTAAAAGATCCCGCAGGGCCCTGATGTTATCTGGGAGCTCATTCCACCAGTGTGGGGCCGCTACAGAAAAGGCCCTGGCCCTTGTTACTGCCAACTGAGCCTCCTTTGGCCCTTGGAGGACCAGACAGTTTTGGGATCCGGACCGAAGTGCTCGCTGGGGAACATATGGAGAGAGGCGGTCCTTCAAGTAGATAGGCCCCAGGCCATAAAGGGCTTTATAGGTAAGCACCAGCACCTTGAACTTTATCCAGTATGCTATAGGCAGCCAGTGCAATAATTTTAGGGTGGGCTGGATGTGCTCCCGCACAGGAAGGCCCAACAATAGCCGCGCCACTGCATTCTGCACCAGCTGCAGCTTCCAGATTTGGCACAAGGGCAGCCCCAAGTAGAGAGCATTACAGTAGTCCAATCTTGAGGTGACCAAAGCATGGATCACTGTAGCCAGTTCATTACATTCAAGGAAGGGAACCAACTGCTTGATCAGCCGAAGATGATAGAAGACCTATCTCGCAGTGGCTGCTACCTGGGCCTCCATTGTTAACGAGGGGTCCAGGAGCACTCCCAAACTCCTAACCTCCGACACTGGCACCAACAGCACCCCCTCGAAGGTCGGGAGAGGGATCCCTACCCCTGGTCCGCTCCGACTCAAGCATAGGATCTCCGTCTTCGTCGGATTCAATTTCAGTCAGCTCTGCCTGAGCCAACCAGCCACGGCTTGCAACGCCAGGTCCAGATCTCCTAGGCCGGAGTCAGACTGCCCACCCAACAACAGATAGAGCTGGGTGTCATCTGCGTACTGATGACACCCTAGCCCATGCCTTCGGGCAATCTGGGCAAGGAGGTGCATATAGATGCTAAACAACATAGGGAAAAGCACTGCTCCCTGTGGGACACCGCAAGTCAGCGGATGTCTTTGGGAGAGCTGTTCCCCTACCGCCACCCTCTGTCCCCGATCTTGGAGAAACGAGGAAAGCCACTGTAAAGCTAACCCCTGGATCCCAATATCGGCGAGGCGGCGGGACAATAGCTGATGGTCGACCGTGTCGAACGCTGCCAACAGGTCCAACAACACCTTCTTAATATCACCCCAAAATTTGAAGTGCAGTGCACTGCTTGGGTCAAAAGTGGACAAAGACGGATGCCAGCCGGGCATCACCCTGGGAAAACAATTTCAAAACGTGAGTCACAGTGGCTGGCTGGCCAATACCCCCCCCCTTTTGCCCTGAAAAGATGCATGACTTTAGAACCTATTGATTCAGTCAGCATAATCCCATCAGCACTCCAGCCTCACTTCCCCTCACCCACTACTCCAATTAAGTGACAATTAATCAATGCTTAGATCTTTTCACCTTCCCAATTGCTTTTTTCATCTGGTGCTTGTAGAGCCATCAACCCTCTCATACCTTTTGTCCACCTCTGGTATAACCATTAAGTCATTATTTTTTGGCAAGCATGTCATCCCGGCCTAAGAGTATGTTTTGCCCTATAATTATGGCACCCTGCTACCAACAGTGTGTTTGTGCCTTGGATCCCTCCTCACACCCCCACTTACCTATTGGCATATTCTTTCGCTTCCCAAAACATGGGCCATTTTGCTCTCCAACTGCTGCTTCTGTGGAGCTCTTCAAAATTGGTAATTATCATGCTTCCCTAAAAAGCTTTCCCATTCCTCCCTGCCTTTCTTATTTATCTCTTGTATGTGTTTCTCTCTCTCTCTCTCTGTGTGCATTTTTGTCCATTTCTATTTTCCTTTTAATAAAAACTTTTCCAGTTGAACGCCTGCCTGAGTTATTTGAGAGTTCTCTGAAAGATGAAAAATCCTGGTATACTCTGGTGGAGATCCCAGTTAACTGCCTCTCACTCGATCTCCTTTAGCTAATTCCCACAATTCAAGAGGAGACTGCCTACTTTGGGTAACACATGGACCAGGGCAAATGAGAATGAGCTCAGACAAGAGACAGCTTTGGTGCCCTATTCAGCTTCACCTTCCCACCCAGTGAGGCAACAGGATGGAATAAATTGCTGGCACATTTCTCCTTTATCTCCACAGGGCTAGAACTGCACCTTTTTAAAATGTAGCTGGACATTCAGAAAGGGGCCAAAGTGCATTTTCTCAGGCTCCCATGGGACTGATGGGAAATTGTTACAGGCAGGGAACAAGGAATGCTCATGACTTTCAAACCACAGTTTGCAGGGAGCCAGCATTACATCACAGCCAATATTTTTATTAACAACAGATGGAATACAACAACAGAAGAAAATTATCCTGTTTAACTGCAAAATATTTATCATTTGGATAACATGTTTTAACACAGCCTTTAACAAACCCCAAGAACCAGGTCACAATTGCAATCTTAGGATGCATTAACAGAAGCATTGTGTCCAGATCACGGGAGGTGGTAGTTCCGCTCTATTCTGCTATAGTCAGGCCTCACCTGGAGTACTGTGTCCAGTTTTGGGCACCACATTTTAGGAAGGATGTTGACAAGCTCGAGCATGTCCAGAAGAGGGCAACCAGGATGGTGAGAGGGTTGGAATCCAAGTCTTATAAGGAAAGGCTGAAAGAGTTGGGTATGTTTAGCCTGGGAAAGAGAAGGCTTAGATGGGACATGATTGCAGTCTTCAAATATTTGAAGGGCTGTCATATAGAAGATGGAGCAAATCTATGTTCTCTTGCTCTGGATTGCAAGACTAGATCTAATGGGTGGAAATTACAAGGAAGTCAATACCAGCTAAGTATCGGGGGGAACTTCCTAACTGTAAGAGTGGTTGAGCAGTGGAACAGACTGCCTCAGGAGGTGGTGGATGCGCCGCTGGAAGTTTCAAGCGGAGGCTGGACAACCATCTTTCGGGTATGTTGTAGGGCTATCTTTTGGCTATGCTCCTGCAGAAGGTTGGACTAGATGACCTGCAAGGTCCCTTCCAACTCTAACATTCTATGATTCTAATTGCAACTGCAAGTTTCCTCCTGGTACTTACAACTGCAGACCAGAGAGCCCACTGCTGACATCCAGGTTAGAGTAGGGAGGGCTGCCATCTCCCAGTGGGGGAAACAGCCAAGGAGCTGCCCTAGGGCCAGTGAAGCAAGATCAGCTGGGGTGGGAGCAGGTAGGAGGGGTAGAGCCTGTGTCGCTCTTGCATGCTCACTCATTGCCCTAGTGCTCTACAGAAGATTGCTGAAAGACAGAAGAGAGAGAGCAGGGAGGGAGACTCTACTTTGGGCTTATGACTAGGGGTGTGCATTCGGCTAAATCCGAGCCAAAAAAACCTTATCAGTATTTTCTGGATACTGTTTCAGCCAGATATAGATTTGGGTTACTGTTCAGCTATCCAAAATGGCCAAGCTCTGAAAATCCCAAAAATATTTGGGGGTTTTGAGAATGCCAGATAGTCCAACTTAAAGGGTATTTAAAGGGATCATGTTTCCTTTAAGTGCCTTCTCCAAGCTGCATGATTCCACACAAGTGAACTCTAAGGCATTTAAAGGGCTTGTAGTACCTTTAAACCCCTTTCAGGTGAACTCACCACTTGGAGGTATTTAAAAGGACTGCAAGCCCTTTAAATGCCTTCGGAGTTCACTCACCACAGAATCATGCAGCATGGAGAAGGCATTTAAAAAGACTGCACACTCTTTAAACACCTTTCCCCCCTCCACTGAAAGCAATGGAAGATGGGGGCATCTTCTATGGAGGCCCACAGAATTGGACCCCCTGGTTAAATCTTTTTGAAATCTTTAAAGAGAGGCACCAGCAACTATGCTGCAAATTTGGTGTCTCTACCTCAAAAAACAGACCCCACCCCCGAGCCATAAATACCCCTGGATCGAATTCTCTATTATACCTTACTAGGACCATTGACTATAATGGCTCCCATAAGGTATAATGAAGCCGGGCAAAATCAGGTTTCCCAAATAGTTCCTGAATCCAAATACTATTTCAGTATTGGGATTCGGGAACATCAGAAAATACCAATATTTTCTGGGTTCAATATACCCAAACCCAAAAAATACCAGGGATTTTTTGCACACTCCTACTTGTGACACACATGGTTAGTGGTAGAGAGAAAAGAAAGATGACTGGGTGTCTGCTGGTGGGTGTGGAGGAAGTGGGCAGGGTTGCATTACAAAGGGATGGCCTTGCCCTATTTTGCTTCTCTTAAGACCAGCTGGTTACAGTTTGTCCCCTTTATCTCTCCCCCTCCTCTGCAACAAGATTTGCAGCAGCATTGCCTTTCTCACCCTTTTCCTCCAAGATACCATGTGCCAACTCACCTAGGAGTGAGCCCCAATGTTTCACAACCTCCATGCACCAGCAGATTTGGTACGCAACTTCAAAAGGAGCAGTAACATTCATCAATCTTCCCCTCCCCCCTCCTGGGCTTCACAGCAAGTCAAGCAATTGGGTATGTCAAACATACTGTACAAGTAGGACAGTGAGATGCCCCATTCCCTGACCATTCCTTTTCCAATGCTCCAGCACAGACTAATAATACTAATAAACCAGTCTATTTTGTTGCTAGCTGTAGATAACATAGAGAAACAGATTTATGCAAAACCAAGAAAGATCAAGGCATGCCTCACACAATTCTTTGCAAAGACAGGCTTTTTGTGTGTGCATGTGACTGCTACAATGAGTGACTGGTTTGGTTTCTTTTCCTTTGAAGACTCATGACAACTTCTGTTCAAAGTTATCTGGAAAACAAAATGTCTGTGCAAGGAGGGCTGGGGAAGCCAGTTTGCAATTATTATTGATTTCTGAAATGTTTATTAGTTAATAAATCAGTGTTTTTGTAAGTTATATGTATATTGGTTATATTCCTAAAGTTGGAGTCTTAAAGGTAAGAACAAAAAAAGGAGAGAGATGGGGACTGGCAAATTACATGCTGATTACTTGTGGAGAGAGAGACTGCTGACTGGATGAAGAAAAAAGAAGTGGAAAGGCTTTGGTGTGAAGAGAAAGACTGAGGCTGAGGACAGACTGGCAGTCTCGGCCGCTCTGCCTCCACTTCAAAAGCGGAGGCAGAGTGGCCGTTCAGACGGCCGCATCTGCCCCGAGGAGGCGGCCCGGATGCATCGCGTCCGGCGCCGCGCTCCTCCCGCAGCAGCCAAGCACCACTTCAAAGTGGTGCTCGGCTGCTGCGGCGCGCGTTCCACCCGCCGGAGTGGGTGTGAACGCGTGTGGGGAGGGGGAGCCGCGCGGCGTCCGCCCGCCACCGTAGGAAGCCGCCCGCAGTCTGAACGCTGCAGGCGGCTTCCTTCTGGCGGCGTGCAAATGCCGCGCCGTGGAGGAAATTCCCCCCGCCTTAGTCTGCCGCCCCGTGGAGGCGCGGCAGACTTCCAATCTGTCCTCAGCCTGAGAGAGGTTCTGGGGAAAGGGAAGTGAACAGTTTTGAGAAAATGACTGAGGAAGGCAGTTTGGTGGGAAAATAAACAATGCATGAGAGTTCCTGTGTGGAATATAGTAAGAACATAACATAAAAACATAAGAGAAGCCAATGTTGGATCAGGCCAGTGGCCTATCCAGTCCAACACTCTGTCACACAGTGGCCAAAAATAGCAGGTGCCCTTAGAAGATCCAGCAGTGGGGCCCTTAGAAGGTCCAGCAGTGGGGGCAGGACACCAGAAGCCCTCCCACTGTTGCCCCCACCCCCCATCAAGCACCAAGAATACAAAGCATCACTTGCCCTAGACTGAGAGTTCCTATCTATACTTTGTGGCCAATAGCCACTGATGGACCTCTGCTCCATATGTTTATCTAATTCCCTCTTGAAGCCGTCCATGCTTGTAGCCGCCACCACCTTCTGTGGCAGTGAATTCCACGTGTTAATCACTCTTTGGGTGAAGAGGTACTTCCTTTTATATGTTCTAACCTGAGTGCCCACGAGTTCTTGTATTGTGAGAAAGGGAGAAAAGTACTTCTTTCTCTACCTGCTCTATCCCATGCATAATCTTGTAAACCTCAATTATGTCACCCCTCAGCCGTTGTTTCTCCAAGTTAAAGAGCCCCAAGCACTTCAGCTTCATAGGGAAAGTGTTCCAACCCTTTTCTCATTCTAGTTGCCCTTTTCTGCACTTTCTCCAATGCTATAATATCTTTTTTGAGCTGTGGCGACCAGAACTGTACACAGTACTCCATGTAAGGGTGTTTACAGCTCCCCGAAGTGTGTGATTCATACAAGTGCATGAAGACAGAATCCTAGTAGGCTGTGCAAACTGTGGTGTTAGGGTATGTGTGAGTGAAAAGTAGAATAAGTGGATTGCCTAACTTACACTTCACCTAGGCATCTTATAGTTGAAATATTTGGCAACATTAAGTGGAACTTAAAAATGGTACCTTTCTGAAAACACCCAGTGTACTGTACACAAAAAAGGAGAAATAAAGCATTCATTTTATTTAATACAAAAACATATCTTTATTTTAGAAGATGGTCTTTAGGGTCATCCCTCTAAGCCCAGCTACACGCTGACCAGTCTGTCACATTACTGCCAGAATTGTGACAGGTATGTACTTCGCTTGATAACAAACTAACATATAACCTCCGTCCTCTTCTTATAAAGGAAGCACAATTGATGGGTTCTTGGTTCCT
Source organism: Lepidodactylus listeri (assembly GCA_029233225.1). Lineage (NCBI taxonomy): Eukaryota > Metazoa > Chordata > Lepidosauria > Squamata > Gekkonidae > Lepidodactylus > Lepidodactylus listeri. Next base: position 58,178,798 of record JARCFY010000005.1, on the reverse strand, counting down.
TAGAGTTGGTTTCATCTCCACAAACGGGAAAGCTAAAATTCTTAATTTGTTTAGAATGCCAATTTGGGGGAGGAAGCATTACAATTTACCTAAAACCTAAATTCAATTTACCTACAGCCTGAATTCAGATGTCAGAACAAACTGGAGTTTGAGTGAAGGTTTCTGAAACTAGGAAGAATTCAGTTGTGTATCATGCAAGAGGGAAGTAGTGGACAAGCACAGAACACAAGCCAGGTTCATCCCTGTCCCAAAGCAACTGTCGTGTCATAAAAGATCAATGCCATAATGCTTCCATTAATGGAAGTTAGACCCAAATAACCAGGTGGGTAGCCATGCTGGTCTAAAGCAGCAGGACAAAGTTTGAGTCCAGTGGTACCTTTAAGATCAACAAAGTTTTTTTCAAGATATCAGCATTTGTGCACATGTACACCTCTTCAGATACTGTGAAATAAAACTTCCTTAACCATTACATATAGGTGGGAGGGGTTAGTTGCCAGGAACGGCGAATCAAAGTCAAGATGCACAAGTAACTGGGTGATTATAGCTGAGGTTTGATTAAGGTGGTTGGTAAAATCTTGGATTAAGGCGGTTGGTAAGACCTGTGAATAGCACTAAATTAGCATACAAATACAACAGCTAACAAATAGACTGATCTAATGTTGCTCCACCCAAAGACTATTTAAAGTTTTCCCATGTGGCATGTAGTTGGCTTACGTGTTTAATAGCTATGTGCCTTGGCCACTAGCCTGAACTCCAAACACCAGTAGTAGTCATCTAAACTGTTTAATACTAGCATGGAAATACAACATAAAGAGGAACCTTCTTCCATGTAGTTAAAGGTTTTAAATACTATGCTAGTGAGATGCTGCTCAGAATTATTTTCTAATCATTCCCCTGTGAAATGTATAAAGTGGCCCTAACTGTCAGCAAGTCTGAAGGGTAGAAACAGGGGCCTGGCATGCAAGAGCCCTGCTGTTCTTCCCCATGCTCAGCAGAGAAGGACCATGGAGTCAACTGTGAGCAGACAATGTGGGGAAGAGGACTGGGCTAGAGAAGAGATGGTGCCAAAGGGAAAAGGTGAGCCAGTTTTACTCTGGAACCAAGAGCCCACGAAACTTGAGACAGGCCCTGCTTAATATAACAATGAAAATACTGTATTCATTAAGGATGAGTCTGGCTCCTACATTTTGGGGTTGGCTCCAAGGTACCAAGAAAATCAAGACCTACTTTAAAGTATGTATGTTTACAATGAAGTAAATATTACATTAATACATAACTGTTTAAGGTTTATGGCATGAACCATACATTATTCCCAAAAGACAATAACATACTCAAAGGTACTTTTATACTAGCTGTGAAGTTTCCCATGCCCCTGGCTATGCCCCCACCCACTGCCACCTTCCTCACTTGGCTTGTTGGTCCCCTTTGGCCTCAGAATTGGGAAGGGAAGGAAGTTACATCAGCTAGTTCCTCCTCCTTCCCTCTGCCGGTCTCTTTATGCACTCCCTCTCTCTTCCCTTGGTCACCTTGTCAGAGGTCAGCCTGTACAGCCTCCTTGGCTGGCTGGGGAGACTCCCTTTTATAGAGCCCCTGCAGCTTCACCCCCACTGGCTCCAGGCCCAGTCTCCATCTCTCAGACTCCCCTCCAAAGCATATAAGCAGTGAGGTATCACCCACCGTCCCCTGCTGGCTTCCCTCCCCTGAGCTGTCTTCAGGCAGGTCTCCAGAGCTAGGGCTCCTCCACCCTGGAGTTCCTCCCTCTCTGGCCTGGGCTGGCCTCCTACTCCCAGCTCCCATCAGGTCCGACCACCACTCCCCTGAGAGCCCTCAGCATCTGCCCAGCCACTCCTCAGGCTCTGGCATCATCAGGATTTTGCCTCAACAGTCCTTGGCCTCTGGGTCCTCGTGCTGAGCATCACCTGCTGATGACATTGCCCAGTGTTTGTCCTGCCGGGGCCTCTCTTTCCATGGCCACCTGCCCCAGCATCCCCCAGCCCTTCTCTGGCTCAGCAGCTGGACCACTCCCAGCTCCAGAGACACCAGAATGAGGTGAATTGGAACTCTGCCGAGCCTGAGCCAGGTAACATTGGGGGAGGCGCCAAACCCAACACTAGCAAAAATCTATCTGGCTCAACAGAGGTTATGCTTATTCATTCAGTCCCTGGACACACAACTGATAATGACTTCCCCTCTAGTACAAACTACTGTACAGTTAAAACCATGGTGCTTTTCATGGTAGCCAGATCTCAACACTTTCCCATGTGCAGTGTGAAACAATATCAGGGCCTTATGAGTAACACCTGCATTTCACATAAACTACCAGAAGGACTAACAATAAACAATGAAAGGAATGTGTTTCCAGCTTAGAAAGGCTGCAACAGGAGTTAACACCACCCACAGCTCCTGGGTCTTTTCCCCACGTGTCTGTCCCTCAGTCTCACTGAATGCCTTATTCTAATAGGGATGTCCCCTACATAATCACTTTAATACAGTGATAATGGGCTGCTGGCTTTTAGTACAAACCAAGGATGTAATTAAATAATTGTTTAGAAAAGCTATTTTCAGCAACTCATATCCCTTGCCAACCCTACCCCAACCAATGCACTTAAACCAGACATTAGCCAAAAACCTTGGGTGGGGGGGGACTCTATAAACATAGAAAACAGGACACTCACCATTCAGGCCCAAAGTTAAGTGTCTGAGTTTCTGCTGCCATTTTTTTTTAAGTAAACCTGAAAAAGAAACACAGGATAATGCATCAGAAATCTCATTTCAACACATGAGAAGTTAAAACAGGACTCCAAGTACAACCCCCCTCCCCACAAATGATGACAAATGATGTCCAGAAGGAAGAGGAAGGAGCACCTGTATTCAATTCTCCTTCCTTCCTCAAAAGGAGAGAAAGGTTTCTCGGGCTGCATTCACTGATCGCCACTTATAAAAACCCCTATAATATTCGGGGTTCCCACCCATAGGTTCACAATCTGAAACATATAAAAATGAATGAGGGGTACCTAAAAAGGATAGGGGAAGACACTGGACTGGGATCAAACTGCAGGTTGAGAAAGGACTACTGGATTGTCCCCATGGCTCTTCCTTTATACCAACTTCTTGAAAAGCAGAAAGCGCTTAATTAGGGGTGTGCCTCTGGTATTAATTGAACCAAATAAATACCCCAAAAATACCTTATCGGTATTTTTTTTAACTTATTCAGCCGAATACAGACTCTCTGATCTGATTCAGCTACTGATATAGCTGAGCCCAAATAAGTCATTATTCAGCTTTCATGCAGGCATAGTTTGGAGAAGGCATTTAGGGGCCACAGTTTCTTTAAATGCCTTCTGAGTTCACTCACCAAGCTGTGCCACTGCTGCAGCACAGGCCAGCTTGGAGAAGTCATTTAAAGAGACCTCCTTAAATGCCTTCTCCAAGCCGGCCCGCACCACCTCCTCTACCAAAGCAGCGCAACTCGGTGAGTGAACGCAGGCATTTAAAGGCCTTTAAATGCCTGAAAACACACGCCGAAGTCGGCTTGGAGAAAGCATTTAAAGAGGTCTCTTTAAATGCCTTTTCCTCCTTCATTTAAAGCAATGGAGGATGGGGGCACCTTCTTTGGAGCCCATAAAATTGGATCCTCGGGTCCAATCTTTTTAAAACTGAGGGAGGGGAGGTTGAGGAGAGGCAACAGCAGCTACGCTGCAAATTTTACTCTTCTATCAACCACAAAGACCACAAATGATCAGACTATCAAATGATCAGGTTATGCTCAAAAAACACCCCCCCCAGAGCCCTGAGTACCCCCAGATAGATTCTCCATTATACCCTATGGGGGCAGTCCCCATAGGGTATAATGGAGCCCAATAAATTCAGGTTTCCCAAATATTTATCCAAATCTCAACACCATACTGAGACTGGGATTTGGGAGTATTGGGAAATACCAATATTTTTTAAATCCAATAGACCCAAATGCGGGGGGGGGGGGATTCCTGCACACCCCTACACTCAATCCAGTTCTCACACTCAGATTTTCTCTTGCTGGTTCACTTTCTCCAAGTCAAACCATAGAAGTAACAGAAGAAGACAAATAAGAAGAAGAAAAGAAGAGATCGGATTTATATCCCGCCTTTCACTACCTGAAGGAGTCTCAGATCGGCTTACAAACTTCTTTCCCTTCCCCTCCCCACAATAGACACCTTCTGAAGTAGGTGGGGCTGAGAGAGCTCTGACAGAAACTGCTCTTTTTCAAGAACAGCTGTGCCAGAACTATGGCTTGCCCAAGGTCATCAAGCAGGTGCATGTGGAGGAGTGGGGAATCAAACCTGGTTCTCCCAGATCAGAGTCCACGCACTTAACCACTACACCAAGGTTTTAATTAGAGCAAAACTAAAACTAACAACTTTACTCCAAAGAAGCTTAAATGTTCATTGCAATTTTAATCCCTGTCAGTTTTTATGTACGTTCTGTGACATCACAACTGTTCCATCAACAGTAGTTGGAAGATTTACAACAAAACCTCTTAACATTACACAATATCTCAAATAAGAACCATGAAACACATTCAAAAGAAAACAGAAAAATAGTTAAGTTAAAGAACAGCGAGTATGTATTTAGTGCAATATAGAAACAACAGGGAAGTTAATTTACTTTTCTATCAACCACAAAGACCACAATACCTCAAATGATCAGGCAATTTTGAAGAAAAGGTACAAAAAGCGATCTTCAGTCTTCCTGCATCCAGAAAGATGTAGACTTTGAATTTATTATGAACTACTGATTACTATAAACTATTTAGACATAAAATGTAGCTATCTAATTTAAACCCAACCATTTGCCAATGTATCATAATGTGAACATATTAGTTAACTGACTCTGACCTCTCTAGATGAACCTTCTCATTCAATAAGTTTAAACTTAAGTATAATATTTAAGTGCTCCCTGCATCATCTCTGTCACCATCCTGGATATTATATGGTACTGCACTCATGACAAATGTGCCATAAAGCTGAATTAAAAATCAAACCTTAGCTTGCAGAGAATGTACGAGGTAAACCCATCTATACTGCAAATACACCAAGAACATTTTCTTAGAAATCATTACATTAATAGTATTAATATATCTAACAGCACAGTGGCTTTCCTTTGAAAATCACAAAAGCAGCAAAACTGGGCAACCCAAAAGCAAGACAGGTGTCATCTGCAAGTTTCAGAGACTGACTCCATTCACAAGCAGAAAATTACTATTCTGTAAATTAATCCAAACCAAAAAACAACACATGGGCTGACAGGGCCTGAATACAGTCCAGGAGCACAGAATGTTGAAAGCAGCTAACCGTCAAGGAGAAACTGGACTGCTCAAATCCCTGAGAATATGAAATCCTTTAAGAAAAGGTCTTGGAAATGGGATCCTTAAGGGCTGCCTACCCAACCACATTAGTCATCTGCAGAGGTCCTGCTTTGAGTGCCCCTGCCATCTGAGGTTAGAGAGCTGGCATCCCTTGAAAGGGCCTTCTTGGTAATGGGGCCGAAGTTTGGAGATCCCAAACCAGGGAGATACGTCTATATCACTGTCTTCCACCAGCAGGTGAAGATTTTCTTGTTTTGTTTGCATTTCCTCACTAACTCTTATTATCCAACCTCCCTGTTTGTGTGTTATATATCATATTTGTTTAAACTAGTTTATACATATTTGTATTTTAAAGGCATTTAACACTGGAAATGTTCTAATGTTGGAATGTTTTAATATTCAGAGCCTTGGGGACCCTAAATTGGGTGCAAAGGCGGCACAGAAATGTTTTAATACATTTTAACACATTTCTGTAATACTACTCTTGAAGAAGCCATCGTTGGATTCTTCCAATCCATCCAATTACCACCCAGTTTTGAATCTTTAGTTCCTGGGTAAGGTAACAGAGAGTGGCAGCTAAACAGCTCCAGCACTTCCTGGAGGATACATTGGCACGAGACCCTTCCAATCTGCTTCCAACCTGGTCATGACAGAGACTGTGCTGGTCATCCTCACGGACAATCTCCACAGGCCGTTGGACTGAGGCAGGTTGGCGCTGCTGTTATTGCTAGACAGCGGCATTCAACAGTCAATCAAAATCAGCTGACTCATCACCTCACTGATGCTGCAGTATGTGGGACAGCTCTGAAGTGGGTTGTCTAATGGCTCCATGAGTGTGGCGCTGGGAGAGAGGGTATCCTCTCAATACCCCATGGCATGTGGGGTCCCTCAGGGGGATATCCCTGATGTTATTTAACATCTATATGTGTTCTCTCACCCACCTGCTGTGGAGTTTCGGGCTGGGATGCCACCAGTAAGCTGATGACACCCAGCTGTATCTGATGATGACTGGGTGGCCAGACACTGCCCCAAGAAATTTGGCCAAGGACTTGGAGGCCGTGGTGAGGTGGTTGATGCAGAGCCACCTGAAACTGAATCCAGCAAAGACAGAGGTTCTCTGGCTGGGTGGGGGAGATTCAGGTTTGGGGTGCCAACTCCCAGCTCTTGACCATGTGCCTTTAACACCGGTACAAACAGTCAAGAGGTTGGGTGTGCTTTTGGATGCCTCCTTATTTGATGTAGTGGTTAAGTGTGTGGATTCTAATCTGGGAGATTCCCCACTCCTCCACTTGCAGCTGCTGGATGACCTTGGGCAAGCCATAGTTCTGTCAGAACTGTTCTCTCACGGACAGCTCTGGAAAGAGCTCCATCAGCCCCACCTACCTCACAGAATGTCTATTGTGGGGAGGGGAAGGGAAAGCCGTTCTGAGACTCCAAGTGAAGGGCAGGGTATAAATCCAATCTCTTCCTCCTCTTCTTATCAATGGAGGCCCAGATCACAAACGTTGCCAGACCGGCGTTCTTTCAGCTACACCACATCAGGCAACTGCCCCCCTACTTGTCTCAACCTGACCTAGCCACTGTAATCCATGCAATGGTCACCTCTAGGCTTGACTACTGTAACTTGCTCTCTGCAGGGCTGCCCTTGAGGCTGATTGGGAAGTTACAATTTGTCCAGAATGCAGCAACCCAGGTCCTTACGGGGACCCAGTAACAGTCCATATTCAACCTGTGCTTTGCAAGCTGCACTGGCTCCAAGTCTTATGGGGTTAGGTTCAAGGTGTTGGTTTGACTTTTAAAGCCCTAAACAGTCAAGGACCAATGCACTTGTGGGATTGCCTCTCCTGGTATGTCCTCTGGAAAGTGCTACACTCTGGAGAACAACATCTACTGGAAGTCCCTGGCCCAAGGAGCATCCAGCTGTCCTCAACCAGAGCTTTCTCGGTCCTGGCTCTGACTCAGTGGAATACTCTGCCAAATAGCATCAGGGCTTTGTGAGACTTGTTACAATTCCACGGGACCTGCAAGGCAGAGATGTTCTGCCACACATATGGTTGAAGACAGCAACAGCTTTTAATAGCAATTGAATCTATCAGTTGCCTCCTCACTCTCCTCCCCCTGTGTTAATGGGGGCCACATTTTTACTGGGGCACCATGTAGGCTTATGTTTTTATTACAGTATATTTGATTGTTCTGATTTTTTCTTGTATTAAACTGTTGTACACCGCTCTGAGCCCACTCTGCGGAGAGGGTGGCATAGAAATTCAATGAAGTAAGTAAGTAAGTAAATTCTGCCTCCTGTCCAATTCCTCATGGACCCAAATCTTGTCCCTTGTATTAGTAAAGCCAAACTAGTTGAAAGGTACAATAAAATATTTAAAATAAATAGTAAAGTGGCAGGCAGAGATCTACAGTGCCTAACTTGGGGGCGAGGCATTTGCCAACAACAAAAACCCCATACACTTGCACAAGATCTAGAGACAAATCCCCCCATAGATGCTTTTATGAGCACATCCACTGCTTAAAGGATTAGCAGAGGGTCTACTTCAGAGGATGCATTTCCTCTGAAATTTCTCCCACGCAGTGAATATATTATCAAACTCAACTTGATTATCTGCAATTAACATATACCACAATTAAAATATACAGCTATCTACACTTTGATTAATTATTAATTACTCCAATATCCTGATTAACCCCTTGATGAGCATGAACACAATCTTATACCAGGAAGAGAAGAGCATATAGGGTTGGAGTCTCATCTAATTCCTGCCCTCACTGCAGCCACCCATCCCACAGGGCTATTGGTCCATGCACTTCCCCTCCCCACCATACTTAGCAAAGCCTTCTTATGATCAAAAGGGATGCTAAGGGAAGGCACTATCCAGTTCTGCCAGTATAAAACTGGTAGAATCCAACCCATACTTTTCTCAAACTACCTGAAAATTGTGTACCCACAAAACAGTTGATCAAGCAGCAAGGGAAGATCTTGTCTCACTAACCTGTTAGTGCTCTTTGAGGGAGTGAACAAACATGTGGACAAGGGGGACCCAATAGATGTAGTTTACCTTAACTTCCAGAAAGCTTTTGATAAAGTTCCTCATTAAAGGCTCCTAAGTAAGCTCAGCAGTCATGGGATAAAAGGACAAGTCCTCTTGTGGATCAAAAACTGGCTAATTAATAGGAAACAGAGAGTGAGTATAAATGGGCAATTTTCTCAGTGGAGGGTGGAAAGCAGTGAGGTACCGCAGGGATCAGTATTCAGTCCAATGCTTTTTAACTTGTTCATTTATGATTTGGAGTTGGGAGTAAGCAGTGAAGTGACTAAATCTGCGGATGACACAAAATTGTTCAGCCTGGTGAAAATTAGGGAGGATTGTGAGGCACTCCAAAGGGATCTGTCAAGGATGGGTGAGCGGGCGTCAACATAGCAAATGGGGCTCAATGTGGCCAAGTCCAAAGTGATGCACATTGGGGCCAAAAATCCTAACTATAAATACACATTGATGGGGTCCGAACTGGTGGAGACTGACCAAGAAAGAGATCTTGGAGTCATAGTAGATAACTCACTGAAAATGTCAAGACAATGTGCAACTGCCATTAAAAAAGGCCAACACTATGCTGGGGATTATTAGGAAGGGAATTGAAAACAAATCAGCCAGTATCATAATGCCCATGTATAAATTGATGGTGCAACCTCATTTGGAATACTGTGTACAGTGCTGGCCACCACACCTCAAAAAGGATATTATAGCATTGGAAAAAGTGCAGAAAAGGGCAACTAGAATGAGAAAATGGTTGGAACACTTTCCCTATGAAAAAAGATTAAAGCGCCTGGGGCTCTTTCGCTTGGAGAAACGATGGCTGAGAGGTGACATGATCGAGGTTTATAAAATCATGCATGGGATAGAGCAGGTAGAGAAAGAAGCACTTTTCTTCCTTTCTCACAATACAAGAATTGTGGGCACTCAATGAATTCTCACAATTGTGGGCACTCAATGAAATTGCTGAGCAGTCTGGTTAAAACGGATAAAAGGAAGTACTTCTTCACCCAAAGAGTGATTAACACATGGAATTCACTGACACAGGAGGTGGTGGCGGCTACAAGCATGGATGGCTTCAAGAGGGAACTGGATAAACATATGGAGCAGGGGTCTATCAGTGGCTATTAGCCACAAAGTATAGTTAGGAACTCTCAGTCTGGGGCAAGTGATGCACTGTATTCTTGGTGCTTGGGGGGATGGACAATAGTGCGAGGGCTTCTAGTGTCCTGGCCCCACTGCTGGACCTCCTGGTGGCACCTGCTATTTTTTGCCACTGTGTGACAGAGTGTTGGACTGGATGGGCCACTGGCCTGATCCAACATTGGCTTCTCTTATGTTCTTAAACAAGGAAAAAATGCAGAACCAAGGCCCACTACTCTGTCACAGCTCCAGAAGGGCAACTATACATAAAGGCAACCCACTGCATAAAGAAGTTATCTTTAAACTGTAGACTGGTCATGAAAACATGTATCTAGAAATATGTAACTGCATCTCATCACCTAAAAGATATCCGTTCCTTTGACTAATTTATAACAGTTAGATTTAAGGTTACTATGTTGCATAAATATCTTGTAATATTTATGTGAAAAGCACAGGTTGTATCTTAACTGTGACAGGTGATATAAAAATCACTCTTGAAAAGTTACAGTTCCAAAGAATTAACATATACGTTACATAATTAATAAGAATGGTTTTAGTAATACTAATATTCTTGAAGAAGGACAAAAATCTAAATTTCATATTTCCAGTACACCTCCAAGGAATAGTTTAAAGTATTAAACACATTTCCTAAACAAATTTTGTATACTCTTTATCCATGGGGTTGCGAAGAGTCGGACTCGACTGTGTGACTGAACAACAACAAAAATATATAGACCAGGCATACGTTTAGACACCATCCTAAGGCAAATAACTTTTTCTCTCACTTCAAAGTGGGCTTTGGACACCTGGGAGCAAAGAGAGGAAGTTGTTTTGCGATGGGCTGTGGGGGCAGTCAGAAGCAGCAAGACTCTTTCTCCTTCTGATCATCTCCAAAGTACAGCGTGTAGTGAGGGAACTCCCCACATCAAGTCCTTTGAGAAGTAAATTCACTCACCTCATGCCATGCTTTGGCAGTCCCCAGGAGATGTAGTAGAAGAATTTGCTGTTTCTGAGAAGGTCTCTTAGTTTGGCACCAAGTCCTACACCAGCGCCTCCCAGAGTCCTTGGGGACCAGCGCCTCCCAGAGTCTTTCATGTGCCAGATGACTGGGTACAATCACAAAAAAATGGCTAGCTACCAAAGCCAATCAACATCCATGAATCCCACAGATGCACATAATACCTCCCAGTTATTTTACCTCCCAGTTATTTAGGCCTCCTATTCAAAGACACTGTAAAACGGAGCTCTTCCACCAGGCTTTTGGAGCCGCCACCACCCAATACCTCTAACCGCCAACAATTTAAATCCATGTTGGCAGAACATGCACAAGTTAAGAAGGATATAGACAAACTGGAACATGTCCAGAGGAGGGCAACAAAGAAGATGAGGGGTCTGGAGACCAAGTCCTGTGAAGAAAGGTAGAAGGAGCTGGGTATGTTTAGCCTGGAAAGGAGATAACTGAGAGGTTATATGATAACCATCTTCAAGTAGGGCTGTCATATAGAGGACGATACGGAGTTGTTTTCTGTTGCCCCAGACCAGAACCAATGGGTTGAAATTAAATCAGAAGAGTTTTTGACTAAACATTAAGAACTTCCTGACAGAATGGTTCCTCAGTGGAACAGGCTTCTTCGGTAGGTGGTGGGCTCTCCTTCTTTGGAGATTTTTAAACAGAGGCTAGATGGCCATCTGACAGTAATGCTGATTCTGTGAACTTAGGCAGATAATGAGAGGGAGGGCAGGAAGGGTTGCACCAGTGCTTAGTTCTTGTGACCCTTTCTTACATGCCCAGGGAAATGCTGACCACCACTTTGGGGTCAGGAAGCAATTTTTCTCCAGGCCAGGTTTTTTGTCATCTTCTGGGTGTGGGACAGCGGTCACCGGGGGTGCAGAGGGGGAGGTATTAGTGAATTTCCTGCATTGTGCAGGGGGTTGGACTAGATGACCCTAGAGATCCCTTCCAATTCTACTGATTCTATGATTCCAACTTTCAAGGGAATAACTCCACTTAGGATGGTACTGCAAGGCATATAGGCACAACCGATGCATCTGGCGCCTCCCAATTAGTCCTCTGACAGAATGAAGAGGAAGTAAGAGGTATACAAAGCTGGCAACTGAACTTTTAGGTGCCAACATGTGTAAGAGTGAACAGTGAGATGGATCCCAAAGTGGGATTTAGATGTGATTCCCTGAGTAATGCTATGTACTGGAAAGGATGAATATTCAACTGTATTTTATATCAGCCACCTTGGGGATCCTCCTGGATCAAAAAGTGCATTAGATACCAAGCAATGATTTAGAATTATGTCCTCCATACAATGTGAATGGAGATGTCCACAATTAAATTAATTGTGTGAGTATATCCCAGTGGAATGTAAATCAAGACCTACCTGTATTTTCACTGTCCCCCAGTCACCTAGCAGCTACAGAGAAGCTATGTACTCTGTCATCTTCAAGTTCTCAAACTATCCTTCTGTGCTAATCACAGTTTTGAAGAATCAGAACATCTACACATATACTCGTTAGCCTAGAACTGAAACTGGTACTAATCAATGAACTTTATTTGTTATTTAAGACTTACAATGCTTTCAAATAAGTGCCAGTAAGGCAGATACAGACATCATAGTGTCAAACCTATGTTTAAAGAAGTATGAAAATAATCTCTTAGTTGTAATTTATGCAGCTATTTCAAATGGCTTGTACATGAATCCAAAACAGGTTCCAAGACAATCTTTCTAAATGAAAAATGCATATTTGTTTAGAAAATGTGCATCATCATTCTTAATTTGGTCTGGGAACCTTGAGGATATGGAAAGCTTGCCTGGGACTAAGGAGACTAGTTAAGTTTTTTTAGTTAGGTTCACTAACTGAAAGGGGTCAGATCTTCATTTAAGGGGGTGATGATGAGACCTCTGCTTAAGAAACCATTTATGAATACTGACAATCTAGCTAATTTTAAACCAGTTTTTAACCTTCCCTTTCTTGGGACAGAAGTTGAGCATGTAGTAGCACAGCAATCCCAGAGTATTCTGGGTAAGAAATTCCTCTCCCACCCATTTTAGTCTGTCTTCAGAATTACACACTGGATAAAGACAACTCTGATGGATTATTTAACAAGAAGAATGAAGTTGCTAGTTCTCCAATACTTCTCAGTGCATTTTGACAATGTGGACCATTAATTATTATTATAGTGGTTGGGATCTCTCTTGAGACATCAGAAGGGAAAGTTCTCAAATGTTTACAGTCACACTTGTGCAAGTATGACCAACTCAAGGGTCTAGATGTGACATTTAACAGGGTTTAGAACCAAAATCTATGTTGTATAATATACACATGAAGCCACTAAGCAAGACCATGCTACAGAGTGCAATCAGTATGCTGACAATAATATACATGGCTGGATGTTACAAATCCCATAGTATCCCATCCAGCATCTTGCAATAATGATCAAGAGGATTAAGCTTAACGTTTAAACAGAATCTAGACAGAATGGATATGGCACCAATAAATAATTGTCAAACCTAGACCTGACCTGCACAGCCCAGGCAAGCCTGATCTCGTCAGATCTCAGAAGCTAAGCAGAGCCAACCCTGGCAATTACTTGGAAGGGCAACCTCCAAGGAATACCAAAGCTGGGGATGCAGAGGCAGGTTACCAAGTCACCTCTCTGAAACGCCCTAGCCCCACTAGGGGTCACCAGAAGTCACCATGACTTCCAGGCTCGCAAGCACACACACACAAAATACTCATAAAAAAAAGGCATAAAGTAATTGTTAAACCTGACACATCAGGAAGCTGAAATTTTACTGCAGATTAGTTTGGTTTTATTTACACTAAATTGTCTGTGACATACTTTATACTTTTTAATTGTGGCTCCTAATCATTCATATTTATTTTAGAGTTTTTATACCTTTAATTTTGTGCAAACAATATTTTGAACACTGGAAACGGTGGATATAAATTAAGAGGCAACATTGGAAAGTTATCCCTTGAGAAACAAATAGGGAAATCCACTGAGCAATCTGGAAGATTCTAGCACAAAGGTACCTAAACATTTTAATTACCTATTCAGCTATTTTCCCCATTATAATCAACCAAGTAAAGTCTTATTTAGTGTTTCCTCAATAACTATGCGGGCACTCACATAGTGTCTGGACACAGTACCTTAAGCATGCTCTATCACTACTTGGGACAAAAAAACCCAGATATTGAAAGTCCTCCTAGCTATACTGAGATCTTGTTGACATTAGAAGAAGAAGAAGAAGAAGAAGAAGAAGAAGAGATTGGATTTATATCCCGCCCTTCACTCACTTAAGAGTCTCAGAGCGGCTTACAAACTCATTTCCCTTCCCCTCCCCACAACAGACACCCTGTGAGGTAGGTGGGGCTGAGAGAGCTCTTTCCCAAGCTGTCCTTGAGGGAACAGCTGGTACAGAGCTATGGCTTGCCCAAGGTCATCCAGCCAGGTGCAAGTGGAGGAGTGGGGAATCAAACCCGGTTCTCCCAGATTAGAGTCCGCGCACTTAACCACTACACCAGACTGGCTCTCATTAGCTTAAAAAAACTTTTGAAAAACAGGAATACTGCCCACAAGCTGGTGACTAGTTCTCCCATGGAGTACCTGTATGTATTTTAGAGCTTTAGCTGAAAAGTTTCCCTGTGGCAAACCCACTTTCTCTAATTCAGTCATGTTCCCTTATGGCCATGTCTGCCCACCCCAATCCTGCCTTTTCTTCCTACAGAGACTTCCTGTTCTGTCCCAACCTGATCAAATTTTTTGACATGATCCTTGGATCCAATCATACAATCCCTTTTTGGTAGCCCACTAATAATGTAGTGTTGCCGGCTTGGTCCATAACACAATACTTCTACCTGTAAAGTACAATCACTGTCTCTGCTTAACTGCCCATTCATTGTTTGGAGCCAACCCTTCTCTATTAGGTAACATTATGTTTTTCCAACCATAACTTTTTACTCAATTATTTTAAGAGCTAAGCACAAGCTCTTGAAAGCACCACAGTACACAGTACCTCACTTTGCTAGATGAGGCACAGTGGTAGAAGTGCCTAGGAAGTAAACTACAGCAAACAACGTTATTGTTCGGTTCAGAGAAATTGTAGTTGACAGACCAAGGAAGGAGTAGGCATAGACAGGACAGATGTGCTTTCTAAAAAGCCTATCAGAGACAATGAACTACTTTAGCATTGTAGTCCACTAGGATTACACGAAACAGTTTAACAGATGATCATGTCAACATTTATAACAATGTGATTAATGAAACAGTTTAGCAAAATAAGACACCATGCATAAGAAGAGGGGTTCTTACTGAGGGACTGGATGACAGCTCTTCAGTATAGACATTCAATGATCATAGGCATGCAGCACAAGAAAAATATCTGTACATCTGGTGATGCTTCTTTTTTAATATAAAAATGATCCTTTGGATTCCCTCACACTATGGAAGTTTTTGTGAAGTGTAGTAGAAGGAAAGATCTCAAAGACTAACAATGCCATCCTAAGCAGAGTTACACACTTCTAAATTCACTGACTTCAATAGAGTCAGAAGGGGATAACTCCGCTTAGGATGGCACTGTAGTCTATAGAGGCAGTATATTGCAGACTGTAATTAAAAACAAGGTTAATTACTTTTCAAAAAAAGAAAACAAAACAACTACACAGGCTTTTATGTATTAAATGCTTCAAACTTCACCTCAAGCCACTTTGTAGGGACACTGTTTTCTTAGAATGTTGTTACATTATGAAAACTTGAGACAAAGTCTTCTGTACCTTTAAACAGTGTTCCTATACACCTGTAAGAGCACTCCAAAGTTCAGCATTCCTTCTCCTTTCAGCTATGTTTACAATTAAAGATGGACTATTATCTTGCTATTTTTAAGCTTCTAAACTTAAAGTCAATTTTGTTCCTGTTCTTTTATATACCACAATTATTAAGAAAACTATTAAACAGGTTCGTGGAATTTGTTTCACTTTTTACAAACCAAGAAACCATGGTGATTGCAAGTGGTTTAACAGTACTAGTTAGTGAGGCATGTGTGAGAATCTCTTCTAAAACCATGGAACAAAGCGATTACTTATCAGATGCCCCTTTTCATTTCATTGACAGTTAAAAGCATCCTAAAATCCCTGTAAATAAAACTACAAACAGAAGAGGAGAACACAGTGCACACACATCCTGAACATGTGAGAATGTTTTATTGCGACATTATTCTAGGCATTGCAATGTATTTCCAAATGACAGATGAACACACTAGGAACATACTATGTTTGGATTCAATATTTTAACAGAATTAAGGCAGATAATAATCTTTACAGCAATATTCTGCATTATGCAGTCCCCAATATTACTCCTCAGAAAGAACAGCTACTAAGAATACTCACATTCTATTACAATAATCTCATTCCATGTGTTACTTACCCATTTATCTAAACAACACCCGGCAGTTCTCCCAAACTGAACATGATCCTCCATTTCCGGAACCTCGCACACAACCATATATACACACTTTACTATTACAACTCTTCAGTAATTGGTTCACTGAGACGGAGCTGTCATGGTGTTGAAGCCGTTTCCTCCCTCTAGATGCCGGCAAGTCACAACCATGGAGTGGGAAGGGAAAGAAGGGTGCATTCCTCCAGAGTGAGGCAGGGTCCCACAGGAAAAAGAGATTGGGGGGAGCGCAAGAGCTCAGATAAGTCACAAGCTCCTCCGTAACTGCCTGCCAAAGAGTAGCCCAATATCATCCGCCCACCAAGCTCCAGCAGTTGCTGCCAACTTACCGCATGGAGAAGACAAGGCCCACAGCTGCTGGAAGCAGACAGGAGCCCGAGGCAGGATCAAACCCACCAACGCTTCCTTCCGCTCACTCAGCTGCTAGCATGGCTAACAGCCTTACATGCCAAACTGTTCCGCCACTTCCCATGCGCTTCCATGGGACAAGACCCATACGGCAGGCCGGTGCTTCATGAGAGGCCTATGTCGCTTCCCGAGGAAGGGCCGCAGCTCAGGGACAGGCACGGACCAGGAGAGGTAAACAGACACTCAGCAGGGGGGTCGCGTCTGAAAGAGGAAACGTGAGACCACCGAGGCTCAGCTTACCTGAGGTCGCGGACGGAGAGTATCTCGAATCCAAAACCAATTCTCAGCCCCAACAACACAAGATGGCTGCGGCGTTGACACGCAAGGTCATGTGACCCGTTCTGACCGTGACTCCTCCCCCTTCTCCCTGCCGGCGGAGAACAGAAAGCGTCTGCCTGGGAAAGGGAGGACCACCTCGGAACTTCTTGCGCACTAGCGGGGACTCCGGTCGGCCGGCCGTTCTTGCGCGGGACAGTCTTGTGTCTTGCTCCTACTCTTTATCACTGACCTTGCCTATCAGGTTGCTGGCTTTCCACTTCAGATGGTGCCTTCTGTGGTAACGAATGCCCAAGGGAAAGACGTATTTCAAGGAATCTCCACAAGTACAAAAATCTGAAACTGTTTTACTGCAAGAGAGTTACAGCGCCTTTATCATTAGCAAGCATCTACCCTTTTGCAACTCGCCTTAGTCCTAGTCATCCAGCATCCTGGAGATTACTCCTCCCCCCCCCCCCCAATCTACAGTCTAGTACCTTGCAGGGGACATGGTGTGTGCATGGGTGGCAATAAATTAGCACATCACAACTATGAAGTAGTAGGAGCAGCCCAGGCAGATGCTTGTTATCCAGAGAATGGTGTTTCATGCGCCTTGAGATTGTTAACAGGGTCTGACCAAAAGATCCGTTGTATAATAGATTGATCAGTTTGCATTTACTGTCAGAACCTGACTCACTTGCTCATGGAAATTATCTCCATCTGTGCACACAAGAATTACCACAACTTGGACTACAATAACTATTTACAGTAGATTAGAATCTTCAGGCAAATGCATAGTTAAAGATTGGGAGGAGACTCCTATTCTTAACCTGGTTTGACTGTGCCTGCATACAAATGCAGTCCAAAGTTAACTCATCTCTAATAAATGAAATTGAGAATAATTCCTAATAAGTGTACTATGTAGAGCAGGGGGTATTCTCTCCCTTCTATGGTTTCCCAGTTCCAGGGTAAGCCTTGGCCCCAAGAAACAATGAATGAGGTGCAGAACCCATACAAAAATGAACAGTGGCAAATCAGTGTATGGAATACAGTAGGATTGGCCAAACTTGCTTAATGTAACAGCCAAAAAGAATAAACGTCAGATGTTTGAGAGCTACAAGACATGAACAAATATTACACACACATTTTTACTGAAACATATGCAAATTTGCTTTTTATTAACATTAGACTGTGTGAAAGAGCCACATGCAGCTCCCAAGCTGCAGTTTGGCCACCCCTGGAACAGAGGTAGGGTTGGTAGAATTATCCTAATCAAATTTTATTTATCACATATATCCCGTATCTACATACACTAGAAGGAGGCACATGTGCTGAACAGAAGAAAAGCAGACCACATTGCTTGGCACTAGGGTTGCCAGTCTCCAGGTGGGGCCTGGGGATCTCCCGCTTTTACAACTGATCTCCAGCTGAGAGAGATCAGCTCCCCTGGAGAAAATGGCTGCTTTGAAGGGTGGACTCTATATGGCATTGGACCGCGCTGAGGCCCCTCCCCTCCCCAAACCCCACCTTCTCCTAGCTCCACCCTCAAATTCTCTAGGTATTTCTAACCCAGGTCTGGCAACCCTATTTGGCACATAGGTAGTTGTCCAGCAAAGAGACCAAAGCAAACCACTGCAAGTGTGGGTAATGCTGCTACAGCTCTCTCTCTCTCCCTCAGTCCTGGAAAAGAGCAACTGTTAGATCAGCAACTGTGCTGAAATGCTTCCTCTAAGGTTTCTGAATACTTCCATGGTTTATGTCTGAATACTTCCATGGTTTATGTTTTATTTGTGTCCACGTATTCTTTCAGATAGGGATAAACAGGGCTATTTTGGGGTAGGAACGCACAGGAACGGAGTTTTGGCTGGCTTCCGAGTTGGCCTGGCCACGCCTACAGCCTCCCCCCCCCCCCGGTTCCACAGGCACCTCACAAGCCGTGGGGCACCTGGGGAAGCCAAGCTGATCCAGGGAGGGAAGGAAAGCCACGGGGCACCTGGGAGGGAGCGGCGTTGTCAGGGGTGTGGCCTAATATGCTAATGAGTTTCAGCTGTTGGGTGTGGCCTATTGTGCTAATGAGTTCCTGCTGGGCTTTTTCTACAAAAAAGCCCTGGGGATAAATCTGTTTTCTTGTATAGAGAGCAGAGGACTTTGTTAACACATGATGGAATATAGATTATCAGAAAATGTGCCAGTGGATAGATCCAAGATGGTACAACTGACTGGACAAAATGATACATATGGATGGAGATACAAAAATATTTGGAAAGATGGTCTAAATTAAAAATATCTTGGTTGGGAAGGATTTCGGCAATAAGAATGAATGTATTGACAAAAAAATTTTTTTTAAATTTCAGCTGATACCAATTAACATAAAGGAAACAACTTTAAAGGAATGGCAGAAATAAATAAATATGCTTATCTGGAATGGCAAAAGGCCAAGAATTAGATCCAAAGCTTTACAAGATGAGAAAAAGAGAGGAGGTTTAGCAGTATCTAGCATCAAATTATATTAGCAATCAGCTGGCCTGGTCTGGATTGCAGACTGGATCAAGAATCCAGACAAAAGATCAATAAAATTATTTATTTTTTGTTATAGCTTTTATATTACATATACAATAAAATAAAATTAGAAGCAGCAGACTTGGATGGAGGACTACACAGTTACCTTTGGATCAAGAAATCAATTTGAAAGAATGCAATGCAAGATAAAAACCATCTAATCAGAGGCAGATTATTTAAAATCTGGGAGATTATACAAAGAAGAATTAGTCTTCCAATATAATGTCAACCATAGATGCATATTATGATAAACATGTGAGAAAAAACAATCATTCCATATGGAGACATGATAAATCCTCAAGGAGGAGTAAAGTACTAGTAACAGATAAAGGAAAAAATACCATGTTTTTGTATTTTCAATTAACTTCAAGACTTAAAAAGAACTTCTATACAGACAGAAGCACAAAAAGGGAATTGACTGAATTTGAAAAGATAATTACACAACAAAAAGATAATCTATTAGGAAGAATTTATAAACTTTTACTCCAATACGATACAGAGACAGAACAGGTTAAAATGTGTATGATAAAATGGATGCAAAATTTTGAGAAAGAGATATCATTTCAACAATGGAAAACCTTATGGATGAAGAATATGACATTCACAGCTAGCCAAGCATTAAGGGGAAATTGGTACAAGATGTTGATGGTATACTACCCCAAAAGACACTGAGAAGATGAACAAAATTTATAAAGGACCTTTTTGGAAATGTAAAGAAATGAGTGGTACTTTCTACCATATGTAGTGGGCATGTAAAAAGACAAAGAAATATGTGCAGAAATGCAGAAAATTCTGAAAATCAAATTCACTATGAAAGCTGAGACTATATTATTGGGCATTTTACCTGAGAATATTGAAAGAACCTCGTGAGCAGCTATATGATAACGGTAGCCAGAGTTATATTAGCGATAAAATGGAAAGCAGAAGAATGTCCAAACTGAGAGAACTGGAAAGACAAATTAGTTGAATATGCAGCAATGGCAAAGCTAACAAGCTATGTAAATAGAAGACCGATTAAAGAATTTCAGAAGAAATGGAAATGGATATTTTATGTCATAATTGGGGAGAAAAGATATAATTCACTGAAGATGTTATGTGTAAATTAATACTCTGAAATGTCTGATTTATTTAATGAAGTTATATAAGAGTGGAAGTGTGAAAAATGGGGATATAGTCAATATTTAATATATAATATTTCTCTTACAAGAATAATATGTTGTATAATTTTATATCATTTCTTTATTTTATCAGTAGAGATTATATGATCTCATTCTCTGCTAAGATTTCTTAAAATATTATTGTTATTAAATAGTAAAGGTGGCCATATATAGAGAAGTTTTTGACTTGTATTAAAATTAAGCATTCAGTATTTTTAAATCACCAGATTAATACTATTTGTGGTTTGGTAAATTGCTAATTTTAATTTATCACAGTCTTACTATCTGTGAGGTATATAATATAAATAGAAATGGGAATAGATCTAAAATATGTTATTTATTATTTTCCTTTACTATTTCTCTGCCCTTTCAAGGTAACTGTAACTGCAATAGAGTTTGGCAGGAAGCACATTGCCAGTTACTAGACAATGAAAGAAGACTTATGGTTCATTCTTTCAGATATCATGTACAACCAAAAGGACCTTTGGCAATATTATTTATAGAACTGACTACAGTTAATATAACTGCTTGTCTGGCTTAAGCACTGAGCACTCAGGTTTGTTCACTGTTGAAAATATTTTAATATAGGACAAGGCAGAAAGAAGCAGGCAGTAAATAACAGATTCATAATGGGCTAGGAAAAAGCACATTATTTAAAGAAATTGCTTTATGGACTCCAGCAGAGTTTGTTTGAATGATTGAAAAGTAAATTGATCCCTAGTTTATCCCAAGGAAATTGTTTCATGCCTCTGTTTTCTCTATTTCTCCTGTTCCTCAAGTCCTCATTGCCAAAATAGGTGGCAAAAGTCAATATGAGAGGACTGCTGGATTTTTTTTTCAATTCCTTTCAAATGATCTTCTGCCAGTAGAGGGCAAACAATGACAGGAGAAACCTGAAAGTAGGGGAAGAGGAACCCTTCCATTACTTGGCAGACTTCAGTTTAACGGACACAAGGATAAAAATAAGGGAGTAGACTCTTGAATGGGCCACACACCAGCACTGCCGCCACTGGTGACAGTTCCCCTTCTTGCAATTTAAAAACAAGTTTGAAAGCAGCATAAGATGCCATAGACAAGTGAAGAGATTGCAGTATGGAAGGAACTTCTTCCTCCATGTGTGTGTTCAGGTTACTCTGATTCTTATTTCCTGTAGCTATTGACAAGAATAGATGTGAAAGGAGAATACGTAATTTGAGAAATATGGTCTCACAAGCATTCTCATGTAAATAAACTCTCAAATGATAAGGAGGACATGCTGCCTGCTTGAAAAAAAGGATCAATATATAATGGCTTACACCTATGCTGAATATCTAGTTATTTTATTTGGGGTCTGTGAACATTTTCCACTATCAAATTGGCTAAAGACTCTGTTTTGATTTCCATCACACTGAGAACTAAGATTGATTTTTATTTTAATAAGATATCAGCAGGTCCAGTGTTGGTATTTTGTGTTACAGTGATTTAATGCTTTTATTATGCCTTCTAAGGAGTCTCTGAAAAATGACCTATGAATTTATCAATCAATATGAGACAGAATTCTTACTGAGCACATTATATGGGGGGGTTATTAGTTTGCCCTGGCTTTAACAGCATAATAGAATGCTTCAGCCAAATGCACTTCTAAGCACATGGTCAGTGACTAGAGACCTAACGAAAGAAGAATCTATAGCTTCATAATTGTGACTGTCAGCCACAAATTGCAAGGCTCAACCTGAATGTTAATCATTAACTATGACATATGTAGAGATAGTCAGTTTCTGACTTAAAGCAAGAGCAACAGCCTCCAATTTTAATCTGGAATACATGGATAGGTGGGGAAAGGAAGACACTTAAAAAATGCCTATACCTGGTTTGTCCATCATGCATTATTTCTTCTCCTCAGTCATCAGTGTGATTTATAAATTACTGACTCTTGAAATGCTAAAACATTGCCAGCTTATGTTTTAGTAGTTTTATTTGACTACTGTGTGTGTGTAAGTATTGTCCAGTCACTTCCAATTTATGGCAACCATATGAATTAATGTCTTCCAAAACGCCCTACCATTAACAGCCTTGCTCAGGTCTCGCAAACTCAGGGTTGTGGCTTTCTTTATAGAGTCAATCCATCTCATGTCAGGTCTTCCTCTTTTTCTGCAGCCTTCAACTTTTCCTAGCATTTGACTATTAGACAATGATAATTGCCATGTTATGGTCTCTCTTGCATATCACAAGTGCAGCTGCTTAATCACATCTTTTGGCCTTGCATCCTTTCTCAGTGCAGCACTTAACCTGGGAGAATATCAGATCTTTTCTTGAGGCTAAAAATCGGTGAGGTCACTGGACTATAAAAAAACTGGTGGAGGTGCAGGTCATGGGAGAAAATTTCCAACACAAATGAGTGACACTGTAGGAAGTGGCCAAGAAGTGACTAGAGTTTGTGTTAACAAGAGAAATCTTTTTTAGTAGCTCTGTCAGTCCAACTCTTTTACTTATGAGTATTGTAGACTGCAAAGTCTAGCTCAGGTGTACTGGAATACATTGCTGTTGAGCCCCCAAAGAATGGATTTTCTCCAAACTCCAGGATTAGTCAGAGCAAATACTCCAATAACATAGAGCTTCATTTTGTGGTGCATTAGATCACCTCCTGCAAGACTTCATACAAAGAACCAGTTCCTATCATCAGCTTCAATCATGCAGCAGGTTTTCTTTTCAGCTTTTGTAGCCTTTTCAGCCACTGCAATCTTCCTGAGTTTTCTCCTCCACTTAACTATTTGTTCTATTCATACAACTGGATTTCAGTCTAACCTCAGGTGGTTCCATGGTAATGGCTTTTTACCTTTCACGGGTGTAACATACTGTCAAATGTATTTTAATGCCATCAATGAGACCCTAGGACTCAAGTTACAGCATGTTTGAAGGTGGAAACATCTCACTGGAAGAAGAAAGGAATTAAATGGGATTCATGAGCTCAGGCAGAAGTGACAGGGATCCAAAATTTCCAATAGAAATTATCAAGTGACGAGCTTACTGGATCAAGGGAACACTGTTTCCTTGTAAACTGTTGATGTTGTTTACCTGCATTTTAGTAAAGCTTTTGACAGGGTTCCTCATGATGTTCTGATGGATAAACTAGAGGACTGTGGACTGTACTCTAGGATAGTTAGATGGATAGGGAACTGGTTGGAGAACTGCACTCAAAGAGTAGTTGTCAATGGCATTTCACCTGAATGGAGGGAGGTGTCCAGTGGGGTGCCACAGGGCTCAGTTCTGGGCCCAGTACTTTTCAATATTTTTATAAATGATCCAGATGAGGGTGTGGAGGGGCTACTCAATAAATTTGCAGATGACACCAAATTGAGAGGAGTAACAAACACACCAGAAGATATAGAATTCAACGAGATGTAAAAGTGGACGGATGTGAACAAGATGCAACTTAACAAGGATAAGTGCCAAGTTCTACATCTGGGTAACAAAAATGAGGAGCACACATACTGGATGGGGGGGATACACTTCTGAATAGCAGTGTGTGTGAACAAGATTTTGTGGTACAGATGGACTGTAAATTAAATATGAGCAGCCAGTGTGATGCAGCGACAAAACAGGCTATTCTGATATTGAGGTGTGTTTACAGAGGCATAACATTCAAATTGCAAGATGTCATAGTCTCACTGAACAGTGCATTGGTCAAGCCACACCTGGATGTGGTCAGAATGGAGTGGGTACAGAGGAGAGTGATGAGGATAATCAGGGGCCTGGAGACCAAGCCCTGTGAGAAAAAGCTGAGGGGAACATTCAGTCTGGAGAAGAAGAGGTTGAGGGGGAACATGTTGGCTCTCTTTAAGTATGTGAAGGGCTATCAGTCAGAGGGGGACAGGGAACTGTTCCTGTTGGCAGCAGAGTATGGGACTCACAATAATGGGTTTAAATTAAGGGCGGGAAGGTACCAGCTGGATATTAGGAAAAACTTTTTTACAGTAAGAGTTGTTCAGCAGTGGAATCAGCTATCTAGGGAGGTGGTGAGCTTCCCCTCATTGGCAGTCTTAAAGCAGCATCTGGACAAACACTTGTCAGGGATGCTGTGTAGGCCAATCCTCCATTGAGCAGGAGGTTGGACTAGATGGCCTTTATGGCCCCTTCCAACTCTCTGATTCTATGATTCTATGAAGTAGTGATTTCAGATCAGGGTCAGATTGGACAAATTGATATTTTGATGGGGAGCAGAATATTCAGCCCATGGAGTACAGATAGAAACTCCAAATTCCCGAGAGCTAAAGCACAACTTACCATTTTGCACAAAGGAATCATGATAAGGTTACTTACAACCGCCATTCTTACTAAGGATCACTTTATGCTATTCTCATCCTATTTGGGAGACAATAGGTGCTGTAGAGCAGAGTGAGAAAACGTTCTCTCAAGGGGGTAGATGACCACAGGTAGTACCAACTTGACTCCATACAATCAAAAACCTTATATGGTTTCCTTCCAGAAGGTGTCATGCTCAGGGCAAATAATGCTTTTAGCATTAAGGCCATTTGAGGAGAATGTGTAACAGGAATAGCCTCAAGTCAGCTGCTTATGTGCTTATGCAATCCAAGGAGTTTGAATTCAAAATGGAATCTAAGAGACTTAGGCCAATGTGCCTGGCCCAAGTATGTCCCTCACATGAATGCTCTGTCATGTCCTGAACAAGATTATAAGAATTACAATGTGAGGAAAAGTCAGAAATAATTCTAAACATCTTAAAGCTAAAACATTTACGTAAACAAAGGAACTTATATTGAAGATGACAGGCCTTTGTCCTAAGCATTTTTCTACAGCCCAGCAACCAACTGTGGATCCTACACCATTTGAAATACAAAGACGGATGCATCCCTGTCAAAGTTTTGCCCATAAATCCTCATCTGGCTTTATGCATCTGATGAACTTGACTTTCATTTGATGAAAATCTATGCTTCAATAAATCTTTTAGTCTTTTAATATACCACAAAAGATTTCTTTCAGTTTTCATTGCAAACAGGTACCCCCCTGGCATTTAGCCTTTGCTTATCTTCATCAACTGAATGCCTTCTATTAGATTTCCACAAGCCTGGTACAGCATTAGCAAGCTGCCTGGAAAAAATTACAATTACAAAAGACAATTCATGCCTTGCAAAAAGGCACATGGATAATAAAAATGATGATGATACAAATGTCTCTAAGAAAGTCCCTCCCTGCTCTGTTCTGAATGATTATTTTAAACCTGAAATATTATCTTCACACCATTCAGTACAGAAAGATTTGATTTGCCATGATTAAGCAAGAATAATAACTATATAATCGGAGCAACTAGTCAAGAGGACTAGTTTTGCATTATACGGCTGTTTTAAAGAAATCCCAATTTATTCCTAATGTTGTTCAGTTCTTCCTGTCCTGAAAACAATGGGTTTTATCCACAGCATTCTGCTCAAGTAAGGGGGGGGGGGGGGAAGAGAGAGAGAGAGAGAGAGAGAGAGAAGAGAAACACATACTTAGACCTGCTCTGGGAAGTAACATAAAAAGTACTTTTTATTATTATCCTCCATTCTAATGCTGCTTCAGAAGAGGGATATAATCCCAAGAAATGATCCCAGAGCAGAAACTACTGATGCTAGATCACTCTGCCACTATTTAAGCCTTTTTAGAATAGCAGTTACCTGAGGAAGTGTAGATGCTCTAGAAGGAGGAGAAATTTTTCACTTAACTGCAGTGGGTATACTGCAAAAAATTTCTACAACTGCTAGCAAAAAAAGGAACTTTTTACAGTGCAGATAATTCAAGAGGAAGCTGTTTTGCCTCAACTAGCCCCATTCGTTCTTGAGTTTCTCATTTAATTACTCCTTGCTTAACATTTGAAGATGTGTTCTGCTGGGGCAGTAACATGTTTGTATCAGTAAGCAACTTAAGAGACTTCAGTAGGTGGCAGTGAAACTTACGAGGAAAGCAAGCAACAGAACCTGTACTCGTGTTAATACTGTCCAAAGTAAAACCTGCTGACCCAAGTACAAATTCAATAAAAGCTTTGCTTTGTCTATAAAAACTCTCTTGGGTGCACTTGTAGTTTCTTTCTTCCTACTTAGATACTCTTGAAGGCAGTGGCAACTGGCAAGATAGTTTTGAGAACTTTGGCTTTGATCCAGTTGAAGCTTCCACTGATGGAAGTAGGGTGATTTTTGCACATTCCCTCCTATTACAGACCTCTAACACCCCCCCCCCCCCCAGTTTCTAGGGGTGCCCTATTCCCCAGCAGTAGAATTTCAAAGGGCATTTTGGGCTTCTGCAGGCAAGGAAGGTCCACTCCTCTGATAGGAATCCCTTCCATTGGCAGTGATATTCCACTGGATCGAATTCTTTGTCTGTAGCTTAAAACAAGTACTACAAACACCACACATACACACAGAGTATCTTACACAATACCTCTCAAACTCCACAAAGGCTCCAAAAGCGGCACACTCATCCAGGTCACCAGGAATTTTACCAGGTCAGTTCATCTTACTCACTGTAGGTGCTGGTATCTTGTATATCCCACCCCCTTACAGATGTTAATTATTCACCTATACCTCTGTAGCCTCCCATTGTATGTGCTTATCTCATTTCATCCTGCACTAGGTCTTACATTTTGACTTTCTAACAATTACTGGAAGTGTTTCACAATCTATTCCAAGTCAATTGATTACCCTTTGGATTAGATCTTGTTTTCAACCAGCTGCTCTTCGTAACATCGCCCCACCACCTCACGTCTTTCTGTTATGTATTGGCCAGATGGATTTACACTCCTGTGCATTTGATGGAATGAGCTCCGACTCATGAAAGCCTGTGCCAGAATAAAGTATGTTGCTCTTTAAGGTGCCCTTGGACAGGTCAGAGGAAACTTGGGTGTGTGTGTGAAAGTCAGGGGTACCACAGGTCTCCCAAAGATTCCTTCTGAGCTCCATCCATACCGGACCCAATCCAAACACCACATGAAAATAGGTGAACTGATTTGCCGCTAGCATGAATAGGCCAGTAATTGGTTTTATGTATACAATAAATTATTCTTTACGTTCCACTCTTCCTTGAAGGTGCTCAGGATAGTGTACCTAATCTCTCCCTGCATTTTATCCCCACAACAGCCCAGAGAGCTAGGCTAGGCTGAGACACACTGATTGGCTCAAAATCACACTTCCCCCTTTGTACAGGGACCAATTATTTTACAGCAGCCTCAGCAGCACCATTGCAGCTCCTTGGGTCTCTAGGGTAACTAGGCAGGCCCCTCAGAATATTGTACAACCCACACTCTGGGAAGCCTTGGCAAAAATTAATACAATTATTTGACATTTTCAGGGAGTAGTCTCTGTGGCTCCCCTGAGCATTAAGGTCAGAACAGTAAACCAAGAGTTTACTTTGTGCAACCACTCTGTGCTGTCATCAAAATATTAGAGTACTAGGACTTAAATCTCTTGACTTCGATATGAAATGCAGACACATTTTTTAGAGCTGAGATCTAGACCAAGAAATTCTGAAGCAGATGGCACAAAGGATTTCAAGCTAGCATTTGGCAAGTTAGAAATGTTTTATTTGTACAACTAAGCAACAGAAGAGAAAAAATAATTCAAACTTTGTAATGTATAAAACATTTATTATAAATATTTTTAGCTAAAAAGTGTGATTTTTATCAAATATAATCTGTGGACTTGCAAATAAAGTTTTAATTGTTCAGCAGTTCTCCCGCTTATTGCTTAATATAAGATGGACTCCCTTTTGCTACTCCACACTCACAGCTTAGTGTCACAGTGTAAGAAGCTAAAAACTCAAGTAAAAATAAAAACAAGAATGTGGTATCTGTTACATGGACTGAGAACAAACTTGACAAATAACTTCACACACACGCACTGTATATATGCAAACATACATAGGTGTAGACTACGGGGGGGCTCGAGGGCTCAAGCCACCGCTGAAATTTCCCGAGGGGGCTCAGCCACCCCCGGCAAAATGGAGCACCTGCCGCCACGCCTCCCTGGGCCCTTCTGAGGCCCGGCCGCCGCTGCTGGGGAGGGAGAGGGAAGGGGTGGCTGGGGGGGGGGGGGAGAGGCACCGGCAGCAGTGGCTGGTGGGCCTCAGAAGGGCCCGGGGAGGTGCGGTGGTTTCCTGGGGGGCAGAACATCGCCCCAGCGCGCAAAGCACGCACGCTAAAGAGCCCCCCGCCAGAATTTCCAAAAGTCTACGCCCCTGCAAACATATATACATATGTCTGTTCTGAATATAGTACAAGCTGGTATTAGACAGTATTGACTATAGGACAAGCTTGGACAGTATTGACATATCCCTTCCTGAATATAGGACAAGCTTGGACAGTATTGACATGTCCCTTCCTAAACTCTATTTCCCTTTCAAAGCAGAAACACTGCCAAACAGAACTGGTAGTTTCAATTAAGTAATAACTCTAAAGAAGCAGTTGCATTTCCACACATGACCACAAGGGGGTAAAAGATTTCCAGAGGTGGACAATTGATATGCCATCAAACTCTCTTACCCACTTTACTGTTAGATTTGTTACTCCCTCCAAACTGGAAAAATAGGCTATGGACAGAACACCAAAAATGCAATGGAATGTGACCAGAGAGGCAGAATCAGAAAATCTATTAACAAGATTTATTTTTTTTTTGCTTAGAGCAGAGCCATTTATGAGCACATGTGAAAAGTTGGTGGCAGCTGATCATACCCCTGAACGGCATTGTTTCAAAGTCGAATGATATAAAAAGGCACTTCCCCCTACCCTCACTAATGGGACTGCCCCAGAAGCCTGCTTGCTGGGACAGGGAGCACATGAAGGGAAATTAGCATGTGCAAAGGTCTGGCACAATTGTTTGCACACAAAAGAAATACAGTTTATATCTAAAAGAAGCGCCTGCTCCCCTGGAAGCAATAAATGGTTTGGGGAAATTAAGGAGGAGCTAAAAGATATACAGAAAGAAAACATAATGAAGTGATATAACTATGTGGCAGGGACATTCAAAATAAAAAGAGAGTAAGCTGTGACTTTCTACCTATTTTCTGACCAAGATGTACTTGTTCAGTACCAACATTACTTATTAGGCACTCCAATCTTCTGCCTCAGACTTCAGCATTACAGTATTTTAATTCTTCTAGGCCATGCCCATTACAGTGAAGGGTCACCTGAACCATTTTTGGCATGATGCAAATGTTACTGTGTGTGGCATATCCGCAACCAGCTCAGCTGTCTGTTCATTTTTTTAAAAAAGAGCTTCAAATCTGTTACGGTTCCTCTTGAAGTGGGTGTCCAATCTACAGCACAGCTTGTAAGAATGTACACCAGTCTTAGGTGGCAGATGAGTTGCCTCAGTTATTGACTGAATGCTGATTTGAGCTCTCGGAAAGCTGCTCTGCGGTGCTTCCTCTCCTCTTCCTCGCGTTTTCGTTCATCCTGTTCTGCTTTGATCTCTGCTTCAAACTTACTGGCCGAAGACAATGCTTGAACCTATAATGCAGTGGTAGAAACATAAAGAAAGGTCTGTCACTTCTCCAGGACAGCTAAGATTTGATAAATTATAACACAGGCCTGATGGCACTATTTCTTTAGGGAGTTCATAATAACCCATTCCCCCTAAAAGATACCTTGGGTTGGATCCAGGCTAAATTTTCTGTTAACAGAATGGAACTTTCCTGCCTGGCCCCTCCCACTGCTGTCCACTGACCTCCACAAAAGGGACCCTGAGAAATGGAATGAGTGAGGTCTGCAGCCGAGAGGGGGAAGCAATGGAAATTGCCAGTGAAGTCTGAATCCAACCCCATGTGTACATACAGATGTAAAAAGACAGGATTCATAGCGCATTTTTTTCACCCTGGGGTTAGCCAGGCT
This sequence comes from Lepidodactylus listeri, assembly GCA_029233225.1. Lineage (NCBI taxonomy): Eukaryota > Metazoa > Chordata > Lepidosauria > Squamata > Gekkonidae > Lepidodactylus > Lepidodactylus listeri. The sequence continues at coordinate 58,148,569 of JARCFY010000005.1, read as the reverse complement.
TACTCCTGGAATGCAAATGACACATGTGCTCACAAGTGAATTCACTAATGAGTCAATCAATTATTTTGCCCTGCCACCAATGCTTCAGGCATGTTCTCCACATTTTCTTTCTTTCTATTTATTTATTAAACTAAATATATTTTCATACATCAATATAAAATAAAGTACAATAAACTTTAAAATAGTTGAAATACTACTCTGGGGAGCAGAAAGTGGTTTGCAACATCACTAGTTTTGTTCAAACCTATCTTGGTGTGAATTAAATGCTATTTTGGTTCCAAATTTTCACAAATATGGTTACATGCTCTCACAGTTTCTGGTCACTTTACTTTATTTTAAAATGCAGAAATAATTTATTGATCAGACAGCAGGAATATAAGTCTTACTTACTAGCTATCAACTTCTATTAGTCTGAGCTAACAGCCTCAGCTACAAAGAAGCATGGCCTGTGTAATGGAGTGGATAGTTCATTCGAGGAGAGGGAGAAGAGATGTCACAGTACCTAAAGCTAGCTTGCAAGAAAGTAGATTGACTACACATGACCTTCCACATACATGCTATGAGGGACCCCTGCTTCTTCTTCACTGTGAGGCAGATTTTTCCCACCAAAATTCTTAGTTCCCTTCAGGTATCAAGCTAGTCCCCCTTGTAGCGTGACAATATTTGCAGCTTTATAAATCTGAAAGTCCCACCCTTTGACAGAATCTCATTTGGCTTTTGCCCAGCCCAGGAACTTGTCAGGAGAAAACAGGAGCCCTCTTTTTAGATCACTTGAAATAGCACTGGAGACTGTGTAACAGTGAACAATAATAAAGATTTTATTTAATAGGCAGGGACAGTATGGGGTAGTCAGGTATTGGAAAGCCTGAGGTAAACGCTGTTGGTAAAACTGTATTTTTTTTAAGTTGACAGACAAGATGGTGTTGTGGCAGCTTATTTTTACAAATTCTTGGTTCTTATCAGTGAGAGATGGTTGACTTACTTTGGTTTCAGTTACAATGGTTCTGCAGTTTCCTAATAACTAGTTCAGGTTTTCTGGAAAGGTCACTCTTTTAGTGTATCAGTTTCTTTCCCCTTTTCTGAAATCACAATGTTTCTTTTTTTCCTTTGAATAGTGTATAACCATTTCCTTTCATAACAGACCAGGGACTGCCTCAGTGCTAGTTCCCTGTATAACTGGACAGGACTAATATTTTTTCCCTGAAAATAGAACTCTTTCCCTTCTGGCCTGATTGGGAGCTTCAGCCTGCTACCCAGTCACTTTTTACCAAAATTTCAAACCCCAGTTCTTGGTGTCTTTGTGAAAACATACTTCAGCTTTAGCTGACACTAGACTCTGAATTCTTAGATGGAATTCTTTCTCAGGTCATGTTTAACACAGCTAAGACCAGGAGTCTCTCCCTTTATTCAAAAGGTGAACCTGTCTGACAAACTTTTTAGTCAGACTCTTCAGATACCCACTCCTTTAGCTGAACTTTTATTTTACTGAACAGTAACTGCCTGTAATGATTTCATGTTTTAGTGTGTGTGTTTCTTTAAATGTGTAGTGTGACTGCAGTAATGCAAGAAGAATGCTAGGGGGAGATAAGTGTGATGTGATTGGCTGATGACTGAGAGTGTAGGAGGAGAGATGTCTATGAGGTGATTCAGTGTTTAGGAAGAGAAGAGTGTGGAGAGTTTGAGATAGTCTGTGTGACTATGAGAGTTTAAATCTATTCTGTGTGAATAAGACAAACAGTTTAGCTTGTGTGGCTATGAGCAAAACAGTTCAGCCTGTGTAGCTATATATGAAAAGAGAGTTCAGTCTATGTGATTATATATATAGGAGAAAGATTAAACTGAAGGTCTAAGCCTGTCAGAGTGGAGTTTTGGAGTCTGAGAGACTGTGTGTGATGCTAAGTCTTGTTGGCTATATTTACAAGTTCCTTTCTTCAACAACAGTTCAAAATACCCACAAACCAATTTTGTTCTTTTATAAATAAATCATTATTTGTTTAAACTTATCCCAGCATTCAGAACAGTACTTCCTCAGGGCCACATAGTCCTCTGAAGTGCCCGGACACGGGGTCATTCTACCAAATTAGAGAGAGCTGGAATTTTTAATTCCTGGTGGCAGTAGATATCTACCAAGTTTAAGTACACAGAGTGTATTTTAAAGGAGAATCAGTCTTCCCAATAGCAAGCACATCACAATGCTGCTAAACACAAAACGAACTCCATCTCCCCTCAGCACACAGCTGATCTTATATTTCCCTCAGTTGGTGCTGGACAGTCAGAGAAAAGGAGCAGCCTGTCACTCAAGCTCAAAATTCTAGAGCTGAGTTAACTATTCACCTCCCTTCTTTGATTTTGCTGCATTAGGAAAACAGCATTTTAAATGTAGTCCATCACACATGCCAACTATTATTTTGTAATAAGCCACAGGAAATCAAATATGCATTCAGTAAATCAGACTAATCCAATCTTCAATTTCACTTCTCCTTACACAGAACTGCATCTTCTACTCTGCTTAGAATGTAGTGACTTACTATAAAAGTGGTACAGTTGGTAGGAGTACACTGTGATGAATCTCCTAACACTGAACATTATATGACACCCCCCGAAGCCTAGTGTTATGCACCAGTGTTCAGAATTTGATCCTAAACCTATCTCCTCGCTTCTACCCAGCCCTGTAGCCAGGATTTTTGGGGGGAGGAAGGGACTGGGGAGCGCAAATATTTAAATTATATTAAATGAGCAGCGCGCCCAACCCCAATCTGACTTAAGCTCTCCCTCCCCTCCAGATGCAGAGAGGAGGGAGAGGAGGAGGAGTTGCTTACCCTGGCTCTTCCTGCTTGGTGGGCCAGGACAGTATTGTTGAAGCCATGCCACCACCATGTGGCCCTAAGTAATTTTGCTAACCCTCCTTCCTTCCTTCTTCCACATAAAAAGCCACAGGAAGGAAGGGTTGGTTAAAGAAATCACTTTGGGCCGGCAATACTGCCCCAGCCCATCAAGAAGGAAGAGCTGCACTGCACCGCCCCCAAACTTAACCTGCAATCTTAGCCATCTGCCGCACCAGAATGAAGGTTAGGGAATCACTTTGGTCTGGCAAGTCTCTAACTCTCCTTCCAGCAAGGCGTGTGGCTAAGACTGTGGCTTAAGATTGGGGTGGGGGGCATTGGGATGGGGGCTCTGAAGTTCTGATAGGGGGCTCAGAATCTGTCAACATCAGTGATGCTTGTCGTTGCAGAGAGCGCAGTCATCGATCCCGAAGCTGGGGTCGACAGCGAGGCATGTCCGGACGTCTCTTGTGAAGACTCCATCGGAGAAAGAGCCTATTCCAGTAAAGTGACGTGGAGTCTCGCAGCTCGATTCTTCCTCGTCTGCTTTGAAAATCTGGCACTGTGAGCACAGGAGTCCACCCGGTGCGCTTCCCCAAGGCACAAAAAGCACAGTGAATGTCTATTGGGGAGCGGGGATTTTGCTGCCGCACTTTAGACACCGTTTGAAGAAGCCCCACCATTTGGCCATAGGCTGGAGGTGGGGGGGGGGGGAAGTAAACTGCCTAGGCAGAGTACTCAAAGTCAGTTCTATCTGAAACTAGTAAAAAGTCCTTTCACTTTCAAGAAAATCCAGAAGATAAAGGAAAAAAGAAGAAGAGAAAATACCAACCAAAGCGAGGAGGGGGCCTACCAGCGCAGCAGTCAGAAGTGAAGGACTTGCACACGAGACAAGTGAGTTGGAAGGAGAACAACCCAAGTCTCCCCAACATGAGCAGTGGTGGTTTATTTCAAGCCTGCTGACATTCTTGCAACACACTTACAGACAGCTACGTCAGCATTCAATACACAGTACAGTAAGAGAATCATTATAAGGATTTTAACATGAGGAGATAGTCTGTTATTTGCCAAAGGGATTTGCCAGTAGCCAAAGGGATTTGCCATTGTTCATTGTGTAGCAGAAAAGGGGGGAGAAGCATGGACTTTTGACCTGGCTAGCATACCAGCCTCAGATCTTCCCTACACAGAAGAAAACTGGCAGGACTGTTGTGCCCCTCCTTTTTTTTTTTTTTTTTAATATTTTAATAATTTTTCCACAACATAAGACATGACATATTTTACAACATATAAATTTTCGGAGTCATACATTAATTACAATCCATTTATAGAATTTTGACCATGTTTTTAAGAATTGATCTTCATTCTTTCCATGTAGTTGGCAACTCAGTCTATCCAATTCTGCTAACTCCATAAGTTTTTCCACTATCATTTCTGGGGATGATATCATTTTTTCTTTCCAGAGTCTTGCCCAGCTAGTCCTTGCCGCAGTAAGGATGTAAGTTATTAATTTTTGTTCTTCCCTTTTAAGGCCTTCCGGAAGCATGTTAAGGAGGTACAATTCCGGTTTGAATGGTAGATCTATGTTTAAGATTTCCAATATTAAGTTTTTGACTTTGTTCCAATAGGTCTGAATTTTATGACACCGCCACCACATGTGGTAGAATGTCCCAACATTCTTACCACATTTCCAGCACAAATTAGACGTATTTCCATAGCATCTATATATTCTATCCGGTGTCCAGTGCCATCTATGGAACATCTTATATAAATTCTCTTTATATGATATTGCAGTAGTAAATTTTAATGTCTTCCACATCCTAGCCCAATCATCCATATCAATTGTATAGCCAAAATCATTCATCCAATTAACCATTACCTTTTTAACTGTCTCATCACACATTTCATCATTCAATAAAACTCTATAAATTTTTTGGATATTTTTTTCACTTGTGTTAAGCCAAGCTTTCTCCATATCTGGTCTAATGTTTAGAAAACCTATTTCTTTGTCTTTTTTTGCTCTTGCTATTAGTTGGTGCTTTTCTAACCATGTTAACTGAATTTCTTCCTGTGTTAATTTTTTGAAGCTTTTTAAGTTATTAGCTTTGTCTAACAAGTTTTCATAACTAACATTTTTGCCACTACTTAGTAATGTGGGTTTTATAAATGCTTCTAATGGCGATATCCATAACGGGGTTTTAGGGAAATATAGGATTTTTATTTGTTGCCATACCTTCATTAACGCCCCTCTTAGCCAGTGTTGATTGAAATTTGAATGGACTTTATCTTTTTCATACCATAGGTATGCATGCCATCCCATCACTAGGTCATGTCCTTCAAGTGTCAAACCTCTTGTGTCCTCCAGTTTCGCCCACTCTCTAATCCATGTTAACGAGGTTGCTTGGTAATACAGTTTCCAGGATGGCAAATTAAATCCCCCCCTCTCTTTTATATCTTAGAGTACTTTTAATTTTATCCTTGGCTTTCTGGGGTACCATATAAATTTCCTAGTTATCTTATCTAGTTCAAGAAAAATATTGTTATTTTTTAAGATTGGGATTGATTGGGCTAAAAATAGGAATCTTGGTAAGATGTTCATTTTTATTACTGCGACTCTACCCAGAAGCGATAATTGCAGATTTTTCCTATTATCTAAATCCTTCTTAATTTCTTTTATTAATTTATTATAATTATTCTCGATTAAGGCACTATTTCTATTTGTGATCCAGATACCCAAATATTTTACTTTTTTCTCAATTTTTATATTAGGAATCTTCTCTATGTTAACTATTGTTTTCTTGGAGCAGTTTTTGACCAGACATTTTGTTTTATTATAGTTAATTTTTAATCCTGCTACTCTGCCAAACTCTTCTATGTCTTTTAGTAATCTTGGGATTGATAGTAAGGGTTCTTCCACTTATAAACAGCAAGTTGTCCGCAAATGCTCTTAGCTTGTATTCAAATTTTTTAATTTTCAATCCTTTTATCTGATTATTGTTCCTTATCTGATCATTTAGAGATTCCAAGGCAAAAATAAATAGTAATGGGGATAAAGGGCAACCCTGTCTCGTTCCTTTCTGTATAGGCACCTCTTCTGATAATTCACCATTAATTAAAAATTTTGCTTTTTGTTTTTTATATATGGCCTTAATCATAGTTTGGAATAAGGGTCCTGCATCCCAGATTTTTAGTTTTTGTTGTTGTGCCCCTCCTTTGGTCATGTGCACTGGAGCCCTGCATGTGACCGGGGAGAGGGCGCAAAAATCCCTTTCAATTTAGAAGATACCAATTGGGGTCAGCACAGGCGCACTATATCCCAGAGGTGTGATGCACAGAGACCACGAAGAAGATCCAGCAGTTGCCAAGCCAGCCAGAACAGCAGCAGCAAGGTGGAGGAATGTTGCAACAACAGTAATGCAATCGTGTCAATCACTGGCAACAGCTGCTGGAAGTTTAGGCAGGGCAATGAGAGGGGAAAGCAGGCTGCAGGCACAGCCCAAGATTCCCTCCCCAGAAGTTGCATGAGATGGCTAATTCTCACAAGAGAGTGCAGAGGAATTGGCTAAGCATGTGCAGCCTGCTGCAACAGCTTCATAAAGGACTTAAAAGCAGGCAAAGTAAGGAGGTGGCTGGTTCTCTTTCCAGGTTGCACAAGAGAGACCCAGTGGAAAGGAGGAGGAGGAAGCAAGTGTTGCAAACTCCCTCCCTTCTTCAATTCTGAGGTTGTACAAGCCCAAGCAGGACAAAAGAGGCACAGTGAATAATGGAGTTATTGAGGGCAGGGGCATGGAGGCCCCTGAACCCCACAAAATAAAATAAAATACAGTTGCCACCTGGATACGCTAGCAATAAGCAAACATCCGTTCACCTTCAGATATGGATCACAGCTCTTCCTTCCCCACCCCAGCATCCGAGTGTGGTAGAAATAAGATAAAGACAAGTCAAAGACTTGCACCCTATTTATATACTTCTTTCTAGTTGGGGAGTTCCTTTCTGGGACCAAAAAGAACTTGTGGTATAAATTCATAATTCCTTTTTTGATCAATCAGTTCCAAAGTAAAGATGAGAGGGGTGTACAAACTGCTATACTGTGTGCACAATACAGGAGGAAAGTGGTGTTAAGATTGGAAATACACATGAGGTTTCTCCCCACTGAAATCACTGAGGCAGTGACATGATGACCAAAGGGAAAGTAACTGTATGTTAATTTCTCTCCCCCCGCCCCATAATCTGGAGAGCATAAATGATATCTCCCTACCAGGAAATGTAGCTGGGTTTTTAACTGCCCATGCAGAGCAGCGTAAGCCTGCTTTTTCATAAAAACCTATGAATCCATCCATAAGATATGCTTCATAGTGTGAAGGTCAACTGGTGCTTTAGTGGGTGACATTGCAATGACTTATGCAATTCCAGTAAGTTTTATTTTCCTCCCATTCCCAAAGTTCTGATTTTTTTTACCTTTGCTTCAAAGAAGTTCTTGGCTCCTTTTACCCCCTCAAGGGCAACATCAATCTCTGAGAGTTTAGCCAAAGCCATCAAACCACTGTCCTCTTCAAGCTCTCCAGCTGCAGCTTTGTGAAAAATGAGCAGGAACTAAATAAGAAGGAAAGTATGAAAAGGAATCACTTAGGAAACATAGCTGGATGACCCCAATATATAAGCCTGCTGGATGGTGCAATAAACCTGCGTAGGAAAAAAAATCAGTGGTAAAATTGTATTCTTATTCACTTGGTTACAGTAAGGAAGACTTCCACTGCTCCAGCTAATCAGGCTGTTAAGAAATAAGCACAGTCTCCCACACCCCAAGAATTCATAGGAAAGGTAGTTTTCTCAAGTAACTTTGCCATCTCAGCTTGCACTGTCCTGGCTACTACTAGATCAGGCTGATTTCCTCAAATGTCACAAGATCTGTTGGCTCTACCCATTTCTCTTTGCTAAATTACCTCCTGGCACTTAAGGAACATTGCCTGAACTGAGGTAACCAGGTGCTAAGATCTTGCAAGTAGAGGTGAAAGGTTTTTTTGCAAATGGTGTGAAAAGCTGTCTTTTGCTGCCCTTCTTCCTGGTCAGTATTCTGTTTTACCTCTACCATTTTTGACACTAATTTTTGTTTTTGCAGATTTCAACTGAGAACCTGTAATTCTTTACAATACTGTATTAATTTTGTCTTCTGATTTCTAGCAGCCAGTCCTCAACCTGCTTACTTCATGGTCCTAGAGCCTGGCTGTATCAAATTAATTAGATTATATATGGGTGCAACTGTACAAATTCAGCACTTACTACTAGAGGGGAAAAAGAGCCTACTGTTTCAAGAGAACAAAGTGCACATACTTAGGAAATGCTTGAATATTAACAGCAGGATAGCAGGGGGCAAAGCTGAATAAAATGTAATTAAGAACACTGGCCTGGTCAACACAACTTAAGTGACTGGAAATTATGTCTTTGCAACATCCTTTAGCCATCCATGTGTAGCACAGTTGTACAACCTCAAATACTAGCAAACCCTCAGGTTCATAAGCAGTCCTGTGTCTTTTGACAGAACTTTTGTGGCACACTAGAGAATTAGAGTGCAACTCTTCAGCCTGCAATCAAGCCATAAACATCCAAAGCTTGGTAGAAAATCCAAGGATATCATCTTTCAAACTGGTACCATATTGTTAGAAGATGTTGCTCCTATTTCGTGACCCATTATAACAAGTTTTATTCCAGGGACTTACAAAATTTTCATACAGTGGGAATCATAGCCCATGTGGTCACAAAGAGTGTTAACATAAATTGGCAAAAATTTTCTTCAGCTGAACAGCACAGAAGATCTACAAACAGGAGCTCAAGCCAAATGCTTCCATTCTATGTGTTTTGGGTCGCAATGCAATTCCAAATTATATTCTGCAGCAAATTTAAATCCTAAATAACATAACATCATCATCTGATGTATGGAACACAGAATAAGGCTCTAGCAGTGATCTTACAAAAGGATACATTTAAAACATTCAAGTTTCAACTCCCCAGACCCCCACCCACCATGTTGTTGGCACAGATTTCACTGTTCATCTTGTGCAAACTTGCATTCTTTCACTAGAGGACAGCAGAGTCTCAGGATGCCAGAAACCACATCCAGTTCCTTTCATGAGGAAGTTAGGCATCTGGCAGAACCCTTTGTTCCCAAGCTTCCCCCCCACCCCAGCTGCTTAGTAATGTAGTTTTCAAACAGAAGTTTAAAAAACTCCAAGTCTCCAAGGGATGGGCGGGGGAAGATTACAAAAACTTCTGGCTGTTTTCAAGCTTCGAATGTATGATGGGTGCATTCACCCAACTGATTTTTCAGGAGCAGAGCTTGACAGATCCTTGAGCTGAATCACATTCTTGAGCCTCACACGTCTCTGAGCTGAGACATTGCCATGAAACAGCCATTACTCACCACAGAGGCCAAAAAGAGGATGGTGGTGAAGGGAAGGGCTCTCTGACTTGGCGTTCACACCCTACTTCAGGATTTCTCTCCAAAATCCTCATTTTGTTCCTCATGCTGAGAAACTGACTAAAATTTCCTTTGAGAACTTAAAACATTAGAACTCAGAACATTAATCCATATAGTCATTAGAACTCAGAACATTAATCCATAGATTAATGTTAGAACTCAGAACATTAATCCATAGATTAATGTTAGAACTCAGAACATTAATCCATATAGTCTAATACTGTTTATGACTAACAGCAGGTCTTCAGGGTCTTAGGCAGAGCTCTCCCAGCCCAGCTGCCTTTTAACTGATGATGAAGGGGACTGAAACTGGTACCTTCTGTATAGAAAGCAAATGCTCCACCACATAGCCACTTTTGCCTTCCAAGTTCTACGGATGCCTTGTCATAACTGATGAAGAAACACTTTCTGTGCTGAAAGAAGCCAGGTACAAGGAGGAGGTCTGACAATCTCTTAATGATACGCTTGTGTAAAAAATGTGCTTTGAGAGTGAAAACTACTACTACTATCACCAACTTTTTTATCTTTCTTGTCCTCCAAGGAGTCCCCCACACTCCACTTTATTTTCATAATCACCCAGGAGGTAAAGACTCAGAGCTTGCAACTGGCTCAAGGTTACCCAAGGGAGTGTCACAGCTGAGTGGGATTTGATCTCAGGTTTATCTACTTCACTACACTGGGTCTCTCTTCAGATGGTGTACATAGCTGCTAAAAAGCTTTGTATTTATTTAAGTAAGTCTAACTAGCTGGATGAGCATTTCAGCCAAGACACGCGCACATGCACACACACACACCGGACCAGCAAGGACTTGACTTGCAGGCAGCATCTCATTTCCTCTCCATCACTATTTTCTCCTCTGATTTCCTGAGAGCTCCTGTATCCTCTTCCCAAGCTGTGCAGTGCTGGCTGCTGGGCCCAGTTGAATGGTGGGGAACCTTCAAGGACTTGCAGGGGGCACCTCACTTTCCTCTGTATCCCTCTTTACATACTATATCTCCTTTCCATCCTCATGGCAACCTTTCCCTGCTTCATTCTGTCCCTCCCAACCACCCACCAACCTACCTTCTATCTGCTACCCATCTTCAACTATATTATTTATTTACTTCATTTATACCTCACCTTTTTGTACAATGGGAACCAAAACAAGTTATATCATTCTCTTCTCCTCCATTTTATCCTCATGAGGTAGGTTAGGCTGAGAAGTAACAGGCCTAAGGTCATCTAGTGAGCTTCCATGGCAGAGTGGGGATTCGAACCTGGGTCTCCCAGATCCTAGTCTGAAACTCTAATCTCTACACCACACCCCAGTGAATCCTGGGAAGTCACACAAATCACGTGGTATCAAGCTGCCTGGCACTTGCTGCCAGGCCTGGAAGATTAGTCTTCCTACAAATGGCCAAAACAGTCCTGGACAAGCCCTGCCCCCTTCTCTTGACATTTACTAAAAGAATCCAGGTTTGAAGTTTGGCAATACTATTGTGGTTGCCTAGTAATCTCAACAATGGCCACTGGAGAGGGCATTTGTTTCTTAACGATACAGATGCTGTTTCTGTTATTTGGAGGGGGGTTTTAACACCCCTATGTACTTTTTTATATTTCACATTTTCTGCAAACCTGGGGCTTTTTCAGGTTTCTAAAAAGACCTGCTTGTTTGTTTATGGCGCCAGTCTCTGGAATTACAATTTGGCTGTGTTAAGGCTTAGATATAATAAAAAGTGGGGTCCCATGAGGAATTTGCAGGGAGGGGCCATGACTCAGTGGCAGAACATCTGCTTGGCATGCAGAGGGTCCCAGGTTCAATCCCTGACTTTTCCAGTTAAAAGAATCTGGTAGGCGATGATGTGAAAGATGTCACCCTGAGACCTTGGAGAGCCGCTGTCAGTCTGAGTAGACAATACTGACTGTAGTGGACTGATGGTATGATTCAGTATAAGGCAGCTTCTTATGTTTATCCTCCTGCCTTTGCTTCCTTCCCTTTCCTCCTTTCTGTCAATCTTCCTCCTCTCATTTTCAGAACCACCCCCCCACCAGCTGACCAGGGCTTGGGCTGCTGCGGGCCTTTGCTGTGCCACAGCTGCCCTCTTTGGTCCTGCCTTGACTTCCTCTTGGACTGCTTGGGCCAGTATCTTCTCATGGCTGCCCTTGGTCCTGGAACTGTGGAGGCAAGGCCTGCAGGAGCCACTGTGCCAGCAGTGGCCTCATCATCAGTAGCCATGCCGACTGCAGCACAAATGGAGGAGGTTGCCTGGAGGTCAGCAGCATCTGGTGAGTTGTCTGTCCTTACACAGATGGGACTGGGTTTTTTTTTAGGGGGGGGGGGATATAAACCTCCCGATATATTTTTCTAAAGTTTTCAGATTTTTGTGCAAACCTGGGGGACTTGCAATAATGGGTTTAAATTAAAGGCGAGAAAGTACCGGCTGGATATTAGGAAAAACTTTTTTACAGCAAGGCTTGTACAACAGTGAAATCAGCTGCCTAGGGAGGTGGTGAGCTCCCCCTCACTGGCAGTCTTTAAGCAGTGGCTGGACAAACACTTGTCAGGGATACTCTAGGCTGATCCTGCATTCAGCAAGGGGTTGAACTAGATGGCCTGTATGGCCCCTTCCAACTCTGTGATTCTATGATTCTAACTATCTGCATTCTTTCAATATGGCCCCGATCCATGGATTTAAGTAACCCCAGATGGGTCCCCACTTGACTATACAAGATACATATATACTGTAAGCACAAGTAACTTATCACCTGCAAAAGGATCTGTTCCAACTGAATGTAAGCTGCAAGTGTAATCTATCTAGACCCCTAGAGATTAGAGACTTCCCAGTGCTTGGTTTGGATCAAAAGTAGTAAAATTTACCACCAGCATGCAGCTTTGAGACCTAATACCATTCTAGTGCCGGGAACATCAGGCCACTGCCTCTAAGCATACTGGCATGACCAGTGCGGGGGAATGAGAAAGAGTCCTCAGATCTGGGTGGGTTCCCCTGTTTGGCTGACAAGAGCAGGAAAATATGCTGTTGCACCAGCTGACACAGTCAACTGAAGGCATGTGGGAATGACTCACTAAACAGCTGGGAACAGATCATAGATGCAAATTGCCAAGTCCATCATATATGCACAGGGACTGGGTTCTGTACAAATGGCAAATGATTTCAGCATATTTTTATCATTTTCATGGCTTTTGGAAAGATACTTAACAATATCTTTCCAACTTTTAAGAATATACTCCACAAGCATAATGTGTTTACAAATTGGAATCAGGGTTCTTCCAACTCTACAGTGACTCTGTGCTCTTTAGAAAGGGAGTGAAGAAAACCTCACACCACACCAATGTGAGTAGCTAAGCCAACTGGCTGCCTGGCTGCTTTCAGACAAAATTTAGAGTGCCAGTTCTTTCCCCCAAACAGCTTAGTGCTGGAGTACTTGAAGGACCACCTCCTCTTGTACTATCTGGTCTTCCAGCAAAGATCTTCACCTGAAAATGCACTCAATGTGTCCCTGCTTGCAGGAGTGTGGTGGGCAGCAAACAAAGACAGGGCTTTTTCATTGGTGGCACTTTGCCTTTGGCCTGCCCAGCATGATCCTTATTATTTTTATGCTCCAGGCCAAAACACTTCTGTGAAGGCTTTCACCTCAAGGATTCCATCTTTTCAAGCTGTGCTCTGATTCTAGCCAAAGGACAATTTTGTAAACATCATTTTAGACTGCTAAATCTTTTTGTGCTGTTTTTATGCCCCAGTTTTGTTTTATTATTCATAAGTTCCTACATTGTTGTTTTTATGATTTTGCTGTGTTGTTTTTCTTTGTGAACTGCCTTGAGCAGGTCTCTGGAGAGGGGGCATAGACATTTTCTAAATAAATGAATATAATAGTACAATAGATATTTTCAGTGTGTCTCATGGAATGCTTATAGGCATGTTCATGGTGGAATTCTTACAAGCACAGTAGACATCCCATAAAATTGCAACGCAGATGGATTCCTCTTGAAGTGACCCAACAGGGCCACCTACATAATATGGAGGCCACACACATATGTGATATCCTGTTACGAGCTGTACAGACATAGTCAAAGTGAGGTCACAAAAAAGAAATTGCAGTTCCACTCAAATAATGATACACGGAAAAAACAAACCAGACATTCTGTATATACTGTGAATCAACTTCTGTACTGATACGGGGGGGGGGGGGGGGGGATGCCAGTTACCACTGCTGCTGAATAAGGGCATTATAAGCAGGTGCATTTCTTTTCACACAGCAACTTTGTTCATCTTCAGAGTTAAACTGGAATACTATGGAGCAACTGGTGACATATTGATGGACTCCTGATAAATGGCAAAGTTTAAAATTAACTTTATTAAAGCAATCTTTGCAAAGGCAAGTTGGAATAACTAACCAGCACAACTGGAAAAAGGCTTAAAAGCTGCAGAGATGTGAAATACAGATCTTGGGGAATTTCCATTCCTTCTATTTCTCTAGAAGAGGGTGGAAAACTTTTGGAACCAATGTAGAAACCAAGCACCTATCAGACTGTCCTATTAATTGCCAGCAGTGTACAATAAGGATAAAACAAAACAGGTAGTATAAAACCAGCAAGTGCACAACAAAACTTCTAGCAGGTTTCACAACAAAGAGTATCTTCTAACTCTATTCAGACAACACAAACAAACTTTGTTCATGATGAAAACTAGCCCTGTTTATTCTTGGGCTCACATACAACCTCCATGTCATGCACAGGGCCAAGATGGAAGATTCCTGGTTTAGAAGAGCACAGTCTAACTATGCTTTGGTGTGATATCTAAATTGGAGTGCTTTAACAAACTGCAGTTTGTACTTTGCTGACAAAGCAGTTTGTAAACTACAAACTGCAACCTGTGAAAGCATTCAGATGTCACAACAAATTTTGATTAAAGACATCCTAAATCAAGGGTATACCTCTAAATCTCAGCCGCATGTGTGAAGGGAAGGGGGGGGGGGAGGAAACAACCAGTGGTAACTTACCGTGAGGGGTCCTTCTCCTCTGAGGGTTGGAGGACATCTTGTGGGTGATTCCCACCTATCTCCAGGGAGGCAGGATTAAGTAAATCTTCTTCCTGTTTCCTGTGGTGGGAGTCACCCTCAACTCAGTTTCGGTAACTCCGACAGCTAGAAAAAGCTAAACTCAAATATAACAGTTAGAAACAGGAAGACAAAGTTAAGAAGGTACTCTCTCATAGATAATCAAAGTGCAGTACCATGAGGATGACCATAATCAATATCACCCATGCACCTCTCTCTCAGTCAGTATGCGTGCCCCTACCTGTGGGTGACGATCCGAGGAGGGCCAAGATGTCCTCCAACCCTCAGAGGAGAAGGACCCCTCACGGTAAGTTACCACTGGTCGTTCTCCCTCTGAGGTGGAGGCCATCTTGTGGGACCTCCCAGAGCAGTGGTCCTATGTTTTGGGTGGGGGATCGTCATTCTCTTGTAGGATAGTTTGCAGAATACGACGACCGAAGGCAGCGTCCGTGGATGCATAGGTATTGATTTTGTAGTGCCTTATGAAGGTAGATAAGGAAGACCAGGTGGCCGCCCTGCACACTTCATCTACAGATACTCTGTTGAGGAATGCTGCGTTGGTGGCGGCGCTGCGTACTGAGTGTGCCGTGATTCCCTGTGGCACTTTAAGGTGCATGGTGGTATACGCCTCTGCGATGCACATTCGAATCGAACAACTGATGGCCGGTGTGGACATCTTTTTTTTTTTTCAGTGTGAGGGGGAGACATGTTGATGAACAAGGCTTCCGTACGCCTAACTGAATCCGTTCTCCAGATGTAGCACTTAAGTGCCCTCCTCACGTCCAGGGTATGCCAGGACTTTCCTTTGGATGTGTGGGGTTCGGAACAAAGGACGGTAGATAAATCTCTTGAGATCTGTGAAATTTGGTGTTAATCTTCGGACAAAAAGAGGGATTTGTGCGTAGGACCACGGTGTCCTTATGAAAGACACATAAATCTGAACGGACGGAAAGGGCTCCAAGTTCAGAGATTCTTCTAACTGAAGTGATGGCCACGAGAAACAGTGTCTTCAGTCTCAACAATTTAAGCGAAATACTCTGTATAGGCTCGAATGGAGTTCTTGTCCATGTGGTAAGGACAAAATTTAAACGCCACGTGGGAAATCTGTGACAAATTGGGGGATCCTTGAAGGCAGCACCTTTTAAGAACCGCTTTATGTGAGGATGTTGGGAAACTACCTGTCCCCTGTATAGGGGAAGCACCGTGGATAATGCCACTAGTTGTCTTCTTAGTGTGGAGGCCTTTAGTCCAGAGTCCTGCCGTCTTGTAAAAAGTCTAAGACGGAGCATAAATGTGGATGGAGAGGATCGATCTTTTTTTTTTTTTTTTTTTTGATCCATCTGACGAAGGCTTTCCATGTGGTGTTATAAATCCTGGTTGTGGATGGTTTCCTAGAATCTAAGATGGTATTTATTACCGACTCTTGATAACCTAATCTAACAAACTTCTGCCTTTCAACCTCCACGCGGTCAAATGGAGCCATCCTGGGTCGGGATGTCTGATTGGACCTTGTAGGAGCATATCTTCCCGGACCAGCAGTCGAAGAGGAGGAGACACTGCTAACTCTAGTAGAGACGTGAACCACGGTTGACGTGGCCAGTATAGGGCAACCAGGATGACTTCTGCCCGCAAGAGTTGAATCCTTCTTAGAAGTCTGGGAAGTACTGGAAGAGGAGAAAATGCGTACAGGAGCTCGTGAGGCCATGGAGACAGTAGTGCATCCGTCTGTTCTGCCTCTGGGTGGAAGAATCTCGTGAAGAATCTTTTTAGCTGTGTGTTGGTGGCTGATGCGAAGTGATCCACCTTCGGGGTTCCCAACTCCGATGAAATGAGCTGGAATATCTCTGGATGTAGGGACCACTCTCCTTCCTGGATCGCCTGTCGGCTCAACCTGTCGGCTTGAATGTTGGCTGAGCCTTGAATGTGAGTTGCGGTAAGGGAAGACAGATGAGTTTCTGCCCAGGTTAGGAGGAGATGTGCTTCCTTGGCCAGTCTCGGGGATTTTACACCACCTTGCTTGCTGAAGTAAGTCATGGCAGAAATATTGTCCGTCCTGATGATGACATGTTTGTCTTGTATCTTGTGTGAAAAGTGAGTTAGGGCCAATCGAATGGCCCGCAGTTCCAGGAGATTGATGGGTAAGTTGGATTCTGCACTCGACCACATCCCCTGAATCAGATGACAAAGAAGGGCGGACCCCCAGCCCGATAGGCTGGCGTCCATGAAGATCTGGACCTGGTTCTGAATCCAGAAAAATCTTCCTTGAGTCAAGCTGTGACGGAAGGTCCACCAGCATAGGCTTGATTTTACCTGTAGTGGAACCTCCATTGACATGTCCATTTTTAGGGCTATGATATTCTGGAAGGGCCGTAGGAACTTCTGCAGTTGCTGGGAATGGAAACAACCTCATTGCTGGGTGTCAAAGGTTGAAACCATCAAGCCCATCAGTTTGACCAGTAGGGAAAGAGATGACGTGCGTGCTGTGATGACTTGGGTTGCTGTAGACGTGATCTTCTGCGCCTTGGGTAAGGGTAGAAGAAGCTTGCAAGAACTCGTTACTATTATCACTCCTAGGTGTTCTAGACATTGCGTGTCTTAAGTGACTCTTTGTCTAGTTGACCAAGAAGCCAAAGCCCTCTAGGAGTTGAATAGTCTGTGTAACATCTCTGAATGCTTGAGCCTCCAACGCCGAACGAATCAGGAGATAATCTAAGTACGAATGGACATGGATTTCAAGCTGACGAAGGATGCTCACGGGATGTACCCGGACCTTTGTGAACACTCAAGGAGCTGTAGACAGACCAAAGGGGGGTGCACGGAACTGCAGGTGAGTGTCCCCAACGCAGAAATGAAGAAATCTTCTGTGTGGAGGAAAAAAGGGTACATGAAGATACGCTTCCGTCAGGTCTACTGACGTTAGGAACTCCTGCGCCTGAAGGGATTCTGCGATGGATCGAAGCGTTTCCATACAAAAGTGCTTAAGCTCTACAAATCTGTTTAAGAACTTCAAATCGAGGATTGCCCTCCAATCCCTGTTCTTTTTGGCACTGTAAAGAATATTGAGTACACCCCTGTCCCTTACTCTTCCTGAGGCACTGGTTCTACTGCCCATATGTGAAGTAGATGACTTATCGCACCAAGTGTTCTGTTCCGTTTTTATCGGGGTTTTGTGAACCGGAGAGGAAAGGAAATGCGACTGTGGTGGATATTTGAAGACTATCTTGTAGCCCATGGACACCACGTCCATGGTCCAGGAGTCTGGTTGGGAGGTCAGCCATCTTTGACTGAAGAGAAGTAGGCGACCTCCCACAGCCAAGTCCACATAGTCACGCCTTGGAAGGTTTGGGATCGTTGGTCTTGTCTGTTGGTGCTGTGGAATCCTCCTCTACGAAAAGGCTGTTTATTCTGTGTCCAGGTAGAACGTCTGGTATCTGGTCGAGATCGGTAGGAAGAACCATAGGGACGAAAGGAAGATGTTGCACCGGGTCTCTTATCTCCGGTGCGGATGGTTCTGGGCAGTGTCTTTTTTTGTCTCGGGTCTCCACCAGGATTTTCTCCAAGGGGTCCCCGAAAAGCTTGTCCCCTTGGAAAGGATATGCTGACACCATAGCTTTAGATTGGTAATCAGCTGGCCATGCTCTCAGCCAGAGAGTGCGTCGTGCAGCTGCTGCTGTAGAGGTTGCCCTGGCAGAAAAACCATGGACTCCAGGGTGGCGTCTGCCGTAAGGGAGATTGCCTTGAGTAATCTGTTGGCTCCCTCCAGTAGTCCCCAATTGCTTTCAGGCAGCATCTGAATGAGTCTGCGCATCCAGACTATGGACGCTCGAGATACTGTGGAAGCTGCAGAGGAAGCCCTAATTGCCAGAGTGTTAGCCTCGTGAGCCCTGCATAATGCAAATTCAGCTCTCTTATCCAAATTGTCCCTCAAGGTACCGTGACCATCTTCTGAAACTACGCCTGTTGATTGCAGAGCTGCCACTGGCGCGTCGATCACGGGGACCTGTAATAAATCTAAGGCAGATGAATGTAAAAGGTACAGCCTTATGATGGAACCCGGGAAGGGTTTTGAGGTCAAGGGCCTTTCCCACTCTGCTTTAACCTTCCTGACATAAAAACCTGGAAAAGGAAAGGCTATTTCCAAAGGATCCACAGGAGGAAAAAATTCATCAAAGACATCTAAGCCTTCATCCTGATCCTGTGGTGTGGGATTGGGCTTGACTGCCTTTTGATTGCCCTGGACTTGGAGGGCAGCCAGGGTTTTATGAAACAAATAATAAAGATCCTCTGGCTTAAGGAATCTAAAAGCCTGTTCCTTAGCAGATTGAGGCTTTGGAATAGGTTCCCCTTCTTCCTCATTAGAGGAAAATTCCCCTTCCTCCTTTTCAATAGAAACATGGGATACAACGTCATCATCCTCTGGGTAATTATATTCCATGTGATGATTTTTGGCATTGCTCTTCTGAGCTGTCTTAGTGAGCCATCTACCCCAGTTAGGAGGGGGCCTATTTGGAGGGGGGGGGATAAGAGGGACAAAGACCTAGAGGGAGGACGCCCCCCCGAGGAGCAAAAACGGGTCATCTCATCCCACATAGCTCTTCAGGAAAAAGCCATTGCCTCAGGGGAAAAAGGTAAATCGCCTTGTACGTTACCAAGTTGTCCTCCGGAGCCTCGCCTTCATACTTTCCCTCCTCCTCCATGCCACCAGCAAAACTTTGTTGGATTAGCCGGATCTGTTCTTCCCCGATTGGCCTGGGGCCCGGGGGTAGTTGGAGTGCCGGGGGGGGGGCATTCAGAGCCATTCCCGACTTGTTAAACTGCGGGGGGGGGGCATTCAGAGCCATTCCCGACTTGTCAAACTCGGCCCAATGTTTCTAAAATGGCTGCCGCTGTCGATGGGCCTTCCAGAGCCCCGAGATGGCCAGTTTTGGCGCACTTTTTTTTAGTGCCGCCGCCGCTGTGGGCCTCCTCACGGCGTTCCTCTGCGGCTGGGCGTTTTCTGTAGCTGCCAGCTCCTGGAGCATCGGGAGGCACACTCCACTCCATCCATGTCTCTCTATGAGGCTTTTCTGCTGGCTTGAGTGAACAGCTAGAGAAAGAGGCAGTGGGGGGGGGGGGGAGGGCCCTTCCCCTTAAGCTGGATCGGAGAAGAGGGAAGAAGGCTTCTTTTTTTGTTATTTGTTTTTTGAGAGAGGTAGAATGAAGTAAGGAATAGTAAAGAGAAAGTATAAGTAGATAAAATAGGTATTGAGAAAGAATTAGCAATGGAAGTTGGCAGAGCCAAAAGTTCCAGCTGCTCTCCCTATTGAGGCAGGAAACGAAACTGAGTTGAGGGTGACTCCCACCACAGGAAACAGGAAGAAGATTTACTTAATCCTGCCTCCCTGGAGATAGGTGGGAATCACCCACAAGATGGCCTCCACCTCAGAGGGAGAATAAGGGAACTCATGATAAACCAGACTAATTCTGCATTTTATAAATGTAGATGCATCATGGTGACCTCTGGTGACTGACCCCTACTGGGGGCATGGAGGATATTCAGAGAGATGTTTGAATAAAACCTGCCCCTCCTTCCCAGCTCTGGTATTCCAAGGAAGTCTCCCATCCAAGTACTTGCCAGAGTCGAGTTTGCTTAGCTTCTGAGATCAGACGAGATCGGGCTTGCCTGGCCTATCCAGATCAGGGCAACCAGGCTCATTCAATGCTGCCTGAATTTCTGCATGGAGCTCCTTTGTGTAGCATTATTTCTTAGCTGAGATAAATCATGTATTTCATCTACTTCCTGAGGCTTATTTTTAAAATGTAGAGATAGCAGTTTTAGCTTCCTTTACTGTTAAATGTCAGATCAATCATCTCTTTTTATAGGTTCAGGAGATCTAGACACAGCAAAATGCTCGTGTTTTACTCTGCCTACATATAGGAACGTTTCTTAAAGAAAGCCTGACCATCGATCCATTTAGCTCAGTATTTACTCTGATGGGCAGCAAACACTGGTTTAAATGGAGATGGCAGGGACTGAAACTGGGACCTTCTACATGCAAAATAGGGTACTCTAGGCCTAAGCCACAGTCTTTTCCCAGCCCCTGGCAAGGCCACAACGCTCAGTGGACTGGTCTCTCTCTTTCTTTTTTTTTTGCTTATGGATCATGACACGCCCAATAAGGTATTTAACTATTTATTCACTGTCTAAAGTAGCTTCTGTTCAGATTCCCCTTGCTTAGATTACAGGGCAAATACCATTTCCTCCAATTAAAAAGAAAAAAAATGAACCCCAAATGACTTGAGAAAACACTTTTGTGCAGGGAGGAACTAGATTAAAAACAAACAAGACCCCAAATAACTTGAGAAAATACTTTTTTGCAGGGAGGAACTAGATTAAAAACAAAGAAGACTCCAGTGCATGTTCACAGAAGCCTTGAAAAACATGTATACTGGGCTACCTGTAAACGTTTTTTTAGGGAAAATAAAACATGACTTAACAAGCTAGTAGTCTGATCACAAATCTGGAAAGCTTATAATCAAGGCCCAAGTTAGCTGCCCCTCCCTCTCTATTCTGATCCCTTGTGGCACTCCCATGCAGCCTATTAATTTAGCATCATTACATGCTTGACTTCAGTTCAGTTTTGCTTCTGCGAGCTTCTGTGTGTCAAATGTGGAAGTCTGGTTCATGAGAATTTCCCAGGGAGAAGTGACAGTAGGGAAGGGGAAAGGATGAATGCCCTCTCCCTTCTTATATCAATAGCAGATTCCCCTCTTGAATTGCTCTGCATAGATTATAAACAAGCCAATACAAATGATGGTGGACTTATCTTGTGTGTGGGAGACAAGACTTGCTCTTAGATTGCAGCACACTGATAAATACTAAACCCAGAAACAATCCATGGTCTCAGTCCTTGACATAAAACCCAGCTCAGCAATAAGATCCATGATGACATTTTAAAACTAACCAAAAATAACAACATAATTGAAAGAATTAAAACAAGAACTATTGGCAGAATCTAATGCTAATGCAGAGTCTAGCAAACTTCACCATGGAGTCAATTATCAGCTTGATTACATAAAGATCTGATTTCAATGTTGCAATCTAAATTGTGACACCAAGGTCTTAACTTTGTAATATATTTGACCGAGTGAATGGCCAAATTTCATGTATGTTTCCAACACTTCTATTCCATCTATGACAAATTTTCATAAAATTCTTTCCCAAATATGCATTTTGGTTATGAAAAATTTGTTGCGGCAGTCTCTAGTTCTACCTGCTGCAATGGTCCCATCCAGGTCTAGATGACTATAGTGCCACTTGTCACTATGATAGATACTCTTGATAATATTCAGAAGCACTAATTACATCAATGTTCTTCTTTGTTGAATTAGGACTTTTCAACTTAAAACTGGGCTCTTGCAGGCTTAGAGGACCAAGGAGAATTCTGCTAGCTCCCTGCAGAGTTGTGTTGCAGACCCTCCTGCACGAATCAAAATTTGCTGATACACCTCAGCCTTAAGTGTTCTACGTAGTTTTATTCAAACCTAAAGGTGTTCCACAAACTCCAGTCTGCTACAGAAATAAAAATGGGACCACTTCATTAAACAAACAATGTATGTTAGGCCTGATTTCCATATGATGCTGGTGGCAAAAGCTGAGGGCCCTTTGTATTTACACAGGCTGAGGACAGACTAGGAAAGTGGAGTGGGAGAGCTCTGCTTCAGAAGTGGGGGAAGGGAGCCAGTTCAAACAGCTGCAGCTATCCTCTAGCTCTCTTCCATACTCACCTGTGTGGGAGCCGCTTCCCTGCCGCCTCAGAGGGACACAGGCAGAAAGCAGTGTCCAGGGGCTGTCTGCTGCTTGGATCCTGCTTCCCGGCTGTGTGGACGGAAGGAGGCGGGATTCAAGTGGAGGTGGTGGTGTGAACGCGCCACCGCAGAGAGATGCGCATGAGGGCTCATGTCCCCATGCACACAAGCAGCCCCAATACAGGAGGTGGGGAGATTTTAAATGTTTAGACTGCTGCTGCGGCCATACAGCCATGCGCATAGGCGCATATTGCCAAAACGGCCCCACCACGTGCTGCGGAGGCTGGCCTGCCTGGGGCCACTCTGCAGCAGTCTAAATGCTCCATTCCGGCATGGTCCCGCGGGAAATTGGCCAGTGGGAACGCACAACCCCGGGCCAGTTTTCCCCTGCGGCTTTTACTCCCGCTGCTGTCCTGAGGCAGAGTGCAAGTCTGTCCTCAGCCACAATGTCTCATTTGAAAGTGTAGGTACTTTTTTGTAAAGCAATTACACATGCTTAGCTAGCATACCACTGGTCCACAATCCACCCAGGTGTTGGGCTGACATGCTAATTTAAAACTCATGGCTATTTTACACTGAGAACAACCCACCACAGGCAAGTGTTCTTGTCCCATCAAGCTTACATTTCAATCAGACTTCAATGAAGGAGGTTAGAGAAACCCAAATTTAGAGCAGGGACAGAGCACTATATTACAGCAAGCTTTTGCATTCTTACTCTAGAAACATTTTTGCGTTACATTTCTCTTGTGCTGGATTTTACCTCACGGAAACTAAGTTTGCCATCAAAGTCTTCATCTACTTCTTTGATCATGTTCTTCAAGCCCAAATGAGTCTGAGGGGCACCAAGCTTCTCCATCATCAGCTTCAATTCCATAAGGTCAATGTAACCATCCTTCCCTGAGTCATACCTAAAGAGAAGAGGAAGAGAGATACCATAAGACATAAACTAAAGGCTGACCAACAGAACAGGTTATTCTCTACATATAACACAGCTCAGGTTAGCTACTTTCTGAGCAGGCACTTCTATTTAGGATATCTGGAAGTTCATGTGAACTAGTATTAAGCATACTATACAACCTGAAAAATAAAGTATAATATAAAGCAGGAGAGTCCAGTGGTTTCCAGCTATCATCTGGAACATACCAAACAATCCACTGTATACAGTCTAGCATAAATCTTGAGACTGCAATACCCAGCCAGTGGAAGCCAGATACAGCCTGATATAAGACAGGTTCAATGGAGACAATGACAGAACACTTCTGGTTTTCACCTGCAGCTCACAGTTCAAACCTGTCCAACTAATTTTTAATAGCCTGCGGCCTACCCTGGGTTCAATAAAGTTGGGTGGCAGACCTTTTCTTGCTTACAGATAGCCCCATAATCTAAAACAACTTCTCAGGTTACAACAATGCATCACCCAACCAGGCTCTCCGATAAACCAAGATGTCAACTTTGTCTTCATCTATACTCCGGTAATACAATAACAGGACCTACTAAAATCAGATAGATCTTAGGCTCATTTACTTGCTCATCCTCCAGTGTGTCAACAATATTCTTGCCTAGATTGGACAAACAGTCCAGTCTTTGATAAAAGAATAAATGGGCACAAAGCTGACCTTTTAAATGGCAATACTCAGAAACTAGTGGTGGAACGTTTTAATCTTCCACAGCATTTTGTTGCTGACTTGAAAGTCACTATTCTCCTACAGAATTCAATGGGAAACAGCTGATTTAACATTCATCAAGAAGTTTAACACTATCCAACCAGTCTTAACATGGCCCTATTTCTTACCCACTATAGGCACTAATATCATTGTTCGCTGAACCCCTTACAATTGTTAATTAGTTCAGTTACACCTGCATATTTTTCAAATTGGATCATGCATCTATATAACAGTTCACCCAGCACTACTACACCTATTTTTTAGGTCTATTTCACCTGTCTATCAATGGATGGTTCTCATCTATAGTTCTCATCTATTCAAAGTGAACTGATTACTCTTTTGATTGCATATTGTTTTCAAGAGGTCTCTCTTTGCCATATCTCACCAACTTCCACCTTTCTGTTCCCTAAAGCTTTGAGCATAAGTACTTCTGCCTAATGAAGTAATAATAATAAAAACTTCATGCATGAAGTAAGCTCTGGCTAACAGAAAACCTACTCTGGAATAAATTTTGTTAGTCTTCAAGGTGCTACTGGGCTCCTGTTTTATTTTGCTCTGACAGATTGACACGGCTACCCATCTGAAAGTATTTTATTTATTTTATTTTACTTAATTTATATCCCACCTTCCCCACAAGCAGGCTCAGGGTGAGTTACATCAGTATCAATACAATATAATACAATTTAAAACAACTTTAAAACAACAGTTTAAAACAATATATAATCATAAAATACTGTGCAGAATAAATTAGATCAGATGTCAGTTAAGATGTCAATCAAATATAACACAGTTTTCTTTTTTTGGTGGGAGGTCCTAGTTAAAACTCCAACTTCAGTCTTCAAGGCTGAATTATTCCTTTGAAAAGGACAGTAAGATACTCTTTCAGTACTGTTCAAATTTATATATACTTCATTCAACATAGAGATGCTCCTGGAATTTCTGATATCTGTGTGCAACCACTATTCGGACATCTAGAAAGAACTGTTCTAAATGAAGGATGTATGAAGGAACATCAGAAAGAACAATGGAAAGAGTTTTCATTGCGTCTACACTGTAGAACATCTTCTGAGGCAAACAAAGGAGGTCAAATGTTACTTGCCACAGCTTTTTATTATTAAAACATATCAAAACGGCTATGAGGCAGGTAATTGAAGGCAGTAGGAAAAGAGGATGACCTAACATGAGATAAGATTAGCTCAATAAAGAAAGCCATTACCTTTAGTTAAGCAAGGCTGTTAATGATAGGGTATTTTGGAAGTTATTCATTCATAGGATTGCGTAAGTAACACATATAGCATGTAACACACACACATGCAGCAAACCCAGATACATGCCATTAACGCTTTCAACACATAGTCATTTCTCCATTAGAAGCCCATAGACAACAACCAATGCTTGGAGCAGACATAGAGAAATAACATTTTAAACATTTCATCCTCATATAACATTGTTCCTATGACAATAGGGGAAATGAACCAAGCCTGCCCATGTTCAAGGACAGGCTGCTGAGGCGAGACAACTTCAAGGATTCCTGGAGAAAGCAGATTGTTTGGATCCCTTCAAATCTAATTTCAGGCCTGGTTATGGGGCTGACACAGTCCCCCCAGCAGATGACCTGTACAGGGAGATGGACAGTGCCTTTGCTGATTCTCCTAGACTTCTCAGTGGCTTTAGATACCATCAATTACTGTATCCTTCTGGACAGCATTTTGGGGTTGTGGACTGGGAGTCACCACTTTTCAGTAGCTGCAGCCCTGAACTGGTACCTGGAGGCAGATTTGGGATGGATGCAGCCTAGTAAACTGAAGATACAGGTTCATTGCTTGGGGTGCTCCTGGACCCAGGCCTATTACTGGATAAGCAGGTAGCAGCTGTGGCCTTTCCTGGGCAGAAAAGTGGTGCATGCCCTAGTAACATCTAGATTAGATTACTGCAATGTGCTCTACATGGGGCTACCCTTGAATAGTGTTTGGAAACTTCAACTGGTAAAGAATGTTCCAGCCAAGATCATAAGGACCACGTCCTGTCTTGGCCCACCTACACTGGTCCTAATTTAGTTCTGGGTCCCCATTCAAAATGCTGGTGTTGACCTTTAAAGCTCTATAAAGTCTGGGATCAACACACAAGGACTGCCTACTCCCATACAAACCTATCTGACATCTTCCAAGGCCATACTTCAAGTTCACCTGCCTTCTGAGATCAGGTGGGTAGCAATCCAAGAGAAGGCCTTCTCAGTCATAACACCAAAATTATAAAACACTCAATCCTTAGGGATATTCTCCTGTCCCCTTCTGCCAACAGGTGACGACTTTTATTTTGAGAGGGTGTTTCTATCATTCTCTCAATGATCCCTTCTTCCTGCCCTATGTTTTAATTACTGTTTTTCTGTATTTTTACATATGTATTTTAATGCTTTTTAATTATGTGTATTTAACTGTTATCCACTTTGGTGGCCCTAATGGGAATGAAAGTCAGAGTACCAATTTTGTAAATAAATATATCTAAGGAAACTAAATTCTGTCTCCACCAACTTAGCCTGTGCTTATGGAAGTCAATTTTACTTGGGCACCAGCTAAGAAAGGAATAATGTCAGAGAGCTGCCACTTCAGATGACACTTACAGTGCTTCTGTCAAAACAAGCAGGGGCTATTTGCAAAAGAAGCAGCAGCCCCATGGGTTAACTAACTGTACTTGGGGATCCACAGCCATCACAATGAGTCTCACGTTTCAGTCATTGTAGCACATAAGCAATACAAAGCAGGGATTGTGAGAAAGCGGGTCTTGCCAGCAGTGGGCTGAGATGGCAAAGCAAGGCACTGCCCTTGCAGGACAATAGGTGTTCAGTGCACTGTGCCAGAGCCAGCCTTCAAAGCAGTTTCCCAAAACTGTGCAGCCTCTATAAGCTAAGTGGCTACAGAATACTCAGTCTGTTCTCAATTCAGCAGGACCCAGGCAGCAGATGAGACAGCTGAATAACACAAAAGCAGATAAGGTTTCTTCTTTACAAAGTCCTGAGAAGCAGAACTGAGTTTTTAAAAAAAAAATATAGTCAGTGGGTGTGGAATGAGTAAAGCAAACTTGTTTTTCCAGACCCAAAAAGAGCTTGGTGCAGATTTCTGCAGTGAGCGAAAGTTGCATAATATAGCTGGACTGCAGCATTCCCCATGAATGGAGAAACTGTTTTAAAGCCCCATGTACAGCCATTCCAGACCTACATTGATGACGTACATTATCTCTTCATCAAGAAGCTACAAGACTACAGAAAGAAGTGCAAGTGCCTCCCTGAGTTTCAATGAAGCCTGCTATTCTACAATTAGTGCTCAAGATTAAAACAGTCATAATACATGGAGTTAATACCTTCTTTGCTCATGAAGAACAAAACAAATTACTGGCCAATTTATATGAAATAAGTAATCAAAAAACCCTATCATTTGACCACAGTGACACAGGAAGCAAAAAAACCTCACCATCTGAATCCAATGGAGAAGAATCAGAATCTGAACTTGGGGCAGCCAGCCCAAAAACTCCCAAGACCAGACGAGGATACGATCTCAGAAATAAGAAAGACTAACTTTAAGCTAGATATTTCTATGTCTTGATCTTCAGCAAATGAAACTGAACTCTTGTACACTTTCTTTGGTTAAAATACCTGCTTTACTACAATCTTAATACAGTATAAGGCTTGCTTCATTGTATTTAGGCTAACGTAATTGAGACAATAGCTTAAGCAAATGTTATGGTCCAAAGATTATTTTTGGGGTGCAGCCCAGCCCCAATGTCTGCCTGTGTGATTGTCCTGGGGGCACCACACTTGGGAGCAGCTGGCACAAGAACCGCCCTTTGGACCAGGACACAGTATATGTCCCCTCGAAGGGGAGAGTCCACTGAAGATGGGGGTGTATGAGGTGTGGGGGGTCCAAACCTTGTTTTGGGTTGTAAAGGGCAACCAGTACCTTATTCAAATCTCCTTTGAAATACAGGCCTCTGGGAAGCACTCCGAATAGAGGGTTGTGTCTTCAGAACCAGAGTTTGGACTGGGCAGTGCTGTATGTCATCTTGCAGGGGACAGTCCCCAGAGCGTGGGGATGTGTCATTTGGGGTGGTCTAAAGATTATTTTGGGGGTTCAGCCCTGCCCCAGCGTCTGTCTGTGTGATTGTCCTGGGGGCGCCACACTTTGGAGCAGCTGGCCCAAGAACTGCACTTTGGACCAGGAAACAGGATATATCTTCTTGAAGGGGAGAGTCCTGTGAACCTGGGGGTATATAATATGTCGTGGTCCAGACCTTATTTTGGGGTTCAGAGTTTTCCATATCTCTGCAGTGTTTCTGGATGAATTTGCAAATAAGTAACGAATAAGGATTGAATAAGGAAATGCGAATAAGGAACCAACTTCAGCCTCCTCTCTATTAACCTCCATGCTCTCCCTTTACTGCATACAAACAGCAAAGCTACATAACCGATCCTCATCAGTGCTTAACTAGAGTTGAAACTGCAGTTCCAAACTAGAGACGAGACCATGATTTAGCAGCTTACATTACAGCTTGAAATCTTACTTAAATATCACCATTAATACACAAAATTAACACTTGTGGATAATAAATAGAACTGAGGCTGCAAAGGTAGCAATGCAGTATTTGATAATGTAATATAAGTTTTCAAGTACAGAATCCATTAATTAACTTCATTATAATAATAAATATACACTATGTTAATCTGTAATTATATTAAGCAAAAGATTGCTTATAAGCCCATCTCCAAGCCCATCTTTTCCCAGAGACATTAAAAGTCACGAAGGTAAACAAGTAGACCAACTGGAAAACACTGAAATCTACAACTTTTTTTGTTCTAAATATACACACCAAATATAGCTCCAATGAGTTGAACAATTTAGCTACCAGGTGACAGTTCTGGAACACAAAAAGCAAACAAAACTGAGTACTCATGCATATGTTAAATAGTTTTTGCCTTTCCCAGAGCTTCAGAAAATGATTGGTGTGGTGAGTGGCAATTTTCCCACAGCCCTTTCATAGACAGAATTGTAAAGAATAACACACATCATTTTTTAAGACCACCCTCAACTATACTGTCATTTTGGCAAGAAAAAAGCATTTTTTCACAACCACTGGCTTCATATGCCATTGGATATTGCTTTATTGTTATCATTCATTCTTGTCTGAACCAGACAATTCTGAAGATGAATAATTATAATAGCACAATACCAAATGTCATGTCTATCCTACCAATGGGTATGAAGCAGGCCTTGACATATTTCTATGAATCTAGGGATCAGCCCCCAAATTTTATAGCCAGATTCAAAGCGGGTCTTAGGTAGAGGACTTTCATATCACCTAGTACGTATTCATTTAAATTGGAGGAGCTGAAGACTGAACTTGGGACCTTCTGCATGCCAAGTGAATGCTGTACCATTTAGCCATGTTCCCTTTCCGACACACACCACACTGGGAAGTGGCAGCCAGGCAACTTGTGTAGGAAAGCTGCAGCTTTGCAACTTGTCCAGACTGTGTAGGAAGCAGCAGCAAAGCAACTCAATAACAAATCTCTCTAATATTTGCCTCTGTCATTATCTATTCATTCTGTAACTTGATGTGGTCAAGTGCTTGCAGTCTGTTCTTATACTTTGCTAAAATGTTATTGCAATGCTTATCTTAAAGTTTTAACATTAGAGAACAGAAACAAATATCTGAGGCTGAGGACAGACTGGCAGTCTGGCCCGCTCTGCCTCCACTTTAAAAGCAGAGGCAGAGTGGCAGTCCAGACTGCCACATCTGCCTGGAGGAGGATGGCTGGACGCAATGCGTCTGGCGCCGCATTCCTCCCGCAGCAGTCAGGCACCACTTAATAGTGGTGTCCCAGCTGCTGCACGCGCGTTCCACCCGCTTCTGGCGGGTGTGAACGCGCGCCAGCTGGGGGAGCCGTTTGGCGTTCGCACGCCGCCGCCAGAAGCCACCCGCAGTCTGGATGCTGCGGGCGGCTTCCTTGCGGCAGCGTGCGAACGCCGTGCAGCAGGGACAACTCCCCCCGCCTTGTTCTGCCGCGCCACGGAGGCGCAGCAGAACAACAGTCTGTCCTCACCCTGAGTGGATTACAGTTGACCTATCAGTTCTTCTCAAAAGGCAGGAGTAGACTTTTGACCGCATTGTCAAACTGTCAAATGATGCAATACATTGTCAAATGATGCAATACAGAAATCATCCAAAGCAGATTGCCTTGTCCAAACAGAAAATGTAGTTGATGCATGACACAATGATAGTACGATAACTAATTATGTGTGTGGATGCAGCCTTTATGGAGCAGCCAGGCAGAAGTTACTCAACCTTGGGCAACTCTCTATTTTAAGGGGCAGGGGAAGAAAGCTGAAAACATCTTTGTACCAGCTGTAGGAGATCTAGGCCAAGTTTCCATTCTATCAAGGCCAAGTTTCTATACCTGTTGCAGGTATTTCGCATAGGCAGGCCCAAAGGCTCTTGGACCATAGCTTATAATCTGCGGCCTTCAGCCAGCCCAGTGAAACTAGGCCAAACCCATTCTGAATTGTCCTGTATACACACTTTTTCTTTATTTCTATATCAGGGGTCTCAAACATGCGGCCCAGGGGCCGCATAAGGCCCCTGGAGGACTTTTATCAGGCCCTCAGTGGAACTGGCTGGCTTCTTCTTCTTCCAGTTCTGCTGCTGCTGTGTCATTGTAGGTTTGCAGCTTACAGAAACACACCTGAACAGCATACTCAAAATTGCAACAGCACAGACATTTTGATGTAATAATTCAGAGCAAGAGGTGCCAGTTATCAGACAATGTTAAATAAACAAAATATTGCAAGAGTGAAAATGTTTTAAGCATGCTTTTATTTTAAGTAAAAAAAACCCTTTGTGTTTGTGTCCTTTATAAAGTTTATATCTCCACTACCTGGCATTACATTTTATCACACACACGGCCTGGCCCAACAAGGTCTCATTTATGTCATATCTGGCCCTCATAACAAATGAGTTTGACACCCCTGGTCTAAATTATATTTTTCCCTTTTTCATAAGCCACTTTGAATCACCAGTAAGGAGAAAAGTGGCATATAAATATTCAAATAAACAAACATTTCAAAATACACATCCAAGCTAAAACAGTTTCTGGAAACAGGGGGACTAGAACTTTGGATGGGCTACAATACCCCTTTACAAGTGGTTCCCCATTCAAAATCTAGTCTATTTTTTAAAACATACTAATTGTTATACATCCATCACACTACACCTATGCAATCACAATTCAAGATACAAACTGCAGAAGGGTAGTAATATTAGCTTGTTGTAGCAAAAAGAACAAGAGAATCTTGTGGCATCTTAAAAACTAACATTTACAGCTGCATAATTTTAATAGACTAAAACCCACGTTGTTAGATGCACGGTCTCTTAATTTGACGGGCTTGTACAAGTATACATAAAAATGGACAACCTGTGTTACTCTATGGAGCCAAAGGACGAAATAGATGTGTCCCACTTTTATGCAGTGCACAAATAAATACAAGATCAAATCAGGGTAGGTGTAACCCACTCTAGACTAGGGATGGTTAATTTACCGAGTAAGAAATAGCGTGTAACTCACAAATAATTATCTCCTGTAGTGAAAAGGTAGTTTAAGAGATTACTATTGCTGTCCCAATCTTAACTGCATCAGAGTTTCTGAGCATCAAATTTCCTAACTATTACCATGTAACTTCTTTGACTACTCTGGGGATCTTTGACTACTTCAGTGCTTACAAACATCTGGAAGTTCTTTGACGGCTCGGCTACAACTTCCTCCTCTCCAACAGGGTGAGACAGGAGGATGACTGATGGCAGTGTCATATGATTGCTCTCTTCCTGGCATGCATTGGCTATGAAAAGGTTTAAGCTTTGATTCTGTAAATCTGGCACATTCCCCATATAATTAAAAAAGACTGTTTTTAATCAAGGCAGAAAAATTAGGCAGCAGTAGTAATAGGAAGTCTTATTCCATTCTTTAGATGGTTTACGCAAACTACTTTCTGGCACAGAAACACACACATATCCTCTACTAGGTTAAAATTCAACTGAAGAAATACAGCCATGGGCTGGATCCAGACTAAATGTGTTGCTAATAGACAAGGAGATGTAATTTCTCCCAATTCCCCTTCCTGCTGCAGACCCCTGATGCCCTTTATGAGGGTCCCCTGTTCCCCAAGAGTATTTTTGAGGGATCAGTGGGCTGGAGTGGAAGGGGAGAGGTAGGAAAGTTCTGCTGCACTGATGGAAAGGCCTTCCATTAGTGGAAAATTTAGTGCGGATCTAACCTCACATCCATAGTGAGCCTAAATTAGTTTCATAGACTGGTACTATTAAAATAAATATCTTGAAGACTTGCGGTGCAGTGGTTAGGGTGTCAGATTAGGATCTGGAAGACCCAGGATCAAATCTCTACTCTGCCATGAAAGTTTACCAGCCAGATCACTTTGGGCCTTTGACACACTCTCAGTTGAACCTACATTCCCTGGCAGAAGACCACTGAACGAATAGGTCCTTTATGACTATTCATGAACCAGTCTGTTTTTCATATTTCTTGCCTGATTAAGACAACAATAAATAAATTTATACTATACAGACTGGTAAATTGAAGGGGCACAATGGCAGGAGTCTGAAAGGCAGAGACAGAGACAAGTTGCAGCACAAGAGAGTTGACAGCAGCTGGGGGGGGCTCAGAAAGCGAAGTGTGGCTTCAAAAATATGCACTAAAACAACTATGGAAAAATCCATTTCAAAGTACCCATATAACCCCAACAGGGCACATTTGTTGGTTACATGCCAGAGAGCAACAAATGGGTACTACGGCCAGAGTGCAGTCATAGTTAGTGACTACAATTAAATCCTGTAAATGGTACACATTTCCAGATTTCCCTGCTATATTTACATCTCACATACTATTGCAACAGGCAGTCTTTATTTCTACCTGGTCTTGTGTAAGGTGCCTGTTTTGCTTTGATATAGACAGTAATTTCCTTCCTGTTTCTCTTCACCGCAAACAGAAGGAATGTTTTGAATCTGGAAACTCCCAAAAGAGATTCAATTTCATTGGCAAAACTGGCTTGAAACTAATCAGATAATCCATGGTCACTTGGTTTTGTGATTGTCATTACAGGCGGGTCAATCTCACTGGGATTCTCTGTGTTTAAACTTCCAGATTCACAAGGCCCCAACTCTAATGGTTTACCATAAGACCTGTAAGACTCTCCTCTGCTTTGCAATGCCACCTCTAAGCTATGGAGTCTTGTGAGCAAAAACTCTACTTTATGAGCTAATGGCATTAAAGTTGTGAGTGAGCGATTTGGCTACTGCATAAATTAGTTTGTTCTGGAACCATCCTTCCTGAGCTAAGACAAAAATGTGTAAGCCAGAGGCTAAAAAACTGTGAGCTAACTCACACTAACTCAGCTTAGAGGGAACGCTGTTTAAGAGCCTTTTCATGCCACTCGGAACCTTATCATAGATAGGACTCACATGGTTTGTCAGGCTATTAATAGAACTTGGAGATCTTTCTGGGTTTTTATGGTCTCTTTAAGTATGTTCTTCTGACCTTACGGTCATGATTATAAGCTGCTTCGGCTAAGAAAAAAATGAGGTATAAATACTTTTAAGTAAATAAATGAATGGACAACATCACTCTTTCCAAGCAATACTGTGCTTTCCTCCACAAGGAATGGCTGTTGCCCTGTGGATGTTTTAGTGCTCTGCACAATACCTGGCCCCTGTGCCATTGCTGCTATTTCCTGTCTCTTGTTTCTAAAGCTTATCAATTACAAAGTCAGTCCATCCTCCCATTTCTCTAGATCATCTTAAATAATCCAAATCATTTCAAAACTGGGAAGCAGCATCCTGCAATATGAACCACATCCTTTGGAAGTTTACATAACATGTTCATTCTTGGTTAATTTTCTGAGCCAGCAAACAGACCAAATGAAACCTCTTGATTTGTGGGGCACTCTTTATAAATACGGCATTCTTTCTTCCCTCCTCAGAATGAATATGCTAGGCATTCTTTAATATCTGTGGGGCACATGTTCAGCTATGGAAAAACTACATTTTTGGGCAACAGTGGCAGATCCCTGAGTTTAAATGCAACTCTGCCCTAGAGGTTGTCATGACTTCCAGGTGTGCGTGCACATGCACAGACACACACACAATACAGAATTAGCCAGTCACATATAAAGCACAAAAGGGGTATGTGGGAAGGGGGTACTGAACCATTTCTGCAACTTCTGCCTCTGTTCCACCCTCAACTATCATTTCTCCCAAGCTGGGCTAAGGCAAAGAAGTGGGAGCATTCAACAGTCTTGCTGACCCCTTCTACAATTTCAATCACACTCTTTCCCACACAAACCTTTCACTGTGGTGTCTAGTTTGTCCTTCAGTATTATTTAACTCTCTATTTGTAAACCACATTCCATGCAAGTCTCAAGGCTCTGTCATTCACAATGCCAATCATTCAATCTGTTTTTGCTGTTGTCACACTTGAGGAGAAACAGAACAGCTTACAAGTAGATATTTAAGAGCTCACTGGCCACTGAATGGGGAAATTCTTATCTCTCCCCTTATTTCTTAATGCCTTCTGTGACTCTAGTATGCATTGCTCTAAAAGATGCCCTCAAAATTCCATTATCTACCCTAATGATCACTTTTGTTCTTTAAAATGAAATTAACTTCCCACGGTTAAAGGAAAAATCTGAACTGCACCCTGACCTGGATAGCCCAGGCAAGCCTGAACTCATCAGATCTCGGAAGCTAAGCAGGCCCAGCCCTGGCAAGTACTTGGAAGGGAAACCTCCAAGGAATACCAAGGCTGGGATGCAGAGATAGGCAATAATAAGCTACCTCTTTGAATCGTCCAAGCCCCAGTAGGGGTCACCAGAAGTCAACCATGACTTCCAGACACACATACTCTAGATTGTGACCACTCTAGATTGCAGCTAAACTTTGTATGGGCTTTTTTTGCATTAAAAAAATCCATGCAAACACAAAACCAGAACATCAGGAAGAAATGGTTTATTCCCTTCTTTGCTTGCTGTGGTCACTTTCTATTTTCACAGAATTTTCACAGAATTTTACAGGGAGTATTATGATCCTCCAGTTGCACTCTGAAATGGTACTGTTCAGGTTTCTGCCCCTCCATTCTCCTGCAAGTGTGAACCAGGCCTTAGATACAGTACCCAACTTTTAACCTTTTGATTAATCAATATGGTTGTTACTTCAGCTGCTAGTAGACACCAGCAAGGATCAAACTCAACCAAAACACTTATGTTACTATACAGACAATAACTTTCAAGTTGTCCATTACAATACCCAAATTCAAAGCTAAGAAAAACGATGTTTGGATGCAGGAACCATTCACTGTAAGTAAATCTGCATAAATGTACTTAATATAAATATTAGAGCGAGTAGAGATGAAAGTATGAAGATAGACATAATGCTATGAAAAGTAATCTGTGCACATTTCATTTTATGCATCCCCTGGCCCATTCTGCAAGGAGCTCAGGGTGCTATATATGATCCCCTCCCCATTTCTCCTCACCTGAGGTAGGTTAGGCTGAGATAATTGCTGGCCCAAGGTCACTAAAAAAGCTGCATGGCCAAGTGGGGATTCAAACCTGGGCCTCCCGTCATAGTCCAACACTCTAACTACCCTACCACCTAGCGATTATAAAGGCTGAGTCACAAGATGCTTTGCAAAGAGCAAAAACACCTATTTTCCTTAGCACTGGAAATGTATTCCCCGAAACAACTTTTTATTACACGCAAGTATAGTATTGGGGATCTGCTAATGCTGTTCAGTGTTGTGGCTCATGAAGGAATACAGCTACTTACCCAGCAGTTCCACATGGACAGGGCCTTACCTATGGGGTGTTATGTTTCCTGTGCCACTTTTGAGTAGTTTAGCTCATTCCTTGAATGGGCTTCGTGGGTTAAAGCAGGATTGGGTGGTGTCGTCCATTACTTCGACGACTTGCTCTTTGTGGGCGCACAGGGGACAGGACAGTGTGTGCAGTTGTTAGCTGCTTTCACTGAATAGTCTGGGGAACTAGGGGTCCCTTTGGCCCACAAAAAACCCGAGGGCCTGGTGCAGAGGCTGACCTTTTTAGGAGTAGAATTAGATACAGCGGCCTAGACATCCTATCTACCTTGGGAAAAGGTTCTCGATTTGCAAGCCAAATCTTTTCTTGGTAGAAGAAAGGCAAATTTGAAGGACATGCAGCAATTACTGGGGCACCTCAACCTTGCATGCAAAGCTGTTGCCCCAGGGCCAGCCTTTTGCCAGAGGCTCTGAGATATATTGTCAGGTCTGTGGCGCCGACATCATAAGGTTAGGATTACCAGCCCCTTAAAGGCTGACCTTAAGGTGTGGCTGGAGTTTTTGGACTCCTTTAACGAGGTTTCTTTTTGAATGGAGGATCTGAAGCTTGAGGCTGAGCTTCAGATCACCTCGGATGCTGCTGAACCACTGGGATTTGGGGTCTACTTCCATGAACACTGGTGTGCCAAGGAGTGGCCCCGGAATTGGGTTGATGCTGGCTGGACTAGGGACCTTACATTCCTAGAGTTCTTTCCCATTGTAGTGGTAGTTTGGCTGTAGGGGGAGGAGCTGGCTAACCATACTGTCCACTTTCGGTGTGACAACCTGGTGGTGCTTGATGTCATCAACTCCTTCACTTCCAAGTCCCCAAGGGTCCTGGGGTTGATGCGAGCCTTCACCCTGCACTGCCTTCATCTCAACATACTGTTTTTTGCCAGGTATGTTCCTGGGATTGACAATGGGGTGGCTGATGCTCACTCTCATAAACAGATGGAGAGATTTCGTCAGCTTGCCCCCAAGGCCAATCAGCAGCCGGTAAAAATGCCCCAGGAGCTGTAGAAGGCTGGAGGGTGGAGGCCTACCGAGCTATAAGCTTAGCAATTACCCCTAGCACAAGTAAGAGGTACGAGCGTGCCATTCGGCACTTCAAGGCTCTCAGGAAGGGGGAAGGCTACTGCGAGGAATGGCCATTCCTTGTGGAGCATTTACTCCATTATTGAGTTAATCTTAAAGGTGAGGGCCTGGCACTGTGGTCCATTTGGCCAGCAAAGCCTTGGGCTTCAAAGAGCATTTCAGTGACTTCCACATTTGGAAGATGTTGGAGGGCTGGGCGAGGGAGGTTGGCCTACGTCTGGACAAGCGGCAGCCCATTTCCCCTTCTATACTGAAAGGGTTGGGCGTGGTCTGGGCTGAGGTGTGCAGATCTGACGATGAGGCTTGTCTCTTTCATGCCTCTGCCTTGGTAGCCTTTTGGGGCTTCATCAGGTGACTGAGCTGGTTGCCTAGTCAAAAAACGATGTGTCCAGGCAGGAATTGCTGGCTGGTGATCTTCATTTTGCTGAGACTGAAGTGTACCTTACAGTCCAGTGCTCAAAAACTGATCAGGGATTGCTGCCAGTCTGTCAGTTTTTACTCAGCTCTTTGATATCCCATATAACTAACTTTACACACCAGGGTATCCCTTAGAACCCACAGAAGAACAATATTGTCCACAGGACACAAACAGTGTTTGGAATCTAGTAGTATGTGGCAAACAGTCCACAGCAGAGGAGGGTTCAAAAACACAGTTAAATAAATGGAATAGAAGATGATAATGCATAGTTTTATCTTTTTTATTGAAGATGCTCTGAAAAAAATCAGATCAATAAGTGACCATCAGGGACTAGAAAATTGTATTAGTTGTGTTGCTAATTGCTATTTTTAATATATTTTTATGCATCTAGAGGCAGGACTTTACAAATTTTCTTTGGGTCTACAAGCCAGGTTGGTTTTTCAGCTTTTAGGGTTTTGTGCTTCATATTTTCCACTCATTCTTTCCACAAAACCTATTTGGTTTGGGGCCAATGTATCAGAATGACCTGCCTACTCCCTTATAAACCTAACTGACCACTATGGTCATCTTTGGAAGCTCTGCTTCAGGTGCTTCTGCCTTCTGAAATCAGATGGAAGAAGGCCTTCTCTGTTGTGGCACCAAAACTCTGGAACTCTCTCCCCAGGGAGATTTGTCTGCCTCCTTCTGTTGCCATCCTCTGACACCAGGCAAAGATTTCTTTGTTTCTTTTGGTATTTGGTGATCCTTCCTGCCCGATGTTTTAATGGATGTTTTTATATTTTAGTATGTATTTTAGCTCTGATTAGAAGTGTTTTAATGATGTGTTGCTGGTTTTTTGATGGTTCGTTTTAAAATGTACTTTTATTATGTATATTTTGTTAGCCGCCTTGGTAGCCCCTGTAAGGGTAGAAAGGCAGGGTATAAATTTTGAAAATAAAATAAAAATAATCTAACCCCTTTATGGTTTCTTGTAACTTTTTTTTTAAAAAAACAATGACAAAAGTACTTTTGTATATAAGGAAACAAACAGAGGACCTGAAATTTGTGTGGGAGGGAAATCCCATCAACTGGTTCCTCCTTCTTCCCCAAGATTCCTGCTGGCCAGATCCCCAGTCCGCTGGGAGTCAGAGGGGAGGAGAGGGAGGCTGAAGCAGAAAGTGTGCCCTCTACGTTTCTTGCTTAAAGTTTCTTGCCACCACTACCACAGCCCATCTGGTCATGGGGTATGGTTGGGGCAGGCTTTCCTCTCTATCATCCCAGTCAGCACATGGATAGCGGTGGCAAGAAGCTTTAAGCTGCAAGCATGGAGGACATACTTTCTGCTTCAACATCCTCTCCTCTCCAACACCCACCTGCCTTGAGGTTGCAGGTCCAAGCATTGTTACCACCTCATACCTCTCCCCAACCCCTGCTTCTGCCTCATTGTTCCCCCTCAACCCTCCAACCATTGCCCTGCCCTTGTCTCCCAGCTGCTTTGTCCCCTTTAATTTTGTAAAAATCTCTGTAATGTAAAGTTAAATTTATATATAAGTAAGCAATGGCAACCACTTCATGCACTTTTATTTTTATGTCATACAGCACACCACTGGGATGTAAAATAATAAAGAAACTTTGTTCTCCCACCGATAATTGTGGAGAGAAGCGACAATAAAATTATTGCTGACAATACTAGATGCCACAATGAAATTTCTAGGCACCACAGCAGCCTGTTACCCTGGATTTGTGAAGATACCAGGACTAGCCAGAGGATACCAGGATGAGCAGACTTACTGCATGTGGCCTATAAAGCTGTAAAAAAAATTCTATATATAATTTTAAGTGAAATATCATAGGGGAGTTTCCTGGTCTTAAAAAATAGTCAGGTCTTTTAGCCAAAATTCCAGCTGTGTGCAGGAAAAATTGACTAAGGCTCTTCTGCAGAATCCCCATGCCAAATATTAATTGCTTTGTTTTGCTATGTGTTATTTGATCTGGAAGAGACTCGTTACCATTCTTTTCCTCCTGGATTTGTATGTGTTTTCCCCAGACCACCTGCCCCCACCTCAGGATGATTTAGTGTAATTAACAAAGCACCCTGTTCAGTTTAAAAGCTGTTTTATTCTAAATAAAGGTGACTATGAACAAAGGGTCAATTAAGGTTGAACAAATAAAGTTGCATCAGCCCCTGTGTATATCGAAGACCTCCCTACTGCATCTCAAAGAAGCTTCATATTAATTTTACGAGCACAAGAGGTTCCTGAAAACCAACCAACTTGCTTCGAGACTTTGTAGTAAGGGCCAAACTAGATGTAAAAGGGCAGCCCCACATGCATCCCATTTCATATAATGAAGGCAGCAGATGTGTAAATAAACAAATTAATTGAGTTTTGCTTGAAACCTCTAAGGATGTTCTGCATTGGAGCTTTCCCACTTATAGTACAGACCTTTACTGCTGAGATTTGGAATTGCTTCATTTTATCTGACAGCTGTGGCTTGATATGGTAGTAAGGTTGCAAGTGCTCACTTCTAGAAAGTCATAGTGACAGAAGAGGGGAAAGGTTAGATCAACAAAGCAAACTGGCGGTCAGGGTGCTAGATCAATATTAGCTGCTCTGGGCTGTCTGTTATTGTTTACTCAGCACCAAGGGCAGATTTACGTCCACACTGAGGCCTTGCAAATTTAAAGCCTGAATATTTCAAAACTTACATGTTTTGGAGTTTCAGAAGTCAGCAAGCAACCCAAGTTCTGCATCTTTTTGCATTCTCCAGACCTTTGTCTCCCAACTCCAGACCACCAACAGAGGATGATAGATATAATTCCTCTTTGGGGGTGATTTACAGGAACATATTAGAACAGAGCTGTTTCTTCTGAGCCCTCAAGCTTGGAAAATCTATTCCAAAGATAGTGTGAAATGGGGTACAGAGTTCAGAGACCAAAAATAAGTGCTGATGAAGAATCCTGAAGCGTGTGAAGTATTTAGGGTCTGCTTCGGGTTAAATTCTCCCTCCTACACAACCAAAAGAGGGCATAATGGGACAGAGAACAGGAGAAGCTATGTGTACCTAACCAGGAGGAAGAGGACAGGCAAGGCAAGCTGAATTACTGTGAGCAAAGACTGAGGGAGTATAGTTTGAGTGGCTTCTCTTCCTTCAGGAGCTTCAGAGAAAAGATTGACAGGTACAACTTCCCACATCATTACAACATATATGATAAGAAAAACATTTACTGAATGTCTTCCTTCTATGCAGGTATTAGAGATACAGAAGTCCAATGAGGACCTAAAAATCATGATGGGGCACACAGCTGTGAGATACAAAGGAGTATGAGAAATTAGGATGGTAGGCAGTACTTGGTCACAGTGGCCACTTTGCCTTGGAAAGGCACTGCTGCTGCTGCTATATTTGTAAATGGTGGTGATACAAAGGGCAGCCCAAGACCTTGCCTCCCACCATCAGAGCAACAGCACTGTTAGACTGTCTTTAGCATTCTATTAACTGTATTTTGCTCTTTCTCTTCCTGTACATAGTTTTCAAGTTTTTAAGGCTCACTGATTGCAAGATCTTTATCGGCCAACCTTTGCTCCATTTGTATTTCATGTTGTTTTTATTATCTGTTAATAGCTCTTTGTGTAAACACATTTTGGTTTTGTTACCTCTGTAGCTTATTTCTTTTCTGTTGCTGCTGACGATGATGTTGTCCTATTATTTTATTTATTCTATAATCTGAATTTGATTATAAACCACCTCAAGAATCTCAGTTGAGGAACAGGATACAAATAAATATACCTGTACAATTGACTGCTCTTTGGGGGTGAAGAGAGCCAGTTTGGTGTAGTGGTTAAGAGCGTAGACTCTAATCTGGGAGAACCAGGTTTGATTCCCCACTCCTCCACATGCAGCTGCTGGTGTGACCTTGGGTCAGTCACAAGTTCTTTCAGAGCTGTTCTCTCAATGGCAGTTCTCAAGAGAGCTCTCTCAGCCCCACCTACCTCACAAGGTGTCTGTTGTGAGGAGGGGAAGGGAAAGGGATTGTAAACCCCTCTAAGAGTCATTCGGGTAGCGAAGGGCAGGATATAAATTCAATCTCTTCTTCTTCTCTTGGCTCTGTCTTTGGACTTACACAGTGAATACTGCAGTTGCGTGGAGCCCTCTGGTACACTGGCAAAAAAGGCAGCTCCTCCTTTACCTCAAGAAGGGTCATATAGAGTGTACCAATAGGATCATGGTTGAAGCACAATCACTACTGAAACAGAGTTCTCTGTCAAACTGGGATGGAAGAGGTAGAGACATCAATAGCTGTAGCTCAAAATAAAGCTATGTGAGCACTGAGAATATGTTGAGAAGACAAGCCATCAGAGTATCTTCGGTAAGCAAATGCCATGGCCACCCATTCCTGCATACCTATCCTAGCACGCAAACACATTTTGAGCTCTACCTAATTTGTACTTTGACAAATTACCATAGATTAAACAGAGCTATCTAGAACGGTAGCAGAAAACTAGGTCAGGAAATTCTGGTGACATTTAGAATCTCGCTGCAGAAAGGAGGTTCTGGGTTAAAGAAATGCTGCTAAATGTTTCTTAATGTCTTTTCCTCAATTCCTCAAGACGTTTATTGGAAGCATAGGTAAAGCTGGTTGGCAAATAAATTCACAAAAGTTACTAGCCAACCACATTTTTAGTAGCCCATATGTATAACATCTGCAGCACATCAACATCATTAAAGAAAAAAACAAGCCAGCTCTCATTTTACAAAAGCTTCCCTTCCTTGTTGGCAGGAAGCAATTCCTGCTCCCCATATTCGGGTAGGCAAATATATTCAAGCTTGAGTAAAGTAACAACATTACCAGTCAGCTCCTTCAAGACAAAAACTGCCCATCAAAAAGGGTGTGAACTATGAAGGGTTGAACACAGAAACCATCTTTGAGCTACTGCCTATTGCCAGTCAGTTGTGATCTGTATATGTTTCTCCCTCCTCCCATCCAAGATCAAGGGAACTACTTCTTGAATGTGGTTTTGTATGGCTGTCTGATGGCTTGGGGGGGA
The DNA here is from genome assembly GCA_029233225.1 of Lepidodactylus listeri. NCBI lineage: Eukaryota > Metazoa > Chordata > Lepidosauria > Squamata > Gekkonidae > Lepidodactylus > Lepidodactylus listeri. The sequence goes on along the minus strand of JARCFY010000005.1, from coordinate 58,106,325 downwards.
ATCTATTTTAGTTTCTTGTCTCTAGGGAAGTGAAATAGAAAACAATTCTCCTTTTCAGTCTTCTCATATTCTCCCTCCCTTCCCTAAACTTGGATCATACTTTGTGCCCCAAATTTCTATCTCAAAATATGGGATTAACTCTGTATTTAGCACCTAATCCTGGTTTTACCTCCTATATGAGATATCAAGGAGAAAGAATGGCTACAGAGCCATAATGACAGATCTTCCAAAGGTGCCCTAAGGAAACACAATTATTCCAGAAGTAAAGTTGCTGGAACCACTGTTAGACAGACTACACTATACAGGTAATGTCAACACAAAACCTGAAGAGATTAATTTTTAAAAAAATACTATGGCATGCTTTAGACATACCAAACCATATTTTCTCATGCTCCTGGTCAGGCCGGGGGGGGGGGGGGGGGATCCCTAAGCATTCCTTACTCCTTTTGTGCACAAGTAAGACTCCTGTGGCAAACCATAGTTTGTCTTTAAATCTAAACCACATGCTACAATTTGCTTTGTTCTCTACAAACCAGGATTCCACTGCAAGTCTCTGGTGACAGAAAGGACATCCCGCAGCAGAATGGGATTTCTTTGCCTCTCCCTTCCCACTACAGCCCAAAAGGCTGTTCTTAGGGGACACGGGAACTACATGAGAAGAGAATTAGTAAAAACTGTTCTCCTTCCATTAGAGGGAATTTTTGCAGAATCCAACCCGTAATTTGCTGCATGGAGGGAGACTGCATCATTCACACAGATGAGAAGCCTTATTTGTCATTATGTCTGATGGAGGTCTCTACATGCCAAATCCTCCCCCAGGCCTGTATAGATGTGATCTACTCAGTTCAACTTTTAATGCAGCCGCCACAAACTTTTTTCCTTCTTGTCCTGCTTAGTCCTGCTTACATTACCCTATCAGAAGTAAACAGAGAAGTTTAATTTGCATTTTAGAGCCCATTAAGTAATTCACCTGTAACGCAACCTAAGCTATCAGCACAAATTATGAAGACAATGTATTGTTCTTTAGTGCAGTCACAACTGTCGAATTACTTCACCAAGAACAGTCATAATCCTATGCAGATGTATTAGGAAGTCAATCCTGCTGAAGTCAATGGGAGTTTTTTCTCAAGAAGTGACACTGCACCATTAATTTGTTAAAACTAACTTGGAGTATCTAGTATAAATCTCTTTCAATTAGCCTTTTAGCAGCATTGGAATATGTGACAAATACTCTCCTTTCATGACTTGGAAAGGAACATGCTAAATATAACTGTGGTTGACTTTGCAGATCTGGGGAAGGTCAAGCTTTTTGTTGCAGTGGGACTTTTAAAAAGCATTACTCTCAAGTATGCACTGCTTCAACCCTCAACCACAGGTTCAAGGGAAAAATAAGAAAAAAACTTAAGTGGAGAGGTTTATACAGCACTTCCAGGTCTGCAAAGTGAAGACTTTAACCTATTTTTATGCTATTAACTCAGTAGGGAATGTAAACTGCAGTACTTTCTTCTTTCCTTTTGCCTTTCGTAAGACTATGTACACCAATAATAAAGGAAAGAAGTGCAGGCATCTGTATTAGCATACACTTCCATCAGAGTTACTCAAAAATAGCTCACTTTTCCCACTTTCGGAAAGGACAACATAATCGAGAACTACCCCTATCCAGAAAGTGCTGCAGCCGGAGACCATTCGTGCTTTAAAAGCCTGACTGACTCCAGCTCTTCAGATTTTAGGTTTGCTCCTATTCACACGACAGTTATACCCTTCAAACTCCACTGAAGTCAAGGAGTTTCGACGGGTGTAACTCTGTTTAGGACTGCACTGTGAAAGAAGCGCTTTTTTACACTCTCTGTGGATTGACCAGCCAGTTTCTGTATGTGGCCACAGGCAGCAGGTCCACGAGGAAGGGTCGGATTTTTCAATTTCTTAAATCAACGGCCGCTGTTCGTGTGAAACCGCCCAGAACATGAGCGGACCGAGCACGTGCTCGCAGTGCCTGCCTGAAGGCGCCAGCGACCGCCCCAAGAAACTCCCCCCCCCCCCCCCCGTTAAGAATCGATTCATAACACACTTTCCGGGGAGTAAAACCCACTGAATCAGGAGGGCTTTCATCTGAGTAAACATACACAGGGCCGTGCAGAATACCTGCAGTCCTAAACTCGTGAAGCTTTAAAAACCCACAAGGGGGATGCATCTTTGACCGATGGTACTTAGAAAGGCGCCACAAGGAAGCCGCAGTCTCAAGCACGCCTGCGACATGATTTCCAGCCAGACGCGGTGCAGTCTGCCTCGGGGTAGAGCCGCAGTTGCACATTAAAGCCCTCTGAAATTAAAGTAAACTCGGCAGCGCGCTCAGAGAGCGGGGGGGGGGGGGGGGGGGACAGAGGAGGAAGGAGGGCGGGGGCGGTGCTTACAGTCGGAACAGACGCTCCATGTCCTTGATCTGGCGGCGGGTGAACTCCTTAAATTCGGTGTAGGGATTGAAGATTTGGGCGAAGCGGGGCCGCGCCGCGCCCGCATTGATGTCCTGCCGGCGGCTCAATTTGGCGCTCAGCTCCGGGTCAGCCGCGGCGCTGAGCAAGCTCCGGTCTTCGTCCGTGTCGCCAGGGCTGGTCTGAGAGCCCGCCGCCGCCGCGCCTCCCGGAGTGACCCCCTCTTCGCTTTCCTCCTTGTCGGGAGGGGCCTCCGAGCAACTCCCGTCCCGCAGCAATCGCCGCTGGAGCTTCTGGGCCAGCTCGGCCGAAGCCATGGCGTGTGTGTGTTGGGGTCTTCCTCCCGCACCTCAGTGCAGCCGCCCCGATCAGTTCCTCCACGCAAGGAAAACCCGCTGGCCTCAAACTTTGTACTAAGACTTTGGCGAATTGGCGGGGAAGGAGGGGCGGGGAGGTGCCGGAGGCTGGGCCGAGACTTAAGGAGGCGCCGAGGAATTCAGCCAGAAGGGCGGGCCTCGCAGCCGGGTTTCTCCACAGCCCCCCCCCCCCCCCCAATGGGTTGGCTCCTCGCCCCTGAGCATTTACCAGCTTCCTGTGCATAGGATTGGGCTGAGATGTATGGACTTGTTACTATGGACGTGAACTTATCCATTCCTACAGACTTGATCAGTGTGGCACGCACTGTTTCCATATTTATCGCCAATGCTGTTTTACATTCCAAGACTACTGAGTTGTAGGTCTCTTTTCCCCATATTGCTTATTAAATGCTTTGTTTAATTAACTATTCCGGTGGAAAGGATGGTGTAACACCAGCGCTCCCTCCGGTGGGTGACATCATTGAAGACCGGTGGTCTGTGGCCTCAGGGGTGTATGGGAGGCAGCTTGGTTTAGGAATCTGTAGGAATTTGGTTAGTCTCGGACATATCCAGCATATAATTTAGGGTTCGTTAGTTATTTTCTGAACAGCCCTCTCTCTTATCCTAGTAGACAGGATAATTAAAGACAGTGTTTTTTCCTTAGACTGCCAGTGTGTTGATGCATGAAATGATGGTTGTGATCTGATTGAAAGGCGGTATAAGAGCAGTTAATCCATTTTGATTAACTCAGAATAAAATCATTTGATGTTGTGTGGAGAAGTTAGGAACACAGAAACCTCATAGTTAGCCACAGCCAATATTCTATTATTTGTACCCCTCCCTATGACCACACCCACTGTTGAAGAAAATGTCTGATCATAATCAGGCTTGGGGTGTGAGAGAGAAGCTATTGGCTGTCTTCACCTCCATTAGCACAAGGACATGAAGTCTGCCTATTCCAGGAGAGAAAGACTTCCTTAAACATAGAGTGATTTGCTTCCTCTCAAGGTCTCCTGGGGTCTAAAATTAGGGCTGCCAAGTCCAACTTGGGAAATATCTGGGAACTTTGGGGGTGGAGCCAGGAGACTTTGGGGGTGGAGCCAGGAGAAAGGAAGTGACATCATTTTGTGATGTCACATCCTGTGATGTTGCTTCCACATGCTGACACATGAACTCATGAAGTTTCCTAATACTGAATCAGACCATTGGTCCATCAACAAAGTTTTATTCTGGCTATAACCTTTCATGTGCACACCCACACACACGTAGCAAGGGGGGCATTTGGGGCAATGATCCCCACAGATGAGTGCTGCCCCCCTAAGAAAAAAACTTTTTTTAAAAAAAAATGTAAGTTTGTGTGGGGTTTCCAAAATGACCCCAGGACAGTCAGGGAAGCTTCAGTCACATTTTCTTTTTCCCAGCCCAAAAAATAAACAGGTTTTTAAAAATGCAAATAAAATAAAATAAAATTGCAAAATGCAAAAGAAAGAGAGAGAATTGGAGGAGGTCCCCCCCCCCCACACAGAAAAAGCAGCCTGGAATGGAGTCTCTCCAATCAAAAGGACTAAAGGAGGACTAGAGGTCGCAGCAGAACTGGAGCAGCTTCTTCTGCTACTGCAAGAGGAGCAGCAGGTACACTAGATCTTTACGTAGAAATAGCACAAATAGTACCACCTCTAGCATGTCATTGCCTTTCGAACCCACTGCTTAACCCTTTTCCTTTAAATGCGTAATCCTACCGGCTGACGTGAGCTCTGGCCCACGATAGCCAATGTCAGAACGTCTGCAGAATCGTGTGGCTCCTTAAGAGTACAGCCTCCTTCCCATGTGCCCACAGCTGAGGCTTCCCAGCAGCCAAGCTACCTCCTTCATGACTGACTCGCACACCCGCAAGTACCCCGCCCCTTCGTCAGCCTCGGAAAGGCGTGGCGAGGGATCCCCCCTCGTGCAGCTCACCTGTGCTGAAAGTAACCATTCTAAGCGTTGCTACGACCACAAGCAGAGCGCGCGCCGCTCTCATGACTTCTAGGTTTCAGAGCCACAGGCAGCTCTGAACCAGCCGAACGACTACCGCCGCTACCACGCCACCTTTACCACGTGACTGCGATACAAAAAACCAAGAACGGACATCCACGACACCGCCAGCAACGCCTTTTCGTTGGGCTGTCCCTGGCTCCTTGCCGACGCATGCGCAATCAGCCCCGTCTCCTGAATTTAGTCCTCCGGCCTCTTGCAGATTAGAAGAGCCGGTGAAAAGTGGGCGGCGTCTCGCTTCACTCTGGCTCCGACTTCCTGCTGGCAGCCATTTTGTCCCCCGGTGGCCAACTTTGAAAAAGCGGGGGTAAGCATTAAAAACCGGTGTTTCCCCCGCCCTACCGGGGGACTTGGCAGCCCTATCTAAAATAGAGCAAAGTCCCAAGTTCAGAACGAATTGACAGAGGTTCTTTCTGCATAGGTGTGGCCTTGTATCTTATTTATGATTTCTCCTACGCTGTCCCATGAGAGATCTGTGTGAAGTGATGTGTTCCTTTCCTCCCCTGTATTGTGTTAAAACAGGAGTTTGCCAATGTCTTTCTCAAGAGTCAGTGCTTTTATTTAAAAGCCCATTAAATGCCTGATTTTTTCGCTAATGAAGGAACTTTGTCCAGCAGTTGATAAAGTCTTTCATAGGCAGATTATTTTTTTCACGGGGATTGAGAAAATCTCTAAATTTAATAAAAGCTGCAAATAAAAAATATCCATATGGCCAACTGAGTCAGCAGATTTTCTGATTCCAGACCATCACCATTATTATGTCCACACTAATTTATATTTTGAAAATTTATATGGTAGCTCTCCGGAGATCTGTTTGTTTTTTTTTGTTGGGGGGGGGGGGGTCCACAAAGAAAAACGATCATCATCATCACCATTCATTCATTCATTCATTCATTTATTGAATTTCTAAATTGCCCAATCCCTGAGTATACAGAGCTCTGGGCAATTTACAACAGGTTAAAAATATACCAAAAAATACAGATTAAAATCAGCAGATCAATTGTTCCTAATTTGATAATCTCCAGATGGCATTCATAATTTAATCTAAAATCTACTCTGGACTGTTCTTCTGTCTCATGGGCAGGTTAAAGAGGAGGCCAAAGTGGGCAGAATGGAAGAAAAGAGGAGAGTGCCAGCTATGATGAAAACCGTTGCTGTCCTCAACCAAAAGCCTAGTGGAACATCTCTGCTTTACAGGACCTGCAGAACTGCATTAAATCCTGCAGGACCCTGATAGAGTTGGCAGAGAGTTCCACTGGGTCAGAGCCAGGGCCGAGAAAGCCCTGGCTCTGGTCAAGGACAGCCGGATATCATTGGGGCAGGGATCACCAGCAGATTGCTCTCAGCTCAGTAGAGATATTCAGAAAAATAACGTAAGAATAATCAATATTTAAAATAGTAAACACATGCCAGTGACATAAACACCAACATTCAGCAACCTAAAATGATATCCATAAAGCAGTCCTCTAGCTAGAAGCTGGCAAAAGAAATGCACCCAGAAAGATGTAACCCCTCGATTTAAAATGTTTTGAGCTGATTCTTAAAAGAAAGTAAGGTTGGTACCAGGTGAGCTTCAAGGGGAAAGGCATTCAACTGCAAGCTGCCATCAACAGTATTCACCCCAGGAATTAAGGTCACGGGATGCCCTCCAGTCCTGACTGTTCCACCAATTAAAGATGCTCGTTCAGTGGGTACCTGTCTTTGGGAGGCAGCTGAAGACCATTTTATTTAGGACTGCATTTGATTGATTTGGTTTTCATTTATTGGCAGTCCTAATTGGCATTTTAAAGTTGTGTCTTTTAATGTTCTCTAGTTGTTTTTATTATGTTTTTATGACGTTTTCATTATATTGTAAGCCACCTTCACTTCTGGAAGGGAGAAAAGTAGCTGATAAATGTTTCAAATGAAAAATAAAATAAATATAGGAGTAGGTGGGCCTTGAAGTACCCCAACCCCAAGCTGTTGGTGGACAAGGCTCTGTATTGCTTTGCTGGGGTGTATATGGTTTGTTTTCTATAGTATGATAATGTTTATAGTTATTTTCCCAGCTTATGTAATATTCTCACTCATGCTCATTCATTCAGGTTTCTTTAAATGTGTTTTAATAAAAACGTGCTAGTGACATAAAAACCAACATTCAGCAACCTAAAATGATATCCATAAAGCTTTCCTCAGGCTTGAAGCTGGCCACAAAGAAAGAAACCATTAAGAAAGATTGGACCCTCAAATAAAAAGGAAAACAAGGCTGGTACCAGATAAGGCTGAAGGGGGAAGGCATTCCAGAGGAAAGCTGCCATCAATGAAAAAGCCCTGTTTCTGGTCACCATTCACTTTTTCTCTGCAGGTGAGGACACAGGGAGCAAGATGAATTTAACTATTAATTGTAGGAGGAGGTGGTCCTTCAGGTACCCCAACTCCAAGCTATTGGTGGACAAAGCTCTATATTGCTTTGCTGGGGTGTATATGTTTTGTTGCCTGCAATATGTTTATAGTAATTGGATTTTTTTGTATTTATGTAACTCACTCTCATTCATAGAATCATAGAGTTGGAATGGACCTAGAGGGTCATCTAGTCCAACCCCCTGCACAATGCAGGAAGTTCACAAATATCTCCCCCTACACCCCCAGTAACCCCTGCTCCATGCCCAGAAGATGGCAAAAAAACCTCCAGAATCCCCTGGCCAAACTGGCCTGGAGAAAAATCGCTTCCTGACCCCAAAGTGGTGATCAGCATTTTCTTGGGCGTGTAAGAAAGGGCCACGAGAACTAAGCACTGATGTAACCCTTCCTGCCCTCCCTCTCATGGTCTGTCTAAGTTTGCAGAATCAGCATTGCTGTCAGAGGGCCATCTAGCCTCTGTTTAAAACCTCTGAAGTTGGAGCGCCTACTACCTCTCGAGAAAGCCTGTTCCACTGAGGAACCATTCTGTCAGGAAGGTCTTCCTAAGATTTAGCTGAAAACTCTTCTGATTTAATTTCTACCCATTCCAACTTGTCTATAACCTTTTTAAATTGTAGTGCCCAAAACTGATCACAATACTCTAGGTGAAGTCTAACCAGAGCAAAGTGATATCATCACTTTGCATGATCTGAACACTACTGTTATTACTTCCCAAAATCGCATTTCCCTTTTTAGCTACTTCATCACACTGTTGACTCATGTTCAGAGTATGGGCTACTAAGACCCGTAGTTCATTTTTGCACATACTACTGGCAAGACAAGTCCTCCCCATCCTATAATTATGCATTCAATTTTTCCTACCTAAATGTAGAACTTTACATTTTTATTCGTTACAAATTATTTGATTTGTTTTAGCCCCATTTTTCAGCCTGTCAAGATCATCCTGTATCCTGACTGTCTTCTACTGTATTTGCTATCCCTCCCAATTTAGTATCATGTGCAGATTTAATAAGTATTCCCTCTATTCCTTCATCCAGATCATTTATAAATATGTTGAACAAAGCAGGTGCCAGGACAGATTCCTGAATCATTCCACTTGTCACTCCTTTCCAAGAGGATGAAGAACCATTAACAAGTTGATCCATCGATCAGTTACAGATCCACCAGATTGGTGTAGTGGTTAAGTGCATGGACTCTAATCTGGGAGAACCAGATTTGATTCTCCACTCCTCCACTTGCAGCTGCTGGATGACCTTGGGCAAGCCATAGTTCTATCAGACCTGTTCTCTCAGGAGCAGTTCTCTCAGAGCTCTCTCAGCCCCACCTATCTCATACGGTGTCTGTTGTGGGAAGGGGAAGAGAAAGGAGTTTGTAAGCCGTTCTGAGACTCCGAGTGAAGGGCGGGGTATAAATCCAGTTTTTTCTTCTTCTAATAGGATCCAAACCACATTCTACCAACTTGTCATTCAGGTTTCTTGAGATGTATTTTAATATTTTGTACTGTGAATGTTTTTGTATGATTTTACATTTCTTTTATATAGTGTTTCAGATCCCCTGGTGAAGTTATGGCAAAACATATAGGGGCTTTTTAGTATTCCATCCATAAATTTTCACTTTCCCACTGCACTATCAGCATTTGCCTTCTTTCATCTTGCTGTCGGGTGCAGCCCTCTTGTTTTGTTGTTCAAGATGTTTAGGGCCTTAAAGTTAAGGACCAGCACTTTGAATTGTGTGTGAAAACGAATGAGCAGCCAGTTCAAATATTTCAGCACAGCAAACACACTGTCTAGGTATCCAGCTTCCAACAATAGTCTGGCTAATTTATTTTGGACTACTGGAGTTTCTTAATAGTTTTCAGGGGCTCATTGCAATAATCCTAGATGATTGCAGAGCATGGATCACTCTATCCATTCACAACTTTGTTGCTTTTCTTTTGCTTCTTAACATTCTCTCTCCCCAGGGCTATTTTTGGGCAGGAACGCACAGGAACGGAGTTCCCGCTGGCTCCTGAGTTGACCACACCCAGCAGGAACTCATTAGCATAATAGGCCACACCCAACAGCAGAAAGTCATTAGGATTGACTACATTAGGGGTATGTGGCCTAACATGCAAATTAATTCCTGCTACAAAAAAAGCCCTGGGTTTTGACAACAAACAAGGTAAACAGAATAAGAAGCAAAATGTGGGTGTGGCTGGATGACCACTCTTCTGGTAACATGGGGGTGTGGCCTAATAGGCTAATAAGCTGTGCTGTCAGTGGTGTGGCCTAATATACTAATGAGTTTCTGCTGTTGAGTGTGGCCTATTATGCTAATGAGTTCCTGCTGGGCTTTTTCTACAAAAAAAGCCCTGTCTCTCCCTATTGTTTATCTTGCCCTACTAACTTTCATAACCTGGCACTTTTTAATTAACAGATGCTCCATGCCTTTTACAGCTGTGTAACAAGCCAAGACCAACAGATGCAATTGTCCCCTTCATGGTAACTCCATGCTGAAAAATTTTACTTCTTGATTCTTGCTTGTTATGCTTCTGTTGTAGGCATTGAGCTCCTGTCCATGAAAAGATAGTACCACTGTATTCCACTACTACACTTTTTCCCAGCAGATCACTCCCAGTTTCACCTTCCCTCTTACCCATCATTATGCGCCCCTGTTGACCCATTTCATCACTTGTATTTCCCTATTGCTTGGGGGGGGGGTTGTTTTCTGCAGGTGTTTTGCTCTCTAGTGGATGATTTGATATTACATCACTGTGTGTCTGGCATGAAAATCTAGATCTGCAGGTTTTTATGCTGGATGTACATATCAAATCAAACACTAGAGGGAACAAAACATACAGAAAACAAATAAACAAAAAAACAACAACGAAGCTATAAGGACACACAAGCAACAAAAATGAGAATGCACAAGAGCCTCCTGTTTCTAGCTCCAATCCATATTGTCCTGGGATCCTCTTTCACAGACATTGTTTCTAATTATGCCACCTTCTGATCTTAGATTCCCTGGTCAAAGAGTATAGATCGTATATATAACAGGGCACTTCCTCCCTGCTGCATGTAGAATCTGCCTCTTTTTCATGGTGGATGGATTATGTAAAAGGGGTCTATGTGTAAGTGCACAGGATCCAATTCCTGTGGGGAAGCATATGTACCTGAAGCTTGCACCTGTATCTGTATGTAAAATCTGCTGTAGGGAATGCCTGTGAATGGAACTTGAGGGACTACTTGTGGAACAGTCAAAATGTATGGGAGAATGATCAGGACAGGTCATAGGTTGAGCTAGCATTCTTGTAGAGCTTAAAACTTATTTTTAGTGCAAGACTCATGTAAATCAGCAATAAAGGAGGCTGTCTCTGAACACATGCAAATGCATTTAATTCACTGCACAAGCAAGATTACCATGTCAGAAGATGTGGTTTCTGGGCAGTTCTGACCTAAATCAATAATTGGGCCAGTCCCTGTTTTTATTCCAGCTTCTCATTTACACAAGTAATCTCAAGCTAACTGCTTTGTAAGCAGCTTGCTGCATAAATGTTTTGCTTGTAGCAGTCCATGGCCAAAATTGTGACAGTTGGTGTGTATGAACAGTCCTGCTTCTTGAATGATCTGTGCTAAATGACCATTTTGACTCTGGTTACATGAGCCTCTAAAGCAGACAAGTCAAACATGTGGCCCAGGGTCCGGAACTGGCCCATCCAGGGCTTTATCCGGCCTGTGAGCAACTGCGGGGAAACCAGTCCAAATGTGGACTGGAAGGGCCTGTAGTAGGTTACAATATCTCCTGCTGAGGTCCCTCCCTTCCTCATATAGATGCCCTCCCTAGGGTCTTCCCCCAGATTCCCAGAGAGCATCCAACCCAGAGTTGGCAATTATAAGGGGTGAAGAGGGCTGGTTTGGTCCCGAGCTCTGCTGTGGAGGGGTATGGGTCAGTGGTATGTCTGGTATCTGGCATTACATTTTATGACACATATGGCCCAACCTAACAAAGTGACATTTATGTCAGATCTGGCCCTCATAACAAATGAGTTTGACACCTCTACCCTAAAGCCTTCTTTGAATTCTAGTTTGATTCTCCTCCACAGCTGCTTAAAAGCTTTGTGTAATTGTTATTTGATTTGAGTAACCTAGCTCCATGAATAGCCTTAAAATAATTACACATTCTTCCATAGATCTCAGGACCTTTCCTCCCTCTTGATTCTTCATAGTCCCATGTAGTGCTCACACAAGATAACTCAGCAAAAATCATTATGACTATCGCATTACTTGTCCTATTGTGGGCACTCAATGAGCAGTCAGGTTAGAACAGATGAAAGGAAGTACTACTTCACTCAAAGAGTGATTAGCACATGGAATTCACTGCCACAAGAGATGGTGGCGGCTACAAGCATGGACAGATTCAAGAGGGAATTGGATAAACATATGGAGCAGAGGTCCATCAGTGGCTATTAGCCACAAGGTATAGATAGGAACTCTCAGTCTGGGGCAACTGATGCTCTGTATTCTTGGTGCTTGGAGGGGGCAACAGTGGGAGGGCTTCTAGTGTCCTGGCCCCACTGGTGGACCTCCTGATGGCACCTGGTATTTCTGGCTACTATGTGACAGAATGTTGGACTGGATGGGCCATTAGCCTGATCCAACATTGGCTTCTCTTATGTTCTTATTGGTCACACAAGAGGATGGAAGTTCAACATGCTCTACAGAGCTTTTAAAAGACCAAGTGACTGACAATAGAACACTAGAGCATATAATTTTGATAATAATGAGCAGGGCTTTTTTTGTAGAAAAAGCCCAGCAGGAACTCATTAGCATAATAGGCCACACCTAACAGCAGAAACTTATTAGCATATTAGGCCACACCCCTGACAGTGCAGCTCATTAGTATATTAGGCGGGGGGCTGGGAAAGCACAGGGCAGGCATGGAAGCTTGCCTCTTACCCCCACTGAGCTTCTCCGCCACACTTCAGCATCGCCTTTCTAGTCTACCCCCCTCCTCTGAACCAGATGGCTGGGGAAAGGCACTGCTGAAGTGCCTGGGATGTGAAAGACCCCAAGCACTTCAGCATTGCCTTTCTAGTCTCCTACCCCCCCCCCCCCACCAGACAGCCAGGGAAAGGTGGTGCTGAAGTGCCTGGGATCTTTCAGGAACATTAGCAACACCTTTCTAGTCTCCTACCCCCCCCCCCCCCGATGGCCGGGGAAAGGCAGTGCTGTAGTGCCTGGGATCTAAAAGATCCCAGGAACTTCAGCATTGCCTTTCTAGTCTCCTACCCCTGCTCCGAAAGATCAGGAAGGGAAGCAGTCATGTTTGCCTGGCTGCCCTTGGTCTTCATAGCCAGCCCGCCAAGGCATGCAGGCTGGGAGACCAAGGGCAGTTAGGCAAACATACCCCATTCCTTCCCTGAACCTCTCCGCTTTTGCAGAGAGACTCGGGGAAGTGCGGGGGGCATCATTAAATGCCTTTCTCTCCCTCCCCCAGATCGGGGAGGGAAGGAAAAGCATTTTCAACACACCTGGGTTCCTTGCCTGCCCTTTTCCAGCTGCAACATGTCAGCTAGAGAAGGGAAGGCAGAGAGAGGCTTTTCCTTGTCAATTTCACTCTCACCTGACTGGCGGGATCCAGAGGGGCTCCCCAGAGGGAAAGGCAGAATTTTAACATGCCACCTTTCCCTCTTGTGTGTAACGAGGGGAGGGCAGCGTGCTCTGTAGCCATGCATGCCAGAGGTTTTGGTTGTAGGCGTGGCCAACTCAGGAGCCAGCCGGAACGCCTTTCCATGCGTTCATGCCCGAAAACAGCCCTGATAATAAGTATTGGATCAGTAGAATTGTAGTAATATCCAAGTGGGAACTTGCAATAATTACAGGAGGATCCCTTCCAACGCTTACCTTTATTTCCCCTACCCCCCCCCCCCCCATTGCTGCCATTGGGCATGGTGCAGCTCCCAGCCTCCGCTGACAGGCCCATCAAGGTGTCTTCCTCCTCCAACACCTGTGAGCCTTGCGCGGCTCTTGCCTCCCAAGCCCACCAAGGCTTCTCCACCATCAGTTATGAAGCTGGCAGGCCCCACTGGCTCCCCATAAAAGGCAGTGAGACCTGTGCAGCTCCTAGCTGCCAAGCCTGCTGAGGCTTCTTTCTCCCCCACCCCCAACCATCAATGACTGCAGCAGCTGGCCCTTCATGGCTCCCAGCCACCAGAACTGCCAAGGCTTCTCTTCCCCACGGTCAATGGCAGCGAGCCCTGCACGGCTCCTGGTCACCTTCACTGCTAGGCCCATCAGTGACTTCCTGTCTCCACTGCCATTATCTGACGGAGGAGATAGGAGTGCTGTCTGCAAATGCATCGAAAATGCTTTTGTTTTTGAGGAAGGATTTAAACCCCCCCCCCCAAGGTATTTTTAAAACATTTTCCGAATTTTCTGCAAATCTGGAGGGTCCCCCAAGTTTGCATATCTATCTGTTTACACTCAGTGTGGCCACAATCTGTGGATTTAGATATCCACAGACTGGACCACACTTTACCATTAGAATATATATATGTATATTCTAATGGTGTGTGTGTGTGTGTGTGTGTGTGTGTGTATATATATATATATATATATATATATATATATATATATATATATATATATATATATATATATATAAATTTTTACCCTGCCCTCCCCGCCGAAGCAGGCTCAGGGCAGCTCACATAAAACCAATAAAACCAGTATAAGTTACAATACAAAATACCTCTCAATACATAATAACATACATAATAACAGTTTAAAACCATTAATTAATCTCAATGGCAGTTCTCTGAATAAACTGCATTTACCTGCGGACAGCTGTGTTACCGCTCTAAACTTCTGGCTCTAGGTCAGCCCAGAGCCTAGCTGATAGGTGCCACTCCTATCAGAAGGCCTGCCAGAAAAGCTCAGTTTTCACGACTCTGTGGAACTGTGAGAGGTCCCGCAGGGCCCAGATCTCACCAGGGAGCTCATTCCAGTAAGCCAGGGCTGGTAAGGAAAACGCCCTGGTCCCGGTCGATGTCAACCTAGCATCCTTTGGACCAGGGAGAGCTAGGCAGTTTTGTGGTCCTGATCGAACTGCTCTCTGGGGAACATGTGGGGAAAGGTGGTCTCTCAGGTAGGCAGGTCCCTGACCATGGTTGAGATAATGGGGAAAATCCATCCTTTCCCTGATGATGTCAACAAAATAATAGTTTTTGCAGAAGGTCTGTTTGAACCTTGAATGCAGAAGGTGATACATTATGCAAGAAAATAATTTAGCAGAATCTCCCTCTCAGGACTGCAGCCTTAGCAATTGTTAACTAGTACAGCTAGGACAAACAAAGCAATTAGATCATAAAAAAAATAACAAAGGTTATGATGAATAAATCCAGAGCCAATACTACTCTCCTTTCTTGTCCAGTAACTAGTAGACCAATTGAACACGTTAATGGAAAAGACTATGAAAGTCCAAGTATTTATTTTCTGTGGGAAACAACTGGTATATTTGCTTATGATTCTAGTGAATGTGAAAAATTGAATGAGAGCCAATGGTAAATCTCAAAAGGAATGTCCACTGGAAATGTAAACACAGCTGTCAATGATGAAAGACTTAGAAAGTTTTAAAATGAAACCCAAGATGTTACAAGTGGGTTTTTTCTTTACATAGAAGCTAAACTGCATCAGTTCAGCCTCTGTTTTTACAAAGTCTTCAGCTACAGGAATTAATTACCGCACACAATGTTTATTGCAGGAAAAGGATTCATTTTTGAGATTACTAGTTGAAACAGTGTAAGATTGCCCTCTGCTGGATGTTATCTGTATGTCCTGTTTACAACATTGTAAGGATTCTAAATAACAAGTAAGGATCCTCCTTAAGGACCATGTAAGAAAATGCAGAAATTGGTAAACCAGAGGCATTTCCACATAAAAGTGAGCATTCAATTCAAGTAGTTTCTCCCCCTCACTTACAATTTTGGGTTTCCAATGTACATGGGGGGGTGGGGGTGGAGTTTGACAGAAGGGTTCCATACAAACAAATTGTAAAATGAAGTGGCCTGAATTTGCCATTCCCAAGCTACTAGATTCCAAAGTAGTTTAACTGAAGATGTTGACTGTGCTCCTGATTAAGCTGCTAGAAACTGAAGGCAAAGTAACAAATTGCTGAAATTACCGTTTCACCCTACAAACTGCAGGATGCATGCGAAATAAGCACTGAAACATCTAGGTAAGTCCGCTTATTTCCAGTAATAATAGCCTAATGTAGAATCCTGGTGAGCTCTGATTTGGATGGCCCAGACTAGCCCCCTGTCACCAAATCTCAGAAGTTTAAGCAGGGTCAGCCAAGGAAGTCCAGAATCACTACAGAGAGGCAAGCAATGGCAAACCACTTCTGCTGGCCTCTTGTCTTGAAAATCCATGGGGGTCACCATGAGTTAGCTATGACTTTACACACTTTACATACAGAGTCCTAGTTCATCTTCATTCTTCTGTGCTGTGTCATATTCTTCTCCAGCTGCAAAGATGAATTTTCTAGTTCAAACAAACTGAAAGGGCACCCCTCCCCTCGATGCATGGCTGAAATTTTGAGAGGCTTTAGGCTGGGGTCAGAGTTTAGCTCCTGCAGGAATTCACCTCTGATACTATGCTGTTCCTCTGCATCTTCCAATGGAGTGGTTCTCCTGCTTCCTGCACTTTTTCCTCCTCCACCTTCTCCTCAGAAGTTTCATTTGTATTCATTATAACAGGCGTCTCCCTACATATAATCTCTGTTCTATCTCCTGCTTTTCCCCAATGGTGGTGTAAGGATCCACCAGAATACAGTTTCTAAGTTGAGCTTCCATAGCACCAGAGTTATTAGTTCTTTTGGATCAATGTTACCAGCAACGCTTTCCTTTCTCCTCCATCCCGTTGTCATTCATTCATCCAACAGGAACTTCTCCTAGTTTTCTTCTAATCCTTTTCAAAAGCATGTACTGGTTAGGGATTATATCCTCCAGTTTCACAAGGTCTGCAGGAACTTGGTAACTGATGATCCAGTGTCCTAAATGACTAGTGTATTTTCTCCATTCACTTGTATCTTTTCCCGAAATTCTGTATCCAAATATGTGCTGCTGATTTGGGTATCAGTGTCTCTTTCTTTGGGATTCACCCGAGACTGTACGGTATGCTGAGGTAAAGGTCTTGAGGCCTTCTGTACTCAGGAGCTAACTGCTTGTGTGATGTAGACAGGCATTCTGACAGTGCCCCTTTCCCCCAGACCCATAACACACATTCTCTCTCCCATAGTCTGGTTTCCTGCCATTTTGCCGGTTTGATTCACCCCTCTAGGAAAATACTTGTTCTCAGATCCCTTCTTTTTGTCTTCTTCTCTCATGTACTTAGGCTTGAAAAATGCTGGAGTGCTGGATCGCGCAGAGGAAGAAGAAAGCTCCTTAAAGGCATTAGTGTGATAAAGTGATATTATTTTCTTTGGGATCTCTTATCTAACTGTAAACAACTGAGAAAAGAAAGGAAAAATGGCAGGGAGAAAACCCTCTCCGAGAGTCGGAAGTTCTGTTCTTAGTTCAAAGGGCGAAACTACTGAGCTGAATGCAGTTTTATCAGCAGCACTGCGACCCCTGGTGGAGCAGCTGGCTTCAGTCAATACTAAACTAGACGCTATGCAAAAAGAAATCACAGAGTCTGCCAAGAGATCAAAGAAGCTGCAACAAGACCTC
Organism: Lepidodactylus listeri; assembly: GCA_029233225.1. Taxonomy (NCBI): domain Eukaryota; kingdom Metazoa; phylum Chordata; class Lepidosauria; order Squamata; family Gekkonidae; genus Lepidodactylus; species Lepidodactylus listeri. Next base: position 58,089,400 of record JARCFY010000005.1, on the reverse strand, counting down.
CAGGAAGTGAAAACTGCAGTAGATAAAAATGACTCAAGACTGCAGAAAATGGAAAAAGAAAAAGCTTTTCAAAGTGACAATGTTTTAAAACTTCAAATGGACCGTTCAAACTTCTTCTTGAGATTTCAGAACATTCCTGAACAAAAGGGAGAGAATCTTAAGAAAGTGTTAAGTCAAGCATTGGCACGTGTGACAGATTGGGAAGCAGAGAAACTACAAAGCGATATGGATATGGCCTATAGGACCTATCCAGAATTTGTAAAGAAGAAAAACCTGCCACGTGAGATCATGGTAAGATTCTCCAAGAGGGGGGCGGAGCGTCGCTTGTGCATGGCGGACGCAGGATAGAAGAGCTCCCACTCCCTACTCCTAAAACCGGCCAAAAAACGACCTACGACAAAACCAACTTACCTGAAAACAATGGGCAAAAACTCTAAACTCAAAGCCCCACCGAAGCAAGCAGACGGCACAACAGTACAGCAATATTTTACGCCGGGAAAAGCCTTGGGAAAATCAGGCCCTGACGACCAGCAAAGCCCTAAGATGGCGACGGTAACAAGCCCAGCGATTCCAGCGGCCCTGGCCAGCGAAAAAGATGACAACGCACCCCTAACAAGGCGCGACTTTAAAGAAATTCGGGAATGGCTACACCAGTCGGTCACAACGGCAGTAGCTGAATCGATGCAACCCATACGCGCCCAACTCACCGAGCTAGCGACTGAAATAAAAGATATCTCTACGTTTGCAGAGGCGACTTCGGAGCAAACTCAACTACTACAAGATGAGGTAAAAAAACTCTGTTTTAAAGAGACACAACTAACAGATAGAATGGTAGCGATTGAAAATCGGTGGAGACAACATAATTTGAAATTTAGAGGGCTGGAAGAGGGCGCAGAAAAAAATATAGAGCTAGCTACCTTTATTTCGACCTGGCTGGCGCAATCCTTAGAGCTTGAAGACGGAATTGCCCACGCCATTTTGCGTGCGTACCGTTTAGGCCCCTTCTCAAGAGCAAGCAAGGAAAGGCCTCGAGACGTTTTAGCACAGTTTTTATACCCTAGATGCCGAGACAAGATTTTAAAAGAAGCTCGACTCAAGGGATCCCTCATATACAACGGGGGGAAAATTCTTGTACTCTTAGACCTTTCGGCTGAAGCCCTAGAGAAAAGAAAGAACTTAAAACCCTATGCCACAGCACTATTTGAAGCAAAAGTCCAGTTTCGATGGAACCCTGTCTCTGATATTCTGGTCTTCAAAGACGGCTTTCAACACCAAGTCAAAGACCAGAAATCGGGAAAAGCACTGCTCAAAATCTTGGGTCTATCTATAGATACAGACGACTGAAGACAGCTGTTTAATTATTTGGTTTAAGATACTGTTTGATTTATTAAGGATATGATAAAGTGCTGGAGTTAACAATTTATAAGAAGCTATAACTACAATAGGAAATATAAAAGATGTTTGTATTAAGGTTAAGACTAGCATAGTTAGAGAGTTAAATAATTTAATAATTTAAGTCAATTTATTATAGTTATTAACTCATAGTATTTAGATATTAGATATAATAAGAAATATAAGTCATAGAATTCATCATTAATTATTTACTTAAGTAAATGTAGGAGGTATTGAGTCTTATATAAGAACCAATATAATAAGAATATTTGTATTTTTAAGATTATTTAGAGTTTCCTATAAGAGATATTATAGTGAAACAGGAGAGAGTATATTTTTCAGTTAAATATTATTGAAGTAATTGATAGTTAAATATAGTTGATAGGAAACTAAGATAGAAACTTTTAAGTATACTATTATAGTTTATAAGATAGTAAATGGAGTGTAAGAATTATTAAAGTAAGACATAGATATAAGAACTGTTATTGGTATAATATATAATAGACAATGGGATAAAAAAAGTGAGACAACAATGATCACTTAATATGCTTTGAGTTATTAAATCTAAAAGGAGTAGGGAAAGGGAAATGGAATAATGTTGTAAGTACATTTGCTAAAATTGACCCCCTCTAAGTGTAGTAGTGGAACTAGTAAGGGAGAGTAAATACTTTCCTTTCTCCTTCAAATATAAGTGGGGAAATACTGGTTTAAAGCCCTAAAAAGGGCGAATAGAAGTTTGTTTTATTGTTTGTAAAGTTTAGTGTGTTTAACTAGTGTTAGTAGACAGTATTTGTTTTTAGTTAAGAATAGTTATAAAATGACTCATCATTATAAAACAATCACTTGGAACTGCCGTGGATTAAACAACCCCATTAAGGTGAAACGTATTTCTAATGTGATGTATAAAGAAAAACCAAATTTTTTGTGCTTGCAGGAGACTCACCTTAGAAAACCACTAGAACGTATTTTAAAAACCAATTGGTTTGATCAGAACTTTCAGGCATTGGGCTCCTCCAAAGCAAGAGGTGTGGCTATTTTAATCTCAAAATCTACCCCTTTTAAACACAAGGAAATTAAACGAGACCCAAGAGGAAGATTTCTTTTTGTCAAGGGAGAATTGGATGGTTCCCCCTTGACAATAGCTTCAATTTATGCTCCAAACCAAAACCAACTTGAGTTCATTAGAACAGCACTACAATTACTTTCAAATTTTCAAGAAGGTCCAATTATACTTGGTTGTGACCTAAATTACATTATGGATCAAACTCTAGATAAAACACATAAGACTACTAAAAAACTGAAGAAATTAAAGCAATTTACTGAATTATATGATATTTTGGAACATTACCAATTAGCAGACACCTGGAGACTTGTAAACCCAGGAAACAGACAATACACCTATTATTCACCAGTACACAATATATTCACACGAATAGATTATTTGTTAGTATCAAAAACTTTATTAAATCAGATCACATCGGCAGATATAGGCCCGAGAACAATTTCTGATCATTCTTGGGTAACAATATTGATGACACAACAAAACACTGATGGTAAAGGACCCAATTGGTCACTTAATAAACTACTACTTCAAAAACAACAATATTGCGAAGAAATCAATACTACAATTGAAGAATTTTTTAGATTTAACAGCGACTGTGGAGTACCAACAGAGACAGTCTGGGATGCCTTTAAGGCGGTAATCAGAGGCAAATTAATATCTTTGGCCTCCTCCTATAAAAAAGAGAGACAAACAATTATTTCAGAACTATATTCACAGATAAAAATTCTAGAAGACAAACATAGCAAATTTGGGGGGGAAAAAACCTTGAGAAAGCTCAATTGTGAAAGGAAAAAATTAGAACTACTAGAAACTTCTGCAGTTCAAAAACAACTTTTGTTTTTGAAACAAAAATTCATCACTAAAACGCCTAGATCACTTGCCCTCCTTAAAAGAAGGGTGAACCAAAAACATATTTCAAACTTGATACACACAATTCGTAGTCAGAATGGAGAAACACATACCAAGTCAAAAGATATTAATTCTTCATTTTTACATTTTTTTTCAAAAATTGTATACCTCAGAAGGTCCCCAGGTGACTGCTATTCATAACTATCTAGATTCTATCAAATATAATATAACACTATCAAAGGAACATGTGGAGTATTTAGAGCAACCAATTTCAGCTAAATAAACAGCGGGGAGAGATGGTATCTTTGTTTTTATTAGCAGCTAAAACACTCATAGCAAAACTATGGAAATCAAAAAATGTCCCAACAATAGAACAGTGGTTCACAAAATTATGGGATCTAGCTGTCATGGATAAGTTGGCGATCCAAATAGTAATAAGTGAGACGCCCAAACTAAATAATGATTTCATGGAAAAGTGGTATCCCTTTCTTGATTATATGAGTAAAAAATGTCCACAGCAAGGCAAACTACCCAAGAAATATGTTGACTTTGTGTTTTATTGAAAATAGCTATTGTTGATGTTTTGATATTGAAAATATTGAATGTTGAATTTAAACTGAATATTATGTTTTGTTTAATGTTATTATAGATATTAATTGAAAATAAAAATTAAGTTATAAAAAAAAAGATTCTCCAAGAGATCAACTAGAGATGTGGTGTTAAAAGCCAGAAACAGAGCAGTTCTGAAGATCCAAGAAGAGGAAATTAAAGTTTTAAAGGATATTCCGTTTGAAATCAGGAAGAGAAGAAAAGCTTACAGGAGTTTGACTTTATGGTTAGAGACTATTTCCTATCGTTGGGACATCCCAGAGGGCTTGATGTTCAGCTACAAAGATAAGAAATATAAAATTGACTCTATTGAAAAGGCAAAAACATTCCTGGAAAAGCACAAGAAGAAGAAGGTAGAGACTGATCCGGAAGATTCACTAGCACAGCAGGAGAGTATGTATAGATCTGATGGCTCAGAAAGTGGAGAGACTGAAGGAGAGGACTCGGACTCAGAGAAAGGGGCAGCCACTTCTAAGTACCAGGAGGAAGGCAAGAAGAAAAGAAGAGAACCAAAGAAAAAATAATGTTATAAATGTTTATGTTGTTATAACACACTATATCCTGTAGTTTTCAAGTTTATGTTTTAGGTTGCTTCATCTTCTGTATGTGATCCAGGTGTCTAGCTTTTAAAATTAATTGTAAACAGCAGGAAGGATCTAACAGCTAATACCAAGAAGTAATATTGCTTTTCAGTTATTAATAATGTTGGCATTTTCAATATTCATGACCGCATTTTCTGTATACCGTAGGGTAGTTTAGTTTGTAGTTTTTAGTTTAGGTGTAGGGTTAAAAATCAATAAAAAATTTTTTTAAAAAAATATATAATTTATGTGCCTCATCTAAGTTTCTTTGTCTACTGCTCCCTTTCAAACTCCCATTTCTTTTCTTCAGCTCAAATTCTTATTTCCTCAAATCTGAGTTTCTCTGTTTCTATTTTTATCTGCTTTCAGAATTATTTATTTATTTATTTATTTATTTATTTATCTATCCGATTTATACCCCGCCCTCCCCGCAAATTATGTACTCCTGGGATACAGAAGATACCTCAGAACTTGCTAAAGTTCCTACTTTACCAGTCCCCAGTGTCTGGAGCTGCATTAGAGACACCCTGATTGTCTCTACAGATTTTCCCTCATGAGGGATCCCCAACACTTTTCAATTAAAGAGCCTTTCTTCATTCCCAGAAACTCTGCCATTTCTTCTTCCTTGTGTCTGTACTTTTCTCAATCTGTAAATTATCTTTTTCTTTCCTCAGATGTATATTCCAGACTTTTGGAATTCTGTTTGCTGTCCACAGAACAATATCTTCTCAGGTCGATATCCCACTACTAAAGCCAGCAACTGTGACTCTTTTCAGAGATCCCTTATATGTAAAATCCATTAAAACACCTCTCTGTAGTGTTCTGAGGTAATATTTTTATGCTGCCTCCTTGCCTTCCTTAGCATTTCCTACTTATTTTTTCTGCCACCAAAGGCACTTGTCTTACAATTCTTAGCTGGACCCAAAGAACAGAATAGCTTAGTTAGATTTGGTACAATGACAGAATGGTCAGCACATGGGGATGGCTCTGAGGTAAAAGGGGATCCTAAAAAAACTGCTGTTTTCTCATAAACATGAATAGAGTTTATTTACAAGTATAAGAAAGTAATAGTTTCAGTAAACTTCATAAATGTGATTGTTTCAGATAGGTACAGTTCTTCTTTATCTAATGTTCCTTAAAAAGACCTGCCACAAAGGTCACTTAGGCTAATAACATCCACAAAGCTTAATGTTCTAACTTGCCAATTGTGCTAAGAATTTCCACAACAAACACAGATTTATCTCAAGCTCCATGCTCTTTCCCCACTCAACTCTCTTTCTACACACTCTTCCCTCTCTCTCCACAAACCAATTAACTCCACCCCCTAGGTTACACCTACCATCCAATCATAACACACTTCAATCACTCATCCAGCTCCCCTTTCTTACTCTAGAGACCTACCTTTTAACCCACAGCAACATACATATAAGATATAAAACCCCACACTGAATCACAGAAATAAAACACACAAAAATATTTACGTAGCAAAATACCACAGAAGGCTCCCGGCTTTGCTCAGTGTACTCAGTGTACTGGTAGGATACATGCCACTAATAATTTGAGGGAAAGTGTTTCAGAATAGGAGATACAAAAATACTTCCAGGAATATGAATCATGAATGTTATGAACACACTGGAAGCTAAATTTCATCAATGCTGAATGGCTCTGCTTTCCTTTCTCCACCCAAGTCATAAAGCCTTGCAGCCATCATTGCTGAAGCAAGCCTTGTCTTGTGTCAAGCTTTTGTTTAGCTCTGACTAATCAGGGCGTAGGGGAGTAGTGGGCCTGCAGAAACTGATCTGGATAGGGGAAAAGGAAATTTAAGAGTCAGTACCATGATTCATTGAAGTGGCGAGACTTCACTCCAGAACTGCACACTTCCTCAAGTAGGGTTGCCAACCCCCAGGTCTGGGTGGGGGTTCCCCCGCTTCTGGGGGCTCCAATCCACTCCCAGCCAGCTGGTTGGCAGGGGAAGCCCCATCCCCAAGCCACAGTCACCCGCAGCCATCCCTCTTCCTCCCCTCCTGCAGCGATTTACAGGGCTTCAACTGATCGGCAAGGGCACATGACCCCCTGATTGGCTGGAGGGCCATTTAAATCTTTCACCAGGGAGGGAGAGGGGCTGTCGTTGGCCACAGCTCTGCTCACAAAAAGACCCTTCAAAGGGTTTTTTTGCGAGCGGGGTGGGAACCGTGGTGCACATGGGGCTGATTTCCCAATGGTGATTCACTGCTTGGGATTCAGGCCCACACCGCCGCCCCGCTCACTGCATAAATGAAAGGTTAGTTAAGGCAGTGATACTCAATCTGTGAATCATGGAGAGCTGCGTTCACCATTCCCATCAATCAAAAAAGAGCCAGCCCTTGGGACTATTGTACACTCTGGGCACCACATAAAACATTCACAAATATATAACGCTTACCAGAGTACCTATGAGTATCCTAGGTTGTCTTTCCTCACTACTGGGAGTTCTGTTTTATGGATTAGCATTCAGCAGTGGTATACCTCATCCCACCACCTTATTCAGCTGGTATGTTGACCTGTTCTCAAACTCGAAATTCCTGCATTGGCACAATCTTGATATAATCATCGTGGGCAAATTGCGTTGCATTTAAAAAATAAAACAGTTTTATCTTGGGCCCACAGTAATGATGAAGCTATTTCAATTTCTAAAGAAGCTGCCCACTTTTCTGGAACTTTGGGTGGTTACCATGGGGAACAGTGCTCAGAACAGCCACAGTGGTAGCATGTCAGAGATTCACATATGGCTCGAGTCACTAGGTGGCATCAATGAGTCAAGGTCTGCCACTTTTCCCTGTTAAGGCTTATGTGCCTTTAACATACTGGGGATGAGAGGATGGAAACACTGGCTGAGGACAGACTGGCAATCTAAAGCGGGGCAGGCACGCTTCGCAAATGGAGGAAAGGAGCACGTTCAGACATGCGCATCTGTCCGTCGGCTCCGTTGCGTACTTACCCGTCTCCCAGTCGCTTTCCTTCCGCTTTACCCGGACACCGGTTTTTCCCGGTGTTCAGGGGCCTTCCTCCGCATGCCTCCCGCTTCCAAACAGTGTGAACTGGAAGAAGCGGGAGGCATCCGGAGGAAGTGTGAACGCACCGGCAAAAAGTTTTGCACATGTGCGCACATGCGAAAAACATCAAAGGAAAACAAAAAAAGTGCAGCGGCGCGCGCGAGCCATGCGCGCTGGCTATGTGGCAGTCTGAACGCTCCGTGGCAGTCTGAACGCTCCGTATCGCCGCTGATCCGCATTGCTCTGGCCAGTGTGAACGGCCAGCTCCATGGGTTTTTCCCCCCGCTCCAGTTCCCTCTGCTTTGCCTCCGCTTCAGATTGCCAGTCTGTCCTCAGCCACTGTTCCTAAATTAGTTTGGCAGTTGCGCAGAAGATAAAACAATGTTTTTAGTTTCGTTTTCAGTGAAACTGATTGTCTGATGAAGTATTAGTCAGTTTGTCATTCTATCCTCTTTAAAAACTTCCTGTTCCTATTCAGGTTTTTTTCCAATCCTGTGCTCACTCTTCACATCATCTCTAGGTGCATCTCTGAACATCAAAAATAGCCAGAGAGGTAAGTGAAAAAGCAGCTTCTGTTAGAGATTTCAGCACATTTGGTGTGGAAATTGTGGATCACGCCCTAGCCTGATAGGTTTGTTGACCGACCATTTTGTATAAAGAGACAGTATTACTGTGTTTGCTGTTCTGTCCAGCAGTTTGATGTCTTTTTTACACCTTACACCGCATAATGTTAGGCAGCTTCCACAGATCTGTTTTGACGTCAAAAGTGAAGATATATAGCCAGTTATAAGAAGATCCTTGATTTGGTTTGCATCCACACATTGCTGACTATTGCATTATCATTAACAACTGGATTGTCTTGGCCACAGAAGAAAATCCAGTTAAGAAAGGTGTCTATAGCATAATGAAAGTATACTAGCCAACAATATGATGATGCAAACTTAAAATGTAGAACAGCTTGTGATGAGAATTTTTGTTCTTAAAATCTTGGAGATTATGATTATATTACCATTTGCAAAGGCGATGCATAATATGACCTAAGTGACAAAGAACTGGTATAAAGATTAGAAGCCAGGTTCAGAGCCAGTTTGGTGTAGTGGTTAAGAGCAGCAGGAATCTAATCTGGAGAACTGGGTTTGATTCCCCACTCCTCTACATGAAGCCAGCTGGGTGACCTTAGGACAGTCACAGCTCACTCAGAGCTCTCTCAGTTCCACCTACCTCACAGGGTGTCTGTTGTGGGGAGAGGAAGGGAAGGCGATTATAAGCCACTCCGAGACTCCTTTGGGTAGTGAAGGGCAGGGTATAAAACCAACTTCTTCTTAATTAGGAGATATAATTGAATAATAACCCCCTTTCATGCACTAATTTCTCTCATGTATTAATTAAAGTGAAACTGGCAATTTTTTCCAAACTCTGATTAAAACTAGGTTCTGTAACAGCATACCTGGCTTCATTTTAAGAAGGTTGGGCTCAGTCATACCTGCCAAAATTGGGTAGAGGTGGATAGTTAGGGAGAATTTGTGTGAGAGTGAGGAGAACACTGGTATGTTAGTTCCGAAATCTGAACCAGGCCTGATTAAATATCATGGATCTTTGTCACTTCTGGAAATAAGACTTTCTATTTCAATGCTTAATTCTAGAATTTTGTTTGGTTATTAGTATATTTTTATCCTGCCCCTCCTCCATGGAGCTCATGGTGGCATACACTGTTCTCTGCTCCTCCATTTTATCCTTATAACAAGCCTTTTAGACTGAGAGACAGTGACTGGCCTAAGGTCATCCAGTGAGTTTCAAGGCAGAGTGGGAATTTTAACATGGGTCTCCCAGAGAGCAATCCTAAGTATTTCTATGCAGAATCCTATTCAAGTGTACTCAGTGGGGCTTACTCCCAGGAAAGTGCTCTTAGGATGGCACTGCCACATGCTATCCTGACACTGTGTAACTTCACACTGGTGGTAATTCAAGAAATTCTTTTTTAAACATCTAAATAATATATCTGATTTTCTTTTAGCTTTTGAAGGCACCTGAAAATTACTCAGGCATTGATTATAACATGTCTACTCCATATAATAAAAATGTGGATGAAATCTGGAAGAATTTCAAAATGCCCATATCTTGTGCAATTAATAAGCCATTTCCATTCCTCTACATCTTACGAAATGCCGAAATCATCTCTCAAGAAGTGTTTGAAGTGAGTATTGTTTATGAATTCACTATATAAGCCCCAGCTGTGGAGTTCATCAGGGCTTTTCTTATTCTCTCATGTGAATGTTGTTGTTCTTTTCTTAAATGAGCTGTTGGGACAGGAACATAAGAGCTCTGCAAGATTAGATCAAAGTACAGCATCCTATTTTCCACAGTGGCCAATCAGATGCCAGGCTATGAAGTCAATAGCCATCCCATGCTGGTGGCTCCCAGCAACACTATATCTGAACATAAAAGTTCCAATGGCTAATAGCCATTGATAGTGAAGTGGCTAAATTTGCAGATAACATGAAGTTGTCCAGGGTGGTGAGAACCAGGGAGGATTGTGAGGCACTCCAAAGGGATCTGTCAAGGATGGGCGAGTGGGCATCAGTGTGGCAAATAGAGTTCAGTGTGCCCAAGTGCAAAGTGATGCACATTGGAGCCAAAAATCCTAACTATAAATACATGTTGATGGGGTTCGAACTGGTGGAGACTGACCAAGAGAGAGATCTTGGAGTCGTAGCAAATAACTCAATGAAAATGTTGAGACATGTGTGACAGCAATGAAAAAGGCCAACACTATGCTGGGGGTTATTAGGAGAGGAACTGAAAACAAATCAGCCACTATCATAATGCCCCTGTATAAGCACTGGAGCACTGTGTACAGTTCTGGTCGCCGCACCTCAAAAAAGATATTATAGCGCTGGAAAAAGTGCAGAAAAGGGCAACTAGAATGATAAAATGGCTGGAACACTTTCCCTATGAAGAAAGGTTGAAGCACTTGGGGCTCTTTAGCTTGGAGAGATGATGGCTGAGGGGTGACATGATCGAGGTTTATAAGATTATGTATGGGATAGAGCAGGTAGAGAAAGAAGTCCTTTTCTCCCTTTCTCACAGTACAAGAACTTGTGGGCACTCCATGAAATTGCTGAGCAGTCGGGTTAGAACAGATGAAAGGAAGTACTTCTTCACCCAAAGAGTAATTAACACGTGGAATTCACTGCCACAGGAGGTGGTGGCGGCTACAAGCATGGACAGCTTCAAGAGGGAATTAGATAAACATATGGAGCAGAAGTCCATCAGTGGCTATTAGCCACAAAGTATAGATAGGAACCCTCAGTCTGGGGCAAGTGATGCTCTGTATTCTTGGTGCTGGGGGGGGGGGGGGACAACAGTGGGAGGGATTCTAGTGTCCTGCCCCCACTGCTGGACCTTCTGAGGACACCTGGTGTTTTTGGCCACTGTGTTACAGAGTGTTGGACTGGATGAGACAATGGCCTGATCCAACATTGGCTTCTCTTATGTTCTTGTGACCTTTCCTCCATGAATTTGTCTAATCCCGTTTTAAAGCCTTCTAATGTTACCCACACCCCCACAAACCCACAAACATTCATCCAGATTAACATGGGGAATTAGCTTGTGTGTTTGTGCAGGGTACAGAAAACTGAGATCCTTTTACCTACAGAGGTGGCTGTGAGTGACAAGTTTTCAGTAGGAAAAGGGTGACAGAGACCTGATTTAAAAGGGACATATAGTCCATTGGGGGATTTGGTAAAATGGTTTGTGGGGGACTTATTCTAAACAAATACTAGTGGTACTAAATCAAGACACAGATGCATTCCTTATCCTAATTAATAGAGCAACCCAGGCTCGTAGCCAGGATTTTTTGGCTTGTGGGGCATATTTTTTTTCATGTGGGGCCACTGGGTGAGCTTGCTCAGCTGCACCACTTTGATTGATGCCATCCCACACTTTGACTGATGGCATCCCACATTTTCTGCTTGTAATCCGTAAGAATGCCCAGCAGAACCAGTGCAATGTACTAGTGTCCAGCAGAACCCAGTGCCATTGTGGCAATGCCTGCTCAATAGGACTGATGTGAAGCACAGAATCACAACAGGACTGATGTGAAGCACAGAATCACAATACAAACAAGGGCTGTTTTTTTGCAAGCCCAGTGTACAGAATGCCCAGCAGAACCCAGTGCCACTATGGCACTGCAAGCTTAAAAGAACTGATCTCAAAGCACAGAGTCAGAACAAATCCAAGTGGGGGATGGGGGATTTTTCAAGCTCTGTTCAAGAAAATGGAAAGGGAACCCTGGCAAAGGGGGGCCCCTCTTAAAACCGACAAGACTACTTTGAAACTGACAAGACCAGTAAGCAAGCCCATATAAACCCCCAGATTTTATTTATTTATTTGTTTGTTTCAATTTATATCCCGCCTAGCCAGCGGACCGGCTCTAGGCGGCTTACAGCATAAAATCAGTCAATTACAAGGTTAAAACATAACATCAAATAAATACACTTTAAAATTACAACGGAACTTTCATCACAATAGCAGCGTCATACCAGCACCAATACCTGCCTCTAGCTTACACCAACCAGGAGGCTGCCACCATGGTGTTTTAGAGATGGCCCTCGTGCCATCTCCTGAGGGCCATTCCCCCCGGTGGCGGCCCCAAACGCCTGGCGGAAGAGCTCCGCTTTGCAGGCCCTGCGGAACTGTAAAAGGTCCCGCAGGGCCCTGATGTTCTCTGGGAGCTCATTCCACCAGTGGGGAGCCGCCACCGAGAAGGCCCTGTTTCTGGTGGCTGCTAGCCCCGCCTCCTTCAGGCCCGGAAGGGTCAGGCGATGTTGGCTGCCCGACCGCAGTGCTCTTTGGGGTATATATGGGGAAAGGCGGTCCCTTAGGTAGGCAGGCTCCAGGCCATATAGGGCTTTAAAGGTTAAAACCAGCACCTTGAACCGGATCCGGTACGCTATAGGCAGCCAGTGCAGCGCCCTCAGCACAGGCTGGATGTGGTCCCTCACTGAGAGTCCCATCAGCAGCCTGGCTGCGGCATTCTGCACTAGCTGCAGCCTCCGGAGCTGAGTCAAGGGCAGCCCCATGTAGAGAGCGTTGCAGTAGTCTAGCCTTGAGGTGACCATAGCATGGATCACAGTCGCCAGGTCATTGTGTTCGAGGAAGGGAACCAACTGCCTAATCAGCCGTAGATGATAAAAGGCTGCTTTGGCAGTGGCTGTTACCTGGGCCTCCATAGTCAAGGAGGCATCCAGGAGCACTCCCAAGCTCCGGACCCGCGGCGCTGGCACCAATGGAGCCCCCCCGCAGGCTGGTAGTGGGATACCCACCCCCGGTCCACTCCAACTCAGGCAAAGGACCTCCGTCTTCGTTGGATTCATTTTCAGATGACTCAGCTTGAGCCAGCCCGCTACGTCCTCAAGCGCCCGCTCCAGGTCATCCAGGGTGGCCCCGGACCGGCCGCCCAACAACAGATATAGCTGGGTGTCATCCGCATACTGATGACAACCCAGCTTATGCCTCCAGGCAATCTGGGCGAGAGGGCGCATGTAGATGTTGAACAACATGGGAGATAACACCGCCCCCTGAGGCACACCACATACAAGTGCGTGCCTCCGGGACATGTGTTCCCCAAGCGCCACTCTCTGTCCCCGACCTTGGAGAAAGGAGACGAGCCACTGTAAGGCAAGCCCCTGAACCCCTATGTCGGCAAGGCGGTGGATCAGTAACTGGTGGTCAACCGTGTCGAACGCAGCCGACAGATCTAACAACACCAGTACCGCCGTTCCGCCCTGATCCAGATGCCGCCGGAGGTCGTCTGTGAGAGCGACCAGTGCCGTTTCCGTCCCATGACCCGGCCGGAAGCCAGACTGAAACGGGTCAAGCACAGAGGTGTCATCCAGGAAACTCTGCAGCTGAATCGCCACCGCCCTCTCCAAAATCTTGCCCAAATAGGGCAACATTGGATCCGGCCGGATCCAATGTTGGTTTTTTCAGGAGGGGGCGGACCATCGCTTCCTTGAGTACTCCAGGGAACAGTCCCTCCTGGAGGGACTTGTTGACAATCTCCCTAAGAGCACCTCGTAACCCCTCCCGGCTGGCTTTTACCAGCCCCGAAGGGCACGGATCAAGGCTGCATGAGGTTGGGCGTACAGCAGAGAGTAAACTGTCAACCTCCTCAAAGCTGAGTGGGCTGAAGGAATCCAGAATGGAACTAGAAGACGTGCATGGAGCCTCAAGTTCACATACTGTCTCAACTGTGGCGGGGAGGTCACGGCGGAGCGACAAGATTTTGTCTGCAAAATAGCTCGCAAAAGCCTCACAGCCAATATCCAATTCCCTATCATTTACACTGCCTTGTGACAGAAACAAAAAAGAAAGAAACCAACAAACAACAAACAACAATAACAGTCCCTGGGAGCCTGCAATGCTGACTCCCGATCTTCCTGATAAATCCGAAATGTATCTGTTTTTTTTGAGGGGGGGTTGGTTTTCCAAAATATTCCAGATATCTTTGGGATGCCAAAACACACTTGAAAAATTCCGATAAGGAACACCTTTGGGGTGGGGGGTATATTTTCAGCTCGTGTGTATCCAAATGCACACCCCTACAATGGGTCCCCAAGACTGAACACAGACATTTATTTATTTATTTTTGATTTTATACCCTCCCTAGCCAGCATACGCCAGCTCAAGGCAGCTTATAAGGGTTAAAACAGTGACATTATAAGTTATAATCAGTTGGCTAAAAATATACCCTAACACAGAACTACAGGAGTTGGTGGCCCATATTGCTCCCAACACCCAGTGCAGCAATACCAAACCCAAGGCCAGGCAATTTCACCAGTAGATTATCCGGCTGGAGACTTAGCCCGGCATTTGCCATCAGCTCCTTCCCTCAGTGGTGGCTCCTAATTAAAAGCCTGGCAGAAGAGCTCCGCTTTACAGGCCCTGCAGAACTGCAAAAGGTCCCGCAGGGCCCTGATGTCATCCGGGAGCTCATTCCACCAGGATGTAGCCCCCACTGAGAAGGCCCTGGCCCTGGTGGTTGATATCCTGGCCTCTCTAGGGCTGGGGAGGGCCAGGCAATGATGAGTGCCTGACCGCAGTGCTCTCTGGGGTATATACGGGGAAAGGTGGTCCCTTAGGTAGGCAGGCCCCTGACCATTTAGGGCTTTAAAGGTTAAAACCAGCACCTTGAACCAGATCTGGTACGCTATTGGCAGCCAGTGCAGTGTCCTCAGCACAGGCTGGATGTAGTCCCACACAGAAAGACCCATCAACAGCCTGGCTGCAGCATTCTGCACTAGCTGCAGCTGCCGGAGCTGAGACAAGGGCAGCCTCATGTAGACATAGGATTCTTATCTCATTACAGATGATAATTTGCTGTCCCTAAGAATTTCTCCTCTGCTCCAATCAAGCTGCTTACAATGTGTGTTGTACCTTTGCATCCTGAGTCTCTTTGTGGCAACACCCCTCCCACTTTCTGACCGGGATATAAGGTCTTAGGCAGGGCTCTTCTTGTAGAAAAAGCCCAGCAGGAACTCATTAGCATATTAGGCCACACCCCTGACAGCACAGCTCATTAACATATTAGGCCACACCTCATGTTACCAGAAGTGTGGTCATCCAGCCACATCCATCTTTTGCTTCTTATTCTGTTTACCTTGTTGTCAAAACAGTTTTGACAAAACCAATAAAAACATTATTTTCTGTCCCATCTATACAAAACCTTGCCTGAACCAATATCTTATGTCCAAAAATTATTCCCACACTGGATTGGAATCAATTCCTAAGGGTTAGGTTCCAATGGAAATCAGGTTGCCTTCCTGCAGAACTAGTACGCTGAATATGATTTTTTAGGGTTGCCAACCTACAGGTGGGGTCTGGAGATCTGGAATTACAACTGAGCTCCAAACTACAGAGATCAGGTCAATGGCTGCTTTGGAAAGTAGAGTCCATGGCATTATGCCTTGCTTAGGTCCCTCCTTCCCGTAAACTGCACCCTCCACTCCCAAATCTCCAGGGATTTCCTCAACCTGGAGTTGGCAACCCTAGTTCACTGGCAGAACAATACTAGGAGCCAGTTTGGTGTAGTGGTTAAGTGCGCGGAGTCTAATCTGGGAGAACCGGGTTTGATTCCCCACTCCCCCTTGCACCTGCTGGATGACCTTGGGCAAGCCATAGCTCTGTACCAGCTGTTGTCTCAGAGCTCTCTCAGCCCCACCTACCTCACAGGGTGTCTGTTGTGGGGAGGGGAAGGGAAAGGAGTTTGAAAGACGCTCTGAGACTCCCTTGGGTAGTGAAGGGCAGGGTATAAATCCAGTCTCTTCTTCTTCTAGGTTTGTGGATGCACTGGGTGGGAGTAGTTTGTGGACTATTTTATTCAAGGTACAAAATTTTATTCAAGATATAAGATTTCATGTGCCACCCACACTTCTTCAGATGGAAGACGTGTGCATGCACACAAAAGCTTATACCTTGGATGAAACTTTGGACTCCAACTTTGTTCTGCTGCTTCAGACCAACACGGCTACCCACCTGAATTATTACACTATAATAGTTTTTACGAGCAATTATGTACCAGTGGAGTGGTTACCATGCAGAGTCTGTCCCACAGGTAAAATTATCCTGTGTACAGGTGGTCTTTACCACATAAAAGTATCACTACCATCACAAGATCACCAATCGCTGGAACTCCTCAGAAGCAAAAATCTCTCTTATTAGGAGGTTTAAGAACATCAACTTTGCTGGCCCATTAAAGGCAGATGTCAGTCCAGTGGCAGGAGAAGAGGGACAATCATCTTCTTCAGAAACTCTGCCCACTTTTTTACATTTCACAAAACAGGCAATCACCAAAGTGCAGCTGACCATGCTCATTTTTAGTTACAACTCTGTTTCTCTGCAGATGTCCCCCAAAGTCCCCCATGCAACAGTCAAGTGTTCTGCCAACACACACAACAATGAAGCTACTTTTTCAGATTTTTCTCTTACATGGCAGTAAGCACCAAACCACTTTAATACAGACTTTAGACACACATATATTTGCAAGCCATTCCCAACAAGACACAACAATGAACTCAAGCTTCAAACTTACTTTTCTTAAGCAGAAGATGCCATGAGAAAACTAAAGAGATTCTCAAAAATTAAAGATATTGTCAAAACCAGCATTTCCTGGGCTCTCTGCTTTTTTACATCCCTCCCCTTTTCCAATAATTTTTAAAATAAAAACAGAAAGAACAGAAGGAAGGAAGGAAGGGGTAGGTGGGGGGGAGAGAGAGAGAGAGAAAGGAAGGAAGAAAGGAAAAGGAAGGAAGGAAGAAGGAAGGAAGGTAGGTAGGTGGAGGAGAGAGAGAGAGAAAGGAAGGGGGAGGGAGAGAGAAAGAAAAAGGAAGAAAGAAAGGTGGGGACACAGAGAGAGAGAGACAGAAAGAAAGACAGAAAGAAAGGTGGGGGGGGAGAGAGAGAGAGAAGGAAAAGATATGAGGAGGCACTTACTGGAGCAGGGAAAGCCAGGGGAGGTTGGCAAGCCAAATGCAGAAAGCCTAGCCCCTGTGCTTAATCTCTGGACGGGGCTTTCTCCTGCTGGCTGTTTACTCTTAAAGGGAAAACACCCGGTGGAGCTTTTTCCTGCCGGCTCTCTGCAGGAACTTTCCCTTTAAGTGTAAACAGCTCAGGGCAGGGAGGGGGCGGGGCAGGCTTGGACACCAGCCGGAACAGCATTCCTGTGCGTTCCTGTTGAAATCGAGTGCTGGGGGTTTTCCATTCTAACTTGTATCAGATGAAGGGAGCTTTGACTCTCAAAAAAATCTCATTGGTCTCTATGGTGCTATTGGACATGAATGTGGCTGAGTAAAGATTTGAACCCAGGTCCCCCCTCTCCTAGTCTGGCACTGTAACCACTATATCACACTAGTTGAATCTGTAGTGTTGTCTGACCCCAGGGCATCATGTCACTTGGGGAAAACATCCTGTCTGCACGCAAAAGCAGAGATGCTCCCAAAACAGCCACAGGTTATGGGCTTGCTTCCAAAGAATGTGTAACCTGTGGGTAGTTGTAGCATTAGTATAGGCTGTAAATAAATAAATAGGGGTTTGCTTGCTGGGCTGTGTACATCAACTTAGTTCCATGCTAATTTTGATTCATCTGATAATGACCAAGCAGTTCCTTATTACAGGTAATAGTAAATGGTATAGGAGATGGTTGCTCTGTATTGCTGGTCTATAAATAGGTATGTGAATGCTCAGGTAAAACAAGACTATACATTATTTCCTTTCTAGAACTGTAAAGGGGAAGCAACTTCAAATCCAGAAAATATTAGAGAAACAATATACAGTATGCTGGAAAACCTCAAGTTCAGTGAATTAACATACAGGGAGGTCTTCTGCAAGGTGAACTTGGATGTGTATCAAGGCTTACAACCAGTATATGAAGATTTAAAGAACGGTATGTGTTCATATTGGCTGTGCTAAACCTGCCAAATTAGTTTTACAGATAAGTACCAAAAGTTGCCTTGACCCAGATAGTCCAGGCTAGCCTGATCTTGTCAGATCTCAGAAACTAAGCAGGGTTGGCCTTGGTTAGTACTTGGATGGGAGATCTCCAGGGAAGTCTGGGGTTGCTATGCAGAGGCAAGCAATGGCAAAACCAGCTCTGTAGGTTCCTTGCCATGAAAACCTCACAAGGGGTTGCCAATGTTGGCTGTGACTTGACAGCATTTTCCCCCACCAAAAATTATTAAAATATTTTGCAGGCTGGTAAATTTAGTGCCTGAGTATGAGCCAGTAAATCTCTCCTTTGAACTATGTTTTGTCATGAATTCACAAGACAATAAGCAAGACACGGGGCCTCAGGCCTCCCTCTGTAATCCTTATCTTGTAAGGAGATACTGTTCTTGAGGCATTTTAAATACTTGGATACCGTAACAGATTAAAGTAATTGCATATATTGCTATCATCAGTCTTGTGACATTTTTAGTAGCAACTCACTGGATACATCCCAACATGTACTATGTGGCTGGAAGGAGCTGTTATTTGGTCAGAGTAAGTCAGGGGTCCTCAAACTTTTTAAACCGGGGGCCAGTTCACTGTCCCTCAGACCGTTGGAGGGCCGGACTATAGTTAAAAAAAAAACTATGAACAAATTCCTATGCAGGAGCTCATTAGCATAACTTATTTGCATATGCCACACCCTCTGATGTCACCAGAAGTATCAGAAGGCCACACACACACACACACCCTGACGTCACCGGAAGTGTGTCAGAAGGCAATACCCACCGCTCAGGCTACACCCCAAAAATCTCCAAGGTATTTCCCAACTCAGAGCTGCCAAGCCTATCTGATGGCAAATAAAGGAAGGAAGGAAAGAAGAAGAAAAGGAAGAAGGGAAGGAAGGAAGAAGAAAGAAGGAAAGGAAGAAAGAAGGAAGGAAAGAAAGAAAGGAAGAAAGGAAGAAAGAAGGAAAGAAGTAAGGAAAGGAAGAAATAAATAAATAAAGAGGGAAGGAGGGAGGAAGGAAGGAAGGAAGGAAGGAAGGAAGGAAGAGGGAGGAAGGAAGGAAGGAAGGAAGGTAGGTGGGGTGGAGAAAGAAAGAAAGAAAGAAAGAAAGAAAGAAAGAAAGAAAGAAAGAAAGAAAAAGAAAGGAGGAAGGAAGGAAGGAAAGAAAGAAAGGAACAGGAAGAAAAGGAACAGGAAGGAAGGTAGGTAGGCAGGTGGGGTGGAGACAGAGAAGAAAGAAAGGGAGGGAGAAAGGAAGGAAGGAAGGGGGGAAGAAAGGAACAGGAAGAAAAGGAACAGGAAGGAAGGAAGGTAGCTAGGTGGGGTGGAGAGAGAGAGAAAGAAAGAAAGAAAGAAAGAAAGAAAGAAAGAAAGAAAGAAAGAAAGAAAGAAAGAAAGAAAGAAAGGAGGGAGGAAGGAAGGAAGGAAAGAAAGAAAGGAACACGGAGGAGAGGAACAGGAAGAAAGGTAGGTAGGTAGGTGGGGTGGAGACAGAGAGAAGAAAGGGAGGGAGGGAGGAAGGGGGGAAGAAAGGAAGGAAGAGGAAGAAAAGGAACAGGAAGGAAGCATGGGGGGGTTGGGGATCTTCTCCCGGGGCCGGCAGCCTGACGCGCCCCGGGAAAGGTGAGCGGGGGAGGGTGAGGGATCTTCTCCTGGGGCTGGCGGCCTGCCGTGCCCCAGGAATGGTGAGCGGGGGGGGGGGTTGGGGATCTTTTCCTGGGGCCGGCGGCCTGCCGCGCCCCGGGAATGGTGAGTGGGGGGGGTTGGGGATCTTCTCCCGGGGTCGGCAGCCTGCCGCGCCCCAGGAAAGGAGATCAGGGGGAGGGTTGGGGATCTTCTCCCGGGGCCGGCAGCCTGCCACGCCCCGGGAAAGGTGAGCGGGGGAGGGTGAGGAATCTTCTCCTGGGGCCGGCGGCCGGCCGTGCTCCAGGAATGGTGAGCGGGGGGGGGGGTTGTGGAGTTTCTCCTGGGGCCGGCGGCCTGCCGTGCCCCAGGAAAGGTGAGCGGGGGAGGGTTGGGATCTTCTCCCGGGGCTAGCGGCCTGCCGCGCCCCAGGAATGATGAGCAGGGGGGGTGTTGGGGATCTTTTCCCAGGGCTGGCGGCCTGCCGCGCCCCAGGAAAGGCGAGTGGGGGGGTTGGGGGAGTTTCTCCTGGGGCCGGCGGCCTGCCGCGCCCCGGGAAAGGAGATCAGGGGGAGGGTTGGGGGAGTTTCTCCTGGGGCCGGCGGCCTGCCGCGCCCTGGGAAAGGAGATCAGGGGGAGGGTTGGGGGAGTTTCTCCTGGGGCCGGCGGCCTGCCGCGGCCTGGGAAAGGAGATCAGGGGGAGGGTTGGGGATCTTCTCCCGGGAACAGTGAGCGGGGGGGTTGGGAATATTCTCCCGGGGCCGGCGGCCTGCCGCGCTCCGGGAATGGTGAGCGGGGGGAGGGTTGGTTAACTTCTCCCAGGTCTGGCGTCTGGCGCCGGGCCTGGAGAACGCGGCGGTAGCCCTGCTGGGGGCGGGGCTTCATCATGTGCCCACCCCCATGTGTCTTCACTCCCGGAGCACTGCTCTGCTGCGCCCGGGCTCCAACAGACCCCTGAGGCAGCGGCCCACCCGGCGGGCCAGGAAAATGCCCTCGGCGGGCCGCAGTTTGAGGAACCCTGGAGTAAGTGGTTGACTATATTTGCTGACCAGTTAGGGGTTGCAACTAGAGTTCCTCGGGCCAAATTTCACTCCTTGGGAGATACCACTTTTGGCTTATCATGTATTTTCCCCTTCTCAAACAGCCCCTCCTGGTCAGGGCAGTCACTGTCAGAACATGTGGAATGCTCATTTACTACTGTTGTTGTCTCGGATGCCATTAAAAAAATCACAGTGAGCAAACTTTTAAAAAAGATTGTTCAAACATGATGACTTACATTTACTTTAGATGCCTTTGGATTACAAATCAGTTACAGATTGTGGTTGATTTTCCTTAGAGCTCCTGTGTGCTTCAGAACAGAGGACCAGTCCTGTATCCTCTACTGGAAATGAGTGTGAGTACTAACAAGTATTCTTTTTCTTTCTACTCTGGAATCAAGAAGAATTCTCAACTGTTGTATCTGATAATCTGTCAGGTCACCACACTTGCTATGGTCTGTTAATCCAAGTACAAATGATAATTATTTATGTAACCCAATTTTCTCCTGCCAACTCCGTCTGACGGAAGAAGTTATGGGGCCTGGGTTAAAGGAAGAAGGGGAGAAATAGCAGTATCTCAAGCCCACTGGCTTCCATGGCTCCTAACCAGGAAGGAACTACCAGGAGGCAAAAGTACAGTTTTAAAACAAGTCCACAGACACTCTTCTAAATTTCCAGGGTTGTCAACTACCCCAAAAAATTCTCTGTCCTCTATATACAAACAAGTTACAGACTGTGGTTGATTTTCATTTGTGTTTTCTTCAGTATTCCAGCATGCTGAAAATAAGTCTGCTTTAGAACAGAGGAGCAGTCCCAACTTCTCTACTGGAAATGAGCGTGAGTACCAACAAGGTCTTGCCTGTTTTTGCTATTCTCAGACACAGGAGAACTCTCAAGTGCTGTTGCAATAGATTCCTCCTCATCTGGCCTTAGCTGTTTTCTTTTAGCTGCCCTGTATGTCTGTCTGTTACCCAAATTGGCAGTCTCCTATTTAATTGGGGGAAATTAGCTTAATTGGAGACACAGTGAGAGGGGATAACTGGGATCTCCACCAATATATACCAGGATATTCCCTTGAGAAAGCTCTCTAAATAAACCAGTAAGATATTCAACTGGAAGTTGTTTTATTGAAAGTTAATCAAAGGGTAAAACACACAGATGGAACACACTTGCAAACACACAAACTAATTGAGAGGAAATCAGGGAGGAGGGGGGACTGTGATTTTAGGGAAGGTGATAGTTACCATTCTTGAAGATCGAGGTCTGCAGAGACAGCCAAACGGCCAGCATTTCACAAAGAGGAGGAGAGGACCCACATGCAAGTGGGGTTGTGATGTTTAGCACTGAGAACCAGGGGCGTAGACTTTTTAAATCCCCGGGGGGGGCGGGGGCTCTCTCTTGTCCCCGCCGCTCTCCCCCCCCCGCCCCAGGGAGCCGCTGCCGCCGCTTCCCTCCCCCTGGGCCCAGCAAACTGTGCACGTAGGTTTGCGCCGGTTGTTCCGGTGGCCTCTCAGCCATTCGGGGCGGGGAGGCCTTGATTTCGAGTGGAGCGCCACAAACAGCAGAAGGCACTGCCGCCGCCCCCCCCCCCCCGCTCCCTTCGACTGGGTGGGAGACTGCCGGCCGGGGATGAGAGCAGGAAGCCGCCGCCAGGAGCCTTATCGGCGGGCGGCAGCAGGAGGGGCTGGGCCGGGGCCCTGCTTAGGCGGGCCCGGCGCTTCGTGGGACAGTTTGGCTGCGCTCTCAGAGGCGCCGCCCCCTCTCCCGCTGGGCTCGGAAGCCGCTGCGGCCTCCTCCTCCTTGGCCGGCCATTGGCTCCATGGCAGGCTTGGTTCCCCGCCTGCCCTCTTTGCTACAGCTATGGTGCCGGCAGGGCTTGTACTGGGCTCCCGCGGCTTCCCTTGGCAGGGGCTGGGCCGCCTCCAGCTCAGCCAGCAACAGGTGCCGGCGGCAGCCGCCTTCTCCCCCCGGCGTCCCCCACCTTTGCCCGGCCGCTGCCCGCAGCGCCGCCACATCTTCTTGGGCAGCCGCCGCCGTGGCGGGGAACTCGCGGAAGAAGGTGGGCGAGCCCCCTGGGGCGGCGGCGGCAGGCGGATCGCTTTCCCTAGCTCCCCCCACACACACACGCTGCTGCCGCTTCCCCCGGGCCGTGCCCGCCCGCCGCGCTCCCCCGCCCACTGCGCTCCGCGCCCCCCTCCCTCCCTCTCCCCTGACTCAGGACGTTTCGGAATAGAACCGCCAACCTACAGGAGCCGTGTCTCTCATCCAACTCTGTCGATCTTCAAGGTGCCCCTGGGACGCAACACTTTGGTTCGGTTGCTTCAGACCAGCACGGCGACCCACCTGACTCGGTCTTCTAAAGCAGTGTGCCTGCACACGAAAGCTCAGACCCAGAATGAACACTTTTGTTGGCCTCAAAGGTGCCCCTGGAGTCAGACTTTGCTCTTCTCCTTTCCATGGACTCCGTGAAATGCCACAGCTGAGAAAGGCCCACCCACCCACCCTCCCGTGGGGCAAACCCGCCAGAGAAAGACGGTTATGCCTCGGAGCTGAGGATCCCCTAACAAGCAGCGCCGCCGCCTCTCCCACCCGCCCGCCCCCCGGGCTCCACCCAACTGCCTTGAGCCATTTCCCGGCCTGGAGTTGGCAACGCCATCCGCAGGCGCGCCTTTCCCCGACGGCGCTCAGACCCCCCCCCCTCCCTCCCCTCCCGCCGGAGCGGCCGCTCCTCGGCTCCCTCCCGGAGCGGCGCAGAGGACCGCCCCTTCCAGGGGGGCCAGCCAGCCAGCGAGGGGCCGGCCCGGCCGGATTGAGTTGCGTTGGGCTGGGCTGGGCTGGCCGGCCGAGCGCCTCGGCGGCGGGAGCAGAGCGGGGCGCGTCCCGTCCCGTCCGGTCCCGTCCCCCTGGGGCCATGGCTCCGGCGCTGAAATTTTCCGGGGGGGCTCAGCTACCCCCGGCAAAATGGAGCGCCCGCCGGTGCCCAGTCAGCCGGCCGTCGCCGCCTCTCTCCCCCCGCCCCAGGGAGGCAGGAGGGCAGGCCGGGGGTGGGGGGGAAGGAGAGGCGGCGACGGCCGGCTGACTGGGCACCGGCGGGCGCTCCATTTTGCCGGGGGTGGCTGAGCCCCCCCCGGGAAATTTCGGGGGGGGCTCAAGCCCTCGAGCCCCCCCGTAGTTGACGCCCATGCTGAGAACACACACAGAGACTGCTAGCTGTGTACTCCAAGTATAGGGCAAGTGCTTGCCCCCCAAAACAATACCTTGATGGACTTTCCGGGGAATAGACAAAGATTTGTGTGAAACATTGGTGGGTTTCCACAATGTGAACTAAAGGTATTAATGTTCCTTGATGACCCTTGAGTACAGGGTGGGAGAAACTACCAGGTTATATGAACAGTGTTAAGTATTGCATAATTAAGATAAATGGGCGAGGGACAGCATGACTGGGTGTGGATGAGATTTATCCAAATTGAGGTGATGTTTTCTTGGGAGACACACTGTTCTCAGTTATGCATTTCCTTTGGTCAGGGAGGAAGGTCATTAGCTGGTCAGCCTTTATGATTCACCTACCAAAATATTTTCTCAGGCTCTTACCTGGACACCATTTCATTTTAGAGATCCATTTCAGTTTCACTCTAAGGCACAAACAATTTGGGGGTGATATTAAAGAAGGGAATTTCTCTCTCTCTTAGCACAAAACTGCCCCTCAATGCGAGGAGGGGTCTGACTGCTAACAATCCAAGCAAAAATGATTATTATCTATGCAACCCCATCTTAGGGACAAAGTTATAGGGCCTGGCTTGGTAAAAGTAAAAAGGGGTCAAAAGAAGAAGTGTCTCAAGCCCACTGGCTTCCATGGCTCCTAAGTGCAAAGGAACTACCAGGAGGCAAAAAATGCAGTTTTAAAACAAATCCACTAATAGTCTTGCAATCTACAAGGGTTATCAACAGCCTGGAGGGGACTGCTCTGTCCCCTTTATAGAGGCTTAATGGGAAGTTATTTCCCAGGTGATGTTATTTACTTCCATGCCATGAAATCCAGGCATTAAGCTTCTATTAAAGCAGCAGGCCATCTTGTTCTCTAGGTTGTCGGCAGCGGCAGCTGTAGCATTTGCCATTTGTAAATAAAAACTAAAATTGTGTGTGTGTGTGTTTGTTAAGTGCCATCAAGTCACTTTTAACTCATAGTGACCCTATGAATTAATGACCTCCAAAATATCCCATTGTTAGCAGCCTTGGTTGTTTCTTGCAAACCAAGGGCTGTAGTCTCCTTGATTGAGTCATTCCAGCTCACGTTTGGTCTTCTTCTTTTCCTGCTGCCTTCAATTTTTCCTAGCATTATTGTCTTTTCTTTTTTTTTAAGTTTATTTATAATTTTGCAAAAAACTTTCAACATATTACAACACTCACATGTAATACATTATATTAGAAACCCATACGTTAACGTTATTTCCTAACTGGTTTACATATTCAACCCATTACGAGTCTACGATTTAGTCATTGTCTGTATCCATTCATATACATTTGTCCATCTGTTCCAAAACAACATTTCACCTTTGTTTACCCAGACTGCATTCAACCTGTCCATCTCAGCTAGTTCCAACATTTTATTGATTATGTCTTCTCTTGTGGGGAGTATCTCTAGTTTCCAGTTTATTGCAAGTAAAATCCTTGCAGATGTCAAAATAGATGTTATTATATATGAGTTTGTTAAAGTCATCTGGAATCCTATTTAATAAATAAATCTCTGGTTTAAATTGGACATTAATATTACATATTTCATATATAATTTTTTGAATTATGTACCAAAATTTCTGAACTCTGGGGCATTTCCACCAAATCTGAAAAAAACCCTATATTTCTTTTACATTTCCAACAGTTTTTACTCATATTGGGAAAGCATTCTGAGAGTTTTTCTGGATACCAATACCATCTGTAGAGCATCTTTAAGATGTTTTCTTTATAAGGAACTGACCTCATAAATTTTACTGACTTCCACATTTTTGCCCAATCATCAATATCTATTGAGTAACCCAGGTCTTTCATCCAGTTTACCATTGATGGTTTAACTATCTTGTCACACATATAATCCTCAAGCAAGAGATTATACTCTTTTTTAACTATCTTGGTAGCATCTAGATTTAGGATTTTATCTATTTCTTTCGGTTTGCTATGGAAGCCTATTTTTTTTGTCTTCTTTAAATCTGTTCTTTAACTGTAATATTTCTAACCAGGTTAGTTCTAGGTTTTGTCTACACAGTGTCTCTTCTGTTTTCAATTCATTCTTTCTATCCAGCAAATTTTCATAAGTCTCCTTCTTATCTAATTATAACAATGAAGGTTTTATAAATGCCTCTAGTGGGGAGATCCATTTTGGTATTTTTTCATACGTATGTTCTTTTATATTTATCCATATCTTTATAGAAATTTGAATGAATTTTCTCCTTTCCATATCAGATATAAGCGTGCCAACCCATATTTAGGTTGGCACCTTCCAATTTTAATAATCTTGAGTTCTCTAAAGTAATCCAGTCTTTTATCCATCCTAATGCTGCAGCATTATAGTATAATGACCAGTTTGGCATTGCAAAGCCTCCTCATTTTTTTTTCATTAAGTATCTTCCCTTTTATTCTAGATTTCTTGTGGTTCCATATAAACTGTTTAGTAATACTATCCAAATCTCTAAAAAATTGTAGTTTTTAAATAATTGGTAAAATTTTGTGCTAAAAAGAGGAATTTTGGCAATATACTCATTTTGATGGTGGCTATTCTGCCCATAAAGGAGATTGGCAAACTATTCCAGAATAGTAAATCTTTTTTCACCTGATTGATTAATGTAAGGTAGTTATCTTCATATAATGTTGCAGTTTTATTAGTTATCAAGATCCCAAGATATTTAACTTTCCTCACTACCGCCATTGCTGAAATTTCTTGGATTTTTTGGAATTGTTTTGGTGTATAGTTTTTGGTTAATATCTTCGTTTTTAGGAAGTTGATTTTTAAACCTCCTATTTTACCATAGTCTTGCAGTTCTTTTATCAAAAATGGAATGGTTTTAATTGGGTCTTGATGAATAGTAGATATGAAAACAAGATTGTCTGCATAGGCTTGTAGTTTAAACGTTTCTCCTTTAATTTTTAAACCTCTGATTTGGTCTTTCTCCCGTACAATATCTGTCAATGTTTCTAGTGCAAAAATAAACAATAAAGGTGACAGTGGACATCCCTGTCTTGTCCCTTTTTGAATTTTTAGGTTCTGTGTAAGATCTCCGTTTATAATAATTTTGGCATTTTGGGTTGTATATATCGCCTTGATCATATTGTAAAAGTTTGAGCCGTATTCCCAGCTCAGTAATTTTTGCAGTACAAAGTCCCAATTGACATTATCAAACGCTTTCTCCGCATCTAAAAAAATTAGTGCAAGTTGTTTACTCAAATGCATCTCATAATATTCTAAAACGTTTATAACTGTTCTGATATTATTCCTGATTTGTCTTTTGGGCAGGAAGCCAGCTAGGTCTTGATGAATAGTAGATATTAGCACCTTTTTCAATCTGTTTGCTAGAATGTTTGCAAATAGTTTATAATCTGAGTTTAACAAAGAGATTGGTCTGTAATTCTTAATATCTATTGGATTTGTATTAGGCTTATGGATCAGTGTTATCATTGCCTTGTTCCAATATTCTGGTAGCGTTCCTGTTTCTTTTATCTTTTGCATGACATCTTTTAGGGGGTTCATAATTTGCTCTTGAAAAATCTGGTAGACTTCTGCCAGGAGTCCATCAGGGCCTGGTGTTTTCTTCAGCTCAGATCCACTTTTTAAAGTCGAGCTTCCAGGTTTTGGAGATGCCCTCCCCACCATTCTTACTGTGGCCGGCCATAGCTTGTTTACAATCAGATAAGAGATCTCAAAGGAGACAGTCTCGATTCATCACACCGATGCCTTTCGCAAGCTCTCCCTTTGATGTTTGCGATCCAGCTTTCCAATTCATTTATAACACCTCCAGAACAGCAACAAGCCTGTGAGAAGTCTCCGAGTAAGTAACGAGGGAGGGGGGGGGATCCAATCCTCCTAGCCCACCCTTTAACGCTTCATATCAAAAGATCAGGAGACTCACGATTCTGCCATTGCCTAGCTGGTAAATCATCACTTATCTCTGCTCTACATTTTCTGCAGCTTCACGGCAGTGCTTTCAGCGGCCCAAAGGCCTCCTCTGGCAGGCGAACCTCTAGGGGTAAAAAGGAGCCTCAATCCCGCAATCGCCACTGCAGGGAGAGGCTACCTTCAAGCACTTCAGGCAGGGACCCTTTCCTAGGTTCCCTGGGGGTCCAGCGCCAGTCCAGGACCCCTTCAACCTGCCGAGAGCGGGTCGCCTCTCCTGCAGCTGCAGAGAGAAGCACCCGCCATTAAAGTGCTTGAAACCGAAAGTCCTTTATGTTGTCTTCTTAAAGCTATTGCCGTGTCTTCTGCCTGCTCTTCGGTCTTCGCTGCCTGTCCTCTCAATCCATGTCAGCATGCTGCATCCTCGCTCACCAGAACTGCACCCTCATCAGCCCTTGATCTCGGACCTACTCCCAAGTCGTCATCAGTCAGGCCCGATGCCGCCGAGAGTATCACAACCTCAGGTAAGAAAATTAAATTAAAGGGGTCCCTCTACAGTTTTCCTGCGCTCCCCCCATACCCTGCCCGCACAGGGGGAAAAAACTTGTTTAGTTGAGTGAGCGAAATATTACACGGCCTGGTTCCCTTTAATTTTGCTCTAACTTCTTTTTCTGCAGGAGGGGGAAGCAGAGATACATTAGCTGGGAATAACCCCCCACCCCAGAAGACTTAGAATTTAGAACTTATATTTATCTCTCTTTTTTTGTTGGATTAGTAAGTTATGTTGAGAGTTGTTTGTAGACTCTGGACGAGGACAGACTAGTATTCTGCCGCGCCTCCGTGGCACGGCAGAGTAAGGCGGGGGGAATTGCCTCCACCATGTGGCGTTCAGACGCTGCCAGAAGGAAGCCACCCGCAGCGTTCAGACTGCAGGCGGCTTCCTACGGTGGCATGCAAACGCCACGCGGCTCCCCCTCCCGGCGTGCGTTCATACCCGCCAGAGGCGGGTGGAACGCATGCAGCAGCAGCCAGGACACCACTTTTAAGTGGTGCCCGGCTGCTGCGGGAGGAGCGTGGCACCGGACGCGATGCGTCCGGGCCGCCTCCTCGGGGCAGATGCAGCAGTCTGAACGCCCGCTCTGCCTCCGCTTTTGAAGCGGAGGCAGAGCGGGCCAGACTGCCAGTCTGTCCTTGCCCTTTATGTGGTCCATGGTGGCCGACTCTCTCCCGGTAGCACCTGTGTGCTAGGAGGAGTCCTCGTGGTTCTCCGCTTCAAAACAAACCCCAAATAGCAGACAGACGCTTGCCTGGTGTCTGAAAAATTAAGGGTAAGCTTCTTGGCCATTCCCCATTGCTATAGAGAATGTCTTAGAGTCCCAAAAGAAGGCAGAACCTGAGGAAAAGGCGGAGTGTGACGGAGCTAGTCCTCACACGTCTGTCCTCATTGAGCCCTGGATCAGAAGTCCACAGCCAATTGAATTTCCAGTCAGCATTATTGTCTTTTCCAGTGACTTTTGTCTTCTCATAATATGGCCAAAGTACAATAGCCTTGGTTTAGTCATTGTAGCCTCTAGGGAGAGTCCAGGCTTGATTTGATCTAGAACCCACTTATTTGTCTTTTTGGCTGTCCATGGTATCTGTATAACTCTCCTCCAGCACCACATTTCAAACAAATGTACTTTCTTCCTGCTGGCTTTGGTATAAATTATCTTGATCTTGGTTGCCAGTGACACATCCCTACACTTAAGAATCTTTTCCAGCTCCTTCCCTGGTATCCCTTGGTGGTCTCCCATCCAAATACTGACTAAGGCCCACCCTGCTTTGCTTCCAAGATCTGACAAGATTGTGCTAGCCTGCTCAGGGCAATCAAAGCAGGAAAACATATGTGTAAACAATCAAGCCCAAGCAACATAACTAAAGCTAGAATCAGAATGGTTTTCTTTCTCAGGCTTTCCACAAGTCTCTCATGGGCTGCTTCCACACAGATCTTTGGCTCTAAATAAAGATACATGCTGTATGTGGTTAAACCTGCCAAGTTAGTTTTACAGATAAGTACCAAAAACTGTTGGAAACAACTAAGAACCCCAGGATACAGGAAATTAATCAATTTCTTGTTTTCATCTAGGGAAAAGCAGAAACACCAAAATTCCAATATCAGACAGATGTTTCAGATGGAAGAACTGAATGTACGCTGCAAAAAAACTAAAGGAGTTTTGTTTAAGAAAAAATTTGCAGAAGGTAACAGTTGGGAAAGGCATAAGTATGTTTTAAGTCTGTTCAAGGTATTAGATACAAATAGCAGATTAAAATGTTTTCTTGTGTAGTAGGAAGGAAGGATGTAGCCATGTGATCAGCATGTGAGTATGACTTGTATTTTGGAAGACCATTTAAAAATGTTTTTTTCATTAAGACAATAGGATCTTTAGTATATCACCTGTATCTGGGGGGTCCAGCTCCAAGTGTGTTAAAATAGTGTAGTGAGTCAGGAGTTTATGTTGTTAGCTGAGTCTTTTATGAGAACCCCTTCCTTGTCACTAGCTGTGCTCTGTGGTTGCTTTCTCTCCTCCCTCATTAGGGCTTCTAGCTTCTTCTATGGCAGAGGCTGTCTGAACAGTAGAAGTTATATAACTTCTGCTCTGCCTCTGTTGTATGGATCGTGGAGGGGGTTACTGCTACCATAAAAGAAGCAGTAGGTAAAAACTATGGTGTTAAATGTTTTTACTGATACTTTGTTTCATTGGCTAAGGTGTTTATGTATAGATTTGTTGTTTCTTGATTTATTCTAAGTTGTTTTGAATACACCACAGGGAGAGAGAGGATGTAAATATTCTAAATAATAAACAATGTCATGCTGGATTTCCAGGTTGAAATTGCTTTCCCAAGTATTTCCTTTCTTGTTGCTATGACTTTTCCTAAGTAGACATTGAATAAGAATCCTGGTGGCAGAATTGCTTTATCTGTTCAAAATACATGTTATCCATTTTATTTGGAATAACCAACATTACATAAAACAATGTGCAAGCTTTTGAGGATCAAAAGTCTTTATTGGACTGGATTTTTTTAAGGTGGTGTGCATGGGAGTGGTGGCGATAGTTCAGAGCTCTTAAGTCAGTATCCTTTGTAGCATGCTAGGCAGACTTGAATTGGTTACATAGTACTGAGTGTGGAGCTGATATTGAGTAACATGTTTAGTCTTCTGGAAGAAAAAAGTAAAAAATTGAGGCTTCCAGATGAAAATATAAAAACAGCAGTAGCCATTCTAGGAATCTAAATGTGCCTGGCATTCTATAGAGGATGCAGACAAGAGGCTTTAAGACCACTGCCTAAAACATCTCTTCCGTCCCCACCTCCCATTTTAATATCCAACCTGATGAAGAATTCTGGCAGAACATGAAAACCTAGATGGTGTTTTGGTCCCAGTAAGAAGCATTATGTGGTCTTTTGTTGTGGATTTTTCTTTGGACCCATGGCTAGCTACCTGCAATTTCTGTCTTCCCCACCTTCAGTGAGCTCTGCTGAGTACTGCCCAAGCACATGCTGTCATTTTTTGTTGTGTTTTTTTTAATAGGAGTCTCAAGCAAATGTATCAAGGATGATCATGGAAACTGGTTCACTGTGGGAGAGTTTGCAAAACAAGGTTGTGGAATTCAGAAAACCTGGAGAAAAAGCATCCATTGTAATAGATTTCAGTTAAAAGCATTAATAGAGGTATGTTGCTCACTTCTACTACCTGTAACATTAATGATATTTTCTCCTAATCCCAAAGAAACTGGCCTTATCAGATGATCAGAAACATGTTTTATTCTTAGCATCTTCATTGCCCTGTTATGTCACAGTGTCTTATGTAACAGGAGGAGGGAAACAATCTTCCACTTTTATATTAGATTTTAACTGGGAGATGTATACTGCAGCATTTTTCCTATGGGAATGCATGGCAGGAAACTTATTGTTGTTCAGTGGCACAGTCGAGCCCAACTCTTTGCGACCCCATGGACCACATCGTGCCAGGCCCTCATGTCCTCCGCTGTCCCCTGGAGTTTGTTCAACTTTATGTTCGTTGCATTGATAACACTGTCTAACCATCTCATCCTTTGCCATCCCCTTCTTCTTTTATCTTCAATCTTTCCCAGCATCAGGGTCTTCTCCAGTGAGTGCTCCCTTCTCATGTGGTGGCCAAAGTATTTGAGCTTCAGCTTCAGTATCTTGCTTTCCAGGGAACCGTCAGGGTTGATTTCCTTTAGGATTGCCCAATTTGATCTCTTTGCAGTCCAAGGGATTCTCAAGAGTCGTCTCCAGCACCATAATTCAAATGCATCTATTCTTTGGTGCTCGGCCTTCCTTATGGTCCCACTCTCGCAGCCATACATTCAGGGGTCTGTTGGGGCCGGAGCAAGGCGGAGCAAAGCTCCACCAGCTCAGGAGTGGCCACTAGGGCAGCCACGGGCTGAATTAGATTCTCTGATCTGATTCAGCCCACTGCCGAATTGCTGCTGAAATTCAGTGGCAACTTTAAAAGCAACTGGAGGGGAGGCGGTTTGAGGGAGAGGCTCCAAACATGCAGGGTAGCTGCTGGGACCTCTCCTCGAAATACCCACCAAGTTTCAAAAAGATTGGACCAGGGGGTCCAATTCTACGGGCCCCCAAACAGGTTGCCCCCATTCCCTCCATTGTTCTCTATGGCAGGAAAAAAGTAACACTTTTTCCCAGCATAGAGAACAATGGAGGGGATGGGACGACCTGTTTGGGGGCCCGCAGAATTGGACCCCGTGATCCAATCTTCTTGAAACTTGGTGGGTATTTCGAGGAGAGGCACCAGCAGCTACCCTGCAAGTTTGGAGCCTCTCCCTCAAACCCCCTTTCCTCCAGCCCCTCATATACCCTATGAGTTTTTGCCATTGATTTCAATGGCCCATAGGTTATAATGGGGATGAAACTGACATTCCCTTTCTGACACTTCTGGTGATGTCAGGGGATGTGGCATATGCTAATGAGTTATGCTAATGAGTTATGCTAATGAGCTCCTGCACCTCTTTTTCTACAAAAGGACCCCTGCATACATTACTACTGGGAATACCATCACTTTGACTATACAGACTTTTGTTTGGAGGGCGATGTCTCTACTTTTTATTATACTGTCTAGGTTTGCCATAGCTTTCCTCCCAAGGAGCAGGCATCTTTTAATTTCATGACTGCAGTCACTGTCTGCAGTGATCTTTGATCCCAGGAATATGAAGTCTGTCTCTGCTTCCATGACTTCCCCTTCTATTTGCCAAGAAGTGATGGAACCAGATGCCATGATCTTAGTTTTTTTAATGTTGAATTTTAAGTCAACTTTTGCACTCTCCTCTTTTACCATTAGCAAGAGGCTCCTGAGGTCTTCTTCACTTTCTGACATTAGAATAGTATCATCTGCATATCTGAGGTTGTTGATGTTTTTCCCGGCAATCTTAATTCCAGCTTGTGATTCACCCAGGCTGGCATTTTGCATGATGTGCTCTGCATATAAATTAAATAAGCAGGGTGACAATATGTATCCTTGTCGTACTCCTTTTCCTATGCTAAACGAATCAGTTGTTCCATATCCGGTTCTAACTGTTGTTCTTGATCCATATACAAGTTTCTCAGGAGAAACGTGAGGTGGTCTCAT
Organism: Lepidodactylus listeri; assembly: GCA_029233225.1. Classification (NCBI taxonomy): domain Eukaryota; kingdom Metazoa; phylum Chordata; class Lepidosauria; order Squamata; family Gekkonidae; genus Lepidodactylus; species Lepidodactylus listeri. Next base: position 58,055,977 of record JARCFY010000005.1, on the reverse strand, counting down.
ACTCCCATCTGTTTAAGGACTTGCCACAGTTTTTGTGATCCACACAATCAAAGGCTTTAGTGTAGTCAATGAAGCAGAAGTAGATGTTTTTCTGGCATTCCCTTGCTTTCTCCATAATCCAGCGAATGTTGGCAATTTGATCTCTAGTTCCTCTACCTCTTTGAAACCCAGCTTGTACTTCTCGTAGTTCTCTGTTCATGTACTGCTGAAGCCTAGCTCGTAGGATCTTCAGCATGACCTTGCTAGCATGTGAAATGAGTGCAATTGTGCAATAGCATGAACATTCCTTGGCATTGCCCTTCTTTGGGACTGGAATGTAAACTGACCTTTTCTAATCCTGTGGCTACTGTTGCTTTTTCCAAATTTGCTGGCATATGGTGTGCAGCACCTTAACAGCACCATCTTTAAGGACTTTGAATAGCTCAGCTGGGATACTGTAATCTCTGCTAGCTTTGTTGTTAGTAATGCTTTCTAAGGCCCATTTGACTTCACACTCCAGGATGTCTGGCTCGAGGTCAGCAATCACACTGTCGTGGTTGTCAAGGAAATTGAGATCCTTCTTGTAAAGTTCTTCTCTGTATTCTTGCCACCTCTTCCTAGTCTCTTCTGCTTCTGCTAGGTCCCTACTGTTTTTGTGTTTTATCATGGCCAGCTTTGCACAAAACATTCCCTTGATTTCTCTAATTTTCTTGAAGAGATCTCTAGTCCTTCCCATTCTATTGGTTTCCTCTATTACTTTGCATTGTTCATTCAGGAAGGTCTCCTTATCTCTCCTTGCTGTTCTCTGGAAATCTGCATTCAGTTGGGTAAATCTTTCCTTTTCACCTTTGCCTTTCACTTTCCTTCTTTCCTCAGCTATTTGTAAAGCTTCATCAGAGAGCCACTTCTCTTTCTTGCGTTTCTTTTTCTTTGGGATGGTGCTGATAGCTGTCTCCTGTACAATGTCACGAACCTCCGTCCATAGTTCTTCAGGCACTCTGTCTATCAAATCTATTCCCTTAAACCTATTCTTCACCTCCACTTTATATTCATAAGGGATGTGATCTAGGTCAAACCTGAATGGCCTAGTGGTTTTCCCAACTTCCTTCAGTTTAAGTCTGAATTTTGCAATGAGTAGCTCATGATCTGAGCCACAGTCAGCTTTGGGTCCTGTTTTTACTGACTGAATAGAGCTTCTCCATCTTTGACTGCAAATTGTATAATCAATCTGATTTCGATGTTGCCCATCCCGTGATGTCCATGTGTAGAATTGCCTCTTAAGTTGTTGGAAGAGGGTGTTTGCTATGACCAGTGTGTTCTTTTGACAAAACACCTCTCTTATTTTGTACTCTTGCCCATCATTCTATTTCACACTTCATTAATTAATCCTCACATTCTTCATTCAGTCTTTGTTACCCTGCCCCTCAGTTCAGTCACTGCCTTTCACTGATTCACGCATACAAGACCATCCCACCTGGCTTCAGCTGGTAGCTCCCTGTGAGACAGACATCCTGTTCTCTCCTCTAGGAACCAGTGCCATGTAGTATTTAGAGTTCTGGACTAGGACAGGGGGAGATACGGGTTCAAATCACCACTCTGCCATAAAGCTTGCTGTTGGACCTTGGGACGGTCAGTTCAGTTCAGTTCAGTTAAACTTTATTGGCATAAAATACCTTAAAGCCTTGGGACAGTCACTCTCTTTCAGCCTAACCTTCCTCTTCAGGTTGTTAGAGGATAAGAGAGAGGAAAGGAGAGTCATGCATACCACCCTAATCTTGTTGGAGGAAGGGCAGGATAAAATGTATAAATGAATTAAATAAATAAATAAATAAATAAATAGGTCTTCTAGCCAGGTTGTCAGTCTGCATGCTGAGTTCATAGCTGGAGGAGTGTGTGAAAATAATCCTGGCAGACAAATGAATGGATTCATCTAGGGTGGAGCCAGCTGCCTAGTACACATATGTGCATATATGCAAAACACAAAAATAAATAAATAAGGGAGCTGGACCAGCCTCCCTTATTCTCCTCCATTAAAAATGGAAAACGTTATTCAGGAGCCACTTTACATTTGAAAAATAAGCCGGGTCAGTAAAAATGTGGGTGGATTTGCCAGCCAATAAAATACATCAGTCGACAGTTGGTCATATGAATTACCTTATTCCAGCCTAATAGATCCCACAGGGATCCATTGCAAAACATTGTTGTGCAAAAGTCATTATAAAGAAGAGCCTTAACAATATGTGAAACTAGGTAGGCATAAATTGTTCAGGTATGTGCTAAGGCAAGCTGTCTATTCAGTTGAAAGATATATTACGAAGTTTCAAGCATATATGACAGTAAAGGATATATTTGTGGTAATAGTTTGAACAAGTATCTATGGGAAGTGCCAGAAGCAGTTGAGTCACTTCTAAGTCCAAGTGGAATTTCAGGGTTCTATCACTCTATGATGTTTATTTCAGAGTGGATGTCTCCCAAATCGATTGCGAACATCTCTCAAGAAAAAGAAGGTAATGATTCCTTTTTTATATATAATAAAAAATTTTATTTCTGACAAACAGACAAACAAGACATACATACACAAAAATTACATAAAACGTGTGGAGGACAAAGTATCTAAGAAAAAAAACTTTCTCATAATATCTGAATGTCAGCTCATGAATAAACAAGAATATAGTAAGTCGACCTAAAAAGTGTAAATTAAGTAGTCTACAGCCTTTGCTTATATAACAGAATGACTTTAATTGTAAATAAAGTATATAAGTCTGCTTAAGTTCAGTTTATATAGTTCTCCAGCCATGTATAAAATCTGGACCACGTATTGGTAATTTTCTCTTTTTGTAGTCCTTTAAAAACTAAAGTTAATTTGTCCATTTCAGCAGTTTCCAGTATTTTATTTAAGAATTCTTCTTTGGTGGGTATTTTTTCTCTTCTCCAATATTTTTTCATATAATATTCCAGCAGTTGTTAATAAATGAATGATCAAATAAAAGTCCTCATTTTTACAGTTCTCAGGTCTCATATTCAGTAAAAACAGTTCAGGAATAAAAGGTATGGTAATTTCCAGGGCTCTTTTTGTAGAAGAAGCCCAGCAGGAACTCATTAACATATTAGGCCACACCCCATGTTACCAGAAGTGTGGTCATCCAGCCACATCCATCTTTTGCGTCTTATTCTGTTTACCTTGTTTGTTGTCAAAACGGTTTTGACAAAACCAATAAAAACATTATTTTCTGTCCTAGCTATACAAAATCTTGCCTGAACCAATATCTTATGTCCAACAATTATTCTCACACTGGATTGGAATCAGTTCCTAAAGGTTAGGTTCCCATGGAAATCAGCTTGCCTTTTTGCAGAACTAGTACACTGAATACGAATTTTTAGGGTTGCCAACCTACAGTTGGGGTCCGGAGATCTCCTGGAATTACAACAGAGCTCCAAACTACAGAGATCAGATCAATGGCTGCTTTGGAATTATGCCTTGTTTAGGTCCCTCCTTCCCCCAAACCCCACCCTCCTCAGGCTCCACTCCCAAATCTCCAGGGATGTCCTCAACCTGGAGTTGGCAACCCTAGTTCACTGGCAGAACAACCCTAGGAGCCAGTTTGGTGTAGTGGTTAAGTGTACGGACTCTAATCTGGGAGAACCAGGTTTGATTCCCCACTCCTCCACTTGTACCTGTTGGATGACCTTGGGCAAGCCATAGCTCTGTACCAGCTGTTCTCTCAAGGACAGTTATCTCAGAGCCCTCTCAGCCCCACCTACTGCACAGGGTGTCTGTTGTAGGGAGGGGGAAAGGACAGGAGATTGTAAGCCACTCTGAGACTCCCTTGGGAAGTGAAGGATGGGGTATAAATCCAATTTCCTCTTCTTCTAGGTTTGTGGATGCACCGGACAGGAGTAGTTTGTGGACTATTCTATTCAAGGTACAAAATTTTATTCAAGGTATAAGATTTCATGTGCCACCCACACTTCTTCAGATGGAACCACACTTCTTCAGATGGAAGAAGTGTGCATGCACACGAAAGCTTATACCTTGGATGAAACTTTGGACTCCAACTTTGTTCTGCTGCTTCAGACTTACATGGCTACCCACCTGAATTATTACACTATAACATTTTTTTCAAGCAATTATGTACCAGTGGAGTGGTTACCATGCAGAGTCTGTCCCGCAGGTAAAATGATCCTGTGAACAGGTGGTCTTTACCACATCGAAGTATCACTACCATCACAAGATCACCAATCGTTGGAAGTCAACTCCTCAGAAGCAGAAATCTCTCTTATTAGGAGGTTTAAGAACATCAACTTTGCTAGCCCATTAAAGGCAGATGTCAGCCCAGTGGCAGGAGAAGAGGAACAATCATCTTCTTCAGAAACTCTGCCCATTTTTTAAATTTCACAAAACAGGCAATCTCCAAAGTGCGCTGACCATGCTCATTTTTAGTTACTACTCTGTTTCTCTGCAGATGTCCCCCAAAGTCGTCCCCCATGCAACAGTCAAGTGTTCTGCCAACACACACAACAATGAAGCTACTTTTTCAGATGTTTTCTCTTGCATGGCAGTTAGCACCAAACAACTTTAATACAGACTTTAGACACACATATATTTGCAAGCTATTCCCAACAAGACACAACAATGAACTAGTTACACTCAGGCTTCAGTCTTACTTTTCTTAAACAGAAGATGCCATGAGAAAACTAAAGAGATTCTCAAAAATTAAAGATCTTATCAAAACCAGCATTTCCTGGGCTCTCTGCTTTTTTACATCCCTCCCCTTTTCCAATAATTTTTTTTTACAAAAACACAAAGAACAAAATGAAACAGAAAGGAAGGGAGAGTGAGAAAGGAAGGAAGCAAGAGAGAGAGAGAGAGAAAAGGAGGGAAGGAAGGAATGAAGAGAGAGAGAGAGAGAGAGAGAGAAAGAAAGAAAAAAAGAGAAAAAAGAAAGAAAGAGGAAGGAAGGAAGGAAGGAAGGAAGGAAGGAAGGAAGGAAGGAAGGAAGGAAGGAAGGAAGGAAGGAAGGAAGGAAGGAAGGAAGGAAGGGCATGTCTGGTTGTAAATTTTAATGGGCATGTCTGGTTGTAAATTTTGTTCAAAAATATCTGAAATTCCTTTTTCGTTTGGGCCACAAAGCCTTTATTTTTCAACAAAGATGTGTTCAAGGTTCATCTAGTCCTACCTTTTGGAACATCTTGAAATGTTAGCGATAGAGGGTTATGATCAGATCTGGGAACTATATTGGAACCTGATTTAATTTTAGGATTTTTAGGGTCTGCTCCAGCCATATCGATATTTTTTTGGTAGCAATATCAATATTTCTACAAAGTTGGACACTCTGAACCAAGAAATATAAACAGCCCACCAGTTCTCAAAACATTAGATAACACAGCAAATGTAGCCAAAACATGAAGAATCAGCCAGAAGGTATCACCTTACAGTCAACAATCTGGATGGTGTAATAGTAAATATCCAAGTCTATGACAAAGTATGCCAAGAATAGATCCAACGTTTCAAGGTAGAAAACTATTCCAAAATTATGTTCCAGATACAGTAGGAAACAGCTTTTTCCCTTTAAAATAAAGTATTTCACCAAAAGAAAAAAAATACTCCACAAAGATGAAATCAGAAAAAATACCCTTTTAAAAAAGACGGCAGAGTTATGAGGAGTAACTCTGTGCTACTCCTGTCTCTTCTTCATATCATGCTTCGATTTGGACCTGTTTTGCTTGTTATTGGGGCTATTCATTCTGACTTTAGTATTTTACTTATGTTTGTTTTTATTTCTTCTGATAAGTGGGCCATCAAACCTGTGAGTTGTAAAGGAAAAAAAATGACAGCTGCTAAACCTTTAGACACTGATGATCAAGAAAAGGTAATTCCTTGGCTAAAAACAACGGCTGCTTTACTGGAAAAACAGCTAAAACATCAGTCTGAAGAACTAGAAAAACTTTTTGATAACAATAAGATGATCAGCGATTTAGTACAACAGCTTCAGGGGAGAATTGAGTCTATTGATGCATGAATTTCCACCTGAATTATACACAGGGGTCATTTAAAGTTTAAACCCCTTCTCTCTGGAGTCGTGCTGCAGCGGTGGCATGATCACTCCATTGTACCCTATGGGGCCATAGGACACAATGAAAGATCATGCCACTGCAGCAACATGACCCTAGAGAGAAAAGGTTTAAACTTTAAAACCCTTCTCTCTTTGCTTCCCCCGCCAGCACGCCTTGTCAGGCTGGCTGGGGAAGTGAAGGAGAGGTATTTAAAGATGCCTCCCCATCTTTTTTTTGCTTTCCCAGCTGGCCCACCATAGCAGGCTAGCTGGAGAAGCAAAGCAAGATGGCGGAGACGTCTTTAAATGACAGCGGGAGTGGCATATACAAATGAGTTATGCTAATGAGCTCCTGCACCTCTTTTTCTAAAAAATTACCCCTGATTATACCAAATAAATATTACCTCACAAACAAAAAAGCTTATAGAAAAAAGTTTTAAATATAAATGGGTAACAGAATCCTGGCATTTACTGGGTGTTCAGATCTTGTTAAATTTAAAGGATATTTTGAAAGTGAATCATGTTGCAGTTTTTAAGGAAATCTTTACCAACTTGCAAAAGTGGAATAAATTACCATTATCTCTAGTGGACAGAATTAATCTAATTAAAGCTTTTGTTTTCCCTATTTTTTTATTTCTTTTTAGAAATTTACCAATTATAATCCCCGATACTTATTTTAGGCACTGGCGATCTACAATGAATAATTTTTTGTGGGGCTTTCACAAACCAAGGATCAGTTTTAAAATGTTACGACAGTCTACACAGGCAGGAGGCATGGGTCTCCCTGATCTAAGAAGATATTATGAGGGAGCTCAACTTTCTAATTTAGTAATAATGATCTATCCTATGGCAAAACCTGATTGGAAGCAAATTGAACAAAGTTATATTTCTCCACTAAGTGTACAAGATGTAATTTGGAGTAATGCAAAACATAGACCGTCACTCATAACTAATATGGAATGTCTCACTACTTCTCTTAAAATACGGGGTATGAAACATTTCAAATTAGCTCCTAGCCCCTCATTGATGACATCATATTTTGGCCAAAACTGTTTTTTCCCAGCGATTCAACTGGACTCCTTTAAGGTACGGAGAGAAGCTAAATCAGGGGTCCTCAAACTACGGCCCGCGGGCCACATGCGGCCCACCGAGGGCATTTTTCTGGCCTGCCGGGTGTGCCGCCAGGGGTCCATTGGAGGGGGAGCTCACCGGAGAGCTGCTCCGGGAGTGACGAGCCTGGGGGGAGGACACATGATCAAGCCCCAACCCCTCCCCCCAGTCAGCCAGGAGGAGGCAGAAGGAAGAGGGTAAGTGTGCAAGGGCAGGCCTCTGAGTCGGCTAGGGGACCTGCACCAGTCCCAGGAGCCAGGTGGGGATGTTTTCCAGGGGGGAGTGGGAGTGGGAAGTGGCGGCGGCAGGTGCTCCAGCTGGCCCCAAGTCCCCTAGCCGGCTCAGAGGCCTGTGAGCCGGCTAGGAGACCTGCGCCAGTCCCAGGAGCTGGGTGGGGATGTTTTCCGGGGGGGGGGAGCGGCGGCGGCAGGCGCTCCAGACGGCCCCAAGTTCTCTAGCTGGCTCAGAGCAAGGAGACCTGCGCCAGTCCTGGACGCCCAGGAGCCAGGTGGGGATGTTTTCCGGGGGAGGGGGGTGGGAAGCAGCCATCGGCGTAAACTTCAGGGGGGCTGGGGAGCTGGCCCCCCTCCCAAACTTTTCTGTAGGGTACTGAGCCTCCCCCGGGGAGGCTTCAATCCTTCCCAGTAGGAAGCATCCTCTGACCTCCCAGGATGAGGAAGCAAGGACCGAATGCAGCTCTTGGAGCCCTCTCCTAGGAATCCCGAGGCTTGCCACCCCCACCCCACCCAGTGTGCATAGGCATTTGCTCATAGTTTTTTTTTAAACTATAGTCTGGCCCTCCAACAGTCTGAGGGACAGTGAACTGGCCCCCTGTTTAAAAAATTTGAGGACCCCTGAGCTAAATCAACAAGATTGTTAGACATAACAAAAGTTGGTAAGTTATTAGATAAAAGTAAACTGGATCCAAAAGCAGGTATCAATATTTTCAATTAAAACATTTATTATCTTCCCCAACTTTTAAAGAACTTGGTACAAGACCTTTGACAGCATTTGAATCCCTCATAAAATTAGAAACTATCTTTCAAGTGTCTAATTTCACTATTATATAATATCTTGGGACAAATCCAAAACCCCAAACTTTTTCAATATCAAAAGCATTAGGAGCAAGATTGCAACACTGAAATCACTAATCAGCAATGGCAATCAATTTGGAAATCTCCCTTATTAAAATCACATTCAATTAATATTAAAATGCAAACATTCAAAATCTTGACAAGATGCTATCTCTCACCCAAGAAACTGCATTATATAAACCCATCATTGAATCCATGGTGCTGGAAGCAATGTGGATCATCAGCATCTTTTTTCCGTTGTTGGTGGTCCTGCCCAAGTATAGCACAGTTCTGGAATTTGATAATAGAACATATTCAATCCATCACTGGAGTTACACTACCTAAAAAAACAGAATTAATATTGCTGTCACTGTGGTTAGAATGTGAATTACACTGGTCTACAAGAATATTAATTGAATTTTTATTAGCAGCCGCCTGAGCATCAATAGCAGTTAAATGGAAAGAAGAATCTTCCCCATCTGTTACACTTTAGTATGAAAAAGTCTGGCAGTTTTATGTAATGGAAAAAAATCACTTATCATAATGCCCAGTTTACTAATCCTAAACAAAATACTCGTTTCCTGGCTATTTGGCTATTGATGCTGTAATTTATGGTATCAAGAGATAAAGTTCCAAAAAATATATATCCCATTGATCTTTTACAGATGTAATCTGGTTGTAGTGCTTTGATTCAAGTATTTGATTCTGAATGTTTGCTTTTTATTGCTGTTTATTAAAAATATTAGAAGTATATTAGTATGACTTAACCAATTGTGTGTAATCTGGCTGCAGTGCTTTGATTTAAGTAGTTAAACTATTTGATTCTGAATGTTTGCTTTTTACTGCTGTTTGTTAAAAAATATTAGAAGTGTATTAGTATCTTATGACTTAACTAATTGTGTGTAATTGAAGACTACCATAATTATCTGTTACCCTTTTATATGTTAAATAAAAATGTTAATTTAAAAAAAAACAGATTCTCATATATGTAAAACTTTTACACCAATATAAAATGTGTTTGCTATTCCCTTTTTCTAAATATTCAGGATACCAGAATATCACCTGGATTGCTTCAGGAGTTTTGTTTTTCATATAGATTTTCAGCAAGCAGTAGGAAACAGTTATACCTCGAATTTGCTTGTTTTCCTTTTCTCTACCAGTGTTTTCCAGTGGAGCCACAACTCATTATTTTAAATTGCAAAGTGCCTTTGGCGAAGATTAATAAATGTAATAAAGCATTTGGAGTTTTTTTTGTTTTTAATATGTTTTCAGTTTATAACTGTAGACCGCTTAGGTTTTTGGAAGGAAAGATAATTATCCACAGTATTTTCCATATTTAAAAAAGTAGAATGACTGGTATATTCCCTTTTAAACATATACATGAACCTGCTTTATACTGAATCTGACAATCCATCCATCAAGGTCAGTATTAGCCTGGCAGTGGCTGTCCAGTCTGTCAAGTAGGCATATCACATCACCGAATATTCATGGATCCTTCCCCTTTTCTGGTGGACTAAGGCTGAAAAGCAAAAGTAACTGGATAGTTTTGATGGCTTCCTAGAAAGCAACCTCTCCAAAAGGGACATCTGTGATGTTTGTGCCTGGTCCTTTTAACTGGAGCTGCCAGGGATTGAACCTGGGACCTTTTAGTATGCAAAGCAGAGAAACTCCCACTGAGCTACAGCCCCTCCCCCTACACTACCCCAAACTTAACTCAATACTAGTGTGTCTGTAGCTGGTGTGTGTGTATGGATATATATAACTTTTTACATAAATCACCTGCATACTCCTTTTTTTAAAAAAGAGGAAGAGCTTTTCTGGATCAGACCAGAGGTTCACCTATACTAGCTTCCCTATTTTCAGTGGTGACTAGCCAGGAATTTTCAGAAGCCACAATCAGGACACAAGGAAGGCAACATTCTGCACTTGCTGGAAAAACTAATAGTTCTATGTGCTAATCAACATTAGGAAGAATATTAAGAGGGCTGGGGAGAAACCATTGCCATCAGAAACACCCCCTCCCCTGCTGTCTAAGCAGCACTGACTCCAGAAGCCAAGCCAAGCTCCCAAGAGGGAGGGGATATAATCTGGCAACTAGTGCAGCCACTTCGGGGGGGGAGAGCTTTTTCTTAAGACCAACCATGTTTTAGTATAAAAGCATTGATAATGGTGGTTTCATTTTTCAGTCTATTTCCTAATAATTTCTAAAATGGGACTTGTCTTGATTGCACTCTTGAGAACACAGGATCATTCTGCTGGATAGTCATTTGCCATCAGTTCAGTGTATAAGTGAAGTTAGGCATTTTTTGCCTCAATGAATATCATTTTAAGCTATTTATGCTGCCTGTGAACACATGAAGCTGCCTTATATTGAGCCATACGTACCACTGGTCTATCAAGGTTAGTGTTGTCTACTGTGACTGCTGGTGGCTCTCAAGTGAAGGTATTACACATCACCTGCTTTCTGATCCTTTTACCTGGAGATGCCAGAGACTGAACAATTGAACCTGGGACCTTCAGCAAAGCAGATGCTCTACCACTGAGCTACAAACGCACCCAGTTTTTGGCCAGTAAGCCAAACATTAAAACTGTTTCCTTTATCATATTCAATGACACCTGAAGAGGTTGATTATGCAAAACTCATTAGTCTATTAGTCTGAATTCCCTTTTTTAAAGCCTTCCAAAAATTAGGCATTTAGCTTATTCATATAAAATGACTTGTTATAACAAACACCTCCTAAAGACTCAAGCTGGGCAACCAATTAACTTAAAAAACCATACAAACCAAATAAAATCACAATAAAATTCAAGTGCTGAAGTCCGTTAAAACTCCTTTGGCAGCTTTAGCCCATTCATGTCTTAATGCTTTCAAAAGATGATATGGGTTGACTGGGTTGACTTTTTGTGAGTTTTCATTGGAGGGAATTCTGTAACTCTAGGGCGGCCACCAAGAATGGGTGTTGTACCCTATTGCTGTTTGAACTTGGCACATGGATGGCAGTATAAGGGCTGTGAAAGAGCACAGCAGAAAAGTGGAATAAGTCAGTAGCTGTCCACGAAGACCTATATAGTATCTAGCAATCATGGTTGCAGCACCTCATTATCAACGGTATTAAAAGCCACAAAAGACCTAAGGATCAGGATGGTACAACTTCCCTACTGGTCTAATATTAGTAACCAGGCCCGTAGCCAGGATTTTGTAATTTGAGGGGGCCTTTAAATAAGTCAGGGGGTACTGATGTCACTTTTTTTTTAAAAAAAAAAATTGTAAATACTTTTGCATCGTTTGCACTCTGCCTGCCTATGTGGGGAAGCAAGCCACGCTTGGGGAAGGGGTGGCAGTGGGGAGTCCTCTGGGCAGCCCAGAGAGTCAAGAGTCCTCCAGGCAGCCCAGAGAGCTGGGGGCTAGATGGAAATCATGGGGCCTTGGCAGGAAGTCAGGGGGCCAGGCCCCCAAATGCTCCACTGTAGCTCCGGGCCTGTTAGTAACCGGCTGTCAAAATGTGATCAGCTCCTCATACTGATATAACTAGGACACAGCTATGTCTATGGTATTTTTGAAGGGGTAGATAACATCATGGGTCAGAACCCACACTTCATTTCTCTAAGTTCTCCTCTGATGAAACATGCTGTTTCCAATAGATAAAGACATTTACCATCAGATGGTCTCCATCAGAAGATGACTTCCTCTCTTCAAAGAAGAGTTGGCAACAGGGATTCAGAAGATCCAACTTTGCAGAAAGATACCATAGCACACAAACTCTAAGTGTTTATCACCTTTGATTTTTCAGTACAATGGGCCACATTTTAGCTATAGCTGAATAGACCAGAATGCGTTCTTTAAAAAACAGAGAAGCCATCAGCTCTCAAACGCTGAGCTATTGAGACAACAGTAGATTGTATAATTATTGCACATGATACAATTGCTTGTGTGCATTTTTCCTAGGATGCTCCCTGAGGCATTCTGTCTTTCTACTCTGCCCCATCTTGTCACACTGTTTCTTCTTCACACACTCTGGAAACAATCGAATGTGCTGCAACTATTAGAAATGTTCCTATCACTTGTTATGGTGCCTAAAAACAGAAAAAAAACATATGGAGAGGAATTTAGAGAAACCCTGTGGTCAGATTTGGATAGCAGCATGTTGTATGACTGGACATATGGGACACACACACTTGAAAAACAAAAAAAAATCCATGTTGTTTCTAAAGCCCCCTAGCAAAGAACACTATATATATATAAAAGAACTTCTAATTTCTTTTTTTCTATTTATTTCTTTATTTTGAAAATGTGTACACTTTCTTTTCACTGGACACAGTATCTGAGGTAGTTTGCAACCAATAATAACACTGTAAACCAGTACCTTTCTGTATTGCTTTCAAAGATAGCTGCATGTTAAATAGCTTGATATAATCTGCTGAAGAGGTCCCCATGGCTGGGAATGGGATGATTATTGCTAAGTCACTACAGCTGCAGCATCACTCTTAGTTCTCACTGAACCAGTAAACCATGTCTCAACTTGGTCACAGAAAAGTAGAATGGCAGGAAAAAGAGTAGGTTAGAATCTCTCACTGATTTTCTTTTTTATTATTATTTAAGCATTTTTAATAATATATCCCCTCCAAGAAAGAAAATACAGCATTTACATATCAGAAAAGGGGAGAAAAAGGAGAGTGTTACTCGTATCTCTCTAAACCCAGAAAGATTTTTAAAAGGTCTGGACAACAACAACAACAAAATGGGTAACTTTATAAAGAGATTTTGAGGTGTGCAACATTGATTTGAATAATTTCATACCACTATCTATATGCATTTTAAAACTGCAGGCACAAAACATTACAACTCAGAGCAAGTCAAATACAGAAACACAATTTTCCATGATGTTTGCAATACAACACTCATCGGCATGGGGAAGAGCACAGGGGGGAAGGGAAGACAGCAAAATCAAATAGTTCCTGGCAGAGAAGACAGCTTATTTTCTGAACACAGCTCTGGTTGAAATGAACCCTTAACAGCTGGGGGGGGGGGGCTACCTAAAGATTTGAAAACTTCTTATTTCTTATAATTCATACTCTTGTACAGTTATATGAAGATTATGATCCTGGTTGAGGTATCAACTCAAAAAAGCACAGAAACACCAATTTTAGAGACTTATCAGCAAAACAAAAGAGACTACATTAGAACAATTTGGTGTGCCGAAATTTCAGCCACAGACAGATGAGGACAAGTCTGATGTTAGAACAAGACAGTGCCATATTCAAGGTCCTAGGGAAAAAATCCTTGGGTGTCTGGTGCTGGGCGAGACATACTTTGGAATGCCCAATGCAGGATTCCATCAAAAGTATTCTGAAAGATAATAAAGAACAGATACTTTGTCTGTCTAGCTGGTAATAAATATTTAAATACAAAAGCAACTTATCAAAACAGAATAGACTATAGGCAATAGTGCTAGAGCCATTCTCATGCTTTACAGAGCTAAGTTTGCTGATTGTGTCTAAGTACAAATTCACAAGGCATGAAGCTTTGCTCTGGCATGCTTCCTAACAACTTATGGCAGATTCTGCTGCATGAGGAAATGGAAAGTTATGACATTGCTTGTGTCATAACAACTATTATTGGTGAAATAATATTAGAAGAGACTGATGAAAGTGGGTAAGTAAAAGCACAAGACAATAGTTTCTGTTACCTCCCCTAACAGAGAGTCCAGCTCATCTTTATTCAGAACTGGTTCAGCCCCAGCAGATTCTTCCACCACCTATGATTCAAAAGAGAATCTTGGTAATTTAATTAATTAATTAATCAATCAATCAATCTAACATATAAATGTTAGGTAGTATAATCAGCTGCAGTAAGGGAGCCATACTATAGTAAGCAAATCCCCACTAACTGGACAGTACTTTGAACAACGTTTGAATCCAGTGGCACCTTTAAGACCAATACAATTTAATTCTGTGTATAAGCTTTTGTGTGCATGCACACTGCTTCAGATACATTGAAACAGACTTCCTCAAGTCTTACATATAGGTGGGGGTGGGGGGGGGGTTAGTTGCCGAGAAGGGCTAGTTAGAATCAAGATGCATAAGTCACTGAGCAATAAATATAATTAAGATTAAATTAAAACAGTTGGTAAGACCTGTGAATAGCAGCAAATTAGCATTCAAATAAAAGAGTTAATAAATGAAGTGAGAATGAAGTTAATAAATGAAGTGAGAATGAAGTTTGAGTCCAGCGGCACCTTTATGACCAACAACAGAGAACTGAGTGACTTAGCATGTATAGATGCACACTTCTTCAGATACATTAAAGCAGACCTCCTCAGGCATTACATATAGGTGTGGGGGGGTTAGTTGCCAGGGAGGGCTAATTAGAGTCAATGCATAAGTAATTGAGCAATAAGTATAGCTAAGTTTGGATTAATCAAGTTGGTAAGACCTGTGGATAGCAGCAAATTAGCATACAGATAATAAAAGAGTTAACAACAGATGTGAGAACTAAGTTTGAGTTCAGTGGCACCTTTAAGACCAACAAAGTTTAATTCTGGGTATAAGTGAGAACTGAATGACGAGTACTTTGTCACCTCCCACTCCTGCTGCAGCCTAGTGAGTTCCCAAGATGCTTCTCCTGGGAGACAGGGGGCCCTTACGGACAGCATGGGGCTCTGCAATGGGAAGGAGAAACTTGCCTCCACCTCAGATGTCTTATGTCACCTAAAAATTACCTTTAGATTATATTTACACATCCCCCCACTGCAGAGAGGATTTCATACTGCATAAGAATCTTATGGGGTTGCCCTGATGATGAGAGAAATAAGCACTGTAAAATGCTCTGCATACTAAAAGGGAAAAAATCATTTGCAGAGCAATCCTAAATGGAGCTATACCCTTTTATGCTCACTGAAGTATACACTGCTTTATCTCTTGGCATAGAGCAGTGTGACCAAGAGGCAACAGAGAGGTACCAGCCTCTACCACCCAAGTTCTGAAACTACAACAGAAGGGAAGGTGAAGGAGATAACTTAATGAATCTCATATGTTTTCACACAACCTTATAATGCCAGTGTTCTAAACTAGCAGGTGGGAAACACAAGTTCCAGTTGTATGAATTCACAATGCTTGTGGTAATCATCCTTAAAAGTCCCACCTCTCTTCCAGGGCTCTGAACCAATCCTTGTGATTTAGGCCTCATGCAAATCCAAGTGATTGTCAGCCAGTCAGAGGCCATGGAGCACCACTTGCTCAGAGGAGGTCAGCCCGCCTCAGTTTAAATGGGATGAAGAAAACTTTTTTACTTTTGGATAGGGATGTTGTGGCTCTGGAAAGGAGCATCAGCCAAGCCAGGCTTTTATGTGGCTTTTTGTTAGAGTTTAGGGAAGAAAACTTATTTTAGTGTGACAAATAAGCATTCTGTTAAGGACCCATCATTCCTAACTAGTGTGTGTACATTCTGTAGTAAGGTGCTCTGCTGAGGCAACCTGTCCAGAGAAAGGGAAATTAAATCAGCCATCAGGGATTATTTACACCCTCAGAGGTTATTTATTTGAAAGCCAGCTGTACTTTATATATTTAAGTTATCCACATTTTATTTGACAGCCAGCTGTACTTTATATTTTTAAGCCACACATCACCTTATTAAATACTTTATTTTCTGCTAAATAAAACTTTGTTGCTCATTTCCATCCATGTCCTGCCAGGACATAAAATCTAAGAAGCACTGGTCTCTGTTCACCTATGAATCTAGTGGGTTTCCAAATAAGAGACTTTTAAGAAGCATATAGCTTACACATTACTGATCTTTAATTAAAAGCTTGTGTTTCCCTTTATATTTGAATGTGGGTGGTTGGGGTATAAAGAATCTGTAGAAGAGGCCAAAGTGGGGGATTGGATATTTTCCAGCCCAGAAGGCAGCTTCCTCAGAGCTTCCTCCTCCCAATAGCTGTCACAATCAATAAATAGGACAAGTTGTGCAGTATATAAAAGCCAAACAGAACAACTGGAAGAGCTGTATCAGCCCTAGTCCACTTTGTTTTTATTACAGAATTCTTAGGATATGGCCAGATGCCTTTTCTTGAAACAGTGTAGTGCCTAGTGATCATCAGTTGCGGTACTCTGTGTACCTCTCTTGCTCTCTGTGCGCTTCCTCTCTATAAGTTCTTCCTCCATGGATCAAGTGAATTCATTTTAAGGAAATCTGTCTCTGAATACGTACAGAGACAGGCTGTCTACACTTATGCATATCCTGTAACTTTGCTGAAGAACACAAAAGTGGCAGGCCTGAGGTTCAGTATCAGGGGTGGGTGGTGGGGGTGGACTTTCCCAAACAAATAAGTGAAACAGGGTATCTCAGGCTGCTGAAGGAAGTGTGTGTAGAAATATGCACTTTGGTGTTATTTTTAAACAAGGGGGAAGAAAAGATAATTGGAAGACTGGTAGTGAAATAATGGCCAGGATGTCCAAAAACACAGGAGTGAGTGAATTGAGGGCAGAGCACGGGAGGAGAGACAGTCTGCAAAATCTCCTTGTGGAACAGCCAAATAATAGTTGCACAAAAGTGGATGCTGATGCAGATGTGCCCTAATTTAAGTCACATTCAGCTCAGTTTCACCTGTTGCTGCTCCCAATGCCCTGAACTCCTTCCTTGAACAAGTAAGGATTTTGCCTCATCCTTCTAATACCTCCTCAAAACCCAACATTTCCATGATACCTTTGGCTTAACCCCTACATTCCCATTCTGCTTTGTGTAATTAACTGAATTTTCTCACATCCAACCTTTCTTACCCTTGTCTCTCCCTCTCATCCCTCTATTGCTTTCTTCACTCTTAAATTCAGAATGCAAGCTTCTTGAGCTAACCCTATTGGACAAGTTGCCCTGTGCAAAAAAATAAAACTTGGAGGCTGTCAAATGTCACCATTTGCAAAATGGGGAATTGTTTCAACACAACAACATTTTGTCAGTCATGTTCCCAGGTATCCTGCAACAAGAAACCTTGTAGAAATAAGAAGTATCATCCTTAGATATGCTAGTGGAGGTGCAGTTCTTTCCCAGCAAGTTCCCTCTATTGCTTTCATTTTTACCCAGAAGGCTATAAGGATTCTGAAAGTCCTGACCTTTGCTGTTCTTAGCGCTGTGCTGTTTGAGGTTGCTGCTCCTTCCACAGTGATAGTAGCAGGGCTGCTAGAGCAGGACTTGCAGATCAAGATTCCACTGGAAGAGAAGAAGAACCATTAACATCTTCTTGAAGCTAGAGGTGTAGTGCTAACAGACAGCAGACAAAAAGTGTGCCTGAGCTGAATCACTTCAGGCTTAAACTGCGGGGATCACATCATGGAATACCTCCATGGATAGATGGGCCCATTTAAGTTAGAAGAAAACTTCCAGGGAAGCTGCTGCCCTAGAGGGCCATTGGTAGCCAGCAGCAAGCAGAGCTAAGCCTTGAAAGCTTTGCCAGTGTGTCAGGGGCCACTTGGCTTGGACCCTCCAGGGTCAATGATAACCAGGGTCAGCCTCCTCCTGCACTATCACCAGTTTGCAAGAGGAAGCTATGGGCAAGTTAATATCCATTGTTGGCATGGCTGAACTGAGTGGCTCCTGCAACTCTTACTAACAATACTGCAGAGGGGCTGCTCAGCTTGGTTGCTCCAGGGCCATTTTAACTTCCTAGTCTGCCCCTGAATGCTTTGCCACACCCGGCGGGGGGGGGGGGGGAACCCTCTCCACATTAAAAAGAACAAATGTCAGGGTGAATGCTAAGCTAGAGCCTTTCTGCCTGACATCTAGTTAAGTATTTGCAACAATCTCAAATATGGCCCAGACAATATTCTCACCTGCTGTTTGTGAGAACATGATTTACGATGGGCAGTCAAGCTGCGTGGTAATAGTAAGACTGAGTCGCATGGCTGAAAACTGGACTTGGCTGCACTAAACAGCTATATTATGAAATGATCAGACAACTGCTTTGTGAGGTATTAAACTTACTGTGCAATCAGTGCAATAGAGGACAGCAGAGGATACAGAATCTGTTGTAAAATGCCTATATGCTGTAAAACTTTGAGTTTTATGTAAAACTATGAGTAAAACAATAAGGATCTTGAGTGCAGAGTCTGTAAAACTCATTATTGTAGCAAGCAAAATACTAGAACACAAACCAGGTGGTACTTGGAATGGTTCCAGACAAAGGTGTCAGTGTTCAGCACACCTGACATCTACAAACCATAAAATAAATCTGCAGCTCCTACAATGAATCTGCTACTCCATCATGTTCATGAACAAAATAGGTCCAAAGAACGATAGCTACGTCAAACTGCCCTGCTGGCTTTTTTCTTGCAGTGCCCATCCCCATTTTCATCCATTTACATTTACATGTCAACATGACAAGAATGCTCTTCCTTTATAAGATACTGAGGTGGGTAGAGGAAAGAAAATACTTTAACTGTACATTTATACATTAAACCCACTGACAGGAATTCATTGTTACATTATCCTTCAGTTCATTCTGTTAGATTACATAGCAATCTTCTACACAACCAGTATTTTGAGGCCTAAGAGGAACTCAGAACTACATGAGTATCACATGCAAGAATGGAGATCAGGTAAACAACTGTTAGATAGTGGCTATCCAAACAGAATTGTCCAGGACACTGATATTAGAGCTGAACAAATTGCTTCTAGATAAAACTAAACCCGTTAAGAATCCCATTTCCTCCTCATAGGCGACTACAATGCAGTGTTTGACTCAAACTTGGATAGGAAAAATCACTCAAAAAGAAATAAATCAGTAAACATCCTCACTAAAGTCTTTCTCCAAACGGTGGAAGAACTTAGCCTGGTGGATGCTTGGAGAATAAGAAATATACACAAAAAAGACGACACATACTATTCAGTGAGACATAACTTCTGGTCAAGAATTAGTATGGCTTGGATTTCAACATCAATGATGCATGAACTTGTAGAAGCAGAAATATTACCTAATACGTTTGCAGATCACAGTCCAATAATGATAACCTTTCAGGAAACGCATAAAATACTTAGATGGACTATGAATCTAGGCTTATTAAAAGACCAGAACTTTTTGGAAAAAACCAAGTTGGAAATCAAAGAGTTCTTTAAAAGAAACATACAACTGGAAGTTTCAACTGAAATAGTTTGGGATGCTTTCAAAGCTTATTTAAGGGGGTGGTTTATAAGTCAGGGAATTTGAGGGGGGGGAATGGAAGAGGAAACAATATGAAAATCTGAGAAAGAAAATCAAGGAAGAGGAAGATAAAATGAAGAATTCGAATGACATAGGGAAAATTAGATTCAATTTACCAACACTGCAACACCAAATAAACTTATTACTGACTCAAGAAGTAGCAAAAAACCCTAGACTACGCTAAACAATACTATTTCAATAATGCAAATAAAACAACTAGGTGGCTAGCTTACAAGTTAAAGAAGAAAAACGTACAATTAAATCATTAAAAGATGAAAAAGGTGTAGAAAAATTTACATTACAAAAACTTAAGAAAATAGTAGAACATTTTTATAAAAGTTTATATCAGCAAACTACTCAAGATAATGACGCCACACAAAACTATATTTCAACTCAAAATAAAAAGAATTTTACTCCAAATCATATTCAATTATTAAATGCCCCAGTCTCAACCTACGAAGTTGTGGACGCAATCAAAAATGCAAAGAAAAAGAAAACCCCAGGACCAGATGGACTTCCATCAGAAATATTCCAGAGATTTGAAGACCAACTTATGATGCCCCTAAAAGAAGTCTTGCAAAACATTAAAAATTCAGGAAAACTGCCGGAAACATGGAATAAAGCATTGACAATGTTAATTCATAAACCCAATACAGATGAATCAGAAATTAAAAACTATAGACCAATATTCCTTCTATATGCAGACTATAAGTTATTTGCTAATATATTGGCACCAGATTTTTAAAAATTCTAATTCAAGTCATATATCAAGATCAAGGGGGGTTTCTCCCTAAAAGACAAATAAGAAATAACATTAGGACCATTATCAACGTATTAGAATACTATGAAATGCATCCAGGAAAACAAGTAGCATTGATATCTTTGGATGCAGAAAAAGTTTTTGACAACGTCAACTGGGATTTCCTGCTACAAAAACTAGTTGCTTGGGAGTGTGGAACAGATTTTCTTACAATGATTAGGGCAACATACAATACACAAAAAGCTAGAATCATAATAAATAGAGATACCACGCAATATATAGAAATTCAGAAGGGGACAAGGCAAGAATGTCCCTTGTCTCCTCTTTTGTTCATTTTTACACTGGAAATTCTGAATGATTTAGTAAGAGATAATGAGCAAATAACCTGTCTTAAGATCAAAGAAGTATTTAAACTACAGGTATTTGCAGACAACTTAATATTCATAATAGAAGAACCTATTGAAGCCATTCTGCATTTAATAAAAGAAATTCAAGATTATGGTAGGATAGCTGACCTTAAAATTAACTTCAAGAAGACAAAAATTCTGACAAAAAATTATACTCAAAGTCAAATCCAGGACTTCCGGCAAGACTTGCGATGATGGCGGACGCTCTCCTCCGCAACTGCGGGGAGCGCGATCCGTACCCGGCGGGAAGAAGGGGCTCTGGACTGGTGCCGAGCCCCCAGAGACCCCAGTGAGGGGGCTCTGCCTGGGGTGGCACGAAGGGGATCTCTCCCTACGGTGGCGATCGAGGGATTGAGATCCCTTTTCATCACCCCCATAGGTTCCCCCGCCGTGGGAGCCATATGGCTGAAAGCGCAAATCCGTGAAGCAGCAGAGAGTGTGAAGCAATGAGGCTGGAACTGACAGTTACGCATGGAGAAAACGTGAGTCTGAAGTAAGAAAAGCAGAACAAAGCAGGAAGACGGCGGGAGGAGTGAACCCCCCCCCCTCCGGGACTAGCGTACTTACGAGACTCTTTACGTGGCGTTACTGCAGAAACAAAAGCCCATCCGCCTTGCTAGATGGCAGCATCGCTCACTTGGAGACATAAACCTTAGAAGGACATAAGTGCTGTTTGAAAATTTGCTCCTTTCATTCATCTTATTTATCTATAAACAAAGAGCGTAGCCTCAACAATGACGGGGAAACCGAACCTTCCCCCAAACTAGGAAGTACAGCTCCGAGTTCAAAGGTTGATACCACGGAGATGAGTGCGGTGTTCTCCTCGTTATTGCGACCTCTAGTGGACCAAATGACAGCTCTCAACGTTAAGATGGACAAAATGCAGCTAGAACTAAAAGAGTCGAATAAATCCACAGAGAAGCTGCAGTGAGAACTTCTGGAAGTAAAAACTTCAGTAAAAAATCAAGACGTAAGACTACAAAAGGCAGAGAAGGAAAAGGCCTTCCACCACGATCAGCTTTTGAAATTACAAATGGAAAGATCGAATTTTTTCCTAAGACTTCAGAATGTGCCAGAAAATACAGGAGAAGACCTTAAAAATTTGCTAAGTGAAGCACTTGAACCAGTGACAGGCATGAAAGCAGCGGATATAAAAAGCGATATGGATATGGTTTACAGAACCTATCCAGATTACACTAAAAAGAAAAGCCTGCCTGGTGAAATTATGATAAGGTTCTCCAAAAAATCTACAAGAGACGTGGTGCTTAGGACCACAAACAAAGCAGCTCTGAAGATCCTGGGAGAAGAAGTAAAAGTGATGAAGGATATCCCATTTGAAATAAGGAAAAGAAGGAAAGCCTATGGAAAATTGACATCTTGGCTCCAGTCTGAGTCTATCATCTATCGTTGGAATACTCCGGAAGGACTATGCTTCAGCATCAAAGATAAGAAGTATAAGATTGACTCTGTTCAACAAGCGAAAAAAATTCTGGAAAAAAGCAAAGAGCAGAAAACTGGGAGAGACTCAGATGGTTCACTGGCCTCGCAAGAAAGCATGTATGGATTTGATAGCTCAAAGAGTGAAGAAGAAGAAGTGTCTGACTTGGAAAAAGGAGCTGCAGCTCCAAAAGTAGTTGAGACTGTTAAGACAAGAAGAGGACGAAAGAAGAAATAGTGATTAAACTGTTTTATTAAGCATTGCACTTATGTATTACAAATTGTTTAATTAACCGTATTTCTCTAGGTGGGCATATCTGCCAAATAGTTTTGATATTTTTTATAGTAGCAGTAACAAAGTAATTGAAATTTATCCAAGGTTCTAAATGCTTCATAAGTATATTATGTAATAAGGTAGTATTAAGCAAATGATAAAGTACTCTCTGTATAAGGTATATGTAGCTTAGATTGTAGCGTTATAGTTGTAGTTATAGGGAAAAATCAATAAAAATTTAATTAAAAAAAAAAAGAGTCAAATCCAAAGAATCCAAGAAATCTCATCAATGAAAGTAGTGAAAAGAATTAAATATTTGGGAATAACTTTATCAAACAAAACATCTACATTATTTGAAGATAATCATAATACGTTCATAAAACAAGTTAAAAAATACTTATTAAACTGGAAAGATCTACATTTATCACTCATGGAAAAGATAGCTACTATAAAGATGAATATCTTACCCAGATTTTTATTCTTGGCTCAAAACCTACTAATCATCAAGAAATCACATTACTTTAGCGATATGGATAAAGTTACCAGACACTTTACATGACTGTACAAAAGACCAAGAATCGAATGGAAAGTGCTTCAGGATAAAAAAAGATAGAGGGGGCCTTTCCATAGCACTGGTATTTGTACTATAAAGCGGCTTTCTTGGGATGGATCAGAGATTGGATAACCCTGGAAAATACTCGAACTTTAAAACTAGAGGGTTATGACTTAAATATGGGTTGGCACGCATACGTCTGGTATGGAAAGGACAAGATACATTCAAACTTCCATAATCATATTGTAGGTGGAGTGCTGATAAAAATTTGGGCTGATATTAAGAAACATATATATAAGAAACCCCCAAAATGGGTCTCCCCTCTGGAAGCCTTCATAAAGCCCTCAGTGCTAAGAGAAATAATAAAGAAAGCTATGAGATTCTGTTAGACAAAAACAGTGAATTACAAGCAGACGAGACCTCTTTAATGCAGAAACTAGAGATGCCCTGGTGGGAAAAACTACAACTTAAAACAAGATTCAAGGAAGACAAAAAATTAGGTTTTTACAAAAACCCAAATGAGTTAGACAAAATATGGTTAGCAACAAGTGATAAACTGATCCAGAAATTATACAACTGGCTACTAGAAGAATATATACAAGATGAGGTAATCAAGGTACCAATGATTACAAGGGTGAAAGATATAGGCTACAGCATAGATACAGAACAATGGTCTAAAATATGGAAGGTATCTAAATATATGAGATCTACATCTTATAAAGAGAACATTTATAAAATGTTCCATAGATTGCACTGGTCGCCAGATAAAATATCGAAACATTATTCAAACTCATCTAACAAATGTTGGAAATGCAAAGCCAATGTAGTAACGTACTTTCATATGTGGTGGAGATGTGGTAAATTACAAAACTTTTGGAATAAAATTCACAAGATAATTTTAGAAATACTAAGTATCAACTTACCAATTCTACTGGAAATATTTTTATTAAATATGATTCCAAATCTTTATAATCAGATAGACGCCTATTTAATTACATATATTCTTACTACTGCTGGGATATTAATAGCTAAAAACTGGAAAACAGAGAAACTTCCTTCAAGAGAAGAACTAATTTATAAATAGTTGGAGATAGCTGAAATGCACAGGCTAAGCACTGTTTGGCAGGGTAAAAAGAATGATTTATACTGGGAAAGATGTTTATAAAGTTTATAAATGGTTGGATATTAAGCTAGAAATGTAGACTTTCAATTCTATTATATTGCAGATAACGGGAATATTGTAAAGATGTAAATTACTATCATGTGCATGTTACAGATAAGTTTGTATTGAAAAATATAAATAAATACTAAAAAAGGGAAAAAGAATCACATTTCCTGTGCTTTTCAATATACACATTTGTCCTCCTCCATCCAAATATTAATATTTAAATACTAGCATGTGGTTAAATGTCTGTCTGATTGTAATGACTTCTCCTTTATTGAACAAAGAATTTAAAATTTAGGGACATTTTAATTTATTCTGATATTAATTACATGGCAACAAAAAAGGGGTCTTAGGTCATTACAAATGTGGAGGATGTTCTGTCTGTTCTCTTCCTTGTGAGATTGCCCAAAGCATCCATTCTCTCCAGGAGAACTGATCTTGGAGATCTCCAGGTGCTGCCTGGAGGCTAGCAATACTAAGGGGAGGGCCAGACCTATAGATTTGAGGGGTAGAGCCTAGGTAGGGCAGGGTGTGTGGGGGTGGAGAGACCTCAGCAGGGTATAATTCCATAGAGTCCATTGCCCAAAGCATCCCTTCTCTCCAGGAGAACTGATCTTGGAGATCTCTAGGTGCTGCCTGGAGGCTGGCAATACTAAGGGGCGGGCCAGACCTGTAGATTTGAGGGGCAGAGCCTGGGGAGGGCAGAGTGTGGGGTGCAGAGGGACCTCAGCAGGGATGTGCTGTAGCTTCGGAACACGGTGGTTTCTGGGAGATCTCCAGGCCCCACAGGAAGACTGGCAACTCCAGTGACCGTTTAAGCAAAGACTGGGATATGTATTTTGCCTCAGGACCATATTCAATGACCCAACAGCAACAGCAAACTGATTGGAATATTAGAGGCAAAAGCCAATCAGGCCGCAAATGCAAATGACCTCTGTGTTCCGACTGGCTACTGGGGGGAGTGGAACAGCAAACTGTTTAGAATTTTGGTGGTGAGACTCAGGCATCACTGCCACTGGACAGGAATAACTTGAGTGACACTTCAGGCAGTCAACTGATTTTGGCAAGCATAGAATGTTCCCAGATGAAAATGAAATTATATAATAAGGACAGATAGCAACTCTACAATTGCTCCCCACCCCCCGCTGATGCAATCTTAATTTTCTGTATGATCTTAATTTTGTCTGTTTGTATTTATTGGTGGTGGCCCTTTCCCCCTTGAAATCATATATATACTTATCAGTGCAAGGTCCCTTTAAATCAGGGGTGGCCAACCTGTGGCTCGGGAGCCACATGCGGCTCTTTCACACATATTGTGCGGCTCCTGGCAGGGCGGCTGGGGAAGCAAAGGGGAGGCATGCTTTTTCTCTCTTTCTCCCTTCCTTCCTTCCTTCCCTCCTCCCTCCCATCTATTTGTTTTCCTAGTTTCTCTCTCTTTCTTTCCACTTCTTTAATTCTTTCTTTCCATCTCTCTCTCTCAATATCATTAGCAAACAAGTAATATCATTATCAATAACCGGTTTTCCTCGTTTGTTTTTATTTTTGGCAGTCCCATTTAACGTTAATAAAAAGCAAATTTGCATATTTTTAAAAATAAAAACGTGTGTGTGATATTTGTTCCTGTCTTGCGGCTCTCAGACATCTCTATGTGGCTCTTACATTTATTCTATGTGGCTCTTACGTTAAGCAAGGTTGGCCACCCCTGCTTTAGATCAATACTTCTCTCATTCCAGTGTCATTCGGTAAGCCTACTTGTATACTTGCTGTGAGTTATGCTGATTATTACATCACCCAGTTTGTTATCATGTCTCATACTTTCTTTAAATTCACTTTACACAGTCCAGTTTGTAATGAGAGCTTTATTTCACTGGCTGCTGTTGGAAATCTTTATGCAGAAAATTATGTAGGTATATGGGATTCCTGAGTATGTATGAACTGTATTGTTTTAGTTTAAGTTGATTATGATTACAGAACATATTATAGTTTTATACACTTCAGGGATTCCTAACGTAGAATGTAGACTATGTTTGAATGAAGTTTCTCTGCTGTTGTTGACTCAAATAAATACAAATACCTTTTTTTGGCATAAAATATTAAAAGCAGTTCCCATTAAGATAAAACAGTCCCAAAATTTGTAAAAAAAAATAGTTAACTCTAAAACCATTACAGAGGTGTATCAGAGGAATCTTTAAATTCTAAAAGCCTTAAAATTAAATTTTACAGTTTTATTAAACTCAAAATGATCAGGAAGATTCTTCCGTTTTATAAGACCATGAAGAAATTTAGCAGTCAATTCAATAATCTCTGGCTCTAAAGAAGTAAAGAGGTAATGTGGCTTAATTCCATCCGGTTGTCCTGCTACCTTACTAAGGGGAACTTCTAGAAATTTTGCTCGAATATCATTTAGCAAATTACAATGTAGGAGTGCATGCTCAACCGTTTCTAGATCTTTCTTATTGAATCTGCAGTACCTAAGTGCATAAGGAATTTTCTTATACCTCCCCTCAAGAATAGCAGATGGGAGAACATTGAACCGAGCCAGCAGATAAGCTCTGCATAATTGCGGTGAAGTCAGACAGAAAAAATATTGTGGCAGTTGTTGTTGACTCCTGGCTCTATACAAGATAGGTGAGGCTCTTTTAAATTTCAATTTAGTGAATTTTTGTATCTCCCTTCAGCCTAGATGTAAACAAATAACTTTTCATTTTGAATTGACATTAAAGGGTTAGCATTATCAAATGACAAGGAAATGCTTCAGACTGCAGCTGTGTTAAATAAAGCTCTGTAGAGTTCTTCCTTCTTATGTTTGGAAAACAAAAAACAAAAACAATTTTTAGTTTTAATGTCCTTTGTTACTTATTATAGTTAATATATTCATCCTTCTAAAAGGTCAGTACAGCACTTTTGTCTAGAAGAATCCCTTGAAACAGGACTATGTATGGATAGTCCTGTTTTTGCAATTTAGTGTGATTTGTTATTCTTTAGCCGTTGTAATCTTTGAACTATATTTGAATGTGAATTGCTGCTCCTCAATCACTGTAACCTTTGAACCATAATTATTTCTTGTTATTGTATATTCTTCTGCAGATACTGCAACAATCATTCATAATATATTTACAGTATTTGATATGGCACCATATTTTCCCCCTCATTTCTGCTTTAGAACTAAGTCATTAACAGTGGAATCCTAAGTAGAGTTGCATCTTCGTAAGTCCATTAAAGTCAGTGGGCTTAGAAAGGTATAACTCTGTCTTGAATTTCTGTGCTAACCAGACCCAGTATACCATCTGGACTAGGAATCAAGAGGTTCAGAGAATTAGTAACAGCTTTGTTCTTGAATGTAATCGGCACCTGATTTGATCTGCATGGGCAGGAAAATGGCAGTGCCAGTGGAAAGCCCTGAAGCATTTGCTGCAGTAGATCATGTCACCTCCTTTTCTGCATACCCCACACTTTTCCCCAATGGTCAGCTTCTGCAAAACAAATGAACAAACAAACAAACAAAGGAGGAGTCAGTTTGTAGTAAGTCTTGGCTCTCTCTTGTCCTTCAGAGCTATCTTTCCTGCAGGCTGCTACATGGGAATAGTCTTTTTTTCCTACCTAATACTTTACTGCCACTATGTAAGTGTCATTTCTAACCAGCCCCATTCTTAGGACAATTTCAGATGAGTCATTGTGTTGGTCTGCAGTGGAACAGCAAGATTCTGATCAAGGAAGCTTTGATTCTCAAAGGCTGATACCATGGAAATCTTGTTCTTTAAGGTGCTGCTGCACTTGAATCTTGCTATTCTTATTACAGAAGCAGAACAGGAAATTAAACAATACAATCAGCACAACTAAATGCCAAATTAAATGCATACAAAAGAGAGCAAGAACAGTTTCACATTCAGCTATTTTATCATCCAGGTTCTTGGTAATACTTGTGGACCTGTGCAATAAATGATACCTGAGGAATGTTTTGTGTACCTCAAATAACCATCCCTCTTTTTCAGGACTCTGCCATAGCCCTTTGAATCTTTAATGTGCCAGAAAAGCCTTCTAGAAGGAAAAAGGAAAGTACCACTACATCAACAAAATTCTTTGATAGTCTCTGGTTCTTACACAAAGAATTTGAAATTGTCAAAGACAATTGAAACTAGTGAAAAGTTCCATAGCAAAGTGAGCTACTGACCAGCTGGGTCTCTGTTCCCACACTCTGTAGTGTTGGTAGTACTGCCACAGACACTGGGGATGCAGAAGGCAGAGGCTGCCTGAAGGAAGCCCCAACAGGTTCTTTGATGAGAACTCTCTTCCGATCTTCGGCTGTCTTCTGGCCATAGAGAGTAAGAGGATCCTATGCAAGAAATATCATGCCAGTCTCTATTCTGTAGCAATGAAAGCAACCACAGAGAGGCACTGCAGGATTTTGTACACATTTCAGATGTATGACTGACCTGTATAAATCTTAAAATGCCTTGAGAAACGTGGAAGGACTACATTCATATGGAATGTTCATCCTCTTCGACCAAGCGTGCAGCTTCGGGAGGGACGCACATGGAGTGGTGAGGGAGATAGGGGACACCCGCCTAGCCAGCCAGATCAGCCAAATCAACCCTGGTGATCAACGGGGCGACAGATGTTGCAGCCAGATCACTTTTTGTGCTTGCAGCCAGAAAAGTTAGATCCAGAGCTGTTTTTAGCATAGCTTCTATGATTTTAAAACTTTGATTGTTTTATTTGTTGAAATGTTATAGTCTTATTCTGAAGGCTTTGTTTTTAGAACAGTACTTTTGAACCTTAAATTTATACTGTGTGTATATTTTATATTTGGGCTGCAGTGGCTCAAGTGGTTAAGATACTACAGACCAGAAGGTCAGTAGTTCAGCAGTTCGTGACCCGAGTGCTGCATAACAGAGTGAGCTCCCATCTCTGGTCCCAGCTCCTGCCAACCTAGCAGTTCAAAAGCAAGACATTGCAAGTAGATAAATAGGTACCACTTCGGTGGGAAGGTAACAGCGTTCTGTGCGGCTTGGTATCTAGTCATGCCGGCCACATGACCATGGAAACGTCCTTGGACAGCACTGGCTCTTTGGCTTGTAAACAGAGATGAGCACCGCATCCCTAGAGTCGTATTCGACTGGATTTCGAGCATGGGAAACCTTTACCTATATTTTATATTGTAACAGCCAACGGCCATATACAATAAACTTACCTACTACTACTACATTCATATGGAGGGTGGCTGCATTTCAAATGTCTGGGCCATAATTGAGCAAAATTCAGACTGGGCCATGGTAAAGGGGCATGAAGAGCTTTGCCTGCTGCTACAAAGAGAGATGGAAATAAGGGCAACTCATTAGGGCTGTTTCATGTCTGATACTGTTCTACACGGAAAAGTTGCATAAAGAGACACTGAGTTGATAGGAACTGGGAAATCAAGGATCACAGTTATACCAGAGTTTGAGAAAGTTGCTGTCTGCTGCTCTCTTCTTCACTGTGCCTGTCCTGTTTCACCTTCCCTGGAGAGCAGGAGTCACACCTCCATGTTCCGCTGCCCAGTATCCCAAAACAGAAAGACAGGAATGTGACCATAAATAACAAGAAAAGGAATGAAAAGGCTAAATAAATGTAAACAGAAATTATTTGCTCTTGCAAATGGCATCTCTGTGCAACTACCACTCAGACCAGCTACAGCTGTGGTGGGGGGAGACCCATCCACAGAGCAGCTGTCCCTGTTCTCCATGATCAGGAAGAATCCTGGGAAAGGGTAGGTGTTTTCTCCTTAGGAGGATACTCTTGCTCCCAGCAGAGAATCTCCCATGCAATCCTTGTGACAATCCTCTGTGAACTGATGGCATTGAGCTAGAGGTAGATCTAACTTAGGCTGAATTATGTCATGACAATGTACCCTGAGAATCTATAGTAAAAAAAAAACTATGATCATATTCTCAGAAGCCTTTAAAAGACTTAAAACATATACAAATTCGCTTGATAGCTTCTCTGCAGTGTGATTCTGTGCTGCTGGGTAACATCCATTTGAATATTTTAAACACATGGATGGAGCCAATCATGTGGGTCTTTCCTACCTGGTAGCATCTCCCATGGGGCCACAGGATACCAATCTGGTGAGGCTGACTCATTCTATAGTTCCTGGTCACACAGTTGGAATATTTAGACACTTCCCAGAGGTTTGGGATTATACCATAGGAAAATTGTTCCCATGCCATGAGGTGTGAGCATAAAGTGGGGCCTGATTAACCTGAACCATAGGTCCCAATCATACGGAGAAGTAGCTGCGCGATAGGCATGAATGTCAGGCGGATTTTACTGGCACGATCACAAGGGAATATCTGGCAAGTGTCCTGCACCCATCGCCAACCCGTTTCTTCCTGCCGAAGAAGCACAGTTAAAAACTACCAGCGAAAGTCCACTGTCAAAGGGGTTTGTAATGGCCTGCAGACAAAGGTCCCCATGAGATTGCTCCAGTGCACTCCTGCTCACACTTCTGCATTGAAGCACGCCAGAAACTCGCACCAATGAAAAAAAACCCGGTTCACTGCCATCACGTCAGATCACATAGTGGCGGGTCAAATTGTGATGGCACAAATAGCCTCCCCTCCCCTCCACATTATCTGGCACGTGTGACCAGGCCCATAGATACATATTTAATAAGCATTTGCAACACAGAAGGTTGTATACTAGTGTGGATATAGGAGACTTATTTTGGATAGAAAATGGGAAGGTGGAAGGAATATCCCATATTTATTAGGTTTTGCATTGGTGAAGCTTTAGGCATATGAATGATATCGGTGGGAACATATAGTCAGCTAAGGAAATAGTGCAGTGACTACCCTAAAAAATACTTTTCCCAGAAGGAAAGAACACATTCTGAAGACCTGTGTTTGATTCCAGGGGGATATATAAATGTTTGCTGTAGTTTAAATGTTCAGTGCAGTTACCTGGGAATTTCTGTCAGTGGCGGCAGAAGGCAAGCCAGATGAAAGGCTTTGGGGCACCCATCACAGCAGATCAGCTCCCCACCATCTCTGCAGACAGCACATTCGTCATCATTCTTCTGGCCCAAAAAGTTACAGCAGGACCAGAGCAGAGAGGAAACTCTGTTAGCAGCTGGTTCCTCGACATGTAGCCCAGCAGTATTACCCATAATACTTTCACCACCAAACCAGACCATCATCCCCTGCTATCTATCCCATTTTTATCCTGTCGTTCCTCTAAAGAGCTCAGGGTGGTGAACGCAGTCCTCCCCTCCCCTATTTCATCCTCACAACAACCCTCGGAGGTAGGTTAGGCTGAGAGAAAGTGACTGGACAAAGTCAGCCTCTGAGCTTCATGGCTGAGTGGAGAGTTACCCCTAAATCCCTAGCCCAACAGTTTAAGCACTTCCCCACACAGACCATTTCACTTTATGTCATCTCTTGGTATATCGGAGTCCCTCTGTTACTGTGGGCAATTTCCATTGCCTTGAACTTAAAAGTGTTACTGTACCTGGAACTTGTCATCAAGATGCAATATGGTGACAAAACTATGGAGCAGAAGCTACTCGTAACTACGAAAAAATTCAGTGTCAAGGCTTGCCCTTTCACTAACCATTTCCATGCTCTCCATGGCATACTGATAGAATTCGTAAGGATAATATGGTCTCTAAGGTCCTAGTGTAAGGTATCCAATAAATTAAATTCCAAGATGGAGAAAAGCCAGTACTTTTCTCCCAAGGTCAACCCCATGGTCAGCTCAGAAAATCATATGCAAACTGCCCAGGCCACTGTGGTCAGCAGCATGGAGCAGTGTGCTCCCCAGCGTTCTGTTACCACCGAAACTGAGGCTGCGAGGATCAGGTTCCTGGTCTAATAACAAGGCAGAAGAACTGTCCAGCATGCCAAGAAGTGTAACAAAACATTCAAGCAAAGTTCTAAATCAGGACTGGGGAAAGAGCATGGGAGCTGTCCAACAATGTAGTCAATGTTACTTACATCAAAGAGCAAGGCAAAATGTTCAGATAGCTGTTGCCTTATGCCAATAAAAGTCTGTGATGATGATGATGATGAGATAGCTGTTGAAGGTCTGGGGCTTTGCCCTGAGCACCAGCCTTCCTAGTGCATTAATGGGGCCCAACCATAGTAATACTGAAGTCAAGTACTCTCCCTTGGGGCAGCACTGGGAAAAGGGCAATGCCTATTTTGCAAAGCAAGCACTCTGCCTAATAAGGCTGGTTTATCAGCATTTTGCTTCTTGATATCCAGAAGATGAATCTGAGAGGTTGAGAGAGACTGTACTGCAGCTGGCGGAAGACTGGTGCAATGAGTATACACAACAACTAGTCTCCCAGTCTTATCATATGTGTCACCTTTTCTTGCCTCTAGCATGCACTAGTGCCTGTAACTGATCCACACCTGGAATTTTCAAAATGGTGACTGGTCTTGATAATCTTGTTTTTCTCCTCTGGTATGCCCTTTCCAATTCAGATTCTGGGCAAAAGCATGACATGCACTTGTGGACAACATAGATTGGAAATACTGAGGTAAAGAGTGTTCTTAGTTTTTAGAGCTGATCTTTCTGAATGTGTCCTTAGGGCATGAGAAGCACTACTAGCAATGATGGGAAGAGGGGACTGGAGAAGGTGGTATGCTGATAACCGACAGTGGGATTCTTAAACTCTTTGCCTTAAGAACTTTGATCATCTCTGTAACAACAGTTAGGCACTGTAATGACGTGCTACTTCCTAGGTGAAACAGCGCTTGTTCTATTCCAAGTTTTAAGTTCCTTCACCTGCATGGGCTCTGACAACCCTGATGGGGTATAGAGAGTGCATGGAAGCACGGCCTCTGCAAGCATCAGTAATTTGTTTGGCCAGAGGTGAAAACAAAGAAAAAGAACTTAGCTGGGTAAAGTGGTGGGCAACAATGACTTGGATGTAAGCTGCAGCAAGGATGTTCTGCGCAGTTGACTGAATTTTAAAATCTTTGGGGAATTCCATCTTGGCACAAGGAGGACAACTTCTGTCAAGGAAAAATGTTTATCCTGACCAAACCCTGTCCCTTCAGGGAACCTGGCACAAATCCAGGTAGATAACTTAGGAAACCTGGGACTTCCCAAGTCAGGTGGAACTGTCAGGGCATAACAAGCTAACCTCAGTGAGCACAAAGAGTAGCTCTCCAAGTGCCCCTCAGCTATGACTTGTATTGGAGAATTTCACAGTGGCCTTCTGAGTACCTATTCCCTACGTGGGAAGGGCAGTTTTCAGACCAAAGGACTGTCTGCAGCATCTCTGTTAACTCCTGTTGGTTTGGGCATGATTTGTAGATGAATGGCTGCCTTGATGGAAGGATGCATATTCAGCATTATTTTGAACATTTTTTTTAAAAAAAGGAAAATGTGAAAAAATAACAGCTCAGCAAAATTTTATGTAGTCCATGCTTCTTCCCATTTCTTATCTTAGAGATCAACTACACTTTACACATCCAAAATAAGCACCATGCTTAAAGCAGTTTGTGTTCATTTTGAGAATTTAGCTACCAGGATTGCTTTCTTAAGGAGAACAGAGCAAGGTGGAGGAGGGGAGAGGCAGGGTGTCCTTTACAGCAAGAAAATGGCACAGGAAGAAAGGGTTAACATTTCTCTCTATTCCTACACCATTCTCTACCACAATAAAGCAATCCTAGCTGCTAAATTTCAAAAGTAATTTAAATGAAATATGGGGAAAGACTATAATTTGTAATTGACTTCTCAGTCAGCATCCAATCTCTGGGGTTGTAAAACGTGGAAGTGAGGGCTGCCTCACACTTCAGATGACACCTGTTTTTCCTGGGGTCCACCTGTTTTTCCTGGCGTCCACAACATGCCTCATAGCAAAACCACAATGTCTGAAGAAGGGGATGTGTCCTGTATGCTAAAGGCATGGGACCATGTGCTGGAGAGCTGCTTTTGGTCACAGCTCTCTAACGTGTGCCCTGATGCATTTTTCTGGAGGCACCAGTCCCCTTCAGGCGCTACCATGTTCACCATAAGTACATGTAGAAGAAATGAGGAAAATAAGTCTGCAGCATAAAATGCAAATATTACTGAAATGCTAACTTTTGAACACATTTATATAAGCCACTACTCAGATGCTTCTCTTCCACATTTTCCTTTAAAAATTATTTATAACTGCATTTACAGCTTTCCATCTATTCAACCACCCCTCTTTTGCTTGATTGTTCTTTCAACCTCCAGTTCCAAGGACTTAAGAATTTCAGAGATTTTTTTTTTTTTTTGCACTCTGAAGAGCCACTATGATATAATGGATATTGTGTTGGACTTGGACTGAGGGATAAGGTAAAGGTAAAGGTAAAGGTTTCCTTTGCTCGAAAGCCAGTCGAATCTGACTCTAGGGCGCGGTGCTCATCTCCATTTCCAAGCTGAAGAGCCAGAATTGTCCAAAGACATGTGGCTGGCATGACTAAACGCCGAGGCGCATGGAATGCTGTTACCTTCCCACCGAAGTGGTACCTATTTATCTACTTGCAACCTCTTGCTTTCAAACTGCTAGGCTGGCAGGAGCTGCAGCTAGAGACGGGAGCTCACTCCATCACGCAGCACTAGAGTCTTGAACTGCTGAACTACTGACCTTCCGGTCTGCAGCTCAGTGTCTTAACCTCTAAGCCACCCCAGTCCCTACAGACTAGGGATACCTGAGTTCAAATCCTTGCTGAGCCATAAAATCCACTGGGTGACTTTTGAGCCACTCACTCTCTCACCCTAATCTACCTCACCAAGAATATGATATTAAAAAAGAAAACCCCTGGGAAGAAGGATGGGACACAACGATGGTAAAATAAAATAGTGGAATTGTTTAATGGTGCATTAACTGCTTATGTTACTATAAAGTCTGACTGCTAGAACATCCCACAGTTCCCAGAGGACAAAGCCTATACAGACAGGCCCATATAGACTGTACATAGGGAGCAGCTGTGGCTCAGCTGCAGATCACCTGCAGTGCATACAAAAGTTCTCAAGTCCAGTCAGATCAGGGACTGGTGAAGTGAAACTCCTCTTCTTGAAGCTCTGCCGAGCTGCTGCCAGTCTGAGTAGACAGTGCTGACTTCAAAAGGCCAATAGTCTGACTCAGTATAAGGCAGCTTCAGGCGTTCTCATGACATGAATTGTACAAAGAGCAGCAGAGGGACAAAACAAAAGAAAACATGAAGAACATAGATGGGAGCGCTGGAAAAGACATTATCCTAGTGCAAAGGAAGAAAAAAATATTCTTCCCATTACCTGCTGGAGGGCTGGGTCAACAGTATGGAAGGAGATGGTGGGACATTTGTCCTGCAAACTTCCTTTCTGTTCTCCCTTCTGAACACAAAGAGAAGTGTTAGGATGTACAAAGGAATGTGTTGACTATGGGCTGCTTAATGCACAATATAGGCTTTCAATACATTTGCACAAAGAAATCAACCTATTGCTCCTCTCTGACTCACCTCCCCACAACATATGGCATAATGGTGGAAGCAGGGAAATTGTTTCTTCAAAGTGAACTTTCAGCACAACAATAGAAAAAGGCATATTTACTGATAAATTCACAGGGGAAGATGTATTTTACTTACATGTTTTTGGAACAATGAACGTAAGCATAATATGTGCAACCATGGCTGAGGACAGACTGGCATTTTGGCCCGCTATAGGTCCGCTTTTCAAGCGGATGAAGAGAGCCCGTTCAGATAGCCACAGCTGTCCAGCGTTGCCTTCCCGCACTCACCCAGTCCTGAAGCGGTTTCATGGCGCTTCAAACAGATACCCCTGGAAACCGGTGTCAAGCCGTCTGGGTGCATGTTCATCCTGCCTCCTGGAAGTGTGGACGCAAATCAGCCACGCATCAAGCGATGCCAGTAATGTGAACCTGCTGATCCAGCGGATGTGCATATGCGCATATACGTGGGTAGGCAAAATGGACCAAAGCCACATGCCACTGCGGCGTGGCTGACAGGGGCCGCCCCACAGTGTGAACACTCTGTTCCGCCTCCTCCCCGGTATGGTCCCACAGCGATCTCTGCAGTGCAAACTGACAGCCCCGGGATAACTTGGCCCGGGGCTTTTTGCCCCTCTTCCCTTGCGCTTCATTTTCCCAGTCTGTCCTCGGCCATCTGTATTGTTTTCTTTGACCTGATGTAAATGGTGGAATTATTTTATGTTAATTAAAAATATTTGGGAGGAAAAGAGAACTGTCTTTCAGCAGTTAATTAACAGTGCATTTCCAACTGGACATTCTACATCAGTGATAAGGGAAGAAACAGGCATCTCCAGGACTTTGTGTGAGATACACTGAGACACATCTAATCCTGAGAATAAGGCTATAGGTTCAGCAAAAGTGTTTTCATTGTTACTCTTTAAGGAAGAGTGAGAAAAAGTAATGCACAAA
The DNA here is from genome assembly GCA_029233225.1 of Lepidodactylus listeri. Taxonomy (NCBI): domain Eukaryota; kingdom Metazoa; phylum Chordata; class Lepidosauria; order Squamata; family Gekkonidae; genus Lepidodactylus; species Lepidodactylus listeri. The sequence continues at coordinate 58,019,583 of JARCFY010000005.1, read as the reverse complement.
CAGGCAAACCATAGTCTCCCCACATATATGAAGCAAGCTGAACTGTGAACAAAAAAGGCCAAATGAATGAAGGGCTCAGGCCATGGGATGCAGTACTTAAGACTGACACACATAACTTCTGGGCTTGTGGAACCAGCTCTTTCAGCTACTGACAACTCTGGGTCATGTGACTTGTTTGTCTGTTTTGCATCAAGGCAGAGGCATGAAACACTGGCATGCAGAACTAGTTGCAAAGCTATATGGGTGTTATACAAATAATGATAAATAAAAGCATCTATTCAGGGCAAATGTATTTTTAATTATATTTATATCCCACTTTTCAGCCTAAGCAGCTTATAATAGTTTGATTACAACACAGAGATAATATTTAAGACTGTAGGAATATATAGGAGTATGTATAATGAATGCTTCTGGCCCCCCGTAAGTTGATATAGCCAAAATGAATGACATTAGGCAATAATCATATCCTCATTTCCCCAATAACATGCCACAAGTGTAGATCCAGAGGAGTTAGCCATGTTAGTCTGTTGCTGCAAAATAGTAAAAAGCCCAGTAGCACCTTTAAGACTAACAAACTTTATTGTAGCATAAGCTACATCTGACAAAGAGAACTGTGTTTCTCGAAAGCTTATACTACAATAAAGTTTGTTAGTCTTAAAGGTGCTACTGGGCTTTTTACTAGTATGCCACAAGTAGTTTATATTAAAATAATCATACTACAATCAATATGTTAAAACAAAAAGGAAACACACACATGGCTACCACGAACTTGTGGCTGTGTGAACTAGTACTGAGTTAACATGTACAGGTAGAGCCAGCACAGTGTAGGATACTCTTCACTACAAAAGGGTCTGAGAAAGTCTGAGACAGACAGAAACATAGTGTGGTACATACATATTCAGGGGGCTGAGATTCTTTGGCTTTCACACTGGGCTTTTGTTCACAAGCTCTGTTCTTCTCTCCAGGACCCTCCAATTTGCTTGTGGTATAAAATTCACCACCAACTTTGATGCATTTCTTAATATCACCTGGAAAAGGAAGATTACACTAAATTTATGTCTCAGGTGCTGAAATCAGTTGACCTTTTTCTAACAGAACACATTAATTGGCCCAGTTCAGACATCAAGCCAAACAACAGTTTTTATGCTAATTATAGATTCGACTCCAAATCCTGGTCTGAGTGTCCAAACATACAACAGATATGGCATAGCCTAAAACCATGATTCCATTATCTATCTTCTTGGCACTCCGGCTGGTACATTCACTACCACTTCTAAAGTGCAAGGGCCTCAGAAGGCTGAGCTTTTGCTGTAGCTATGCTTTTTTTACTTCAAGGATCACACCATTGTTCACAAGTTCACAAGTCCACTTTAAACCATGATTGATTTTGGCTTGCCAACCAATAGCTAACAATAGCTTTTTAATTCAAACACGACACCACTAAACTATATTTAAGTTTCCTTAGATATATTTTGGTATAGTTTGAATTGAAACATTTTAACTATAACTGGAATGTTGATCTAATTATTCCTTGCCAAAAAGTACTGGACAATCACATATGGAAAATACCTTTTCCTTCACCTGTCCACCAAGATTAAAAATGTCATGACTTGATATGCCCTCTGAAGCACAGGAAAACAGAATAATATTAAGACATGGCTGTTGGCCCATTTGTTTATTTATTTCCCAGCTGTAGAAACTGAAGATATTGCACTGTCCACTTTAAATGTTTTAAACTGGTTTTATTGTACTGATCCAATATTTTTATTTTATTTGATTGAATTATTTTAAGACTGTATTATATTTATTGCTGTGAGCTGCCCTGAGCCCGCTTGCAGGTAGGGCGGGATATAAATAGAATAAATAAATAAATAAATAAATAAATAAATAAATAAATAAATAAATAAATATTTCAGGCCTTGTTTTGTAGAGTTAAAGTGGGCAGAATGCTGGATTTGGGGACACCTGGGGTGAACTCTCTTCTGTATTATCTATCCACTAGGTGATGTCTCATCCCAGTTTTCCATCTGTGAACTAAACTCACATGGATTTTGGCAATGACAAAACAAAACACAAAAACCAAACTCTAAGGACTTTCACTGGGATACTGCTTCCTCTTTGAAGGAATGGTGGTACCTTCTAAATAAACATAGAATCAGGCTGCAAATGGCTGTTTTCACTTTCAGCAAAAGCAAATAAAAAATGGCAATTCCTTTTGACTATCCACCTTTCCTGAATGCACCAGCTACAATGCTCTAGAGTGGCCCTGGATGCGAGAAGTCACTGTTTGGAGAAGGAAAGCTGGTATGCCTTCATCTTTTCAGATACATTAACCAGCACTAATTTTGCATGAGCAGTGCCTAAATTTTCTAGTGCACCATTATATTCCCTCCCTCATTTGATACTTTTAAAAACAAATACATTTTCACAAAGGCACTGTTCAATACTCTTGCTTCCAGAGGAATGTGTCCCTGCAATGGCAATGGCAGCTTTGAACATCTCCATCAAAGATGTGATTTTTCTATTAGAAAATGCTAACCACCCAAGGCTTAGTCCTGCTAACAACCATGGGTAAGCTAACCACTATCATCTTCTCCTGGAGAACTTCCCAGGGGCATTTGGCTGGCCTCTACTTTTGGAAGACTGCTGGACTAGATGGGCATTCAGTGCAGTTCTTAAAACAACACAGAGGCAGAAGCAAATGTCACAACACTACAGTCCTATATGGAACACAAAATGTTTTACTAGATTTTCCTATCTAACTGGGTTGAACTTAGGCCAAAGTCACTGTATTGCATATACCTGCTGTAAACAGAGTCCTATTCCTGTACAACTTCCATAGTCACTGCTATCCTTGAACCGGTTAATTCTTAGCATGAGAATGGTAGTGATGGAAACTGCCATCAAATCACTGTTGACTTATAGCAACCCTGTCGGCCATTCAAGGCCAGAGACATTCAGAAGTGGTTTGCCATTGCCTGCCTCTGTGTAGCAACCCTAGACTTCCTTGGTGGTCTCCCACCCAAGTAGTAACTAGGGCCAACCATGCTTAGTTTCTGAGATCTGACAAGATTGGTTTGCCTGGGCCATCGAAGTCAGTGCCAGGATGAGAATAAGTGAATATATACCTGAGTCAAAAATCTGCTCGAGAAAAATTCCTTCTACATCTCCACTGGTCACTGTTTTTTCACTGAGTGTCACAAGGGCAACCTTCTCAGCTGAAGCAGATATAATCTGAAGGCCAGTTGTTTCAAAAACAGCCATAAATATCTCAGGACCCATAATTTATAAAGGCTACAGAGGAGAGAGCTTTGAGAACAGAAACAGTAAATGGTTGCTCACTATTCTCACTGTTAGGAGGACTGTGATTTTTGCTCTACAGCACAATGAAGATTTAGCGAAGTCCCATTCTCATACTGCTTTGTCTACAGTAATACCATTACTTGCTTGACTACTCTAAAAGTCACTGCAGTGCAGCAGATAGTGCACATCTTACACTGAAAAAGACCAAGAATTTAAAAAGGAACCCCCAGACATTACAACTGTTGAATTCAAGCTTCACTGCTTATTTGAAGGCCAATATATATATATATTCCCATCCAGATTTAGCCAAAGTTTAGAAGAAGGTGCATACTCAAGTCACCACCGAAACCCTTGCTTGGTTTTCATGGTCATTATCATACTAGTTGTGTGTTGTCCAAAGTGGCACAACCATGTTCTTCCTTGCCTTTCCCCCAAGCTACCCACCCGTTCATTCTGTCGGGTACAAAGGGTAATGAAGTTACAAGAGGAAAGTCTAATTTCCAACTGATCTTTGAGACAGGATGGAAGTGAATCATGGAACAAAAGTTTCAAATAGTAATTTGGACTTGTTCAACTCAAGTTGCCTTGGGGGCTATTTTAGTACCATCGATTGCATACTAGGATTGGATATGGCACACCAGAGCTCAAATCTATTATTTATTGATTGATTCAATTTATACCCTGCTCTCCCCACAAGCAGGCTCAGGGCGGCTTACAAAGTCGGTACACAGGTACCATTAAGATACATTAAAAGCATTTAAATAATTCAGTACAGTAAATCATAAGGTCAATAAAATCAACACCACATTTTAGCTCCAAGACTATCTTGATAAGGACAAGCTCACCTTTCCTCAACATATCAACAACTACAATCAAGCCTTACCTAGTGTAATCCAAAAAGCAATGTTTAAGTTAAAAATACTTTGCAATATATTTCATTGTATTGTATTTTACTTATATCTGAACTTACCAGTTTAAAATGTTAACTTGAAAAGAAATAACAATAAAGGTTTACTTATTTTTAAAAAAAATCAAGGTGCTAGTGATATTTCTATAAGATGGCATGATATTGCTTTCAAAAGTGCTTACAGACATTTTACAATCTCAATGGCCTCCTGAGTCACGATGGAGTAGCCCCACTGTTGGAATTGTGGGTCGGGCTTGTTGATGGAACTAGTGAGGACGGATCCTTAGTTGAAAGCCTGGTGGAAGAGCTCCATCTTGCAGGCCCCGTGGAACTGTTAAAGGTCCCACAGGGCCCTGATCTCTTTTGGGAGCTCATTCCACCAGTATGGAGCCACTACTAAGAATGCCCTGGCCCTGGTGATGGGAGGTCCATCAAAAGCCTGGCCGTGGCATTCTGCACTAGCTGCAGCTTCCGGATTTGCAACAAGGGCAGCCCCATGTAGAGAGCATTACAGTAGTCCAATTTTGAGGTGACCATTGCATGAATCACTGTGGCCAAGTCATTGTGGTCAAGGAAGGGAACCAACTGTCTGATCAGCTGGAGGTGGTAAAAGGCTGACCTAGCAGTGGCTGCTACCTGGGCCTCCATAGTTAAGGAGGTATCCAAGAGCACTCCCAAACTCCTAACTTCTGGTGCTGGCACTGCTCATCCATGGAAGTTCCTATGTAGTCATGAGAGAGCAGTTACTTCTCAGTCTAAACTAACTTGCAGAGTCCTTATAGGATGAGGACTACAAAAAAGTACTTTGGATGCTGAAAATGCCACTGATATCATAAGAAATGGCCTATTGTGAAAAGTTTTGAACTGTGAAACAAGGAGTAAGGAAGGACAGAGCTTCAAATAGGCATGGCAAAGTGAAGTGCTTACCTTTTGGAAGTGGACAATGCTGAATTTCAATGTTTTCTGCTTTCTTCACTACTTTTGCCTTGGACAGAGACCCTGTTGATCCATAATACAGGGTTACAACATTCTGAAAGCAAGATGTACAGCAGGTATGCATCCCAGTAAGCTAACATGGGTGCTTTGAGCCTTAGTCAGAAGCTCATAAATCATTTGCACAGAAACACTGATAAAAAGAAATTTAGTGGATCCCCCACATGTGTTTAACATGAATATAGCTTACAAAGAACGAAAACACATAATACTGACATAAAAAGGATTCTCCCTTTGGGGCTTTATGTGTCATGATTTGAACTTGGTATGTGTGTGTTTAGGGGTAACATTTAAATATTATCTGTTGCACATTTCTGCTAAATTCTAACCCTGGCAAATAGTTCTATACCAAGGTGTGGGTCGCCTTTCACTAGAGGCTGGGTGTGGTGGGAAGGCTCCTTCTCCTCCATTGCCTTTCGCTTTCCATGAGACTTGTGCTGAGCCAGTATCTTAGGGCTGGCTGGGAGTTTCCTTGCCCTGCGATGTCTGCCAAGATCCATATCTGAAGGGTAGGGAAAAGCCAAACAAATATTATTCAACAAAACAGATATACTACTAGATAAAATGGGTTAAAATCAACAGCATCAGATATGGGTCGGGTTGACAACTTTTACACTGGTCTCTTGCTACCTGTGTCTTTAATATCAGTTTCATCTGAAGTAAATATAAGGTGATGTTATTTACCTTCATGCCATGAAAAGCTTCAACTGCACATTTCCACACACTAAACCTCTACTAAAGGGACAGGAAACATTTTCCCCTGGCAAGCTGACTGCTGCATATATGGGTAGCCACCATTAGTAACCCCTTCTCTAGCAGCAACTTTAAAGCAGAGAAAGTATCCACCCTGCTCCCCCACCCCCATTAACAGTACCATCCTTTACAGAGTTACAGCATTTCTAAAGCCACTGACTTCAATGGATTTAGAAGAGTGTAACTCTCCTTAGGATAGGTTGTGATCACACACACACTTTCAGTGGAAATTCCAACTGGATAGGTTGTGACCACACACACTTTTAGTGCACTTTCCAATGGGATTTTGCCAGTTCACACAATAAACTCCAGTTGGAAAGTGCATTGAAAGTGGGTTGGAAGTGCATTACTAGTGTGTGTGATCGCAGCCAGTGAGCTTTTTGTGACTATGGACTTTCAAGGGGGAAAAAGATATTTATATTGCCAAATTCTAAAGAGGAGGGAAATATATCCCCCCCAAAATCCCCAAATATAATTCAACTACAGGAGTAAGTTCAGTTTCTTCTGGGCTAGCGTGATCTCAGTTGATACCTTTGGGGAAGCTGCTCCGAATGGATTGGAGCTTGGAATATCTCTCCAGGTTGTAATCCTTGAAGAGGACCCTCCAGAAGTCCTCGATAGAAGGTGACTCCTGACTCAGCAGCCACGTCAACATGGCATGAAAAGCCTTGTGGCAGCCCTCTTTCTCCTTCAGACGGATTGTGCCCTTCAAGAAGGAGGGGGAAAGCCCATGTCAGTCTAATCTAATGTTAAGAAGCTCAGTAAACATTTCATTGTTAGCGATCGCCTACAGGAAAAGAAACCTAACAGTTACCGTGAGAGTTCAACATAATGGCATTATGGTGTAGGAACATACACTTCAGATCTGCAGAACACCCTGCTGTGACCTAGATAGCCCAGGCAAGCCCAATCTCATCAGATCTCAGAAGCTAAGCAGGGCTGACCGTGGCAAACATTTTGATGGGAGACCTCCAAAGAATATCAGGGCCAGGAGGCAGAGGGAGGCTATCAAGCCACTTCTCTGAATGTCCTCCATGCCCCAGTAGGAGTTGCCAGAGGTTGCCGTGACTTCCAGGCACAGGCGCACACACACATGTGTGCGTACACACACAAAAATACAAAAAAAATTTGCAGAACATCCTTAAGATGTGAAACACCAATAATACTGCAACAGTGAAAACAAAAAAATTACAATAAAATGAAGAACTGGATGCTGCTCTAGCACAAATACTCTTTAACTAACAAGAAAACCACCCACAGCTTAAAAGAAAACAAAAAGACACACTTTAGCATATTCACACATGTTGACTAATGCACTTTCAACTTGATTTTGCCATTTTACCAAGTAAAAACCAAATGCAAAGGGCCTTGAAAGTGCATTATTCAGTGTGTGTGAAATGATGTCTGCTATACAGGGGACAAGCTGCTAGGAAAGGGGCAGTAGCTCAATGGTAATGTGCCCTGTTTTGCTTGCAGAAGCCCGCAGGTTCCACCCCTGGTGTCTCCAGCAAAAAGACCTGAAGCAGCAGGTGTCACAAAAGACCTTTGGCAAGATTCTAGAGAACTGTTGCCATGCCTATTGAAGCAGACAGTATACTATATGAATCGCTGGCTTGATATGATATAAGACAGTGTCATAACATACATATTTTTACAGATCACCAGATTTACATTTTTAGAGATATGTTCCGGGATTTTCAAAAGGCGCCACTGATATGAGCAAACTGAGACACCAACCTTCCAGAGAGTATGTTGAGATTCATGACCAAATGCAGCTGAAACACTACACTCAATCAGCTCCTGATGGAACCTTTTTTTCTATAACTAGATTCAGATAAAGACATATACGAGCAGAATATGACATATGGAAAGTCCTGAAGAAAGGTCACTGTGAGTTGAAAATCAAAAAGTATCAAAGCAGACCCACAAACACCATCAATACATTAGAATCTCATACGTTTCCTATCTTCCCATTTACCAGAGAATTAGTGCTTACTTTTCATCGATGGAATACAACCCCCATGCCTTGTGAATGTGAGATTCTTTTTCATAGCTATGTGTCTCTTTAAAGTTTTCTCACCTTGAACATCTCTTCAGTGACAACATCATGATCCACAAGTCCATGAAGCAATGGGAAGACATCATCCACTGCCATTGAAATTTCTGTGCGGTACAGCTTCAGTAGTTTCCTCAGGTCCCCTTCTCCCAAAGGCCTGTCAGAACTGAACATCCTGTCACAGAATAAGGTTTACAGGGCCGTTAGGAGTATCTGATTACTTACCTGAAGACATCACAATCTCACCATTATTCTTGGAATACCTGTTTTCTAATGGCAGGTACAAGGAAAGAACATGCATCTTTTGTACGATTGAACTTGCTGTGTGGACTAAACCTCTCTTCTAAAGTAAGAACGCAACAGCATCCTGGATCAGTGCAACCTTTTATTGTCTCCTCAGACGTCTCTCCAATGTTAAAATCGTTCTTTTCCTATTATTTGTGGTCTTTCGTTTCTTCAGTGACAACTAATCCCAGTTTTAATTTTCTTTTCCCTACTGTTATGTCCGTACTAACAGGCAGCAATACTGACCTCACTCGTCACATTGATAGCAGCATCTATTATTTTGTTTTCTGCCTTTTCTTGTTCCCTTTTTTAATGTAAGGGTGAGTGGGATGGGTACGTAGGTGGTTACAGAGTAGGCAAAAAACCACCTTATCAAATAACTAATATAATTCCAGCAATGAAGCTCTGATGAATTTAGGAAGCTGAAACTGTCCAATTAAGCCTATTTGGCTGCTTTGTGATCTGAGAGTTTCGCTCCACCTTGTTCCACCTGCGTTCCCGGTATATTACCTTACATGAGTAGAAAATAGAAACTTTACACTGTATCTGGGTAGCACAGTTTTATTTTTAATGCTCCAGTGGAGTTCCACACCCTCAATACAAAAGGCTCAATTTAGTATAATTTAGAAAAATGGTATAGTGTCTAAAGGAGTACCCACAATGAACCAGACAGACATCAAGAAATAACTCCTATGCTTGTTACTACATTGCATCATTGCAGTTGATTTAAAAAAATACTGACTCCCTGGGAAGAGCCTAATGCCAGACCCAGGGCAGGCAAAGCCACATCAGCACAGGATGGTGCTATGGCAGAATGTAGCAGGTTAGGAGCAGAGCCTGGAGAAACTTGTGGACCAGAGGGAGAGAACAGCAGAACCTGCAGGTTATGGATGGAGCCATGTCAGAATATGGTGGGTCTTGTCCCCTGCTGCTGTTACAGCAGAAACCTGTGGGTCTCTCAGAGTCAAACTGGAAGTTGTCAGATTATGGATGGATCTTCATAGCATCAGCAGAATTTAACAAAATTTATATTTTACTAGCTTTTGGAACACTGGTATCAGTTATCTAAGAGAACAGCCCCCCCCCCCCAATCTTTGGCAGTCCTACATATTTTCCAGCTAATAGTCAAAAGGAATCCTTTATTTCAGACTGATTGAAAGAAATCTGTGGGCCCACAAATGAAAACCGTGTTTCCAGATCCCTTCTGCGCTGCTCTGAACACCTCTAAGCAGCTTGTTAACAAGAGATTCCATGTAAGAACAGAACCTTGGATACCCACCATGGCTCTGAGATTAGGAGGGCATCTTGAAATGGGTGATTCCCGCCAATTGCTCAGGGATGCAGGACTAAACTGTTCAGCTTCCTGTCTTCCAAGTGGGAGTCACCCTGTATCAGTTTGGTTACATCATGAGCTAATGGACCCAGGAACAGGAAGGAACAGAACAGAGATTAAAAAAAATCAGAACAGGCAAGTCACTGTTAGAAGCATAACACATGCTTCTAAATAAATGACAACCAGAGAAGAGATATGAGCAAGATTAAAGAAGGATTAGAGACAGCAGGCATCTTCACCTGCAAATTGATCATATAGATTTAGTCAGACTCAGGATCCTGCTTTTGTAAACATTCCTCTGTTCATTCTTTTTGTTTTTTGGGTGTGACAAGATGCCCTCCTAATCTCAGAACAGAAGGAACCCTCATAGTGAGTATCCAAGGTTCCGTTCTCTCTGAGGAGGAGGAGAGGAGTATCTTGGAATGGGACTTAGCAGTGTCCCAGTGACAGGTGGTAACTGACGATCTTCCACCATATCCTGCAGCACACTACTCCCAAAGGCAGCATTGGCTGAGTAGAAGGAATTAAGTTTGTAGTGTCTGAAGAAAGTAGAGATTGAAGACCATGTTGCCACCATGCACATTTCCTCCATCGAGGCTTGATGACCAAAGGCTATGGTAGTGGCTGCACTTCTCACTGAGTGGATCATGATCCCTACTGGAACCAGAATCCTGCTTGCCTTGTAGGCATGGGAGATACACTGTCAAATGGTGTAGGTCAGGGGTGGGCAAACTGTGGCTCGGGAGCTGCATGCGGCTCTTTCACATATATTATGTGGCTCCCAGCAGGGCAGCTGGGGAAGCTAAATATCATTAGCAAACAAATATCATTGGACAAATTAATATCATTATCAATATCTGCTTTTACCCCTTTTGTTATTATTTTTGGCAGTCTCATTTAATGTTAATAAAAAGCAAATTTGCTTTTTTTCCAATAAAAGCAGGTAATATTTGTTCATGTCTTGTGGCTCTCAAACATCTGATGTTTATTCTATGCGGCTCTTACGTTAAGCAAGTTTAGCCACCCCTGTTCTAGGTAGCTCTTACGCTGAGCAAATTTGCCCACCCCTGGTGTAGGTGATGACCGATCCAGACATCATCTTCCCTTATTTGGGGCTGTTAACAAAATGAAAAAAGAGCCCATCTTTCTGATGGATTCTGTACATTGGGGGTAGATTATGAGGGCCCACTGAAGGTCTGAGAAGTGCCACTCTCTCTCTTTGGGGTGGCTAGGATGCGGGCAGAAGGAAGGGTGAATCTCCTGACTCCTTTGAAGAGTCCACCTTAGCAATGAAGTTGGGATTTGGCCTGAGCACCACCTCATCCTTGTACATAGGCTTTTTCTGGCTGACAAGTCTCCCAATTTTAACAACCTTCTAGCTGAAATCACTGCCATGAGAAAGAGGGTTTTTGTGTGCAGCCATTTTAGGGGGCACCTCCCTTAATAAATTGAAAGGAAGATTAATGAGAGCTGAAAGAACTATATGCTGTCTCCATGAGGGCAGTCTGTGGACCACAGTAAGGTAGATCTGCACAACCCCTTGGAAGAAGCAGAAAATTTGTGGATGTTTGGTCAAGGAATGGCAGCAACATGAGACAGGATTGTGGCAATAAAGCTACCTGGCAATGAAGGGTTGATTAATGTCTTTTAAGGAGGGCCAATCAATGACCCAGGCCAGGGTTGAGGGGGTTGACATGTTTGCATTGGTACCACCTCGAGAATTCTTTTACATATAGTATTATCTTTGCAACCTTTGAGGAGTAGCTGAGGTTCAGGAACCCATTCCTTTCAAGAATCACATATTCAGAAGGAGCCACTCTGGATCTGGGTGCCAAATCAGCCCCTGCTGCAATGTGTCTGGGCTCATGGAAATCTCCCAGTGGGGCTTAACTCAGAGTTCCACAAAGGATAGCAACCATGACATGCAGGGCCGGTCTGGAGTCACAAGGATCACCTCCGTCTCCTCCTAATGTATCTTCCACAGAGCCTGGGATCACTGGGAGAGGTAGAGGGGTGTAAAGTAAGCCCTTGGGCCATGGAGAGGTTAGAGCATCCACTAATTCTGACCAAGAGAGATAGGATCTGGGGGAAATATTGGTACGTGATGATTGGATGCCATGGCAAACAGATCCAGCATTCCAAATCTGGCTACAATTAGAAGGATGGTCTCCCATTAGATGGATCATTTGTTTTCATTGATAATCTGTCTACCCAGCAAGTCTGCCTAGATGTTCAGGAGTCCCTGAATGGGCTGTAGATGTTTCTTCCCCCCCCCCCCCAAAAAAGATGAGTTGAGCCTCTGCGTGTAGAGGTTGACCTGGAGCCCCCACTTGATATGGGCCTGGGCTGAAAAATTGTCCTGATAAATATGGGCCAGTCCCCAGGTGAGCGCTTCCTGACAGCTCTGAGTTCCAAGGTGCTGATGTCCACCATCTTTTCCTTTGATGTCGATATGCCTTGAGCTGGACGGCTGAGCAGTGAAACTCCCCAACCAGAAAGTCTCACAGTCGAAAAGTTGCAGGATGTGGTGCAAGACATAGGATTGGCACTGTCTCAGTTGTAGGGGTCAGCCCACCAGACCATGCTCTATCTCAGAGACCATTTTAGGTTTGGGGTTAAATTGTTCCTCTGCAGGATCTCTAGTTGTTAGAGCTGGAGGAATCACTGACATGGCCCAGAGCATAATCTGACCCATGGAACCTATGCAGGAGTTTATCAGGCCCTGGAGGCATGTCAGGGACATCAGCTGGGCAGTCTTGGCTCTGACTAGATCTTTTGGCCAGCCTGGAGGCCTTGTCTTCTGGGGGAGGGGTACAGCATATTCTGGCATGTGTCTTTGTGTGGCAGAGTTTTGGTTTGAATGGAGACATGAGATTTTCTGCTTTGTTCAATATAACTCTTAAGGAGGCTGGGATCTCTACACTAGCAGCATTAGAATTTCGTTCAGTCTCAGAAATCATTGCAGCTCGGCTCAGCCTGTGTCTCCACGTTCAGGAAAGCTGTGACCTCCACACTGTTTGCATCTCCTAAAACATACAGTGCCATCTTGTTCTATAAACTTCCAAAGATTAAGGACAGCGCTTATCTGAGCTGCCAGATAACCCAAGGTTGGGAACACAGGGTATGATGCTTTTGATGAGCAGGGTCTTCCTGGGGTCACATGTATCTCCTTCTTCTTTGACACCCACTTTGGAAACACACAGCAACAAAAGGGTATAATAAGGGATGGAATTTGAGGCTAGGGCTGCCTTTTCTGACCACCTCGTTCAGCCTCAGACTAGACAACCAAGAGATCTCTTTATTAAATGGTGATATATGTACAATGTTTTGAATGCTGTGAGCTAATTTTCTTTCTCTCTCTTTTTGCTTAAGTGAGAGACTTTTCAGTAAAGTAGAATGTAGTGCAAGCCTTTGTCTGTGCCTCTCGCTCATCGGGACTGGGTCTCTCGAGCTGGAGCATGGGTCCCTGGTACAGTGCAGGGATTCTGATTTGCCCTTCAGAACATTTTTTCTGCAACACTACGATTTTGCAGAGGTGTTGTAGCCCCTGCAAGAGAGTAAGACTGTTCTTTTCCATGTTTAAAGCAGAGCCATGGAATGGTTTCAATGGTGTCCATGATTGCTCACTCCTGAGTTGGAGAACAGATCAGGATGTCATCAAACTAAGGTTCCTTGCTGGCAGATCAGGGCCACTAGAGCTACAAGGACCTTGGATAAGACCCAAGGAGCCAATGTTAAGCCAAAGGGTAGAGACTTGAACTGGAGGCAAACTGGAGAAACCTGTGATGTCCTAGAAGGATCTAAATGTGTTAAGTAGGCTTCTGTGACATAGATGGAAGTTAGATGGATGGGTCTCCTCACAGAAGTGACCTGTTCACAAACTTCAGGTTGAGAATGGCCTCCAGTCCGTTTCTCTTGGGCACCAAGAATACACAGTAAACTTCTGAGCAATGTTTGCAGGAAGGAACTGGCTCTATAGCCTATACCTTTGATAGGTATCTTTTTTTTGGTGGGGGGAAGAGAGAAAGAGAGGGAGAGAGAGAGATCTGGGCGATTAAAGGAGGGAGTCTGAAAAAACGGCAAAACTTTATGGCATAGCCAGGCTTGCAGAATTTAGTGGTCTGGCTGAGATTGAAGCTTCTGGGTTGGAATCCCTGAAGGCACCCACCCACTGGAATGTCCCTGACATCATGGTTTCCTTGTTTGCCCAGCCAATCAGGTTCATCATACCTGTAGGACTGAAGCTGGGAAGATCTATTGGCAGGGGGGCCTCTTGAAAGGGACTTCAGGTGCTTGACCACTGGCCCTCCTTTGATCTGGTCTAATCCGTGATGTGATAGGAATGAGGGATCTCCTATCATCCTTCCACAGACTCTTGGGCGTGGCCCTCTTATTATCTCTAGTTCCACCAGGAGCTTGTTGAGACAGTCCCTGAATGGCCTTCCACCTTGGAGTGGGCAGGCTATTACTATGGACTTTGAATGGGGATCTGCTTGCCATGCACAGAGCTGTAAAGCACATCTGGCCACAGAGCAGCTGCCGTGGAGCAGGATGCAAAGGTCACAGTGTTGAGAGGTGTTCACTCGGAAGGTGACCACCTTGGGAACATAGTTGGCACCCTCTATTGCCCTTTTGTTGTTGCTGGAAGTTGCACCAGCTTCAGGGCCCACATGGTGGCTACTCTAGAGATTAAGGCAGAGTTAGCTGCTTCTCTGATGGTCATTGCCATGGCCTCTTGGGACTCCCGCAGTGCACAGACTGCTTTTCTGTCCAACCTATCTTTTCTGGATCCAACACCATCTTCTGAAGCCAGGCCAGTCGACTGTAGTGCTGCTACTGGAGTATCCACTAGGGGAACCTGCAAGAATACCATAGTGCGAGAAGCCAAGGAATAAACTTTTGTTAATATTTGGGAACTGAAATATAGGCTTGGCCCACTCTCCTTTCATCAGCCTCTTGAAAAAAAAATCAGGAAAAGAAAACCCAACCTCTCTGAGAATGGAGCCTTGGAAAAAAAATCCTTGTTCCCCTGGGGCCTGAATTTACTCCCTGAGGGTTCCTCTCTGGGGTCAGGGATTTTATGAGGTCTAGGGTCAGGATGGCTTTGGAGAAGAGAGAACCCATGTGGGTTGGTCAGCAACTATGAGTGCCTCTTACGAGGTAAACTCTCCCACCTCTCTCTTTGGTTCTGACTGTGATGAGGGGCTGTCTATTCCTGAGGGGCTGCCCTGGACCTTGACAGGGGTGGCAATGGAGGAAGAGGCCTTGCAGGCTGCCTTGGTGAGCCACTGAGAGCAAGGGTCCCAATAGGATGAAGCATGCCTCTCCCTACACCTAGGCCTTTGCTTGTAGGTAGGCAAGAATGACCTCAGATTAGAGCACTTGGACCCCTGGGATGAGATGGAGAGGAAGGCTCTTGCATGCCTTGCAGCTCCTCTCTCGTGGCTCTCTTTGAAAGATCCATCTCAGCCAAGCAATGATTCCACCCACCCACATTTTTTGGGGGGGGGGGACTCCTTTCCCCCTGAAGATCTGCTGTGGTGATCAAAGAATCCCTCTGGTTCAGCGATGGGAGCAACAGAGGAGCCTGACATGCCATCATAACCTTCCAGGGCCAAACCTGCAGCCAAGAGAGTGGGGCATCCCATGAGGGAGCCTGGCATGCCACCATAGGCACATTTTTAAGTGCCTTCATTTAAGCGGCAGAGGTGTGAAGGAAGGTGTGAAGAGAAAGAGGAACAGGCTGGAGAGGTTAGGAAACTCTCCCCAGGGTATGAAATTGCTCTAGGAGAAAAGCAAGAAAAAACCAAAAAAGAGCAAAGACCTTTGCTCTAAAGCTACACTCCCTGGTGAGGCAGGAAGCAAACTAAGCCAGGGCAACTCCAACCCAGGAGACAGGAAGTTGAAGAGTTTAGTCCTGCCT
This sequence comes from Lepidodactylus listeri, assembly GCA_029233225.1. Lineage (NCBI taxonomy): Eukaryota > Metazoa > Chordata > Lepidosauria > Squamata > Gekkonidae > Lepidodactylus > Lepidodactylus listeri. Next base: position 58,004,030 of record JARCFY010000005.1, on the reverse strand, counting down.
CCCTGAGCAATTGTTAGGAAACACCCATTCCAAGATGCCCTCCTCCTCAGAGTGACAACTGCAAGTTGTTTCAGACCTTCAGTGGATCCCAGAATTCCTCACATTTTACAGAAAACCAGTGTGATTCAGGGAGAGAGGGAACTGATAAATACAAACAACCCGTGGCTTTGCTTTCTACAGGCGAATTCTAAACTGCTTCAGAGGCTAAGCAGATGTAACTCCCAAGCATACTAAGAGCATCCCAGCAGCTTGAATTATTCCAGACATCTACTATGGGCAACCTCAGAATTTATGGATGTTCCATGATACCTAGCCATTATTTCTGATGCTTAGCTTCTCTCCCATTGAAAGTAAGCTATGATCACCAAAATGGGTAAGCAGCTAAATTCACACACAGGGCCACTTTTATGTTTTTCACTAATTAAGCTTATACCCAGAATAAAACTTCGTTGGTTTAAATGTGCTACTGAACTCAAATTTTGTTCTGCTGCTTCAGAATAATATGGCTATTCACCTGAATCTACCAAAAAGGCAATATCAACCTTAGAAAAAACATTGTTATAATTTCACTTCGTTATTTTTAACTAATTCCTTATTAGCCCCCCCCCCCCCAACTCAATATTCACCAAGTCTGGCCTCCAAGAGCCAGTCCCTCTGTTATTTCCCCTTTTCCTTTGTCCCATAGCACTGTCTGTTCTACTAGCACACGGTAAGGGTTCCATGAAATGATACTGCTCTCCTGTATCACCAATTCTCATCTAATCCTCTTTTTCTGTTTACCTACTAAAAGGATTCCTCTTTACCCCTATTTCTCATAACCAAACTAGATGAAACCATTCTTGTTTGTTTTCCCCAAGGAGGCAGGTAACACCTCTGTGTGTACTTTATATTGGCGGAAATGCCGGGGACACACACATCTTTTTCAAAAGCAGCACTTCCCTAACCTGATTCCCACTCGTCAAGACTATTTTGAACTTTTTCAATTTTCCTCCCTTTACCAACCTTTCTATACCCCAACAGCAGTGGATCCCAGCTGAGCACTGAAATTGAAGGTTTTGGCAACTTCCACGTATATAGTGCATGTGGTAGCCACTGATCCTGTTCAATCTGTTTACTATTAAGGTTAATGTTGACAAATATATGTGGATAAAATGGGGATAAGATGGCTGCAGATTCTGGAAGGCAAATAACTACTTCTGAGCTACCCTATTCACACTTTGCTAGCTAAAAAAAGCCATATGATCCCAAAAGGTGATAAACAATTGCTTTGCCACTGCATCAGGGCCTTAATTATTAAAGAAGCACTTCAACAAATCTAAGTCCCAAGGGTTTCACTGATTCTTACTCAAGATGTTAAACAGTTATAGTCTACTGCAGCAAAACAACAGATAGCCTATAGCACTTTAAAGACTAACTGGCTGATACATCCCATCTGATAACACTGAGCAATACATGTTCATACACCCTAGGCTGGGGGGGGGGGGATACAACATGGACTAATTATCTTTGTTATTTGGCCTTGGAGCAAGATACATAGTTAGTGACCATAAATAGGACCTTTTTAAAAAAAATAGTTGCATATCAGGAAGTTAAAATATGTGAGCAAAATTAGAAGGCAGCAAATATAAGAAAGCAGCTTCAGCAGGTTTTGGGCCTGTTCATGGATGCATGTTTATCACACATTCACTATAGCATCAAATGTGGATGAACAGGCATGAATGAACCATTAATCACCATAAACGGAACTTTCACATCACCAAATGTCAACTCAAACACATTGTTTAATAGACAGTTCATATCCATCTGAGAACCATCAAGTGATATACATACATCTGTGAAGCATGGTTCCATAAATCTCCGCTCTGACAATATTGTACATCTTACTGTACATCAGAAATATTTACCTATAAAAAAACCTGTATTTATGGAGAATATGCATACTGCTGAATTTCTCAGATCTTTTCTTTTTTGTTTGAAGTAAGATTACACAAATGGGACATATGCAAGTGTGTTTCTGCCCATGTCACCCACCAGATCATGTAACAGGGGCACATACCACCATGCATATAGTATGTTTGGATCTCGACCTGCCTTATCTATCAAAAAAAGGACCTGAAGGCAAGAAAACAGGACTTCTGCTTAGTGTTGAACTGGAAACAAAAATGTGTACAACATACTAATACAATCCCTTCCGAGGCTTTAAAAATAATAAGCTTCTGGTTCAATGGATATTACAATTGTATTACCACTACATTTGGAATTCATAGTCTTTATGCACTCCCATTCCATGTTATGTTCCATTTCTTATACATATTAAAATCTCATGTGTCTTACAAATTCTACTTCATCACAATCCTTCTCATCACCAATGATATTTAATTGCTAAGAATGCAGAAAATAAACAGATAGTTGTCACCACATTTATATCTAAAGCCATTGTGTACATTTCCTGATCTTTCTTTTCTTTCCACACAAACGAATTTCTCAGAACTTCACAAGTCTCTTATGAACTAGGTACTTGTGAGGGCAGACCAAACAATCAATGTATCTCTTCCTATAAACACCCAGTCTTAAAAGGTGCCAAACCCCTTCAAAGCTCACAGAATTGTAAACTGTAGATGCTCAGTTTCTTAAAATCACACATGGATTGAGAATTTTTTCCCCAGGAAACTAGAGCACTTCTGGATTACAGGACCAATTACACTTTCACAATTGGGGGGGGGGTGCTCTACTGGAACACCTAAAGAGTCAGCAGTCTACTTGGAGTCTCAAAAAGATCCTGCATTATGCCACAAAGCTCCAAGAGAACATTCTCCTTTTAGTAACCATCTGATTGGTTACCATTTTTTATGAGTTGATCACAGTCTTCCAGTCTTGGAGACATTGAGGATGGAATGGGCATGACTACTGTTTTGCAGAGGAAACTGCATTTGCTCCTTTAGCAGGCTTCTATACTACACCTGGGTAAAAAAGGATTTTTAGAGGCATCCAGCCCAGTATCAGGGCTGCAAGTGATTGAGAATGCCCCATCTTTCCAGATAGCTTGATCCTGTGGTTAAATTAACCTCATGTAAATTAACTTATTAATGTACATCTCCAAACTAGATCTTCTGCCTTCCTCTGCTATGCTACAGCCTTTTAATATCTAGCACTTTTAAGCTGTGAAGATATTGATACAGGCCTAAACAAATAACATCATAACCTTCTCAGTAAGCTAAAAGCCATGTTCTACTGGTGTCATTGCTTTGGTGTTGTTGCTGTACATTTATGGAGCCCAACAGAATATCTACATCAACTTCCAATTGATCAGGTTATTTTAAGACCTCTCCAAACTCTTTTCAACTTCAACAGAAGCAACCTCCTCTAGCCATTCACATTTGAATTTAGCAGTTTTCATATTTGTCAAAAGTCTCATAGAACCCTGGTCTGACTTTTCTGATGCTCATACGTAGATGCTGACATTCATGAGGAACTGTCTCGCCATAGCTAGTTGAAGTTGCAGTCCCAGTAATCCAGCCAGAAGATATGCGCTTCCTTTTTGTCTTATGTGAAAAGTCTGCAACTCCCTTGCTGCGTTCAAGACAAGAGTCATCTTTATTCCTATCACTGACTTCTTCATCTGGCTGTTCATCTCTATTGGAAGCCATTCCTTTACGCTTACAAGTTTCTTTCTCTTCTTCTGCAATCTTCCTGAAACGCTCCAGTGACTGCACTTTTCTTCGTCTTTCCAATGTTTCCATTTGCTTCTTGTCCATGAAGTCCTCAAAGTACATTTTTCTTTCACTTCTTTGATCTTCAAGAAATTTCCACTCAGTGTCTGTCATCTTCACACCACTGTATTGTTCAAGTTTCTCTCTTGTGACTGTATCTGTACAAAATATATCAAAAAGCTGTTCTGAGCTCCTGTTGAAGTCATCTGCTTTCTGTGTAAACAGCTCATTTTTTCTTCGCTTTCTGGACTGATACAACTTGGAGAACTCCTCATATACCTTAAGAATATGATTTTTTATGCTATGTGTTGCTATGGTATACAAATTGCAAAATAGCCAGTGTTCCTGCAAAAGTTCAGCAAGCAACTGGGCAGCATCTTCTTTGGATCTCTGGGCCTGCCCAGCCCTTTTTGGGTGCAACAGATATAACATATTTTGGATGACATCCTTCTTTGTAGGCAGAATTCCTTGTGCAAATTCCGATGACTCCACATAATCAACAGTTCCCAGAGTTTTCTTTGCTTTTGCTTTAGTATCCAAAGCTGCCATTGTTTCTTTCCAGATTTACTTTACTTTAAAACCTACAATAAAAGAGAAAGAGATTAGACATTTGAATCAGAATATTCATAGCAACAAAAATACAAAAGCTGTATTTTTGAAGCTACTCACCATCTAAGCCTGATATCAAAAGAATTCAAACTGCAATACCAGGAAGAACTTAAACATCTGTAATCAAGTATTTTCTACACAATTTTTCTGAACACCAGCCTTTGGGATAAAGAAACCCTAGAAAAACTAATAAAATCATCTGCAAAATTAAACTGTCCTATAAAGCACTATAGCATCTCAATAAGATATTTTATCTTTGTTGCCTGTAACCTACATTTTCTCCAGTCTTTCTGTTGATATACAAAGAATTTGTTCCAGCGGAGCATGAATCTAGGATACAGTTCAGTGGCAACAAGAAACATAACACACTGGTTATATTTTGTTCATCCTAGACAATAATTCCATGTTTCCTCACTCATAAGTTTTTATTTTTATATTATATGTATAATATGGTTTCAATATGAACTCTAGATTTTAGCAATGGTCCAGGGTTTGTCTGTACTAAAAGTGCACTTATCTTACTGTAAGTGAATCAGACACATTTTCAGACCACACTCTAATGAGCAGTCCAGTGCCTATATTCTGATCACTAAAAATGAATAGTATAGTGGCAAAGCTCTCTTCAAAAAGTGTGCCCCAGGCTGCAGCACTTCCTAGCTGTCTGGAGATCTGTTAATCTTGTCTTTTCAGAAATATCTACCACGGTTTTGAAGTGCCCCAGTTATTTTAATCTTTCTACAAGCTGCTAAATTTCAGTTATCTGCACTGAAATGCCAAACACTTTCTCAATATGAACATGTTAATGCATAATGCTATCAACAAGATTCAGTCACATTATATTTTAATTTCCTGGGCATACTTTGACAGAATTTCCTGAAATACTTAAGTGGGCAGGAGGAGAAAACCTTATGCTGATTGCAGAATGGAAGTATCCAAGAGATAGCATCAGGCAACATATACAGAATGATGTTTCCAAATTTGTATGTTCACTTCAGAAGTTTTTAAATTCAAGGATGAGATGCTGTCAAAGGACTCACAAACGCACAATTGTAAACTTTCACAGCTTAACCATCACACTCAGCTGTGGAGATTTCAACAACGTTACATAAATTCTGAAATCCCGTCTTTCTTTTAAATAAGCTGAATACACCAGCAAACCAACCATCATGGAGAACGTTCTCCTTCCTAGCACCTAGCAAAATCGGTTTACGGAGGCCAACCAGAGGAGCTAAAATATGACCATAAATAAAGGCTGTGCCGGGGGGTTGGTGAGCTGAGAAAACGTTGCGCTTTAAAAACGCGTGAGAGACCTACGGAGAGATCTAAAACCGCTAGTCTGACAGAGAAATCTATATAAATGCACGCATAGAATTGCCCACCAGTATTTCATGGGCAAAATGGGCACAGTAATCCAGCCTTCACGTCCCCCGGCCTTACTCCCACTTTAGAAAATATCGTCAGAAAACAAGCTCAGGAGGCGAAAACAACACAGGTCCGTGAGGTGGCTCGGGGTGGGTGGGGCGCCGTCCTCCCTCCCTAGTGTCCCTCCCCACCCCATAGACCGGGCCGCAAGAGACCCAGGCCCCAAACGTTCCTAAGTAAACCGGCCAGAACCTATACATCCAGCCCGGCCAGCTCCGATCCTGCCTGCCCCCCTTCGCCCCTAAGACCTGCCTCAGAGCCTCCAAACTAACCGAATCGGGGAGGACGCCAGTTGCCTTCTGCCCGTCCACCACCATCTTAGAGTGAAGGCCCGCTACGCAGCGGGAAAAGGGAAACAGTCACCCTCTCCGCCATCTTGGAAAAGGGCAACGCTCACATACCTTGCCGTGTGAGCTCTTCTATCCTACCGTCTCTATGACCTAACGCGCAAGCCTCAATCACAAGCTACTGTCAAAAATTAATCCGGGTGTTGGCAACTTGTCTTTCATCCTCACTCTGTGTCTGAGGCGAAAAGAAACCCCAAAGGGTTGCATGCGTAAGGACGAAAAATAAGGACACAACCGAGAGATAACAACGACCAATCGCTGTCAGGTAACATTCACCGGTGGGCGAAAATCTTTAGACTACAGGAAGGGGACCTGATTCCATAGGGGGCGAGTCTGTCACATTCCTTTTGGCGGAACCGATTGGTTCGTAGCTCACAGCTGATTGGTCGTTGAGCTACAATGGTCATTATGAGACGTTGACTATCTCTCGGGCGGAAACGCTTCCAAATAGCAAACTCCACAGCGGGATGATCAGTTCTTTCCGGGGTCTGACTGACCAACGAGACTGGGAATACGAGAGAAAAACCGCAGGACAGCCGGTCTAAGAGCCCAAGTTTACTACGTCGCCATGCTAATCCCGGTATTTCTCGTTGGAGGCCTATGATTGGTTAAATGTATGAGAAAAAAAGTAATACCAGCCAATAGCTATCAGGTGAGTTGTAGGATGTGGATTGGTTTTTTGTTTGAGTGATTGTGCCGTACTAGCCAATGGTTGCTCTCTGAGTTCTGGATAAGGATGGCGTTGGTAGTTCCGAAGTTCGTTTTAGTGTCTGTGCGAGTTCTGTTTCCAACGGGTGCGGGGACTGGCGGTTGTGGGAACTCGCTGGGAGGGCGCGAAGTTGATTGGTGGTCCCTGTTGTTTATCTCTAGCCTCTGCTCCTCCGAGAACCGGCTCCCTGGTGAAGACGGAGGTTTCATTTGGCTGTCACGGCTAATAAACTGTTCAGAGCTAGCCTCCATTTTGCCTTCGACAGATCCAGTTTCAGTTTCCACGGTTAATATTTTGCCTTGGCAGATCTAGTGTCAATTGCCACGGGTAATGTATAAAATAAAAGGCGTCACCTTTTCATTTGCAGCCCCAGTATGTTCTCTCTCATTTAAAGAGAGGGAAAGCACTAGGGTTGCCAAGTCCAGGTTGGAAAATACCTGGGGACTTTGGGGACTTTGGGGGTGGAGCCAGGAGAGGGGGAGGGGAGGGGCCTCGGCATGGTACAATACCATAGAATCCACCCTTCAAAGCAGCCATTTTCGCCAGGGGAGCTGATCTCTGATAGCTGGAGATCAGTTGTAAAAGCGGGAGATCCCCAGGCCCCACCTGGAGGCTGGCAACCCTAGAAAGCACTGGTAGGACCCACAAAAGCATACGCTGTGCTGGAGGGAAATGTCAATAGACAGCTTTCTCTGCACAGCGGATCCTTGCCAGGGTCTTGGAAAAACCGGTGGAATAAGCCTCTAGGGCTTAGTGGACCACAAGAGGCTAATTTTAGGGGTTAAATGATCTTAAGATGGTTGGGAGGTCTTTCTGTTACTATTGTGTGGTCCTTAAGTGCGGATTTCACCTCAGCAGCTAGGTGCTTCATTCTCCCACCTTTACCCCCCCCCCCCCCCCCCGGGTTGGTAGATCTTGAATAAAAAGACTACCTAAGCTTTGAGGCTCTGCTGCAGCAGATTCCTATCTCAGGTCCTTTCCGCACTTGGATTTCATCCCTAGTTTTATCAGAGTTCAACTCACAACACAATATCTTGCATTTATCCCTGGTTATAACAGCATCTGTTTATCCCGGGACAAGTGTGGGGCCAGGGTGACCTCAGTGTAATGCAGAAACAAAAAATACCCCAAGATAATTACAGGGGTGAACTCGATTGTAGTGTAGAATGTAAGTTTGGGGACAGGGCTGAACCAGGATTTAAGGTCTAGTGTGGAAAGGACCTCAGCTATACTATCTGGCCAAGGACTTGCCCACATCCCATCTTTTCATTGATCAAATAACATGGTGCTGCATCCTCAGTGGCTGGGAATCCACATCAGGGTCCGTCTCTACCCACTGAAGAGAGGGAGAGGGGGTCACCAAGGCACCCTTGCATAAATAACACTGGAAATGTATATTTGTGTGGAGGGGGATGAGAATACCAGAAGAAATGGATGAAGCAAACAAAGGCATAAGGTCCTGCTCTGTGTTCTTCGTTGCCAAATGTACAAAAATAATTCTTGTATATTATATGCAAGAACTCAGGCTTACTTGGTGCACCATTAATTTTAATATGTACTATTTTTGTAAGGTGGCATAGCTGCTGAGAGGCACCCTTTTTGCCGCCCTGGCAGAATGTCCTTCGCCCCCCAACAGCAGCAGTTCATAGGGTATCTAGCAGTGTTCCCTCTAGTTTTTCCCCCTACTGAGCAGAGCAGTTCGCATCATGAGCAGAATATAACTGCTGTAGTCTTAAAATGGGCAATGGGCAGTGTAAGTCCCTGCATGGCTCCAGATTGCTGCTGAGTGGGGCTTCCTGTGTCAATGAGTGACTGCTCATGTACATAGCGGGAACACTGGTGTCTAGCATCTTTCAAAAAAAGTGTGAGTGGGAAAGCTAGATAGCTGGCTGGAGGTTCTGCAGGCTCTCTCCCCTCTTGTACAGTTGTTGACCCAACTAGTGGTGACCTGTTAGAGATCTGAACAAAACCTATATGTTTTGAGGCGAATTCTAATGTGAATTCTAAATTGGTAGTCTGACAATATTTAATGTGCGGAGTCAGACAGATTTTAGCCCATGGACTTTAGCTTCCCACAAATCCAGCTTTACCTTTATCCCCACCTCTCCCCCAGTTGAGTGACAGGGTGATATCAGGCTGAACTCAGATTGCTTCCAAACTCAGCACGAAGTCAGGGAATAGTTAAGCTTTGGGACTAGGAAGGGCTGGCAGTAGCATGCCCAGAAAAACAGGCTGCCCATGTCTTGTCAGTTGCTCCATCAACTGCTGAGGCAGTGTCTCCAGAATTGCTGCTGCTGGCAAAGCTGGCTTCTTGTGTGCAGGTGTGGTGACTGCAGCAGGAGACAATGGCAGCCTGTCTTGTTGGATTTGCTACAATTTTTGCAGAAATGGCAGGTGACCATGTTGGTAACAACGCTGCTGGGGATGTGCACTAGCTTGCCACTTGGCTTCTGCCATTGCTTCTTTCCTGCTGCTGGCTTTTCTTCTTGGGCTGTGGCCAGTCGCAGAAGCCCGTTCTTGCCTGTCACCACGGCTGCCTACTCTCTCTGGTCTGGCATACTCTTTTTGTCCAGGCAGGAAAGCACAGGAAAGTACCATGTGACCCCCACACTCACCCAAAGAGAACAGCTGTTCACTGCTGGCATGCTAATGAGGGGAGTTGTGATGGGTTCCTCTGGTCTGGCATTGGCTGTTCTGAGTAGCAGCTGGTCCCCAATTGGTCATAGAATAGCCTTTTGTAGCTCAACCATTTGCGGTCCTTTAACTACTGACCTTATATTTATTAAGACAATATAATTTAAAAGGGGAGTGGGAAGACTGGAGGAGGCCCATGTGGTAGAAAAGCACAGATGTGTGAAGGATGGGTGAAAAAGAGGCAGAGGAGGTGTGGGCCTGAGGAAGGAATAAGATGAAGAAAAGAAGACCAAAAACTTACATGAGTCTGAGAGACAGAAGGGATCAGACATTGTGATTTTTGGAGACTGGGGAACTATAGGAATAGCCAGGAGATCCCTGGGGGGATTGTAGCTCTTTTTTGGCACCAGTAGATGGTGAGCTATGCTTATTTTTAGGCTGAATGCTACAACTTGCCTAAGATCACCCAGCTAGCTTGAAGCAGAAAAGTGGGGAACTGTAGGCCAAAGGGACACAAAACTAGAGGCAGGGACTGAGTAGGCTTGCTATGGAGGAACTGAATGTCACGTTTTGACTGAGCTGGGTTTGTCAATTCCTCTTACCTATCCCTACTTTATATTCCACAAAGCTGAGTTCTTAGCAAGTAGTAATGGGCATACAGCATGAGGGATAGGCAGTATGACACACCTGATTTGAACTAACTGGCCTGGATTTTGTCTGTAGAATTGTGACACAATATGTCTGAAAAGTCACTGCAGTAGCTGTGCCTTTCCTCTGGTTAACTGGCAAAGGTAAGTGAGAGTTAAATCATCTGTACAGTTTGAAGGCATTTGACAGTACACTACTTTTTTTTCCTAAAGGAAGTTCACGCACTATGGAAAAAGTTCAAGCCAAGATGGTATTAGTGAACAAAGAAAAGAAGACCTGGGAGGAAATTGGCTGTGCTGGAGAAGGAAAGATGTCATCAAGCAGGTTTTTAGTTCATCTGATTACTTTAGAGGAGGAAGCTGTTTTTCATAATGCAAACTGCCAAGATACTCTTATGTGAGCTATGATTTAATTTGGAAGTCTGTCCAGTTGAACTAGATGGAAATTACTCCTGAGGAAATGTGCAAAGATCATGTTGCAAATCTTGGGCAGATGTCCAGGATCAGCAAGACTGTTAGTTAATTTTGCAAGACTGATAGAAAATTCTGATTATGAGCAAAAGCAACAAAGAATCTGGAGGTGTCAGATTCATGCATGCTTCTGATGAAGTGTCCATCAAAGCTGGTGTCAGAGTCATCAGTGCAAAAAAAAGACAACAATTTTTTAAACGTCAGAATACTAATGTCAGCTGTTCATTGAGTGTTGTAGCAACAGTTGTTCCATTTCTGGAACCAAATATTTATCTTCCATTTGAACAATGATAGTATTCTTGCATCTAATTTCCCCTTTTATGGTAACTGTCCTCTTGTTCCATTTCCTGCAGAAAGATTTATATGGATTACAATGCAACCACCCCTTTAGCACCTGAGGTGATGCAGACAGTTAGTGAAGCCATGCAAGAAGCATGGGGCAATCCAAGCAGTTCCTACACAGCAGGTAAGAGCAAGCTTGTATGGAAGCACAGTATGAGAGTATCTCCTTTTGCATACAGGTGGTTCTTCAGCTGAAGCTCACTTCCTCATTCAAATCACTAGCAATAAGGATTAAGGGTCAAACTAGACGTGATGGCCATCAGTCTTCAATACAAGTGAGCTGTGCAAGAACAGAGAAATATTTCAGTTGCTGACATAATCCAGATGTTCTTCCTCAAAAGAGCACAGATGTCGCAGGAACATCAGATTTTCATTTTCCCACCACAATTTACAAAGCAATAGGCCAATGAAAAAGCATGATATATTTATATATCAAATTACATTTGATTTGAATGTAGAAGGGTGTAACTCTGCTCAGGATTGCACTGTTAGTCTCATTAATTCAATGCAAACATTCTGGTTGTTTCTCCATTGTCTGTTTTAGATAATAAATTTTTGGGGGTCAGGAACTTGTCTACGTTTGCCAGTGTAACTCAACAAGACACTGACTATTGCCTATTATATTAATGGCAATTAAGGTTCTCCCCCCTTCTGACTTGACTCTGAATATTTATTAAAGGAACAGAGATTATCTGTGTATTTATTGTAAGCACTTTTGAGCACTTCTGCATCATTATGCTTAAGTTCAGGAATACTTATGCTGATTTGAGAGTGAGAGAGAGAGAGCTAAGATAATGCAGAAATCACCTCATTTTACTGATCATACAGAAAAACTATGACTGAATGTTGAATTTATGGCTTAATCTTATTAGCATCACTGGGAACATTCTGGCATAAGTGACGTGAGAGTCATAGGCCAGACTTGTTTCTATTTTCAGTTTTATCAAGGTTTTCAAGATGTTGTAATGAAATGACCTTCTTTCCCTCGGACCCAGTCTTTAACACTCACTGAAACAAATGCTTTTGTCAGGACCACAGGGCCAAACTTCTGGAATTTGTTTTTGTTCCTTAAAATATTTCTGTTGTATTGGAATAACATTTGCATGGGCATAACCTTTCAGTATTGCTGTCTTTTGAAGCCTTTTGTTCTCTTCGTTACCAGTAAGCTAAACTTTGGGCTTTGATCCTACAGGTCAAAGGGCTAAAGAGATCATAAGTGAAGCTCGTCAGAGTCTGGCAAAAATGGTAGGAGGACAGCACCAGGACATCATCTTTACTTCTGGTGGGACAGAGGTGAGATGGAGAAGTGGCAAAAAGAGTAGTCCAGAACATACAAGTACTTTTTTTCTGAGCCAGTATGGTCTACACACTGTGGTTAGGGCACTGGGCTGTGACTTGGGAGACCAGTGTGCAGATCCTCATTCTGTCTGAAACTTCCTGGATGACCTTAGTTAAATCATTCTTAGCCCAGTCATTCTTTTAGCTTAACCTACCTCACAATGTTGTTGTAAGAATAAAATGGATGTCACTTTGAGCCTCCTTAGAGGAAAGGTAGAATGAAAAGAAAAATATAACAGACTTTATTTGTAGTTCCAGGTTAGTCTGAAAAAAATTCAGTCAGAGCAAAAGAAAAGTTAGGCTTCTTGTGCAGAACAAGTCTTGTTTTTATTTAAAACAGGCAAGGCATGATTGATTGATTGATTCTTTCAGAGGATAACTGTGTTGGTCTGCAGTAGAACAGCTAGATTCAAGTTCAGTAGCACCTTTGAGCACCTTATAGATTGATTTTGTTACACAACATTATTATAGATCTGCCTCTGAGACTGAACCGAGAGTTCACTTGATTTATAGACTAGTATATTGCCGTGCATTGCCCTCCAAGGACTACATTTTCAAAACTGGATTTGAAGTAACCAATAGGTGACAATAGGATTTGTATGCTATCCTTTTCTGCAGGCAAACAACTTGGTGATCCACACTGCAGTGAAGTATTTTAGAGAAGGCAACAAGCAGAGGCATGATGGGCTAAGAGATCAAAAGAAAACTCAGGGGACATATCCACATTTAATTCTGTCTTGCATTGAACATGACTCAGTCCGCCTCCCTGTGGAGCACTTGGTGAAAGAACATGAGGCTGGTGAGTATCAGCCATTGTAGAAGATGGTCAGGGATCACTGATTAATTTTGCTTCCTACCCATCCTCTTATTTTGAATTTCTGTTGGCCAGCAGTTGTGGTTTTACAGTTCTCAAAGTGAGGTACAAATTGAAATAAGACTGTGGTAAAATAATAAAAGCAAGCAAGATAAACATATTAAGAGAGATGCCTAACTAAAGCTTCAGCTTCCCAAAATGACACAGACACATTAAACATGAGAGGAAAGAGCAGTCTTTGAGTCCTCTTGAAATGGCCAGTGTCCAGGATCTTTTGCAGTATGACTGGTGATTGATTTCATTGTTCCTGAGTGGACACCAATTGAGTCCAAGACTGGATCACTAAATGATTCTCAGGAGGGTGGATGTGGAAGAAGGTACACCTTCAGATATCTCAAACAAAGATAGAAAAGGGCATAATAAGCTATGGCGATATCATCCTCTTCCCTCTCTCACATGCAGGATTTTCCCTTCTGTCTTCTTTCACGCTGAGCAGCTCCTATATCTAGTTTCTTTTTATTTGTTTATTTATGGCCACCCAGTCACTTTATTATATATATATGTATGTATGCATACGCACACACTCTCTCTCTCTCTCTCTCTCTCTCTCTCTCACACACACACACACACACATATTTTATGTGTGTGTGTGTATATATATATATATGCTGGCCCAGCCCAAGGAACTGAGGGAAGAGACAAAATCACCTTCTTCTATTCTGCTTTTGAAAGGCTTTTGAAAGTTCAAAATAAAATGTTTTATTTAACTTAGTGGAGAAAAGGTCAGGTGTCAGGTATCAGATGTAGGATGTATGATGTGAACAGATAATAAAACTGAGGTAACTTTGTATTCACACAAACACCAGATAATTTGTTGCCAACAAGTAAGTGTTTTCGCTATTCATCAAGGTCTTTAAAACTTTGAGGAGAGAAGCTTTCTTTTTATTTTCTGCTTAAAAGCTCAAGCATAGGTTTCTTAGTTTCACCAACATATTTATTTACTTTACTTTATTATTCTTATGAATCACCCACCCTGCAAGCAGGCTCTGGGTGATTTACAGCCTTGTAAAACATTTAAAAATACAATTAATGCATAATTAAAAACACCAACAAACAGTAAATTAAACCGATCCAAGATGGCAGTACAATTCCTCCTTTGCCGGCCACATCACTGTCCTGCACGGCAGGGGACGGCAGGGTATATGGGGGCCATAGAAAGAAAGAGAGGGTGCCAGTCTCAATCTTCCATTGCTGCCCTCAACTAAAAGCCTGGTGGAAAATTTCTGCCATGCAGTTTAGAGGGCAGGAACACACAACCAAGTTCCCAAAATTCTTCTTTATACACAGACCAGGGATCACTTCTCTTCTCTAGAAACTATTTCCCTTCTTAACTGGGCAGGGATTACTTCTCTTTACTAGAAGCTATTTCCCTTTTTCAGCTTGAATAAGGATCCTCCTTGATCCACTCACTCTCTTAGCCTCCTTCCCAGTCCACAGTCAGATCTTAACTGTCTCTTCTTCAACTGTCAGTTCCCAACAGTCATTCCTTAACTGACTCTCTCAACAGAATTCCGTTCAAACAACCGGTCACTCAAAGGTTCTCAGACTCTGTTAGATATTAACTATTGACAGTCCATCACCTAAGCACACGAACATTAATTTACCATCATGCTGCTTTTAAAGGAATATATCCATTACAGATCTTCAGAATCTGCTCCCAGAAGTACTATAATTGTACACAAATGCATTGAGCTATGGCATTAACTTGTTTGAACCCTGCTTTGCAGAAGCCACTTTTGTCCCAGTGTCCAAAGTAACTGGGCAGGTGGAAGTAGATGATGTCATTGCAGCAGTCCGTCCAACCACATGCCTGGTTTCTATCATGCTGGCCAATAACGAGACCGGCGTTGTCATGGTGAGTTGCTCCTTTAGTTAGTATTGCCCACATGTTCAAGTTAAAAGGATTCAGCTTTATCTGACAAAATAATTTAGTGAGCAGTCCTAATCACATCCACTCAGAATCCTCAGGTTATTCAAATGGGGCTTATTCCCAAAAATACCTTTTAAAATGGAACCATTAATATCAAATATACGTTGGAGAAATTTCAATGGTCTTTCTTCTACCTTTCTCATTTTTCCTCTGCATTAACTGTCCCCCCCCCCTCAATATTCCTTTTCATGCTATGGTGTTAACAAGTCATGTATCCTGCAATCTTTCAGTCAGTCTTATGTTCGTTTTTCGATAGCTAAATGTGTTAAAAGTATGCACACAAAATAAAAGAGAAACTATCAGAAAAACAAAGTAGTAGGCAAAGTATCTGATCAGCATCAAAATAAAGAGCCCTAAATGTCCTCAAGAATTAGTTCTAATTTTATTAGGGATCAGGATGAAAACTGAAAGTTGAAATAGACACTTTGCCTCAGGATAACGAAGCTATACTGTGCAAAGCAGCCCCATGTGATCACATGTCCATGTAAGATATTCTATAGTGGCTTCAAATACCTAGCCTGTAGGGCAGTAAGTAGCATTTTTCTCAGAGTGAAGCCCCCCTGACCTCAGACTGTGTTTGTTTTCTCATCAGCCCATCTCAGAACTCAGTCAGCAGATTCAAGCTCTCAACCAGAGGAGAGTGGCATCTAGTTTGCCACGAATCTTGGTACACACAGACGCAGCCCAGATGATTGGAAAGGGCCAAGTGGACGTGCAGGATCTGGGCGTGGATTACCTCAGCATTGTGGGGCACAAGGTATGGCTGTCCTCTCCTTAGACGACTCTGTATATTGTGCAAGAGATGGCCATACATGTAAGTCAGCCATGATCATCCTATTACTTACTGAGGTGGGAGCTTGTTCTCTACCCTATGGGAACTGTGCTGGCAGTGCCTTCCCTTTTGCAGGTAGAATGTTTTGCGTTTTTAGGCACTCATTTTAACTGCAAACTTGATGGATCAATAGGGCAGTGAAAAGAGGCCATTGCAGGCAAGGCAGAAAGTTCTGCATGTTCAGAGATTTCCCCAAATATGCAGGAAAATATTAGTTTGTAAATTTTAAAAAGACAACATGCATGTCCATGGCCCGGTGAACTTGATCATTTTGCCTCAAAGAAGAACAGGAGTTTGCGGGCAGCTAAACATCAGTAGAAAAATAAGGAAACCAAAGTAATAGTGATGGTGGGAATTGTATGAGGTGTGCATCTTCCAACCATGATTCCCATCCCCATTCTTGAATGCTGTCAAATTTCATGGCCTATAAAGCCTTGAAAAGTAAGAGTTTAGAGGAAGCGGATTAATTAAAATTGGGGAAGAACAAATGTCCTCCAGCCATAATTAACATTTCTCCCTGTCAAGAACCCTTTCAGCTGTAAAATGAACAGAGTCCCTATCAGTGTATTGTAACCTCAAATGGGGTGGGGTGAAAAGAGAGTTAGGAGATGTACACCATGAGGCATGCACCTCCTGAGCCCAATTCCTGCTCCAAACTCCCCCATTGTGGGGAAGGAAAAAAGGAGGTAAAAATGCCCCTCTCTTATCTGTATTACCCAGGTTTGGGGTTTGATGCAGAGATTGCTTTTAGGATTTGTTCCGCAGGAACCTTTTCATGTGCACTCATGCTGCTGTGCTGTGGGTGAGAGAATTTTCAGTTTGCTTATCCCAGCTTCTTTTACCTCATAATCTTGTGGCATACCTGGAAGCGCACAAGAACATATTTAGAGTCCAGTGGTACCTTTAAGACCAACAAAGTTTTATTTAAGGTATGAGCTTTTGTGTGCACACATACTTTTTCACCACAATTAAAGATTAATTCATTTGTGTTTAATGTATATAAGAATTTCCCCACTAGATGGTGCTGAATGTTCACTGTGTTGACGCATGACATGGCCGGCCATACAATGTTCCATTACAGCTTTTCCAGATTCTCTGCCAGGAGTCATCTGAGAGTTTTGGTAAAACTGAGAATGTAATTATTAAACTAATTGTGGCATCCAAAAATATGTTTAGTGTGTGGATTTAAACACGCAAACGTATTGACAACAGGTGGAGGAAATATGTGGACCTGTCCATTATACAAAGTACATAGAGGCCCTAAGAAAGTAAAAAGTGGTCAGTGGCACTGTCTGTAGGATCCATCTGTACTTTTCTCTTTGTTTTCGTTCAGCGGCAACTAAGGCCATTCATTTGTCCCTATTGCTTTGGGTCCCATCCCCCCCCTTTTCCACATGTGTTTTGCTCCCTCTGGGATTAAGAGAGAGAGCAAAACACATGGGGGGAAGCCCTGAAGCAATAGGGACAAACGGGTGACAAAAATGACAGTGCAGAAGTGGCCTAAGCCCCCCCCCCCCCCCCCGGCATTAATTTTCACTTCTCCACTCTGGTTGAGAGCTTGTTTTATGACCCATGTTAGTTCTACTTTTCTTTGTTCTTCTCTCTCATGTTAGGATCACTACTTAGTTCTTGTCTGGGGTCCCAAGCAGTGTTCCCTGTAAGCTTAGTTAGTGTGAGCTAGCTCACCATTTTTTAGCCTCCAGCTCACACATTTTTGCCTTAGCTCAGGAAGGATGGCTCCAGAGCAAGCTAATTTATGCAGTAGCCAAATTGCGCACTCACAACTTTAATGCCAGTAGCTCACAAAGTAGAATTTTTGCTCACAAGACTCCACGGCTTAGAGGGAGTACTTATCTTTGTAATTTATTGTTGCAGTTTTATGGCCCACGGATTGGAGCTCTGTATGTGCGAGGACTCAGTATTGCAACCCCTCTCCATCCCATGCTGTTTGGAGGTGGACAGGAATGCAATTTTCGTCCTGGGTAAGATGGCTGAAGGATGGGTGGGCCTAAAGCCATTGAAAGGCTGGTACTAAAATCTATGAGCAAAGTATCCCCAATTTTCTATTGAGATTGAGGAGCTGCAAGATAAGGCAGTAAAAAGGAAACATGTTAATCTCTTCAAAGATATTTTCTTGCAAGCCTCATGTTTGTACACTGAATATACATAGGCAAATAATTGAAAGGCTCATCCCTTGGAAAATTGGTATTGCTTAGCTCATTAGCCACATTCTGCACAGTACAGAGAGTTTTAGGATATGCAGGTGGGTAGTATGCCCAGTTTGTTCAGAAAGCTATTGCTCATTGGATGTGTATGTAGCCTCCTTATTTGTAGCAGTATGTGGTGAAGGACATTTTGTAATTTTTTAAGGTTGCCATAGATCCTAAACAGTTCTCTACTGGTTTTTAGAGCTGGTTTAGAGAAGATTCCCTCTTTTATTGCCAATATCAGAATTTTTTGTTTAACAAAAACAGGCTTCTTTTCCCACAGAGTAACTTACTCCAACATCTTCAGTGTTTGAATTAGGGCAACTGTCCAGATAGGTATAGTACCTGTGCTGCATGCATTGTGCTGTAAAAATCTTTACACTCTCTGCTTTTGTCTGTTCTAGGACTGAGAATACACCCATGATTGCTGGTCTTGGTAAGGTGAGCTAATCAGTAATAATAAGATGGGTATAGATTAAACGCTCATGTGATCTTTGTTGCACAGCTTGCTCTGATGTATTGTATTCCTTCACTATAAAGGAGAAGCAAGCATATCTTCTTGTAGCGAAACAAGGTTCAAACTTAGACCCAGACCGATTTCGCACAAGCCGCTGCTCTGCCCCCGCTCTTCCCTTCCCCTCAATTGCATGCGTCAATTTCCCACTGTCTGCCGTGCAGCCACATTTTGACACACAGCTTTGCCTGATTTCCCCCGTGTCTTCTAGATCCTCAAAAAACAGGATCGAGAAGACACGGGGGAAATCGGGCAAAGCTGCGGGGTGTTGCTGTCATAATTACTTAAAGCCTGAAGGAACACAACATAATCCAAGTTAGCTGGGATTTCTCCCTAGTAGTGGCTGTGCTCTCATGCCAAAGTAAGGGCAGAGTTTTATGTTGTGTTGTTTTGGCTGACATGTGGAGCAAGAGCTCCCAGTGAGCATTACTTGCATGCCCATACCGTGCAGAGCAGTGATGGGGAAAATGGCTTATAGCATACTCAAGTGGTTTCCCTGCATTTGAGGGTCCAGTTGTTGAGGGTTGGATGAAAGATCAGGGGCTGTGATTCTAGGAGCCTTGTTGAGAGCAACTGGAGAAACTATGCAATATCTGCAAGCAACTTTTCAGGAACAAGATGGGGATACCACACTGGCTGGCAATTATATGGGTGGAGGGGAACAGTGTTTTAAGCAGCTCAGTGCTGTGCAGTGCCTTATAAGAATATGTGCAGATTTCCTTGCCTTTGAAGGTGCAACACAGAGGTAGGGGAACTGGGCTTTCTTTCAGCTGATGGTTCACTTGGAGGTGAACAGGAGTGTGCTCATGCAGAAATCTGCTGTGTAGGTTTTCCACCATCCCTGACAAACCACTCTGTTAGATCAACATAGGGACAGGCATTTCAGAGAAGACCTGTGAGGATTCCATTCAGATAGGTTAACAGTGCTCCCCTGCCTGCTCCAGCACTACATCTGGTAACTGATAACTTGCTTTATTTTCTATCTGTTTGGACATTCTAGGGACATATCATTTTCCTATTTTTTTAAATCAAGCTTACTGCGCCAAGGAAACATTTATAGTTTTTCTTTTCCAGGCAGCAGAACTGGTGAACAAACACTGTGAAGCGTATGAGGCTCACATGAGGACAATCCGGGATTACCTGGAAGAGAGGCTTGAAGTGAGCATACTTATGTGCCTCAATTTTCAGCCTTTGTGTGGCGAAAGGAGATGGTTTCAGGAAAACTATGTTATGCTAGTTATTTATTTAGATGTTTATAACTGGCTTTTCTCCCCAATGGGGTCTTAGAGCATCTTACAACATCGTTCTTCTCATAACAACCACCCTGTGATGTAGGTTAATCTGGCCCAAGTTCCATGCGAGAGTGGGGATTCGAACCTGGGTCTCTCAGCTCCTTTTTCAACAGTCTGATCATTGTACCTCTCTGGAGTGTCTTTACACCCTATTAGGAGAGACTGAGAAAGTTGGATTCAGATGGGGAGACAGACAACTTTGCAGAGAAGTGGAAATAGAAGTGGGCACCAGGATCCTCTGTTTCCCTGTCACCACCACCATGAATGCAGAGGCATTTGCATTGGCCACAGAGTGCTCACATAAGAGCTTCATGTGTACTTTTCTCTGTTTGCTACCATTTCCCTGACTGACCCCCCCCCCCAACATATCACCAGTGGGTTTCTTTTATTTAAAATATGGTAACTACTGTTGTACTATTACATTATAACAATTTATTGCCACAATCTATTCACTCGTTTGAATTCCCAGTTTTCATTTTCAAAAGTCTCTAGCCCTTTTCATTGTTGAGAGAACCTTTCTTCTTGTATCTCCACAATGAAAAGGGCTAGAGACTTTTAAAAAACTGAAAGCTGGGAATTCTGAGAGGATAGTAGAGTATGGTGATACATGGATATTGTGCAATAGCAGAATAGTAGTTACCACTTTTAAAAGCCCTCCGATGACATGGAGGAACATGATGGCCACAGGAAGCAAGAAACATGGTGCCAGTGAGGGTGCGACCTTCTAAAATGTACATCTTCCCATCCAGACAGCTTGCTAAGGCACTTGGGCAACATTTTGGAAAAATCGTACCAAAGCAGATTAGAAAAAGAACATTGTGAGGATGGGGGAAGTATGGAGAGTGGATGAGGCAGAGAAAAATCTGTGTATGGATACAGCCATATACTGAAAGAGTTGGGGTGGGAAGGACAGCAAATGTGAGTGCTTTTGTTTACTTTATTGGGGCAGATGCAAGTGGTGGAAAGCTACTGGGATAATTTCCTGAACATGCTGACTTCATCAGGCCTCTTGCTGATAAAATGCTGTTTCTTTAATGATCATTTTGGTCTATAGTAGCTAGAAGGGATAGGCACAAACAGCTCATGAATCTAAATTCATGACAAACTGGGCCCAGTTTGTGATTTGCAAACCGAGGTTCATGCCATCCCGCCACCACAAACCTCCCACAACCCTCCCAGGTGGCTTTGGGAGGTTCCTGCGGTTCGTGTTGGCAGACACGCTGGCACCAGCAGCGGGGCTTGGAGAAGGCATTTAAAGAGACTGCAGTCTCTTTAAATGCCTTCTCCAAGCTGCACCATTATGGTGGTGCTTCTCAGTGAGTGAACTCAGAAGGCATGGTGGAAATGGCTTATAGCAAACTCAAGCAGTTTCCCAGTATTTGAGGGTCCAGTTGCTGTGATTCTAGGAGCATTGCTGAGAGGAACTGGAGAAACTATGCAATATCTGCAAGCAACTTTTCAGGAACAAGATGGGGATACCACACTGGCTGGCAATTATATGGGTGGAGGGGAACAGTGTTTTAAGCAGCTCAGTGCTGTGCAGTGCCTTATAAGAATATGTGCAGATTTCCTTGCCTCTGAAGGTGCAACACAGAGGTAGGGGAACTGGGCTTTCTTTCAGCTGATGGTTCACTTGGAGGTGAACAGGAGTGTGCTCATGCAGAAATCTGCTGTGTAGGTTTTCCACCATCCCTGACAAACCACTCTGTTAGATCAACATAGGGACAGGCATTTCAGAGAAGACCTGTGAGGATTCCATTCAGATAGGTTAACAGTGCTCTCCTTCCTGCTCCAGCACTACATCTGGTAACTGATAACTTGCTTTATTTTCTATCTGTTTGGACATTCTAGGGACATATTATTCTCCTATTTTGGGGCTTTATTTTCTATCTGTTATTTTCTATCATGCCTTCTGAGTTCACTTGTGAGTTGCGTTGCCACCATGGACTTTTGCAAGTTGTGTGGCATGTGAGTGGCATCCAAGTGGCAAGGTTGCCTGGAAGTGGTGAACTGAAAGCTGTGCTGTATCACAAACCATTAACCGGTTCATTAAGCAGGAAGGTTTGTGGAGATTCATGATTCGCGAGACCCCACAAACCATGAACCTCAATTTTTCCTGGTTTGTGTCCATCCCTAGTAGCTAGCACAACATAGCCATAACATGGGAGTAGCCTTTGCTCATGTGCCAGCAAGATTCATGCTCAAAATAAATAACTCACAGCCAAAATAATTGCTGTATCACAAGACTTGCACCGAAAATAATTAAATCTGGGTTGGGTGTGGAAATCAGTAATTAAAGACATGTTAAAGGCTTGCTTTTAATATTTCAGGCTGTGTTCGAAGAACAAGGAATCCATTTCAACTGTCGACTGGAAGGCTCTAGGCGACTTTGCAACACCAGTAATTTTTCTGTACTGGGTTCAGGATTACAAGGTAACCCACTATGGCTCTAAACTTGCACCACAGGAGGTGTAATCCATGCCCAACGCAACATGGATGTTAGTTTTGCTTGTACAGTCCAAGGCTGCACTGCTGTTCCACTAGTCTTTCTGTTTGGGCTAAACTACACGATACATTTTTAAATTTTAATTTGGGGCAACTAATTCCCCTGAGGGGTATTTCATCTTGGGCAAAAGATGGGGGTGGCAGGAGCTCCCACACACACACCACAGACAAACAAAGTTCCCTGCAGCTGCTCAGTGGTTGGAGGAAAGTAAATCTGGTCTGTGGACCCCAGCCCCAACTTATTAAAATGTATTGTGTAATTTGGCCATCTTATCTACCTGAAGCAGGATGCTTACTCTGTTATCTAAAAGAGTGTTCATCTCCTAGAAGAATACTGAGAAGCTTAAATGAATATAAGGTTTTATAAATGCATAAAGATAAAAGTGTGAACTTCTTGCCTGAAACAACAGAATATAACTTTCAAGCTTAGATTATGAGCTTCAGCGTTTTAAATTTCTTAGTATGAATTCTAATTTTTTTGGGGGGGGGGGACATACTGATTCCATGTAACCTGACTTATGCATTAAAGTCCAACTTTTTCTTACATTTTAATTTGCATTTGACAGTTGTAAAAGTATGATATCAGCTGAACTTTTAATATGTGCATTTCTTACTTTCACACCAGTAAGAAGGCAGTCCTGGCAAAGTGTAGGTGAGATGCTGTGCTGGGGAGGTTGGCTTGGTTATGTATCTTGGCTGCTGGCACAGAGGTTGTTGAACTGTGGGTTGTTCAAACACCAGAGTCCTTGTATCTCTTATGAGATGACTGAAAATCTCTGCCTTGACTTCTCTGCAGGTCGATTGGTGCTGTCTCGGTGCAAGACTCTCCTTGCCAGTGTTGGTGCTGCATGCCACTCTGAGAAGGGTGACCAGTAAGGAACCATGTTGGTGAAACTGGGTATATTGTGTTGGAGGAAAGAAGGCCAAGACCTAAGGGAATAGGATACAGCAACTTTGAAGGCAATTACTCAGTTTAGGATTGCAGTCTTAGATTCATACACTGCCTAAATGCTGTTGAGAGTATCCTGAAAACAGCAACAGTACAATACTGTTGTATTAGGATTGGCCGTATTATCACAAAGCTCTGGATGCTTGCACTCTGCTGGCTCACCTGGGCTCAGTTTCTGAGTAGCATGAGGAAAAAACATTGTGACAGTAACCCCCTCACCCCTTAGATCCCTCCTATCACCACAAAATTTGTATAGTTCTGTTTGGAAAAAATATTTCTCATTACAAGACTAGAAATATACTGCCAGAGTCAGCTCATATCAACTTCTACATTCCCTCACACAATCTCCAAGACAGGAATGAGCAACACATGAAGGAATACTAGGAGAGGGAATTGCTGCCATTGTATTTCTGTCTTACATTATTACCAGCAGTCAGGGAGCAGAACTCACTGTATAAGTGAGGCAAGTCTACTTGGAAGTAGGGGTGTACATTTGGATACACCCGAGCCAAAAATATACCCCAAAATACCTTATCAGTAATTTTCAGGTATATTTTGGTAACCCAAAGATATCCAAGATTTTTTTTGAAAACTGAAACAAAATCTCAGAAATAATTTATGTATATTTGGGATTTTCTGTGAAGTTTGGGAGCCAGCATTGCAGGCTCCCGGGGAATGTTTTTTCTTTTCTTTTTTGTTTCTGTGTTCCATGTTTCTATGGGTTTTTCCCCTGCTCTTGTCAGTTTCAAACTAGTTAGTTTAAAGAGGCCCCTGCCTTTTCAGGGTTCCTTTGTGTTCCCTTCCCACTTTCTTGCACTGAGCTTGCAAAATCCCCCCCAGCTTGGATTTGCTGTGACTCTGTGCTTTGAGATCAGTCCTTTATAGCTTTCAATGCCAGTGACACTGGGTTCTGCTGGGCATTTTGCACATTGTAACTAGTTGTGCTGAGCTTGCAAAATCCTCCCCCTCCCCTAGCTTGGATTTTTTGTGGCTCTCTGCTTTGAGATCAGTACTTTTAAGCTTGCATTGCCACAGTGGCGCTGGGTTCTGCTGAGCATTCTGTACACTGAACTGGTTCTGCTGGGCTTCAACCCTTTTTTGCTTGGATTGCAATTCTGTGCTTCACATCAGTTTGTTGAGCTGGCATTGCCAGAATGGCACTGGGTTCTGCTGGGCACTAGTACATTGCACTGGTTCTCCTTGGCTTGCAAAAATGTCCCCCACCTTCAGTTTTTACTGGAGAGATTCTTTGGGACTTTGATTCTGTTGTGCTGGGCTTCTGTTGCCTTTGGGGGTTTTGCTATTTTTTTCTCCATTGTTTGCAATGGAGACACCATCTTTGTGGACCCATAGAATTAGAATCCCTGGTCCAATATTATTTTGAAACTTGAGAAGAAGCACCAGCAGCTATGCTGCAAATTTGGTGCCTCTACCTCAAAAAACAGCCCCTCCAGGCACTTGGATAGATTCCTCATTGACTGTAATGATCCCCATAGGGTATAATGGAGCTGAAAAAAAATTAGGATTCCTGAAAAATCCCAAATTTGAATACTATACTGGTATTGGAATTCAGGAATTCTGGGAATACTGATATTTTTCGGGTCCAATATATCCGAATCAGAAAATTATTGATTTCTTTTTTTGTGCACAGCTCTACTCGGAAGTATGTCCTATTTTATTCATTGGGTCTTACTTTCAGGAAAACGTACTTAGAGTTGCAGCCTTAGTTTCATAAGCTGGCTAATGCTGCGTGTATCCAGAAAGCAGCAACAGTGTAATCCTGTTGTATTGGAACCAACCAGATTGTCACAAAAAAGTGAACGGGCTTTTGAATTGCTCAAAACTCTTCATTAGAGTTACCATCAGAATAGATGTTTGGTTTCAAAGTGAAGTAGGGTTGAGAGAAAAAGATGTTTCAGGTCATGATGGTATGCCCCAAACCTGCGTTTTGTAAATTACTTGGAAATGGAGACTGGGAGGCGTTGCATATTTAGATCATTATTACATGATGATAAGTACAAAACAGATTTTGATCTATTGGAAGAATAAAAGCCAACAATTCATCAGAACCCCAGTGGTAGACAGAGTGTTTGCCTTGTGTTTCTGGGTGAAGAACTGGTTTATACAAACTGTTCTTACTCTTCCTGAATACTCACAGAAGAGCTGCTTTTAGCTGTCTTCTGGGACTTGAAGCAGATACTTAAGACTGGCCAGTGAATCAGATGATCAGATAAATACCTAGGATTAGACTGTCGTAAAGTGCTTTCACTTTGAATAGAGGCTGTAGTGTAGTGTGACAGATCAAGTGTCCCAGCAGTGACTTGTTCCCCTGCAGTTGTGGGCTGCTTATCACAAACAGTGGGACAAGAAGGGAGAAACATGAACGTCCATCCCCTGGCCTTGTGTATATGGCCTCGGCAGATTTTCCTTGAACGTTTAGATTCCAATATTACGTATGACTGTAATGGAGTAATTTAAAAAAAAAATCCCATTGAGCACATAGACGTGGCAAGTCTGTTACCTGGGTAACTCTGGAGCCAGATCTGTAATCATGACCTAACAGGAATTTAGGCCTTCTGCTCAAAGGTCTGTCCCAGAAAAAGTATGTGTGTACTATTTTTTGTGAGTACACAGCAGTCAATCCCCAGAATGGCAAACACTAAGTCAGAATTGATACTGTATTGATTGATTGATACTACTACAGTATATGTGAAAGAAAAATGTAACTCATTGTTTAAAATGGACGCCCTGAGCTATGCTGCTCCAAGCAGAGTGGGCTGCAGTCTTTTCCAGAAGACTTTGCCAGTAAGGAGGCAGGTTTCTTCAGGGCTGTGACAGTTCGTGTTTGTGGGCATTTATTGAGCAGAAAGGTCTTATGAGTAATATTTACAGAGGACCATTAAGATGCTTAATGCGGCCTCGGGTGTGAGGCTGCTTCAGCTACACAGGGAGCTTATTGTTAGCAGCGGATTGGTTTTGTTCTAGAAAAAAGCCATTGTATTCCTCCCAGAATAAGGGAGTAAAAGGAAAATAAGAGCAATTTCTCCCAATTCACAGGTGAAATAGATCTTATACCAAAGGTGTCATAAGGAAAGTAGAGGAGAGTGTCTCAGTAGCTCATGGCAGTCGCTCATCTTCCTCTGTATTTGATCTAGATGGTGGCCTACACTGGATGCTTTTCAGACTGTGTGAAAGGCAGGGAATTTGAGGAGGGATCAGTCCCATGGTGGGCAGGAGGTCCTGAGCTAAACTGGACAAAGCAGCCTTGGCTCAGATGCTGAAGCCTAGAATTCTTCAGTACCAGGCCAGAGGCCACCTCTGTCAGCTCAGTCATGGCACTTAAGGGTGACCTGGGTGGACAGTGTAGAGGTAGAAGCCCCAAACCGTCCTTGGAACCCAACGCAAGGTACACTGAAACAATGTTAGAACTCTTTGTACCAAGAAGTTGTAGAAAGGGAAGGTATCACAGAACATTATGACAACCCCGCTCACTTCCTTGTCCCCCAGTTCAGGGGTGATGAAGGACTGCGTTCCCAGTTTTGGTTAACTGAGACAAGAACACACTTTCAAGCTCATCCAGACTGGTCTCTGTCATGCAAACCAAGCCAACCTTTTCCGCCACCAGTACATGATATAAGAAGGAAATTATATTTCTCATAAATCTGGCATTGCACAAGATCGAAGTGAGGGGTTCATTGAGAGCCTGCCCCATCCAAACTGGGTATAGACTGGATGTACAGCAGACTCCCAAACATCTCATTGTTGGTCTCTCACCAAAAACATTCCTTCCACTGGCAGACCTTCCTAACCTGCTTAGCACTTCATTGCAATTAAGGGCCATAATGGTTTAACTGGAAAGCCGACAGTAGCCAAAAATACAATGCAAGCTTCAACACCCATGTACAATACAAACTTCAAACCCACAGCAATACAAACTTCAATGCCATCACATACCCTCCACTCCATTGCAGGACGAAATAAGAGGATAGGCACCACCTTGCCGGGGGGGGGGGGTGCTAGGAGGGCTGATATGAGCTTCCTGTGGCCTGGTGGGCAGTGAGGTCCAGCCCTGTTTGGGGAGTGCTGAAGAAATTAATGAGATGTTCAGATCTACATGTTCAGGACTGAGATGCAGGTCATCTGCTTTTCAGACATGTAATTTTCTGTGGGCTTTTCATGTACATTTCTCAGGTCTACTGTTTCTCTTTAAGACACAGGGCAACAACAACATCAAAAGAGTTAAATCTGGCTTTCATTGTTTTGTTTTCCAGGCCATCCTCAATCCTGCTTAGCTGTGGAATTCCTTCCCATGTGGCACAGAATGCCCTGCGCCTCAGTGTGGGGCGTGATACCAGCAAAGAAGATGTGGACCTTGTTGTGGAAGATCTGAAGCAGGCTGTGGCTCAGCTGCGATAGGTCTGATTCTCACAGGGCCAAACCACATGAGAGGCGGGGAGTTTTGTCAGTGAATTTTTTGGTATTTCTTTTTCTTCTATAAAGCAGGAGCATGGAGCCCCAATTGGATCATGGCACCATGGGGCGCATAGGCGTCAACTGCAGGGGGGCTGGGGAGCTGGAGCCCCCCCCCCCGAACATTTCCAGGAGGTGCTGAGGCTCCACTGGAGACAATGGACTGTGATGTCTCTGGCCCAGCCCCAGCCCCACCTCCCTCCCCGGGAAATTGGAAAGTCTACGCCCTTGATGGGGAGAGGACACCATAATCTCAATCCACATCGGGGCCCTAAGTGCCTGCTTTGTAAAAGGGGGAGAACCCATCTGAAAACTCACTCATAAGAATTCCCAAATTCTTATGTAGGTTGGCTCCTGGTTACCTAGGGGGAGAAGGCTTTGCTCACAGGAACCAGTAAGTGAGCTTACCCAGTCTCCGTTTCCCATTGCTGACATTGGACAGAACTGAGGGCTAGTGACATCCTTGTCTATCCCTTATCATTGGAATTGTGCAGAATCACTACTAATGATTCCTGAACCTTTGAGTACAGTAGGCCATTCTATGTAGTGATGAAAGTTGCACTAGCATTAGAAATAAGTGTTCACGGGAACAGAGCCTTTACATGGAGGACAGCCTGCCTAAGATGCTTCTAGCTGGGTGGATGGGTGGGACTCCGGTAGGATGTTTAGATCTGTGCTTGAACTTGGAATGGCATTTTAGATTATTGAGGTCTCAGGGTGGGTTCAGGGAAAGCATCTGAACATTCCAGTTCCAACTGTACGCACAGGAGAAACCCCAAACATGGAATCATCATGGAACAGTATTTTTATTTTTGCTGCTTTCTCACTGCTAGCCTTCTAGATTGCTGCTTGCCTGGAGTGAAAATCAGTTGCCCTCCCTGCTGGTCATTCAAGGGTCATGCAGATTGCCTTTGGCACAGCAGCAGCAGGCCTGCTTGTGTAGCTGCCATAGTTAGTCCACTGTGTTTAGAAAGACACAAAATCCTGTCACAGAACTAAAGAGCAGAGACCTGTTGTACCCCATCACTGTGCTTAGCACACAGCCAAGGAATGAAGGCTGCAGAGGTACGTTTCTTTCTTACTCTTTCCCCATCCAACCTAGTTTTAAAGGGCTACCCTCTCTTTCATGAATGCAAGCCCCACAAGCGGTCTGAACCAGCAATTGCTAGCTATTGCTGCTGCTTGTTCTGGTTACCAAAAAGCAGGATTCTTGTTACTGCTGTCACCTCCCTAATGAGAGAAGCTTTTCCCATGAAAAGTCCCTGCTGCTTGTTGTAAATGGCGGCAGACTCCAGTGCCAGGATGGGCAACAGCAAGAGATTGAAAATAACCATCACTTCTCATCAGCAAAGAGGAGGCGGCACTGGCATGTTGTGCCAGGCTAACTTACATCCACATCAGGCAAGTGGCAATGATCTGACTAGTGATTGCCTCTCTTTCCTAGTCATAAGAGAGGTCTGTCATGGTTTCTCCCCACAGTGCTTTGTGTGTGTTCAGCTACCATAGCTTGACCCTCTGCTGAACCCAGAGCTGCGTCTTGATGAACGCATGTGGTGCTGGCCCTGACATGGACGTTTCCCCCTCTCAAATCTGGCATTGGCCCTTTAGCTCTAGAAATGAAGGAGATAATGAAGGAAGTTTTACTTTTTAGCATGAAAAAAGGCAATGGAAAAGAGATGGAGGAAGCAGGAATGGAGCAGGGAGAAAGAGTGGCAAGGGAAGATTTGTTCAGGTGTTATATCAAGCATCTGGAATGTTGTAGTTCTGATAGGTATTTAAATTGATTATTTAATCATTATTATTATTATTGAATGAAGGTGCCAAGGATATGTGTGTGTGTGTAGTTGAAATACTGGATGCTTTGTGTAGACAGTGTGAACGATGTAAGTGCAAAATCTGGGTGCACATTCAGACTCAGAAGGAAATGTGTACAGATGCTATATCTCAGTATGCAGGAGGAAGCTTTCCATTCCTAGAGCATCATTGCATTCCCTGAATTTTGTGCACTGGAAGCAAGTAGAACTAATTCCACAGGAAGAAGATGGTTCTTTACAGACTGTCATTGGATATATGGGTTTATTAGGAGTTCAGTTAATTTCTGAAATACAGGAATTTTGCTAGGCCCCCGGTTTGCCAGTGAGTGATGCCAGATGTACCTGAGGATGTGTCACATCTGTAGGAATAAACATCTAACTGCTTGGTTTCTTTCTTGGCACTTGGATAGTATCAGCAATCGTTGTCTTTGAAAAGAAGACTCATCAGGCATAGGAAAACCTCATCTACTGTTGGTGGAGAAAGACTGTTTTGAAGAAGCAACTTCTGGAGACTGGGGGAAGTTAGAACTCCCACATCAGTCTGATATATGTTAAGTTTATTTTAATTTTTATTGAAATCATTTGTGTGTCATGACTGTAGTAGAAGGGATTTGAACAAGATGGTTAAGTAAGGCTTTGAGGAGACCGACATGTATTTAAGCTTCTTTCACTACACCTTTCTGTAGTCAATCCAGTGATGCTGTCAATGAAGATGAAATAAAGAGATTAGAATTGGTTTCCTGATGCTGTTACTACATTGAATGGAAATGCTTCATCACAAGCCACTTGCTAGCCTTTCAGAAAGATAATATTGATAGTTTCAGCTTGTAGCTTGCCTTGTTATAAAGGTAACATTCTAAAACAGATAAAAATTAAAAATCTGAAACACATGAACATATACTAAGTAAAACACAAGCTGTAGCAGTGCCAACCCCAATCCCTTTGCTGTGGTGTTGGTTATTTGCAAAAATGCAGGCTTTAATGTTCAAAAGTAATATCTAACCTAAATACCTGTGCTTAATGTATGATTCCTAGTCTATACCAATTTGCATATGTTGTTAGTAAAGGGAATTAGCACTGACCTGGATGGCTGAGGCTAGCCCAGTCGCATGAGATCTCAGAAGCTAAGCAGTGTTGGCCCTGGTTAGTACTTGGACTGAAGACCACCAAGGAAGTCCAGGGGTTGCTATGCAGAAGCAGGCAATGGCAAACCACCCCATTCATCTCTTTCTGTGAAAACCCTATGGGGTTGCCATGAGTCAGCTGTGACTTGATGGCACTTCCCATCACCTTTTCGTGTTCTCTCTAGTGTGGGTCCCTCAAAGAGAGGCAGATGAGAAGGTGACAGCGGATGTGAATGTACCTTAGCCCCCATCTAGTTGTTTTTAGATCTCTCTGCTCTTATTCATTCTCTTGAATTAGTAAATAATGTTTCCAGTTATTACCTGTCATCACAAGTAGGGAGGCAGGAGTTTAGACTTCTAGTTCCCCGCATAGCTTTTGTAGACTGAGGAAAGTAGCAGTTCCTCTTAACAGCAGAGAGAACAAGGCTCATCTCCAATTTCATGGGCCAAAACCCTTTTGAATTCATTGCAGCTGTGGTAAAGCCACTGTTTGGTTGGCTGCTTGTCAAATGTGGACAGCTGTTTGTGGACTCAGCAGCTGTTATTTCTCTAGCAGAGGTATTCTGCATCAATGGGTTTATGACCATTGCCAGGTCTTCCAGACTTTGGTGGGTCAAGCTTGCTGGCATTCTGGTTTCCTGCAAGGAGTCTGCCTGCTTTGTGGGGCTGTCATTGATTGCAAAGGGTGGTGGCCCATGCCCCACCACTTCTGGTGGCTGGCCCTTTCTGCATCCAAACACACACCTCACCTCAGTTCTCTGTGGCGGTGGTGGAAAGTGCTGTCAAGTTGCAGTCAGCTTATGGCAAGCCCATAAGGTTTTCTTTCTTTCTATAATTTTTTTAATAGCTTTTCTATAAAACTACAACAGAAAATAGGAAGGGGGAACTACAAACTATGGGAGAAAGAAAAGAAGGCCACTAAAAGCCCAAGTGGCAGGGGTAATTTTCAGTGTTACATTGCTTGGTTGAGATTTCACTTACATTTTAGAAAGATGAAGCATAAGAGTTCTGTTTATATACTATTTAGTAAATGGGGCATAATGGAAGGACTGTAGTTCAGGGCCAGTATGTTTAGCGCACACATGTTCCCAACAATGTTTGCCATCTACAGTTAAAAGGATTGTGGACCTCTGTTTGAGGTCTTGGAAAATGGGTTTTATCAGAGAAGACTGGTCCATTTATTTGTATGACAGCTGTATATCATCATACAAACCAAGTGTGTATAGATGGGGGATACACTTTTTAGTCTAAGAGCATCAGACAAAATATATTCTGGGTGGGTTGTTATGTACAAATCCTAAAATAAAAATGGACACTTCTGTAGACTTCAAGCAAGTAACCATGGAGTAGTGGAGTGACCCAGGATTCCTCTTTGTCAAAAAACACCATTTCATTAAAAAAAAATAAAATTGGGAGGTCCTGTTTGCTGGAATTCCCTCTGCTGATTATGTGTTAATATAATTTGCAATGATTTAATTTGAAATACCTACAGATGTAGCAAACATTCCTGGCAATGGGAACAATCCAGTTCTCTTCATATGTTCCCAGTGAAATGCAAAAATTCGCCCTCTTTGACAGTGATGCAGCAGACTGGAATGCTGTGGATGGTGGGGGAGGATTGTTTCAGTCCTAGGATGAGAAGAGTCTCCAGAACCAAAAGTCTTAGCTATTCTAAATGACGTAATGAGGTCTTGTGTAGGAATTTCCCTAGTTCAAAACAGAAATCAGCTATAGAAAGAAAATCAACATCACCATCAGGGAAAAAATACCTGCAGAACCTTCGGTTGACGGCTGTAGTGATTAGGAATTTAAATCTAGCTCTTAATATAGAGAGGAATGGAATAAGTTGTAAAGGTTTATGGGTCATTTGGGAAAATGTATACAAATGAATCAGACACTAATTTCATTTTTTAAAAATGCATCTGAAAGCATTCTTTTTAACAAACAAGTTGGGAGCAGAAAGCTTGCTTTAATTTGCTTCAGTCACTTGGTAGTGAGTTCTGTGAGAGGAAGGAGAGCTAATAAAATTCTGTCTTGGCCAGAACTTGTTGCTGTTCTCTTGCCAGCCATGCAGTCCCCGCTGCACTACATATGCTCCCTGCAGTTCTTTACCAGGTAACCAGAGACATACACCATCTGCCTCGTTCACAAAACAAGAGTCTCTGTGAAAGCAGCAGCTTCCAGTAAAGAAAACAGGAAGGCTCCCGGGGATGGGAGATCACAAGGCTATTAAAGCTGCCAAGGCTGGAGACTTGACTACCTTGGAACAGCTGCACATAGATGGTGCTCTGGGCCAGAATATTACTGATGGTCTAGGAGCTGGCCTGGTCCATCATGCATCACGAGCAGGCAGACTAGAGTGCCTCAAGTTCTTGGTATTGCAAGCAAAGCTTCCCGGGAATCAGAGAGCAAACAATGGTGCGACTCCAGCACATGATGCAGCAGCTGTGGGCAACTTGGCTGAATTGCAGTGGCTGATCAAAGATGGAGGATACAGCATGCAGGTAAGATGGCTGGCATAAATATGATTTCCACAGCGGTGCCCATGGAAAACAGACGCTCATTTGCAGAAAAGGCTACTGGGATTCCCAGCTTGACAAACGTGTACTGTGTTTACCCATGTTGCTGGTTTTGGAGTAGCTCTGTGTTGTAAACAGTGTCAGCAAGCTCTGCCTGCAAATAGCTGTTCAGGCTGCACTGTCATCAGCCCTTGGCCCTCCCCATCCAACAGATACTGTGATACTGCAAATGAGC
This sequence comes from Lepidodactylus listeri, assembly GCA_029233225.1. Taxonomy (NCBI): domain Eukaryota; kingdom Metazoa; phylum Chordata; class Lepidosauria; order Squamata; family Gekkonidae; genus Lepidodactylus; species Lepidodactylus listeri. The sequence goes on along the minus strand of JARCFY010000005.1, from coordinate 57,970,536 downwards.
AAATTGCTCCTTGTTCTGACAAAGGAGCATTGTGTATTTGTAGCAGCGACAGAGTGTGTGTGGGGGGGGGGGAGACAACTTTTATGCAAGCAGCTCTGTTGTGAGTGCAGTGCGCTTTGGGATGGAGCATACATTGCACAACCTGTAAGATCTGTCATTGAATGCTGGACCAGCTAGTGTCATAGACAAAGAACAAATTTTGCTCTCATGAATACTGGCCCAGGAAGATTCACCTGTTGGGACAAAGAAAACACACTCAAAGACATTCATTTGTGTTTATGGGTGGGCTTAACTTGCTCTGTGCCCCTTCATTGAGCATCAAGCCTTCTCTTGTTTTCCCAGCCTCATCTCTTGTCATTACTTGGGCACAATCGAATTCTGGGACTGCCTTTGTCTGCAGACCTCTGTACATGGTGGCAACCAAGATAAAAATAACTTCCAAGCATAATAATGCCAGAAATCATCAGAAAAACTGGTGACCACATAGGATTATTGCTTTCAATTAGAACATTGGTATTAAAAGAGGTTTGGGACTTCTGATCTTGTAGTTGCTGCTGTTTTGTTGGAATATTAATTATCTTCAGGAGACGAATGTACAAGACAAACATAAGAGCATAAAGAGATTTCCTGATTTAGTTGCTTTAATAGTTCTGGTGAGAGGCTGGCCCTCCAAAGACAATATGTTTGAGTAGGCCAGCCCCCTTTGTTTTGTTTTCTAGAGAAGCTGGAACAAAAACAGGAGTTACATGAAGCTATGGTTCTTTCTGCATTGTCCCTTTTGCCCTATTTGCTAGAAGAATTAAAATACAGCACAGTCCCCTTGCTCCACAGGAATGCCTTACATCGTTAGGCTATTTTCCACACAAAACACTTCAGTTTACTACATTTTAAATACATCAACTCCTGTTATATCCTACCATCCCACCACATCATCATCCTGTCATCCCACCAGTAACACGTCCTATCATCTCACCACAAGTAGAGAGTAATGGCACCCCAGTCTGATATCCCAGCAATTACTGGTGGTGGCATTTGAACTCTCCAGATGGTTGTACTCCACATGGTTATGTGCTCTGTTGTCACTCAGAGATATCCCTGAGAAAGCTTCAAATAGCCGCTGACTGCAGTTAGAAGTCACACAGGCCCTGGGGAGGGTGGGGAAATATTGGTCACTTTATTTATTTATTTAGGGACCGCCTTTCTCCGTACATACCCCAGAGAGCACTACGGTTGCGGTCAGAACATCGACTGTGCGTCCCTGGCCCCAAGGATGCCAAGCTTGCCAGAACGAGGACCAGGGCTTTCTCGGTGGTGGCTCATGTCTGGTGGAATGAGCTCCCAGTGGAGATCAGGGCCCTGCGGGATCTAATGCAGTTCCGCAGGGCCTGTAAGACGGAGCTCTTCTGCCAGGCCTTCGAATAGGAGCCGCCGCCAGTGATACTGGTGATACCACCCATCATTTTAACCACCTGTGATGTAACCCTGGTCCAGCATGGCCCTGGCAATGGTGGCGGGGGGGGGCTCGGACCTGCCATTGGTAGGGCTGCCAAGTCAGCCTGGGGGGCGGGGATCCCCCGCTACAGGGGTTCCCGATCCGCTGGCCAGCATTCGGCCAGTGGGGGGAACCCCACCCCCGAAGTCGTCCAGCCAGGACGACCTTCTCCAACGTAATGACGTCACCCGGAAGTGATGTCAGCACATTGGGGGCGTTGCCAGGGTGACGCTCTGGCAATCGCTCCAAAACTCTATGATACCATAGAGTTTTGGGGCGATTGCCAGAGCGTCGCCCTGGCAATGCCCCCAACGTGCTGACGTCACTTCTGGTGACGTCACCGGGCGCACGCGCCAGGGAAGCTCCCAGCGGACAGAGGACTCCCCCCCACCGGTGAGAAATACAGACTTGGCAACCCTAGCCATTGGGTTGCCATCAGATGCTATATTTGTGGAAGCTTTTAATATGTAGTAACTGTATTTATTTTGAATGTGTTTTAACTGATTTTATAGGTTTGAATGTACTGATTAGGCCTTGGGCCCGTGTAAGCCGCCCTGAGCCCGCTCGCGGGGGGGGGGGGAGGATATAAATTTGAAAAAATAAACAAACAAACTTATTTATTTGTTTGTTTGTTTGTTTGTTTCTACTTTTGATTTATAAACTGCCCTTCTCTGAATTCACAGAGCAGTTAATAACAGGAAATCTATACAATTTAACATCTTTGTCCTCCTTTTCCCAGGAGGAAGATGCTTCTGGGGCTTCTCCCCTCCATTTGGCTGCTCGCTTTGGGCATTCAGAAGCTGTTAAGTGGCTAGTCCAGGCAGGTTACAACACTGCATCGGAGACCCAGGAAGGAGCAATTCCAGCACATTATGCAGCTGCTAAGGGATCTCTCACCTGCCTGAAACTGCTGGTGGATGCAGACTGCAGGTATGCTAAAGCAGAGGACAGCACGTCCACAACCCACCAAAGAATGCAAGGCCTGGTATCCCTCGCTCTTTTCACTAAGGTCCAGAATGAGGCAGTGGAATCCTGAGGTAATTAGTGGATGGGGCCACTTTGTGCGACACATGTGGGATGCAATTTTTAATGCTTCTCCATATGTAAAACAAATATACTCCTTGCAGGAAGAAAGGTTCAGATCCAAACCGCTTGTGCTTGTAGGCACATTTTTAAGCCTATGAGCATATTTAAAAATGGGATTTCCCCATGAACAACCTGAAGTAGAACATTCCATTCTCTGATCCCATTCTCATTTCATTCTGCTGCACATGTAGATAAGATCATACAACCGGCTGATATACAATCTTTCAATAAAAGTAAGTCAACAACAGCAGATGCTCTATTTTCTTCCTGGGCATCTGCATCCTGAGTATCCCTGTGTCTAGGATTCCACAGCAAAAGTATTGTGTGTGGTCTGGGGGCAGGTGGGCATTCTTTTACAGTGACTTCTGCACTTCTTGGTGCTACTTATGGAATGATGGATGATGGAAATCGCAGCAAAGTGTACCTGTGTTTTTTCTGTACACATATCCATTTTTCATGTAACTGTATACCTTGGGACCATTTGTATGGAATAATGATAGGAAAACTATCCTGTGAATAGGTCCAAAGGGTTCTGAAAGCACATAGATAAGTAGGTCAATGGAAGTTTTCCTTGGTGTTTAGTTTAGGGCTGCCAAGTCCTCCGGGAGGGCGGGGGAAACACCAATTTTTAATGTTTACCCCCGCTTTTTCAAAATTGGCCACCGGGGGAGGCAATGGCTGCCAGCAGGGGAACATCGGAGCCTGCCCTGCCCTCTCCCTGCCAGGCCTGAACTCTTAAAAGGGAAATGTCTGCAGAGAGCCTGCCCTGCAGTAAAAAGCCTCACCAGACATTTCCCCTTTAAGAGCAGAGGCAGCAAGAGAAAGTCCCGCCCAGAGATTAAGGAGGGACGAGGCTCTTTGTATTGAAGGGCGTGCTTTTGCATGTGGCTTTCAAGGTTGCTGGGGTAAGTGCCTCTGCCAGCTCTTTTGCTTCTCTCTCTCTCTCCCCCTCCCCCTTTCTTTCTTTCTTTTTTCTGTCTGTCTGTCTCTCTCTCTCTGTCCCCATCCAGCAGAGGTCTATCAGTGGCTATTATTAGCCACAAGGTCTAAATGGAACACTTTGTCTGGGGCAGTGATGCTCTGCATTCTTGGTGCTTGGGGGGCAACAGTGGGAGGGCTTCTGGAGTTCTGGCCCCGCTGCTGGACCTCCTGAGGGCACCTGGTATTTTTGGCCACTGTGTGACACAGAGTGTTGTACTGGATGGGCTGTTGGCCCGATCCACTGTGGCTTCTCTCCTGTTCTTATGATATGAAAATCATATTTAGCACTTGTGTAGCACTTAGTGCTTCATATTCTGCCAAGATGAGGAAGGATTCAGTAGGGCCGTTGCTCAGTGATAGAGCATCTGCTTGACATGCAGGAGGTATCAGCCTCTTCAGCTAAAAAAGGATCAGGTAATAGGTGACATTAAAGATCTCAGCCTGAGACCCTGGAGAGCCACTACCAGTCTGAGTAGTCAATACTGACCTTGATGGACCAATGGCCTGATTCAGTATTAGGAAACTTCATGAGTTCATGTGTCAGCATGTGGAAGCAACACCACAGGATGTGACATCACAAAATGATGTCACTTCCTTTCTCCTGGCTCCACCCCCAAAGTCTCCTGGCTCCACCCCCAAAGTCCTCAGATATTTCCCAAGTTGGACTTGGCAGCCCTAGTTTAGTTTCTGTGCCACAGCATTTCCAGATGCTCTGCAATTGACATTTGACAAGTGTGTGTGTGTGTGTTTTAAAAATTCCCTCATCTATCCCAATGCCTTTGTCTCTTTCAGCAGTTTATGGCAGATCAGTAGACCTCTGTCATCCTATTTTTCACAAAGGCATCCAGAGCTCTCCACCACTGGGAAAAGATTGTTCCCTATCTCCATTACCAGGACAATGTAGTTCAGCTCAATGAACTGGGCTGTGCAGAATGACAGGATAAATAATTATGAACTGTCCCAGGATTAAGCTGATTTGGGATAGGTGGCTCTGATTTCATCTGTTTTGCTTCACCTTTTCTGATGGGCCAACCACATGCTCTCAGCCTAAATTACCTCAGAGGATTGTTGTGAGGATAAAATGGAGGAGAATGATGTGAACCACTTTGGATGAAACACTGTATAAATGAAGTAAAGAAATTCTCTACCTTGGACTACCTTGGAGGACCAGTTTGGTGTAGTGGTTCAGTGCATGGACTCTAATCTGGGAGAACCGGGTTTGATTCCCCACTCCTCCACTTGCACCTGCTGGATGACCATGGGCAAGCCATAGTTCTAGCACAGCTGTTCTCTCAAGGACAGTTTGGGAAAGAGCTCTCTCAGCCCCACCTACCTCACAGGGTATCTGTTGTGAGGAGGGGAAGGGAAAGGAGTTTGTAAGCCGCTCTGAGACTCCAAGTGAAGGGTGGGATATAAATCCAATCTTCTCTTCTTCTAAAACCTTTTAAAAACTCACAGAAATCAATGGGAGTTTTCCATTCTCTTGTTTTGATGGACTGTGAATCATGCCCAGACAAACAGGCATCCGTTTCTTGTGATGCCTGAAGGTATTGTTACCAATGCAAGTCTTCCTGACACTCTTTCAGCATCCTGCTTATCAGTCAGATGAGTTTTCCAGTATGGTACTCTGGTAGATATTCCCCAAGGTTCATATTTCTAATTACCAAGAGGCCGTTGCCACTCTAGTCCCTCGTGTGTTGTTACAATTCGCTCCAGGAGACCTTGGGCTCATCTTTCCCTCAGTGGTCACCAAAGATTTGTTATCTGCTAGGATCACAGCTGTTGACTGAGCTCCTTCTTGGAGGGAAACATGAGGAGTGCAAATGTTGTGAAAGGGAAGGAGGCCATGGAGCAAGAGAAGTGTGCAGACTTTCATGCAGAGTGGAGGCAAATAAAGCTGTGGAAGCATGGAGCACCAGAGACTGCATAGGAGGAGGGACAGAAGGAAGCACAGCCCAGAGCAGGAGTTGCCAACCTGTTCTTTATGAGAAATGCTACCAAGTGTTACCAAATGTTTTTATGTACTATAAATATAACATGGACTAGGAAGAGCACCAGAAAAGAAACTATCAGCTAAGCAGCAAAGAGGGGGGAAAACATAAAAGAAAGGCTTTAAAATCCTATTTAAAAAACAAGAGTAGATGACCCCTGGTCTAGTGACCAAACTGAGTCTCATATGGAAGGCTGAAATTGCCTTTTAGCCTCTCTTGAGCTCTTTTTGTTAATGTCTGTTTGTGTGAAAGAGAAGGATTTTCAAAGCCAGAGACCATTAAAGGTGGTCTTTCACTGCCTGCTTAAGAACATAAGAGAAGCCAATATTTGATCAGGCCAATGGCCCATCCAGTCCAACACTCTGTCATACAGTGGCCAAAAATAGCAGGTGCTAGCAGGAGGTCCACTAGTGGGGCCAGGACACTAGAAGCCCTCCCACTATTGCCCCCCCCCCCCAAGCACCAAGAATTAAGTCCATCACTTGCCCCAGACTGAGAGATCCTATCTATACTTTGTGGTTAGTGATGGACCTGTGTAACATCCCTGGACATCCATGGTGGTCTCCCATCATAATACTAACCAAGGCCAATCCTGCTTAGCTTCTGAGATGTGACAAGAGTGGGATAGCCTGGGCCAGCCAGGTCAGAACACCAGTATGCTTATCCAGTTTTAAAAATGATAATATAATTGATAAAATGCACATATATCTGCATTTGAATGAGACAACTTTTGAAGTGGAAGAGTACCCTTTCTTTTTATATGATGTATCCATGTATGGCAGCAGGCACTCTTTTTAAAGAGGCATTCCCTTTTGTGTGACAGAGGTAGGAATGCCTCTTCCCAGATTATTGTTGCCTCCCACAGTGTTTATGTGCTTGGATAGAACATTTTTAAAATGTTTTTTCCTGTTGTTGAGCTGCCATCTTCATTGTTCAATTGGTTTTTAACTGGTTAATAAAATCAGTGATTTGATTAAACTAAAAAGCTACCAGCAGCAATTCTGTGTTCCTCATTCATCTGCTGTTCCAGTGGGAGGGAGGTGATAGAAGAAGCATGGCTGCCCTCTACTGGCAGATGGAATCAACTGAAACAACAATACTTCTGTCATATTTGTTTTTCCAAGGAGTACTCTGGGTGGCATACTCCCCCCCCCCCCCCAACCTTCACAAGAACCCAATGAGGATGGTTAGGCTAAGTTAGTAACAGGCCCATTTTGCCACAATTTGAAACTGGTTTTTCACAGTTTAACCATCTAGCCCCTGCACCATGTTGGGTGTATGAGCTTGCACTTGTGGTACTTGTCCACTTAACCTATTCTGACTCCCTTCTTATGTATTTTTGCACATTCTTTCCTAAGAGTAAGGCTACGTGATTTCTGTTCTTTGTCATCTATATTTGTTTGATCAGCTTCCCGTTCAGAATAGCTGCTTTGGCTTTGTGAAGGTTAAGTACCACAGCAATACTACAGCTACTGCTATGATTTTTGCTGCTGCTATTATTAATGCTGCTGCTGCTCCTACTATTTGTCATCTGGTCGTAACAATGTAGTGTGCTCAAAGCCTGATGCCTGCTATGTTTCTCACAGCTTTGGGGCTTTGTTGCACCCAGTCTACCTACATAAGTCATTAATTGGTGGGAATTTGTTCCTTCCTGTGTGGCTGTCCAATTCCATGGCTTCCGTTTTCATCAGAATGCCTCTTCATGTTAAAATGCCCATTCAAAACAATTTTGTTCTTTTTCTCAATTACTTCAATTACCTGGACGTCTAGTGTCACCTTTTGAACACATGAAGTGGTCCTCTACCAAATCAGACTACTGGTACATCTTATTTAGTATGTTTTTTCTCTGATTGGGAGTGGATCTTCAGGGTCTCAGGCTGAGAAACATCTTTCCAGCATGTGCCACCTGAAATTCTTTTAACAGGAGATGCCAGGGATTGATGAAAGGACTCTCTGCATGCAAAGCATGCACTGTACCTCTGATCCATGGTTCCTCCAATAAGGTAGCAATCTTTACCTAGCAGATGTGCACTTCTGGCTAATTCATGACATGCAGAAGTTCAAAAAGCATTGCTCTCTCCCAACAATAGCAAAGCAGTGATGGGTAAAACTCTGTCTATTGAATTCTGTGCACCTTTCAGATGTTTAAACATATGGATTTGTTGGGGGAAAGGTAGCAACCTTATAATTACCACTCTTTAAAATTATGCTTAAGGTCCAGATACATTTTACATCTGACCATTTGTGCATCTGGAATCTCTGCAAATGGTGGTCATGTAGCTAAGTGTACAAATTAATCTGGGAATGATCCACTGTCATCTCCTTCCACCAGGCCTAAAGCTAGGAAGTTTATCCTGAAGGGGCTAAAGGTACATTGTGAGTGAGAGGGCTCAATGCAAAAGAGCCAAAACTTAAATATAGGATGCCAAATATGTTTAAAGTTATTAAATTGTATTAGGGATTGGCAATTGTATAGCATCTGAAAATAAGGTTGAAATGTTTGTCAGTTATCCTAATGCCTTTGCAGTCATTGGCCACAACACTGAAAGGCAATGACTGGCCTTTTTTTCTTACTAATCAGGTAGAATCCTGACTACAGTGGTGTAAACTACAGGAAGGCAGTGTCTCAAACCCCCTCCCCGGTTTCCTGGAGGGGCAATCCCCCCTGGGCTTCCAGGGAGCATCATGAAGCTGCTTAGGCTTAAAATGTGCAGTCTCACACTCTCCACTCTCATAGAGACTACCAACTCTGCATTCTTTCCCTGGGACTTTGGGACATTTCTTGCTACAAAGGAACACCTCTCCACTGTCTTACCTTATTGTTTTTCCCCTTGGGATCTTTAGAAGATCTGCCTAAAGCCCCTACTTTCAACCTGTGGATCATCGAAACAGACAATGTACTGGAAGTTAAGGTGATTTTTGGTATCCTGGGACTTGCAGCTTTAGCAAAAAAGAAATGGAGGGGATGGGATGGGAATATTTCTGTCTTTACCTAAGGTGGGGGGCAGAGGCTTATGGCTTAAATACTGGAAGTTAAAGTGATTTTAGTATCCTGAGACTTGCAGTTTTAGAGAAAAAGAAATGGAAGAGATGGGAATAGCCATTTTTTGCCTCTGCACATCTGTACATGGGGGGAAGGGAAAGATAAAGCTGGGTTATCAAATATAGGAAGGGAGATTCTGTTCCAGGCCCTACTTCAATGAAACAAATGCTTCCATAATTTCAGGTCAGGATATCTGAGAAGCCAGTCTTTACTGTGGGTTTACTGTGGATTCTGAGATGCATTTGGAGATTCATATCTGAATATCCAGTATACAAGTGGTGGAGTTGTTAAGGTGTTGGTCTAAGATTGGGGAGACCACAATTCAAATCCCCATTGAGCCACAAAGCACATTATGTGACCTTGGGCCAGTCACATACACTCAGCCTAACCTACTTTATTGGATGGTTGTAAGGCAAAGAGAGCTGGGAAGGAAATATTTCCTTTCATACACGAATGAAATATTTATTCAGATTGTCTCACTGAAGGAGTTCATGACATAGTCCTCTTTCTTTGACTGAGATTGAGACTATTACGAGTGAAAAAATTATATTTTTAAAACCACATTATTAATTGTTGATGACATAAGTGTTTTGGAAATATGAATAATTTCATATTTAAACAATTTAATATAGATTAATAAATGTGGGCCAGATTTAGCCCCATCCCTGAGAAATAGAGAAGTTTATGCCCCTGACTTTTTTTCACAAGTTAAAGGGCTAGACTTTTTGAAAAATACCAAGGCCAGAGACACGTTGAGTGAAAACAGTTCATACTTTATTAAGAGGTTGGAACAAGACTGGTTAGCTGGACTCGCAGGTCCGCTTTTTATCCCCATTCTTGACCACACCCATGCACACACCCAACACCCGTGATTCACTATTTACAGTGTTCTGCACCCTATTTGTCTATCCCAGGATGCAGACTTGCTCATTGGTCCCTTTTAGGATCCGGGAGATCTATCATCTCTGGAAGCAAAGCTCGATGGCTTCGCCTGGCCATGTGTTTGGCCAACTGTGGGTGCCGTTCCTCAGCCAGAACATAACACTTTTTTAAAAAAAATCTGAACATTTAGGAAAGGAGCTTGGAATCTGAGGAGAAAAGACTTTTCTATGAATTCTGCTCAGGCTTCCTCACAATCATTTCAGCATTGTTGGAATGGATGAGAGCTTAGTAGTTAGTAGTAATACAAACCAAGGGAACTGAACAGGTTTTTGGAGTAGACTGATATTGCTTAGGGTACAGTGACAGGATGACTGGGAAATTCAGAGTGGCTACTGTAACAGAGGTTAAAAATAATGTTGTAGAGGTTTCATAAAATACATCTCATCTGAAAGCTATCTTTGTATACTTCTTGAGGTAAGTTTCATCTCAGTCCTTGCATGTTTTGGTGAAGGTTGCTATTAAAGTAGGCATGCTATTAAAGTAGAATTCACAGCAGGTCCCTCAGCTCTGTTATTAGCTGGATTCTTTCTGACTTCACTGCCTGAATGACAGACATGCATGCTGCGAATCAAACACTGACACAGCTGTCAGTTCTGCCCCTCTCACTGCAAGCTTGATGTTTGCCTTTTATTTTAAAAAGGGCTACATGGGTTCATTTGTCACCATATTAATTCAATTCTTTTTAAAGTACAAAATTAGGGATTGCATTTGAGTGTTTTTCGGTGACATCACAGGAACAAGTTTACCAGAGCTGTGTACAAGAGACTTCTGCTGTAGACGTTGACCCTGGAGAGTGCAGGGATTTAGGGACTGAAGTCACTTGCAAATCGATCACTGTGAAAATACTACTCCTGTCTTTACCTTAAGCTTGGCCTTATTGCTGAAATTCCTTAAGTGTAAACAGAAGTAACAAAGAGGTTCTTCCATCACCTCTAAACTCTGCACAATTCCTTTCTTTCAACAGTTGTGTGAACAAGCAGACTCGGAGTGGAGCTACTTTGCTGTACCTTGCCTGTCAGGAGGGCCATCTTCACATCGTCCAGTTCCTGGTGAAGGACTGTGCAGCTAACGTGCACCTGAGAGCACATGATGGCATGACGGTGTTGCATGCAGCTGCCAGTGGTGGCCACTATGCTGTTGTCATCTGGCTGGTAAACATGCAGTTATTTTAAATTGCAAGCAAGGTTTCTTGCCAATTGCAGGCGTATACTACTTTAAATTATTTGTTTCTTAATCTGCAATCTGATGTAAAGTACAAAAATTCTAAATATGCGTTGCATAACATATTCTATGTACATAGTTTATTTTTGAGGGGCACTTTTAAAAGATTTCTAAACAAATGATCCTTTTGAAGAGCAACATCTCCACAACAATCCTGTCTGCTCCCTGAACTACCAGCTTCCCTGCTGAAGCCTGCCTGTCTCCTGTGCCTCTAAGCAGAAAAAGAAAAAAAGGGGGGGGGGAGAAAATGTCTTCCTGTAAAATGGTGATATTGCTTGCGCACAGTACTGGAAGATGTTTGGAGCATTTTCTCCAGTGTCACACCAATGAAGGCTTTCACTCAGGCTGGTCAGATTTCCCCCCGTCATGTGGCCCCATTTCTCCAACTTTGCTCAAGCCTCTGCTCCCCTTTCTCCTGCTTGGTGTAGTAAAGTGCGCGGACTCTAATCTGGGAGAACTGGATTTGATTCCCCACTCCTCCACTTGCACCTGCTGGATGACCTTGGGCAAGCCCTAGCTCTGTACTAGCTGTTCTCTCAAGGACAGTTGTCTCAGAGCTCTCTCAGCCCCACCTACCTCACAGGGTGTCTGTTGTGGGGAGGGGAAGGGAAAGGAGTTTGTAAGCTGCTCTGAGACTCCAAGTGAGTGAAAGGAAGGATATAAATCCAGTCTCTTCTTCTTCCCACCCAATGATTGCATCCAACAAATCATAGCTCAAAAATCTCATAGAGAAATAGCTACTGCCATTTTGTACTGGGGTTATTATTTATTCCAAAAATAATATTATTAAGAAATGCAAAATAGAATGACCTATTCCAGGAGACAGCTTGATGACCTGAAGCAGACTGTCTCAGGGTAGTTTGGTTCTGGTGCTGGAGCCTTTGATTTGTATGTCTAGCCCCAACCACAGCTCTCTGCTGCATGTGGTAACCGTATAATATGTAGTTATGTAACAAACAAATTGCTAAAACTGAATTTCCACCGTGTTCCTGTTTTCCCACTTTCTGTCCACAAAACACACACACACTTTTTACCACTTTTGAGGAAGGTCAAAGAATTGGACACTCAGTATCCAAGTCAGTGGATCATGTAGGTTGAAAGTTCTTTGGTCTTTTTTGGATCAGGCAGTAGTTGCTTAACCACCTATACATTTTAGTAATCCAGTTGGATAATTTTGCATGAAATAGTCTCACAGCTACTACTGACTGGATCCATATTAGCTTTTTAATTGTGTGGATCATAATAATCCTAAAGTGCGAAATTAATTTAAGCACAATATTAGTCATTCTTCCACGGAGCAAATACAGGGCTTTATTATCTTAGTCATCCAAAATCACTAGTTTGCAAATACGTTAATTGTTGTTGGTCTAAATGCCACTGTTATTCTCTGGAATGTGTGCTTATTTATTCAACTCAGAATTGTGATATCCCACAGGCTATTTAGATAGATAAACAAGAGTGCAGTGTGTATGGTTTTCTATATAGGAAAGAACCATTTACTGTTAACAGATCTATAGGATTTTCACTGCATTGTATATTTCAGGGATAAAACTGGTATTTCACAATACTTATTTTTAATCAAAAATCCTAGAAACAAATTTGAAAGGGGATTGGCCAGACTGGCAGGTGAGAAATGTACAGAAACTGCATCCTTTTATTTCACTGTTTCCTGCAGTGCTTCATATTTACTTGTACGCAGCTCAGGCAATGCAGCCCTGTGCTGGTGTAACAGTCTTTCCACAAGGGCATCCACAAGGTGTTAGGCATGCCTGTGATCCAGGTGAATACAAAGAAAGATGTGGTTACTGTGATGGTTCTCGTTCTGCTCTCTAACATGTGATTTATGGCTGATGGCTTTTCATTGTGAGAGACTTTGGCTGTACCTCACTTGTGATTGATGAGTCATATGAAGACCTATACATTGCGGGGTGGGGGGGGGAACAGTGCATGTTGTCTTCTAGCCTTTCCCAATGCATGAATTTGGTTGAGGACATCTGATTCCGTGCTATAAAATAAATTCACCAGGTATACATTTCAGTATAATCGAGAAGTATTGTTTTCTTTTGGGTTACCACATGCTGAAATAATTATGAAAACAGAGCCTTTATCCTTTCATCGAGCTGAGCTAACTGCTAATAATCTAATTTCTGAAGGACCCCCAAATTGTGCTTTAGGAACCTGGATGTGGTATCTTTATCAGTCAATTTTTACAGATCTTCTGGAAGTAGTCATTGTTTTTATTTTTTCTTTATTTACATTACCTTGTAATCAGTGTTCCCTCTAAGCTATGTGTGTGGTAGCCCCTCATTAACACAAGAAGCCCCACTCAGCAGCAATCTGGAGCTGCTCAGGGTCTTGTACTGCCCATTGCCCATTTATATTCTGGTCAGGATACAAACTGCTCTGCTCAGTAGGGGTGGGGTGGAAATAGAGTGAACATTGCTAGTAAGCCTTACAATAATGTAAATTAGGCTACTATTGTTGTCTCCTCTGTTGAGGCAAAGTTGCCTGCCTAAGGCCATTGAGAGAGTTTGTGGCAGAGAGAGATTTGAGCTGGAAACCTTCCAGATCACAACCCGTTCTCTTAGCTCTTACATCACACCTGTTCCTATCATACAGTCCTTGTAGACAGTCCTCATGAACCACTCCTTCTCTTTTGTGTAGGCAACTTTCACTGACATCAACCTTGGAGCCCAGGATGAGGAAGGAGCCACGGCACTCCATTTTGCTGCCAGAGAAGGCCACACAGCCATTGTGGATAGACTGTTCCTTATGGGAGCTGAAGTGGTGCTAGACCACTGGGGAGGAACCCCTCTCCACGATGCAGCAGAGAATGGGCAGCTGAAGGTATGTTGTGATACATTGCAGAGACCATGAGTCTAGTGAGGAAACAAAGGGGTGAGCAGAGCTCAGTTAGTGACTGCAGAAGACCACCCCTGTGGTCAGTTTCTAGAGTAAGCCAAGCCTAGTGGTTTGAATAATCTGATCCTGTGTTCTGTGTTCATATCAGTGGAATAACCACACCTGAGGTTCCAAGTAAGAAAAGGATTTTAAGAGGGGCAGAGTAGACATATGTCCAGACATATAATTGTGTCCACATATAAGAGCAATCATGTATGTGGAGGTCATCCCACCATACTAATCTGTTGTCTTACTATTCGGGTTACAATAAGAAAGGTAATGAGCTTTCTTTTGAAAATCCAGATATGTAACATGTTTCTTCAGCACCATAACATGCTATATATTTTTTTGGCAGTTGACATAATCACAGGGGTCTTCTATTCCCCCACTTTTTGAATTGCAGCAGGTTTCTGCTGGGAATCTTGCTTTTTCCATGGTCAGACATCAAAGATGTTTCCTGGGTACCACCTCTGCTGCCTTTTAGTTCACAAGTGAATTCTTACCTGATCTATAGTTGCAGCAGAATGGGGTGGTAGAATCCTGAGGTGGTAGAATGCTCCTGTATAATTTCTGCTTGGAGGTGGGGAGAATTACTTTTTTTTACTGCTTCCTCATGTGAAAACTCCCTGCAAACGAGTAATTACTACATCAAAGGTTCTAGCCTAGCTTTTTGTTTGCTGTGCTAATTTTTTTTATCTTACAGGGAATTATTAATGTAGAAAAACTGATACTTGTAACTACTACAAAATAGCCTGTTTTATTTTCAGTGCTGTCAAATGCTTATCTCCCACCAAGTAGATCCTGGCAAACACGATGGGGATGGTTACACTGCACGAGACCTGGCAGAATACAATGGACACCGGCAATGTGCACGTTATCTGCAAGAGGTGGAGAAGATGGTAATTGAAACATTGTTTTTTAAACACACACATATGCACACGTTTGTCTTCCTTGTGAGACCCTGGAAATGCAGATCAGGCTTCTACTTTGTAGGCTATCTCTGCAGGTAGGATGTGCACATAAGAGAGAAGATTATCATGTTGTTGTGTCAGCTGAGCGCCACTAGGGGGCTAGCAACTTTAGTCCCGAGCTTGGTCCCTCAACATAATAGGGGCCAAGGATCCTAGTAAACACCAATAGGACACAAGGGGAAATCCAAACCCTCCAGTAGGACACTGGGGTGTGGTTAAGCATTTTTGTGGGTCTGTATATATGTTGGCTGTTTGCCATGTGCTTTGTCTTGTGTTAGTACAGGGGTGGCCAAACTGTGGCTCAGGAGCTGCATGCAGCTCTTTCACACATATTGTGTGGCTCCTGGGAGAGTGGCTGGGGGAGCTAAATATCATTAACAAACAAATATCATTGGACAAATAAATATCATTATCAATATCTGCTTTTACCGCTTTTGTTATTATTTTTGGCAGTCTCATTTAATGTTAATAAAAAGCAAATTTGCATATTTCCCAGTAAAAACGTGTAATTGTGGCCGCGGTCACACGGCCCCTTAATGTGGGAGGAAGGGCTGCTTCCTCCCGCATTTAAAGGGGCCGTCCACAACGGCCCGCTGCGAGTCCCGCAGTGAAGCGGGCTCCAATGCGGGTTGCTCCCGCATTTACCGACCCCGGGAAAAACTAGTGTTTTCCCGGGAGTCGCGGGAGCAACCCGCATTTGAGGTTATCTGGACAGCCCTCTCTCGCAAGCATTGCGAGAGCAGGGCTGTCCAGATGGCCCCCCCGCCATTTTTTTTCACTCTTTTACACTTGGGCGCCCAAGTGTAAAAGAGTTGGGGAAAAAAAAACCCGACTTACCCTGGCGGATGGCGGGTCGGAGGCCGCCACCGCCACTTTCAGTGCAGCTGGGGCCGCCTCCGTCACCTCCATCGGCTCAGCTGAAGCGTCTTCAGTGGCGGCGGCCACTGCAACCGCCGCCACCCTTTCCGCCTCCACGGCTTCCTTAGCTGCCCCCACTTCCGCCGCCTCCGCCGCTGCCTCTGCTGCCTCCACCACAGCCGCGGAGGCTATTCCCGCCGCGGCCGCCTCTTCAGCGGCCGCGGCCGCCGATCCCGAGGCAGCAGGGGTTGGGATGTTTAGACATCCCAACCCGCTGCTGAAAAAAGCGGCCCCTTTAAATCCGGGAGCCCTCCCGGATTTAAAGGGGCCGTGTGACCGCGGCCTGTGAGAATGGGCCAAGAGATATAGTCCACAACAGGTCTCCTTAAGTAGAAAGTTCTTTATTTGTAGAAAAGTTCATGTTTGTCAAACACTTTTCCTGTTAGTAATGCCCAAGCCTAGTAATGCCATTACAATTATACTTGATATGAAATATGGCCTGCCTACCATCTACTAATCAATAGAGAGAATTACTGGCAGCCAAATACACTGGCCCAATGTTCCCAAGGAAAGCGCGGCAAAATAGATTCTCTGGAAAAAATGCTGTTGAGGATTTTTGGAGAAAATGTTCTCAGAGGAAACGAAGCAAAAGAAACACATAACATCTGTGATTCATGTAACACATAATAGGAGGCTCTTCTGTTCAAGCTTGTTAGCCAAGGAATAGTCAGCTAGAGATAAGAAGGGAAGGAAAGCAAATGAGTAATGAGCATGCGCAAAGCAAAGCAAGCAAGCAAGACTCGCATTCCAAAGGTGGGAGTCGGGATACCAATGCTATCTCCCGGGCGGGACCTAAAGGGGTTGAAAGAAACCTTGGAACACAAAGCAATGTTATGAAATCATAACCTGAGGGTAAAACAGCAAGTATTGATACACGTAACTCAGCAATACATTGATCATACATACCCACGCCTATGGCAGTGCTAACTGACAGTAATATTTGTTCATGTCTTGTGGCTCTCAAACATCTGACATTTATTCCATGTGGCTCTTATGCTAAGCAAGTTTAGCCACCCCTGTGTTAGTATGTAATAAACTTGAGCTGTTCACAGTGCTGGGTCACAGATTCTTCATGCAAGAACCTGGTATTTAGCACATGCCATGAGACATATTTATTGTATTCCTTTTGAAAATGTAGTTTCAGACAAAAGCATATTTAAAACAAAGTAACAATGATTTAAATCCTGTGATCCATGGGTGAAAAGACTGCAGGATTCCCCCCCCCCCTTTCTGGAGCTCTTTACAACCCAGGGAAAGAATAAAGTTTGAGTCCAGTGGCACTTTTAAGACCAACATAGTTTAATTCTGGGTATAAGATTTATTCCTGTGATCAACGGAACTGTATGGTCTAATAGCCATATTATTTATTTTATTTTATTACGTTATTCTCACAGGGACTCAAGGAGGATTATACAAAGCGAGTTAGCACACTCAACAAAATGGGACATTCAATAACCAATGCATTAGGATGCATTAAGTTATTGCATTAGGATGCATTAACCAATGCATTAAGTCTGGGAACACCAGAAAGAACTATAGCATAAGTTTTAGCATGACACCTTATGCAGTACAAAAGTTACATGATAATAGGATCCTATTACAGTAAGTTATACAGAGCAGTACAGACCCACAGTCCCTACTTATTTATCCAAGTAAGTCTGTGAACAAGAGTGGGAGCTCTCCCTGACCTCTTTGGGCAGGCCATTCCATAAGGTGGGAGCCAACAGAGAAAGCACATGTCCAGGCAGTTGTATTGATCAGATGGCTTCAGTGGAGAGGGAGGACGAGACAAAATTGCACTTTTCACTGTCATACTGCAGCCACCTGACTCAGAAGGTTGTTGTCCACACTGGCCCTTCATCTCTGGGAACAAACTTTCTCAGGGAGGGAAAGGCAGGAAAGATCCCGCTGTCTGTGTGCCTTCCTCTTGCCATTCATGGGATCCTGCCCAATACTTTTAATAATTATTGGGTATTACAAATATGTTGCCATTTAGAAATTTAACGTGTCCATAAAAACCACCTTTAAGACTAAATAATTTTATTAATAAAGCACAAATTTGGCAGGCTATGGCCAATTCAAATGTCAAAAGAGTAACCAATCAAGCACAACTTGAAGAGAACTGTGCTGGTCCATTAAGCGCCCCCCTCCCCCCAAGTTGCCCAAATTGTTCAATACTTTCGTAGCAAGAGCTCCTCTGCATATTAGGCCACACATCCCTGATGTAGCCAGTCCTCCAGAGCTTACAGTAGCCCCCGTAAGAAGAGCTCTGTAAGCTCTTGGAGGATTGGCTACATTAGGGGTGTGTGGCTTAATATGCAAAGGAGCTCCTGCTACAAAATGAGCCCTGCTTTATAATATATTAGTTGGTTGTAATAAAAGGTGTGACATGACTGTTGCTTGCTTCCCCCCCCCCCCATAGGCTAGCAAAGTTATCTATGTCTGTTATCCGAACACCCCCCCCTAAATTTAGCCATACAAAAGACAGATCCTACAGCAGGAGAAAGAGGGCCTTCTAGCACCTAACAGTAGAGCTTTGCTTATGGGAGATGTGTGCTTTCTGACCATTAGGAAACGTTGCTCCATTTGGCTTTTATTGGGTTTTTTTACATAGTGCATCATCTAAAATTAACTCCTAGCATTACTAAAACATAAGGACTGCCATGTTCCCCCCCCCCCCCCACTGTCTGCCTTACAAGGGACCTTTATGTTCTTATTATCACTATAACCTGACTCAGATTATATTGCCAAAAGGAGAGAACAACTATTATCTCATTACAAACTGCAGACCATGAGGCTTTTCCATCATGCGCTGCAACATCTCCCCCAGGTAGGGCTGCCAACCCCCAGGTGGGGCCTGGGGATCTCCTGCTTTTACAGTTGATCTCCAGCTGACAGAGATCAGCTCCCCTGGAGAAAATGGCTGCTTTGAAAGGTGCACTGTATGGCATTGTACCCTGCTGAGGCCCCTCTCCTCCCCAAACTCCACCCTCTCCTGGCTCCACCCCCAGAGTCTCCAGGTATTTTCCAACCCAGACTTGACAACCCTACCCCCAGCCCCCCCCCCCTTTTTTGGGTACTGAACATTCTGGCTGAAGAAGCATTCTGTGGGACTCAAAACCTTGCCCATTACTTTGTAACATTTTAGCAGGTCTTATTAAAAAATATGACACTGCTGTAGAGCTAGGCAGCAGCCAACTGAAGGCCATCAACAGATTGTTTAAAACTGTAAAGGGTCATTTCCCTGCACAGAGAAAAGACCAAGCGTATCTTGAGTATGGATTTACATAAAAATTTGGGCATACTTGCTATAGAATGAAAATCATGCTAAGAAGGCAGGAGATTATCATCACGGGGGCTTCCTCTCTGGTGTGGCTTGCATAACTGTGTCTGGCAGCAGCAGAAAGACGCATCTCTTGCTGTCATATCATTAGATGTATCAGAGTGAGTGACTCTTGACTTGAACCCTTCCCGTTTGAGTCCTTACCTGAGATCTGGTTGACCCATACCCATTCTCACCTGACCTCAAGGCCTCTGCTGTCAAACTCCACGTGAGCATATGGGGACTAGAGAAATAGGGCTTGTTGAGTTTCCATAGTCTTCAGCAGCCACTCAAAGCTGGAACAAGAGCCTGGCTTCCTGCTGTAGCGCTGAAGGAATCTAATCTGTGTCCCTCTTGCCTTTATAGCTATTTTTGGTTTGCTGTTAGTAGAGTGGAAAATTTTCACCTAAGTCCCTGGCTGAGGGTGACTGGGCAAGCACGTTGGAGCCTTTAGGCTGTCTCTGCCTCTGTTAGGACATGGATACTAGAAGGCAATTAGCAGGCAGCTGATGGTGAGATAAGAAAGGTCCAGAGGAGTTCACAGGGCACTCTTGGATGAGACTCTTCTGTGGCTGACATTCTCTTGCTGTAAGAGGGCAGGCAGAAACACAATGGGGCACTGGAGTAGCACTGCATTGAACTTGAGAAGCTGCCACTGAAATCCTAAGCAAGCACTCAGGTTTCACTGAACAAAGCATAGTAAATCCTTGCCATGGCCTGAGATTTGGAATAGGGCCTTCTGAAACCAGAGCCTTCTGTGGCCACTCAGTTTCCCATTAAAATATTAATGGAGCAAAAAAAAAATCTTTCTGGAACACTCCTTGTTACTAACTAAATAAAACAGCACTGCTCACATGTGGGCCTGGATGCAGGTGCTCTCTCTGGGCCACTTTTGCTCACGTGTTGTTTGTTGACACTGTTGGTGGTGCTGGTGGGGGAAATGAAAGCAGTATCATTCCCTCACTGATGAACCTAATCAGATTTCATAATGCTGAAGCTGTGGTTTGAATCTGCCTCAATTTACATACAGTGCCGCATTCAGCCATCACAAATGAACTCTCTGGGGAAAGGCAAGAACTCTGTTTGCTGTCCTTGTATACTCCCTCCCTCTCTTCCCTGCATGCAGAACACAGCTTTGAAGGCTTCCTGGTTTTGGATTGGGCAGCATGATGCTAATTTGCTGTGATGTATGAATGCAGGCACATGAGCAACGTGGAGTTTGTTTTCCTCTTACAAAGAAGAATTATAACCAACTTACAAAGAAGAATTATAACCAACTTGTTTCAGATGGTTTAGGTGCCTGCATTTGGACACTGCAGGAGTTTTAGTCAAGGTGTTACTAATGGGGCACAATTCAAAGTGCTCGCTTTTACTTCAAGCTTCTAACACTGTTGGTGGAGTATATGAAAGATAATTTCTTCCTGTCTCAGCCTGCCTATCTATCCACCGAGATACTCATCAGGTGCCCTTCTTTGGGTGCTCCTGCCTTCAGAAGTGGGGGCAGGGGATGACCAGGTATAGGGCCTTTTCAGTTGCAGCTCTGTGTCTCTGGAACACCCTTGCTCAAGAGGTGTGCCTTCACTGTTCATGTTCAGCCACCTTTTAAAGTTTGTTTAATGGCTATCAGTGACTTCTGTTCATGGTGACCAAAGGGAATAGGGTTGCCAGCTCTGGGCTGGGAAATATGTGGAGATTTGGGAGGTGGAGCCTGAAGGGGGTGGTGTTTGGGGAGGAGAGGGACTTCAGTGGGGTATAATGCCATAGAGCCCACCTTCCAAGCCAGTCATTTTCTCCAGGGGAAATGATCTCTGTTGCCTGGAGATCAGTTGTAACAGCAGGAGATCTCCAGCTACCACCCGGAGGTTGGCAACCCTAAAGGAATCCTCCATATTCTAAGGCAGCAAACCTCTGAAAACCAATGCTAGGAGGCAGCATCAGGGGAAGGCCTTGCCTTCTGTGTCCTGTCTTGTTGGCTCTTCTGATTAGCCACTGTGTGCAATAGGATGCTGGACTAGATGGACCACTGGTCTGATCCAGCAGGGCACTCTTGTGGTGTTCTGCTTTTGCTTAGGGGTGTTTGGGGGGGGAGGCTAGTTTGGTATAGGCATGCACAAGGTATTGTGTATTACTAAAAGTGAAATGAAGAAAGTTCTAGGCAGGATCAGGAATGCTAAATAAAACATACTGGAATACTCACTGTGACACCCCCCCCATCCCTTTTGACATTACCTCTTAACCCCCCCCCCCCCTTCTCTCCCCATTCAGGGCCCAAGTATGTTAGTCAGTCACAGGTTTGCCACCATCTGATCTGTGTTTAGTCTTACAAGAGCCCTGACCCCTTTAAACACCAGGTCCCCTCTCTCTGAAACACCACAAGACAGGGCAATCCATTTCCCTCATCAGGTGCTTTTCACCCAGATATTTCCCCAAGCTATTGGGGTAGGAACTAAATACTTCTTCCCCTTTCAAGCTGCCACCATAGAGTAAGATACATAGGCCGAGGCCTGACTGATCTGTGTGCGCGTAGGTTTCCTACTGATAGACAGAAACACTGTCTCTGGTGGTGTTTCCCCAGCCCAATTTGAGAAAACACCCGGCACAATCCTGTAGAGGAAAAAATTCTGAGAACTTTATTAATAAAGGGGAAAGCACAGGTACAGCAGTGCTTTGGACCCTCGAATACCCACAGGCTCCCCCGAAGTTACAATGGGAGACATAGTAGTTTATACTCAAGATGACATACATAAATAAAGATTAGCTATTGGTTCCATCAAACTTTGTCAAACTTCTGTCATAACTTTCTGATTGGGCTCAGACCTGAGGATTGGACCTTCCCAAGTAAAGATATTTCTTTTTTAGCCAAACAATGGGCCTTCTTCTTCCCAGGCCATGAAGCTCTAAAATGGATCTACTGTAGCCAATACAGGTACAGAGTGCTGATGTTGCTCATCTAACCAAGCTAACTGACATCAGACACATGCACAGTTGTAGCTGGCCAGAACAAGGGCACAAACCTTTAACAGAATAGCAGCTCATCAGCATTTAGCTATTTCCCAGAATGCATTTAAGCAATGAACCAAAGTGAATATCCTGAATATATATTCATGATTGACTAGGAGTAAGGCCCGTTGTGGGAAGAACTACAACGGGCTCTAGAAGGAAGCTCCAGGTGCGTGTCCCGGCTGCGGCTGGTGGGGCGGCAGAGGGAAGGGGGAAATAGAGGGAGGCAAGCCGTGTTTATTTCTTTCTGTTTAGTTATAAGGCAGGGCTGTCTCAAGTCAGTTTGCTGCCCCAAGTGGGTAGTATGGGAGGACAACCTCATGGTAACAGATATGGTTTCCTCCACCCCTGACTTATGTTGATTTGGGGTTATGCAGTGACAGCTAAGTCAGAAAACCACCTCCTCCTACGTGATGTCTTCTGGGTTCCAAGGTCTGGATCCATAGCCAGTTACAGGGTTGCCAACTCTGGGTTGGGAAATATCTATAGATTTGAGGGGTAAAGCCAGGGGAGGGACCTCAGCAGGGTATAATTCCATAGAGTCCATTGCCCAAAGCAGCCATTTTCTCCAGGAGAACTGATCTTGGAGATCTCCAGGTGCTGCCTGGAGGCTGGCAATACTAAGGGGAGGGCCAGACCTGTAGAATTGAGGGGAAGAGCCTGGGGAGGGCAAGGTGTGGGGTGTGGAGGGACCTCAGCAGGGATGTGCTGTGGCTGAGGAACACAGTGATTTCTGGGAGATCTCCAGGCCCCACAGGAAGACTGGCAACTCCAGTGATCGTTTAAGGGAAGATTGGGATATGTATTTTAGCAACTCCAATGACTATTTAAGTGAAGACTGGGAGATGTATTTTACCTCAGGACCAATGTTCTCTCTCAGCTGTGGAGTTTTGTGAGCAAAAATTCTTGTGAGTGAGCTACTGCATAAATTAGTTTGCTCTGGAACCATCCTCCCTGAGCTAAGACAAAAATCTGTGAGCCGGAAGCTAAAAAACTGTGAGCTAGCTCACACTGTCTCAGCTTAGAGGGAACATTGCTCAGGACCACATTCAATGACCCAACAGCAACAGCAAACTGATTAGAATATTCGAAGCAAAAGCCAATCAGGCCGCCAAATGACCTCTGTGTTCCAACTGGCTATTGGGGGGGAGTGGAATAGCAAACTGTTCAGAATATTGGTGGCAACGCAGCCAGTGGATAGGGACAGCTTGAGTGACATATCAGGCAGCCAACTGATTTCGGCCAACAAAAATGAAATTATATAATAAGGACAGATTTTGGTTTCTGTGATTAGGATCATCAATGGCACTTAGCATATCTGTATGTATATATGTTAGAGATGTTAAGTGTGCTCACTAAGGTTAATCTGCTAAGTCAGTGGCAAAGAACAGAGTGTATAACAGTGTTTCATAAACTGCATACAACATTACTGAGACGCTTCGCTCTCAGTCAGCATGGATGTACACAAAAGAAGTTAACTTTTATTTAAAAGTTGGACCCAAGTTGGAATGGTCTGTGTACTCAGATACAGTGTTTCTCAATAGTTGAACTCTTGATCCCTAACTAGGGAGGCCAGCCTCCATGTGGGACCTGGGAGATCCCCTAGAATTACAGCTCATCTCCAGACTACAGATAGAAGTGCCTGTGGAGAAAAAGGATGCTTTGGAGGGTGGACTCTATGGCATTGTACCCCACTGAGGTCCCTGTCCTCCCTGGGCGCCATCTCTAATTCTCAAGGACTTTCCCAACCTGGATCTGACAACCCTACCCCCACAGGGTGGACCTGGCAACCCTAAGTCTCTTCTCAGTTACAAGCTCTATTTTTTTCTAGTCAGCTTTCAATTCAGTCTCCTTCACTCCCAGACTCAGTCTCGCTACTTGTTGTTCTTTCCCCCAACTGCAAACTGTCAGCCTCTCATCAACATTCTGTCAGCTCTCACTGGTTGCACTCTGATATGACAACTTTCATCAATATTACACTAGGCAGCATTGATATGACAGGCCAAATTAATAGATGCTGAGAGATCTGTGCAGGGATCTCTAGTGCATTTTAACTGGGAAATTGTAACTGCAGTGGCTCCTGATCTGCCCCATTAAGGCAACAGGTAAGCTCCTCCAGTGGTGGAACTACCAGTCCCAAAGGGCCATTTTAGTGGAGCAGGGGAAATCCAAATCGCTAGGTCTCAGCCTAACCTACTTCATAAGCACGTTGTGAGGTTAAAATAAAGGAAGTGTAACGAACACTGCTCTAGCCTGATATTGTCAGATTTTGGAGGCTAAGCAGGGTCAGCCCTGGTTAATGCTTGGATGGGAGACCATTAGGGAAGTCTAGGGTTGCCGCACAGAAGCAGGCAATGGCAAACCACCTCTGATCATCTCTTGCCTTGAAAATTCTGTGGGGTCATCATAAGTCAGCTGTGACTTGATGGCAACAGAAGGGGAGATAATTGAGTTAATAGTGAAACAATGAAAAAAAGTAATATGTATTTAAATCTACTTGGGGCTTGGCTGATCTTCCTTTGCTGATGTTCTGGAACGCAGGAGGTACCACTAGCCAGCAACAGGGTCCCCTTGTCTCTGCCTTCACAAGGGGAAATTGCTGCAGAATTCTTTCTGAGATGTTGAGGAAATAACCTCTGGCTAGTGGTTGGGGCCTGGCAGATTTCATGTTCTCAAGAACTGGTTCTGAGACCACAATGCATATATCTTAAAAGATACAAGGATAGAGAATTACAACAGATGTGATTCCTGGGAATCTTGGAAAGAAGAGATGTAAAACTGGCATACATTTCTTACGGCAGTGACTTAGGATACACACCCCTCCATCCAATGCATATGCCAGATCAATATCTGACCTTTCCAAAGTGACAGACTTGAATCAATAGCAGATGTTTCAGTCCAGTTCTGTAGCTGCATCTTAACACGGGAATACAGGAATGTAAAGAGGGAACCACTTGTAAGATTTAAGTGCTTTATCAAGGTCTGAGCATCAAATTAAGACAGCTAAAAAAAGGTCCATGTTTAGTGACTGACCCACTGCTGTGGACAGACATCAGAGCTCAGTAGAGTATTTTTTGGGAAATGCAGTTGGTCTGGCTTGCTGGCTGGGGTTAAACTGGTAGATGATGGGGGAGCATTAGTATTTTTAGCTGTTTAATTTAATGTTATGAGACATTTTGAATTTGTGACTTGACCTATTGTCATTCACCCCAAGAGTTTGAGACTGGCTTGTGCTTTCAATACAATTAATGTATGCTTAGGAAATGAAAAAACTTCTCCTGAAATAATACTTGAAAATCCAATTCTTTTGAAAATTCTTAGTTGGCAAGTGGCAGTGAGTATCTCCCTGACCCCTACTAATTGCTGTAAGTTCATTCATCTCATGACTCACTGTTTTATTCTAACCCCTTAGTTGAATTACACTTTTGTAACCTATCCCTGCCAATCCATTATATTCATATATAATGTATGGAGGCTACTCTGATGAAAGAAGATGTTCATGTATGTAAGTCTTTGCTGAGGAATCTGGGAGAGGGCAGGAAGCAACTCTGTTTGTCCTGGGTGCCTGGGAAGGTGGAAGATGACTCAGACAGTTCCAGCTGAGACTCATCTTGCTGGTCTCTAGTACTACGCTGGCCATGAAGCTGGAACCTTGTGTGAACTAAGAGCCTAAGAGGAATCTTCTTGTTTGGTCTCCACTAAATTCGGCTGAACACTCTCTCTCTTTTGGTACAAAAGTCATAGATTTTAAGAAAGGCATTGAAAAAGAAGAAAGGTGAGAGCAGTTTGGGCAGCAGAGGAAGCCAGTCGTATCCTGCTTTCTAATAGCTGAAAAAGCTCCAGCCCCTTTGCATTGCCCTGCCATCTGATGCCCATCCTTCAAATATTAATGCAATGCTAATTGTGACTCCCTGACCTCCACCCTTTCTCCTGCTGGCATTTACCACACAATGCAGTCTCTGGCTGCCTCTAGACGGAAGGACCGAGGTCTTCAGTTTCTGCTCCTTTCAAGACTGGTTATTATTCATTGGTTGGTTGAATTCTGACCTTCTTAAGGATCAAATCCAATCAGAGCACTATTTATTTATCTTCTATGTTGCGTTCTGAATGGACTTGCAAGGCACAGGGCTGACCTGATTGGTATGTATCTTTTTGAACAATTCCATAATTTGTGTTGTCATTTATGTTCAGCAAGGCTGTAGCTCCAAGGTATTTAACACCAGAGCATATGGAGCCCTCTGCTGGTAGTGGTGGGGCTACCATCTTTTTGAGAGTTGTTCTCAAAATACAAGCTCCATTCAGGATGTTTAAGTCTTGAATTCTAATTGTTTCAGAATAATTACTTTGGGGTTTATTCTCTGGCATGCAAATTCTTTCACTGAATTATAATATTCCAGAATTAGAATCTGTATTTCTACTGCTTCGGCTGATAGCTCAATCTTATCAGATCTCAGAAGTTAAGTATTTTTGGCTCCAAATAGTATTTGTATGAGAGACCACCAAGAAAGTTCAGGGTTGCTATGTAGAGACACGCAAAGGCAAGCCACCTCTGAACTTCTCTTGCCTTGAAAACCCTCCAGAATCACCAAAAATATGCTGCAATTTGATGGCACTTTATACACACATATCTTGGGCTAGATATACTGCAATTAGTTGGTGGGACCAGAGTTACGGGCATGTTGTTAAATATTTGAGGTTAATTTGTTTCTGATGCATTGTTCTAGTAAGGAATGAAAAAGAAAATGTTCAAGGTGGTCTTTCCTTGTAACAAGAATGGGTAGTTTGGGATTAGTAAATTGCTGGTTAATATTTCTTTCCATATATCAAAAAGACAGCTGTTTAGAAGTTCTGGCCAGTTTGGTGTAGTGGTTAGGAACATGGACTTTAATGTGGGAGAACCAGGTTTGATTCCCCACTCCTCCACATGCAGCTGCTGGGTGACCTTGGGCAAGCCACAGTTCTCTCAGAGCTGTTATCTCAAGAGCAGTTCTCAAAGAACTGTCTCAGCCCCACCTATCTCACAGGGTGTCTGTTGTGGGGAGAGGAAGGGAAGGAGATTGTAAGCCACTCTGAGACTCCTTTAGGTAGTGAAGGGCGGGGTATAAATCCAATCTCATCATCTTCTTCTATATAAACATATTTCAGTTAAATGGCTAAAAGGTAGAGGATTAACCAATTAAACACTCTTCAACTGGGTGACCGTCCCTCAATGCTCTATAGCACCAACTGCACACACATCACCCCCCAGCCTCCCCCCCCCCGGTCAAGACTCCTTTAGGTAGTGAAGGGCGGGGTATAAATCCAATCTCATCATCTTCTTCTATATAAACATATTTCAGTTAAATGGCTAAAAGGTAGAGGATTAACCAATTAAACACTCTTCAACTGGGTGACCGTCCCTCAATGCTCTATAGCACCAACTGCACACACATCACCCCCCAGCCTCCCCCCCCCCCCCGGTCAAGGGCCAGAATACAAAAACATCAAACAGAGGACACACCTACACAAGACATCCCTTAATGCCCTGTTTAGACAATCACCACCATCTCAGTCAGATTCTATCTGTGTTTACAAATGCGAACATGTTCTGCATGCGCCAGAGTTTTGATAGCAACAAACAGTACCAAATGCACTTACATACAGAATATGAGCCTAGCATCAGCAGAATGAAGACTAGTGTTCTAGGAGTACATCATAGCTATTGATTGATTGATTGATTGATTGAACTTATAGCCCTCCCTCCCCTGCACAGCAGGCTCAGGACAGGTAACAACAGTGTTAAAAACAATACAATAAGCTAATTATTAAATTGTTAAAACATTTAAGCTATAAAATGGATCAACATGTTGCTTTTCATCAAATACTATTAAATGTGAAATTAAATGTTTTATGGGTTTGAATGATATTGGCATTCCTTCTGATACTATTTTTTTGTGAATCAAGCACTACTACAATCTCTCTCATCGATAAAGCTGCACACACCGTATGATATGTTCCCGTGTTTTTCTCACAACCACGCAGAGATACAAAGGGGGGCTGGCATGGTGAATTGCTGTATTATCTTCTCAACTTTGTTAAGCTCTGAAGACCTAAAAGGGAAAACTCAAGATAGCAATCGAAATGTGCAAGAAGTGTTTGCGTCCATGCAGGAAGGCTTCAAAGTGACTGCTGTGTTCATTGCTCTCGGAGACATCAGTTATAGTCCACAATGGATAGCATCATTGCAGAGACATGTACCTCTAGGCAGGGGGAAGGGGAGAGGGAATCTAGCATTCTGAAGAGGTCCTTGAGTAGCTTTCATGCTACAGGTGCAGTGGCAAAAGATGGATGACTGAAGCCTTCTTTAAAGGCTTCCTTGGGATTTCATGAAACAGCATGCCTGGCAGTTTTCCAGCAAAAACATTCACTTTTTCCTGCATTCAGCAACAAAAGCAGAAAGAAGTGTATTTTCATATACATCACATTCTCTATCCACATAGGCTGGCCAGCAATGTGATTCCAACAGCCAAGGAACCAAGAGTGAGGACACATACCATAAACTAGAATTTAGACAAGACTTTTCACAGATATTGAGTGATGATGTCACAAGTATGGAGAATGGCCAGGTAATGGTTGCACTCAATATTTTTTTAGGGGGGAGGGGGTCCAATCATGTCATTATGCCATGAATTTCTTAGTAAACCTGTTCAGCGGTCCAATTTAGCTTGTTCAGCACTCATGATAAGGCTGTGAGCTGATGAGATATGTTCAGATTACACTGAGAAATTCAAACAGCTGCCAAACAAGTTTGCAGCTGCCTGTTGGTCAGGAGTCAACTCCCAGCTGATTGAAAGATCAGCTGGGAGTCAGGTTCTGATCCACACATGCTGTTCAGCAAAATAGCCAGACAATGACATTGCAAAAGGGAGAAGAGGAAGACCTCACTGTCTCTTCCTTCCCTTCCAAGCTGAGCAGAATAGTAGTGATTCTTTTGATCTCTCCATTGCAAAAGGAAGAGAAGGAAGAGTCTTTCTCTCCTTTTCAATTGGGCTTCTGATTTCCCCGCTCCCATTAAATTTGCCAGATCTCAGCAAGTGCAGTAGGCAAAAAAGTTTCTAGGATGGGAGATCAGAAGAATCTGACTTGCAGCTGATCATCTGAGAGTTGATTCCTGATTCCCCAGCCCTCAAAACAAAGCAAAAATTTCCCAGCAGGAGATCAGAGGTCAACCCTCAGCTGATCACCCATCCTGTGAACAGAAACAGGTTGTAAACAGCTAAACGGCCTGTTGATTAATTGGCTGCCTGATCACCACTAGTGAATGGCAAGTGAACCAAACTGGTTGGTGTTCAGGTATCCCTATCCTCAAGTGTCATGTGGTTATCTTTTGGCTTTAACAGTGATGGACTTCTCCTCACTATCCATGTTGCTAGATAGAAAATGCAGGGATTTGCTTAACATCTGAAGGGATGTTAGTGACACAGCAGGAAGTGCCATCCTAAATAGAGTTATACCATTCTAAGCCCATTTGAGGACAAAAGTCTGCTTAGGACAGCATTGTGGATGTCTTTCAGAGTAGCCCCCAATTGCTACAATTGCCCAATTGATACCGAAGCTGCTGTGTGGCTCTACAGTTTGACATCAAAAGGGAAATAAGAGAACATTTTAATAATTATTGTTTTCAGTTTTCAGAGATGAAACTTCTAAATATCTTTTATGCATTTTTTTTACCCAGAAGCCAATGAGACAATTTCAGACTCATGTAAGTCATACATCAGGGATGCAGAAAAAAGAAATGAGCAACACTCTCCAAAAAGCAACTGGTGAGTTGATCTTCCCAAGAAAACCAGAATGCACCGACAAATACGAGTGCTGAGGACACCTAGAAGACAAAATGGAGAGGCTCTAACAGGGAGGTGGTTCAATGGGATGTTTATGGTGCAGGGAAGGCTTTTATTGCCCATGATCATCAGGATGATCTGCATGTTATGCTAGCCAGAAATGATATAAACTCACCTGGCATGCCACCATATGCTCAATAGAACAACCTCAGTTCCCACCTACATACCTCTAGCCTAATCACAATGCTTGTATAGGCCACTTTGTCCGAGACTAGGGGCAGAGTGTTCATTTGAAGTTCCCCTTTCTTCTCTGTTCTCTCTATCAATGTCATTTGCTTATCTGAAAAAATTAGGTATGTGTTTAATCTTTGGGGCGGGGATCTGTATTTAGCATCAAATCCTGAAGTTACAGTTCTACTGACTGACAGTGGTATCCTAAGCTCTTACAGCCTTCTAAGTCCATTGAAGTCAATTGGCATATGTATTTATGTGCTGTCAAGTCACAGCAGACTTGCATGACCACAGCAAGGGACTTTCACAGCAATTGAGAAGCAGAGGTGGTTTGCCACTGCCTTCCTCTGCAGAGTCTTCCTTGGTGGTTCCCCATCCAAGTGCCGACCCTGCTTAATTTCTGAGATCTGATGAAACTGGGCTATACCATACAATTCCACATCCCCAGCTGGCTTTAAAAGGTATAAGTCAGTGGACTTTGAACAGTGCAACAGTGCTTAGTATTGCACTACAGTATGATTGCCTTGGAAGGAAAATGAAAATGATATTATCATTTCAAACATTAAAAGATAGTGTATGCCAATGCTGATGTGGTTCCCTCCATGTATAAGACAATTTTCCCTTTTAAAAGGGGGCCTGTGCTTGCATCACATCCTCTGGTTCTTTAGACTAGACCAGGGGTGGCCAACCTTGCTTAACATAAGAGCCACATAGAGATGTCTGAGAGCCACAAGACAGGAACAAATATCACACACACGTTTTTATTTTTAAAAATATGCAAATTTGCTTTTTATTAATGTTAAATGGGACTGCCAAAAATAAAAACAAACAAGGAAAACCAGTTATAAGAAAGAGAGAGAGAGAGAAACTAGGAAAGCAAATAGATGGAAGGAAGGAAGGGAGAAAGAGAGAAAAAGCATGCCTCCCCTTTGCTTCCCCAGCCGCCCTGCCAGGAGCCGCACAATATGTGTGAAAGAGCCACATGTGGCTCCCGAGCCACAGGTTGGCCACCCCTGGACTAGACCTTTCAGATGGTTATTTAAATTAGACCCAATAGCAACAATTATTTAGGTCACTTATTGTCAGGCATTACTGACTGAGACTTTGTACCATGATTATAAGTGATGTCTTAAAGTCCTACTTACTATAAGCTGCAAAATCCAGGTTTCATTATATAAAATATAATAATATAACAAAATATAAACATTTTATAAAATATGTCTGTGAATGGTGAATAGCATGGAAGTCTAAATTTTTCCCCATTGAATCATTAAAGAGAGAAGATTAACCTATAGAACAGAAATGTTTAGGATTACCCATGAAGGACACTAGCATTTCTTCAGGTTTCAGCATGAAATTTTGGGTTAGTATTGTATTGTAACCCATGCTGAGTCTTGATTCAAGACAAAAGCAGTTTAAAATGCATTTTAAATAAACAAATAAATGTATATTTGTCCTTTTTTTCCAGCTCCAAAGATCTCCTCCATACTGAAAGCCCATGAATCCAACAAATCGGTAGCAGAATTAAAGATCAATAAATCTCTTCAGAAGGCCAGGATCACAGCATTGTTTTCAAATTCTGTAGGTTGGACAGCAATAACCGGTGTTTATTGTCCATCTCTTGCCTTCCCCGTGATTTCTCCAGGGGATCTCCCGCCTCCAAATCTATTCTAAGTATTATTTTACTAACTTCTGTTAGATTAGGCCTGGTCATTCTGAGAGAGCCAGTCTGGTGTAGTGGTTAAGTGCATGGACTCTAATCTGGGAGAACCAGGTTTGATTCCCCACTCCTCCACTTGCACCTTCTTTCAAGGACAGCTCTGGAAAGAGCTCTCTCAGCCCCACCTACCTCACAGGGTGTCTGTTGTGGGGAGGGGAAGGGAGAGGAGTTTGTAAGCCGTTCTGAGACTCCGTGTGAAGGGCGGGATATAAATCCAATCTCTCCTTCTTCTTCTTCTCTTCATTCATCTGACCTAGGGACCAAACTAACCTTCACAGCAGAAGTCTCAGCTTTCTGCTCTCGGTAGCCCCACTTTGATTACTTTGGGCTGCTTAAGAAGACATGCAGTTAAATGTTTTGAGGGACAGTCCTGACATGCATTTCTTTAAACTAATATAAAGGCCATCTGCAAATACAACTGTATTCTATGCAGGGTGAAAAGAAAGAGAAAACAGAAGCCACCATACCAAGCACTCTCCTTGTAATGCTGGAGGAGCTGGGAGCCTCAGATATTGATGCCCTTGTGCCTACCCATGATGAGCGAGGATGTTCCATCCCAGAGTGGAAGCGGCAGGTGATGGTGAGGAAACTGCAGGCCCAGTTGGCATCTGAAGAAGGAATTAGCAGGAAGGTACTATATGCTGAGTTAGCAGAAGGAGAAAGTTTCACTGCACTGCTTCCTTACACTGTTTGACTTTTTTTTTTTTTTGTAAACGTGTCTTGTTCTGTGACCGGGACTGGATAGATGGATTTATAGAGATCTGGCCAGTATCAGGATATCAGCTCAACTGTGCATGGTGCCTAGCAGGTGGAGTCCACAGAAAATGCACTAGCTATTCCAATCTAGACTGCAATTAAAATTGTGTGTTTCGCCTGTGTTTTGCTGAAAGTGAAACAAGGCAAGCTTCAGACAAATCAAGTCATTTATATAGAAAGGAGAAGTTGCTGGGCCACAGTGACAGGTTGCAAGTGTGTGTGATCTCTGTAGTGTCTGTGCTTGTGTGGAGATGTTATGGAGGGAAAGGAGGAGGGGCGGAGGGGGCGCAAAAAGGCAGCAATGAGCAGCAGGGGGATTTTCCCATCTGCTCCCAGACTCATGGCTGCTTTCATGTCACTAATGCAGAATTCAGCCCTAGTTGTCCCAGTGTCGGTCATGCCACTGTAAATCCCCTACTCCCCAAAAGAAGGGATCTACTTTTCCTGCCTTGTTGAGTTATACCCATGTGACTGTATTCTGAAGTGGAAACTATGCCATTGTGTATATTATGTGGGCTTTCCTGCAGACTAACATTTGATTAGTTTTAGTAGATGCAGTTCTTCAAAGAGGTGGAGGTTCTCTTAAAATATTGTCCATGTGTGGAGATGATAATACATAGTCCTTTGACAAAGATAATTTTAGATCAGGTGTTTGCTTGATGATGAACAAGATGATTTCTAACTCTATATTTGCCAGACTCTGTGATTCAGTTGATTATTTCTTTGACTGTTGATTTGGGGAGCATCGGGGAAAGGGACCTGAATTTAGCTAGTAACAATTCTCTGTTACACCTTCCTTGCTTTCTTCCCTTATCCAGAACAAGGAAGGCTGTGCTCTGGAGCGAGATGATTGGCAGTATTCCCAGGCACACAATGCCATCCTGGGTCCCTATGGGGAGCTTCTGACTGAGGATGACCTACTGTATTTAGAGCAGCAGATTGAGAAGCTGCAGATGAGGAAGAAGTGCCAGGAGTATGAGAGTGAGCTAGGACGCCTGACAGAGGAACTGCAGACAGTTCTCCCAACTCCCATTGTCAATATCACAGTCAACAGTCAGTTTCTGCAGCAAGGATCAGAGGAGAACAGCCAGGAGCTCCCTGCCTGGTGCAGCCACATGTCTGGGGTGGTGAAGAGCATGTCTCTGCTGCTCAACAACATCAATGGAATGAAAAAAGAAGAGAATGAGAGACTAGCTCCAAAGGTACTTCCAAAGTCACGAAAGACTGATGTTATTTCCGGAGGGTCTGCCAAAAGAGAGATCCTGGAGTGTGGTGTCTCTGTAAAAAATCTAAGAGGCAGTTTTGAAAAACGAGCTATCTTGGGACAACACAAACCCTTTGAGCTCCAAGGATTGAAAGTCATGCCTTGGGAACATGGGACAGAGAAGGAGAGAAGTCCACAAATGTTATCGTATGTTTGTGAGGGCAAGAAGAAATTTCTTTGTGAGGACCATGAGTTTGGAGACATGGAGAATGCCAGTGATTCTGGCATCAGCTGTGAGGAAGCCACCTCTGAGGTGACTGGGCCTCCAGTCTCCATAGCAGAATTTAGCATGCTCCGAAAGGAACGTATTGTGCTGCTTTTTTTAAGTCACTGGAAAAAATCTGCCTACACTCCTTCTCTGAAGCTCATGGCTACAAAGACTGTAAAAGCCTCAAATCCTGCAAAGGTGGGGCTGGTAGACATAATGGCAGAAGTGAAGCAGCAGCAAGCTCCTATGCAGAAGCCTTTGGTGGAAATGAGCAAGCTTGGCCATTTAGTTCGACAGAGATATGCTATCAAAAATCTAATTGACCGCTGGAAGCATATAATCTCTCTTGTACCATCTCGGCAGATCAGGCGCCTCAGTCACCAGCACACAGTCTATTCCCCAGAACAGTTTCTTCCATATGTTAATGGTAAGCCTGCTGATTACAATAGCTTAACACTTGACCAGTTTATGCTGGGCTATTTCCACATCCTAGAGCTGGACCTCTCCCCAGAAGAACGGAAGAGAAGGCATCTCCTTTGCTTTGAAGTCTTTGACCACTTGGGTAGGCATCGATGGGAAACAGTGCGTGCCTTTCACAAAGCAGTGATCGATGAGATAGCTGCAGGCAAGAGAAGCTGGAAACAAAGCTTTGAGGACATTAAGACAAGGTTTTTTGGTAACCCAGTCAATAACATGGAACTCAAAACATCATCTGTTGAAAGAAATCTGAAATCAGCATCCAGTGATAGGGTCCAGACTAGTGTGGTTCTTGAGCAGGGAGACAGTGTCCCACAAAAATACTCTGAGCTAGGAAGCTTCAGTAATGATGAAATCTGCAAGTACATTGAAAGGAGCTTTGCCTTCTGGAAAGAAAAAGAAGCAGAGATGTTCAGTGTTGAGGGTTCAGGTCGTCCTTTACATTAGCAGTCTTTATTTATGAATGGGAATCTATAATCCAGAATGCACAGAGGGGCCTGCTGAAGCTTCTCCTATCACCTTCAGTGAGCTCTACTGAAAGTCTTCATGGAAAGACCAACAATTTTTGGCATTGTCCTTTGACATATGATGATTTGTTATTCCATGGGCACTGGATGGAATAAGCAGACACAAACTGGTAATTTTGTAAGTAGCTAGAAGTACTGCAAGACTGAAGAGGGTTTTTTTTTTGGAGGGGGGAGCAGACTACATATTATGCTGCAGCTAGGGGTAACAAAGCTATGGTGGCCCTTTCTCCATTGCAAAATATTATCTGGAGGAAGGACAGGAGGGAACAGGGTGCTTCACTCTTCCTTAACTAGTTGTTTTGCACCTGAAATTTTCCCTGCCCTAGCAGCTTTTCCAGTGTTCCCAACCTTGTAAATATGGGAAGAAACCCAGTGGGCATAAAAACAACTTAATGGTGATGAGGATTTTCAGGGGGGATTGAAAAGGTTAAGCATTCCCTTCCCCCTTTACTCTTTTTCCCCTTGGGGGGAAATGGATAAAGAATAGGAACCATCAGGGATCCATTGTATATAGCTTCAATGTAACACATACTTTGTTTCTTCTAAGCAGGACAATGCCAGGGTACCCATGGCATTAGCCACTCTTTACATATTTTTTTAACATAATTGTTTTTAAATAATGTGTTCTGAAATGGCATGATGATACATGTGTTTGTAGCATATGAATCCCCACATGCATATCTGTTCATCTCCTTAAAGACATGCTTGGTAAGCCACTAACAGAAGGTGGTCATTTGAACAAGTGTCTGAAAGCTAAAATAATTATGTATCTGATAATTTTAAAATTGCTTGGATTACCATGTTCCAGGCACTTTCCATTAAGCATTGTAGGGCCAGTTCATGTATCTGTCCTGATGTGGTACATCTGGCTATGATATTGAGATTTAATTATTTTCAGATTTTTATATCCGCTGTGAATAGCATTTATTTGTCTTCCCATTTTTCAAAAAGTCATGACTATGTAGAACAAAAGAAATGTGATCTGGATTTTTCCATTTTCTACACTCTTACTATAAATAATATAACAGCAAAGTAGTTCAACCTAAAAATGTTTTAAAAGAGAAGGTTTGCAACAAAGGGTCCACAGCCTTTGGCTCTGTCCTTGGTACATGCTGAGTCCAATGCTCCCTCTAAGCTGTGGAGTCTTGTGAGCAAAAATTCTACTTTGTGAGCTCCTGGCATTAAAGTTGTGAGCAGGTGACTTGGCTATTGCATGAATTAGTTTGCTGTGGAGCCATCCTTCCTGAGCTAAGACAAATATGTGTGAGCCGGAGGCTAAAAAACTTGTGAGCTAGCTCACACTAACTCAGCTTAGAGGGAACATTGAAGTCCCTTAGAATACTGTAGTCGGTCTTATACTAGTGAATGAGAATATATGAACATCATGTTTACATTACTTGCATGGACTGAACATGACCTGAATGAATATCATTGTATAAATGTTTCATTTTGTAATAATATATATTTTTAAAAGTTACACTTCTTTCTATTTTTAAGCAATTCCAGGTTTTAATAAAAAATTCTCTCAACGCAAAATATAATTATTCTACTGAAATGACTGGTAAGACAAATTACAGTTGAATATCATTAGTCAAAATGTGTTTTAGCTTGAGAATTCCCCCCCCAGAAACACAAAAATGACATTCATTTGTCCCAAGGAATATCACAGAGCAGTAGCTAAGAGAAGGAGACTCTTGTTCAAATGTTATCTCTGTTGTAAACTCACGGGGTACCTTAGGCAAATTGTTCTGTCAGCCTCAGCCACCCATCTCCAGTATGGGATAATAATACCAGGATACCTTACTGTTGTAAGGATTATTTATTTGATACAATTATACACAGACTTTCTGCCACTGCATTCCAGATGATTTTCATTCATACTAGCACCTACAATACAATATATACAACACAAAAGCGAAAAAGGGACAGAAAAAGGTGGAAGAAAACAGGCACATTAATTTCCTGACACAACATATATAGCTGTTCTGTGACCAGTATAAGAGAAAGTTCTGGAAAGGGAGGAGCCAAATGGCAGATGGTCCCAGGCAGGCTGATTATGACAAGAAAATATATGCCTTGAGTATATTTTGAATATGGTATGTGCTATATAAATGCTGTATTATCATTTGATATTTAGGGATTTCTTGCCAAACAAAACCTTTCTTGGCAACGTTAATCAAATTCGCTCTCTTAAGTTCCTCTATTTTAAGTGCCAAAATAACTCAAGCCTGCTGTTTCCTGCTAAAGGAAAGGCAAAACATTAGGAACACATTTGTTTAAAAGACGAAGACTGCTTCTTGTTCCTTATGGTGATTTCTGCTAGAGCTAGAACATTTAAAAAGCAGAAAAGACAGGTGTTTGGAGGAAAGACAGATGTTGGGAGTTGGGCACATAGGGCAGAGCTCAAGGGCATGAAGTCTAGGCAGGCTGGATCACCACGGAATCTGCATGTAATCACTTTTGCCTGCCACATTCAGCCACTTCATTTATGGCCACAAAACTAGTCTAGGTCTATTCCAGTGTTTCTCATAAGACAGTGACATCAGGAATGGTAATAATGGTCTGCTCTTTCCTGCAGGTGCAAATGCTGCAGCTCTCAGCCCCTCCCTCTGAGACCATTGCTTTAGTTTATTTATGGACATTCCTGGGGAAGGAATGAGGTACTACCCAGATGTCCCACTTCCAGTGCTAAGCACTGACATAAGTATCTCATGGGGCTATGTTTAGGTAACAGTAGTTGGGTCAACAGATATTTTTGGAAAGGAGAAGAAGAGAGAGCGAGCTCTCAAGTCATTACTGAAGAGATGATGCTGTTTCCCTTGCATTGTTATCCTTTTGTCCAGTACCCCCCCCACACCAGCACTTGGGTCCTATGCAGAATCTGTTTCTCATGATCTACCCCTTCCTGTCTCATATGCCACCCTCTCTTCTTGCTCTTGGTTTCACTCGTTAGATGATTACTTAATTGTGCTGAAAAGTTCACCTTTATCTCATTGGTCGCATGCCACCCATTCCTCTTCCTTCAAGACTGCACTTTGGTGTTGGAGAATTGGTGTGAAAAATAAGTTCTTTGCCCAAATAGAATGAGTGCTGCAGTGTGAGTTTCACAAGCCTAAACTGATTTTTCTCTGTGACAAGCAACATGATACTCCCTGTCCTTGCCAGTGCCATATTGAGTTCATTTTGTGTTTCTGATCTTGCTGTCCTTTACCTACTGTGGAAAAAAAAGTACTTATAGCCTCCCCTGTTCTACCACATGAAGAAAGTAGCAGAATTTAGTCTCCTAAGTCATTTCCTCTTTTGCTCCTTTTCCACATGCCCCAAAAGAAAATCCTTTTCCATATTACTACTTTATACATCGCTACCACTAAGGCTGAATTCAAATCATTGTCCAGTCTAACTGTAGTTAAATAGAAATAAACTCCAATCCAGCTTGTATTTGGGCTTGTGTACATGACTAGCACTTTTAAATAGAAGAAGAGGAGACTGGATTTATACCTCGGCCTTCACTATCCAAAGGAGTCTCAGAACAACTTACAATCTCCTTTCCATTCCCCTCCCCACAACGAACACCTTGTGTGGTAGGTGGGGCTGAGAGAGCTCTTTCAAGAACAGCTCTGAGAGAACTTGTGACTGGCCCAAGGTCACACCAGCAGCTGCATGTGAAGGCGTGGGGAATCAAACCCAGTTCTCCCAGATTAGAGTCTGCACTCCTAACCACTACACCAAACTGGGTTATTTGCTAAGGTATTGTACTTTTGACAAAGTAACCTGAGGGAAAATCCCCCAAGTTACCTCTACTCTATAGGTGCATAGAACATGATGGAGTGATTGTTTAAGACTAATACAGCCACACATCCATGATGCAACCACATATTTTAAATGATGTTAATTTCCCTTTCACTAACCAGGATTAAATCCCAATTAAGAATCCAGTACATGGAGGCCCTGACTTGGATAGCCCAGGCAAGCCTGATCTCATAGGCTAAGCAGGTCGACTCTGGAAAGTACTTGGATAGGAGACCTCTTTGAAATACCAGAGGCAGAAGGTGGGGGCAAGCCACATTCAGTCACCACCCCAAGTATCCTCCAGGCCTTCAGCAGGGGTGAGTCACCAGAGGTCACCATGACTTCCATGTGCACACACAGTCACATGTGCACATATGAAAAATACCAAAAAATATCAGAAAGGGGGGGATCCAGTATATGGGGGATGGGAATTAACTCCAGTTAAACTGTCCCCTTTTAAAGTTTTTTAAGCTTCCAAGAACTCTCCCATCACAATTTATTCTGCATCACAATTTATTCTGCACATAAAGCAAATTATTGGGAGTCAAGCCTCTTGTCAATTCTGCGCCCAAGAAGGGATCATGAGGTTTTTACCATGTGCCGAGAGGCAACAAAACTATGTTTATGTAGTATTTGTGGGTTTTCTTTACAAATATAGAAGTACAGCACAGGTGGGCTCTACTGAGCACCAGACACTTCAGATGACCAGAAAGAGAGAGACCATTCACCGGCAAGGGGCTTCAGCCCGCTCACAGCTCCATCTGCTTGTTTACTCTCCCCATCTCTTGACAGAATCTAAATTGCCTTTTCTTTTCATACCAAGACAACCATCAGCTGGCTGTGTGGGAGTCACCTCTTCCAAGCCCTGCTGGGCATTTGGCCAGAGCCATATCGTGATACTAAGGCCCACTGAAGCCAACACAGCAGTAACACATTATTATTCCTTTTTGTCATGCAAGTTATACAGATCCTCAGTGAACAGAATCCAAGTGCAACAGTGGCTGCTTCCACCTGGGGATTTTCCTCTTGCATGGACAGCAAAAAAGCCCCCACAGTACAAGGAAATAGCCAGGCAATACTGCGCCTAGTACGGGCACAATTTCTCTGGCTCCTATTGGGAAAAAAGAACAGAAAAAGATCTTGGCCATGTGATTGACTGTTCCCATCTGTCCCTGTACTGCTTGCTGCTGCTGCCACCATGGTGGGGGCTTGTTTTGATGCTGTTCATGTGGATGCAGCCAGTGACATTCAGTTCTTCTTCAGGTCAGCCTTTGAAATAACCAAAGAACAGGGCAGTTTAGAAGAAGAGGAGGAGGAGGAGCTGGTTTTTATACCCCACTTTTCTCTACCCTAAGGAGTCTCAAAGCAGATTACAATCACCTTCCTCTCTCCACAAGAGGCACCCTGTGAAGTAGGTGGGGCTGAGAGAGTTCTGTGACTATCCCAAGGTCACCCAGCAGGCTTCATGTGGAGGAGGGGGGTCAAACCCATCTCTCCAGACTAGAGTCCACTGCTCTTAACCACTATACCATGCTGGCTCTCATATCCAAACTTTAAAAAAGAATCTGATGTAGGTTGACATCAGAACATAAACATCATAGAAATTAGGAATTTTCAAATGAAACAGTGAAATGTATAAAGATGATCTCTGTGTGTGTGTATGTGTGTGTGTGTGTGCAGGGTCATTTGTTACACCTGCATTGGGAGAAAATCCTTGGGGACATGCCTTAAGTATTTGGGATACTTGATGTAATGATTTAGAAAAAAAGATTAAAACTTAAAATACTTGACAGGCACAGTAGTATAGGAAATGGTAAGGTGAAACTATTAGGAAGATGGAGAGAACCATAATGGATTTGTAACAAGCCCTCCAAAGACAATTTATTTATTTTGGTTTATATTCCACCCTCCCCGCAAGCGGGTTCAGGGCGGATTACAACCAGCAGTATACAAAGTCATTAAAACAATCATAGTAATTATCATTTTAGCTTCAAGATCAGGTGGCTCTTCCAACTGTGTTATCTTAAAGCACCATGCATATGCTTTCCCTACATCTTAAAAAGAAACCTCTGTAGAATATAGGGTATTATGATAGCACATAAAATTTCATCACATTTAAAGGGAACAAAGAATCTTATCTA
The DNA here is from genome assembly GCA_029233225.1 of Lepidodactylus listeri. Classification (NCBI taxonomy): domain Eukaryota; kingdom Metazoa; phylum Chordata; class Lepidosauria; order Squamata; family Gekkonidae; genus Lepidodactylus; species Lepidodactylus listeri. The sequence goes on along the minus strand of JARCFY010000005.1, from coordinate 57,929,735 downwards.
TACATCTAGATTTCAGGAAAAGTGGCTCACCCTCTTTTTTGCCATTCTCTTTTAAATGTCTTTCTAAGCAACAGTAATATCAAACTAGATCTTATATACACAACTTAAAAATAATGCAAGCATAACCATAGTTTTCTATTAAGCTAAATTTCAATAGAACAATTACATCAACAATACTTAGTGGTTTCTGTTATTGTAACTGAGATGAGCCTTTACATAGATGTTGTATTTATATCATTATGTTGCTAAAAGTCATGTCCATTGGCTTTCCTAATTTGTGCCAGATTTGGCATATTTGTTCACTATAACCTGTAATTAACCTATTGAAATAAAATTTTAAAATCTGCAAAAGAAAGAAAAGAATAATCTGTTTGAGAGGAGATCTGATTTAAAAATCAGTGGATGATTTTAAACTTTGTTAACCCCCCAGCCTCTTGGCCTAACTTGAAGAGTCTGAGTCCAGTTATCACCTTCAAGAATAAGAAAATCTGTGGTAGAGTATGAGCTTTCATGAGTCACTGAAGAGTCCGTGGTGGATTGTCTAGACGGCATGCACCTTAAGGAGCTATGCAGTCAGCTGTTTTTTTAAAAAATCCTGTTTGCGCATGAGCATATGTCCCTCACCATCTACTTGTTTTTCCATGCATGTGTGGACTAAAATGGTAAAAGCACCACCAGTGCTCCCTTCCTCTAGGGACCATTTCAGTTAACAAAGTGCATAAATATCATGGGACCTTCAGAAACATTAAATTGTTTGCATCGTTTGAGCAGAGCTCTGCAGAGGTCGCATGTTTAAGCGGATATGCATGCATCGCCAGGGCTATTTTTGGGCAGAAACACACAGGAATGGAGTTCCGTCTGGCTTCCGAGTTGGCCATGCCTACAGCCTCCCCCTCTGAGTTCCCCAGGTGCCTCGCAAGCCACGGGGCGCCTGGGGAAACCAAGCTGATCCAGGGAGGGAAGGCAGTTTAAACTGCCTCCCATCCTCGGGTTCCCTCCTCTGGGGAAGCCAATCCAGAAACTGCCTCCCCTCCTCGGGTTCCCCAGGCACCTCGCACGCCATGGGGCACCTGGGGAAGCTGATCCTGGGAGGGAGCGGTGCTGTCAGGGGTGTGGCTTAATATGCTAATGAGTTTCTGCTGTTGGGTATGGCCTATTATGCTAATGAGTTCCTGCTGGGCTTTTTCTACAAAAAAAGCCCTGTGCATTGCTAAGACTTTTTTTTAATGGTGGCTGTTCAGGATGGTCTGCAGACCATCCCTACGGGCTGATTGCATGCTGGTGGAACTACTATGTAAGCCAGCATGATGCTTTCTGAAGTTTTATAGGGATCTATAAGAGTAAATGAGTAAACTATTTTGCTGACTCTGTGGGATGGACTCTTGGACAGGGTAACCAGAAGGAAAATGACTCTAAACACTTCCAGCAGAGGTTTAAAGTACTATTTTCTGAGGTTGCCACCTCCAGGCCAGGAGGTTTCTCCCAACACAAAAAGACTTACACAGGAAATAGCCATCTTGGCATTTTAACCAGAGACTTGTCTTCACAAGACACCATCACAGCAGGCCAAAACCCCTCCCTTTCTGCAACATCCTCCAGTTTGGTACAACAAAGGATTTTCTCACAGAGATGCGAACACAGCAGGACACTTCCTGGAAGAACCGGTTTTGGCCGCCAAAAGGTCCTACCTTCATCTAAAAGACAATGCTCCTAGTCGATGATGTCAGCTTCCGGCCCTAGGTATCTCTCTGACCATCAGGTAGAATCAAATGCTGACCACTCCTCCTAGCCTCTCTTCCACTGGACAAGAGCTAGTGAGTCTCAAGACAGGCATCTGGCTAAGCCTGCCCCACCAGAGACCACCTCCCACTCACTGAATAAAGGAAAGTTCCCAGCACCATATCTTTCTCTTTTATATCACCTGCTCTTTCTTGAATCACTCTCTCTCTCTCTCTCTCTCTCTCTCTCTTTCTCTCTCTCTCACCACACTCTGACATGGCTCCTAATCCACAACTCCCCCCCCCCCCCAATTCCCTATAAACTCATTTTATTTCCCCAGCAGGAATACACCAACTCTCTCTACGCAGGTAAATATAAAATGTCAATGATTTCCTAATAATGCAACTGTCACTTTTACTCTATCTGACTTCCTAGAACTGTATGAATGTGAATGTTTCTGTAACACTTGAATAAGCTACCTTTTATTCTTTAAGTAAAAGAAAACCTTTTTATACTGATAACAGCCTCCTTGTCAATTCCTTGGTTTGTCTGGAGGAGGCAGTAGTCTCTGTATACAATGATGCAGATTCCTTAATGCATACTGTTGATTATTAAGAGCTAATATTCCCCAAATATTAATAACATAAAAGAGCAGTCAGGCTAACACTTGACGGGGGAAAGTTCACCATTGGCCCGTTGGTCAGCTTAGGACCAGACTTTCACAACTATCTTTTAAGTACGAATACCCAACGGGGATTGACGGGCTGATCATGGAAGCAGCATGATTCCCAGATGTTGTTATCTGGACATGCATTTTAAATCCATCAGGCACTTGTGCCTGGCATGGCTCAAAAGAGCCGTCTGAATGCAACCTTTAAGGCGCTACTGGATGCGGGGAAAACTGGGCAAAGCTGTGGGGCAAAATGCGGCCATGCAGCAAATAATGGGAAATTGAGATGATCAGGGCAAAGGGAAGAGCGGGGGTGGAGCAGCAGCTGTGGGAAATCGGTCCATGTCTACTCAAGCCTCAAAAAACAGGATCGAAGAGACGCAGGGGAAATTGGGCAAAGCTGCAGGGCAAAATGTGGCCGCGCAGCAAATAGTGGGAAATTGACACGATTGGGGCAAAGGGAAGCGTGGGGGCGGAGCAGCAGCTGTGGGAAATCGGTCTCACTCTTTTCTAATAGACTCTTAGGTCAAATTTACTTCTGATTTTCCCGCTAGAATCATTCTAGTTTCAAAAAAACCTGTCTATACCTGTTTCTAGTTTCAAACCATACTAGTTCTAGTTTATAAATTATTGTTTACATTCGTTAATTGCCCTCCTGTGGTCAAGCTAGCATTATACTGCTTTAAACAAATGCTGTTGCTTAGTACTTTTCAGACCCCCTGGAGTGAAATTTGAAACCAGCATGAAATGAGCTTGGGAAAAGACAGCAGTCAAACTACTTCAGAGGGAGGCCTTACTCTTTTCTACTGCTACAGACAAACTAACACAGCTACCCATCTTGAAGAATTTGATCAATGATCTCCCCTCCCAGTGGGCACAGTCTTTCCAGGCTGTCTTTCTCTCCTCTCCTTGGTGTGTTGCTTTAAGAGCAGGTGGCCTGGAGAGAATAACTGTCAAAGATACTTCTCAGTGCTTCTCCACCCTCATTGCAAGCTCCAGTCTAAATATACACACATTAGTTGTCGTTACTTTACATCTGCCAAATAAAACTCCTCTCAGAGTAACTCTCTCCTCTCAGGTCAAGGCAAACTGCTCCTCTATGCATTCTTGCTGATCAAACTGGCGGATTGGATGTAAGTAATTAACCAGGTAAGACCTGAGATTTGGTCAGATGTGATTTCTAGCAGGGCAGAGAGCACAGTGAGGGCTGAAAGTAAACAGCCAAACTGGATTTGTAGGATGGGGAGTGTTAAGTTTGGAATAATATACAGGCATAAGGAGGAGTGGCAATTAATGAGCTGTGAGACAACTCAGTTGCAAAGGTCTCCAGAAAATAGTATCAGGAAGATCTATAAACAAAGCAAGAGGTTACAGCGAGGAAAATTTCCTGGATGTACTCCCTGGAACAAAGGAATGAATATAATTAAAATGAGGAAAGAACCACTAACATTCTCATTGAAGGTTTTAATATTGGCTGTATTTTGCCACTTAATATAACACCAGGTCAGACCTCACAGAACATGGAGGAGCAGAGAGGGGAAAGCAAGGAAACAAAGATTCTTCTTCCAATTTCCATGCTTATATATTTACAAATAAGAGAGGGAGGGCTACAACAAAGCATGCTGTTTTATTCTCATACATGAAGGGCTGTCTGTAATTCCATAATTCTATGTAAGCATAAGTACAGTATTTTGTATTAAGTGAGGAATTCTGTATAGTCCTGAGAAGTTCAGCTTTCAGTTTTTGAAACAAGGCTATGACACTGAGCTTGAAAGTGGATCTTCTGCTGCTCCAAAGGTAAATGCACATAGCTTTTTGTTTGGGAGACAGAGATCTTGACAGATCCTGCCCTGTTTATCCCAGAAGATTATTTATTGGTGAATATAATATCAGGAAACTTATAACAGTTGACACCCGTTATACTTGTGTCTAGGAAGCAAAGTTTATAGCTAGAATTAGAGATTTGGAGGTGTCAGGAACAGAGCTCTTTATGCACAAACTAAGTAAACTATAGTTTGGTGTTTCTGGTTGTGAGGTGCCTCTAAATACAAAAAAGAGCTAAAACATCCCCAAAAGGTTAAATTGCTATTTTTTTTGGAAATTCTATGGGGCTTCTTAAATTTGACATAGTTCAGGGTCTCAGCATGTCTTAATCCAGCCCTAGTCAAGATTCATGAGCACACACTTGTTCAAAGCAATCACTAAGGTTGGATTTCATTTTAAATCTCTTAACTGAGATATTTCTTAACTAAAGCACAAGATCTGTTCCCTTCTCTTCTGTTTTCTGACTAGGACTGGGGAGAGGTTTCTTGTTCATCTAAGATATCCAAGTCCATTTCTTACAACAGGAGTGGAGCTTTCTAGAGAACAACATCATGGTGAGGAATGTTGATGACTTTGATTTTAGTCTTCCATCCCATTCTCAATCCATTCTGGAAGGATTACAAGCCCTGCGCTCCAACCCCAAACTCTCAGATGTCACCTTAATAGTTGGGGGACATGAATTCCCTTGCCACCGCAGCATCCTGGCCCTCTGCAGTCACTACTTCAAGGCTATGTTTGCTGGTGACTTCCTGGAAAGCTTTTCAGCTCGTGTGGAGATAAAAGAAGTGGATCCTGTTGTTATGGAGTCTTTGATTGACTTTGCTTACACTGGAAAAGTAACCATCAACCAGGGGAATGTAGAGGCCTTAATTCAGGCATCCAACCAGCTTCATTTCCCTGTTATCCGGAAAGTCTGCAGCCGGTACCTGAGGCAGCAGATGGATGCAACCAACTGCTTGGGCATTTGTGAGTTTGGGGAAATGCATGGCTGCCCAGAAGTGTCATCCAAGGCTTGGTCATTTCTGCAGGAGAATTTTGAGCTTGTGTCTCTGCAAGAAGAGTTCCTTCAGTTATCCAAAGAGAGGCTTGTTACTTACCTGTCTAACAATTTACTCCAAGTACAGGAAGAGCAGAGCCTGGTTGAGGCTGTACTTCGGTGGGTAAAGTGCGAGAAATCTGCCAGAGCCATGCACCTTCCAGAGCTCCTTGACCTGGTACATCTAGTCACGTTGCCAGATCAGTATCTGCAGGACTTGTTGTCATCAGAACCATTGATTCAAGAATCGGATGCTTGCAAGACCATTATCACCAAACATCGCAGCACGGTCAGTGCTTAGAGGTACCACAGTAGCTTCCTCTTGCTCTCCCTTCAGTCTCAAGGCTAGAAAAGAAACTATATGGTTCAATGACAATAGCAGTTCTTCTTCCCATTCTCTCACATATATCTATAGATCAAGGGTATGATGGTAACCCAAAAGGTTTTAGATAAGCAGCCATTTGCATGCTTGGCTATTGCTCTAAACTAAGGAGCCCTTGAATCTGTGTAGGCAAGGAAGTGGCATGCCAGCTTTGAGTCCAAGACAAGAGGACTTTCAAATGTGGTCATGCCCAGTTTTCCCAAGCTGAAGAGACTCTGAAATCTAAAAATGAGTTAGCGAATGCTTCCCTCCACCCAAAGTAGAAGCTGTATTCCTCCTCCCAAATTTGGCACTGTTTTATGGGGGAAGTATCAGAAACACACACTGACCCTTGGAGACCACCCTGGAGCTGCCTTCAGGAGAGCTATAACCCCCCTCCCCCCCAAGGGATCTCTAACAGGAGGGAAAGCCAGGTTATCCAGTGTGAAGAGTGACGGGGATATTTTGCCCCACTACAATGTTGGTTCCAAATATAGAACTTTATTCCTTGCCATAAGTATGGCTGACAGCCATACACTTATATGGGTGAAGGCATGAACTCATGGTTAGACTAATATGTGATGCTCTGTCAAATGAATGTTTTCCTGATTTGTTTCCCAAACCAGCTGCATTAAATTCCAATCTGAAGTGGAATATGAGTGACTGAGGGACTTCCTTGCGGGTCATTTTTACCATAAAATATGTCTGCCAGGCTCCCCTCCCCCTTATAAAGGAGTGGTTTGACCCTCATGAACAGCTGTTTATGGGGACTGGATCTGTCATCTTCTGCTGTGTGTGGAGAGAGAAGGAGTTTTTGTCTATATTCCATTATATCCCAGACAGCAGCCTTTTTACTGTGTTCAAAAAAACTCAGTGGGAGCTTCAGGGAATGAAATCACCTCTATTTTCAAAGTGTAGCCCTGAATTTTATGTTTGGGGCATGTCAATAACATTGCTTCAGGCAACAGACTTTCTCAACAGGACATTTTAAACATACAGAATTAGCGTTACATTTTAAAATGTGGCCCAAGTCTAACCAAATCAGTGCATCTATGTAAAATAGAGGTAGACAGAGCCATGTAGCTCCTTGGTGGAAGCTCAGATTAAAAGTGTTTCTCAGTGTGTACTAGAGAGACAGACAGACAGACGGGGGAGAGGGGGGAGTGGCCACTCTAGAGTAGTTTAGACTCCCTGCATTCTCATGCACCCTACAGGAGCATTTGGAATTTATACATTACTGAATTGTGTTATACAAAATCAAAGTACTGTAAATAAACTGGTGAAGATTAAGGTAGATGAGAAGGACAAGGCTATATGCTCTGAACTCAGTGATATCTCAGTCTGGAGCAAGTTATGCACTGTATTCTTGGTGCTTGGGGGGGCAACAGTGGGAGGGCTTCTGGTGTCCTGGCCCCACTGCTGGACCTGATGGCACCTGGTATTTTTGGCCACTGTGTGACAGAGTGTTGGACTGGATGGGCCATTGGCCTGATCCAACATTGGCTTCTCTTATGTTCTTATATTGTTTTCCTCTTTCTGAAGGTGGAGAACCGGCCATTTGTCCAGCAGAGACTTCGGGCCCTTCCACAAAAGCTTGAGGAGGTGCTGGTAGTGGTGGGAGGCAGAGCCCTGGAAGAAGACGAAGAAGAGGATGAAGCACACCCACCACCAATCTCCAAGAACTTTGCCTTTTATAACACAAAGACAAGTAAGCGCCCTGCCCAAATAATGCCAAAACTGCAGCTTCGTACATACAGGGAACTCAATTTAACTTGGAACATGATTAATTTAAGGAAAACAAGCAGGAGTCATATGGCACCTTCAAAGCTAACAGATTTTTTACTTCAGTATCAGATTGATGAGGTACACCCTAGTCCTCAAACACTTGTCAATAAAAAATGTGATAGTCTTGAAGCTGCAACAGGAAGACTCCTGCTTTGTTTTTGCTGAAACAGACTGACAAACAGGGCTGGTTTGCTACCCAAGCAGTTGCTTTGGGCACCTGATTGGCAGTGGGGCGCAATGAGGGACCCATCATTGTCTTCCGGCCTGCTTGGCTTTAATGGGCTGCAGAGAGACCTTGTGCTAGGGTGGCACAGAGTATGGGGAACACACACTCCTCTCCACGTGTGCCACCTGAGTTGGTGGAGCACACAGGAGCAGGCATGCCCCCCTCATGTTAATATAGGGTTTCCCTTCACCCCCTTATAGCAGGTAAACTCCCACTGTTAGCCATGATCTCTTGATTTGGAGAGACTGGGGAGTGGGAGAAAAAATGGCTGCTGTGAAAGCAATGCTGTATCAATTTTGTCTTTTTCTCTCGGAGCCAGGTGGTCACAACAGGAGTGTGGTGGAGGTATACTAGCTCCTGTGCATGTCCATTGCTTGGGATGGCAAAACAAGTTGAGTTAGCCTTGCTGACACAGCTGCCCTTTCAGCATTAATTGGCAAGTGATGAGGATCAGAACTGTAGTGGGATGACAATGTGCTCTTCTAGGGGTTTGAGTTAAGAGGAATAAAATCTACAGCAGTCTCTGAAAAAAGTTGGCCTTTACCAGGAAGATGCTTACCTCACTGGTGATAATATTCTGTAATGTATTTGAAAGAAACTGTTATCTATTATGTTAGTATCCTTCCATTCTTCTGTTATGCAACTCAAGGCAGTATATGAAGATATGCAAACCATCAAATGGGAAAATTTGGGAGGGGGCAAAATTCCAGGGCCCTTGGAGCCAAGCAAATAATGGGATTTGTTTTCATATGATATTTGGGTTGTATTTGTGTGGTGTGAGGGGGTTCCAGAGGGAATTTTTATGTGTGGAGGCCCATCGTGGCTGGCAGCAATGTGGTTTCCAGAACTGAAAATGTTGGTGCCAGCAAGCTTCTATACAGGAGAGTTAAAATTGGAGGGTTGTTCCAAACAGCTCCCAAATTTATTTCCTTTTATGAACTTCCTCTGAAATATGTTGTGAAATCTCCTTTACCATCTCCAGAGTTGTCTCAGTGTTAGCAAATTTATTTGATGTGTTGAATGGCCAGTTGTGTCTAATCTTCACTTGCTCTGTGCCTTATATAGGAAGTGAAAGGGAGTGAAATACAGGTATATAATCTATCATTTAGATCTTCAAAAACAAAATATCTTTTATCATATAAACCCAGCCTGTGAAACAGAGATGCTCATGTAGGCAGAAGCAACTGTGCCTTGGACTTCAGCCTAGAATGGTGCAGTCACTGGGAAAGAAGGGATTTCAAGATGATGTAACTGCTCTGTGTGTCTCTTTGGCATTTGTCACTGCTCAGCAGCTACATTCCTCCCTGACATTGACACAGGAAACTGTTATGCAGGTCTGCAACAGACTGCGTTGGAAAAAGTGTTCTCTAGGAAAGGATGGAAGCATGAGAGAGACCTTCTGTTGTTTAAGCATAACCAGAGCAATATGACCGCACTGGAGTGTGTTTTGACTACACTGGTCCTTTTCTCACTAGATCTTAAATCCTGGTTCAACACCATCCCCGAACTTACATTCTACACTATACGCGAGTTCACCCCTGTAATTATCTCAGGGTATTTTTACATTCTACTCTACACTTGAGTTCACCCCTATAATTATCTCGGGGTATTTTTTGTTTCCACATTACATTGAGGTCATTCCGGTTTCGCCCCACACTTGTCCCAGGATAAAGGGATGCTGTTATAACCAGGGATAAATGCAAGGTATTGTGTCGCGAGTTGAACTCTGATAAAACCAGAGATGAGATCCAAGTGTGGAAAGGACCACTGTGAATGTAGAACATAGAAACCCAATGTCTATAAGTCTCCTTAATGTCCCTGATTTTCCTTTTGGGGGGGACTTATTTCCATGGAGTTTAATTGATTTATTACCTCTTGATTTTTTAGCCCCTGGCCTGCAGCAACTTGAAACCTGATTCTTCTTTGCCTGCCAGGAGATTCACCATATATTGGCATGAGAGTCTTCAAATCACAACCTGAAAAATTTACTTTCCCCCCTCTATTTTATTTTGTAATATCCAGCCTGATGAAGAGTTCTGGTGAACTCAAAAGCTTGCACATTTATGTGTTATTGGGTTGGTCCTAATAAAATGTAGTACATTCTCCAGGCAGGATCCCAGGAAGAATATAATGCTTAATCGTTTTAACTGTTTGATGGCCTCTTACACTTGCTTTTCTCATTTTAGAAGAATGGCTTGCTCTTCCTGATTTTCCAGATTACAATAAATGGGGATTTTCTATGATTGCACTAAATAACAATGTTTATGTCACTGGTAAGTGGTTCTCTCTTTTTTTAACGTAGATCTCCCATGCTTTGATATTCTGGCGAACCTGTGAGGGTTATTTGTTTTCCCACTTTTCAGATATTAAAAAGATAAATTAAATTATGGAAATTAAATTAATAGAAAATGTTTTAAATATTATTGTAAGCGGCCTTGAATTACAAGGAAAGGTGGGATATTAATCCTATATATGTATATATAAAAGCCCAGGGTATTGGCACTTTTCGGCTCTCCGATTGGCTATACTGTGTGCTCCATCAGCCATTGGCCCGTCAACTGCCACTCAAGAGTACTCGCATGCCATTGGCTAGGTGCTGGGTCCGCTCCTCTCGCACGCTCACTGCCAGCTTGGCCATTCCCTGTCTGAATAAACTGCCAAAACTGCTGTGTGGCTCACTTTCCTCACAGTGGCTGTTGCTGGGCAACCAAGCTTGGTTCTGTCAGTAAAAAGGCAGGGGCAGGTGGCCCTTTCCAGACCTATTTTGGCCTTTGTGGGAAACTCATTAGGGCTAATCCTGACTATGGTTGCCAGCTCCAGGTTGGGAAATTCCTGAAGTTTTGTGGTAGAGTCTAGGGAAGCCAGAGTTTGGGGAGGGAAGAGGCCTCAGCTGAATAGAACGCCATAGAGTCCACCCTCCAAAGCCGTTATTTTCTCCAGGGGGAGACCTAGGTTCTTGCTGTGGAAGCTGAGTGGGTGATTTCAGACCAGTCACAGACTTTCAGCCTAACCTACCTCACAGGGTTGTTGTGCAGATCAAAAGGGGGAGGGGAGAATGATGTAAGCTGTTTTGGTCCCCAATGTAGAGAGACTATACTTCTCCTGTGGAACCATTGTTGCCAACCTCCAGGTGAGGGCTGGAGATCACTTAGAATTACAACTGCTCTCCAGATGGCAGAGATCAGTCCCCCTGGAGCAAATGGTGAACTCTGTGTCATTATACCCTGCTGAGGTGGCCCCCCTATGACAGTCAGTGTGACATAGCAGTTAGCGCTTCAGAGCAGGGTCTGTCAGACCCAGATACTTGCTGTGGAAGCTGATTGGGTGATTTCAGACCACTCACAGGCTTTCAGCCTAACCTATCTCAGGGTTGTAGTGCAGATCAAAAGGGAGAGAGGAGAATGATGTGAGCCACTTTGGTCCCCACTGTGGAGAAAGACTGTACTTTTCCTAAGTAGAGGCTGCAGGGAGGGGGGAGGAGATGGAAACCTGAAGTCAGAGGGGGGCAGATAACAGTACATTGATGGTTGGCTGGGAAGGAGATAGGGTTGCCAACTCCAGGTTGGGAAATTTTTGGAGATTTGAGGGGTGGAGCCTGGAGAGGGTGGGGTTTGAAGAGGGGTGGGGCGTCAGACAGGCACAATGCCATAGACTCTACCCTCCAAACCAGCCATTTCCTCCTGGGGAACCATTGTTGCCAATCTCCAGGTGAGGGCTGGAGATCACTCAGAATTACAACTGTTCTTCAGATGACAGAGATCAGTTCCCCTGGAGAAAATGGTAGACTCTGTGTCATTATACCCTGTTGAGGTCACCACAGCAAATTGATGCTGAGTGCCTAAGGCCGGGGCACCCACCCAAAGCCTCTTTCTAGAGCCCGTTGTATTTATTTCCACAACAGGCCTTATTCCTAGTGTTTTAATAAAATAAATAATATTTTTACATAATTCTTCAAATGCTAGAAAGGTTGCAAAAAGCTAGGAGCCCTCAGCACAAAATCATGAAGGTGAGTAGGTCTGGATTCTGTGTTTTGGTATAAGGAAACAACCCCCAGCCTTCCATTTGTGATGGATATTTCTGTTTTCAGGTGGCTCCAGGGGTTCACAGAATGACACATGGTCCACAACCCAGTCATGGTGCTTCTGCTTCAAGAAAGGTGCCTGGAAGCCCATTGCTCCAATGCTAAAGCCTCGAACAAACCATGCTACTGCTGTCCTCAATGGAGAGATCTATGCCATTGGTGGTAAGGAATGGGATCTGTCAGCCTCACTCTTCAGGCATGGCATCAGCAGCATGAGTGAGCATTCATTCATTTTCTAGAAATGGCTTCTCCACAGATCAGAAGTGGTAGGAGCCAGGAGGAACCTGGGGATAGGTGGACTATCTCTGAGGAAAGGCAGAAAAACATGCTACTGGATGCATAAATGAAGAAGGCTGATAATGAGTTAAACGGCTTCTGTTGTGGTTGTACAGGCTGCTGAAGGTGCTATAGATCCAGTGCCCCCCCCCCAGCTTCTATCCAAGGGTTAGGGATGAGGAGAGAGATTTGGGACTGGGCAGCTGTCAGAGATGAAGAGTAGACTGCTACAGTGATATCCTCAGGGCCGGCCCCAGGTTTTTTTGTGCACTAGGCACCCCACCCCGTTCTGGCGCCCCCCCCCATGCGCCCCCCAATTTTCTGGTGCCCCCCTCTTTGCGAGTGCCAGCAGTCTGGTTTCAGGGGCATGACAAAGGCGGGCGTGGGGGGTGCTCCGGAAGGGAGGGGAGGAGGTGGAGATCGGGCCTGAGGAGACGGGCTGCCACTGGGAGGCGGGGAAGAAGGGAGGCTGCCTGGCCTGCTGCAGTCCCTCCTGGCTGGAACCATGGAATAGGGCTGCTTGTCTGACGGCTCCGAAGCAGGAGCGTGGCCAGAGCAAGCTCCACCTGCCAGGGGTGGCTGCCGGGCCCCTTTAAGTGTTGTGACATCCTTTCCAGCTGAAGACAGGGGAGCAGATAAAGGTAGGTTGGCTGATGGGTGGAAAGAAGAGAAGATGGCAGGGAAAGAGAAGAGGCTATGGGGGCTGCCAGGGAAGGGAAAGAGGAAAAGGCAGCAGAGAGGATACAGAGGAAATTAGATCCCCCCCACAAACCCTTGTGGATCCCCTGCTTGTACCAATATAATTCTTTATGTGTCAGTTACTGATTTTGAAAAGAAAAAACTCAGAAAAATCCCTCCCCCCCATGTGGAGGAATGGCTGCCATGGGGACTGGGGCAGGGAAAATGTAAGGAAACCCACCATGTGGATGCCCCATTAGAGCTGCACTGCACTGGCAGTCACAGCAACAGCGGGGAAACTCTAGAGTGCTAGTGCCATGTGGGACAGACCATTGACTTACGGGCTAAATAGACACCCATGTCGCTCAGTGCACATGCTTAGTTCCACAGCCGTCTGCTTCCCTGAGACAGACTCCTATTGTCTTTTTTAATCTCCCATTTGACCTATAGGCACCACCGTGGACATTGTGGAGGTGGAGTGCTATGATCCATATAATGACAGCTGGTGTTTTGTCAGCCCTGCCCTGAAGTATGTCAGCAACTTTTCCATAGCCGGGTGTCTTGGGAAGCTGTATCTCATAGGCTCTTGTGCTGTCAAATACAATGCATTAACTCTGCAGTGTTACAACCCAGCTACAGGTAAGAAGGAAGAGAGAAGGCCTTGACTGATGAAAGGCTTGTGGTAAAGTAACCAAGCCTGGGCTCACTAAGCTGCTGTGCAAAGGGGCAGTCCTTTTTGTTGTGGAAAGCTGAAATAGGTCACCTGAGGAAGCAGAAGATGTTCAGATGGCTGGTAGTGGTGGAGCTGGAAGATCAAAGCTCAGAGGGAGTGGGATGTATTGGTGCATGAGAGTGGGGAAGGAAAGGCCATGGAAGGTTTTTCAAGACAAGAATGAGCTGTTGTGGCTCCAGCCATTGAGAAGCAAGCCACTGAGAACCACTGCTTCCGTTTACAAGAAAGCCCCATCCTTGGGTTTGTATCTTGGCCAAATTGAAGTGTCACGGATGGAATGCTGGGAACCAGCTTTTAGATATGAATCACAGGTCTTGCTCTGGATTGCCTGTGACCCGCTTTGCATGTTTAGACCCCATTGTATTGGTATGGCTTTTAATTTTATTTGTGATGCATAAAGAGTAAAAATTATGAGGTGGAGGGAGAAGGAGTTTATGGTGTGTGACTTCCTGCACTGGCACACAGCCCAGAGGTTTCTTCTAGTTAGCATTACAAATGGTTTGCCTATCTCTGTAGAAGCCACAGACTATCACCTTCCTTATTTTAGCTCTCAGGGTTGCTCAAAATGTTTGTTTACCCAGTTGCCTAGACCTACACATCAACATGATGTCACCATGTAATGACAAAGCTTTTCATTTGAGAAACTCTCAGCTACTGTCAAATTGCTCCTTGGAGTCAGTGAAGGCTGCATGTGACTCATGTTTGGACTGACTGAGAAACCTTGGACAGCAGTCATGGGATACCTGAGTGCCGTTGACTAAACTGTGGCACCGCATATTTTCATCTTGTGTGATGCTATGTTGGAGAAATTGCATTCATCAGTATACCATGTAGGACACAAACACATCCCACTGTGGTACATTCCATGACGGATCATACTCCAGGACTTCCTGCATCTCTGGCTTTAACTTTCACAAAGTGCCTCTTTACACCTGTTAGCTACCAGGCATCTGCTCATTCTGGTTTCTATTGCTATGAATGGAAAATACTGAATTACATTCAGGGAACTGGCATCCACTTTTCTTATTGATTTCTGACATGACAAAGGTAGCGGTGGTAATGGGAATCATGCAACAGAATACCAGCAGTAGCTACCTGCATAGGGAACTTATAGCTCATCTCCTGGCTCTTTGCCAAAGCAACTTCTGGCCTGGTATTCTTTGAAAATGCTGGATTCCAGCTGCACATAGCATGCAACGCAGTGATCATGTTTATAAAATTATGCATGGAGTGGAAAAAGGGGGTAGAGAGAACTTTTTCTCCCTCTCCTATAAGACAGGAACTCGGGGACATTGGTGGACAATAGATTTGGGATGGACAAAAGCAGGGCTATTTTGGGGCAGGAACACACAGGAACGGAGTTCCGGCTGGCTTTCAAGTTGGCCATGCCTACAACCTCCCCCCCACCCAGGTTCCCCAGGTGCCCTTGCAAGTCGCAGGGCACCTGGGGAAGCCAAGCCGATCCAGGGAGGGAAGGCAGTTTAAACTGCCTCCCCTCCTTGGGTTCCCCAGGTGCCCTGCAGCTGCAGGGTGCCTGGGGAAGCCAATCCAGAAACTGCCTTCCTTCCCTTGGGTTCCCGAGGCAGCTGCGGGGCACCTGGGGAAGCTGATCCTGGGAGGAAGCTGCGCTGTCAGGGGTGTGGCCTAATATGCTAATGAGTCTCTGCTGTTGGATGTGGCCTGTTATGCTAATGAGTTCCTGTTGGGCTTTTTCTACAAAAAAGCCCTGGACAAAAGAAAGTACTACTTTACTCAACAGTAATTACCGTCCCTGGACATAGATACAATGAGCATAGATGGCTTTAAAGGGAGATTAGACAGATTCCTGGAGGATAGTTCCATCAGTGACTACTGGCCTGGTGACTAAAGGTAATCTCCAGATTCCAAGGCAAAGAACCTCTGAATCCCTGTGCTAGGAGGCAGCATCAGGAGAAGGTGCACTGGACTCCTGTTTTATTTTTTTGCTGCAGACTAACAAAGGTATGCATCAAAGAACTGTGAGGGAAAAGACCTTCCAGACCCACCCCAAATCCTTCTCCATTTCCTATGAAATTATTCTGCTATTCTAATAAGAAATCTTTTTAATACGTGACAATGTCATCCTTGCTTAAGGAAGCTGAGGCTTTTCATGAAAACAATGGACTTTTTTTTACAGATGTCTGGAGTGTCATTGCCTCTCCTTTTATCCCCAAATACCTCTCCGCTCCCCGATGTGTCTCTTTGCATGGCGTTATCTATCTTGTCGGCGACAACACAAAGAAAGTCTATGTGTATGATCCGGATGCTAACATATGGCAGAAGGTAGGCGTGAGTGGGTGAGCTAGAAATGATTTTAACCCAAAGCAGAGGGATGGAGGATCGGGCAGGTGTTCCAATATCCAGCCAGCCATGAAACTCACTGGATGGCCTTGAGACACTCACATTATCTCAGCCTCACATTTCTTCATAGGCCTGTTGTAAGGAACCTGTATATTTTAAACAAGTTTATTTTGCTTCTCCATAGCTTGAGGTGGCTTACATGAAAATAAAAGCAAGCACTTCAATATACTAAAAGAGTAAATATTAAAGCAGATTAACAACTGAATACAAGATGAAACCAGATTTAAAACGGGAGGGGGATGATCATGTATGTCTGATCTTTGGTTAAAAGGCAGCATAAACACATGATCAAACACACAACTTTAACTTTACTATGAAAAAGTTAAAAATAAAATTGAGGTTATGCCACCCTGATGTGATATGTGCGGATGTAAATGGTCACGTTTCTCTGTTGTATGTCTGACTAAAGGGGCTTCTTCCTCCTCAAAATCCACAAACAAAATTTATATTTCCAAGTAGGTGGTGAGAGACCACAATACGGGGGAAATTACTTCACAGCTGTGTGGCCTGTATCGCATAGGATGATTAGGGGGGAGGGGTTTAAAACCTCATATCTCCCTTTTCTACTATACTTTCAAAGACATGTAACAAACTGTAAAATATGAGCAATGTCTTTGTTCACAGGACTAGTCTTTAGTCACGAAAGCAGTTTTTATGGTCTTTGAGGCACAGACCCAGTGATCATGTCCCAGAATGGCATGGAGCCCATCCCATCGTGAGGGTATCCTAGACAGTGGCACAACACTAGCCCTTTTGGCTTTAGCAACAATGTGTGTAATGTTGTTGGAGGGTTGGGTTACGCAGCATCATTCTCAAATCTCGCTGCAGCTGTTCCCATGGCGTCAGTGCTCAGCTGACTGTGTAGCACCCACTCCAGTCCTCAGGACAGGTGCAGAGTGAGTCCTGCCAGTATCTCCATCTTCGTAGATTTATGACTCATGGTCAGTGTGCAGTCACTATCCAGCCATCCATTGGACATGCTTTCGCTGGTGGCCTCTAATGCTTTCATTATAACTTCTAATGATCAAATGCTTTCTCAGCAGGCAAGTTTTTTTTGGGGGGGGGGCGGGGAGATGCCTGGAGAGGGGGTTGTCTTCAGTTGGAGAGTAGCTGCAGAAAGTCTGAGGTTTGGTCTCTGACAGATGGTGGGATGGTGGGAAAGAGTTTTCTGCACCTGAGACCCTGGACAGCCATGAGCTAGATGGATCGATGTTCAGGCTCATAAGAGCCTTTCCCACCCAAGTCCACTCACTAATATTTTCACTGTATTCTCTAGGAGAGGTAATAGGGACTATACAAGGTCCTGTAAATGTTACTATACATTATGGTAAGCCGGTAGGTATATAAAGGAGGGACCTTGACTTTTTCAGTTCTTGGGGCTATACCAGTGGAGGGCAGTTTTTTTTAAAAAAAGGCTAAAGTATGACAGTTTTCCTCTAATGTGCATTGCATTAATGCTTTGAGACGAGTTTGCCTTTAGTCTACTAAGCTGGGGAAAAGGCAGCACTGCAGTTATAGAAAAACAACCTCGGGTGCCGAGTGGGGTTACTTCAGTGCCACCTGCCCCTGTCCAGGCTTATCATAGATGGCTGCTGGTGGTGCATGCAACTGAGCCCCTAGCACTTGAGGATAGGGTTTATGAAAGTGGCAGCTTAGCCTATGAGCATTTCTTTCCAATTTGCTAGGCTTAGTAGATAGAAGACTCTGCTACTGTAGTTTCCTGGGTGCTCAGTCCAGGCTTCTTGTTTTGTCTGCCTGCTCTGAATATAACATGGTTTAGCATAACAGTGGATATCCAGATGTCAGGTCCCGGTGTTCTGCTAAGGCGGCTGAGTACACAGTCCCAGAACCATGACTAAGATTCAGAAGTCCCAAGCGTTGCTCCATCAGCACTCCTCCTGTTGCCTTATGTGGCACCGTGCCACACTAGGGCCCTTTTTTCAGGGAAGGAGGGGCTTAGGCTAGCCCCTTGAGCAGCATCCTCTAGGCCAGTGTTTCCCAGCCTATGGGTCCTGAGACCCAAAAGTGGGTCATCAAGCCTGTGGAAGTGGGCCTCAGACCTTCGCAGTTGTATTGACTTGTATGTGCTCTGTTCTTCAGGTGAGTCACCATACCAACTGAATTTGGTCTTGCGGGTCTCCCCACACCCAAAAAAGGTGGGAACCACTGCTCTAGGCTATCCATCGCTGTTTCTTTACAACAATGCTGTTTCTAAAAGCTAGTTTCAGCTAAAAGCTGATTCATAAGATAAGACTGCTAATTGTTGTGTCCTTTTAATGTGTGGCTTTCCAATTCTCTGCTTGCTTCCACTGTGATTCATGCATCAGCTCAGCTAGAAAATATTGTTTGTATGGATGGGGTAGAACATACCTATCCAGCCCTCAATTATTAATTACTTCAGTCCTACTGAAAGCTTTCCTTTGATTCTTTGTAAATAAACTTTAAACCAGGAGTGTCAAACATACGGCCCACAGGCTGGAACTGGTCCATCTAGGGCTCTCATCCGGCGCACAAGCAACTGGTCATTACCTTTATTGCCAGATGACAGAGGCTGCACATGATGTCCCTGTAGACTGTCCCAGTGCTAATGCATAACAGGTGGGGGAAGTGGGAGGATGGGGGTTAAGGAAGATACTTTAAGGAGATACTATGAGAGTATTTATGTTTTAAGCATGCTCGTATTTTTGAGTAAAAAATAGTATCATTAATTGGGTTTGCTTGTGTCCTTTATAAAGTTTATATCTCCTGTACCTGGCATTACAGTTTATGGGATGTGCGGCCCAGCCTGACAAAGTGACATTTATGTCAGATCCGGCCCTCGTAATGAATGAGTTTGACACCTTTGCTTTAAACCTTTAGAGTGCTGTAGTCACAAGGGAAAAGTTACCCAAGAATGCTCCTGTTTAGTTGCCAGCACTTGCAATCCAGGCTGTGTTGGGACTGAGTTAAAGCCAAGTACCTCCTTCTCCCCTCATGCAATATCCTCTCCATTCAGCAACACAGATGCTAGGCCTGCTACTGTTCCTATTTTTAGCAGTTATACCCAAATGCAAGTCCTATAGGAACCTGGTTTCAACTACAATAAGATCGCTGCCCCCAGTGTACAATTTGTAATTAGAGCTCTGAGCTGGACAGTGTTATCTTTTATTTATTTATATTTATTTATAACCTACTTTTCTTCCCAATGCAGACCCAAAGTGGCATATAATATTCTCCCCTACATCATTTTATACATATGACATTCCTGTTAGGTAGATCAGGCTGAGTTTGTGTAACTGGTCCAATGTCACCCAGAAAAATTCCAGAATAGAGTGGGGATTAAACCCCCACAGATCCTACTTCGACTGGCTCTCACGATAATCAAGATCGTAACAAGTATATTTGCATTCTGTAAATATACACACTCTGCTCATTGCTACTGCAAAGGCTCTCTCTTTCAATCCAAGAATAGTTCAAAGGTATGGGAAAACACTCCCTCCCCTCTATTTTATCACATATATGGCCCTGTAGCTTGTTCTCTGCTAGAATGGGGGCTGCCACTGTGAGTAGATTTCACATCCCATGTAGTGAGAAAGACAAGTTTTAAAACCCATTTTCAGACATCTTGAACAGCGTATCAAGAACCAGATGTGTATCAAATCAAGCTTTCTGTCTCTTATGGAAGAACCCTTACAATCTCATATTCCTGTCAACAAGTTAGTGGGGACCAAAGTGCTTGATGATAGTTACACCTTTCCACCACTAGATGGCAGCATCTAGTTTTTACAGTCATCATTTGAGAGCCCACCCACTAAAGAGGTGAAAACTACCATAATCCAAGTAGTGTCCCAGAGGAGACTCATACATACTCAAATGTGAACGATTAATTAATTAAATAAAATATTATATTCCACCTTTTCTTGTGGCTCAAGACAACATATTAATAATAATATAAAACCCCATATACCCTCCTCACCCTACGAGATACCTGCAGTTTATACCCCATTAAAAGCCCTGGCAAGTAAAAGAACCTTGCAGGGCTTCCTAAAAATTTCTAAAGACAGTGTCCCCCTTACCTCCTCAGGGAGTCCATTCATAAAGTAGGAGCTACAACGGAGCAGATAAGGACTTTGGCTGATGCCAGGTGGACTACCTTAACTGGGACCAGTAGATGACAATCTGAGGACCATAGTTGGCAATACTCTACAGAGTATTGTGTATTTTGTTTGTCATTGTATTCAGTGTCTCCATATTCCCGTTGTGGTCAGTGTTGAATAGTAATGAGCAGCTGGGCCTGGGTGAGTCACAGGGATGCCAGACCCCCACAAACAGGGAAGAATGCTGAAATTAAATGTGACATGTCTATATGACTCAGAAGTGACGTAGGCACATCGGGGACATCGGGGGATGGTGCTCTGGTTTTTGGGCAAAACTCTATGGTAAAAGCGAATTCTGCCATACAATTTTGCCGAAAAACCTGAGCGTCACCCCCCAATGTCCCTGACATGCCCAGGTCACTTCCAGGCCACATAGGAAGGTCACATTTATTTTTGGCATTCCTCCCTGCTCCCAGTAACTTCACTTTCCCCATCCCCTGACAGAAAGTCCACAGGACTTGGCAACCTTAGAAAGTCATGGAATTCACATGGTATCGAGTCAAGTCATCCAGAGATTGCTGCTGGGCCTGACACTGATTAATATTTCCTCAAAGGCCAAAACAGCCCTGAAAAGCGCCTTGTCCCTTTCCCCTGACTTTTCCTGACAGAAACTAAGGCTTCAATCGGTAAATAATGTTGTAGTTGCCTAGCAACAGCCACAGAGGCCATTTGTTTAAAGCTAAAGGTGCTGCTTCTGCC
Organism: Lepidodactylus listeri; assembly: GCA_029233225.1. NCBI lineage: Eukaryota > Metazoa > Chordata > Lepidosauria > Squamata > Gekkonidae > Lepidodactylus > Lepidodactylus listeri. Next base: position 57,909,132 of record JARCFY010000005.1, on the reverse strand, counting down.
AGTGTGGGGGGGGGGGGTAGGTTCACTTTTTTCTGCAAACTTGGAGCTTTTCTCAGGTCTGTAGAAAGGTCTTTCTCGTCTATCCATGTCCCCAGTCTCCAGATTTAAGTATCCATAGATTTGGCTGTATTACGAATTAAATACGCTAATGCAAGGAAATGGTCCTTTAGATATATGGGTTTGAGGCTGGGAAGAGCTTTAAAGATCATTAGCACCTTGACTGAGACTAAGAAACAAATTGGCAGCCAATGTAGCTGTTTTTAAGATAGCCAAGATATGTTCCCGTTGGCAGTAAGTTGGCAAGCTGACTTTTCTGAGTTGTCTTCAAGAGCAGCTCGGTATGGAGTGTATTACAGTAGTCCAACAGTGAGGTTACAAAAGCTTGGATCAGTGTGGCCAGATCAGCTGAGTCTAAGAACGGTGAGAGTTGGCAAACTGAATGCAGATAATAGAAAACACTCTTGATTATGTCACATCTTTGTTGGCAGGTGCAACAGCTCCACACCCTGCATGAAAATGGAGGGATGGTGTCTCTTGGAAGTAAACTGTTTGTTACAGGTGGACACTGGAAGGGCATGGATGGTGACTATCAGGTGGAGATGGAAATTTATGACTGTGCCAATGATATCTGGACAAGAGAAGGATCCCTTCCATGCTTATGGCTCTACCACACTGCCTCTTCTATCTTCATGGACATTTCTAAGTGGAGAGAACCGTTCTTGGGAAACCAAGTGTGACAGAGAATATGGGACAAGGCCTCAGAGCTCAGCTGCTCCTATGAAAAGGAGCAGAATATTTTCTGGTATCACATTTTTACACTTTCTTTTACATTCACCTTCTTGTTTGGACTTGTTTTCCTACGACATCTATTTCTGGGATGAACCAATCTGCCCAGAGATTAGGATGAATAATGCTAGTCATAGCTGCTGCATTTAAAAAATGAGTGGTGATTGGGGATGAAGATTTATAAAGCTGGGTGGGAGGTTGGACTGGAGTTAAAATATTAACCCTACAATAACATATGGTCAAAACAAAACTTTTGTATTAATGCTAGATTACTAAAGGTAAAGCAATAGAAAACAACACTACCACTGCTATATGTCACTTGCAGCCATTGTCTTCACGCAATAAAGTATTTACTGACACCAGCAGTGAAATGTGTGAAGCTCTAGAAACTTCTTCAGTTTCTAAAATTGCACAGTGCACCTTCCAAAAAATAGCTACAGCTAAAATAGATGAGCTTTCAGTATGAACATGGTGCTTATTGTGAAAATGATGCTCAGGTAAATGAGTTCCATGGACAAAGGGTACTTAAGCACATTGATTTCAGGGGGGTTAAGAATGATCAATTCTGTGTTGGATGATGGCTGGTGCTTGAAAACAGCCAAGAATAACATGAGCCAGCCCTAAGTCAAAACTAGAAATTTTGAGGTGCCAGCTGGAGGTCCCGGTGAGTAATTTTAACGGGTGACATTTGTGATTCAGTCTGAAATTCCTGTTTGTATACCTATTTTTTATGGTGCTCAGAATATTTCTATTCTTCATGAAGCATATTTTTGCTTGGGTTAATTATCTTGCATATTAAATTACAATAAAACTGACTGAAATGCAGACTGACATTTTTCATATCCTTCTTCCTGTTGGTCACCATAACTAGTAACTGTAATTGAAAAATATAAGAATTTTATAATAAATTATATAATGCGTTTACTCGCAGTTGGTGTTTGCTCAAATAATTGTATTTTCTTTTCATTGCTGAAATGCTACTCCCTTTCCATCCTGATGAATTTTATATATAAGTGAACATTTTTCAACAGATTTGTGACATCACAATTTGTATTACATGTACCTTTTTTCTTGGCAGAATTTATTTTGGGAAGGTATTATGTGTTCAGGGATAAATACACATAGCAGCTTCTGGGTTCAAGCATCATTAGCTAAAATTAGTCTTCTTAATCTCATCTGTTCATAGTGAGTTTAGTTTGTTAACTGCCCTTGCTGTAGAGTGGAGCTCTGGTACATTTTTGTTCAATAGCAACATGTTTGGAACAATTAACTTGGTTCAAGTTATTTGTCTACAGGACAGGACTAGAACTCACCCAGTTTTTTCTAGCAAGCCACAACAGACATAAAAAAACAACCAACAGAGAAGCATTTGATTTCCTGAAATTACAGTAATTATTGATGGTGATCAACACTGGGTTGGCAACTGAAAATTTCTATTACATAAGGTCCTAATTACATGAGATGTGTGGCATGAGTTAGGCAGGAGGTCATCTGATTGCAGGACACATGGACCCAGGGGCGTCGAGTTTTAAAATCCCGGGGGGGGGGGGGCTTGTGCATGCGCGCACGCCAGGACCATGTCCTTGCTGCCACTGCCTCCCCCCCTCCCCCGGCCACTCCTGCTTCTGTCCCTCCCTCCATCTGTCCAGGGGCCAGCTGGGCATTTGCTTAGCTGGCCCCTGGACGGACGGAGGGAGGAACGGAGGCAGCGAGGGCAGGGGGTGGGGGTGGGAAGAGAGAGAGAGAGACAGAGACAGAGACAGAGAGAGAGGCGGTGGTGGCCCTAGGAAGTGCCTGGGGATGCGCAGCGGCGAGCACTCAATTTTCTGGGGGGGCTCAATCCCCCCTGAGAAATTTTGAGCCCTCAAGCCCCCCCCCCCCCCGTAGTTGATGCCTATGCATGGACCCCAGCAGTGGGACAAACATGCCCTCATGGCTATTTTTGCTTGTGAAGGTACAAGAGAGAAGGATGATACCCCTCCTTCCATATGCACATTCAAGTACAGAACATTTATAAGAGTTTATAGGTGTACTGGGTTTAAGCATTTGTGGGTACAATCCAACAAATGTTAGGGACAAAATAACCAAGACATTTTTTTATCAAGACAAATTTGGGGAACCTGGATCCAGCTTGTTTTCCACACAGCCATGCACTTTCATTCCACATTCAATGTACATTAGTTATTTTTTGCAAGTGGATTTTGCTGTTTCACATAGTAAAATACAGTTGCAAAGTTCATTAAAAGTGAATTGAAAATGCATTATTTAACAGTGGAAAGAGAAACAGTCATGGCTAAAGCTCTATTGAGTTCAGGATAACTGAACTGCAACTAAATTTTGCTGGATTATGCCATTTGGATCTTCAAGTTGCAATTCATAAGTAGATCTTAGTGATTTCATTGGGACCTATGTGTAAATGTAATTCTACTGACATGATTACATGCTATTGGTTTAACAGTACTCATTTTTCTGAAAAAAGTTTGTAACTAGTGGAATTATTGTCGCTTTAGTGCACTTTTTGTTATTTATGTCTATAAGTATAATCTTTATCAGGATGGTTAAGCGGTTGGTCATGCAAAAAAGCTAATTGCCTGTTTGCATTTAATAGAGGATAAATGCAAGATCAGCCCTCAACATCATGGCCTGTTCACGGGGAGGGCAGGGTATAAATATGAAATATAAAATAAATAAATAAATAAATGGCCTGAAAAATCTGGCTTCTACTATCTCTTAAAATTGTGTAACATCCAGCCTGACAAAGAGTTCTGAGGAGCCTGAAAGCTTGCACAAATGTTTTGTGTCAATTTGGTTGGTCCTAATAAAAGTTACTGAAGAGTTTTCATTCTTGTTGTTTGTTTATTTATTTGTCGAATTTCTACCCCGCCCTCCCAGCCAGAGCCGGCTCAGGGCGGCTTACATAAAAACAGGTAAGTTACACATAAAAATAGGTAAGTTGTTGGTTATGTCGCCTGCCTTTATTAATCAAGAGTTTAAGTAAGCATTTGTATTTGCCCATCCGGCACTTGAACTCAGTTGTGGGTAGGAAAATATGATAAATAGTTTGGGCTGCTTGCGTTAAACTATGGTGATAAGCCTCTTCTGACACAGTGTTTGGCACCTGAATTGTCCTTTTTGAAATGGAAAAATGGAGAGCTGCTTCACATGTCAACAGGGAAAAAAATTTTCCCAGAAGCCTATGAATGTGTCTGATTGCAGCTCTCAAGACATGTTTACCACATGTTTTGGCCGAGGAGAATGCCCTTCATACATTCAAAAGACCTACTGGTCATCCTGTGCTAGAACACTGGGGCTCCTTTTTTCTGTATGAGGTGGCTCTAAATTGCCAAGTTTATTTATTTTATTTTCTTCATTTATTTATCTCCTATCTTGCTCTGTAATGGGGACCCAAAGTGGCTTACATCACTGTCCTCTTTTTCATTTTACCCTCACAACAACCCTGCGAAGTAGATTAGGCTGAAAGTATTGTGACTGGCTTCCACTGCAGGGTGGTAATTCGAACCTGGATCATCTGATCTAATCTGACACTAACCACTACACCACACTCGTTTTCTAAGTCTGTCAGGGAAAACCTTTTTAAGATCCAAAACTTTAAAGTATACACACACATCATTTTAGCCCACTGAAAGAACACATATCATCTGTTGGATACATGTATGCACAGTCTTCTTCTACCATATGAACCTCAGATTAAACCTATTTATCCAGTTTCTAGCTGAAATGCAACACTGATTCACTGACCATTTTCCCAGTCAAGAAGCTTTTCTCTCTCTCATGTCTCTGGTCAGATTTAGAAATGTCAAAAGGATTGGGATTTATAAACGAAGCACCAACAAATGTTTGATCAGATAGAAACTCAAGGGTTTTTTTTTTAAGTGGATACCTTTGAAGTGTGATGAGGTGTGAAGAAAAAAACTTGACCCACTTTCTTCAGAGCCATATATCAGTGAATGAGCAATGCTTGAGGAAAGCAGAACTTAGGCTACAGCTGAAAAACCTGTACCCATTCCTTTCTCTAGCTATAGCTGTACCTATCATCCTTATGGGGACAATCCAGTTCCTTGCCGCATCTTTCCCTCATCTTTTGCATGAAACTCTCCACACAGGAGACCGCTACTGCTGACTCCCCCTTCTCAGCTGGTAGCCTTCCTACGTTTGTGAGAGAGTGCCTAATTGTGCACGTGGGGGAGATCCTGTGTCAGCCCTTTCGCCAAGAAAAAGCCCTGTCCCTCCACTCATATTCCACTCATCAGCCACTCAGCCCTCCGATCAAGCTGTGAGAGATAAGTTAACTGACATTTCCCTCCAACAGTCTCCAAGTGGTTCCCAAACAGCTGGTGCCCTTTGATAACAGCCCTTGGCAGCCACCTGCCAGCAGCTGCCTCCCAGGATACCTGGCTGTTGTTGAGTTCTTCCTGCAGAAAAGGAAGGGCCAACAGCCACTGAAGCTTCTGCTAGGTAGGAGGCCTGAAATATCATTCTCCTCTCTCCTGCCATCAAAGAATATCAGCTGGATGGACAAGACCTCCTGCTCTGTTGCACTCCACCCTATCTAAGCATTTCCAAGTTCAAAACAATATAATGTACCAGAGGAAGAGATGGAGATTCTCTCTCTCTTTCTCTCTGTATGTATACATATATATGTGTGTGTATACACTGACACATATACATCCATATACATGTATCTCAGCCAGCAACGAAACTACTGATTGCAAGAGGCGTTATCCAGTTAAAATTAGATTTGTACTCGCTGTGCAGTACCACTGATAGCCAGCACAACAAAAACAGGCCACAACATACTGAAACACCTCATCTTACAACTGATTCACATGAATGCAGTAGTTGCTAGGACAAGCAATTTCCACCATGCAGGGTAGATGCTAATGCATGCAATCATTTTTTTAATATTGGCAACTAAAACAATTGAGAGGTTTCTCTATAAGAAAAGGCTAAAAAAAATCAATGTTAAAAAAATAACAGGGCAATGATGGGGTTTTGTGAAATTATGCAAGGTGTGGGAAAAGTAGCAAGAGATAATTTTTTCTCACTTTTCCAAAATACCTGAACTCCTGGGCAGCCAGTGAAATTGATGGGCAGTACAGTCAGGAAAAACAAAAGAAAATACCAGTGTGTCATTGTGGAACCCAGTGCCACAGGAAGCAGTGATGGCCACTAGTGCAAGTGGCTTTAAAAGGAGATTAGACAAATTCATGGAACTATAGCTAACCCATGATGGCTAATGAACCATCAATGTTTGGACATATTATACCTCTGAATTCTGGTGGTGGTGGAAAGTGTTGTCAAGTTGCAGCAGCCTTATGGTGACCCCACAGGGTCTTCTAGGGGAGAGATGAACAGAGGTCGTTTGCATCTGGTTGATATCAGACAAATTGTTTGATCCAATGTTGTTGCTGTTGCCCTGTAGATTTGAAATGCAGGTTCAGACAGCAACATCTGTCTCCCATTCCCCAGTCATTGGCATCATGTTCTCACCCATCTTCAAGGTGGAGTTATTTGACACCAGGGAAAGTCCAGTCTTTACGGATGCCAGCAGTTTCACCCCGCACTTCCAAATGTCTGATCAATCCATTGTGCTCTCAAACTGCATGGGAAGTCTGATCATTCTGTTCCAGTTTTACACCCCTTTTTAAGACATTGGTTAGCGATATGTGCATAACTGCATATTTGAACCATGGCTGTGAAGCGTCGCACACGTGTTTATGCACCAAAACACTTTTTTTTTTATTGAGAGCCCCCAGGGGGTGGTTTTGATTGACAAATTCAAGGGGAAAACCCCTCTCTGCCAATTTTTGGGGTAGTACATCGGTGAAAGAAGTCTCTAGTCCAGCTCCTATATTGGTGGCCATGATTTTGCCCGCAGAACTTTTTTTTCTCCCTGCCACAACACAACGGTCTTCTTTAGGCAAGAAAATTGCGCAGCACATGGAATATATGATTATGCGCTTGCACAAAAGATAGGTTTTTTTAAAAGCTGTCCGCCCACTCTGTGGTTGCCAATTGCCATGCAGCAGTAATCTGATTGATCAACCATGAGGTGAGCACGCTGTAAAGTGGATTAGGGTGGGATGTTTGATCAAAACTCTCCATTACAAAAAACCCCCAGATGAAATTAGAAGTGCGGACAGACCATGCTAAGTCTGTCATCTGACCACAGCCTCTGTGTGGCAACCCTGGATTTTCTTGGTGGTCTCCCATTCAAATACTAATCAGTGTCAACCCTGCTTAACTTCTGAGATCTGACAAGACTGAGGTAGCCAGGGCCATCGAGGTCAAAGGCCTCAGAATACTAGTTGCTGACAAAAGGGTACAGCTTTGGCCTCTGTGACCTGCTTGCAAGCTGTCTAAGCCATCGGACTGGCCAGTATGGGAATCAGGATGGATGACTGCTCTGATCCAGCAGAGTTCTCCTTATGTTCTTAACTGCTTGTTGCCTTTAGCTGTTTGATTACTGACAGTGTCAGCTGCCTGGAGCTTTGGATAAGGCAGGGTATACACTTTAAAATAAGTGAATTAAACTGCTATGGTGTGTGTGTGTGTGGAGGTAATTTACCTTGGTGACCGTAAGACAACAGAGTGCTTTAATTAGGGAGGGAAGCCGTGTACATTGACTGCCCTTCCACACTGCTTTGTTTTCAACAACAGATGGAGTTTTCATTCCCATGACTTCATCTGCATGGTCCTTCCTTTCAAGGAAATGGGAATGGGTGTGTTGGGGGGGAGACAACAGCTTGGTTGCATCACTCTGCTGAGAACAGTGGGCCAAGGCAATGACATGACAGCACAAGAACGAGGCTTAAATTTCACTGGCGCATGAAGGAGAGAGGAGTGGAAGAGCTCATTTTTCTTCCCTCTCTTCTCCACTTTGATTCCGCACATATACTCAGTCATAGATATCCCCATATGTTTCTAAAATCTGGTCCTAATATAAAAAGGACACCTCAGGAAAGAGAGTCATGAGTATTTTGAGGTACTATACAGTGTTTACCTTTGTAAGTAAATGCAGTGTAATGGATAGAGTGAGAAGCCTTGGATTGGGGAGATCTGAGTCTTTATTCATATGTAAATCTCATTGGGCCAGATACTATCTCTCTGATCAACTTGTGTCACAGAGATGTTGTAAGGATAAAGGGAATGTGTGATGAAAGTGTGTATGCTGCCTTGAGCACCTTCGAGAGGAGGTGGCATGAAACTGGAATAAAACACTATAAGTGATCCTCATAACAACCTTATGAGACAGAAGAGACTTAGACACTGATATTTGCCCCAAATTACCTTGTGAACTTTTTGGATTAGCACATATATACATATTTAGAACAATCTTGTCTTGCTCTCTGAGCAGTGATAGGATTACCCCTAAATGTACAGAGAGCAAAGACAACCAGGTGGCAAGGGAAATTTATACTGGGGTAACAAGCAGAATACTTCTACAAGCAGAAATCACCTTATTCTGGCAAAATACTGTTGATGCAAAGGGTAGGGGTGGAAGTGAGAGGAATGGGGGCACGGAAGGGGGAGGAACTGTGTTCCTCCATAGGTTATTCTTGCCTTCTGCAATGGTGTATACTTCTGCCAGTGAAAGAGGTGAGTTAGAACAGCCTCTTGTTGACTTCTGACAAAGAGCAACCCTAGAATATTGTTTCAGTGGAGACTCTCTTATACGGACAGTTGGCAAACAGGCACTCACCATAGTGTCAGAATCTGCTAATTCAGACATTATATTGTTCATGCCTGTACCTTTTAAGTAGCACATGTCTTTCCTTTTCCCTGTACCTGTTATGTATTAATACTTGGCCAGACCGGGAGATTGTAGTCAGTAAGGCGGGAGAATGACACCCGTGAAGTATGTGAACAAGGAGGCCTCACATCTCTGCCTCCGCATTCCAGCTGCCCAGGCAGGAACTTCAAGGGAGGATACTTCTCATCTCTTATCACATGCAAAAGCCTTGAGGCCATTGATTGTTATGTGAACTGGTAACATCTGAGGGGTCTGGTTTGGGGAAAGGAAATTTACAGCTTAACACCTCACTCTTTTCCTGTGAGAACCAAACGGCCAGAACACCTCTCTGCCCGCCAATTTTCCCTTAAGGTGATTGGCTACCTATGGGTAATTCAAACTCCTTGGAATGGTATAATAGACCTGCTTGTATTATCTGCCTCATCTCTGACAATAATCCGAGACGCTGTACTAATGTAGAGATTGGAAATAAAGAACTGTGGTTAACCAACCAAGATCTGATCCTTGACTACTTTGAGCAGAACTCTCACACATAGCAGTCCATGATGGTGCTCACAGTAAGTGGCAGAGGAGAGCAGTCTTTGCCACAATACCCAACCCATTGTCCTCCTGGCTGTACGCTGAGTCCTTCTGGTGCAATAAACTTAGAATGTCAATGTGGGGCTCAAGAAGAGCATGTTGTGAGTGGGGGCAGAAGGGTTGTCCACAGGCCACTGCAGCCTTTTCTTGTTCTGTTTCTAGTTGTGTTTGGTCTGCCAAGGGATCCCCAATCCAACTGATCCTATGGGCACTTTTGGAATTTTGAGAAAAGGGAATGGGCCTGTGGCCCATTCCCAATATGGTTGCCATGGAATACTGAGGCCAGTCACAAAATGTTGAAATTCTGCAAGCCCAGATTCCTCCTATGCTGGAGGTGTCTGTTTCTGAATTGGTACTTTCTTCAAACACAAAGGGGATGCCTCCTAAGCTCCTCTGCCAACTGGAGACAGGATCACTGCTGGACAGCTTCTTGCCTTCCCAGTCATTGGTTGCTGCCTTCCTATTGACCATACCATGGATGCTTCTTGTTGATAGATACTGATGATTGACTTATGCTGACTGGTGTCTTCCATTCATTGTTAATATGGGAGCATCATTAGTGCACCTCCATAAAGACTTGTGGGTGACAGCAAGCAGAGTTGCCAAGGATGCTGTGTCTCCCAGTGCTCTTGTATTGTTACCTGTTTCTACAGCTATCCCTGCATTTCCTGCTTTGCTGCTTGGGCGTGCATGAGATGCAATTTATGTTACTGTGAACTTTGGCTCAATGGCTGCCGCCATAGCAGAACAATAGGGTTAACCTGCCTGTGACTCAAGCCACACTCCTTGACAACATCATAGAAGGCCGGTAGCCAGGATTTTGTAGCTTGTAGGGCAAATGATTTTTCCAGTGGGGCCATTATTTTTATGTCAGCTCCAATCCGCTCCCAAGCCTGACCGCTGCTGGCCACCCCTCTTCCTCCCCTCCTGCAAGATTTAGGTCAAATCTACATCTGACTTTCCTGCTGGAATCATTCTAGTTTCAAAAAACCCTGTCTATACCTGTTTCTAGTTTCAAACCATACTTGTTCTAGTTTAAAAATTACTGTTTACATTCGTTAATTGCCCTCCTGTGGTCAAGCTAGCATTTTACTGCTTTAAACAGATCCTGTTGCTTTGTACTCTTCAGACCCAGGGAGTGAAATTTGAAACCAGCGTGAAATGAGCATGAGCGTAGGAAAAGACAACAAACTACTTCAGAGGGGAGGTGTAAATTGGGCCTTAAAGGGTCTTTCAGCCAATCAGCTAGGGGGCCCTTTAAATCTTGCAGGAGGGGAGGGAGAGGGGCGCGTGTCATCCCCCACTTCTTCTCAAAAGCATTTAAAGGATCCCTAAAAAAATCTTGTGGGGGTGTCCCTTTAAGGAAGGGGACAGAACCTCCAGTAGCCTCATTGTAGCTAGGGGCCAGCCTCTTCCATTATAAACATGGGTCTCTATGGTGCTTTTGTTTTGACCCCAGCAAACAGAGGATAACTTCGCATTTCCATGAGCATTCTGAACTCAGAGCAGCTGATCCCTTTGTTGATGCTTCATCCTTGTCTAGGTCTCATGACACATGAATTTGCTGAAGGACTAAACCGATTTGATCTGGCCTGCCGGCAACTTCTATGAAATCATCAGGATTTCTCACTTTGGAAAATAATGTTTTTCCACATGGCACCAAGCCCACGATGTTCACATGAGCTTATATAACGGGCCTCTGACTAACTCCTCATTTTGTGCCAGTGTCGTAGCTGATAAGGCCTGGCATTCTACTCCACCCTTCAGCTGCTAAGCATAAGGGATTATTTATTTAATTACACATATTATTTATAAGCCTGTCTTTCTCACTGAGACTCACGACGAATTACATGGAACAAAAAAGCACATCAGTACAATGAAGAGAGTAGAACATTCAAAAGACAATACAATCGGAATTTGACTTGTAGAGATCTGGAAAACCAACCAGAGGTGAAGTACGGTGTAAGTATTAACACGACATGTTAAATGAAAGTTAAAAAAAGGTAGTAAAAACAGTACTCAGTGGTATAGTCCATAGTCCCCAACCCTCCACCCTGAGCCTCTCTCTGAATCACATACTAGTTTAGCCCTGTTTTTTTGCTGTCAAGTTACAGGCAACTTAGGGTGACCCTGTAGGGTTTTCAACACAAGAGATGCTCAGAGGTGTTTGCCATTGTATGCCTCTGTGTTGTGCCTCACTCAGGTATTCCTTGGTGGTCACCCATCCAAACACTGACCAGAGCTGACCCTGCTGAGTTGATAAGATCAGGGCATAACCCTATTACCTGTGCAAAAATTCCTCTTGAATAATTCAGCTTTGCATACCTTGTGGAAAGGCCAGGAAAGTAGGAGCTGCGTTCCCTGCAGCAAACAAAATCGGGAAAGAAAATTGCTTTCTTTACAAAAAAAGTGTTGCATGGATGATAACTGAGACACAAACCTGCAAATCAGAAAGGTACTTAATCAAAAGCTTATTTCTGTATGAGGCCCCAAACATAAATACCCATGTACTCAGCAAAACAAAGTTTGAGTCCAATGGCAGCTTTAAGAGCATGTGCATGTATGAAAGCTTACACCCAGAATAAAACTGAATCTACTTTCGAGTTTTAAGCAGTGGAACTCACTTGTGTTATGAGCAGCAAAATACAGTCGTTTGATTGCAAGAAGTGAATCACAAATGGGCATATACTGTAGTCAAAAAGGTTATTTTGGTGACATGACCAATAGCTAGCATTGCATCAAATCCGGAGGAGCAATGTAAGAAGAGTCCACGCGCACCCTCCGGATGAATTAATCCAGCTCTTCTTCGCTTTCGTGGACGGTTTGCGTGGGAGAAATGGAGCCCTGCACTTTGTTTTGCGCCTGCCTCTCATCCCTTAAATTTGCCCGCGCTGCATTCTGCCTGCGTCGGCCTCCCACGCTGCCACCGGCTCTCACATTTCAACGTGGGCCAGAAACTTGAGTTGTTCCAGTTTACCGCCGCTGCCGGCCGGTGGTTCGCTAGCCCCCCCTTGCCTCTTCAACCCGTTGGCTATGTCACGGCTGTGGGTAAAGAATTACGTCAGCTCGACACCCAGAAGGAGCGCCTGTGAAGGCGGGGAATTCAAGCTTATTAAAGGAAAGGAAGCCGGCAGAGAGACTCAGGCAAAGAGAGCAGAAGACGGCGGTGCATTCCGTTCGGAAGGAATCCCCCCCCCCCCCCCCGGGAACCCCCAGTCTTAGTGCAAAAAAAGAGGGGACGCCGCCAAGAGATGTCCTCAGGTGGCCAAATCGGTGACTAGAAAAGCCAGTGGAGGATTTTTGCATTCTTGATTTTTTTAAAAAAAGCTAAAAGTGGATGCAGGAAGGAGAGGGCAAGCTGCCACTGCATCTCTGCTGGGGGTTTTTTTCCTTCCAGGATCCCCGACTTTCTGACTAAGCTTTCTGAATTATAAGGGTTTCTGAGGTATAAGGGTTTTATAGGTGCTTGTTCCCGTCCTTGCCATCCCTCCTCCCCAGCTCAGGAAACTGCCTTACATCTTTTCACCCGCTGGAACCACTAGGCTCTTAACCCGTTGTAGTGTGAGCTTAATTAAGGGGGGGGGGGTTTGGTTGCCCCACTTTTCCCCTCTTCCTTTCTAAAAAAATATTTTTGTAAATTTCAACGTTCTTGATTTATACGTTCTTGATATATAGATATCAACGTTCTTGATATATAGATCCCCCCCAAGTTAATTATCCTTCGTGGAATCTCCTCAGGAATATCCTCTGTGGAACTCATTCGCTGCCTGTTTGAACATCTATAGCCTAATTTCCTTCCTGCTTTTGAGAGGTGCCTGGCAATGCCTAAATCTAGGCATTCTCTATAGAAACTTCAGTGCAGTTGTATGCCAGAGGATGACAGGACCTCGCCTTTCCAGCTGTCCACTTCTATTCTTGGCCATGGGGCTGCTAGAAATGGCTTCTTGTGTTGGCTCTCTGGAAACTGAAAAAAATGGAAGCAGAAGAAGCCAGGAGAAGAAATCCCAGTGGAATGAATATCCCACAGGACAAAGAGCAGGCAGCCTCCCCTTGGAATCATCCAATGATCCGGTAAGCACACATAATCCTCTCCAGATCTGGTTTCAGTGTATCTGAAGAAGTGTGCATGCACATGAAAGCTTACACCCAGAATTAAACGTTGTTGGTCTTAAAGATGCTACTGGACTCAGACTTTGTTATACTACTCTCCAGTTGGCTTACTCAGGGCTTCAGTCTGTCTCTTGGTAATAACTGAAATCTACTAACTGAATGTAGCTGTTTTCTGATTCATTCTCCCAATAAGTGTGGTACAGAACTAACACTTGGGTGTGTAGAGAAGTGAAAGCAGTGCCCTATGAGAAGGTTGGAATTTACTTTGGGATGTTATGTGGAAAAATATTCCCATGAGAAAGTGTGTGTTTCTGACTACACTATCAAATATCCAGAGTATATGTGTGGGAGTCTCACGGGCACAGTGCATTTTATTTCTGAGTACAATAAACATGCATAGAGTTGTTGGGTTATAAGTTTAGCTGTAATCCATTTTACTTAAGCACTGTTTACACTGCAATTTTGGTATGGATCTGACTGCTGCTTTTCTGTGATGGTACTATCCCACATTCCCTTGCATTGAGTAAACGGGCACTGCATGGGAGATAATGCCATTTGGAAAGGACATGCTACCTAGTTATTTCTGCCAAAGAACAGAAGTCATGCTTTCAACTCCCACACTCCTCCCTCAAATACTTTGAAGTATAGACTAAGAGAGATCTGAGCGTGTGTTCTTCAGTACAAAGTAGTTTAGCTCATTGCAATGTGAAGTTAAGGCTGCAATCTAACACACACTGATGTGCACCCACCAAATATAATAGGATTTAGTTCTAAGTGAGCATGCATGGCATTGGGTTGTACATCAATGGAAGCATATATTTTCAGAAATGGTAATTAATTTTACTTAAGGTAGAAGCTGATGTTTGACTTTAACATATTTTTAAAAAATGTCTTTCCATTCACATAAAGCTCTGAAGCAAATTACATAATTTAAAGACAGTGTATGCTTGTTATAATAATTCACAGGCACCAAACAAAAGAAAGTAGCAGTTATGGGCTGTTGTAATTTTTAAAAAATCTGTTTATTGTATCTTGCCAAAATGCTTAATAAAACATTTTTTACCTGGCACCTAAAAGATATAGGGAAGGTGCTTGACAAACATTCTCTGGCAGGATATTCCATAAACTGTTTCATGACAGAAAAAGCTCCTACAGAAACCCACCTAACCTTTGAGGAAGGAGGCACCTAAAGCAAGGCTTCAGATGAAGATCTTAACAAATGGGCAGGTTCATGCAGAAGAAGGTAGTCTTTCAGATTTGTAGTACTTCCTCTGGTAACAAAATTCTGAATAAGACTGTGAAATTCACCAGAATCTGGAAAAAGTATACAGTGGGTCCATGAAAAGCTTTACAGATCTTGCAGACTGTATAGTGCATCTACATGGGCCTTCACCACTAATGTGATGTGGAGAGGTCATCTTACCAAGTCAGTGCTGTAAGCCTAATGCTTATGTGTGGTATAGCATGGTCTGTTATGGCTACCCTGAGACTTTTCCTGGTTGCCCCGCTGCTGTATCTAATAAGTTCCAGAATTGTACCTGGGTTTTTCCCCCTACAGAGCCTTCAAGCAACTGTGGGGAGGAATTTCTGATCGGGAAAACAGCACATGCAGGGGGAACAGTTACAACTTATGTTATGGCCCAGATCCACACCAGTTAAACCACATCAACTTTGAGAGCCAGTTTGGTGTAGTGGTGGACTCTAATCTGGAGAACCGGGTTTGATTCCCCACTCTTCCACATAAAGCCAGCTGGTTGACCTTGGGTCAGTCACTCAGAGTTCTCTCAGCCCCATTTACACACAGCGTGTCTGTTGTGGGGAGAGGAAGGGAAGATGATTGTTGTTCTGAGACCCCTTCAGGTAGTGAAAAGTGGGGTATAAAAACGAACTCTTCATCATCATCTTGGTATTGTCACTTTGCGATACTTGTGCTCTCAATACTGTGGACAGAATTTTGATCGGAGGGTGTGAGTTGAACAACTGACATTTCAGTTTGCTTCCAATTGTTTGACTTCATTACTCTTCATTTAGGACTTTGAAAAGTGTTACGTGTGAGGTGATGTAAAAGTTCTAACTGGGGCATTAGATCCCTGATGGCCCATTCAGATGTCATCATGATGTTGCATTCCTCAAGGTATATAATAATGTATCTGTGAACCAGGTCCAAGATTCTAGTAAAACAAAATTATAGTCAATATTCCATTCATGTCCTACACATCAAAACAACATCCTTGTATAGGATACTGAAGCACTTCCACTAAATTTTGCCTTTTTCTAATTTTCTAACAAAACTCCTGTACTGTGGAGGTACTCCAGCTACTAATTATGGGAATCTAGCTTTGGAAGAAAGTTGAATTTCACTAGCAAAGAAGCAAATAACTATACCATTGCAAGAAGCAAAATCCTAATGGCCATTTCAAAACAGAGCTGCTCCATCTCCCTCAGATATTTGGGAAACTTCTAGCATTTCTGCATTGGTTTGTATGGCAATTGTATACTCAAGTATGAGAGCTGTACAAACTAGAGAAAAATATTTTAAAGGGTTTTTGGCCTTCTCTTAAATGTTTGTGCTATTTTTTTAAAAAAAATAAAACCACTAAACAGGTAATGCTTGTGAGGTCTGAGGACATCTTTTAGCATATCCCAGCATAAAAACACTTGGCAAAGCACACTTACTGCTAAGTAATATGCAAAATTGGATCCTTGGAGGCTTTCCCAGGCTTTGTTATTCCAACGTTCTGGTTTTTGTGGATGTATTCCTCAGCAGAGCTAACTGTATGACTGAACAGATAAAAGCACCATTGAAAAGTACTGAGGTCGGAGACGCGTTGAGTGAATACAGCTCATAGTTTATTGAATGGTCAGAACAAGACTGCCGGCAGGACTTGCAGGTCCACTTTTTATCCCTGTTCTCGACCGCACCCATGCACATACCCAACACCGGTGATTCGTTATTTACAGTGTCCCTGCACCCTATTTGTCTATCCCCGGATGCAGACTCGCTCATTGGTCCCTTTAAGGATCCGGGGGAATCTATTGTCTCTGGAAGCGAAGCTTGACAGCTTCGCCTGGCCACGTGTTTGGCCAACCGCATGTGTGGTTCCTCGGCCAGAACATAACATCCATGTTTGTAGTATGAGGTTTGCAAACCCCTCCTGAATAATGGTAGAGACCCAAGACAAGATGTTGTAGAGGTAAGGCCTGAGGTAGAAGACCAGTTGCTGGGAAGAGTCCAGTCTACCACATCTCTGCTTGACCGTTGCTTTTCTTAACTGGTTCTGTTAGAGAGAGGGAGAGATCATCCTGTTGGGTTCAGTAGATAGTAAGTGCTTCCTTATAAAATAATGTTGGTATCTTGAAGGAGCCGGTTGTGAAATCCATCTTGAATAAGCTGTCCTTGGATGCAGTTGGCCTCAACTACTGGTAACTAGGTGCTTGAGAATGTGGTGGTGGTGGTGTGTGAAATTAATTTCATTCCAGTCATTGAATGAAATTAATTATATAGACCCATTCTGGCCCATTTTGGGCACTGAAACTGCTTGATTATCCTAAGTGAGCTCAGCTGGAAGAATGGAGAGGACAGTTTCAGTGGGGCACCTCAGTTGCAGATTGGCCCTCCCTGGAAGATCTGCTCCACTGACAGATCCATTCTGTTTGCAGAAATGTTCCACTGGATCCAAGTCTCTTGTTTAGAACATTTTTATATCCTGCCTCTAACTTGAAGCAGCTTACAAAAGTATCTTAACCTACTGTCATAAAATATAAAATGATATAACATTTTTAAAAAGACAGCAGAAGTGTAGTTAAATATTGGAATAGCAGCATTTAAAGCTAACTAGTCAACACCTCAAATGTAGCAGGTATTTCCTAAAATCAGAGCAAAGCCAAGTGCTTGGCTAGAAAATGCTAACTTACAGAATTTGTTGAACATAAGCTGATGAGATGCTCTTGGCACCTCTTTGGGAAGGTGGGGTACTATCACAGAAAAGGCTGAATATCTAACAGTCATTGCAGACCTCCTGAAAGTAAGGTATCCCCAGGAAGAAATGCTGGAATGGCCTAATTGGGGGGGGGGGGGCAGGTGTAAATAAGGAGACTCCTTCATGGGCATAGATCAGTCAGCAGAAAGACAAAGGGACAAAAGATTCTGATCTGGATGCAGAGGATAAAAGGGATTCCTAGAAACTATTCCAGTCTATGCTTTGAAGAGCAGGGTTGGATCTAGAAACACCTTTAAGCTCTTTACTTGATCCAAGAGGGTCAATGTGACCCCATGTAGAAAGGGGCCGAGCTTATGAGGAATATCATCTTTCTTAACAAATGACATCTCCGTTATATCTGGATTCAGCTGCAGATTGTTTATCCTCATCTGCCACAGATTTCAGAGGTAGCTGAATCTGGAGGTTTAGATAAAGAAATAATTAATGGGGTATGATCAGCATATTGCAAATACTCAAATGATCTTCCGATGTCGTCCTGGTTTTTGAGTCACAGTTTTTGTTGTTAATGTCTCGATTCTTTTGTATCATTATTATACACTTTCATTGTAAGGTGATTTAAGGGGAAAAGCTAATAATAAACTAACGTTGAAGTGTGCGAATACACGCACGGCTATAGCAGGCTTCATGAAGATGCTGAGCAAAGGTCATCCTCAAAGAATACCTTTTTTTAAAAAAAAGTTATCTTTCTGTTTCTGTGTTCTCTGGTTGTGCTTCTCTAATTCTGCTTCCACATGTATTCCTGCACCATTCGTATCTTTACCTCTGTTGCTTTTATTTCTCATGACATAAAGGAAACTATTACAGGAAATGCTCAGATTGACCCCCGGGATGCCTGGATGTTCTTTATGAAGCAATCAAACAAAGGAGCCAACAGCAAAAAGAGGAGCAAAAGCAAATCCAAAAAAATCAGGGTAATTTTATTTTATTTGATACATTAATTTAGCACTTTTCTGCCACTGCATTCAGGGCAGTTTACAGTACACAGTAACACCTGATGATGTATACCACAGAAAGGCAAAAGGAAAAGTTCAGGAGATCTTATTAACCTATTCCAAAACGATCAGATGAAATGACCACTGCAGGAGAGAGTTCTGGGAGGACACAGTGGCCAATAGCATTTGTTCCCAGACTGATGGAAGGAGCTTGCTGTTTCACCTCTCTCCTCTGAGGTAGCCAGGCGGAATGGCCACTGAGAGAGCCACACTCCTCCCCTTTTGACTGTTTAATTTTTTCCTTTTGCTTTGTTTGCCCACCAACCCCTACGTGTGCGTAACTTTTCCCCAGCAAAGATAAAAGCAGCTTGAGGGAGGTGGCGGCAGCAGTGATTTTTAGCACAAAAACATCACATGGGAAAATACTTTTTTAGCAATAGGGTGAGCAAAACAGAGTCTGTCTAGACTGTGGGCACTCAGATTTTGACATAGTAAACCTCTCTAGCTCTTCATGAAAACTGGTAAAGCCTTCCTACATGTAACCAAAAGTGCATCATTCGTCTAGCAGTAGATTGGAGCCAGATGTGTGCTTTAAGAAGTCTAGAAGAATTACAGCAGGGAATCAAAATCTTTGTAAAAAAGAGGGTTGTCCTCAAGTACTTAGGACTCACTTGAGAGATGAAACTTCTGTATTATCCAGGCTGGAAAGGTTGGCTGTCTGTCTTTATATGCCTGCTATTCAGTATATGCCTGCTAATAACTATATAGTTCTCAAAGGCTGTGGAATGTTGTGTTTAGAGTGTTGGGATAGGACCAGGGAGATGTAGCTTCAAATATCCACAAGACAACTGGGTGACTTCAAGGCAGGTATGTACTGAGCCTTCAAGGCAGGTATGTACGGAAGAGGGGAGAACTAAAAAAGACCCCTGAGCTCTTATAGAAAGGATGGAATTAAAAAAGTGATAGCTGTGCAGTGGAGCCAGGACAGTGGTGGGATGGATACATCTGTCTCTCTAGGAAGACCCACCTTAAGATGACCTGATGAAACTATAAATAACTTGTTAGTCTGGAGCAAAGTGCTTCTCAGGTTGTAAGAGGCATACCTACATATTGCAAACTAGCTGGGCCAGCAAATTGTGTGCTTTTAGAAAACTATATAACCCGAAGGAGCAGTTCGTTTTACAAAACTGGGATTAGAGATCAGTTGCACACATTTGTGCATAGCACATAGTTAGCCCTTTAATGAGCTTCTTATATTTTTCTTTCTACATACAGAACAACACCCAATAAAGAACTAATACCTGAGTATCCTTGTAAACCAAGCAAATTATGCCGCTTCTCAGATTCTTAGCATTCTTGTGTCATATTGAGTAAGAGAAAAAAATGTTTTGACACATTTCCAGTTAATTTGCAAAAAGGTACATCACAGTGTAACACTAAAACTGTTTGGAATTTTCAGTTGGTCCAAAGGGCTTCATTATTGTCAGCAGCTGGATGCAGGGATTGTATCTCCCGCTGTGCTAAAAGTTCTGCATTGACTGCTTGTCTCTTTCCAGGCACAATTCAAAGTGATGATTCTTATCTTTAAAGTCCTAAATGGTTAAGGGCCTGGGTACTTGAACGACTGTCTCCACCCATATTGTTTAGCCTGCCAGTTAACAACCTCTTCTTGAAGCCCTGATCGCTGTCCTTGGGCTTGGAGAGGTGAAGTGGGTGGTGACCAGAAACAGGGCTTTTTCAGTGGTGGTGCCTCACCTTTGGAATGTCCTCCTCTTTGAAGCTCACCAGTTGCCTGCCTGCCTGCCTTTTAGGCACCAAGCTAAAACATTCTGTTTCACCCAGGCTTTTAACTTAAGCGGTTTTATGTTTCAAACATTTTATGGTCTGCTTCTGGCCATTTTAGGATGCTCAGTATGTATTTTATGCTGCTGTTCTGGCTTGTTTTCATACTATCATTGTTTTTATAGGATCTTGTTTTAATGGTATTGGCCCTGTATTTTAATTGTAAGATTCCTCAAGGAGGTCTCTGGAGACGCTGGAGGTAGCGTATATGTTTTCCAAATCAATAAGTCACTTGGGAAAATATGAGCCATTTCCATTCTCATACTAAAAGGGTTACGGAACCCTCTGCCAGCTGGCTTATTTAATATGTAGCAAACTTAAGGCTGACATAGAAGCAGGTTTTGGAGACCAAAAATGTGGACAGTTAACCATAGCGAAGTAAGTAATAGGTTTGCAAGCGTATTCTGTAAAGGGGCACTGATGTAAAATATTCTCCTATACTTGGGTTCTAGTTTGGCATTCCTGCCCCTCCAGGACTTCCTGGAGCTATGATCAGTCAGGAGGAGCTGCTACGGGAATTCCGATTGCTGCTTAAAGGTATGGAACAAAAATGGTACACTTTAAGCAGCCCACTATGGCACTGCTAAGCCCAAATGTGGAGTATAATGAATCAGGCATTTATGATTTAATTGTCTTAATGAGCTTTCTGGGCTCTGTGATTTTAGTTTTTGAGATATTTACTTCTTCAGGACTCCAGTGTTCCTAAAACAAAAACTGAATGATTTTTTTTGTCCCCAAGTCTCATAATTGAAGATTTTTCTAAATGCCAGACATCAATGTACTTGTAGTTAAATTGTGAATGTTGGCAAGGCAGACATCCCTCCAAGAATATGGAGTCTGAGACAGAAGGGTCTGATCTGAGGAGACTCTGTGTAGAAGGGTGGTGAGCCACAAAATGCTCTTCACATACATATCATTTTTCAGGTAGGAAAATATATATATCCAACTATGCAGATAATTTTTACATCCGTTGGTAAAATTCTTTCACCAGCTGGTCAACAACAATCAACATTCTCTTGAGAATGCTAGTCTACATTTATGAGCTAATTCTGACCTATTGCTGTCCTAGACAAGAGATTTTGGAGAGGTGATAGAAATATTATAAATATGCAACAAAAAAGTAGTTATGGCCCTGACTTGGATAGCCCAGGCAAGCCTGATCTCATCAGATCTAGGAAGCTAAGCAGGATTGACTGTGGTTAGTATTTAGATGGAAGACTTTCTTGGAATACCAAGTCAAGAGGACAGAGGCAGGCTTTATTCACCTACCTTTTTGAATATCCTCCAGGTCCCCAGTAGGGGTCAGTCATCAGAGGTCAATGTGACTTCCAGGTACAGACACACACAAAATATCCCCCCGCCCCCCAAAAACATACTTATGAACAAATGAATGCTCCATTTTCGAATATTTGCCTGGGGCCAATCCCAGCACAACCTTACTTTGGAGGGCAAATTTTGGATCCAGGCAAGTCTTGCACGAACAGAAAAGCAAGAAAAATACTGTGGTAGCCACTTGCGTCAAGTCAAACTTATTGTATCTCCACTTGTGTTTTCACTTGCACAACATCTTATGCAACCAGTTTCTGGAAACTATGATATATAGGAGGGAAAGTGTTAGGTGTTGCACAAGATCTTGCACTTGTGGAACTGTGATAAGTCAGTTTATATTTCCTCATGCACATTGCTGGAACCAGCCCTAACACACTGTTTTTCAAATATAAGCTTAATAACAAAATTCCTGGTGTGGAAATCATGTTGGTATCCAAGTCAATGATGGCCAACTGGCAGCTGCCACATCCAGACCTCATCCTGATGCTAATCTCACGACTTGCTGTTCTGGATTCATGGTCTCAGTATCTCCCCACTGCTAAAGAAGAGGATGTGTCAGAGGTCTCTGTGTTGCTACAGAGGTATCTGGGTTGCGATTTTTTAGTGCCAGTAAGGAGAAGTGAACTGGGGCAAACCTGAGTGTGACACTGGTTCAGCCAAAGCTAGTTATATGCCTAGACTTCCCTCTCAGCTGACTGATGTTGCTCTCTGTGCTAAAGGAGAGTACCCTGCATTATTTCAGATACCTCTGGCACATTCCCTTCTCAACACTTTTTTCCATGGGGGACATGGACACACAAACACACCCCGGCTGAGAGGGAGGTAATAAGTAGTATCATTATTCAGGCCCTCTGGCCTACAAGCAACTTAACTGGGAAGGGTCAGGCACCCTTGCTGTCAGTAGTAATAAGATATTTTGTGCTGACCTGCCTTATGCTTGCTTGTTGTACAGCGGCATTTCATTGTAATGAGTAGCATTTGTGAACACTGAAGCAAGCTAGATGCTACAAGAGTATCTTCCCATGTATCCTGGTTAGTAAATGAGGCAGCAGAGTGGGGTGGTTAGTTGCAGTAGGACCTGGGAGACCTAAACTCGGAGCCCCCCTGTGCCATGGAAGCTTGCTGGGTAGCTTTGGGCCTATCACTGTTTCTCAGCCTTACGTATCTCACAGGGTGGTTATGAGGATAAAATTGAGGGGGTAGAATTATGTTGTAGGACACTTTTCAGCCCTGGCCCCTACCTGGTGGAATGAGCTCCCATACGAGATCAGGGCCCTGCGGGACCTTTTACAGTTCCGCAGGGCCTTCAAGACAGAGCTCTTCCACCAGGCTTTTCACTAGGGCAACGGGCGTCCCTCCCTTTTTACTGGGCCTCCCCTCAGCGGGTCAGAACTGCATACCAGAGATGGCATCTGTGCAGTTTTAATTTTAATGACAATTGTACCAGATGAAGGTTATTGTGGTATTTTACTAGTGTTTTAATTGTGTTAATTTTGGTATATATTTTTAATTAAATTTGATGTAACCTGCCCTGAGCCTGCCATGTGGGGAGGGTGGGATATAAGTTGAATAAAATAAATAAATAAATACAATATAAATGTCTAAAATAAATGACAGTGCAAGGTTTGACAGTGGAATAAGGAAACTGAGCATGAAGTTGTCCAATATGTTATCGTTTACTAGAATGTTACCAAGGGCAGGCAAGTCAGCAGCAGTCATATGTGCGCTTGAACATGTAGCTTGAGCCTGAGGCATAGTTATCAGGTTAACATTCATTCCTTGCTCTCCTTTCCTCTATACTTTTTCCGTTGAACCTTGGTTGTGTAAAAGAACCCAGACAGACCAACAACTGAGATGACCTGTGCTAAGATAAGAGTGGTGAAATTGCCTAGTCTGCCTAGGTTGACCTTGCTATTGTTGAAAGCAAGTAGGTTTTGACCTTCACTTCCATAGAAAGCATGATTAGACTCAGCCTTGTTAAGTGGTTTTCTGTTTTGGCTGCCCAGGAATAATCAGGGAATGGGAAGAGTTTAATCGGAAAACCTGTGACAACTGCCAGGAAGAGGAGGAGAGGGACAGGAAAGAAGAGAACTTCTTGGCTCAGATAACTGGCTCTCTGTTGGCAAGCAAGGAGCAGGGGCAAGTGAAGGCAGCCTTCCACTGCCGGACCAGAAAGAACATTTCCATTGAACGACGGTCCCTTAAAGAACTTCATCTCTACTACATAGTGAGTAGTGGGGGGAAAGGGGATTATCTTTAGCTTGAAAACATCAGCAAAAAGGAAGATAAGTTTTTTAATCTCAATAACCCTAAAACAGGACAGCCAGCCATACAGATTTGCCACCCATTCCTTGCTTAGTATTAAAATATAGTAGTGTTCCTTTGAAATATAGAGATAAGAGCAATTTTAATGACACTATATTTTAATATATTCTTCTGACACACGTGATGTTATGTTCTGTACATGATTCTCTAGTTTGAATGTAAAGACTCTCTAGTGTCAACCTACTTCCTGTATGTACCCTGCAACATGTCTGGGCATGTTCGCCTGTAATGCCAAGCGATACCAGCCTGAGCTTCAGTCCCCAGAGACAATAGACCCTAGGATCCTGATTGTCCCCCTATCAGAGGGTTAGGATATTCAAATGGACCTATGATAGCCTCTGGCGGGAACCTAATCCCTGTTTACCCAATCCCCCGTGGGGGGCGAAATCAGGGGTGCGGTTTACCTGTAAATATAAGCAGGCTCCCTGACCCCTCTCTTTCATGCTTGTTCCTGACCACCTAATAAAAGAGCTATGCTGAAAATCACTTCACTGGCCTCCCGAGTCCAGTACTCTTCACATGAGATGTCATTTTCTTATGGTCTCGAAATGTGTTCCTTGTTTTGGAGCTTTTCAAGATGGCATACCTTAGCTAGGATTCTCAAAAATCATGACTGATTTAATATCTGTAGAAGATTTTGAAAGTGACTTTGGATTTCTGGGCAATTGTACTGTGTTCTGCAACCAGATCTAAGCGGCTTTCTTAAATAAGAACACTAGTATTCTGGAATTTGAGAAGCCCTTGAAAAAAATGTTAATTTACCTAATAAAAGCTCAGCAGGCTCTGGGCTCAGTCTTTACTTGTTCCACATTGTAAAATTTTGTCATATTTTATTTCTTTTCTCAGCTAAGTGTTAACGAGTGACCCAGTCACTTCTTTCTTTGATGTGAGTACATTCTTTGTGAAATCCAGTTTGGATTTCTACTTGCAAGCATAATATAGAAAGCGAGACTGATTTTTCTCTCCATTGTTCATGAGCCTTTATTTCTTTGCTTCTAGCCTAAAGCAGGGGAGATATTCCATCGTGGCCTAGGGCTAAACCTTACCAATGGTCAATACAAAGCACCGCTAAGTGGATACTACATCTTCTCTGCTACACTGCATATTGGTAAGGGCTTAAATTAAGTGGTATGCTAATCCAGATTCTTCAGCATGGAAATACTAGCAGTGTGGAACTGTCAGATAATATAAACCGAGTGTGAAAAGACTTCTCATGGGTATGCTAGGCCAGGGGTAAACAAGAAAGGTTGTGAAAGGCCAATACATTGTGAGAACAATAATGGGTTCTGGAACCTGGTTCCTGAACCTGACTCTTTTCCTATATGTAAAACAATGATCTTGCATCACAGAGGAATTAGTAGTTTGGATACCTCTTGTCAACCCTGGTGCTCCAGTACAAGTCTGGCCACCTTTCCTTCTCCCTCTTTTTAATACAGGAATATAAAGTCTGAAGGCACAACCTCCCTGGCACCCTCTCCCCCTCCCTTTCATTATAGGAATGCTCAAGAACTTGAGTTTTAAAGAAAGTAGCACTTCCTTTTGTAGTTGAATGCTACGCAGGGAAGCACTTAGGAAATTCAACTGGTCATATTTAACATGTCTAGTTCTAGAACTACTTTATTTAGTACACACACCCCTTTGCAATGTCAAAAGTGGAATATTCAGCCTTCAGTGTATTTGATACTTTTCAAACAATTTTCAGAGTGTTAGAAATGGGTTTCCAATACATACAAAGATTTATTTATGTTTAGCACCCATAGTTTGGAAACTAGGTATTATTCAGAGCTTCCCCTTCCCTGGTGACAGAAGCCCATAGATACCACACATCTGTATTTGATGAAGTATTGTTTGGGGTACCTCAGGTGTCATCATCTTGCTGTATGATAAAATAAACTCAGCCATAGACACTTAGCTACTGCAGACAGTGAAACACATCCTGGCACTGTTCCATCTGTATAAGATCATAGTCTCTGTTCAATAAGTAATAGTGATATGAAATTTTGAAACCATGGGGAAAATAGAAATTTGAGGGGAAAATTGAAATATGTTATACTCACTGTCCTATCAAACCTAAACTAGTTTCACTGTTTTAATAACATAAAATACATCACTTATAACTTGCCTAGCTTATAAAATTAAATTTTTGACATGTTTTTGGAATTTATATGCCTTAGTTTTCTACAAGAAAAACTGTAAATCTACCCAGTACTTTAGAGAAAACTTCAAGCTGATGTTCCCTATACTACCTTACTTTGCACATGTACCTTAATTTGTGCTGTCTAAAAGTAGAAAAAAAGAATTAAACTGAAAACACAAGCTTTGTGGTAAATATAAAATATTGTCACACTATAATGATTCAACTAAGAGTACAGTTTTATATTGAATTCACAATTAACTGAAACTATTAGCTTTCAGTAATATCACAGCACAGCTAGATGTAGTTTCAGGTAGATGGTGTCTTCTTTCTCTCTCTACTGGTTAGAGAGAGCTCAGTTCTCAATGAAATTTTCAGAGTTTTCCTCTGAGGGTTTGGTGTAGTTTCTGCCCAACTTCCTTCTGATTTCCCCCCCCCCCGCCCCCGCGCAAAGTAGGGCAGTAAACTACTTGCTACCCAGTCTGTGGGTGTGTGTGTCAGTGGTTTGAGTAGAGGTCAAAAGGACAACAGAAGGCATGCAACGGTTGAGAAGCAATGAAAGCCATGCATGCTATCCTCATGAAGATTAGGTATCCCTCTAGATGTAGAAATGTATCTTGGATTTAAAAGCTGTTTATGCCTACAGTACTCCCACTTTGCTTTCAAAAGCATTTAATTCATTCTAGAAGAGAAAATAATGCATAGGAGTTTTTTAGTAGTCTCTCAAATTTCCATTTTCCATCAGATTTTTTTTTAAAGGCCTTGGGACCACCTCCCCCCCCCCCCCAAGTGTGTTTCCCCCATTTTTTCCAAACATTTTTCCCTTTTGTGAGTAATCTAAGTAAAGCAGATAGGGCAGAAGGGAGAAATCCAGCATTTGCTTGTTTGTTTAGAATGTGTATTCTTCCACTGTAGAGACCTGCTCTGGATTTTATGGTGCATTAGTGATAGAGAATCCAAATTTAGCCTCAGTAGAATACTGTTGTCAATTTCAGCTGGTCCTTTAAGGATTTTTAAAATGCTTGTTGAAGAGGCAAGTTTTAAAAGATACTGCAGCCAAATCCTGGCATTTGAACTTAGATATCATTTATTCAAGTGGGCCTTTGATGCCTGAGTGGTCCCTGGAGGGACAATGAACTGCTAGAGGCAAAGACTGTTTTCATGTAAAGCTTTTAAACACTAGGGTGTAAAATAGTTTAAGACAAGAATATGAAATGGAATTATGTAGTTGTTGTGGCCAAGGATTTATTTCCAGCTGCAGATACCGTGTTCTGTGCCTGATGCATTTCTGCCTGTTGCAGCTAACAGGAATCATTCAAACAAAAGCCAGTCATGCACCCAGGATCGCCTGCGCTTGCTTATCTGTGTTGAGTCACTCTGCCAGCAGAACATGTGAGTATGTGTAGCATATGTAGCGCTAGGGCAAGAAAATATAACTTTTCTTCCTGACCTCCCTCTACAGTTAAGAGAATAAAAATCTACAGCAATCCACTCTCAACAGTCCTGTGAGGCTGGTTAGCCTGATAAAGAACTTGTCCAAGGATACTTTGTGAATTTAGAAGTAGACACCTTAATGGAGTTCTTCCACATCCAAGTCAAATACTCTGGGCTCAAGCACCACACCCTGTTGTCACCTTGGTCAAGGCTGGATTCAGACTTGGTGACAGGCAGGAACGAAGCAGGGAAACTTGTATGTGCATGGGCACTGTCTACACTCTCTTCTTTGTAGTGACCCCGTTTCCCCTGCTGGTGATAGACATGATACATTTCATAGCAGCACCTACCTGGTTACATATAGTAGGTGGGGCATCATGGACACACATGGAAGGCTAGAAGTTTTTTGTTTATGAAAGCTGTTCCACACAGGATCTGTAACTTTTGCAAGCCGTTTATCATGTGAAGCAGCCATAGTCTCTCTCTATTAGCATAGCCCATTGCTAGTGGCTGCCTGCATTGAACTAGATCTTACTGTTTGCATAAGACATTTAACTCCAGACCCCTACAAGGAAACATCTCTAGTAGTCCTCCATGACCACATCATGTAAAAAGCTGACAGTTTTTCCCACTGAAAATACCACTGAATTCCAGTATGATTACTGAATTTTATCTTCTGTCCTTGCCCTACACTTTAGGATGTTCCCTTTCTGTAAGTGATCCTTCCCCATCCAAAAACATGTCTGTCTACAGCAGGGGTATGGGTAGAATAGATATAGAATGTTTTCCTCTCACCCCCGCCCCCAATAGGGTTGGGTAAAGGTATGAACACACTACCCTGGAAACCTTCTGGCTTCTCTTCTTCCTTCAAGACAGCTTTGAAATATACCAGGACTCCAAAGGTCAAGTGAATCCCACTGTGGGACATGGTTTCAGTCGCCCCATATTAGTTGGCTTTGGTCCCCCCCCCCCGACCATTTTGGACTGAAATCTGGTCACATCTCTGATTTTGTTGAAAAAACTTCAGAAAGTCATCTTCAAGAAATGGTAGTCTTGGAGAGAGCAAAAGTTTACCCTTTATAGATTACATTTTGAGGGCAGGCAACAAATTTGTTTACTATAGTGGATACTGACTCTTCCACACGATGCACTTGACATACAGAGGAATTCTTACCTACTTTGGGCTAGCCAGGTGCCTTTATAGTATGACACTTTCACTCAGAATGCTAAGTTCTGTCTCTCAACACAAAATATTTAATCTTTCTTTAAAAGTACATCATGCAGAAAAAGGCAGTGCTCAGTAGTTGCCACAACCCATATAAAACAGTAGGAACTATTTAAGACACATTTTTCAAAAGGGAGGTGCCTGCTGTTTTCTGCCATCTATTACAGTTGCTGAAGATAATGGTACCTTTTATTTTCAGTTCATTGGAAACAGTAAGTGGTATGGACAAGCACAGCAAACTTTTCACTATTTCTGTGAATGGAATTCTCTTCCTGCAGGTAAGCATTTGCAAATGCACAGATATTGCCAAAAGCCATAAACAGAGAGCTGGGTATTCTTGGCTGCAGGGTTGGCTTAAAAAACCTTAGAACTTCCAATGCAGGGCATTTATCCTAACGTATACAGGAGTAGCTAACTGAATGGCATGCTTTTGGCCCACCACTTTTCTCTCTGATGTATCTAGCATGGAAACCAAGAGCCCAAGGGCAGACATTGCTTTAAACTTCAGGCAACTGGCAGGTGTTTGGGATAAAGATTTACATTTACTAAGTGATTCCTATACAGTAGGGTTTAAGAGGGGTGTTGTGTATGGTATTTGTGTGTAATCCTTATTTGGCAATTTAAGCACTATAAAAGGTTGAGCTCATTTACTCACCTGTAGCTTCTTTGTTGCAGGCTGGCCAATATGCTTCAATTTTTGTTGACAACGCAACAGGATCATCTCTCACAGTACAAAGAGGGTCAGACTTCAGTGCAGTCTTTTTGGGGCTCTGATTGGCCCACAGGTGCCCCTCATTAAGCTTGAACCCAGCCGTAAGCTAAGTTTGTCTTCTTCAGTCACAGGGGTCTTGACTTCAGAGAGAAGTGTACAGCACCAGCAGAACTATAAAGCAGCAGGATTCGTGTCCATGCAATACAGGAATACCACATACTGCTGCTCCATGGTCAAGCATTTGAAGTGAAAGAGGAATCTCACACATGTAAAACTCAAACACATCCCCCCCAGCCGCCTCAAAGAAAGGGGCAAGTGATGGAATTAGTGTAATTAACCTAGAAATTCCTGTAGTTGAACATTTACTTTTTGATGTATGTTTCAGTCCCTTATAAATGGTGGTTTTCTTTAAAGCATATATACATACATAATCATGTTGAGACATTACATATTTACTAAAGAACAGGCCACTAAGTGATTCTAACCAACATCCCAAATGAGTGTTTTAGTGTAAAATCTTCTACCTGCTGGTCTATTACCTCAAAAAGTTGGGAGTCTTACTGCCTTCTGCTGCGTAGTGCCTGATTGGTCATCATTTGCAATTCGGGGAAGTTCTGAGGCAAGTACCAGGGTGCTTATAGATCCTCAGCTCTAAAGAAAGGAGAGGAATAAGATAATACCTTAAGCCACCCATTTTGAACCTGATTAAGGGTTTATCACAGCCAGTTAATACAGCCATCCGGGTGCTGACATGAAGAGAATTTCTATTTCTTAGTAATTTTTTGTGTGGCTGCCAGAATTGCAGAGTGATATCCAAGAATTGTGACACCACTCAGCACCACCCTCTCATGCTACAGTAACTGTGGCACGTAGGCAGGCACTTGGAAGTGTTTTTGCATTTTGTTTAATTTTCAGAGGGAAAAAACCACACCACACCCTTATCTTATTTTAGCCTGAAAATATACTTCTGTAACAGGTTGCTGTGGCTGCTCTTCTAGATATTTATGCTGCTACATAAAAGGCAAGAACATTCTATTAGAGCAACTTTCCTCCTGGATTCACGAAAATACCTGCTTCAACAAAATGTGCTTCTTGACCCTCGGATGCTCCTCCCATTGTTACCACATAGGAAATCTCACTTCAAGTACCCAGCAGATGTGCATTTCCAGGTACTGGAACTTTACAGTCCACAACAGACCTACATTTTTGAATATTTCTCCCCTTGAAAAACTCCCTGTACAGAAGAATGCTAGCATGCTACTGTGTCTTCCTGCCTTTTATATGAAAGGAATTTCTGTTCTTAGGAAATATTTGGGCAAGCTCCCCTCCTTTGCTTATCATCATCTGTGAAAGCCGAGAAAGGCAAATATTTTTGCTCAAAAGTAAAAAATCAATGTTGTGTAGTTAAGATTAGCAAGAGGGAAGGAGCACCAGCAGATGATGTCTGTAGGGTCCTGACTCAACCAGATACATTCAGTTGCTGGAACATACCCTCATAGTTTGTGAACTGGGCCAATTCCCAGTAAGCTGAGCACCCACCCTTCTCTCTGGCAATACCATCCAGCCTGATAAGCCCACACTGGTGCCCTGCCCTGCCTCATGAGCACACTTAAGTCTTCACCTTACAGCTGTTTTGTAATGCTTACATTAATATATGATAGAATATTTTATGAGAAGCTCTATTTATTGTACTATATTAAGAAATATATATATTTATGCACCTGGCTTGTTAAATGCATTGTATTTAATTCTAAAAGGAATACACTGAAGGAGGAAGGTGCAACAGAACAAAAGGCTCTTTGTAGACGCTCAAAAACTAAAACACAGGTCCCAAAACACCACACCTTTAGGGGCAGAAGGGAGTAATATGGCATTGACTCTGTTTTGGAACTGCTGATGAAGAAACATGTAGTTTCATATCACCTTAACCTTTTTCAGTTGTCCGGTCACTCATTCAACTCGCCAACGGTGTGTAAACGATCCATAAGTCTTAAAAAATTCTTGCATTTCATGATTTGGAAATCTAATCCTTGTAACCTCTGTCCAGTTTTCATTTATGGAGAAGACAGGACATTTCTGTGCAGTTACCTTCATATCCATCATTCCCCACTAACAAACTATAAAAACTACAAAGTGACCTTGGATGTGTACTCAAGAGACACATGTAACCTGGAGAAACATCCAGCTGAGTTCAGTGGTATTTAAATACCTACCTGTGCAAAGAGACAAGTTTCTAATAATGATCACAAAGAAAGTGCATACACGCTTTTCATAACTTGGCCCTAAGTAAACTTCTGAAGGACATGTTCCCTCAGGCATACAAGAACTGTATAAGGTGCCCCGTAACATACACATAGTGTGATACAGCAATGCATTGTCTGTGCTAACAACTCCAGCTTTTCCCACAAATTCCTCAAGGAAGTGAAACTCCAGTTAGTTTTATCTTGTTCACTAGAAACAGCTAGTTCTTTCACCTTGCATTGTTTTGAACTTTTAAAATGTACTGAATCACTTGTCCTAAGCAACATAAGTCCAAAATACGTTTTTTAATCTGCATTATCACAGCTAATGGATGTACTCTAATGGATGTGACAGAAGTGAACGTGATTCTTATTTATTTTCAAGGTCAGCCAGCCCTAGCTTATGCTCCAATTTGCTAATGGGCAAATTACAAAATAGAAGGTCCTGGTGGACCAAAGCAGTGCAAAATGTACACTTAGTGAGACTGGTCTGGGCCATCAGAATAACTGCTTCCTGTTGGTGTCAGTGGGACTGTCTTCAGAGTACTTACCTCCATGAACTGGTCCATCCTTGCCTCTTAAATCCAACTGCTCTTCCTTTCCACATTGCAGTGCTCATGTGTAGGCATTTAAATATATGTGCACCACTGATAAGTAACATCAGGTGAACTTATTTTGTACTTGGGGGATATCAGAATCCTAGGGGAACACTAATTTAGGAAAACTATCAGCCAGCTTGGATTCTATGATACAATGAACTGACACAAACAGTTACAAAAAACTTCTTTATTTACAAATAAGAGCATTCATAGGGAAAAAAACAACACAAACCCTTAGACACACACGCACACTCACAGACACACTAATAATTCACTGCATGCTGCTAAGGACCTCACTTGCACAAGTTTTCCATCACTGTTCAACCCGGACTACCATCACTGTGACGTTATCTGCTGATCCTCGCTGCACTGCTTTGTTGGCCAGCCTGTTACAGGCTGCTTCATACCTAGCATCAGCTGCTGATTTGGCCTCTCTGGCTGGGATAGTATTGTCCTGTGGGAAAGTGAGAAAGACACAGAACAGGGTTGTTCTCCCTATTGACCTTTGGAATGTTGAAAAACACAAGTACAACTAACTCAGCCTTTTAAGAAATTACTTGCATGGTCTCAGGAAACCATTTTCCCCCCACACAAAAGCAACCCCCCACCCACACTATGCAACGCTAGAGCAGTGCTGAACATACAGACACATGTATAATCTTTCAATAAACTGCAAAATTGAGGTTTCCACTGCTAGAGTTTATGGCAGTGGAGATGAAGAAGCAAAGAACATAGTGACAGAACAGGTAAATCCAGCCTTAGGGCCAGGTGCATGCAGAGAACCTCTCTTTCCCAAATCCCTGTCCTCAGTCACTGGGACTGGATTGCACTCAAGTGGGTAGGCCTATGCCAATTTCCACTCACCTCCAGACAAGACATAATGAAGTTCACAGCTTCCTCTGGTGAGAAGACTTTGAAGAGACCATCACAAGCCAACAAGATAAACCTTAGAAAGACAAGAGGATGATAAAGTCCCAGAGCATTTCCCTTGAGGCCCCTAGCAGACATACCACTTACATTCTCCTCACTACTGGGTCAGAGTAAGTTTTACCTGTCATTCTGTGTAAGTTGGCAGCGTTTAATATCTGGCACAGAGATGACCCCAAAGCGCTTGTACTGTCCATCCCCAATGGAGCGAGAGACCTCCAGGACCCCCAGCACACGTCCTTCCCTAAGAGGGTGGGAAAAGATACATCAGCATGCCATCAGATTAAATCTCAAGTTGTTTTCTCTAGTTTGAGAATAGCTGAGGTCCAAGGAGGAATGTATTTTGAGGAACTTTCCCCACACTGCTTCATACTACATTCTGGTTTAGAATCCTAAATACTAGGAAAGAAACAAACCAATTTGTTAATGTGCCCACATTCAGACACTGCAGTAAATTGGTCTGAAGATTTCCTAATCCAGGAAATTTGAGTTGGGGGGGGGGAAGGAGGGAGTGCCTAGTCCTGTGAATAAACTAAATCTATGCTTGTCACTTAGTTGATGACACCTGAACAAAACCTCAAATGTGAACACACACAAAGCAGAAACAACTGCATAACAGCAATATATCCTCCCAAGCATAAGAATTCTAGTCTATAGTTAAAATTATGGCTTCCACCAGCAAATCACAAACAATAACCCTAAATAAAGAACCTCAGTGTGCAAACAGCAGGTATGTGATCCACTATGAATGAATTTCATGCACTGGGCGTGAGGGGTGGGAGACGACTGCCATCAACGGCTATTCAAAAACCCACTAGAGTATTACCTCCCCCCCAGCAGATTAATCACTCATTCCAAACCCTTCCCTCCATTTATTACCTGACGTTTCCCCCAGCCTTCTGGATTCTCATCCGCTCATCGTACTGGGTCGGATTATGTTCTTTACTGAGACTTAAGGCTGTATATTTCTGACTCTCTTCATTATAACGACACAGAATCGCCTGCGCTGACAGGAGAACCCTTGTGAGCAAGTATTGCAAGCTCAACTGAGTCTCAATTTGAAGTATGCAGGATGCAACTATCTTTGAAACCAAGCCCTTAGTTCTAAGCAGCATCACCCGCTTCTAAGCAGCATCACCCGCTTCCAGCCTCATACACAGATGGCCAGGGATAGGGATAGGCACAAACTGAATCATGAACCAAAATCCGTCATGAACCAGGCACAGTTCATGGTTTGCGAGCCTCAGTTTGTGTGACTGAGTCTCCCACAAACCGTCAACACATGGAATCGTTTTTCAGAGGTTTATGGGCCAGACATGCTAGTGCCAATTACTCAATTGTCCAGACAACTTGGGGGATGGACTTTTGCAGCCCTGCAAACACCAATAGTGACCCCCCCCCAAAGCTTGATATGCAGCTCTGGCTGCCAACCGGACAGCTTCCATTCTGTGCTAAGCCTCTAGCTTACAGGGGATCACAGTTTGACACACTCCTACACCTGTGGCTGCTGTGATTCCCCAGAGAGCACTTTCCTGGGGGCACTTGCTTTGAGGAGCCACTACTCATCCCTCCCCAAACTAATCTGCACACAACGTCGAGAGCAGGTTAAGGGGCATCCCAGGGAGGTCTGCTCCAAGTTTGAAGCCTCTAGCTTGCAGGGGGGCCATTTGACACACTCCCCCCATTTATACTTTGGACCCTAGGATCTTTGCTGCCCCAAAGCCAATCTGCATACAACTTGGACGGCAGGTAGAGGGGCATCCCACGGAGGTCTGCTGTGAGTCTAACTTGCAGGGGGCCATTTGACACACTCTGTGGCTGTGATTTCTCTAGAGAGCACTTTCCTGGGGGCACTTGCTTTGGGGGGGGCTGTAACTCAGCCCCTCTAAATCCAATCCTCACCAAACTTTGAGGGCAGGTACAGAAGAGTCAGCTGGAGACTTGCTGCAAGTTTGGCATCTCTAGCCCATAGGGCTGTTCTACCATGCCATGAACCTCACAAACTGGTCTGTTAAATGGGAAGGTTTGTGAGATCCCACAAACCACCACGAGCCTCCATTTTCACGGTTCATGCCCATCCCTAGCCAGGACCACAAGGGATTTCCTCAAAATTAGCTTGGATTCAGAAGGAACTTAAATTTAATTGGATCTACAGCACCATCTAGAGTTCATTAAGAAAATTCAGAGAGGGGCACCAAGCTGCTCAAAGCTACATTTTTTTCTCAATGAGAGACCAAAGTGTTTGGGGAAGGACAAGTGGACATTTGGTGACCAGGCTACAAAGAAATGCCTACAGCTTGCCTGTGTCACAGTAAAGCATCACCCTTACTCCATGAAAAAAAAATCATACCCAAGTTGGATGCAGCTGCTCAGTATGACTTACCCGGCTGTCTCCAAGGTTGGCAATATACAGAGTGTTATCAATCGCCAGAACACAGGTTGCTGTGGAGCCGTCCTTCCAGGCAGGTTTCCTGCAGGCATCAGAAGTTTTATGGCAAAATGATGACATAGTGTTATAGGCAATATTCAAAATATATTCAAAATTCCACTGCACAGTTAAAAAGCACAATACATTAAGAGATAACCTCCCTGTTCAGGAATACATGGGGCACTGACCTCCTTGAAAGGTTACAATCCATGTGAAAGATGGCATGTCTGAGTAGTAGTCCTGGCCTCCATGCAACTTGTAACTCCTGGCCCATGGAAAGCTAGCATAGGGACTAAATGCTATGCCAGAACTCTTGATGTACCACATTTTTAAGTGCAGACACAAAGAAGAACATTCAAACAGGCAACCTCCTCCTTCCTAAAATGATGCATTCCCATGCAGTCAGTTTTGTATATTTCCTGCACACAAACATAATATGCTTCGTACATTAATACTTACTGGCTGGAGGCCTGCTTGAGAAACTCCTCATCTGTGTGTTTGAAGGTATCCAGAAGGCATCTTCTTATCGTTTTCTCCACACTGGGTATCTCTCCTACTGCATAACCCCAAAGAAAAAGATCACCCATCTTTCCCACTTGCTGGACAGCAAGGCATGTACATTGTGGACTGAGCACATTTACATTCCAGTTCAGAAAAACTCCTTTTGCTCTCAGCACACATTAATTCCACAGTCAAAACTAGTTTTACAATTCAGACCCTGTATCAGGCTCAGTCTTGCTTACTACTGGAGACAGCACTGAAATCCACAGCTTGCTGTCTCAGTAAGTAGATTTTCCCAGCTGGCAATAATTGGATCCTCTCTGAAATGCTTCCTTGGCTTAGAATGTAAAACAAAACTCTGCACCTGCAGCAAAAGAAGGCTGCCAATGAAGCTACTGCCGCTTCCTCCAGGTCCAGTCCCAAGTTTGTGAATACAGAGTAGTGGCCAATCATCAAGCAAAGTGCTAGAATGTATGTGAAGCATCAAGCC
The DNA here is from genome assembly GCA_029233225.1 of Lepidodactylus listeri. NCBI lineage: Eukaryota > Metazoa > Chordata > Lepidosauria > Squamata > Gekkonidae > Lepidodactylus > Lepidodactylus listeri. The sequence goes on along the minus strand of JARCFY010000005.1, from coordinate 57,872,764 downwards.
GCAACATTTGGCTGCTTAACCAAGACATCACTTTCCCACCCCTGCACTATAATTCCTAAGCAGTACTATAAGAATGAGCATGCACCCCCAAGGGTAGCATGTGTGCACCAGCATGAACCACAAGAGAATCCTGGGAAAAGACAAGCTCTCCCATTTCTTGAAGGAACCTTGTAACTTATGAACAGATTCTGAATCAAGCCAAAACCTTCCCTCTCTACTCATTTCCCACATTCATGAATATACACTCAAGGACCAGTTTGCACATTTGAAGAAGCTACTGGGTGTCCTTCATGTAGAAGTTCAGAGAATTCTGAGTAACACACTTTTAGCAAGAAGTGAGTTTCCAGTAACAGACTTCAAGGGAATGATGCAGATGCTCTCTGCCTCTTACCCACTTACCTTTAGGAAACTTTCTGATCAAATTTTGGTGCAGATTTTGTGCTGCATACTTTGAAGCTCTAACTCCTCCATGGCCATCAAAGACAGCAAAGTATGAGACACGGGTACTGTAAGAGAATATATATGAGGACAGATTCTTTAGTCTGGAACCTGCCAGAAAGCTGAAGACAAAACAAGTTTACTTATACTGCTGTTTTCAGTGAAGCAGAAAGCATAACATTTAATTTTAACTGGGAAGTACTTAAGCTTTCCACTGATTTTGTGAACAGAGCTCTTCTGCTCCCCATGCCTGTGAACAAGAGAGGCAGTGGGAGATACCCAGCCTCAACATGACAAAGGATGCACACACAACTAATATTTTTCAGCTCCAGAATCACGCCCTGGAGATCAGCTATAGAATGACTTCAGTATCTGTACCAGGCACTGAACACATGTTACTCCATTTCACCAGGCCTTCAGAAGGGCCAGTACTCTCCCCAGCAAACATTACTAAATTCCAACACACTTCTATAAAGGAATTTTGCAGGAAAACCATGAATGTAATGCAAAACAATTCTACTTGCAGGTTTAAAGTCCTTCTTCCACATGGAAGAATCTTCTACATAGAAATTTGTCAATGCGAGAAGCTGTATCAACATCAGAAATCCCAGCCAATAAAGAAAAAGTTGCCATTAAAAGCTACTCTTGTTAGCCTACAAATTCCCAGATTCCTTTCCTCTCGTGGATTTTTGATCATGCCACTCTGGATTTGAGTCCACATCTTTATTAATAAGGATTCTAAATGAAATCCACTTATTTCTGATGCATTTACTCAGATAGTTTGGATCCAATTTTCTACTACACCTGTAACCTTTAGGCTGCTGCTCTGGTGTTGGTTGTTTATGCACTGCCTCTCTAACTATGGATTTTCTGTATTGCCACCATCTCTGTGGTTTATTTTGTTAATTTTATACTGATGTACTTATTTTTAACTTATGTATGAATGTTGGTTTTAATGTTGTTAGCTGCCTTGAGTCGGTATACCTGACTAGGAAGGATATAAATTGAAACAAACAAATAAATAAAAATAAATTAAAGCAGCAAGATCTGGTAGAAACTGTATACTAGAGTGTATATGTGTGCACGTGAGTGTGTTTAACTACAAAACTGCAAGGCAGAATCAATGACCAATAGTCAAACATCTAATCATAGCAACTTCTAAATTCTTGGCTGCATGTGGCAGCAGAGGACATTGTAGCAGAGTCACAGTGCAATGACACACAGACGCACGTTAAGAGTACAGCCAAATTTAAGACTTACATCTGAGCAGGCAGAGGGCTGCACTCCTCTGTTATATCATTCAGAATGACATGAGCATCCTGCATTTCTTCTCGCTCACCCTTCCTCTCTGCCACATAACCTTTCAGACCAAGAATACCTGAAGAGCCTGAAGAGAAAGAGCAAAGGTATATGCATGATTAAATCCTCAAAGCCCTTTTATACAAAAATAATGACCATTTTACCCAAGAAGCAGAATTTATACACACACACACACTAACTAGTCCAAATGGGGCACTTGTGGGTAGATATTTAGCCTGTGACACTAATATTAGAAGTGTTTCTTTGACTTGAATAAACCACATGTATGCCCCTCAAGCTAATCAGAGGAATAACAGAAGACTTTGAGAGAAACGGCTAACTCTGAGGTAGGCACTTCCAAGAAATATTCATAAAGAGAGAAAAAGGAAAGGAAGACAGAACACAAAGTAATAAAAAGCTACTCAACTGAGTTAAAACCTGCCAGACATATTCCCTCGGCATTGTTGGATTACACTGAAACTGAGGCCATTGTCACATTACAATTCTGGCAGGAAATTCAGATGCAACTTTCTAGCTGTTATTGCTCCAGATTGGTTAAGATGAACTAATAAATCTCTTATGAGAACACAACTGTCTTAAAATAGGCAAGTAGACAGACTGGAGTGATGTGGCACAGTGACAGACAGGGTTGCCAGCCACCAGGTGGTGCCTGGAGATCTGGAATTACAGCTCATCTCCAAAGATCAGTTCCCCTGGAGAAAATGGTTGTTTTGGAGAGTGGACTCTGTGGCATTATATCCCACTGAGCATCCTCCCCTGTCTCCATGCCACAAAATCTCCAGGAATTTCTTAACTCATATCTGGCAACTCTGGTGACAGATAAGACTACATGGCAGCTGATGCCAAAAACACATGGCACAATCCAGTAGCGCAGTACTCCACTTGGGCCAGGAAGACCTGCATTCAAATCACAGCTCAGCCGAGATCATTGTAGTTCACTTTTACCTCCAGAATTTGCAGTTGCAGGTATTATTTTGTTATTCTAAGCCACCTTGTGGACCCAATTAATTTTTTTTAAGTGTAAAACACTTCCAACCTAACATGGTAGTTCTGAAGAGAAAAATTACATGACCCCACAGCTTCTTGGAAGAATGGACCAATACAAATAGGCCCATAGATAAGCCTATCAAGGCAACTGAAATTGATTAATAAAAGGGACATGAAGTCAGGTCTCTTAAGGCTGGAGGGAGCCCAGATATTACAGATGTGAGAAACTGAAGAAGCCTTCCATCCACCAACAACCCCCTTTCCTATATTTGATCATAAAAGTAGGATGCCCTGAGGAATGCATTTCATCTTTGCCCTGGAGTTAAAGCAACCCTAAAATAGAAATATTTGGCTTCAGATTGTCTGAAAACCTTTACAAACTTTCTTTTCCACAAGTTCTTCACTCCCATTCTTCTCTCCCTCAGTGGACCTCCTCTTCACTCCCTTCCCATGGCTCACTGGAGGAGAAACATACTCTGTGGGATGAGAAGCTGGAGAACAAAATGGCTGTTGTTATTACAGGTCCTACTGCTCTCAAACGTACAAAGATTTTTCCTTTTACAATCCTCTTCTAGCCTTACTGCTACTATTAGGTGAAGACCTGTTTTCCCCACCACCACCCTAGGCCAGGTCTCAATTTCAAGTAAAAACCAAATGAGGCCTTTATACTTTTTGAAATTTAAGACTTCACTCCTAAACAGATCCTAAAATCTAGATGCTATTATTTTCTTTAGAAAGGCTGTATGTTAATACAGGAAAAGCAATTTCAGGAAGAATGGGGATGCAGTGTGTGGCCTTTCCAAAGGCTATTTCTTTAAGAAAGGCAATAACATTCAGAGTTCAGTTGTAACATTTGCATGTACCCTACAGTAAAGTCCATACTTGTGTGTAAGTCTCACAGAAATCAATAGGGCTTACATCCAAGTAAAAATGCAAGCCAGAAACAGTAGCAAGAAGCTAATCCCAGTCAAAACTGAATTCATTTAGCAATGTTTCTCAAGTATAACTTTAACAAAACCTCAACACAACTGTGTAATTTTACACAGTTACAAATGTAGAAGAAAATGGCAAGCACTAATTGTTTATTGCTACATTTGGGAACCATGCCTAACATTTAGCCAATGAGTTGTCAGAGAGTGAACATAGCCCCAAAAAGACTGAAAGTTCTTAGAAATCCCAAACTGTGAACACAACACAGAGAAAGTCAAATAAGTTTTAAGTCCAATTGATTTCCAACTGTGCTTATGGACACAGTTAACTAGCACTGAGACCTGTGTCAGCCATTGATTTTTTTGTCCCAGAGGAGAATGGAAGGTGTGTACAGGGTCATAAACATTATCCCATTATGAGCAATGATACGAAGCATTGCCCTCTCTCTCTGAACCGACTCTGTGAAACTCCTGTGAAACCAAATGAGATGGGTAATGGGATGACACAGACATTATGTTGCCATCACACTGGCTACATAATACCTAATTAGCTGGGATTGCATAAAGAAGCAGCAGCCAAAAAGATGGTGAACCACCATCAAACAAAAGCAGAAGAGCTGAGTGGAAGGATGGGAAAAATATTTCACCTTCTGTACTATTTAAGCACTGAACATACTTGCACATGAACTATCTGGTCTAATGTGAACGGGATCTGAACACACATAAATCTCTTTCAACGTGGTTCTAATGTGGCAGAGTCCATGCCAGTGCAATCTATGACAAAAGACAAACATGAATAATGCTGCAATTGCTCACCTAAGTTGCCACTGCTGGCAGGTGGGAGATCATCAAAAAGCAGAGAGCCTCCTGCCCCTGAAACAGAAGAGAACACCTGTCTAGAACTTAGGTCACACTTCACCTTGCTAATTCCATTCTCAGGGCTTGTGACAGGTTTTTTTTTTTTAAAAAAAAGCCTTGTTAAATGATGTTAAAGAAATACCAGCATTTCATAAAGATGTTTGCCAAGGAACATTCTGCAGACAAAACAAAATGCATGAGAAAAAAGAAGATAAAACTTCCTGGTAGCTTCAGCCTTCAAAATTAGAAATGCACAGAAATCTTCACCATTTTCTAATTTGATACAATACATCTGTTCTGACTTTGGGTGAGTTTTCAAAGGCATTGTGAGCAGCCATATAAAGGATGCGTATCTAAATACCCCTTCTGATCAATAATAACAAAAGACAGTTGGTAAAAGCATCCTTTTTAACTCTTAGGGCACAAGGCAGGCTCCAGCCTCCATCTTCTAATACATAGCAACCAACTTTTGTATGATTGATGATTTTTATGTAAGAAACAGCTTTAAAAACCTGAATGATCTGCAAAAGGGATGCTTCTGAATGCAGCTGCAGAAACACAGCAAAAATGAAGTTACACCTGTACCCACGTATTTTAACATAGGGAACCCTGAACATTGCAAAGTGTCATAAACAAAGATAAGTTTTCAATACACTCAAAGGAAAGATATTGACATCATACCCAAGTCAGTACTGCTCACAGGTGGAAGATCATCAAAAAGTACAGCCTCTCTCGCTCCTTCTTTCTCTAAAACACATTAGAACATAAAGTTACAGGGTACACGGACAATATGGGATAGGTCAGATATAAGTAGCCCTGGGGGAAAAATACTCCCATCATCCCTGAATAAACTATGTACACCTCCCAATGCTGACAATCTGAATCTGAAGAACAGTGTGCCTGCACACAAAACCTTATACCTCGAATAAAACTTTGTTGGTCTTAAAGGTGCCGCTGGACTCAGACTTCGTAATGCTGGCAGCAATTGCTGTTATGTGAGTAATGAATACAAGGCAAAGCCCTAAGATCACAGCCTGAGGGACTCCCCCCCCCCGCGCCCCCTTTATCAGCTAGCCAACCTGACAGAGTGTTCTGGAGTGCTCGAAAGTTTGCCCGCTATTCGTGCGTCATTTGCGTTTCCCCGTTATTCGCTCGTCATTTGTGTTTGCCCTAACAAAAGCAATTACGTGGCTTCCGTTTTCAGCTGTTCAGGCGCTCGAGCAGCGGTGCACATGCAGACGAGGACGCGGTTCGTGCTGTGCGTGCACTCGGTATGTCAATATATCCGTGCATCGGTATAGGGTCGCCTGCGCATGCGTGTTGGCACGGCGGCTGGCCAAGCGGGGATGATTCGCGCCCTCTGAGCACTGCAGCCGTCTGGAGCCTTTGCTTCCCTCAGAAGCACCGTCGTGCGACTGCCCCTGCGCGCACACGCGCCTGCTCCCTGACGGCCAGGCACAGGCAGAGCGAGCGTCAGGAGGCAGCCTGAGCTCCGACACGGCTCTTGCGAGGAGTGCGAGGCCGACGGCAGCCGAAGCCCAGCAGTCCCATCCGCCAGCCGACGGCGGGGGTCCGAAGCGGCCACTCACCTGTTGTTGTTGCTGCTGCTACCGCCGGAGGCGCCGGCTCCGGAAGGTCCCCGAAGAGATCCATCCGGCCTGAAGCTGGACGGCCGCTGCGGCCGGTTCCAGCCGCTTCCTTCTCCTCTTTTCGCAGAGGCCAACTTAGTTGCCAATCATCCTGCCAGGCGGAACTCAAGCTCCTCGTTCGTTCTGTGCGCGTCACTCACGAGGCGGTGCTCGGTCGTTCTGACGTCTACAGTCACTTCCTGGGGGCGTGGCTAGGGCAGCGGAGAACGGTCGCTCAGACGTGGGCCTTTTATTAGCCAGTCATCTAGGAGGGCGGGGCGAAAACGCTCTCTGACCCGGCAGTCTCAGGTCGGCGGTGGAGTTTCTGACCGCCTGGGGGGCGGGCGCAATTCTTCCGGGGCGGGGCGGGGCTGAAGGAAAGTGTGAGGTTGGGGAGGTTCCGTGAGAATAAATAGTCTTGTGGCATGTTATGGACTTCACTAGATTTTATTTCAGGCCTCACTTCATCATATGCGTAGAAGCTATAACCATTTTGCAGACACTTTTATAACCAAAATTGGGAGAGGGGCAGGCCCATAGCCAGGATTTTGTGGATTTTTCTGGTGGGGCTGAAGTTCTCAGTGCAGAAAGAAAAGCCAGAATGCTGAGGATTATGACTGAGCTACTTTGGAATCAAGCCTTTTAAAATCAAAACATAGAGGCTTCCGCAAATCTTCGCCTCAGCGTGTGACAATGGGGGGGTGGGGTGGAATAAAGTTTCTGTTAGGCGCGGCAATGGAAATCCTTATTTGGGTTTAGCCAGGGGAGAAGTTGAAGAGAGCTTCAAGGCAGTCCCTTCTCTTAACTATTTAGCCAATAGAAAGCTGTTATTGGAATAGATGTCTAAATTGCAGGCTGCCAGTCACTTTAGATGACAGTTCTCAGCTGCTAAAAGTTAAATCACTTTTGCCAGCTTAAGCAACAATTCTGATAACAAGTTGCCTGGTGGGGGGTGATTACTTCTATAGTCAAGAAGGCTAACACTAAAACAGAAACACTCTCTTAAAGGAGATCAGTTTCTTGACACAGAGTTAGAAGGGATCCTAGAGGTCACCTGTTCAAACCCTCTAGCTCAGTGCAGGAATTAGTCAACTACAGCACCCCACTCTGCTTAAAGGAGCACATGCCTTTAAAAAATGTTTTTAAATGATTGAAAAAGTATCTACAGGAGAAATTCTTGTGGGGCTGTGGCTTTAAAAAAGGGGGCAGAGCCCCCAAAAGCCACACTGTAGCTATGGGCCTGGAGATGGGGAATTTGTAATGGTTTCAGTGAAAGGGACGGGAATTGGGGTAGTTGTTACATTACTTCTAGTTGAAGCTGTAGGTTAAAAAAATGATAATCTCCCTAAGATGCAGGAGGTACATAGGTTGTGAAGACTGCCTTTTGCGGCAGCACAGCATTTGAGAACAAAATTACCACATTGAGCCAGTACTGGCTACAATCCTGACTTTCCCTGGAGAGATCTGGGTTCAGACTCCTGCTTAGCCATGAAGTTTGCTGGGTGCCCTTATGCCTAACAGCCAATTATAATGTACTAGGAATAAGGCCTGTTGTGGAAATAAATACAGCGGGCTCTAGAAAGAGGCTCTGGGAAAGTGCCCCGGCCTTGGGCACTCAGTGTCAATTTGCTGTGGCGACCTCAGCAGGGTATAATGACACAGAGTCCACCATTTTCTCCAGGGGAACTGAAGAGCAGTTGTAATTCAGCGTGCTCTCCATTCCTCCCCTGGAGATTGGCAGCAATGGTTCCCCTTGTGGGAACAGGTGGTTTGAAGGGTGGAGTCTATGGCATTGAACCTGTCTGAGGTCCCACCCCTGCTGAAACCTCACTCTCTCCAGGGTCCACCCCTCAAATCTCCAGGAATGTCCCCACCTGGAGTTGGCAACCCTGCCTCCCAGCCAACTGTCAATGTATCATCTGCCCCCTGGCTTCAGCTTTCTATCCCCTCCCCCCTCGAGAGCAGTTGTCATTCTGAATGATCTCCAGCCCCCACTTGGAGATTGGCAACAATGGTTCCCCATGAGGGACTCGCTGGCTTGGAAGGTGGAGTCTGTGGCATTGTACCTGTCTGAGGTCCCACTCCTCAAACCTCACTGTCTCCAGGCTCCACCCCTCAAGTCTCCAGGAATTTTCCACCTGGAGTTGGCAACGCTATCTCCTTCCCAGCCAATCATCAACCTCACTCTTCAAGTTTCCATTCCCCCCCACAGCCTCCACCGTGCTCTGAAGCCCTGACTGCTATGTCACATTGGCTGTCATAAAGGGTCCATCTCAGGGTATGAGGACATAGACTCCACCATTTTCTCCAGGGGAACTGATCTCTGGCATCTGGAGAGCACTTGTAATTTTGAGTGGTCTCCAGCCCTCACCTGGAGATTGGCAACTGTATTTCCCCTAGTGGAAAAGTAGTCTTTTTCTGCAATGGGGACCGAAGCAGCTGACATCATTCTTCTCTCCCCCTTTTTGACTTGCACAACAACCCTGTGAGGTAGGTTAGGCTTAAAGTCTGTGACTGACCCGAAATCACCCACTCAGCAAGAACCTGGATCTAGCAGATCCTGCTCTGAAGCACTGACTGCTTATTAGCCAGCCAGCCATGGTGAAGCTAAGAAGGAGAGAGGGCCTGAGGAATTTCACACAGCCAATATGTTGTGTTTCAGGAACTCTTCAGTAACGGTTTCTGTCAGGCATTTCACACAGAACCTTATTAGCAGAGCTCCGTTGGGGCCGGGGTGCCGCTCCGGGAGAGAGGAGGCCGGGGGGCGGGCACATAACCAAGCCCCGCCTCCCGGCTCGCTTTCCTCGGCCCACGCTTCGGTGCAGAGCCGGAGGAAAGCCTCCCCCCCCCCTACAGCTTGCTCTCCCTGGCCCGCGCTTCAGCGCCGAGCCGGAGGAAAGCCTCTCCCCCTCGCTCACCCTTCCCGGGCCGTGCCAGGCTGCCGGCCCGGGGAGAAGCCCCCATCCCTCCCCCCTTTCGCTCTTCCCGGGCAGGCCACCGGCCCGGGGAGAAGCCCCCATCCCTCCCCACTCACCATTCCCGGGCGAGAGGGGGGCGGGAGGGAGGGAGGGAAAAGCTGGGCCCCAGTGCCCAAGCAAGAGGGGGGGAAGGGAGGGAAAAACCGGGCCGAGTGGGGGGGAGAAGTGCCTTGTCTGTCTGTCCCTTCCTTCCTTCCTTCCTTCCTTCCTTCCTTCCTTCCTTCCTTCCTTCCTTCCTTCCTTCCTTCCTTCCTTCTCTCTCTGTCCCCCACATACCTACCTACCTACCTTCCTGTTCCTTCCTTCCTTTCTTTCCTTCTCTCTCTCTCCCCCACCTACCTACCTACCTACCTTACTGTTCCTCCTTCCTGTGCCTGCCTTCCTTTCTTCTCTCTCTCCCCCACCTACCTACCTTCCTTCCTGTTCCTTTTCTTCCTTCCCCCTCCCTCCCTCCCTTTCTTCTGACACACTTTCGGTGACGTCAGGGGTGTGTGGCCTTCTGACACTTCTGGTAACATCAGGGGGTGTGGCATATGCAAATGAGCTCTGCTAATGAGCTCCTGCACCTCTTTTTTTACAAAAGGACCCCTGCTTATTAGTACTGGTTCCCTATCGGAACATATTGGCCCTTTCACACAGAAACGTGCTTCTCCCGTTGGGGAAGTGTTCCTGAGCCGGTTTACCTTGAAACCTCCTCTCAAGTGTTCTTCAGTGCTTGTACCGGTCCTGAAGCGCTATGGGTGCTGTGTGAAATGGCCCCGTTTCTGACAGTTTATTCTGACAGTTTATTCTGGGCATGCTGGCAGTATGCGGGGGAGGGGGTTATGCTGTTCGTCCATTGTCTTTTCACTGACAGAAGCAGGCCACTGAGGGGACAGTTAGACCCACCTGGCAGTGGGAGGAGAAGAGTGGATCCTTCCCCTTCGCTGGCTCCCTCCAGACTGAGGCCGGGACGCTGGCCGGTGGCTCTGTGGGTGGGACTGAGGCAAAGCAGGGAGAGAATGCAGCCAATGGCCAGGGTCCCCCTTTTGAGTGGCAGTCCGTCCAGCCTACTGATTTTGGCACCCCATGGAATCTTGCCCCTTGGAATCTTAAAACGGCTTTATATAATAGGAAAGATTAGAACAGTGTCCTTACAGTCATCCAGTAACTGCTACTGGAAGTAACCCTGGTTCTGTACTGGGGTTTTAGCTCCTTGCATGACTCTTATGCACAATGAAACTTGGGCTGTTTTAAGTTTTGCTTAACTTGGAAGTTTGGTAGACACCCCACCCCCAATAAGAACGAAAGGTTGTGTTGTTATGTTGCCCAAATGGTGGCTTCTCCCAGCAATTGTGTTGAATCTTAGTGAGAAAGATAGACAATAAATGAAGAAAAATAAACTCTGTAACAATAAACTCACGAGACCTCTGAGAATCCTTGTTCTATAGCGTGTTCACTCAGGGCTGCTGCTTCTTGCAAAAATAATATAGCAAGGATCTCAGTAGTATCTTTGTGTCACCAGGAACGCACAGTTGCCTGATTCCAGGAGCAGTATGGTGCTCTTGTACTGTGCTCATTGCTGAAAAGATTATCAGAGTGGGCAGTGCTCTGTACTCGTGTACAGAAACCAGAAACTCCTTCTTCCCCACAGGTAATCCATACACAGCTGGTACCTGATGTGTGTGAGGGGGGGAATTCATCTCGGAACCATTTATTTTACTACTCCATAGCTGTGTGTATTCACAAACTAAGTAAACTACAGATTATCAAGCGTTCCTAAAGATAAAATAATTACTAAGTTACTTTTTAAAATAGTAATCCTATGGGGCCTCTTAGACTTGACTTCATTTAGGGCATCAATATGTTTTAATCCAGCCTTGAGAATTACTTGGAATAAAGTAAGGATATATTTTGGGGAGCTGTTTGGTTTTCTAGAAAACAGCCCAGGAAGGCAGAAGTATATTTTGACACATAGACCAACCCCTCCTTAGGTCATGTTAAGCTTTTAAATAAGCTTAGCGCTTTTTAGCCGTAACAGCTTCACCGTTACAGAGTACAGGTGCTATTTAGTTATAGTGGGGTATGATGACCTAGCCCCGTTTCTTCAGTCAGACCCATGATTTTCCCTCCGTTTTTCCTTCCTTTCTGGCTAAGCAGCCCCTTTATTTTCTTGTTTTGTGAAGGTTTATGGTTGTCCCACCCTGTCACAGTATTATATTCTGATGCTGGCTCAGCCCACAAACTTGAGGGAAGAGACAAGATCACCCTCTTTAATGTAAACTTCTGTAAATGACACACAAGAGGCTTTTTAATGTTCAAAAATAAACCAAATATTTTATTCAATGTAGAGGGGGAAAGGTCAGGTGAAATCAGGGGTAAAATGTCTGAGGTGAATCAAATATAACTCTGAGGTAATTTATTATAATCACAAACTCCAGTTCATATGTTTCCAGCATGTGAGAGTTTAAGTTTTTCATGAAGTCTTAGAATCTTAAGAGATGAGAGGCTTTTGTTTCAGTGTTTCCTAAACACTCCAGTTCACTTTGAGTTTAACTGACTCTTCAAGTCTCAGAAGGTAGGGATATACTACCAAGTAACCAAATTCCTTCTCTTAAACACACCAGGGATCACTTCACTCTTTAGAGCTATCTCCCTTTCAACTGGGTAAGGAATCACTTCTCTCGCTAAAAGGTTTATCCCTTTACCTGGCCCGAATGGGGGGGGGGGTCTTCACTGATCCTTTCACTCCTTGCCAACCTCCCCAGTCCTCTAGCACAGACTGAGAACAGTTTAATACTGACAAACTCTGCTTGGTCTGGGCTAAACTCAAACTGAGTTCAGCAGTCTGTTCCTAAGTCTTTCTGCTCAACTGACGCTAACCAATCAAATCCCTTTGAGCAGCCTGTCACTGAAGGTTCTCTGTCTCTGTGAGGCATTAACCTTTTTCACATGTTTACACAGCACTTATGAGTTGTTACAGTGCAATCTGTCACAAGAGGGTTTACATATAAAATAATTATTAAAGTGTAGTAAAGTCTCTTGCATGCAGTATTTGAAAATACCCAGAGGGCAAAGTTTTTCACATCTGAATATTTGGTGGATCAACACAAACAGGATAAAATGGTCTCATGCACAACAAACGATCTATAGGCTGACAGCTGACCATTTTTGATAAAAGGGATTCTGATAAAATCCTTTAGGGAAACTGTTTTTGTGGGCTGGAAAAAGTGTCAAGGCAAGATTTGGGTGACCCATATTTAAATCCTCACTCTGCCACGGAAGCTTATTGAGTGACCTTGAGTCACTTTCTTTTAGTCTACCCTACCACACACCCTGACCTGTATGGCCCAAGCAGTCTTGTCAGATTTCGGAAATGGAAACCAAAGAAGTTCAGAGTTGCTTTGCAGAGGCAGGTAATGGCAAATCACTTCTCTTCATCTCTTGCCTTGAAAACCCTATAGGAACACCATAATTCGGCTGTGATGACAACACCACCAAAATGAAGGAGGGGAGAATGATGCTGTAAGCCACTTTGGGGCCATTTGGGAAGAAAAGGGGTATAAAGATCTAAATAAACTATCCATATTTTTTTTAAAAAAATACCTATTTTGTATTATTTCTAGATCAGAGAACTTTTGAAAGAATGCTTTGTTTTATTCTCATTAGCCAAGCAATTTGTTTAGGAGAGCAATGAAGAGGTCAAGGACGCACTGTCCAATATTTGCATAAATGCCACATTTATTTCTTTAACTGAACAATGCCTTAAGTGTACACAAACAGTTTAAGACCCTAATTTCCAACACTCATTATTTTAAGACATCAAGAAAACTAGACTTGTTACTTCAGTATTGTTATTTATACATTGGTAAAGGGTGTGCCCACAGCAATCACATATATACAAAGCAAGAGAAATGGTCTCCCAGCACTTGGAGATGATGTCACAGGAAGAACTCATGTGGACAAACTAGACAATGGAAGCACAGGCAAAATAAGATTAAAAAAAAAAAGTAACCACAACCTCCTTTATTATACAGTTAAGATCTTTATAATGAGTCATAACTCATGAATGACGGAGATCCTTCATATAGATCGTTAAATACACAACAGAGAGACAGTAAGAGCATATCAGACATTTCAATGTCTCGTGTTGCACAGTAGGGTTAAGCAAGCACCCCAGTCCCTGGCTAACTGCTGTTTCTACTCTTATTCATCTGCGTGCACGGAGCTTTCAGTGATTTACAAGAATACTCGTCATGTAAACAAAGATCTGTCATCCTTTTGGTAGAGGGCCTTTTAGAGACGACCAGAGGGAGGACCATTTAGAGATTCACTCTTTTGAGTGAATTCCTTGTTCCTTGTTAACATTACATGGAACAGAGAGAGTTGGGTGTAAACAAATGAATTTTGCCCCTTATGCAGTTATGGAAGACCGGACTCTAACCCAGGGGTGTTGAACTCATTTGTTATGAGGGCCGGATCTGACATAAATGAGACCTTGTCGGGCCAGGCCATGTGTGTCATAAAATGTAATGCCAGATAGCAAAGACAAAACGTTATAAAGGACACAGACACAATTAAAGATATTCTTAAACTTAAAACATGTTTAAAACATTAGTACTCTTGCAATATTTTATTTATTTAATAGTCTGTGATAGCTGACACCTCTTGCTCTGAATTACTGCATCAAAATGTCTGTGCTGTTGCAATCTTGAGTACACTGTTCAGGTGTGTATCTGTAAACTGCAAACCTATTTTTGATTTATTGACATTCACCACAGAAATCTCATGCTCAGAGTTCTGAGTCTAGGACCCAGGGGGAAAACATGAAATGGCTGAGCGATTGAGAGAGTCTGGCGAAGCAAGCTATGATGCAGCTAGGGCTGCCAAGTCCCCCTGGGGGACGGGGATTCTCCCGCTAAATGGGTCCCCAATCTGCCGGTCCGGATCCGGCCGGCAGGGGGAACCCCACCCCCAAAGTGGCCCAATCAGGCTGACGTGCCTGATGTGATGATGTCACCCGGAAGTGATGTCATCACACGAGGCACGTTGCTGGGGTGACACTCTAGCAATCGCCCTGAAAACTCTATGGTACTCTTGCAATATTTTGTTTATTTAATAGTCTCTGATAGCTGACACCTCTTGCTCTGAATTACCATAGAGTACCATAGAGTTTTAGGGAGATTACCAGAGTGTCGCCCCGGCAACATGCCCAGCATGATGATGTCACTTCTGGGTGACATCATCACGGCGTGCGCACATGCCGAACTCCCAAAGAGAGACCAGGACTCCCCTGCTTTTTTTAAGGTAAGATATGGCAACCCTAGATGCAGTGGCAGCAACAGAACTGGAAGCAGGAGATGGCCAGTTCCAGTGCAGGCCTGATAAAAGCCCTCCAGGGGCCTGATCTGGCCCCTGGTCTGCATGTTTGACACCCCTGCTCTAACCAATACATTTATTCGATGGAACTTTATAATGATGAGGTAAATCATGCTTCTCTTTTGTGATACCATTTTGTCTCACCAGTCTAGTGGGATCAACATGAAGGTACTATGAAACAGTGCAGAGCTGAACGTTCATTTTTTTGATATATCATGCTGAATGTAACAGGTTTCTTTATCTGCAGGATTTTCCCAAATAAATGTAGTTTAGAAACTCTTATCAGCTTTTTTTTCTCCCGACGAAGATCTCGACTCTTACTGAAGCTAATGCTTCCTGTATCAAAATTCTTTCTGTGTCAAATGTAGTAGAGAGGGAAAATCAAATTTATGGAGTCTCTTCCCAGGTATTGCCAGCTCTGGCATACAAATATATTGGTGCTTTAATATTTTGGCAATGAATGAATCAGTAATCTCAGCAATAAAGAGGCAAAGTAAAATGAAATGCAAGATTATAAAAATAACATTGCAATTTGCTAACTTCTGTAACTATTCTTCAAAAAGTTTTAAGGGAAGAAATCCTTTAAGGATCTCCACAGTAGCAAGAGTTTCACGTTTGTAGACAGGTGATGCATAAGATACTATCCATGAATTCAAAGATCAACATTTGAGTCAGTTTGAGACCAGATTTAAAATTCTCTTTTGGGTCTTTGGGTCAAGCCTTTGATCCCTACCACAGTCATGTTGTCTGCAGGTTTGCTGGCCCCAGCAACATGGACCACTGAAATCAGACTCAGTCTCTGAATGCACCACATCAAGAACATGGTCTTCAGGTTGGCTGACCTAAGCCATGACCCACACGACACAGCCCTTCCAGATTCCTCCTTCCTGATTTCCACTGCAGGAATTAGACCCATCTTTTGTTTTCTTTTGTTCTAAACCAAATAAAGAAAAGCAGCCAAGGAAAGATACTGACATGACTTCTTCATTCATTATCAACAATATTCCGTAACAGCGATGAGACTTAAAATGGATATAAAGAAATAAAACGTTAAAAGTCCTAATTTTGGCTGAAATAAGGATTTTATATAAGTCTGTATTTCTGGAGCCCCAACTGACGAGGCATTATAATAAGAACAGCAGCCCACAGGGATAGGTCTTCCAAAGGCATAACTATCTCAGGGCCTGATACCTACTTTCATCAAACTCTGAAAGCCTTCCTGTATCTAGAGGGGAGTGCAAATTAGATTCCTCTGATTATATCTAAACTCTATTTTACTACAGATAGAAATTCAAATGCTTTTCTTAAATTGTCTGCAGATATACATGGAACACTAAAGTATAGCAATTACTCAGGACATTTTTTTAAATCTGGATTTCGACTTAGTTGCTGGATGTCTATGAATTACGTTCATAAAAGTGTTGTGGTCATCCAGTCTAATCTAGTGCTCAAAGAGGTCAATGGGACTGTTACCAATTATTTCAGGGAGTGCCAGATCTAAGTAGAAAGCAAGAATCAACAATTAAATGTCATCTAAATCTTTGGCCTCAGGGTGGAAAGTTGAAGTGAATTAAGGTTGTCCACCAAGGCCTTTTTTCCATTTTGCAGATAGAAAGGGTCAATCAAGGGGATACAAAAATGAATAAAAATATCGCTTGACAAACTCTTGTACGTTCATCTTGAAACTGGACAACACAGGTAGAAAGAAAACCCTCTCTGGATACACAAGCAGTTGCCTCAGACTGTGAGTCTTATTTGTTAACCTTGAGTTCTTGAAGGAGAAGCTAACAACAGGAGATGAGTGTATAGGTTAGGTTCACAACAGCTCCTGGTGAGAGAAGAAAACACTAATTCCACCTTTTGATCTGTGAGACAAAATGGAATAGAAGGAATGCCATGTACGAGAAAAAAAAGAAATTGGCAGCCAAAAAATGAAGTAAACATTAACTGTCTCCTGGCTAGGGAATGAGATAAATGAGCTTGGAATCAGGGGCGTCAAGTTTTAAAAATCGGGGGGGGGGGGGGGGGCTCTTCCATGCGCGCACGCAAAGCGCACGCACCCACTGGGACCATGTTTCCGCCTCCTCCCCCCCCCCCCGGCCTGACCATTCCTGCTTCCGTCCCTTCCTCCGTCTGTCCAGGGGCCAGCTGGGCATTTGCTTAGCTGGCCCCTGGAGGGACGGAGGGAGGGATGGAGTGGCCAGGCCGGGGAGGGGGGGGAGAGAGAGGCGGAGGCGGCGGCCCTAGGAAGGGCCCGGGGAGGCGTGGCAGAGGGTGCTCCATTTTCCCGGGGGAGCTCAGTCCCCTCCAGGAAATTTCGGGGGTGGCTCGAGCCCTCGAGCCCCCCCGTAGTTGACGCCTGTGCTTGGGATTGTTTCTATAGAGTTTGTAAGTTACCCCCTTCTTCTTTCCATGGTTCTTGCAGGATTATCTGAAGATTACATATGAATATGATACCTTGGTCAGCCCACTGAATCTTTGCAGTAGGGATTTTTGGGGCTCCCACCTTCTTTTCATCTATATTTCCTGACTACATCTGAAGCAATATGTAATTCAAAAGAAATAGCACTGCATAGACCATTTCATCTGGGCACCACATAGAGGTCCAAACAAACACAACTGATCAGATGGAAAAATGAGAAACAACTGAATAAGAGTGCATCCATGCTGTGCAAGATAAGGTCCATTATCAGTGCAAGATGATATAAGATCCAGGCACATACACAGAGAGGACTCAAAATCCTCATGGGTCTGCCTAAGGTTGGATTTAGACACATAACCAAGTTAAAAATGTATAAAAGAGAGCTCTGAAATTTAAAAGAAAAACAACTTTGGGGAATAACACAGATAAATACAGACCTTTGCAGCTGAGGTAACTTTTTGATGCAAATATCATCCTCAATGGTTTGCTACTAGGGAAATTAGCTATTCTTAATTTTACCTTGTTTCTGCATTGCTGATTTCATCTTCTGACTCTGTTGTTCCACTTAAAATCCTACTATTTCACAAAAATGAGGAGTGTGAAGTGCCAGTGTGTTTTAATATTTGTAATGGAAGCTAAAATAGCATTATCAGGTACAATAGAGACAAGAAGTGCATTTACATCTTACTCTTCCAACTCTACACTGGAATCCTACCTATCCTTCCCCTACATTCCTGTTATCTACTTCAAAGCTACCCTTACCAGTAAAAGAAAATAACAAAGGGTGTTTTCAAGACATCAGATTTAAGTGTAATGAACAGCAATCACTCATTTGTTAGAAAAGTCCAGACTTTCCTTCAAGGTTGTGATCTCTGTGGGCTTGTTCATGTGCCTGTCAGTTCAAATGGGAAGTTGTAGATTCTTTTTTCTTTTTTTTTAACAGGGAAAGCATTTTTTTCTCAATTTAGGTCCATTGCGATGTGGTTTTTTCTTCCAGCCTGGCTCGCTTTGCACTGGAATCAGTCTTGAAAAAAATACAGCAAGATAGGAAGGAGTGGACAGCGTTAGTGCATCTGCCATCCACATGTTACCACTTTCTGTGAAAATCAGACATGGGAATAAATATACATGAATCCCCTTTTCATATTTAGTTTGGCCCTTTCTTCATTCTGACTTTGTCTCCTTTACAGCCTATCTAGGATGTACATACCTTTTCCAAACCCTAACAGTGACTTTTAATAAAATACAATTAAAATCTCCTTCTTTAGACAGAATCATTTGGGCAATGACTGTTGTTACTTGGATTCAAGTACTGGGAAGAGTATGTGATTTTCTCTGGCAAAATACCCCTACTGACTTAATGCCGAAGGCCAACTATACATAACTCACAAGTGCATGCAACAGTCCCCTGACTTTTTAAAAAATGAAAAGCAGCTTGAGGATGCTATGAGCACCAGGGGAAGAATGATGTGGGAGGGGTGTTTAATCCTTTCACCACTGGCTGTTTTCAGAATCAACCTCCTCCCTCCAGCAACTCTGTCTCCCATGGAAAAAAGATTCCCCCCCCCGCCCCAAAAAATAAATAAGCAACTTCACTACAGATTATAGCCTCCTGAAGCTGCTTTTCTTTTTTTAAAAAAATGGGGGAATGTTACATCTACAGTAGAACATAGGCTGAACTAAAACAACAGCTGACAAAGTGACTTAAGACTGTAATCTAATGAATGCTTTCCAGGGAATAAGACCCACTGGGACTTACTTCCAGGTTGCACGATTGCTCCTTAACAGAGCAATGTTATACTGAGTTTCTCCAGTTTAAAGCAAACTGATTTAGACTGGAGTAACTCTGCACAGGATTACACTGTACAAAACAAACAAACAGTCAAATGTAATCATCATAAAGGTAACATCTCAAAGTGGCAGACAGGGCCCTCTCCTTTTGCTCCACTGGATAGCTTTCTATACCATTTTTCTTTACCAAAAAAAAAGGGGGGGGGGGAGGCAGCACAATGTACGCGTGTAAATAAGAGAAATAAACATAATGTACATTTCAGTGACATAATAGAAATAAATACTTTATAAATATAATTCCATACTACTCTTTCTTGCTTTAGTAATTAAGTTTGAAAATGTCAATAAGTTATGAATGATCAGTACACAACCCTATAGCTTCCATCTCCTTTCAATAATAACTCCACATGATTTGCACCCTTCAAGCTTAGGCAAATTCCTGCCTCTTGAAAATGTTGCTTTAAAAATAAATAATAATAATTAAACAGCTCTTGCTTTGTTACTGGTCATATGTCACTCAGGTCACCCAATACAGAGATGGGTGGAAGATCACATGTGCACAAGAATTCATCATAGCCAGAGTGTGCCAGGCTTTTAAAGGTACCATAGACTGAGTTTTGCCAATGAAGCTGTAACTTGAGATGGAGATGGAACTCTGTGGAGCAGGCCTCTGGGGGAATGGAGGACAGGAGAGATCCAAATTTAAGATGGGGACCTTTAGAGAGCACCCATTATCTCGATCTTTTTTGAAAGTTGGGGTGGGGGCATTTTGAGGCTAAATTCTTGTCTGGGCTGTTCTCCGTCTAGACAGTTTGGATCTGTGGAAGAAAATGAGAGAAGAAGAAAAAAAATTAATCATGGTGAGGGGAGAACAAGACAGAGGCAGAACGATCCTCCAGACCTCCAACCCATCTTCAGAGAGAGACGCAGAACAGGCCTCTGAGCCAAACCAGAAAGGCTCAGCCTTCTGGGCAGCGAAGTCCAAAGCTGTCTGTCTGCCTTGAATTTTCTCTTGTTACAGAAGGGTGGCTGTTAAAATATTCATCTACCTTATTGATCCAGCCAGGAGAGGGTTAAATGCATACAGCCAGTCATGCATATCTTTGTCGCTGCTTGCCTGCAACAGGATTCCACGATGCTCTGTGCACACTGCAAATGTGTTAGGTGTCTAAAATGGGGTGGGGGGGATACTGCAGTTAATAGCAATATAGAAATACGGTACAGTGAAGCATTCAATAGAGCAATATAGAAATGTGTGGCATACAGTATAACAGTACAGAAAAAGAGCGCAGTGGGGTATATAAAATAATTTAATGAATGTAGATATTACTGTCCAAACCAAATGTTCTCAGAATTTATGTTTAGTTCTGTTTCAAAGCTATACTCTTGGGATGTTAAGACTATTCATGATATAACACTTTGCCTCCAGATACATAAATATCTACACACACAGTATTTTGCAAATATGGAACTCTGTATCCCATTTTAACCAGAACAGGGCCAGCCCTCTGCCCTCATCTTGGAGTAAAGGTAATTGCCATGATCACAGCTACAGCATATGTGTGTGGACTGCCTATAAAATTATCTCAGTTCTGTATCCACTCAGTTTTTGCCTTGGGCGTCAATTCATGTGTTACAACATCCTCATATCCTCCATGTCACTGCCATAAAGATTTTGGCTCAGACGTGCTTTGGGAAGTCCATGCTCACAGCTCAGTTCCCAGGATCACACAAGAATGATTCAGATTAGGACTGTGGTGCATGAGGAGAGGGGATTTAAGCCTCCCCCCCCAACCTTCCCAACCACAAATGGCCCTGAGAGATGCTATTTGTCCCTGGTGGGGAAATGTACATGCAGCCATCAGTACACAGAAGGTTACACAATGGGGCAAACAGTGGCTTCCAGGGGCTACTTCAGGTCAGGAAATTGGCATGGTGGAAAGCTTAAGCCCCCACTCCCTATAGTCCTGACCTGAATTGGGCCTGCATATGCCTGGGAATTAAGTTCCCTGAATGGAACTGCCAATATATGTCTGATTGAAAGTCCTCATGGCAGCTGTGTGGAGGATACAAAGACTTTGTTATGTGTGAATCAGTCCTCAGACCCCAGTTAAAACATTTGTGTAAGAGATGAGGACCTCATTTCTTCCTATGGTTCCCCCTCAGGACAGCAGTGCCAGTAATGTCATGGAAACAGACCGTAGAGTCTTCTATCTCTCAACCGCAGGGCAAAGATAATCTGTGGCTGAGTGTGAAGGAGAAAAATGATGTCCTGTGAACAACATTTAAGAATGTGAAGGACAAGTCAAACCCCTTCCAGGCTCACAGTATCGTTTGTTGAAGATGAAATTGTAAACTTTGGCATGAACTGCAAAATGTTTTGGGATTACTATGTATATTGAGCATGGCTTCTGATTAGCTGCAGGGCTTTTCTTTTCTTTTTTTAAAAAAGAGGTGCCAGAACTCTCAAGAGAAATGAAGTTTTCAGTCTGTATGCTAAAAACTCATGAACTTTTAAACATTTTAAAAAGAATTTTGTCAAAGAGGTTCTGGAACTTTGTTCCAGTGCGTCCTGCAGAAAAAAAGCCCCAGTTGCACCATTGTGTGTTAACGAAATGGAGCTCTGAAAGCATGACGTAAAATAGTCCTTGAGTAAAGTAGTGGGGAACCAAAGATGGCCTGGGTACAGCCTGTTTAGCAATAGGTCTAGTCATGCTTCTAGGGGCAAAACTAAAAGATACATTTGCCTCTTAGATTCTTCTGTCTATTGTCATTCCTTTCCCTGCACTTCTCATTCTCACTGGCCATTAGCCATGTGGGCCCTTCTCTTCTAGATCAGTCTTGGGCTCTAGCTGTTGCCCTCTCTGAGCCATCATCTTGTTCTTACTTTCAGCATTGCCTGCTGGTCCTCGCTGTATTCCACCTGAGCTGACGAGAGATTCACGACAGCCCTTTCCACAGAGTCCTTGTCACTGTTGTAGATGTAGACATAAGGGCGCCTCACAACCACGTAGCGTTTCACCCAGCCATTTGTGTGGGGCTCCAGGAAATGTAGGTAGCCTTTCCTGGAGACAATGGGGCTGTCGAGGAGACAACACTGGCATTAGACTTTGTAACAGGATTAACATTTTAAATAATATGGTACCTTTGCCTCAGGTCCAGATCCACCAATCTGTCAAGATTTTCAGCACAAAAGTTGAATTTCTGAATGGTGGTTTGGCATACGAGTTTTTGGCTTACTTTATCTCAATTTGCATGAGAAAGCCTGCCATGCAGAGAGAGGTGCTTGAAGGAAGAGAGATTCAGCCTGCTTTCAGCAACATGCTTTTGCATGCTTCATCATGGCTGAGGATTCAAATCTCCTTCTTAAGGCTCCTTCCACCCTGCTGCTGGTCCTGGGGTGATTCATCTCCCTTGGCAAGTAGAACTGAGGTCACATCTAGTGCTTCTGCTGTGATGTGAAAGAGCTGCCACTGTGATGTCAAACTAGGATCATCTGGGGCCATCTTCAGATGTTCACTCAATGCATGTAGAGATGAATAGGATTATGGCTGCTGGCCTTGCCTCCTTATGTTGGCACATTCAACAGAATATTTGCAGTAAGCCTCTACATACATGCAAGCAGACATGCCCCAGACTCCTCCATGCGATCAGGAATGTTAAGAAAGTAGGTCCTAAAGTAGGTCCTAAATGTATGGCACTTTCTATGTGTGTTAGTGTACATACACAAGGGTCCACTACCAGTGTTCAACTGAATGCACAGACACTGAATGCCAGGACCAGCGGGAGTGATCCAATCCTCCTCTGCTAAGTTTAGCGAAAATACAGAACAAACATTTCAAGAGGGCTAGAGTCATATTTGCCTCTGTTGCATTGAGGAAATCCTTAAAAGAGGCTAAATAACCGGAGTGGGAAGAAGTTCTAAAGGAAAACCTGCTATAATTTGGATGACTTAATCACAGAATCGGGGGGGGGGGGGAGGCAGGCGGGGAGAGAGCTGTTTTCATTCTTAGCTTGAGGGACTGCACTGCCTAGACCAGAAGCCTATGGAAGAGCTCTGGGACAAATAGACTGGAGACTGTCCTGTGGCTATTCATCCCCTGAAAGCTCCCCATCCTCTCTCTGCACTTTTGACTTTCAACCAGGGGTCCGTTGGAGCAGGAGCGCACAGGAGCGCAGCTCCGGGAGTGAGGAGCCCAGGGGGCAGGCACATGACCAAGCCCCACCCCCTCCTCGGCTTCCCCGAGCAGTGCAGAGGCGCAGCGCCCCAGGGAAAGCCCTGCTAGGGTCTTTATTGTTTTTAATGATTTGTTTTAATATTGATAATTTTATCATTGTTCCTTTTATGACTGTGTGCTGCTTTTCCAGAGACTTGCTCAAGGTGGCATATAAATTTCCTAAGTATACCATTTTTTATCTGGGCACATGGCACATAAGTACTGGAGAAATTTCACCAACCCTTCAGCAGCTTCCACCCCATCAGTTTGGTGTAGTGGTCAGGAGTTGGACTCTAATCTGGGAGAACCAGGTTTGATTCCCCACTCCTCCACATGCAGCTGCTGGTGTGACCTTGGGCCAGTCACAAGTTCTCTCAGAGCTGTTCTCTCATGAGCAGTTCTCAAAAGACCTCTCAGCCCCACCTACCTCACAGGGTGTCTTGTTGTGGGGAGGGGAAGGGGAAGGGATGGGTGGTGCACATGTCCTGGGTATCTCAAGTCTACTTGAAACCTGGTGGTTTCAAGGGAGCAGGAAGAGAATGAGGGTGTGTTCTTTACGCTTATTTTTATTGCACAAAGTATTGGATGGGGAAGGGAATGGAGGAAGAGCAGGTCAGTTTCACTCACCTGTGGAGAGGAGCCTGAGGGGTGGGTGTTGCCTTCTGACACACTTCCGGTATGTTAGGGGGTGTGGCATATGCTAATGAGTTATGCTAATGAGTTATGCTAATGAGCTCCTGCACCTCTTTTTCTACGAAATGACCCCTGCTTTCAACACAAGGTTGCATGAGAGTGGCAGTGAGAACATTAGACCTACCTTTCTGCCCTGGCAGTGGGGAACTTTCCCATGCAGCCCCAATACAAACTGCATTGGGGTATGCAGGAAATTTATCTTTTAAAAACTGATGAAAACCCCTGGATCTTCATCACATCTGTTCCACTGCCCCCTTTGGATTTTGTTTCTGTGGGCAGCAGGTTCTTTGCTTGTTTCCTCTGAGGTCTATTCAAAATGGAGCTCAGGAAGGAGCTCACAGGTCCCTCATAGGCATGTCAGGCAGAGTCAAGCAGCCCCCTGGGCAGAGAATGTCTGCCCAGACTGGCTCTGCGGAATAACGGTAGGCCAGGGCTTCTGTGAAAATCTCATTTACCTCCTCCATTTCCAAGTGGATGATGTGGTGTTAAGGTGTATAGAGGAATTCACCTGGCTGCCCACTCCATTTTGCACACTTCTCTAAGGTCTAAACTAGATTTAACAGCATCCTTGTGGCCACCATAGGGATGCTGCCAAAAGATTTGAAAATACTGTGAGGCCTTGGCCAAACTGGCTGAGATGCTCCTCCCACCACTGGTGCCCTATACAGTGCAGAAAAAGCCCCCCCTGCTGTTTTGGCACTCGATAAGGTGTGTGGTGTGTGTGAAAATGCCACACTGTGGGCCCAATCCTGATCAGGCCCTCACAGAGTTTTAAAATCACTTTTAAATTACTAATTTGGTCCTAGGTTCTTCTGTGATATTCTTTCTCTTCTTCCTCCATAGCTGCAAGTTTTTGGAAAGTGTATTAGGGCTTGCGTCTTCTTCAGAGGCAGTAAGATGTCTGGCAGACTAGTGGGGCAGCCTTCCAGAAGCTGGTTATGATACTGTCTCCTTGGCAGGGGCCTTTCCTAAGCAGACTCTGAAGTGCTGCCTCTGAGACAGAAGGATCCATGTGATTGGCCCTGCCCATGTGGTCCAGCGGATCTCTCCACAGTGAAGTATCCTCACATTGCTTGCAATATGTGTGAATATAGCCTTCCAAGTGTTTTTACACCTCCTTCCCATCATTTCAGTAACCTTACAATTTCTCAAAAGAAACCGTGCTAAACTCTAAATTGCCACATGCTTCAGCACTGGAATGACTTCCTTCCCAAGAGAAGGGGTATCAAGGAACAGAAAAGTAGTAGCATCTATGGCCTCTGGAAAGACTCTGGACCATCATTCAAATGCTCAGCTCTAAGCCAAGCACAGAATCCTATCCAAAAGCCCTTAGCTTGTACCTGACCCGGATCTCTTGAATATCAGGGACCAATAAGCGCTCTTTTTCGTCCTCAGGTCCACAGGTAGGGGATTTTTTCAGTTCTCCTTCAATCGTAGGCTCAAGGTCAGGACTTTCCACCCTGGGAGAGAGCTGGAGAGTTCTGCAGGGGGAAGGCAGGTATTTATCTTCAATGAAACATTGACAAGTTGCCTCCCCCCCCCCCCGAAGTTGGTACAGGCTCTCAAACTAAGCATATACATAAGGATGTAAGGCAATTTGAACTTCTTAGCTTGCCACTTCACTTACCTGGCATCTGTGGCATTGTACCATCCTTCAACCAGTGATGGGCAGGTGGAGGAGGGGGTCAAAGTAGCACCTCCAAGGGTTGGCATAGAGGGGTCTCTTAACAGGGTCACAGACATTTCAGACAGCTATGTGCACAAAAAGGAAAATCATAACTGAAACTTTACAACACACTCTCTAAACTACACAATGCAAGCTAGCTGTCAGGATGAAGACTGTATTTAGATCTGGTAGGACTCTGTTAATGTCAGGGAATGCTGGAGTCAGGGACTTGGCCATGTGGTCCTGTCTTGATCATGTAGCGGGCATGGGCTACTCTGTTGCACAAAAAAAATATCTCTCTTGTACCAAAAGATTACAAACCCCTCATCCCAAAGGTCTTAAATGGAGATTCCCAAAATTTGTATCTAGAGAAACAGTACAGGGACAATAGAAAATGCAGTCCTTGGAAAGGATGTTCAGTTAAAGTATCTGCATCCATTGGTTTTTCATGGGTGCCAACCTGGTAAAAGCTCAGGACTCACATGTACTTGGGGTTACCAGTCTTCAGGGAAAAAGACAGTCAGAAGGTGCTCTTTCTTGCTGCAACTTTATTCCCAAGACATCTGACCTTCACTGACTTTGGAAACCTCTAGGCCAGGTTATTCTCTCTTCTTCATCCCCAAACAATCCCCATCTCAGCTTCTCTTTCCCAAACGAGACAAGATTTCATATGCAAATGAAAAAGATCTTACCCTAGCCCAGAAGAACTGCCCCCCCCAAAGAGACAACGTCTCTCAGATCCATCCAGAATTGACATGGACATGGAGAAATTCAACACTTTGCACCTGTCTCTTCCTGAAGGAAAAGAGCTATGTGCCTGACCTCCAACTGGCTGCTCTGGCACAGTCACGCAGCATCCTTTCCTTCCTTTCTTACCTGTTTCTCTATTAACAGGGGACAGAAGGGAAGTGTGGAGTTTCTCATACCTTGCTCTCACTGGCGCTTACACAAACATGGCTGTGGCTGTACTCTCTGTTGAATGTGTGAGTAAGGAGGCGCAAGCACTGTAGAAAGAGGGGGGGGGGGAGAAAGAAAAAGATCTAGCTTGTAGAACAAGTATTTGAACTGACTCAAGCGCCAGTAGCAGGGCAGAATTAACCATTGGCTACGTCTTTTCTTCTCTGAAAATGCTTCCACATGGAGAGGGCACCTCTCAGGCTCCCCACATTAGGCTCCTTCAGGAATCTATCATTAACAACATGTTGGCCGTTTTCTAATCATATGCCAAGAAAGCATCAGCCATGCTTGCACATATGAGGGAATTTTAAACACTAGTAGCTTGATGGCTAGCATAATCATATTTTTTGTACTTCAAGAACTGGAAAACCAACCATCCCATCTTTCTATCTCTGCAACAGCACCTTTTGTGTGCAAAAAAAACTTTAGCACAACACCTGCATCTTTGAAACCAGTGGTTCCCAACATGGCATCCATAGGCATCAAGGTGTCCACCAATGTGTTTTGTGATGCCCAGTTGCTTCTTCCCCAAAGTGCACCTTCCTCAAATCACAGAGCCAATCCTGGCATCCTCCACTTCACTACAGCAGAAGATGCTTCAGAAGAGCCTAACAGGCATCCCTCATGTGTCTGCGGGAGTCTCCATTCCAAAATGTCATGGAAGGATGCTTTGCTTGGAACCTCCCAACATTTGTGATTCCCCCATCTATGGCAGCCACTTTTAACTGGTCCTGCCTCCCATAACAGTCAATTTTGTGGCAGCTGGCAACCATCGAGAAAAGGAAGGGACAGGAGCAGAGAGAATGACATCATACTAACTGCATGATGTCTTATCCAGTGAATACCCAGAAGTGAGGTCATGGCACTGGGTTGATGCTGCAGGATTTACCAAAACTCTATGGTAAAACTATTTTCCCCCCATAGCACCACCAAGTGGCAGCAGGCAGAGGACAGGGAGGCTGGGAGGTCTCCCTACTCCCACTACCCTTTCCAAAATTCCAAAAGTACCAAAAGACTCAACAAGGTTGGAGACCTCATGGTCTTTCATAGTTAAAAGTCATCTCTAGAAATGCTGCCATTTGCTTCAACAGAGTTTGGAATCACAGTGCTGGCTTGTTATTGTTTGCTATTCTGATTCTGATGCTATTCATCTAAAGTTCTGACAAACAGAAACCAACAGCAAGCTTAAAACCTTGTGCAGTTTTGCTGTCATTCAGGGATGACCATTTACTTCACAGCAAAAAACAATCCTGGGACATGGTGCCAGTACCCTGCTATCTCCAGTGCAACCACTGCAAGACTACAGGTATAGCAATGGTTATCACATCACATACCTAAGCTGAAAACGAAGCCAAACACAACCTTCCCACAGAATGACATGGTGCTATCCTAGATTCCATACCTTGACTGCAAGTTCTTTCTGCCTCTCACTGGGAGCGTCCAGTGGTAAAGCCCTTCCCTCTGGGGTCCCGTCTGCTGAGATGGGAGATGAGACATAAGATGTACTACGTGAATCGGAGTCTTCACTGGAGCTTGGGGACAGGGAATCCAGTCCTGAGCGCTGAGTCGTCTCCAGCTTCTCACGCAGGAGCAGATAGTGTCTTGTTTTCTCAACCTTGTGAAAGAAAAACAGGATTAGGTCACGGATAAAACATGCAGAGTGTGAAAACGTGTCATCTCACCACGCTCAGAGATTAATCTTTGTCTAAGAAATCAGGTGTATGTCACATCACTGGACATATGGTGTCTTCTCTATATCCACCCTCAGGTCTCTCCTCCCCCCCCCCACCCAACAGTGGGTCTTGGGGCCTGAGTCTTACTTCCTGCAGAAGGCTGAGCTTCTCCAGTTCCCACTGGTGATCCAGGATAAGACTGTCACTGCGGGGTCTCCAGCCTGCCAGGTTCTCCTCGCCTCGCACGTATGCCACAGAAGTGTCAAGTACACGCCTTCGCCTTCTTTGCATCCCTGTAGAGGGAAATATTTCAGCCTCTATAAAGCATAGCTCATGCCCTGTCTGTGCAATATGTTTAATAGACTGGTTTTAGACATATTCTTATCATGGTTTTGTTGGTTGTGTCTTAAGGTTTTGGTTTGTTTTTTTTAAGGAAATAACATTCCTATGTAAGGCTATGCATGCTGTGCCACTCTCATTCTCAATATGCATTCTTGGAAATGGTACATTATTGACTTTTGCAGAGTTCATGACCAGCAGCTGTGTAGTACAACATCATAAAGTATCAGGTTATGGTCGTTTTGACACTGATACTGCATGTAAATATGCTACTGCAGATGTTTATAATCGGGATGTTAGACCCAGAGGGTCTAATGCTATATCCTTCTTCTTTAAGTACAAACCCAACACTCTGTGCAGACCTGTCCTGCTCACAAGGCTAATCAAAACCCCTCAGGTGAGGCAGAAGAAAAAGGATAGCTTCCTACCTGGGCTGCCAGCATCAGCCACCCGGCAAAGGCTGAGCTCATAGACCCCAGTCACACGGTTACTGCAAGGGGGGGGGGGGAGAAAAGTTAACACAAAATGACAGAAGAAATGCAGTTCAACACACACAACACAATCAGGAATTATTTTATAACTAGTGATACGAAAATCCCTCTCCAAGGACCATTTTTTCCTAGTTGGTGAGCTGAACCCTGCTCCTTGAATGATGCAAACTTCATAGATATGAGTGTTGTTAATTATGTTAAGAGCCACGTATGCCAGTATAGTGTAGCAGTTGGAGGGCTACAGGAGCATCTGGAAGACCCAAGTTCAAATCCCCACTGTGTCATGTAAGCTTGCTGGGTGACCTTAGGCCAATTATTCTCTCTCAGCCAAACCAACCTTACAGGGCTGTGGTGAAAATAAAATGGAGGTGAGGAGAACAAGGTAAGCCATTTTGGGGGGTCCTACAAGGGGGAAAGGTACGGTACAAATGGAGTGAATGAATAAAGATAAATACATATAAATGGTTGTCCAGGTTTTTAAAAAATGTTTTTGACCTCTTCTGTCAATAGAAAAATGAGTGGATGCTTTTTTACCTTTCCGAGGCACGTAGGCTTCCACTCCCAAAGAGGTTGCGGATGGATCGAGATGCAGGTAGTTTGGCATCTCTGGAGTAGAAAACCATGCAGAAGTCTTTGGTGATCACTGCTGGCTGAGTGCAGTTCTCCATCTGAAATGGAAGGATAATTGCTAGTTACATAAGCTTGGGATATTCATGGTTGTTCCCTGTTGCAAGGTTCTCAGCAAGCCGTAAAGCTGCTACTTGGAGCAGTTACCTTCAACTGGGGCACAACACAAGGAAAATCTGTGGGTGTTACTCATCTCTGTTAAGAAATACATGTCAATGTCCTTGGTTGTAGCCTAACCTGAGCATTCACTCCCCGCTGCCCCATAAAGGGAGGTGAAAGGTAGCCATAGTTGCTCTTTCGACAGTTTTATTTCTGCTCTGTGAGATCTCCCAAACCTCAATCAATCTTAAAAAGAAGGAAGAACCACCATTTGCTCTGGCTCTCATTTGAGTGTCCCTGTTAATAAAACATGGGAAATGCTATTCATTTTCCTGGCATGAAGATAACAAAATAGTAACTGCGGACAAAACATCTGCCTGTCATGCAGTTGTACAGGAACGCTGCCATAAAGGACCAGCAACCTAAGAGAGGGCAGGCTTCTCATTATTCACATCTGCAATTAAATGCACTGCTTTGTGCATGCCAGTTAGTTATACTGTAGGCAGCAACACCCTCTAGGAATCACTGTCTCTCTTTATTACCCTTCAAGAGTTCTTGGCTTACCATAATGACAATTTACAGAGATGCACCATATGAGGAGGAAGAAGAGAAGGTTTTTATATTCTGCTTTTCTCTACCCTAAGGAGTCTCAAAGCAGCTTACAGTCTCCTTCTCTTCTGCTCTCCACAACAAGCACCTTGTGAGGTAGGTGGGGCTGAGAGAGTTCTGAGAGACCTGTGACTGGCCCAAGGCCACCCAGCAGGCTTCATGTGGAGGAGTGGGGAATCAAGCCTGGTTCTCCAGATTAAAATCCACTGCTCTTAACCACACTAGCTCTAGGCCACCCTGATTGATCCTTACAATTCGTGTGGACATGATGCCACACATTTAGGGATTGAAGCACATGCAATGTGCAGTTGCGTGCAACTTTGTCCAAAAATGTTTTTAAACAAAAAACAGTTGCAGGAGGCTGTCATTTTTCACAATCAATCAGTGGATGGGGTGGAGTTGCTTAACCCTTTTGCCACAGGCCATTTCTCTGCTGAAAATCAAATTCTTCTCATCCGCCTTTCTTTCCTCATAAAATAAATGAGGACCTTATCTTTTCTCCTGATAAAAAGAAAAGCATCAGGGGGATGGTCTGCAGTAGGAAACACTCAGAGGGCTGCTTTTCATTACACACACACACAAAATGGTGGACGTTACATGCAACTGTGGCTACACAGCAAATATTCTCTGTTTTGCATTCACTGTTGCTGGGATACGAAGAGACATGTATTGGCAACAGAGCTTCTCTATTGGAGTTTTCCGCACACTTTCCTCAGTCAGTCACCATTGTCATTGCTTTCTTCACCTGCTACACTACCACAGAGCTTTTTAGGGCTCAAAAATCAGTAATTGTTAGACTACTATACTAATTGCCAATGTTTAAAAAAGCCCCCCCCCCCAGCCTCTGATGGTACAGCAGGGGAAATGGAGACTACAAGGGAATGAAAGAAGAAAAATGGTGGCAATGAGGGTGGGGCTTTTGCAGATGTGCACATTTCTCTCCAGGTTGTGGGATAATATGCTTGGACTGTGCTTTCACAGAAAGATTGGAGAAAAACAGATTGGGGGAACAGCATACTGTAGTTGGGGAGAAGACGACTGGAGCACAGTTCAACCACAGTGTCATGTGAATGTTCCAAAAATCAAACAACAGCAACAAAAGTGCTCCACTTTGGTAGCCAAAGTAAAAAAAAACACCTCTGTAAGGAAGCAGCCCATATCTCATACGCAGCTTGGGCCTGAAAAGAAGTCATTTTACTCATACGCTATTCACTTTCCATGGAAGCCAATTATAGGAGATCATATGTCATTTTACTGTAATACTTTGAGCCAAACTACATTTTAATATGAGAAACCATTTGCTAAAAAGGTTTCAGCTGGAACACAAAAGACAAACTTCTACAAGGAGCAGAGCAGATCCTGAAGAGCTGCTTTCACCACAGTTATCACTAAAATAAGACTAGCCTTTAAAGTAACAGGCATACTATGACATTTTGCTTAGGGCTGGCCCTGCCTCTCAGAAAGACCCTCATGAAAGAGTAAGACAGCCCCCCAGGCTCCCACTGCTGTCAGTCAAAGTCTTCTCTGTGACACGCAGTGACTCTGGCATTTTTTCCCTTTCACTAGCCAGTAAGCTTTAGTTTCAGAATTTGTTCCTTCTCAGGGCTGCTGCTTTCAAGAAGGTTTTCCTATCTTCCCTTGAGGCACAATACTTTTACCAGTGTTTCCAATATGTGAGGGAAATCCTCAAAGCCATAAGTATGAAAAGATGTTGAACATGCCCAACCTTTACAAAAAGTCAAGCATACGAAATCTTATGTGGTGTAACAGAAAGAAAATTGTATGGAAGAGGCACAGCTTCTGGTCTCATCTGTGTTATGAAGCTGACAGGGTGCCCTTCATCAAGTCACCACCTGACAATAAAATGAGCCCTTATGTATGATGCTTTTGTTAATCCAGGCCATGTTTGCTTCAGGGGGGCACACTGAGCCCATGAGAGACACAAAGAGTCAATCGCATGACTGGAACCAATTAACCAGTTTACTAAGATGACACAATGATGATCCTTAATCATTACTAACAGGTCTAAGCTGAACTCCTGTTATTAGTCCTGAAAGGGAGAAAAAGACAGGCAAAGAAAAGATGCCTGTCTTTTTCCTTTCCAGAGGGTAGATGTTGGTTTCAATTGGATGTTGGTTTCTGTTTAAAACAACAAGAGGAGGGGGATGTTGGTTTCAGTTGGCAAAATCCACCTGCGCACAGCAGGAAGGTTAAACCCCCATTCTTCCCCTCCCTGAGAATCCAGTCCAGATCAAGTCCCCACACAAGTGCTATTGCCCTTTAAAAAACATTGGGAAGATCTATTCTTGAATCTATCAGTATCCTATTGTTTTTGCCCTTAGTAGAATTTATGCCAAAAGGTTTTGCTTCAGTGCTGTATCTGTCCTCCAGTGCTATTCTAGTGTTCTCTAAAGGTGTTAACTTTAGTTGAATGTATACAGATCACAAGGAAAAAAAGACCGGTTAAGACAAGTAGGGGCTAGAGAAGGTGAAGATGAAAGCCTCTGTACAAAGCCCAAATAAAGGCTTATTTATGAGTTGGTGCTACGAAGGCACCAATGGTTCTTGCCTCAATGTATGCTGAGAGCGTCATGTAGATCTTCTCTCTGTACGGAGTGACCCGATTCAGCAGCAGAGAGTTGTGCATGGAGCTATCCCATGCTGCTTCGAACTGGTAAAACGTCCTGCAAAGAAACAGCAAGAGGCTGGTTAAAAAACACTCTTATCAACCAGCAAGCTACATGGAGAGAATTATATCCACAGCAATATGCAAACATGCACACACACAAACATCTTTGTGCTGAATGGATGCAGCCATCCTGGAGTGCTTGGCTCAGAAATACTCCCTTGTTTGTCTTGTTGATGGTTTGAGAGGACAGTGAAACCACCAGCGAGCATTCTCATGGCAGGTGCTTATGCTATGAACTTCTTTTCAGATGTCACCTGGACAGACATGATTTGAGACATGCTTTTAGCTACCAAAGAGTATGGAATAATACGGGCCAGAAAGAGGAATGCTGCAAGATAGTAGGGAGTTATATGCAGGTGACAGTGATATAAAATAACATAATTCAGTTGTATCTGAATTATGTTATTTTATACTGTGTTTTAATATGGTTTTAATTGTATTGTATTTTATACTGTTGGAACCCGCCCTGAGCCCGTTAAAGGGAGGGCGGGATATAAATCCAATAAATAAATAAAAATAAACAAACCAATCAAGGCTTCTGGTAGAAAAAGACAAATTCGTTTCTGTTTAAATAGTCCCAGTAAAGCCATAGTTCTACTGCTACATCTTGGGTTATAAGTTAAACATGCCCTCTGAAAGAAAAAGTGAACAAGAAATGGAGCAGGAATGTTTTGTGTGTGTGTGGTGAGGGGAGATTAGGAAAGCAATAAGAAAGAACAGATCTGCTGTTGATTCAAAAGGAAAGGCAGCTGGTCCTCTGCAAATTTTGCCTCAAGCACTCCAGAGCCATATCTTTTCAGTCAAGTACAGTGCAACAGACAATCTATCCTCCTTCTCTTGGAAGGAACTGCTAATTTTTGGCAAGCACGTTAAGAAAAGAAAACAAAGAGTGAGGATGCTCAGTGCTGCAGTACATTTCATCTCTCCAGACGCACCTGTTATTTCACATCTCGAATATTACTTCTCCAGATGTTTGCCCATGCAAGTCACTGTTTCATCTAATTCTTTTACAGCTCATTTTCTACCTACAGCCAGAGTTGCCAAAATCAATAGATCTATTTGAACTCTATTTGATCATCTACATTTCCCCCCTCCAATTCCTGATGTTAAGGGCACTTTCATGACCTACAATTACAAGGGAGTCTAGTTCTTCTCAGCTTTTTCTCACCCCTAATGCTTTTCTGTTTGGTCACTGATATCCCAGAACCACTTGCTAGCTGCACCAAGTATCTGGGTAGACTGACAAACAAAACACTCAGAACTTTTTAGGCATGGGATCAAAGCAGTTTTCAGATTCAAGCAGGTACTATGAAAAATACCCAATCTGTCTTTAGGCAACAAAACCCAATATGATTTATGATGCCAAGACATCTTATGCCATTCCTGAAATTAGGGTTGTCATAAAGAACACAATCACATGGTCAGGGAATGAGAACCATTCTTTTAGGACTGGAGCCTCTAAAGCAGATGTATGTTCTGATGAAATACAGATAACCATATTTCCCACTTGTTCTTTCAACAGCATCCCTTACCACTTGAGGAGCCTACTGGCTCAGATTCAGTGTTTTGAATCCACTAAATTAAAGACTGTTTCAGAAGCCACATGAATAAGCTGATCAAAATATCAGGATTTTCTCTCATTTCTGTCTGAGCATCCTCATGTTTTTTTTAAAAAAACATTTCCACATGGACATTCCACTATCACAGCTCACTGACACTCAGCATCAACACAGTCAGAAGTCCCTTTAAAAAGATGCCAGTACTCCTCTTGGGAGATTATGTGTTACTCTCGGTCCACCACTGAGAAATAGATGTTGGTTCTTGTTGAAGAGGATCTGACTAGGTGTTGATGCACAGTCACCATCCCATTCTAAACATTGCATGTTCACATTAAGAGAGAACTGATTTGGAGCATCTTGCAAAAATCAAAACTAAAAGAGTCGTGAGTAGGATCACCAAGACACAAGCCACTGGAGGACAAGTAACTCCGACAGGGAGGAAGCAAAATTAGGAACGGAGGGTTGTAAAAGGGAGGGGGAGAAGAAGAAACAAGTCAGAGGAGAAAGAGAGAAAGGCAGAAGGGGAACAGAACAAGCAGCAGTGTGAGAGAAAAGTGAGATAGAAATACCTAGTGTCATTTCCAAGTGAAATGCTACAAGTGAAGGCAACCCAAGACAAACACATGTACACATACACAAAAAAATTAAAATGTCAGCAATCACGGTTTATATGGTATCCTCTGGACAGCTACCTGGGGAGGCAGCTACACTGGGATGCATAAGGAATTTAATGAAGTCCCGCCACAGTCATTGTGAATTCGGTGCAGGTGAATAAGCAAATGAGCACCAACAGATACAATTCTCCCTTCAGCCTCATGGTAGAAGGGCAGGGTCACAGCTTGAAATCCAGTATGAACTAACACATATTGAACATTCCCCTCTCGTGCATTAGAAAAAAGTGCTTCCACTTGGGCTTCCTGCTCCTGCATTATCAGTGGGCAGAAGATCATCAAGAATTTGCAGACAGTGGAGCATGTAGTCTTATCAGGACATGATATTCAGAATCAAAAAACCATTGCATGGCCCAAAATGGGGAGGGTTTCTAGCTGAGATTCATATAACCAAAAGGTGCCAAACAGAAACACAAACCTAAAACACATTGTTAAATAGGTGATGTTTGGGCATGCTTTTTAGTTTAAGAGACGCAGGATTCTGCATAGCCAAGAGATTCAGAGGAAATGCTTCTGAGTATGGCTGACAAATTTGGAAGTGAGGACAAGGCAGCGCTGCTTTGGGGAGCTCGTAGTGTACAGTTATGGTCACAGAACCTCACGAATGCCTGAACTGGGCACTCATGCTGAAATCCTTTGGCATTAATTCATTCTCCCATCATCAACTAACACTGAGCCAGCCAACACAGAATCATAGTCCACTCCATTAATGCTGGCTTCTCCGCACAGATACACACGCTCTTCTGGCGAGATCTGCCAAGGAAACCTATACCCAGTTCAACTATTGAATCCTAGCTCTTCTCATGTGCACCTTTCTGGAAATTCTATCTACCTGTCTATCTATGAATAACACACTCATTGTTCAAACCCACTGGCATTATCAATATTTGGGAAAATGTAGAAAGTAGAAGCTTACATTTCAGCGGACAAGCTGGGTCATGCATCATATAGCTTAGTGAATCAGCATAAGGCTTTAAGTTCTGTGACCAAGTCCAGAATTTGTACACAAATAAGTAAGACAGATGCAAGACTGAAGTGCATCTGCTTTGCATGTGTAACAAGTTAAAGAAGCTCTTCAGCCAGAGCTGGTAGGGACTGTTCATGTGAAACTGTAATGGAGGAGCTAGCTACATGTACGATGCAGAAAACCTTATAATTTGATCTAGGTATTCATTTCTTGCACCATCTAGCACATCTCACTTTCTCTCTTGCAATACATTTTCTTGTTCTGCTGGGCTGCAAAGTAATGAACAGCTTTTACATACTGATAACAAATAAGTCGTCAGAAAGGCCTTATAACATCAGGCATACAAGAAAACAAAGATAAGACATGACACATGATCCTAAGCATGTTTATTCAAAAGTAAATCTCACTGAGTTCAATGGGACTTAGGGTCAATTCACATTTAACAAGATCCTCATGGCCACCATGAGGCCTTTATATCAGACATGTGATGGGAATTTTGTAGTGCCCCAAAGCACTCATGCCCAGTTCGGATTGCAACCACAGTGTACATGGAGACAGGGATTCAGCGCCCTCTTCCGCTGTTTTAGCATCCTAAAATGATAAGAGTTGCCAGTCCCCAGGTTCCAGTGGGGGTTCCCTTAACCAGCAGGGGAAACCCTGCCCCCAAACAGCCACATCCGGGTGCAGTGTCCCCAACACGATGACATCACTTCCGGGTATTGTCATCACATTGGTGACATCCAGGAATGCCCCCCGTAGCCCCCTCTAGCACAGCAAGGGGACCTGGCAACCCTATGAAATGGCCCTAGAGAGCTGCTATTTTGTTCCACTACAAAAACGATGTGTAGCCAGGTAAGCTGCATACGTTTTGCAATAGAACAAAGAGCAAGTGAGATCCAGCCACTTTACTCGGCAAAGTAAGTCTGAAGCCTTCCTCCAGCCTAAGGAGCCTTCCTCTGACTTGAGTAACTCTTCCTCTGCTGGAAGAGGAAATCTCCGGCTGGGGGAAGGCTTCTAACTTTGCCAAGCAGAATGGCTGGATCCACCCCAGCAGCTCCCCAGGGCAATTCCAGGACATAAAAACTGTGCAAAGGGGAAGGGGAAAGCTGCTTCTCTTCACACACCAGAGTTGCAACCACAGTGGGACAGCATGCATAAAAAGTGCAGTGCATTTCTGATGCCAAGTGTACTTGTAACATGTGAACTGGCCCTTCCTCCCTAGCAAGTGCGCTTAGCATTGCAGCCTTTGGGTGGCTCTTGTGGTACCTGTGCTGAATGGCTGCTGTTTCCATGCAATCAACCCCATGCTGCATCAACAATGTTTGAAACAGGGGTGATCTCCTCACTGGCTCTCAGGGAGCTTCAGTGAAGCTGGCAGATCATCTGCCCATTCCACACGGCTCCCTATCTCAAGCTTCACCACTATCAGCCATGAGGCATCATCAGCCTTTCTGCCCAGGGAATGCAAAACTCAGCTTTTCATCACCAAATTGAGCCTTTAGTCAATAGACTTGAGTTGTGCTAGCTGAGTAACCGTGCTAATTAGAAAAAAAGATCAGCTCACATGATGTGTGCTTTGGGCAGAAAGGAGAAGCAAACTAGAGTGCCAGTCTCAGAATAAGTATAGTCAATAAAGTAAATCCAGATACCTCAGGAAAATAAACTGGTGCCACAGATTATATGGGAATGTTAAACTAAATCTAATCTGGGGGAATTCCTTCCTAACCTCAAATATACACGATAGTTCAAGTTCTTCCACTGAGAATGCTGCCCAAGCTCATATCCTACTGTAAGGCAACAGAAAGAGAAAACAGGGCAGAAAACTGTTGAAGGAGGAAGTGAGCTCTGGAACCCTGGCAGAAAAGCAGAATCTGAAGATTATGGCTGTGGTCACACACACTAAATAATCCACTTTCAATGCACTTTCCAACTGGATTTTGCCAGTTCACACAGTAAAAATCCAGTTGGAAAGTGCACTGAAAGTGGATTATTTAGTGTGTGTAACCGTAGCCTATATCTACTGGTGATGTAATTGTGTCTCGTAAGCATGTGCATCCTAACTGGAATGCTGACCACTCTCCCTGCCCAGCAGAAATACAGCTGTGATGAAGCAAATCCAGATTATAATTAGGTTTCATGAAAGAACTTGAAGGATAATTGAATCCTGGTTGCCAGTTCTCCAAGTACTAAAATTACCATGCTTATCTGTATCTAACAGAAAGACTGCATGCATTCTTCGGTTGCTCTAGTATGAAGTGCATAAGGAATCTTCTGGCTTGCCATACTGCTACAACACATACCTACAAAAATCTGGCATAGCTGCCCAGTGCCTTCATGGTACCCTCTGTTGGCGTAGCATTAATAAAGGAAATTGTGAAAGCAGTTACAGGTCCCAGTTCCTTCCCTGCAGTCCCCTTCTCCCAAATACCATTTAAAACATGGAGAGAGTTTGGGGGGGGGGGGGGGTGCTTGTAAGCACAAACAGGCAAACGAGAGTGGACCTTGGTACTATGATGTAAGTGGGGGAAGTCATAGCCACTTGTGAACTCTAGAATTTGAGCATGTTTTAGCCTACTAGCAAATAAATATATGAAAGCAGACCAGACAAAAAGGTAGAAGTAAAGCAGATCTAGCCTAGGACAATGGAAACTGAGTGATGTCACAAATACAAGCAGTCAGAGGAGAGTTTTATGGGCACCATGGACCACCACAAAGACAAATAAGTGGATTCCAGATCACATCGGACCTGAGTTCTCCCTAGAAGCTAAAATGACTAGACTGAAGTTATCGTAGTCATATCATGAGAAGACAAGACTCACTGGAGAGAATAATAATGCTAGGAAAAGCTGAAGGCAATAGAAAAAGATGGATTGACTCAATAAAGGAAGCCACAGCCTTCAGTTTGCAAGACTTGCGCAAGACTTTCAACAATAAAATGTTTTGGTAGTCATTCATTCATAGGGTTGTCATGTCAGAAGTGACTTGACAGAACATGACACACATACAAGCAGAAACAAGGTGCCCAAGTTGTACTGAAAGGCTAAACTAGATGTGATAGTCGCAGATCCATGTGTTTAAATCTGGATCTGCCCTAATTACATAGAAAGCAAGGGACAGACTCTGATTAAAAGAGTGAACAGGAAATGGGGTGCTACATATTCTCACTTCCAATTAACACTCTGCAGTTCCACCCCCACCACCCACCCCGGTAATTTTTTTCCTAATTTGGTTCACTTCTGGTCTTGAAAGCCAGCTGAGGGGAAAAGACATCAGAAGATAGTCTCTGGGGATGGAATCTGTGGGCAGAGAAAGGTTCTTCACTTTTATCAATATTAACTACACTGCAGCTCCATTCTACAGTCTTTCTAATATACAGTCCCTTTGGGAGAGAAGCTCCTAACTGTCTTGTTTTCTGCTCTGAAATCTGGCACAGCTCCAGAACATTTATCTCATAGCCCTGGGATGCCAACAGGAGTGGGTTTTTTCTCTTCAAAATGTAAAACAGTTTGGAAAAGGAATAGCTGCTCAGGGTCCACAGACTCTTCTCACTTCTGCTTCTAGAATACAGTTTTCTGTAGTGCATCAAAAACTTACAAACCTGTTTGATCAGTGTTGTCAATAGGACAAAACACATGTGCGTGTATGCCACAGGGAAGTAATTGCTTTTTTATCATTTCAACTATTGTCAAAACTCTGTTATGCAGTTGGATCAATAGTTTATCCTCAACAGCAACCTTAATGGCTGCTGTAGAGCAGAGACGGGCAAATTATGGATTGGGAGCCCATGGGAGCTTAATAGTTTGATCAGAACAGTGGCCCATTGGAATATGGCCCTGGCCATAGGCGTCAACTACAGGGGGGCTCGAGGGCTCGAGCCACCCCCGAAATTTCCCGGGGGGACTGAGCCCCCCCCCCGGGAAAACGGAGCGCCCTCCACCACACCTCCCCGGCCTTTCCTAGGGCCGCCGCTGTCTCTCTCTCTCCCCCCCCCCCGGCCTGGCCACTCCGTCCCTCCCTCCATCCGTCCAGGGGCCAGCTAAGCAAATGCCCAGCTGGCCCCTGGACCGACGGAGGGAGGGACAGAAGCAGGAGTAGTCAGGCGGGGGGGTGGCGGGGACAGGGTCCCAGCGGGCACGCGCGCTTTGCGTGCATGCACACAAGAGCCCCCCCCCCCCCCCCGGGAATTTAAAAACACGACACCCCTGGCCCTGGTTAATGGCCTGTTGCTGTCAAAAACCTGTTAAACACCTTGAGGACAAAGTGCCACTAAAAGCTGTTAACCGCAACAGAATAGAAAAGAGTACCACATTTGGTTCTCCACCTACTTTTCAGAGTTCCAGATTGGATGCTGCTTCTTCCTGTTTCACTGAAAAGAGAAACAGCTGCTGTTCAACTTGGAGCCCTCAAAAGCCGATGAAGACCCAGCTAAGGCTGAAAAGATTGCTCATCCCACTCTAGAGGAGCGAGGGAATTAAGAAAACTCAAGTCTGTCCCATTTACTCCAGTGTAATTTATTCTACAACCATGTATGCTTTCTTTGAAAAGCAGTTCTTGAACCAAGCCTGGAGATGTAGAAGCTAAATGTCAATCCCTATGTAGAAGCTGAATGTCAAGCACTGTGACATAGCCACAGTCTCTACAAACAACTCTGATCAGTCAAACCTTCATCACAGCACAGCGGCTTGCAGTCACAGTAAGTAAGCCACAGGTCTCCTTATTAAAAAGGACACTATTTTACTCCTATGCTGTTTACACTGTTCTGTTGTCTCCCCCAAGTTCCACACAATGAATCAAAGTTCAGAGTCTTAAGAGAATTTGTTCAAAAATTAGTACATTACAACAATTTAACGCTAGGAATCCTACTTCCTTAGCATTCTGTCACTTGGATCTAAATATGCAGGGGAAACTCAAGAAGGGTCTAAAGGCAAGAATGAACTATGTCTAGATGGCCAAAAGGAGCAAAGAGACAAGGAGGGTTGAATTTTAAAACAATGGAAGGAGAGATGGAGGTGTTGTGCTGCCAGGAG
Organism: Lepidodactylus listeri; assembly: GCA_029233225.1. Lineage (NCBI taxonomy): Eukaryota > Metazoa > Chordata > Lepidosauria > Squamata > Gekkonidae > Lepidodactylus > Lepidodactylus listeri. The sequence goes on along the minus strand of JARCFY010000005.1, from coordinate 57,831,771 downwards.
AGCAGCCAGGGCAGTATGTTTCAATTATATTAACAACAAAAGAGGAGGTCTAAATTTCACATGTTCAATGTATACTCTGAATGGACTAACTCTTTGGCTACTGCTACGGTTATATGTTCTTCAAATAGCCTGACCTCCTGAATGAGGCAAGCCAACCCACGTGGATTTGTCTTAGTCATAGATGCCTCACAGGCTTCCTACAACTGTCCACCATATTTCTCTGGAAGCTGTTCTAAATGTATAGTCCGCATCACAGTTAAAATGCCGTGGGCATTCAGTACTTCCTTCCCACAGTATATATTAAATTAGATCTTTTTCCTTCTTGTCTTTTGCACAGTAGCATTTCCCACCACGCTTCCCAGCTCAGCAAGCGCAGCTTCTCATGCAGCCTGCATCAGCTCACAAACTGCTTTTGTGCCAAAGCTGGTTGGGAGGGGCACCCCTATGGGCAAGGGTCAGCAGGTTTTTGACAGATGTCCAACAGCAGCAAAACAGAAAGAAAACCCAGCCAAAAGAACAAAGGTTTCTAAAGGTGAGGGTGGGAGAGAGAAAGCTGTTTTTCTAGGAGGGGGAAGGGTAAGAAAATAAAGAACCAAAACCCCAAGGGACAAAATGGAACAAAAAAGAAGCCCCCGTGATGCAGAAGAGAAAGAGAAAGCCAGTGTACTGGAGCAGGTGAGGGAAGGTCAGTCTATATAGCATTGGCAGCTGCAATGCTGACTTGTGTGAGGGTGCATCAGGAACAGGAGGAGGTCAAAGAAAACAGGGAGGGTAACAAATAATACCTAGGCATATCCGAATCAAGAAACTGCCTGCAAAAACACAAACAATCACATAGTTAGTGTGTGTTCAAATGGGTGGCGACAGCAGCAGCAACAGCAGCAGCAGTTGTTCCACAGTGCAGATCCCAAGGCCTACTACAAACAGCTCCTGCTGGCCCACAGGCATGCCCCTTCAAGCTGCAGCAGGAAACAGCAAAGCTTCACGACCATTTAGATAAGGGCTGGCTGGGCCAGATGTTATGTCTGTTGATCAATCCGCTACACGTGGTGAGAAGCAAGGGAGGACTTGTCTCCTTCTCCCACCGTATCTACTCTGCCTCTGAACATGTGGCTTATGGGCTTAACATCTGAATTAGTCACACAGATCATTTGGTCCATTTCCTAATAAAATCCAGGAATCTGTTATGCAGTGTGTCGATGCTTACACCCAGTTTGGATGCTGATCCACAGGCTGATCTCTGGAGGTGGAATAAGTATGTCAGGTACGCCAGGCAGGTAGATGAGCCCTTGCTCCCTACACGGTGTGAAGTAGTAAGCAGAGGTAGTGTCCAGTCTGGCCCACAGGCTCAATGATGAGTGTAAGGAGTAACACACTGAGGAACACTGTCGTGTAGCGGATGGGGTACTGGACCTGTGCTGTGGAGACAGAGGTTCCGATCCCTGCTCAGTGATGAAGCTCTCTGGGTGGATCAGTCAAATTTTGATTAGGCCTCACTGATCTCAAAAGGGTCTTGTGAGGATAAAATGACTGAATCTGATATATGTCACCTTGATCACAAATGTGAAAAGTAACAGAATAGTCCTCTTATACTGAGATCAAAAGATTGCAATGACAACTTAAATTCCTGGATTAAGTTCTACCTCAGATCCTTACAACAACAACTGCCCAGACTTCAAAAGGTCTGCTTGCAATGCAAAGATCATTCCATCAAATCTGAAGAATCCTTAATGTCCAAATTACAGCTGTGTGCTGCCACTGCAGGACGGTGCAGGCTTAATGCCATGACAGTATGGAATTACAGGCCCCGTCCACACTGTCACTTTTGTCGCTCATTTCTCCCTATTGCTTCAGGTTCCCCCACCCCCATATGTTTTGCTCTCTCTAGTAGTCCCAGAGGGAGCAAAACACATGTGGAAAAGGGGGAGGAACCCAAAGCAATAGGGAGAAATGAGCGACAACAGTGACAGTGTGGACAGGGCCTCAGAGACCTTCTCTTCATTTATAAGAATAAAACTAGTGGAAGTTTTTCTCATTGTCAGTATGGGAGCATAATGTAAAGAGAACCCAAAAGATGGTTGCTCAGGGCTGGTTTCTGGGAAAGCCATGGGATTACACACAACAGCAAAGCAGGGAGCTAAAGCAATAGGTTCAAAAGGCAGATTGCAAATATTCCCACCCATAGACTGCTCACTCCAGCAACATCAAGACCCAAAGCAAGCCCCAAAAGCCCATGCAAAATTGAAGGAGGGGCATCTGGAAGACAAGGAATTTTTCCATGACTTCAACTGCTGCAGTAGCTTTCCCCTTCTTCCTCCTCCTGACAATTACTGGCCATTTTTAATAATGCTGAGGCGCTGGCCAAGAAGGAAGATAGTAGCATCGTTTTCATCCATGAAGGTCGCTGGGAATAATGCTCATGTACCAGGTAGAGATACAGACAGGAAAACACAAAACACAAACCTTCTTGCATACAAAGCTCCCTACCTCCCCTTCCCCTAACAGATGGCTTAATACAATCCTTTTTGTTCCCCTTGCTCTCGATGTTTTATAGCTTGATATATTTATTTTATTGTATTTTTTTCCTTTGGTTGCCATGTTTAGCAGAAAGTGTTAGCTAGTAAATGTTACAGATCAATTAAATAATAAAATGTAAACAAACTAACCTGTGCTAAACCGACTAATTCCTATAAAAGTCATGCGCAAGTCTCCTGTCCACAGCTGGAGAACTTGAGTGGGAAAGAAATGGAATAAAACTATACCTAGAATATGCAGCTGAGCTTTAATCCAGTCACCAGGGTGAGACTGAGCCCTCTGTAACTGGACTGCACAATTAGGACAGCTTGCTTTTCATTCCTTTAGGCCAATTCCATCAAACCCCTGTGTGCTTCCCGGTCACATGGAAAATCTCAACAGATAGAAGGGATTTCTACCCGTACAGCAGGACTTCTTTACCTCCTCCCTCCCGCAGAAGGGCAAAACACTCTGAAATGTTGCTCTTTGAGTACGGGGGACTCCCATGAACAGCTGTGTGTGGGGGGGGCAGTTGGTGGTCTGCAACAGGTGGGGATATTTGGCAAAAAATCACACACACCCTTCAGTCAACAGAAATTTTCCACTAGGTCTAACCCATCAGCTTCCTTCCTTCATCATATGTAAGACATTCTTGGGTAACCAGTATGCTGTTATCCTGGATACCTGCAAGCCAGTTGTTCTTCTTATCCCCATTAGCCAAACACGCTAGCAAGATCAAGACAGGAGAAAAGCAACTGTTGAGCAGCATAAACAATAGCAGTTGTGAACATCTGTGTTGTGAAAAGAGGTACTTTTCTTACAAGGTCTTCTTGATTTACTTCCAGGCTTATAGTCACTGCTCCTGGATAAACTATCATCAGGCAGCACTTTTATATAAATGATGTTTCCCTCCACATTAATCAATGCAACAGCTGCTTAGATGATTAAAAAACAGTGTAGTTGTGAATAGAAGGCTTTTCTGCATCCTCATTTTACTCACTGTTAAATTCCTGTTTCTTTGGAAGGTTTTTCTTGCTCCACACATCTTCTGCTACTGCTAGCGGTCGATTCAATATCAAACAGTTTTATGTACAGCTTTGCAGGGAGAGTAGCTGGAAATAAAGCTGTTTGATATTGAATTGGCCACTAGAGGGAGCAAAACCCATGTGGAACAGGACACACACACATATACACACACACACACAGACCCCCCCCCCGCCCCCTCCCCCCCCCCCCCCGGAAGAAACAGGAACTTAAACAGCAAATAAAATGAGAACGTGGGAAAGCCCAGAGTGGCATAGCTGGCGTTGTTTTACTAGGTTCTTCTTTTTTGTATATATTTCTTTATTAGTGTATTGATTGTTCCTTTGAAAGAGAAAAGTCCAGTAGACATTAATACTAATAGCAGCCCAGCGGGGGCCAATTCTTCCTCCCTTTTAATACCACCACCCTGCAATGCATAATCCTTGCTCCAGGCCAACTCACTTCAGATAATCCATTTTCCTTTTTAGCTCTTCTTCATCAGCTTCTGCAGCTCATCTCATACACTGACCCTTTCCCTCACCCACAGGTTTATCCACATTGCACCTGTCTTGACATTTTCACACTCACCTATATAAAACTGCAGAGGGGGTTGCCAAAGATGTGTACCAATGATGTATATTAAGTGTCTGATTAGAAACAAATGCTGAAGAGAAAAGCCTGATAAGAGGTACTTGGCTATTTTAGTAATGATAAAATAGACCTCTACAGCTAGATACTTCTAAATCTCAGCTTGCATCACACAGAAACTCTCCACTGACTGGATTTCCATCAGCAGAGCAGGACTTTTTCACCTTCCCCCCACCCCCACCCCGCTACATGTGAAATGCCCCCTGAAACACTGGTCCTGGGGGACAGTGGAGTCCCACAAACAGCACGAGGGAGCAGTCAAGAGATCTGCAGCAGGAGGGGGGGATCCCTTCCCTCAACCCCTCAAAAGATGAGAGAAGCCTCAAAACGGAATGCAGGTCACTTCCTGCCTGCCACTCTTCTAGTAAAAGATGTGTAATAGCATTATTACGCCATACATACTACTAAACTCAGTCTTCTGACTTATGAATTACCAGTGCCATGACATGATACCATTTTCTGGGATTCGCTTCCCGTCATAAAGTGTTTGATGAAAGCACTAACACTAAAGTCCCAAGCAATGCTCCCTCTAAGCTGTGGAGTCTCGTGAGCAAAAATTCTACTTTGTGAGCTACTGGCATTAAAGTTGTGAGTGAGTGATTTGGCTACTCCATCAATTAGTTTGCTCTGGATCCATCCTTCCTGAGCTAAGGCAAAAATGTGTGAGTCGGAGGCTAAAAAAATGTGAGCTAGCTCACACTAACTCAGCTTAGAGGGAACACTGGTCCCAAGGAGCCTAGAAAGTTATCTTCAAGCAACTGCTGACAAATCCTAATTCTCTCGTGTTAACTTCCCCCAGAATATCAGTCCCTACTACACAAGACATGAAAAAGCAGTAACAGGCCTCTGAGATATCTGCCCAAAGACCACTAAGCTGTAGGACCATTGTTCAGTCCCACTGCAATGGTGGACCTGAGAGGTATGAGGTTTGTTATCCTATGCAGCACAGCAGACTATTTTGCCAGACATTATCACATTGCTGTACTGAAGCCTGGCCTTGGACTTACTCAGAAAGCCATATGAGAGAGTAGGCCTTCACAGTAGGGGAAACTACTTTGCTTATGCTGCGGCTTTCAAAATTCTGCCAGAGCCATTGTAACGCAACAAATCAATTGTTGCTACTGTACAAGCAGAGGAGCAATCCAAGAATCCTGTTCAAATGGGTGTAGTCTCCTGGCCAGTCTGTGACAAGGTGCCACATGTTCATGACCAAGACTAAATGATATAAGGAAAATTAGCTTGTCTGTCTGGAATATCAGCTACCAGCTTGGTAAAAGCTCTCGTCAGGGAGATGCCAAGCGAAGGGATTTAGGACCCAGTGATCTTTCTCCTTACTATTCTGGACATCCAGCTAGTGTCAGCATGGCTTCAACTTATTTACTGCCCTGGCATAAGGGGAAGGAGCTTTGGGAATAAAGCCTCCTCCCATATACTTAAGGCCAAATGACACATTACCTGTGTCAGGTAGCAGGGCAAATATGACCCACCATGGGAAAACCAGTGCGGGAGGGAAGGCTGAAGCTCCTCCTGTGTCCCTCTCCTGAACCCTGGCATGCTTGGGAAAGTTAGTTCCACAACATCATGTCTGTCTGCAAAAAAGGACACAATCAGATTGGTATTCCTGGGGTTCACTGGTGTCACAGGTAACATGAAGTTTGGCTTACATTCCCTAGAGACCTTCAGGGAGGCCCTGTTATGCCCTAGGTTATATGAACATAGCATGCTAGGAGAACGCATGTTCAAACTCACCGATCATCCTGGGAGGGGGGAATGTATCCTGATGACAGTATGTTCAGAGAGAGGATGTTGGGGTCAATGAGGGATTCGTCTCCTTCTGGGGTGTTTCTGATTCGACCTGTAAACAGAAAATAATGCTCAGTTAATTTATCTTTGCACTGCCTGAAGGCGAGTCAGAGAGAGTGTGTCTTTGAGCCTTTAAAGTGAAGTGATGCTCCTTCACTGGGATATAACCCTTACACCTGCCTTCTCTTGTCAGCTCTGAGGTCCAGACATGGCCACACTGCCAATGAATTAAAACACTTCTCACCATACAGATCCATGCTGCTTTGGGAACAAAGAGAACCAGCAGTGGGCCTATCACACCGTGTCTGTTTCTCATATAATTTTGGCAACCTCTCAGAATTTGCCTGCTTAAGCAAAAGTAATTACTTCAACCAAGACTTCCAATCCCAAGGTTTTAGGGCCAGACTAGCTCTTCACAATGTGCAATGCAGATGGATTTCACTGCACTATATTCCAGCATCAAGTCTAAGTACTGCCTGCCTGAACTGGCAACCTGTAGAAGTGTTCTTACATTGTAGCCAGCAAGAATGCTTAGAGCCTTACATTGCCTAGGGACCAGAGATGCTGTTTTTGACCACCAGTGCTTAGCCTCTGCATTCATATAGCAGCCTCTCAGGTTCCAGTAGAGCTTAGGACTATGGCTGAGATTCAGAAAAGGGTAGAGACAAAAGGGAGCCAGGCACAGCTTTGCTTACCCACAACCAGCTCTCGTACTTCCTTCCAGCGGATGTGGCTGCCTGTCTCATGCACCAAGGTGACTGTGATTCTCCTTTGGATACCCTGCCATCCATCATGACCAGAGAGAAATGGGACAGTTGTTACAAGACTTGTGACTGTTGGTGGAGCTGAAACTTTTCACCCTCTATGAAAAGCACACACCTGCTTTTGGGTGATTTTGAGGAGCAAAAATTTTTGCCTCTTTTAAAAGGACTGCAAGAAAGGGGAAGGATGCACTCCCCCAGTGCAGATCACATCCTTTAAAGAGGTCTTTCAAGGAGGTGATCTGCAGAATGGTCCACATTCTTCCTCCTCTCTCAGATCTTTCTGTGGATTGTTTACTTTGAAGTCCACTGTGCTAAAAGAAGGGGAGGACTGTAGATCGTGCTGCCAACCAGCTCCAAAGGACCAGTTGTTTGGGGCAAAATATTTGTTCTTCATGAGGGATGGCTTGTCTTTGGCTTTCCTTCCTAAATTATCAATTTTCATGCAGAAAAAAACCAAAACAATTCCTGCAAAAATTTGGAGCAGAACTAGTCGTGGGTCAGTGGGCTCAAGGGATGAGACAGAAAATACCTGATGTAACAGGAATGTTCCATGGCAAGGCATTCCTCCACGATGATCCACAACAGCAGGGATATAGCTGGAAGAGGGAACTTCAGTAAGACCAAATATGGAATGTCTGCCCATATCCCCCAGCCCCAGAAACAGGGCAAGCAAATCTACCATTAGCAAGACTCATCTGGATTCCCAACCTTATCATGCTAAAGACATGTCCACATATTAGTTTGGTTTTGTAAAGGTCAGCTGTGCGCGAGTAAAATATCTTCTCAGCTGAATGGCAGAGTTAAGAATGGGAGGGTCCTGATTCTACAGAAACATATCCCCAAATAAATTAGTATGATCCATTTTGTGCACCACAAAGATAGTACACTGAATTATGCATGATCACCTAGTAAGAAATTTATTTATGCCCTTTTCTCAGAAGGCAGTATTCCCCCCGATTCCCAGTATTTATTTATTTATGCATGCATGCATGCCACCTCTCCAGGGAATTTGCTGTAGGGGACTTGCAAAGTAAAACATGATTTTTTAAAAAAGCACACAACTGATTAAACATTAGTAAAGTATTAAAAGCAAGTATTAACATACCTTCTGCCAAACTCTCTATGAACCATTTTGAATGTGTGGCTTGATTTCAACTTGCATTTACAAACATTCATTATTAGATGAAAGGTAAGACTTGCAACTTAAATGTCTGTATAGGACACTTTCTGTGTCATGCTTTAGTGAGCGAATGGACAACTGGTGGGTGAACCTTCTAGCGATTGTTTCTGGAACCAAAAGTGAACCACCCTCCTCTTCCCTCCCCCCTACAAGCAAAGAGAGTCACTTACTCGCCATTGGCCTCCAGCTCACAGATCTCAAAGAAGACCATCAGGTCGTACTTGCACTGGCAGGGGCCAATGCTGGGCCTTGTCATGGCACTCAGCTTTGTTGCAGGCACTGCAATGGAAAGACACTGGAATTACAGGGCAAAAATAAAGGCAAACGAACCCTGCTATCTCAGATGGGAGCTCTGTTCCACAGTATCATGCAGAAAAGGGTCCAATCCATCAGTAGTGACTTTTTAAGATCAGAAGAGCCCATGCTAAGATCCAGCCATGAGGCCTTTGGTTTCAAATGTATGGCAAGATAGATGGATGGGGCTGTGCTACAACCTGCACCATCACAGAGAAGGTTACATTCTGAAAACACCTCCTCTTGCAGTGAAATTCATTTTATATCTATGTTAAAGTCAACAGAAACTAAAATTAATAGCACTGAACTCTGAATAACAAATATGAAAGAACGGGTAAAGACAGTTTGCACAAGACAAGACACACAAAGGGGGGGGGGATGCTATTAACACCCATGATGCCATGGAAGCCTGCAGGGAAGGATCAAGCCCTTTGCCCAGGAAGTGGGGAGGACTGCAGACTGAGCTGTCAACTAGCTCCTGTAAGGGGTCCTTGATTGCCCAAGCATATTACTGGCATCATTGCTGGACTGAGTACTTGAAGAAGACTGGTCAGCCAGTAGGGTGCTAGGTCTGGGTTGGAAAATACCAGGAGACTTTGGAGGTGGATCCAGGAGAGGGAGGGGTTTGGGGAGGGGCTGCAGCCTGGTACAATCCCCTAGAGTCCACCCTTCAAAGCAGCCATTTTCTCTAGGGGAACTGATCTCTGTCCCCCAAACAGGTAGAGGAATGGTAGCTCTTGTTAACATCAAGCAAATTCAAATCATGATCTCAGTGCTGGGAAATCAATAAAATCTATTGTGCATAGCTTTGCTTAGTTTTTGGGAAATGAATAAAAGCAGTATTAGCGGGGACATCACAGTGTAAACTGCAGAATTCATGACTGATGAACAATCCTCCCTATGAGTCTCACTCTCTCTCTGAGCACCCACACACAACAGCCTTAACTCTCTAGCTCTGGAAGTATACAAAGTCCAGAACTGAAATGAGCTTGCTCCAGTCTGGAGTGTCTATCTATATGGGGTTACGAGGGGACAGTTGCACTCCTTATGGGCACACATTAGAATACTAAACCACAGCAGTCTTGTGGGGCCTGTTCTCCATCTTCTGTCCTCCCAGTTCTCCATCTCCAGTCTTACAGTTCCACTAATAACCATTCTAAATGAAGAGCAACCTCTTTCCTACCTGGTTTGGACAATGGCATGACCCGTGGAAAATGACGCCGGGATGGTCTTAGAGGGCTGTAAAAAAAAAAGAACACCAATTATAAATAAAGGTGACACAGAGAGAATAAGAATGAACCAATCCCTGTGGGCACAGTGCATACCTCAATGGTAGCCAGTGTAGTGTGAAGGAAACAGTGCTGGGCTTTGACTAGAGAAAACTGGGTTCAGGTCACTGCTTATCTATGAAACTCACAGGGTGAGCATAGGCCAGTCACTTCTCAGTCTAACCTACCAAACAAGGTTGTTGTGAGGATAAAATCAGGACTGATGTACATAACTTCCTAAGGACCTTGGAGGAATGGCAGGATAAAGAGAGAATGAGAGTTTCCTCTAAGCGACATTGATAAGTGCCAGTACCACCTCACTTGACTGTGAACTCAGGGGGTACAGGGCAATTGTCTTCACCCATCCAAGAATCATGACTAACCCAGACTTTGGACGGCTCATTCAAACAGAGTCCTGACTGGCCACCAGACTAGTTTACCTCAGGCTCTCATGGTTGCCTGGGCCAAGACCTGCATAAGTTTATCGATATAAAAGCATTATGTGCCCATTATTTAAGTTACATTTAGCTAAACTAGAGCCAGTGAGAAAAGCAATTCTGTGCGGATATCACTTGTCATCCATACCTGAGGACATCCTTGCAGAGAGGGGGAAATGGATGCTGCTGGTAGTGTCCAAATACTTCAAAGACAATTGGCTGGCTCTTAATGTACTCAATGAAAGATTTAGTCACCTCCACTGCAATCTGAGTGACAAGACAGACAGGGTTAAGAACACTTATAAAAGAAATGTAAGTTGATGCATTGACTAAATAGTCAAAGCTTGCTAGAACAGGTCATACACTACTTACCGTTCACTTAAGCTATGAAGTAGGAAAACCGAACACTTAACTTTTGAGCATGAAACTTTTATTAGGATGCTAACTTTAGGCAAAGTTATTACTGAATTGTTAATAAATAAACACATTTATTACCAACTTCTACCACTGATTAATAATATTTCTATACCAAACACATTAATTTTCCCACTTCCTTAGAGTGCTTCACATATCCCATCTCATTTCACTAGAAACCAAAACCACTGTAATCACAGGTCTTAAAACAAGCCACTTTCTCTTTCTAAACCCCTAGAAGCAGCATTAAAAGTCTCTGGGCAGAAAAGTGTGCAACTGCGTCTAGTAAAAGACAAGGCGGTCTTAGTAGAGTCCAAATCTCAAACCGGCCACAGAATCAATGTGCAGTTTTTGGCAAGTCATTACCTTTCAGTATTATCTGCTTGATGGAAATAATATTGACTGGCTAGTGCATAGATTTGTTGTGGTGGTACCATAAATTAAAAAAGCAAAATCAAGAAGAAAATACACAGGTTTCAACAAAGCAAAGACATCTTGCAGCAAACCAATTATGAGGAAGGATAAAAGCTAAATCTAAGAACACTGAGTTAGCAAAAAAACCCACCCCCTTGAACGCATTCATAAACAACAGTACAGGGTGGGTTGGCCATCAAGGCCACTGGGATGGCCTGGGGGGATGTCCCTCCCACTGGGACAGCTCCATGTAGGGTTCCCAGCCTCTAGTCAAGGCCTGAAAATCTTCCAGAAATGCAACTGTTCTCTAGACAACACAGATCAGTTCCCTTGAAAAAAAAATCTGCTTTAGAGGGTAGACTCTATAACACTATACCTGCTGAGGTCCCTCCCCTCTTCAAACCCTTCCCTCCCCAGGCTCCACCCCATCAAATCAGCAGGAATTTCCCAATGAAGTTGTCAGCCCTAGCCCCCTGCAAAGTGGGCAGAAGCCACTGTGAGCTGGTGGACCCTGCAAAGGGAGCAGGAGTTGCTGCCACGGCAAGCCTGTAGCCCTGGTCTTGTAGTACCAGCAGCCTCTGCCCAGTGCAAGGCAAGCAAGTGCATGGCAGGCAAGAGCCTCTGCAGCCACAAAGCACCAGCCCCTGCCCACGTAATACAGGCAGGTGCAAGCGAGGTAGCAGCCAAGGCAAGCCTGCCCCCCCCCCCGATTGGGGGCAGGTCCAGGGGCAGCAGGGGGTGTCTTTTCCAGCGCCACTTTTGCCTCCCTGTCCTCACCTGCAGCAGTTGTAAATTTGTTTTATGCACCACCTAGCAAATAATTTCACACTGAGCAAAAAGTTCAACATCAAACTGAAAGGTTGCTGAAAGGACAGTGCCTGGTACATAGTATGAAATAGGAAGGGGAAATCCTTCATGTATTTGGACCTCAGTTTGTGAAGAGCTTTGGAGGTAGTACCAGCACGTCCATATATATTAATCTATATTATGCATAGGGGATATCATACATTGGTTAGCTTCAGAGATAGCCATTACTGATGGCATTATTCATGCAGGGTGTGTATGTGTGTGCTTCAGACATACTGTGCCTAACATCAGAAGGTTGCCAGGCCCCTAACATAACAAAGGCTCCCCAAATTCACAGAAATGCACTTTTTCTCATCCTCATTACTCATCAAGCAGTTGATATTAAGCACTACCATTAACAGCCTCCATTGCTATCACAAAGCCAAGCTCCCAAGATGGTATTTCTGTCCTGGGGCCAGGCCCTGCATAAGAAGTTATCAAAAAGCAGCAGCTTCAGAAGTTGTACTCACATTTTGAACATGGTAGAATCCAAGAGGTGGCCCTCGTCCCGTGTTCTTCAAGGGTTCTGTAGAGAAGGCCTCATCATGGCGGTGGATGAAACTGTAAGATGATACAGATTCTCTCATTGTTGTTAAAGATACTTACTATTCCTAGCCTTCTGGTGTTAGACTCTCTTTGCATATAACTTCATTATGTATAAAGATTTGTTTAGAATGTTGTTCCTAGTAGGTTTCTAATATAGTGGGAACTATTTTCCTGTTGGAGAATTTTCATTTTTATTTATTTATTCACAAAACATATATCTCACCTTTCCATCTAATCAAAACCAATAAAAATGTTAAACAGAAGCAGCACAAAATATAAAATGTGTGACTAAAACTATTAATAGACATTGAAACAGCATCAGAGAAAAAAACAAACAGGGCGAGGTTTTTAAAAAATCCTTAAAAACACATCATAAAAGCAGAGAGTAAACCCTTAAAACCCTTAGAACAACTGTGGGGTAAAAAGAGATGGCTAATAATCAATCAATTTACAATCCTAGATCAGCCAACATAAATGTAGTCAACAGAGTCAACAGCACATAGCTTCATTAATCTAACTTTCATGAAACATGGATACTTAATAAGAATATTTGACCAAATGCTTTTTTATTAAACAGGACGAAGCACAGAATTTGGCTAACTTAAAGAGTAGATTCATTGGAATGATCTGACAAGAGAATGGACATATAAAATTTGTCAGATCTGCCTGGAAAATTGGATAAGATTGGGGCGATGCATAATGCGCAAATGTCCTTACAAAATAAACAGTACAATAGCACATGCTTAGCTTTCTCAACTGCATTTGATTGGCAAGAACAAACATGCTGAGCAGGCCCATAGCCACCGGGGGGGACGGGGGGGGACTGACAAAGATGACACCCCCCAAGAATATGCCTAGCCCTCTCAGAGGATGGAGAAGGGTGGCCTCACTGGGTCTTCCTGCTTCCGCAGCCGGCTTCTCAGAAGCTGGCTGCAGAAGCAGGAAGACCTGGCGAGGCCATGCAGCAGTTGCCCCCCCCCTTCGATGAGAGCCTCAGCCGCTCAAGTCCTCCCGTGGCTCAGGCTCCCATTGGAGTAAGCGAGCCTCAGCACAGATGGAGCTGCCCCCAATTTGCTCCCCCCCACAAATTTCTGGCTATGGGGCTGATGCTGAGCATCAGGACTATGTAAGATGACTAATAAAATTCCACAAGGCAGTAGACAATCTCTAAAACACATGACATAAAAGCAAAGTGGCTAATAAAACGGCATCAGGAAGGCAAGAATTTTTTTAAAACCTGGGAGAATAAATTGCAAATTGGGTGCCAAGCAAACTTCTGTGGGAGGGAGTTCCACAACTTAGCCACACATACTGAGAAGGTCCTACCTTTAGTGCTCACTCACCTAGCCTCTGACAGTGGGGACCCACCAAGCAGGTTCTGAGACTGAGATCTCAATAGGTGAGTGGGCTCATAGGGGAGAAGGCAGACTTTCAGTTACCCTTTGGTCTTTGATACCCCAAATCCATGTAATAAGGCCTGGCAGGTCAGGATAAATCTGCAGGTCCCCTTGGAGTGCCACCCTCTTTTTCCACAGTAGTCAATGGCTCCCATCAAGCCATCAACTTCTGTAACTGGAAAGATTGCTGAGGCTGGGGGCAGAGTCATCAGTATCTGAGCAATAGTGGAGGGTTGGGATGCCAGTCACAACTGCTGGCAAAACGTCAGGTCCTACAATGCCAAGACCACGGCCATACAGCCTGGAAAACTAAAGTTGTGACAAAAATTACTAAATCCCAGCAGCCTATAAAAGATAATTCAGACCAGGCATACATCGGAAGAAGATTTAACCCTACATATCCTGCTCTGTTTTTCTAATTGAGAGTGCATTCCCCTAATTTTTATTGCCATTTTACAAAGAAAAAAAGATGCTGGTTTAATGTCTTTTTCCCTTTAAAATGATAACTCAGTGCAGTGAGACCAATTTCCATTAACAAAAAACCAAGCAGAGGTTGGAGTGTTAAATCCCATTTCCCCTTCCTTCATGACCCCAGTCTTAACCATGGCTATACATTGACTTTTTATGGATAGACAGAGATCTGTGCTTATTGTCATGTCTGTGTGCCCCCTTAAGCCATTATCTAGCACATTCTGCAGCTATCGCATGGAAAACAATGTGAAATTGCATTAGCAGCTAGTCAAACACTACACCAACAAAGCAGGAGTAAAATGGTAATAGAAGATGAGAAGATTCATTGCAAGGGATCCTTGTAGCCACGTATGCTCAGACATCTGTCTTTGGAGCAAGCAAGCACATGCTCTCTAAGGACAGAGCCAAAGCCCTTTCAGTTTCCTCCAGTAAGTATCAAGGCTCCCGTTGACTTTTCTTCCTATACAAAATTTAGGTACTATATGATCCAGACTACACCTTTCACATCTTTAAATATTAGAACAATTTTGATAGACCACAAGCCAGGGGAGGATGAGATAGACCAATGAACTACAGAAAGAGGAGCAAGCACAGTCTCTTAAGCAACCTCTGCTTCCACCTTAAAATTCTCTGCCCTTGATGAAGTATAAAAGAGAACAAAGGACTGTGTCTTACTTAAACTGGCAGAAGATGTCTGCATATTCCGCGGAAATGCTAGATGCCTGCAGAACAGTCACTCTGAAAGTGAAGATGCTGCCCAACTTCAGGTGTTCCAGGGCTGTCTCTAAAGGCCCATCCATAGCAGATTTTTCTGAACTGTCCAGGAGAAGATCCTCTGGAGTGGCTGAAGAAACATAACCACAGAGAGGTAAGCAATATGTATAAGTACCATGTTTTATATCCTGGGTGGCACTACACAGCACAGTAACCTGCACAGGAAATCCTGGGCACCGAGAGGAAAAAAACATTGCTCATTCTAACCAAGTTTGTACCAAATGCTGAATCTCATACTGGGAAAACTACTTTTGACAAGTACAATTGAGTTGCCATATCCTAACATTCTTACGTAAAGAAGTTATAAGGATAAAAAGAAACTGGGTAGCAGATTTCTCAGTGTTGTGGTCAAAGTCTTATATTACTTTTTATTAATATAAAAATCAATGCTCCTGGCCAAGAAAAAGCATATAGAGCATAATTCATGACTTGTTGCAGACGTGCTGTCCCTTTCCCATTACACACACTGGGGAGCCAAAACATAACTTTTTTAAAAAGAAAAACTTGTTTCATCAGTCATTTGCTCCCCTGCCTCACCATGTAGATAGAAACCAGCCAACAAAGTCACTTTTCCGATTTTCCATATGAGAGATCCAGTTAGTGGCTCAAAACTTTTCACTCCTATGCACACAGCTCCCCATCCCCTTTATGGCCCCAATTTATTTATTATTTATTTATTTCCTGGGATTTTTATCCCACCCTCCCCGCCAAATGGCAGGGCGGCCAATGACTCTTCACCTGCACAGGTGTTGTTGTTGACTTCATCCGCTGATGGACCCATGTCAGCTATTTGCCCCTGTCCCTCTACAATGCGCAGCTCCTCCTGAGAGGTTCCAGAACGGGACATTCCCACCACAGGACAGGACTCAGACTGGAACTATAAGGAATCAAAGAAAAGGGATAGAATACAAATGAAACACTTAAAGGTATGAATGGCATCATTAGTTTCTTCTTTCAGTGATGTATTTTTCACTTCACAGAGAGCCAATTTGGTGTAGTGGTTAGGAGTGTAAACTCTAATGTGGGAGAACCTGGTTTGATTTGTCACTCCTCCACATGCAGCTGCTGGTGTGACCTTGGGTCAGTCACAAGTTCTTTCAGAGCTGTTCTCTCAATGGCAGTTCTCAAAAGAGCTCTCTCATTCCCACCTACCTCACAGGGTGTCTGTTGTGAGGAGGGGAAGGGAAAGGGATTATAAACCACTCTGAGACTCCTTCAGGTAGTGAAGGGCAGGGTATAAATCCAGTCTCTTCTTCTTTAACCAGTAAACATGACCAATGCAAAGCCAAGATCCAACAGCAAATTGACACCATCTGATTCTAGGAGAGAGGATCTTGTATAGAGCTTTGTATTTTCATTGGTGAATAAGAATGATATAGATTTGTAGCACCAGTGTTGTGCTGTTGTATATTTTATTTAAAACGAAGCACCAGCTCCCCCCTCTTCTCTTCTTCAACACAACTTGTGGATCATGGCTATTCAAGACTGCAGATGTTTCTAGAACTGGTTGCCACTTCATACAAATAAAACAAACCAGCTAACTCTGATTATATATGTTATACATCTGTTGGCAGAATTTAAATATGCAAAGAAGTGGAGCACTGGCTATTTAGAGAAAAATAAGTTGGTTCATTAAAGAAGAACAGACTGTTATAGAACACAGAAGACAGAGAACCTTGACTATCTAACCTAACTGCTGAAGGAGGAACAACAACAGCAGAAGCTCTGCAGGAGCAGGAAGTCTCCAAAAGAGCCACTCAGAAAACATGAAGAACATAATTTGAAAATGTGGGAGGTCTCTAATCTAGCTATGCTAACTACCAGTCATTCAGCTGTCCCCTGTAGAGTGATCTTCAGATCTCCTTCATAAGGCTGCACTATTGACCCTGCATATTCCAACAGCATGTAACCAGCAGCAAATTTAAACCTATATATTGTTTAATGCTGGGGATGGCCTACAAAACAACTGGATGGGTGCCAAATAAATGCTCAGGGGAGTTTAGAACTGTAGAGATAGGAACACTTAGAGTTATTGAAAATAATCCCTCCCCCCATTTCACCATACTGATAGTTCTGGATTTGCATAACAAAGAGCTTGATTTATAAGCAGCTGGGTACAGTCCATGCATGCCATGTTAGCAACTCCAGGAGATGAGGTACAGTCAGCGCTGACTTTCCTTCCATACCTTCTCAAAGTGCTGATCATCAAAGGAAATTTTGGCTGTTCCAGACTGCCGGACTCCTGAGCCATAATCTGGTGCTTCTTCATCCGCTGGAAACAGGAATGCAGTGAGAAATTATAGCTGGGAAAGAAAAACTCGCTGTTCCCTAGAGGCTGAGAACCAAAGCCACAGTCCCTTAGGGTCTGACGTTTTCCAGATGTACCAGTTTGTCTGGTTAGACCGAGACCTGCTGCCATCATTGAATGTATATATTTCTTTTACTTAAAATGTTTCTATTCCACCTTTCCACCCAAATAGAGTCTCCAAGGGGACAAACATCTAAACATTAAAACATTAAGACATGAAAATAGCAGTTGAAAATATACGTGTACAAGAAATTTGGAGGAGCAGCTATCCCATTCCCCCCACCTCTACTTCTTCCCCTCTCCCTCTACTTCTCTCACACTCTTTCTCCTTCCTGCCACCCCTTTTCTTACTCTCTCCCCTCCATGCCTATCACTTCTTTTCTGCCACCACCCCACTTTTTCTGCCCCATTACTTCCTCCCCCCCACAGCAGCAGTGGCAGCAGCTGCTCTCCAGGAATCGCCATGAATTGCCCAAATACAGAGATCAGTTCCTCTTAGGGTTGCAAGCTCCACGTTGGGAAATTCCTGGAGATTTGGGGGTGGAGCCTTGGGAGGATTTAAGACCTCAGCAGGGTATAAGACCATCAACTCCACCCTTCAAAGCAGCCGTTTTCTCCAGGGGAACTGATCTCTGTCAGCTGGAGATCAGTTGTAATTCCAGGAGATCTCCAGCCCTCACCTGGAGGTTAGCAACATTAGTTCCCCTGGAGGAAATGACTGCTTTGGAAGGTGGGGTCTATGGCATTATATCTGTCTGAAGTCCCTCCCTGCCTCAATCCCCACCATCCCCAGGCTCCACCCCTCAAATATCCAGGAATTTCCCAACCTGGAATTGGCATCCCCATCTCCTTCCCACCCAACAGCCAACCTACCTTTATCTGCCCCTCTGTCTTCAGCTTTCCATCTCCTTTCCCCCTGCAGCTTCTACTGAGGAAAACTATGGTCTTTCTCCACAGTGGGGACTAAAGCAGTTTACATTAGTCTCTCCTCCTTTTTATCCACACAACAACCCTATGAAGCAGGTTAGGCTGCAAGTATGTGACTGGTCCAAAATCACCCAGTGAGCTTCCACAGCAAGATGGGGATCTAAACCTGGGTCTTGCGAACCCTACTCTGAAGCTCTGACCATTATACTACACTGACTTTCATAGGGTGACTGCTGTTGAACAGTAGCAAGCAGCCAGGCCTAGTTGAATCATGCAAGTCAGGTGGTATCAAGTTACTCAGAGGGTGTTGCTAGGCCTAGGTTTGCCAGCCTCCAGGTGGGACCTGGAGATCCCCCAGAATTACAACTGAACTCCAGAGAGCAGAGTTCTGTCTCCCTGGACTCTGCAGGAGGAATCCTTCCCAATCTGAGTGCTCCAGTCCTGCTTTTGCTTCCTCCTCCTCCTCACTATCGATGCAGTGGGGCCTGGAGTAGATTCCTGCAGTGAAATGAAAACCATTTCAAAAGGTTTTTTTTTGGGGGGGGGGGGGAGGAATTCAGCCCTCCCAGAGGTTTTTTAAAAAACTTTTTGGATTTTTCTGCAGACCCACAGAGTCCCCCGAGTCTGTAGAAAATCCTATTGGGGGAGAATGTCCCCCTCATCTGTGGAAATGGAGAATTGACAAAACACACTGATAATACAAAAAAGAACTGGACAAGGTTGTCCACTCTCACAAAACATTCCTGAAATTCTGAAAGTAACACAAATTTATCTTCTGGAATTTCAGGACTGTTTCAGGACTATTTCGGCTTTGGGAAGATACTGGAGCAGGGGAGAGAGAGGTCTCTCCATCCATAAGCCATTAGTGGGCATCTTGCATTGCTTTATATTTTAAAGTGCCATTATTTTCTGCAGGAAGACTTGGCTCCCACTCACTAACAAGTGAAGCCAGCTAACAGTTGATAGTGGAGGCCAGGTTTTCTGGCCATTATTCCCTATGTACTTTTAGTTTAGAAGCTAAAGGAAGGACTAAACCAGTCCCAGGCTCACCTGGCCAGCATCAGCTCTGCTGAAGGCTCTGGGGCAGCAACGTAGTCCTGTCTCCCAGTTAAAGTCTCTGCTTCCAGCACTGGAGGCAGCAAAGCCTGCCCCCACCATTGGGAAATAGTTGACAGGCAGACAGGTGAGCTCCTAAGACTCCTGGAGGCTTGGCTATTTCCCAGCAGTGAAGGCCGGCTCTGGTACCTTCTGATACCAGCAGCAGGGATTTTAAAAAGGAGAAAGAACTGCACTTTAGCTCAAGGGGCTGCCAGTGGGACCAATATCAGCCAGGTAAGACTGGGGCTGGTTTGGTCCTTCCTTTAGCTTTTAAACTAAAAGGACATGGGGGGGGGGGGGGCGCAGACCTAGCCGCTACAAGCCAGGTCTTACCATTGAAAATAACAGCCAAAGGGATGAGAGATGCCCCAAAACATCTGATGGTGAAGAGCACTGTTCCCTCCTAGCTGGGTTAGTGTGAGCTAGCTCACAGTTTTTTTAAGCCTCCAGCTCACACATTTTTGTCTTAGCTCAGGAAGAATGGCTCCAGAGCAAACTAATTTATGCAGTATCCAAATCGCTCACTCACAACATTAATGCCAGTAGCTCACAAAGTAGAATTTCTGTTCATAAGACCCCACAGCTTAGAGGGAGCATTGATGGAGAGGCCACCGCCCCCCCCCCCCCCCATCCTCCTTCCCCATTTCTGTTGCACAGGGGTGGAAGGAAATGGATCCTAAAAACTGTTTTAATTTGGGAGTGGTTTTTTTTTAAGGGTATGGTTTTGGATGCCAAAATTTCAGAACCCCAAAACTATGCCCCCCTCAAATTACAAAAACCTCCTGAAATTTTGGCATATCAAAAATTAGGACCTTTAAAAAAACCTGACTCAAGATTAAAACGGAGACAGAAGTTCTGCTAATCCAGGTCTCTGCCATCCTGTTGGCCAAGACTGTCTATCCTGGTTTTTCTCCCAGCTCCCTACCCTGTCATTTAACTTGGCACAGAAGGTGATTGCGCATTCAGGAAATCCAGATGGCTTGAGCTTATTTTATTTTATTGTTTGACAGAGAAATTCTGCAGCATATGCTTATACAATTGTACTATTGTATATTCCAAGTACAATGGGAATGTGAAAGTATGCATTTTGCCAAAAGATACTTAGACAAAAACATAAACAGCAGGTAAGCATCTTATAAAATATTAATAAAAAAGAAATCTAAAATCCCCAACCTAAAGATCCACAAAGCTGGCATTGAAAAGAAGACACACCTATAGACTCAGGGCTGTCTTTTGGACACAGGACAACTATTCAGACACAGGCCGTTTTCTAAAATAGCAGGCAAATGTTTCAGTAGTCACACACACACTCAGTACAAGCTCTGTGACCTAACAATGTGCAAGCAAGGGTTTTTGTAAACTGCAGCACAGACTAACATCTTTAGTCCTTGAATGATGCACAGACTGCTTACATCCATTCAGATACTCATACCAATGGCAGGTTCCATTGCAACACTATTCATGCTTGGCAGAGAAAATGGAAGCTGAATCATACAGAAAGTAGCTTTCACTATGGAGAAATTGTGGCTGTTTGATGCAGCAAGGTGAGCTGTGAGACAGCATGATGCTTGTTCGCATCAGTCGGGAAGTATCAGTTGGAGCAGTGTGGGAAATACAATTTGGAACTGTAACAGTCCACAATTGCAAAGCATATATATTAATACATTCACTCCTCTAGATCAGAGTAGGTCCAGCTGATGCAAGGGCATAGAGGAAACAGATTCAGATCAATGGTTTGTGCAATTAGAGCACAAACTGCATACACACCAGTTACATCATGCAACTGGATCTGACACAGTGGCTCAGCTGCTGCCCCAAACCACTTTCATATTATTGAGAATCAATATGGGGGCCATGTTTGTTAGTAATTTAACATCTGGACTGGTCCAGTTGCATGAAAACAGCCATTAAAGCACCTGAAGTTCTTGGAGGGCACCCCCCTCCATTCTACCCCATTCAGCAGCAGTTTTGGATGGCAATTATGACACCTACACTACATGCCACTTGGAGCAGCCCCTGTGATAGCAACTAATGCAGAGTAAGAACATGTATACAAGAGAGATCACTGGAGTGTTGCTAAAGGGAAAACTGATAGCCTAAGCATGGCCATTTAGTTGTAGAGTATCTTATGTGTCCTGAAGTGATAAGTGGAGTGATAAATGTAAGTGGAGGAGGGCGTCAGGCATCCCAGGAGGTCAAACTGCCTTCCAAGAACTTCTCAAAATTGGTCCCTCAACATGAATTTTGAATCACAAGCATACCCACTGTTGTATTTCAGACGTTTTTTCCCACACAAACAAGGCTAGTTCACATGTGCATGTTCATGGAAAGAGATGTGCATGTGTGAATAAGCCATTCAATGATGAACTGCCAAAGATGGACCTTTCATACCACCTCTCCTTACCTCAGATACAATGCTAGTCAACAGAGTCACATTCAGCTGTGACCTGTCCAGCACTTAGCAATCAGATACATGTGTCAGTCAGTTGTTGATTCACAATCACCTCTACCTCTCCTGTGTGACCAGTGAGAGGTTTTGGTGGAGCCTTTCCTTTATTATGCACTACAGTTGAGTCTTCAGACAATCTGTCAAAGGGCTCTCTTACCAGTGTCCTCTAGCTTCATATTAAAAGTGTGTTTCTCACCAGGGATTATAGAGAATGCCTGCAGAGGAATGACCAGAACTTCACCTTCCACTGCCTTCATCTCTTACCTGAAATAGCCTGAACAGCCACACGCAGGAATCCTTTAACTTCCCCCTTCTCACTGACAATGGCAACACGGTGGACCAGAGGCACAGGGTACAACAAGTTGCTGAGATACACAAAGGCTCTGGAAGGGAAAGTAACATAGGAGAGTGGTCACTGCGCCTCACGAATGAGCTTCTCCAAACATACTCCATAGCCGATGGCAGCTGGGACCACAGTTCACCGCTCACATCACAACATGGCGCTGCAAAGCAAAACTAAAGAAAGGCAGCCACAGCCAGCCGGACAGAGAGGGGGACTCAGCGTGCTTAGAGCAGAGTTCCTGTACTGAGCAGTGAAGCGAAAGCATAGCGAGTTAGTGAGCGCTAGCAGAGCATACCTCTCATTCTGTCATCTCCCATGGCTGAAGGGAGGGGAGGGGGGCTGTGCTGGTGCAACAAGGAAACTAGAAAAAGGACCTCTAGCATGAGAGACTAGGCAACTAGTACCCCGGGTGCTGTCATTCGTCCAAGGTCCTGCTGCTGAGTAACAGTGGGGCAAACGGGACAGAAGAGAGAGGGAGCAAAGAGCAGGGGTCAGGGGAGGGGAACAAAGACAGAAAGAATGGGGTGGGGAAAGCAGTGACAGGGAGAGTTGTGCTATTCCTCAAGAATAACTTTCCAAGATTTGAAAGACAAAAGGAGCTGAAGTTCAAGCCTGCTTCAAATGAGATATTTTCTCATTAAACCATTATGCAAGGAAGAAAATAAACATCCGTAAAGATACACTGCAGACACCTGCTTTCAACCAAGTGATCTAAGGGCATGAATGGTATCCCATATGACTCTGATCCAAAACATATATCATAACAAAACCAATCTCTTGGCCTCTTGTTACTGCAAAAATCCAAGCCGCTCCAGCTCTCTCTTCCCCTCCCCTCCTGCCTTCTTAAAGATAAAAAGAGCAATCCTAAGCAGCTCCTCTTAGAAGTAAATTCCATTTTGTTCAATGGGGCTTATTCCCTGTCTTCCATTTCCCTTGCACAGATGTCTTTTAAACGTAACATATATTAATTCATAATGTGGTATCCTAGTTCCATAGCATGCGTTTTGATGGGGATTATACCTGCTTTCTTTTCTTACACACTTTTTTCCATGTGTGCAGCTGTATCTGCAGACTGAGAATTGACTGCATCTGATGAAACAGATTCTAACCATGAAAGCCAAAACCAAAATATGTCTGTCACTTTTTATGTTGGCACAAGATTTCTTTCTGGTTTTGCCATGGCAGACTAACATGGCTATGCATCTAGAATTCGTTTCTTCTAATTACTCAGTTTGTGCCAAGATTTCACTGAAGCTTAGCCCAAGAGTTTTGTTTTCAGCATGAGCTAAATTCTGGCAGAAAAATATTTCTGCCTTTTCCTCAGTTTTGAAAAATTAGTGCCCTTTCTTATCACACAAACAACTCAGTAGTATACTTAAAAGCACAGAGGAAGCAATGGGAACACTGAAATATATATTTTAAATCCCTCTGTAAATATGAAAATAGGACAAATATATGCCCTATACTTTTCATACAAATAAAATAAGAGGCTTCATGGATCACAACAGAGGTCTCTCTAGTCCAGTGTCCTGTTTCCCAAACTAGCTAGCCAGATCTTCCGGGAAACTCATGAGAAGGGAATAAAGAAAACAACTACCCACATGCCTCCCAAAACTGGCATTCAGGAGTACAGTGCCTCTGAACATGGAGGTCCTATTTGATCATCATACCCTAAAGGCCACTCATGGGCCTGTCCATCTCCATTCCAATCCCCTTTCAGAGTCTTCTGCCAAGCAAGTGCACTGGGGGTACAAAATTCAGGGGACCCAAGTCAAATTCCTCCTGGATGTCTCCACCAGTCCACTCCCACCAACACAGTCTGCTGACACTCAGCTGGGCAGTGGGCAGGAAATGGCAGGCAAAATGGGGTGGCATGATCAGTGTCCCCAGTGTGATTATACAACCCAGAAGTGACATCATCACATTGGGGGAATGCTCAATCATTTGCCCAAAACTCTATGCCTAAACTATGGGATCTTGGGTGAATGCTAGAGCATTACCCCCAGTGTGATGAAGTCACTTTCAGCTTTTGCCATAAGTTACATCATCATGCCAGGGATTTCGATTGCACCCCACTCCACATCATGTCCCCACCTCCAAGGGATTTCGATTGCGCCCCACCCCACCTTCACTTCTATCTCCCCTCCCTCACATTCTAATTCTTCAGTATTTGCCTCCCCCTTTTATTTTCCACTCTCATTCCTTCTCACCCATACCCTAGGTCATGTGGAGCCAGAAAAAACTGGTGAAAACAGGGCAGGAGGGCAACTGGAAGCTCCTCTCCCCCTTCTCCCCACATTGTTGAGAGTACAAGTGCCATTGTAGGTGACGTAGATCTGACTGCGAGTCCAATCACGCACTGGTTACCTGCCACATGTCAGGCATATCATGTATTTGAGACCTAAGAGGAAGCTTGAGATAGGGATATAATTGGTTAGTGTCCCATTCTAATGACACCCAATAACAACACATTATGAAACAGGCTGAAATCCAAAAGACTGAAGAAGGAACCATTTGAGAGCTGCAGAGACTGAGAGACAGAAGCAGTGAGAAGGGAGAGGGGGAAAGTGAGGGAAGGGAGGACAATGAAGTTGAGGACTGGAGAAGGGATTGCAGAAAGAGGCCAAAAGTATCATTAAAAGAACAGAGTAGGACAGAGGCACTAACCACAAGATTGGTGAGGTGCAAAGACGGCATGCTCAGACCAAAGGAAAACCTTTCAAAAGGAAGACAAAAGTGAAATAACCCCCAATTTTGCTAAAGCTTTGGAAATAGAGCCAGCAGCTAAAAAAATAAAAAAGGAAAAAGAAAAAAAAATCAAAGACAAGGATCCAATCAAAGCACACTTCACGAGAAATGTGAACGGCACAGCTGCTGCATGGGGGAGTCAATTTTGTGTGACTCAAAAGACCCCCAAGAACAGTTCATAGGATTGGGGGAGAGGGTGTCTCCTCATTGAGCTATTTGGTAGTTTGGCCTGTTTTGAAATCTCAAATCCCCCAAAAGGAGAAGAAAAAAAGGAAGAAGCCAGCTCTTTCGGCCTGAGACTGCAGGACTCTTCCCCCATCTCCCTCGCTGGACTTTTTCCTCCCTCTCCTGCTCCCATTTTCCTGCATCCTACTTGAAAGTTAGGGGTTACTACCTCTTGCCTGAATCCCAAGGGAAGAAGCTCGCTGGTATAAACAGCCTCTGAGCCCTAAACTCTTGTCTGTGATCCTGTGAAGGACAGAGGGTTAAAAGGTAAGAAATATCTGGTCCTGCCTAAGTAGAATGGATTAAGCCAAGCCTCTAGCAGAGACAAAGAGCAGGCAGCAGGACAGCACCCCATTAGAGTATGTGGACATTGCCAGAACTGGCTGATTTTCCGCTTTTGTACATGAGGGTGATGACTGGGGAGGATGTTCTAAATTTATCACTCGCCAAGTCAATTTTCAGTCTCAAAACAAGGATAAAGCATTTAAGTACCATATATGGAAATGGGGCCTGGCCAAATTTACCTCCTTGGAATAATTTATCTCTAGTGGGGGTCTCTGTTGAACTGCAGTGTGGCAGAAATATCCCCATTCCCTTACCAGGTAGGACAATTAGAGCAAATGATGCTGGAAGGATGTATTAAGTGTCCTCTCAGTCCTCTTTGCAAACTTAAGTCTCCAGCCAAGACTATGCAGAATATCCAGACTGCCAGTCTTGCACTGTATGCTATGTAAGCAAGACATGCTTGCTCTGTTTCTTCCTGAATGGATTTACTTCCTACTTGTAGAACACACCATAAGTCAGTCTTTCCTGTGATACTTTGTACCCTCCCTTTCTCCTTTTTAAGAAGTAACTGTAATGTTCACTGTCCTTATGAACAATGTGGCCTCAAAAAGCAACCACTGGCTTTAATGGAAATCTCAACAAATATGACAGAATGCTGGAACTATGAGGATATTACGGACCAGTTTATTAGGAAGTTTCTAAACCATGTGATTTCTAGGAAATCCTCTTGCTTCTGAAACAGTATAAACTGTATTTTTTTTAAAAAGTCTATGTCGAGTAGAGAAACCTCATAACTGCAGAAACTTTGGTTCTGCTGACATCCACTTATAAGTGGTTGCCTCTCTAGAAACACTCTCTCGTGTTTTCCTTATTGCCAGCTATCCCACCTTAGATGTGGTCAGACACACGCTTTTTGTCCTCCTAGAATTCATCTGTCCCTAAGTGCCTTCACATGGGAACAGTGTCAGAAAGCAGGTCTCTTATACGAAAGAGCTAGTTCCTTCCCAGCATGCTCTCCTAAGACCTCACCAACCTTCCTACTAAACTGAACAGGGGGGAGCGGTCGTAAAATGGATCCCGGCCATCATACAGTGGGTACTCCGGAAAGATGTCTTCCTCCAGGTCCTCCTCCTCCTCCTCCTTCCCCATGTGCTGCTCGTCAGCAGGCTCGGTGATGTCGGAGTCAGGGTTCGAGAAGGTGGGGGAGGGGGTGAGATCAGCCATGCGCTCGCTCATGCATGTGTTGAAAATAGGAGAGCTGTTGCAGCCAGAGATATCTGAACTAAGGTTAGTACAACAAGATAGGAGACAGGTTAACACCAGCTATTCCAAACACACAGAGAGACTAGGCTTGCTTTGCCTTTTCTGTTATACCAAGCAGCAGTGTTAATAAGGAGAGGAAGGGACAAAACCTTCCAAACCAAACACATCTAACAGAGGAGCCACCAATGCCATCAGCTGAGAACAGGGAAGATCCAGTGCACACAGTGGGAATCCCCCAAAGATCATCACTGGAACAATTATGTAGCTTTTTAAAGTAAGGTTCTTCTGGCCCACTAGCATCACCCCACTATAAATCTTGACAATGAGTCATATCTCAGCTATACCCAAATATGTTAAAATTCAGTGGCATATCCCCATCAACCTGCCCTCCAACAATTCCCAGCTGATGACATCACATTTTTCCAGTAGTTGCATGGGAAGCACATGAGAACACACATTATATACTAGGGAGTATATAGGCAGATGTTTACACTCCAAACCACACACACACACACACACACACACACACAAAATGTACAAATCCTACATCAGAGTTTCTAATCATAACCTACTCTGAAAAATATTTTTTCCCAACATAGTATTCACTTCAAACCAACTAGGAGGATCTTCTACATTGTAATATGCTAGTAAGGACTACTGGTCAGAATCCCATAGCACCCATTGGGAATGGGTCCTATCAATATAAGATGTGGCTACAAGAAGTAGTCCTGCTTACAAGACTTCAAGTTGGTAGAAGCGTATACAATGTGGACTACAATGGTCCTCCTGGATCAGAGAAATTACAGGCTAAAACATCTCTTTTGACTTTGCTGCAGGAAATTCCAGCCATCAGGGGCAGTGTTTTCAAGGGACTTTGTGTACCATGTAGTTGGACATAAGGCATAATTTGCAAAAAGGTCCATGTATGTGTCAGTTGGGGAGGTAAGAAGGCACAACTTATGGTATAAAAGGGCCCTTGCAGTGATGTAAATGGAAGTCTGCTCACTCAAGTATATAAATGTGGAGTGCAAAGAAAGCTCCTTACAGAGAGTAAGGTGCTATGCAGTTGTCTTGATATATGATCTAGTCCTCCAATTCACAGGAACCTCTGACCCAGTGAGGAAACAGCAGTTGCCCTGCATGGAACCAGCTGCCTTTATTCAGCTATGCAGTAGTTCCTTCCTTTCGTGTTTGTCTGGCTTAGCATGATATTTAGATGAAGGCAGATCAAAGCTCTCACCTGCCAACCAGCCTGAACCAAGGGAAGCGGTCATAGAAGGGATCTCCGCCTGTCACCACATTGTCACAGTCTTCTATAACACTAGAGGGCACTTCAGCCGCCCGGTCATACATCTCTCGCATCAGGTCCAACCTCTGTCTGCAATGGTGGAGGGGGGGAAGTCAACATACAAAATAGAGGCTATGAATAATTTTTTTCAGTGTACTTTAAGTGGGAGGAGCAGTGAACACACCTGAAGATAGAGACAGAATTCAATGAGATCTGAACATGCTGGAGAAGTGGGCAGAAGTAAACAAGATGCAATTTAACAAGGCTAAATGCCGAGTTCTACATCTGGGTAACAAAAATGAGGAACACACATACTGGATAGGGGATACACTTCTGAGTAGCAGCGTGTGTGAACAAGATCTTGGGGTAAGGTGGACCGAAAGTTAAATATGAGCAGTCAGTATGATGCAGCGACAAAAAAGGCTAATACAATCTTCGGGTGTATTAACAGAGGCACAACATCCAAATCGCAAGATGACATAGTCCTGCTGTACACTGCATTGGTCAGGCCACAATTGGAGTACTGTGTGCAGTTATGGAGGCCTCACTTGGAAAAGGATGTGGACAGGGTGGAGTGGGAGCAGAGGAGAGCGACAAGGATGATCGGGGCCTGGAGACCAAGCCCTGTGAGGAAAGGCTGAGGGACTTGGGAATGTTCAGTCTGGAGATGAGGAGGTTGAAGGGGGACATGATTGCTCTCTTTAAGTATCTGAAGGGCTGTCACTAATTAGAGGAGGGCAGGGAGCTGTTCCTGTTGGCAGCAGAGGACAGGACTTGCAATAATGGGTTTAAATTAAGGGCGGGAAGGTACCAGCTGGATATTAGGGAAAGCTTTTTTACAGTAAGGGTTGTGCAACAGTGGAATCAGCTGCCTAGGGTGGTGGTGAGCTCCCCCTCACTGGCAGTCTTTAAGTAGCCACGACCTTGTCTAAAAATAGGTACTAAGAAAACAGTTGTGAGAGTCTGACCCACAAATCAAGGTAGTAGTCAACATGGTTTACAAAAAATTGTTTTCTGTATATTGCTGCCAATGAACACTATATAACAACAATGAACAAATTCCATCAAATCATAAGAAAATCTCTGTATAAGAATAAATCAACGTCCTCTCCAGATTTTATACCAACAATATTTCAAAAACTAGATCTTCCTCAGGAAATATTCTGTACAGTAGTACAAGAGCTTTCATGCTCATATAATGCTATCATAGAACCAGGAATAATATAATGCATTTAGTAGTAGGACGCTGATCTCAGAGACGCCTGGGATCCGTCAGAAACTGAGCAGCATGTTTGCAGCCTGAATATCTTTGATTTATTCTTACACAAGGGTTTTCTTAGGATTTGATGGAATTTGTTCATTGTTGTTATGTAGTGTTTATTGGCAGCAATATATAGAAAACAACTTTTTGTAAGCCTTGTTGACTACCTTGATTTGTGAATCAGACTCTAACGACTGTTTTCTTAGTCTTTAAGCAGCATTTGGACAAACACTTGTTGGGGATGCTCTAAGCTGATCCTGCATCAAGCAGGGGGCTGGACTAGATGGCCTGTATGGCCCCTTCCAACTCTGTGATTCTATGAATCTACTTGCATTTTCATCACTATCTTATATGCATGCCACCAGAGGCTGATGGTCTGCTCACTAAGGACACACTCATAACAGGAGAAATCTCCTCCACCCCCTGGTTAGGAAAGAACCCCAAAATAATGAAGGTAATTTCGGGGCTGTAGCCAGGATTTTGTAATTTGGGGGGGCCTTTAAATAAGTCAGGGGGCACTGATGTCACAAAATTAAAATTAAAATAAGATTTTTAAAAACTCACTTTTGCAGCATTCCCACTCTGCCTGCCTACGTGGGGAACCAAGCTCTCCTTAGGGAAAGGGCGGCAGTTGGGAGTCCTCCGGACGGCCCAGAGAGTCAAGAGTCCTCCGGGCAGCCCAGAAAGCTGGGGGCCTGGAGGCTGGATAGAAGTTGTGGGGCCTTGGGAGGAAGTCAGGGGGCCAGACCCCAAAATGCCCCACTGTAGCTACAGGCCTGGGTTATTTGTTCAGAAGTTACAGCAAATAACTTTCTTTATAGATTTTGCACCTATTCACACAAGCGCAGGTGCCTTTCATTCAGCATGCACACAGAAAGTATTCACATGGTTGCTCTGACATGTGCAGAAACTAGATTTCATCCTGTTATGGTCATCAAAACATAGAAACATCAGTGGCATGCCAAGGCTCAGCCTAGCTGTAGCATATGCCAGCATTATCATGTGAGATCTCTGCATAGGATTAAACAGCAATGTGGGCAATTAGGGTGGCCATTACGGCCCATAGAAACATAAGTTAAAACATCTGTTTTGATTTTGCTGTAGAAAACATCAGCTATTTGTGGTGGGCACTGACATATTTTGAACACTATGCACAGAAGACTGGATTTGCAATCCTGCTAACAAGTCTATAAAATATAATCCGCACCTGCTTTTTCAAATCACCAAAAACTGAGGCAGCCATGTAAACAGGCTTTCAAATAACCTACACTGCAAGTTCTACCCCTCTTTGGCAATAGGTCTGCATCAGAACAGTCATGACTTCTGTCAAGGTAAGGTTAAAAATGATTTCAGTCAGGTGCTGCGGTGCTATTAAAATATTGCAGTCTACCTGAGTTTCTCCAATGTCCAGTAATGGGTTGCTCCATTCTTCTGATCCTGCACCTCTACAGCCACAATGGTCCTTGGGAAAGGACGTTTCTCACGGTCTTTGGCAGCATCGGGAGGCAGCAAGTCCGGAGGCAGAGGGGAGTACAGAGTGTCTGTGAGAAGCACGAACTGGAACTGAACCTGGAAGTGAACAACCATGATTAATATTGATTCATGCCAGAGGTCACAACTTCTCTTCCACTGCAGCTATGATACCAGGAACATCATAAAGCAAATAACAATCTTAAAAATTCACTTTTTGAACTAGGTTAGTAGCAACTGCATTTGGCTGATCTCCAGTCACAGCATTTCTTATTCAGAGTATTTTAAAAAGACTCTCAGTATTTATACAGAAGTATCTTTTACCAATGCAGATACGTTGTTTGAATGATACAGTGCTATGCGTCTTTGCTCTTCTCTGCAGCAAATTTTAAAGGAAGTAAATACTAGGCAGCTTAAATAACTCTGGATCTTTTAGGGCCAATAATGCTACACCAGTATGACAATATGAGATATCTTCATAGGATCAAACAGTAATGTGAAATGGGATGGTCATTTAGGACCAGAGAGATTTTTTGATCTTGTAGAAAGGTTGCAATCCTGTACACATTTATTTTGGTGCAAGCCCTACTGAACACAGTTGAGATTACTTCTAAGTAAAAATGGATAGGATTAGACTGCACATCTCTTGACACATTCACACTACAGAGTGCCAGTTTGACCTACTAAAAATTAATTCTTTATTAAGAACGTAACAATTCCTTTGTTTCACCAGTTCAGAAAATGCAGTGAACACGTAGTGTTCTCATTTTACTCACAGATCAGATGTCACTGGACATTAGCAAACAGAGTGTGAAGGTGATGACTTTCCCATTTTTGCCCTGAGCATCTGGTAATTACATATATTTTGGCTTGATATACGGTTCCATTTAGCTATCATGGCTATTGACCATTGATAGAACTACCCTCCATGAATAATTTTTAAAGGATTAAATGGGAGAAGGGAGTTTCACATTATATGGAAACAAATTCTATCATTTAATACTGCAATGTCCTGAACCCATTGCCAAGCAGTTTTATGGGGTAACCAACCTAGACAGAGGGTTGGTTCAGATGAAATACAAATCAATAATATAATTAAACTAAGGTTGTCATCCCCCCGATGGGGGTGGGTTTCCCTCCAATTTTGTGTCTCCTGATCCACCTGCTGGTCAGCTGTCTGGCAGGAGGGCCCTGCCCCCGAAGAGCCCAACATGCCCAGTGCAATCATGTCACCTGGAGGTTACATCATCACCCCGGGCATGTCATGGGGGGACATGCTAGCATTTGGCCAAAAACTCAATGATGATTATAGAGTTTTTGGCCAAACTCAGAGTGTCCCTCCGCAACATGCCTAGTGTGGAGACATAACTTCTGGATGATGTCATCGCAGCACATACCCAGAGAGGAGCCAGGAGCCGCCCCACCCCCGCCAAAATGTAGGGACCTGGCAACCCTAAATTAAGCTAACCATAATTTACATTCTAAACTGGCAGCATTGTCTTATCTATGGTTAGCAAGGATACCTCCAACCAGGATATGAAGCTGGTTTAACAATAGGGTTGCCCATCTTGTCTACAGCTCTAGCAAGTACCAACCATCAAAGCTTCATGAATGAAATTGGCCCTCCTGGCCCTCCTGGCTGAAGACAATGAAATCACCAGCTCACACCTCAGCATGAATCTGAAACCTAGAAGGGACACGGAGGCTTGAGGGGGGCTAGGGGCTAGGTGGCATCTTTCTAAGTATTTCAGGAAAGGATTCTTTAACCCATAAAGGGATGGGTAAATAGAAGAGATAAAATCCCTTAGCACAGAGGGAGAGGGGCAGTTTTGGCTAATGCCATCTGTCAGAAGTAGCTCTCACATCTGGACTCCATCTTGATGGCCACCATTGCCATGAGGAGCAGACAAAGGACTGGCTGTCTGGACAAAGACTCCAAAGTAATGGGAAGCTTTTAAAAAACTCAAACTTCTTAGTTAAAGAGACTGCTTGAGAATAAGACCAGCTAGGGCATGTATAGAGTCAAGGAACAGAAGAATGTGTGTTCATTCATTTTCTTTGTCTTCCTTTGCTCTATCCATTGCTGTGCAGAGCATGTGTTTGAATTTTTTTCCTTTAATAAATTTTTTACTATTTTAAGTGCTGGTAGCTGTCCTCCAGAATGTGTTGCATAGGTTACAGCAAAGCTTTTGACTGTGTGGATCGTGAAAAGCTATGGACAGCCTGACAAAGAGCAATAGAGGGAAAACTCCAGGAGACTGGCCTTTCCCTTCAAGTCTTATTGTGCCTTGGGCACCAAAAAGCAAAAGAAACAGTTAAATGGCATCTCTGGGATCAAGCTCTAAAATCAGACAGAGCACAGACACGGAAACCTCCAATAATTCTCCAATATACTAAATGCTTTCAACCAGCAAATTACCTCAAATCCCTCATGATCTGCAAATATTGGGAAAATCTTTACCTTTGCACACTTTAACATTATACCCTCGGCCCTCCTAGAAGGTGGATACCATTGTGTCCCACCCTCTCAGTGGCTCTGCCCATGCCATGCAGAGAAAGTAGAGTCTATCAAACACATTCTGTTGCACTGCCCATTTTACAACGATATCCAATCTCAATATATAGCTCCAATTCAGTCAACTTTACGAGGAAGATCTGAACAACTATATGTCTCCCTTCTTCTTGCAGACTTTTCCCAGGAGACAACTAATAAAGTTGCGAAATTTTGCCTTTGGGTGTGTGGGATACGCAAATGCCTGACTGAAGCCCAGAAATAGCCTCCCAGTTGCAGAAAAGTACCTCTTCATCACTCTATAATTTGTGCTCAATGCTAAGATCTGTTGCACTTCACATGCCCCTTAATTTTTTATCCCTTTATTTTATTTCTATTTCTTTTTTATTATTGCTGATTCTTTGGAGCTGATTTTGTGCTGAAATAAATGACTGATTGAAAAACTATGGTTTATTTTAAAGGAAACAACATCTGATTGTTTTGATAAGCAATTTGGACTCCAGACAAGAGACCACTCTTAGGATAGAATATGAGGAAACAGAATGCTTTCCAATTGGCAGACAAGGGTGTCAGACAAGGATGCACTTTATCTCCTTATCTCTTCAATCTATATTCAGAACATATAATAAGGAAAGCTGGATTAGATTTAGATGAAGGTAGAATGAAAATTGGTGGAAGGAACATTAACTATTTAAGATGTGCAGATGACATTACATTACTGGCAGAAACAGTGAAGACTTGAAATGACAACTAAGGAAGGCTGAAGTAGACTTTGGCAAAGCAGGATTACAATTGAACACCAAGAAGACAAAAGTAATAACTACTGGAGAATTACACAACTTTAAGGTTGACAATGAAGAAATTTAAATTGTTAAAGATTTTCTATTCCTTGGCTCCATCATCAACCAAAAGGGAGAGTGGAACCAAGAAATCAGAAGGAGTTTGAGACTGGGAAGGGCAGCCATGAAGGAGCTAGAAAAGATTGTTAAGTGTACAAATGTGTTGCAGGCGGCCGAGATCAAGATTATTCATACCATAGTATTCCCCATTACTATATATGAGTGTGAAAGTTGGACAATGAAGAAAGCTGACAGGAATAAAGCAGATTCCTTTGAAATTGATTGACTGTGTTGGAGGACAGTTTTACAGAAACTGTGGACAGCCAAATAACCATGGACAGTTTTACAGAAACTGTGGACAGCCAAAAAGATAAATAATTGAGGTTTAGATCAAATTGAGCCTGAACATTCCCTAGAAGCTAAAATGACTAACCAGAGGCTATTGTACTTATGAGAAGACAAGAGTCACTGGAAAAGACATTCATGCTAGGAAAAATTGAAGGCAGCAGGAAAAGAGGAAGACCCAACATGACATGGATTGACTCAATCAAGGAAGCCACAGAGCCCTCAGTGTGCAAGACCTGAGAATGGCTTTTAATAATAGGACATTTTTGAAGACATTAATTCATAGGGTTGCCGTAAGTTGGAAGCGACTTGACAGCACTTAACACACACAGTTGTTCTCTGTACCACTTAGACCTCGACTCTTTGAACATGCTTTTCAAAATGGGCATCAGTAGGGTTGCCAATTCCAGGTTGGAAAATACCTGGAGACTTTGGGGGTGGAGCCAGGAGAAGGTGGGGTTTGGGGAGGGAGGGGCCTCAGCATGAAACAATGTAGGGTTGCCAAGTCTGGATTGGGAAATACCTGGAGACTTTGGGGGTGGAGCCAGGAGAGGACGGGATTTGGGGAGGGCAGGGGCCTCAGCAGGTTACAATGCCATAGAGTCTACCCTTCAAAGCAGCCATTTTCTCTAGGGGAGCCGCTCTCTGTCAGCCGGAGATCACTTGTAAAAGCGGGAGATCCCCAGGCCCCACCTGGAGGCTGGCAACCCTAGGCACCAAACAGTTGGTTGATACATCCCCAGTTCCTCAAGAGTGTGCAAGTGTGATAAACTGTCCCCCTGGAATCCAGTTGATGGGAATTGTGAAATGTAGGCACTAGGTGGAGCCTTAATCAGTACCACAGAAGGGAAGCTAGGAGTGCTTGACCAGCTGGTGGCAGTGTACCAAAGGAGAAGAGAGAGATAAACCCTTTCAAGGTCAGACAGGTTGAAGGAGTTCATCACGGGTTGCAAAAGTGCTTTTGGGTCAGTGTTGCCTTTGCCCCACAACAGCCTTACAGTCTACAGTCCCCTTCCCTTCATAAAGAGCCTTCCTGAACCATTATGTTATAGTATAGGCCTACATTCTTTACAGAAAACCACTCCTGATAATATCATATAGTGTACAAATGCAGTATTCTGGCTTAAACCCATTTTTCCCCATTGATGATCTGCAGCCACCCCACCAATAGAATTGCCTAGCAAGCGCAGCTCAAAAATGAAACCACTCTTGCCCTGACCTGGACAACCCAGGCAAACCCCATCTCGTAAGATCTTGGAAGCTAAGCAGGGCTGACCCTGGTGAGTACTTGAAAGGGCAACCTCCAGGAAATACCAGGGCTGGGGACGCAGCGGCAGGCTATCAAGACAGCTCTCTGAAACATCCTAGCCCCTCCAGGGGTTGCCAGAAGTCAATTCCAAGCTCACAAGCACATACAGAGAGAGAGAGAGAGAGAGAGAGAGAGAGAACTCATCCCCCAATAAATAAACAGAAACCACTCTGGTCTTCAGCCAGCTCTTGCTATCACCAAGCCTTTCCCTCTCTCAGCTATGCCTGGCAACAGACTCTTCCCTCCTCTCCCGCCTCCAGTCTCTTATCAACTCCTTCTGTGCATTCCAAAAGGAAAAGAATACTATTGTGCTGTCCAGACTATCTTGATTGACTGTGATCCAGCAACAACATGCTTTACACATGCACCCTGTTTACTTCTATTGCACAGAAACAACAGGCTCAGGAGGGGGCTGGATGAATTGAAAGAATGCAACTATGCTATTACTCTGTATGCACCCCCACTTAAGGCTCCCTGCTGCCTTGTCTTTGGAGATAAGCTGTGTTTCCTGCAGAAAAGCTAACCAACACACTCCTTTTTTACCTGATCTATCTAAGCAGAGTAGCTTAGCAGTAGGGTATCTGGCAAGGAAAAGGGTATCTGGCAGGGAAAAGAGTAACAGCAATGCAAGCTGAATTCTTGTTCACTAGCTAACCACAGTTAAAATTAACCATGGTTTAGTTGTTATGTCTGAACTGACTCGGACAGTAAAATGTCTGCATTCCCACTCTCTCCACATCATATGCTACTGTCTGTCTTCCTCTATTTTGCCTTTCTAAATGCATATTCTAATGCCTAATGTGTAATATAATTGTAATTGAGAACCAGTGTGGTACAGTGGGCTAGAATGTAAGACCCAGCACCAAATTCCCAGCTCAGGAGACTCAGCATCAAATCCCCACTTAGGGCCAGTTTGGTGTAGTAGTTAAGTGCGCGGACTCTAATCTGGGAGAACCGGGTTTGATTCCCCACTCCTCCACTTGCACCTGGCTGGGTGACCTTGGGCAAGCCATAGCTCTGTACCAGCTGTTCTCTCAAGGACAGTTGTCTCAGAGCTCTCTCAGCCCCACCCACCTCACAGGGTGCCTGTTGTGGGGAGGGGAAGGGAAAGGAGTTTGTAAGCTGCTCTGAGACTCTGAGTGAGTGAAGGGCAGGATATAAATCCAATCTCTTCTTCTTCTTCTAGTATTGAAGCTCCCTGACTGGCCAAGGGCCAGCCACTCCCTCTCTCAGCTTGACCTATTAATGGGGCTGTTGTAGGGATAAAATGGGGAAGCAGAGAAATGGGTACATTAGCCTGAGCACCTTGGATAAAGGGCAGGATAAAAATGAATGGATGTAATACATTAGTCTGACCCAAATCGCATTCTATGTTATTCTAATAAATAGCCAGAGAATGAAAATGGAAAGAGACCCTTATTCACAATGGCTCACCTTCTTCTTCAGTTCCACACTGATGGCATTGGCCTCCTTCAAGAAAATGGCATTGCCCCACAGCAGATCCCGCAGAGATGTAAACTGGTACCATTTCCACTTCCTGAAAGCCCAGAGTGCCAGCTCAAACTCCCGCTCAGTCCATTGTACTGGTGACAGAGAATGCATAAGGTCACTGTCTTCAAAAAACAAGTCACAGTACGCAGCTCACAACATTTTCTGCTCAAAGAAAACAGGTACATTAGAAGAGAACGGAACTAAGAACGGCCCTTGGCTTTAAAACACATTATGAACTACTGAATACCCTGCATTTTTTTCTATTTTGAACAAAAATGACTGGTTTAGACCCAGGCTAGATGTTTCCACAGGCACAAGGATTTCTGCTCATGGAGCACAATTTTCTTGCCTCCCACAACAGCCTGAAATACCCTCTGAACAACTTTCTTGGAGAAGAGAGCCCTCCTGTAAATCAAAATTTCAGAGGACAATTTGTAGTTCTCTGGGAGGGGGAAGGCAGGAAAATCACAGGCGCTTTCACACATACTAAATAACGCATTTTCAATCCACTTTCAATGCACTTTGCAACTGGATTTTGCTGTATGAAATGGCAAATTCCACTTGCAAATGGTCAGTGAATAGGGTTGCCAAGTCCTACCTTATTATAAGCGGGGGAGTCCTGTCCCCTCTCCTAGAGTCTGGTATGTGTGCTTTGCGCACGCATGCTGGGATGACGTCACCCAGAAGTGACGTCATCACGCTGGGCACGTTGCCAGGGCAATGCTCTGGCAATCACCCTAAAACTCTATGGTACCATAGAGTTTTCAGAGCGATTGCTACAGTGTCGCCCCAGCAACGTGCCCAGCATGATGACATCAATTTCAGGTGATGTCATTACCCTGGGTAGTCAGCCGGATCAGCCGCTTCGGGGGTGGGGTTCCCCCCGCTGGCCAGATCCGGACCGGTGGATTGCGGATTCCTTTAGCGGGGGAATCCCCGCCCCCCAGGAGGACTTGGCAACCCTATCGGTGAAATGCATTGAAATTGCATTATTAAGCATCTGTAAAAGACACTATGGTCTGAGCAAGAAACCTCAATAATAATCGAGATAAATGAATCTCTCAATAAACCATCTTTTCTAATTAGGTATTTTCCCAATGACCATCTTAGGAAGTTCCCAAAGAAAGCAGAAGATCATTACAAAGTCCCAGCTTGCTCGCAAGAAACTGGCCTTATTTAACTATTTCTTGATCTTTCAAGCTTGCTTTAGGATTTTGGGCCTAGTTAGATTACTGAAGGCCCCTTGCTGGGCAGTAAATGTCACAATTACTTGCAGCTTCAGAGAGAGAGAGAGAGAGAGAGAGTGTGTGTTAGATACAGCTGCAAGTAAGATCGCGAGCCTAAGGGCTTCAAGGCCAGAGACCAAGAGAGAGTTCCATACTCACATTCCATCTCATTAGAACAAGAAACCCTGGGCATGGGAAAGTTGCTTGACTGTGAATAAATGTCAGCTGCAGAGGTAGATGGTCACATGTCCTAGCAACGCACCTGATGTGCCAATATTATCAGGCCAGCTGCAGGCAGTGTGGCATAGAGCAAGACCATTCATTCTGGTGCTTCTAGCCACCCTTTTCTAGCCCATTCTTGCCTTGGGTTGCCAGAAGCCCCCCCCCCCGGGTGGAGGTGGGGGTCCCCCACTGCCAGGCCCTACCACCCAGCTGCCAATCAGCTGGCTGGTGGGAGGACTTACCAGTAGAAAGAAGAAGGCCTAGGCCATGTTGCCAGTGTCACACAGGAAGTGATGCCATCACACCAGCAACTTCCAGGTGATGCTGTGGTACCTGGGTAAAAACTCTATGTAGAAGCCGGTTTTACTATAGAGTTTTTGTCCAAATACCTGAGTGTTGCTTAGAAGTCGCTGGTATGATGATGTCACTTCCTGTACAACACTAGTGACATGGCCTGAGACCCTGGAGAGCCACTGTCAGTCTAAGTAGACAATACTGATCTTGACGGACCAAGAATCTGATTCAGTATAAGGCAGCCTCATGTGTTCATGGCCTAGGCCTTCTTTTTTCTACTGGTAAGTCCCACCCATCCCCCCCGCCCCTGGTTACCAGGAAGGACCTGGAAACACTACTTGGGCCTTGAACAGCTGGAATACCTACTCTGGGATTTTAGACTTTAGAGTTCTACCTGGGCTGTCTATCTCCAATCTGGCCAGGTAACATCTGGATCAGATGACTAAAAGCCTAAGTATTCTCGGTTAGCTATTCAGTTTTATTATTTCCCCCCTTTTTACACTGCTTTTATATTTGTATACTCTTGCACATTTCTTTTACTAAATCTTAATTATATTCCTGTGGTGTTTTGGGGGCTTTAGGGCTTCAATCTAAGCCCAGTACCTTGGCCTATTTTGGCTATAGCTATGGAAGTAATTGTTTTTGGAACGCAACTTGCAAATGTCCTACCTTGCAGGGCTGACTTCTTGATTAACACTTAGTAGGGCTGAAGACCTGGTCTCTCAGACTCTTAGCTGAGATTTAGTTTAGAGGGGCTGGTGGTGGCCTGTTACTCCGAGCAGTGTGGATTCACTCCCCAGTTTTGTGAATTTTGCTTTTGACCTTCACCCCAAAGCCTTCTTGTGGGACAAAGGAGCTCTGACACCTTGCTTGACTGACAAACTGTTGCTCTGGCATCAGTCGGAGTCTCCATATCATGTATGTTCTTTTTGTTCTGATCTGACTAGTGTTGCTTCTGAGTAAATCTGTGGACTACACTCATGGCCTAACTAGAAGATACGTGTCAGGCTCTCCCAGCTTAAACAAAAAAGTTGGGAGCTCCAGACATGGTTATGCCCTCCCACAGACCCACTAAAAGCACCAATCGAACCACATATCCACACCTCTTTACATCACACAGTCATTGTCTATCTCATGTAAAAAAATGTGAGGAAAACTAGGCTAACAAGGTAACTCATGAAGCAATGCAATGTGATTGTTATTCTTGTATTTGTCTTGGGTGTAGTCAAACAAGACAGTACTAGCTTCAGTAGATGTAACTATGATGTACTGCAAAAAAACAAACTACCAGCTCAGTAATTCTTCTACTCATTGTCTCTTTACATAATACATCTTCAGTAGGTATTCACACAATGTAAGCTGCAGTGATATCTGAGAGAGTCATTGCCCTCTTACAAAACTGCATAATAACGCATAGCAGCTTCTCACTTGAGATACACAAACACTATGGCAATTGTCAGGGAGCACATATAATTCACTGTTCATTCCTAAAATATGTGGAAGCTGAGGCCTAGTCACTGCTCCCTCATATCTGAAGGTAAAAACAGCAACAGATACATGAATGAACACTTCATGATTATAATATGTGTGTACTTTGTACCTGAATACAAATAATTACATGCCAGGATACCTGTAACAGAATTTTCCTTTCACAGAATTCATACCTTCATCTTCAGGCTCTTCCTCTTCCTCATTAGCTTCAGGGTAATATCTTGAGTCCATCTGTTTCTGTAAAGCCTCCAATTTACTCTCATAATCCTGAAGGAACAAGGTTAAGCATTTTTATTGTCTTCTTTGTGGATGCTGTGTTTTGATGCTAGATATTTTTGTTAGCATGAATCCATTCCCTGAATTTAATCCTTCTGTTTTCTTGGTCACAACCAGTTCAGTTTATTCGACTACAGAGTTTCATGAGATCATCCTCCATACAGCATATGGCAACACTTCCAGTCTTAAAACTGTGTGGGACATTAAATGGGGACCATAAAAGGTCCTTGCCCTTTGCCATGGTTCATGAGATTTATGGAACTGTATAAGGATTTACTTTTTATCCCTCTTGGAAATTAAGTGTTATGGGGTGTTTGGAAGGTCTGCCCCATTTTGGAACTAATGATCTCTTCTATCATTTACAAGCATTGCTATCTGCATATTGCTGCTCTGATGAGCTTCATTAAAAAGCATTCTCTGAGCTACATACAAGTCTTTGCTGCTCCAGAAGATAATTAGCCTCCTCTCTTTCCTTTCGATATTGGTCTTCCAATTCCTGAAGCCTACATGGAAACAGAAATGCAAAAATAATAAGTCAGTCTGGATAAATTACAGAGGACTTCCACATTCTCTATTCTCTGCCACTTTATCTCAAACTTCCTCTGAGTTCTCCATCACTGCCCTAGAACTCTTCCACACTCTTTATTCTACACACCTCTGCTCCATCTCCTGCTTCATGTCAATGCCTTGTTTCTCCAGCAGTTCTCTCTGGGCAAAAGCCCAGTCCACTGGCTCAGCAGGAGTCTCGGCACAAGGGGTTCGCTCTCGCTCTTGCCGTGCTTGCTCGGGATGGTTAAATCGGAACACGTGGCTTTTCCCCATGATTATACGATTTCCTGGGGGGCAGAGGAGTACACACAGCAGAGAAAATGTGATGTATATGAGTTGCTACAAAGATGACCCACAGAAGAGTTTCTACTAAAGATGTCCCAGATAAATGGAAACATAAAAGGCATCCAACCCTGATGACTGCTGTGCAAACTAAGCTTGACTGCCAGCCTATTCAGGATGATGAGCCTTTTCCTTAGATAATAATGATTCCTATGGATCCATCCCTGCGTGGCATGCAGTTGAGTAATTTGTAGGACTCCTTCCAATAGCACCTTTTCTTATTCCTAAGTCTCCCATCCTTTTTCTTGGAAACTTGAGTGAACTTACCTGATCTCAAGATGCTAGGTTCTGTTACTTTCTTGCCATTGACGTAGGTGTCTGCCCCCTCACAAGGTTCCAGGGTCACCACTGTTGCGGAAAGGGCACAAGTGGAATTGAGAGGGGTAGGAAGACAAAACAGCAAGTGAGAGGTAGTATGGACGCATAAGGAACAACCATCTCCCATTCATTGAAAATACTGGCTTATCAATCTACCTGTTGATCAGAGAACTAAGCCCTCAATGTTATAAGAACACCATTCCTTCTTCATACTGAATTAACCCTGATGGGCAAGGTTAGGCTTTCATTCTAAATATCAGTCTCCTTTTGGTATAACAGCTTAGTAAGTCACGGATTCCAGATAAAGGGTTCCTAACTCACTACGGTATGACCCCCTGGTTTAAAAAAAACTATATTTTTGTAGGCTGTCCTAAATATTAAATTTAGTAGAAGGTGGAATGAAAATATCACTAATAAATATGCAGATAAATAAAGGAAGGATGTATACTGCAGTAAACTCAATGTAGCCATGTGGTTTTACACCAGCTG
Source organism: Lepidodactylus listeri (assembly GCA_029233225.1). Lineage (NCBI taxonomy): Eukaryota > Metazoa > Chordata > Lepidosauria > Squamata > Gekkonidae > Lepidodactylus > Lepidodactylus listeri. The sequence continues at coordinate 57,789,610 of JARCFY010000005.1, read as the reverse complement.
GGGTTCCAGCTCAACCTGATAGAGCTAACTGGGTTTTCACTAGCTACAAACAGGGACACAGTTGACTCCAATAAATCCAGGACTATTTTTGGGCAGGAACGCACAGGAACGGAGTTCTGGCTGGCTCCCAAGTTGGCCATGCCCAGCAGGAAGTCATTAGCATAATAGGCCACACCCAACAGCAGAAACTCATTAGGATTGGCTACATTAGGGGTGTGTGGCCTAACATGCAAAAAAGTTCCTGCTACAAGAAAAGCCCTGGGTTTTGGCAACAAACAAGGTGAACAGAATAAAAAGCAAAAGGTGGGTGTGTTTGGAGGACCACACTTCTGGTAACATGGGGGTGTGGCCTAATATGCTGATGAGCTGTGCTGCCAGGAGTGTGGACTAATATGCTAATGAGTTTCTGCTGTTGGGTGTGGCCTATTATGCTAATGAGTTCCTGCTGGGCTTTTTCTACAAAAAAGCCCTGAATAAATCCATGCCAACTTGATCTAGTAATGATTCAGTGAAAGGTTAACTGAGATACCTAGGGGGTACACAGTAGCTACTTATTGTCTTATGACATAGCACCTGAACTACTGGGGAGGCAGTTGCCTGTATCCTCCAACCATGTGATAACTGTGCTTTTCAGCCCATGGGCGTCGACTACAGGGGGGCTCGAGCCTCCCCCGAAATTTCCCGGGGGGGGGGCTCAGCCACCCCCCGCAAAATGGAGTGCTCGCCGGTGGCCAGTCAGCCGGCCAGCTGGCCGTCGCCGCCTCTCCTTCCCCCCCACCCCCGGCCTGCCCTCCTGCCTCCCTGGGGCGGGGGGGGGGGGGGAGAGAGGCGGCGGGGACATGGTCCCGCGCTTCGTGCAGGCAGCAGGCAGCCGGCCAGCTGGCTGCCGCCGCGACTGCGCGGGTCTACCTCCCTGGGGTCGGGGGGGGGGGAGGAGCAGCAGGGACATGGCCCCTGCCCCCCCCCCTGGGATTTAGAAAGTCTACGCCCCTGTTTCAGCCCTAATATATCTAGATCAAGCAGTACTGGCTGAGCCATGCAGTCAGAAGCCATATAGTACAAAGCTGCATCATAACAAGGATACTTCTAGCCTTAACTGTTGATCTTCGACTCCTCGGTGAATTATTCATAAATATGTAAAACTAGGTCCCCTTAATTTTTGAAAAGTTTGATCGCTATTGGTATTTTATGTTTTTCATAAAACGTTATGCCTAGAGCTAAACGAAGCAATTATTGAATCTAATTTTTAGATTCTGGAAGAGTACTTCAATACTTGCCTGCATTGGCCTGCAGACACCCTGTTCTGTAAACCTTATTCTGGGTTTTGCTGGATAACCAGCTTCAATGGAAAATCGTCTTTCCTTTTTTTCAAGGGAAGAGATATTTAGAGGTGGTTTGCCCCTGCATAGCAATCCTGGTGGTCTCCCATCCAAATACTAATCAGAGCCAACCCTGCTTAGCTTCTGAGATCTGATGAGATTGGGCTAGCCTGGGCTATCCAGGTCAGGGCTCTTTACATATAGCTTCAGCCAAAAGAATAAGCACCTGCATATTCAAGAAATAATATGGGAAGCAGCTTGCAGTTTCCTTGAGGATTGCATGCAAACACACATTTTATGGAAGAGACTAGAATGTTCCTCCCAAAAAAATTTTTTAACCCCATCAATCTGCAATATGATCTCACCAATACCTATATGAAAATGTTTAGATTTCCTGCCTATCTAGGGCAGAAGTGTGCCCTCCATTCACACGCCATCCCCTGCTGCATCCCCTGCTTCATTCACACCCCGGCCTGCAGTCCAATACATCTCTAGCAAGAAGTCAGCGGTATTTCATGTCTAACTGTGAAGCCATCTTCTTGGCTTCCTACCTTGCCTTGTGAAATTTTTCATATCAATGAACATCTCACAAAACTTTCTAGCGGGTGGGGTTTTCTTTGTATTTCCAGTGCTACTGCGTAAGATAAATAAGAATGTTCTTGTGGTACGCGGCATTTCCAACAAAAAGCTAGAGAGCACTGTAGCAGAGAAATCCAGTACTGCAGAGCAAAGAGACAGCTGTGACTGTATTTAAGATCTGCACTGAGCTGATAAAAGCAGGAGAGGGGGAAGGCACCACCCTGTCTGGCAACACTGCTAAGCATTCCATATGGAAAGAAAGTGGTACTCTTTGTGCAGACTGGTAGGAATGGGGGGCATTGACTTAGGCTGATCTCACAGATGCCACTAAAAGCATTTCTCAGTTCTCCTCTTTCCTTTGGTCTGTTGGGCAAGTAGAGGATTGATCTATGATCACTTTCAGCCTTCCTGTCCTTTATTTTTTACTAGGAATAAGGCCCGTTGTGGAAATAAATACAACGGGCTCTAGAAAGAGGCTCTGTGAGAGTGCCAAGGATTTGGGCACTCAGTGTCAATTTGCTGTGGCAACCTCAGCAGGGTATAAGGACACAGAGTCCACTATTTTCTCCAGGGGAACTGATCAATGCCACCTGGAGAGCAGTTGTAATTCTGAGTGATCTCCAGCTCTCACCTGGAGATTGGCAACAGTGGTTCCCCAAAGGGAATGGCTGGTTTGGAGGGCAGAGTCTATAGCATTGTACCTGTCTGAGGCCCCACCCCTCCTCAAACCTCACCTTTGCCAGGCTCCATCCCTCAAATATCCAGGAATTTCCACCTGGAGTTGGCAACCCTATCTCCTTTCCAGCCAAGCATCAACCTATCTTTATTTCCCCCTCACTGTTCAGCTTTCCATCTCCTCCCACCCATGAAGCCTCTACTGTGCTCTGAAGCCCTGACTGCCACATCACATTGGTTGTCATTGGGCGGGGGGGATCTCAGCAGGGTTTAAGGGCACAATGAGTTTTCTCCTGAAGGCCAAAATAGGTGTGGAAAGGGCCCTTTACTGACAGAAACCAAACTTGGTTGACCAGCAGCAAGCACCAAGGGGAAAGTAGGGTTCCCAGCTATCAGTAGGGAAATACCTGGAGATTTGGGGGGTGGAGCCTGTGGAGGGCAGCGCTGGGGGGGGGGGGAGAAGGACTCAGCAGGAATTTCCCAACCTGGAGCTGGCAATGGACTGGCCCCAATGAATTCCTTACAAAGGCATAGAAAGGGTTTTGTTTGTTTGTCTTTTTACTGACAGAACCAAGCTTGGTTGCTTACCAACAGCCACTGAGTGAAAAGTTAGAGTGCTTTGGCTGGTGGCCTGTATGGCATTCTATTGAGCTGAGGCCTTTCCTCTCCCCTCCCCAAACTCTGGCTTCCTTAAACTGGCTTCCTTACCTGGAGCTGGCAATCCTATGAGTTCCTCACAACAGCTCCTGAGGGAAAACTTTGGCCCCCACAGGAGCTGAGCAAGAAAAGTGTCTTCGTCATGAGACATAGTGCTTCTGACAGAAAACAGCACCTGAAAGGGGGGTGGGTGGGGAAGAGGAGCAAACCCAGCCAATGGAATGTGAGTACTCTTTAGTGGCGACTGATGGGCCAATGGCTGAGGGAGAGCATTTTACAGTCAATGAGAGCACATGGAATGTTGCCACCCCACCTGGCTTTTATTTAATAGAGACAGATTATTTTATTTTCGAATTTCTACCCCACCCTCCCAGCAAAAGCCAGCTCAGGGCAGCTTACATAAAAACAAATAGAATACATTAAAACATAAATTACAATTAAAACATTCTAAAACTATATAAAGTGCCAGTAGTCGTTATTACTCATTATTGTCCATATGATAGTAGCAGCCATTGTTCAAAGTTCTCAGCTTGCAGTTAGTTACAATGTACATACGATTTGGGTATTTCAGAATCTTGATCCCAGCTAAAAAGGGAAAGAATCCCATTCTATGCCAGCTAAAAAGGGAAAGAAGCCCACAAACAGTGCGGCTTTCTATATGGGGATACCTTCAGTGCCGGCCTTGGTGTCACTTCGGAAAATGCAGTGCTCTTCTTTGATGAAGTGCCCACTGAGGACAATGTCCTGCCTCCTCTCAGCATCCTCTCGACCAACCCTGTTGGGGACAAAACACACTCTCAATGACAGAAAGCATTCTTCATGTTCCTCTGAACAGCCAATTAATAACAGAGTTCCCTGAACTCCCCACTCAATTAGGCTCTTCATGAGCAGGAAAACTTGTGGAATGCTGCTACAGGAAGCATAACATACCAATTCTTTTTGCTGTTTTTACTGTTTCTGTTCTTTGTTCTATTTGGTTGGCTACATTTGTTGATATTCCTATGGGAAGGGAGCTAACTGGCACGTGTTGGAGCATGTCTACTGCAAATGAATGACACTATGGGTTGGTGCAGGTAGGTGAAATTTTACATGTTCTGCCGTTTGGCCTTCTGTGAGCCAAATACCCTAGATGGGCTAGATATCCCCAAAAGCATGTCAAGATGATTTCAGTGAAGGATGCCTGAATGCACAAGTGTTGGAGCAAAGCACATAATCACCAGTCCTTACACCTCAACCTGGCAAAAATGTTATAGGTATCATTACCTGGTTGTCCCATCTTTAATGTAGTATAGAAGGCACTCAGACATCAGTGGGTCCTCGTTTAGGTTGACCAGATGTGGTGTCTAAGGGACAAACAAAAAGGGGGTTAGTGTTGGAAAAGACAATGTCTGGTGTATAAAAAAGAAGAGAAGACCCTGAAGGGGGCAGCAAGAAGACAATTAGATAGGATAGTGAGGACAGCACCTTTTCTCTCCTGTTAAGTGTAATTCCTTGTCTGTCTCCAGATTGCTACTCTTAGGGCAATTTCCTCTTTCTTCTTGGAAGTGCTTAATTCAGTCTCAGTCTCAGTCTCTCTCGCTCTCAGCTAGAGATGTAGTTAGGAACTCACCTCTGTCTCTCCTCTTTCCTATCAAGTATGTTAGTTCCTAAATAAACTTTTTTTACTCTTTAATCAGGTTGTGCATCTTTGCTGTGTTAATTACTCTACCAACAATTAGTCTTGTCTTCCAAATCAGAGGCCTAGGTGTGCCCTTCCAACACATCTACTCACACTATCCACACTGTGATAGTAACCGAGCTATGCCACAGTATTGCTCCTACTACCTCCACAATGTCAGGACATTTTGATAAGTATTTCCAGACACAAACAGTAAGTCACACAGTTTATGCACATATATGCAGGATGTACATGCATTCACATTGACTTGTGAACAGGACTAAAGGTGGGGTTGGCTGATGTGTAGTACAGGCCTTTCTCGGTTTCCCCAGATAGTGGAACTTCTACCCCAAGAAGTCTATCATGCCTCCATTTGTCAAACCCCCTTTGGTAGAGAGGGCTCATGATGTGTATAACTCTTGATCTGATGATGCTTTAATTTGTACTAATGGTTCTATTTTTGACTACTGATTGACTGTTGTTCTCATTGTTTTTAACTACTGTTTTATTGCTGGTCTTATTAAGATGCTTTTGCAGTTGCTAGTTGTTAGGTTTCAGATTTCTTAGCTTTTTATATTATACGAATCTATTTCCATCTTCATTTCATGCTGTAAACGGCTTTGAGTGATGTTTTTAATAGCAGAAAATTGGGTTATAAATATCCTACACAGATAAATAATTAGAAAGCAGGGAGAATTTTTAAACTGGTATATACTGCACAGCTGACATATTTTGAGAGGCATATGAGTAGTATAAAAGAAGCAGAAACAGAATCCTACCTTCTTTGGAGAGAACACCCCCAAAGTACCACCATCTTCTCTCATGGCTACTCCCATTTCTGCAAGCAAAGCTTCCCTGAAAAACATCAAAAGAAAGAACTAAAACCCTGAAAATTCTCCTGAGACTTGCTCCCTATTATGGTAAGAAATGAAGAAGTACTCCAAAAGAGAGCACACCATACTGTCTGAACACAAATGATATTACTTTATGAGCAGGAATTGTGGGAATGCAGATGCTGTGAAAGAATGGACTAGATTCAGTGGCATATGCTACCACAAATATTAGCTAAAAAGTTTTAACAGCAGGTTTCAAGGAACAGAAAGAGGTATCTTTATAAAAATAGCATGTGGCAATGTGAGAACTGAACCTCCTAGTCTTAGCTTCTTGGTGAATATATTGGGAGGGAGGAAAAGTATCTGCATTCACATATTTTACATGCTTTTTGTAGCCTGCATTACGATAAAATAATGTGAAGTGCTTCTTATTGGCCAGGATATTCTCAACCACTCAGGTTGCACAAGTTATCACAGAAGGCCATGTAGGGACTGTTTTACATGGCAATTTTAACATGGAACACGCATGACTTACCACCATTGCTTGGAGACTTATTCTGCCAGCAACAGCCAGCTCAGTCAAGCAGTGGTGTGAACACTCTCCTTGTGATGGCATTGATTGATATGGTAAGACATTCTGCCTTTTGGATGATGCTTTGAGTGTCTTCCACAAAGGGCCAAAAGAATGAAGGTGTTGTGGCTAGGGATTCCAGGGGTGGGAGGACTAAGGGAACAAAATTCCAGGAGGCCTAGTCATCCTGAGGATCCATGGTGCTGGGCAAGACATGTGATTTGTTTTGATATTTGAGTGATGTTTGAGTCTTAGTGGTGTAGGGGGCACAGGGGGGGATTTTGTATGGGGGGGGGGCTACAGAAGCTCTTGGCAGCCCTGCATAGCAGGTTAAACCATGTGGGACACTGAAGTGAACTTGTGTTATAAATAACAGCTAGGTTCCTACCTCTCCATACGTATTGCTTCTGTCCTACGCAGTTTTTCTTCCCATGTTTCATTCAGCTCAGCAATGATCTTTTCAGTTTCCTGCAGAGTATAACGTAAACATTAGTATTTCACAATGGTCGCCTGACTGGACTAAAAATATTTCACCTATCATACAGTAGGCTCAATCCACTACTCTTTGTCTACAAGGTCACAATCAGAACAGCCATACTGTCAGCTCCTGACATTTGCATTACATCCAGGGCTATTTTTGGACAGGAACGCACAGGAACGGAGTTCCAGCTGGCTCCTGAGTTGGCCACACCCAGTAGGAACTCATTAGCATATTAGGCCACACCCAACAGCAGAAACTCATTAGGACTGGCTGGATGACCACTCTTCTGCTAACATGGGTGTGTGGCCTAATATGCTAATAAGCTGTGCTGTCAGTGGTGTGGCCTAATATGCTAATGAGTTTCTGCTGTTGGGTGTGGCCTATTATGCTAACGCGTTCCTGCAAGGCTTTTTCTACAAAAAAAGCCCTGATTACATCTAAACATGACTTTCCTTTGTAGGATGCAAGTCAAGGAGCTCAATGAATCCAGATTATTTACCATATACTCCTGCCAGAATCACAGTATTTAAAGACCACATGTTGGAGACAAACAATACTAGATAGCCTGCAGTTACACCATGCCAATTCCCTGTTGTGCAGTCACTGCCACTGTAATATACTAGTACTCACAGTGACAATGGAATGTTCACATGGGAGCGTTCTTAGTGTCCCTCGAGCCCAGCACACAAACCCCACCCAAAGTGGAGGGCTTTCTACTGGATTTTTAGAAAACCATGAGGGGATACTGAGGGGAAATGGTACCAATGTGGGCAGAGAGCCTTGAAAATCTCCTTCTCACCCACATAGTGGCCAAACCTACTCTGAATATGATCTTTCCAGAAAAATCATATCTAAGGTGGTTTGAGAAAGACTGCAATGGAAAAAGGGAAAACACAGACAGTGGGTGATTGCACAGTAAAGTCTTGAAGAATACTCTTGGGAACAAAATCTCCAGTTTGGGAGGCAAGGCTGAGCAAAATAGCCACGAGGGGCCAGCTTGATAATCTCCATGCTCTCAAGTTGCTTCTCATGCCTCTACATCACAAATGTGGCCTACATGATCTTGGTTCTTACCTTCAGCCTCTCAATGGCCTCTTCACTGCCTGGAGCAAACATGATCCGTTCATGAAGGCTGGAGACTGAAGCAGCCCGGCTGGACAAGGCTGAGAGGGAGGAGGATGGGCTCATTCCTACCAAGGCATTGGTCACTGTGGAGAGATTGTCATGGCGTTGACTCATATCTGCCACTCTACGATTATCATTATTGTTCTCAAAGTCGGACATGTCTATGAGGTCCAGGAGGGGAGAAAGAAGAGGGGGAAAGACACGAGACAAGAAGAAGGAAGGAAAAGATAGAGAAAAGAGATGCAGTTGGGAACAGCAACATGGTGCAATGAGGAGAAAAGGTAGAAATTCAACAAGAGATGATCCAATAATTAAGTAGCAATATGTGCTAGGGCAGTATTTTCATACCAGCAGAATCAGTCATACTACGCCCTGCAGAATTTCTCTAAGCAATGGTATAACAGCATCCAAGTGCTTTCAGGAAAATTGACAGCATATTTAAAATCTGGGCTGCAATCGCTGGTCTCCACTAGCACCTCAGTCAGGGGAAGGGCAAGGCCATAAAGAAGAGAGGAAGAGGATTTCAAAAGCTGAGCACCATTTATTCTCAAGACTGGGTTTTCAGAAACTGAGGATAAAAGAGGGCTTAGGGGGTGCTGCAGTGTGAATATCATTGTGACATTTTGCATCCTCAGCTACACTGATGATCCACATACACATCTGAAAAGATGATCTGAATAAAGAATTTTGGTACAATTGAAAACACAGTGTCCAACTAGCTTGTAGTGCTGTGGTGTGTTGTTTTTATTTTGTTTGTAGTTTTTATTTTTGTTGATGGATTATGTTTTTCTGTGTCTGCAAGCTGTTGGTGCTTTGTTAGCTGCCCTGAGTTTAAAGAGACAAGGTGGGATATAAATATTTTAAATAAATAAACAGAGGAATGTAAGCTAGGAGAAAGGGATTTGATTAGACATCAAATGATTGTGAGAACCTCCAGTGAGAAGGAAGGAGTATGTTCAAATTACATATATGTTACTGTTTACATACTCTAGAGTCAAGGTTGAGTGGCAAAGTACAACAAAAAAAAATCAGCATCATTAAGGAAGTGATGGATCCACTAACTCATATACTACTTTGCAACTTAATGTGATTCCAAAGAGATGGGAATAGGTATTGAAATTGGCATCTATTTGGTGTACCTAGGATAAAGGGCAAAGAGTAGGTTATACTTATTTCGATGATGCCCACATGTCATGTTTAGAACACCCAACAACCTCAAATGCTCCACTGGCTCTCTTTCCATTAATGACCTCAGGGGCGTGGAGTTTTGAAGGGGCGGGGGCTTCTGTGTGCGTGCCGGGAGGGGCGGGGGCTTCTGTGCGCGTGTACCGGGCTGCCCCCGCTGTTGCGTCGGTCCACCGGGCGGCTGCACCAGGCTGCGCCGGGCTGTACCGGGCCGGCCCCCCCACCAGGCCGCTGCCACCAGCGCTCTCCCAGACCAAGCCGGGGGGGGGGGGGAGTGGGTGGGGAGAGCGGCGGTTCTGGTGGCGGTGCGGGGGAATGGTGGCGGCACACGGCGGCTGGGCATGCGGGCACTCCATTTCATGGGGGGGCTCAGTCCCCCCCTGGGAAATGTCCGGGGTGGCCCGAGCCCCCCTGCAGTTGACGCCGGTGAATGACCTGGAGGGTAGGTTTCAGAAGGTGGTGCTGGGGGACTGCTGTTCAGCCCCTTGGCCTTTGACCTATGAGATAACAGATTCCATCTTGTCTGCTATGCTCTTTAATGTCTACAGAACAGTTGCTTGGAACAGGCTGAAAATAGTAGATTCGTAACTAAAAGATCCCAGTCACAGGTATAGGACCTCAGTTTAAAAGTTCAATGGAAGTGAAATGTTTCTTAGATTTTACTTTCCTCAGTGTTTTGTTCTTATAAATAAAAGTTTCTTGTTTTGATTAACCATGTGGGCTGTCTTTCTAAGGGAAGGAATCACACACTCTCTATCTCATGCCTTAGTCTATATATTTATATTATATGATATGAATCAAAGTGGCAGTGAGTGACTGAAACAACGTTTGAGCCCCAACCCCAATAGCTCTGTGTAAGTGAGGGCTGATTATTAAGGAGGGCTGGGCTACCCTGTCTGGATATCTCTGGGAGTGAGAGAGAGGACCTGAAGTGCGAGATGGTTGTGACTTTCTCTAGATTTTAAAAGAGACAAGAACGGTGGCAAATATGACATCCTGACCTACTTATAACCCGTAACTTGAATAAGAGAGGTTGTAGAAGGTGGTAGGCACTCTGTGTGAGTGGAGAAGAGGAGTCACACATACATACTCTGGTTATGTGCTCTAGATGGGTTTGCCCTTGAAAAGTGTTTGGAAACTTCAGTGGGTACAGGTTCAGTGGCTGCAGCCAGGTTGTTGACTGGGATGGGTCATAGGGATGATATCACTCCAGTCTTGGCCCACTTACACTGGCTTCTACTTAGTTTCTGGGCACAATTCAAAGTGCTGGCCTTGACCTTCAAAACCCTGTATGATTTGGGACCAACATACCTGAAGGACCACCAAATCCCTTATAAACATGATTGACTGTTAAAGTCACCTTCGGAGGCCCTACTTTGAGTGAGTGCCCTGCCTTCTGAAATTAAGCAGATGGCAACCCAGGAGAGGGCTTTCTTGGTCATGGCACCAAAGCTCTGGAACACTTTCCTCAGGGAGATTCATCTGTCCCCTTCTGTTGCCATCTTCTGCCAGTGGGTGAAGACTTTTTTGTTTTGCTTGGCATTCCCTCAATGATCCCTGTTTCCTAACCAATGTTTTTACATCTTGTATGTATTTTAAGTGTTTTGTATGTATTTTAACTGTTTTTACCTTTCTAAAAAGTTTTTTCAATGTTGTATGTTTTTATTATAATGGTTTTTATTATAATGGCTTTACAATGTAATTTTATCATGCATCTTTTAAACTATTAGCCCTTGTAAGGGCAGAAAGGCAGGATATAAATTTTGTAAATAATAAATAAGGTTTACATACAGAAATATAAATAGGTTTTGACAAGAGTTTACTGCTTTAGAGTATTATTTGTTAGCAAATGATTACAGCTTGAATTTAAAAACTATGCCCAACCTCAGACTTCCGGGGAAACATGGCGACCTTATAAGGAGCACTTTCAAAGGTTCCAGTCCTTTCTTGCTGTGGGGCAAAGAACGCCAGGGAATGGAGGGAATTTACTTCTCTGCTCTTACCTCTCCCCCACAGGGGAGACCCAACTGACAGGGAAATCCACAGGGACGGGGCTTGATAAGTCAGGCTTCCACCTGGGTTCTGGAAATAACAAGGGCAGTTGAGATAAGGAGGCTTTATTTGCCGATAAGGACAGCCGACCCCAACCAATCTTTTTCTTTTTCTTCCTTTTTTTCTAAACCAATCTGGATTCAGTAATCTTTGCAATATTTGCAATATTTTGGACTCCCGAAACTGTGATCATAACTGAATAGACCAGGAGTCTTCCACCAGTGTTTGAAATCAGCTTCCGATATATAGTGGTCAGAAGGACCATCTTCAAAAATTTATGGCTGGTCTGGATTGTGGACTGGATTAAAAACCCAAGACAAATAATAGTAAAATCAGAATCAGCAGATCTTGATGAAGGCCTATACAATTACTTATGGATTAAGAAATCAACTAAAAAGATCATAACCCAAGAAAGAAGTCACGTAATCAGAGATGGACTTGTGAGAATATGGTTTATATGCCAGAATTTATTGAGCCCCTCAAACTCTTTGTTTATGTCCCCAATAGAAGCTGATTATGATAAGAATATGAGAAATAAAAATGATTTTTAAAAATTATGGAATGATGATAAACACTATGGGGAAAATCAAGTCTTGGCAAGATATTAAAGATGAAAGTGTAAACATTCAATGGCTGTACATTATCAATTAGCCTCAAGACTAAAGGAGGTCATGAGTATTGAAGGGAGAGTACTAGGAGATATGGCTGAATTCAAGCAGCTGATTATAAACCAAAAAGAGCATTTACTATAATGGATATATAAGATTTTACTCCTTCTAGAAATGGAAGATAAAAAAGTGAAAAAATGTGTGACTAAGTGGATACAAAACTTTAAAGAACAGTTATCTATGCAACAATGGGAACAACTATGGAAAAAATATCAAATTTACAGTCAGCCAGACACTAAGAGAAAATTGGTACAAAATGTTTTTCAGATGGTATATAACTCCAAAAGATATTGAGAAAGCACATTACAAAGGAAAATGCTGGAAATGTCAAGACATGGATAGAACTTTCTTTCACATGTGGTGGACTTGTAAAAAAGCAAAAAGATATTGGAAAGAAATAAACCAAAAAATGCAGAATATATTAAAGTTTAAATTCCCAAGGGAAGCCAAGAGCATGCTATTAGGTGTTCTGCCTAACTAATTACCAAAAATTTCAGAATACATGGTGACAGTGGCTAGAACTATTTATGCACCAAAATGGAAACTAGACATCTGTCCACATTTAAAAGAATGGAAAAATAAACTTCCTGAATATGCAGTAATGGCAAAATTAACAACCTATTTGAGAAACAGGTCTATTACAAAGTTTGAGGAAAGACGGAGAGTGTATTATGTGTATTATGCTAGTAGGAGACAAATTTAAAGAGAGAAAATATCATATACAAATGTCTGGTAATGAAATAGAAGTAGAATTAAAATCTGTTCCAAATGTGATACCCTGAATATAAATGGGTTTTCTATATGAGATACACCTTTCTTTTACACTGTGATACTACTTATATATTAAACATTCTAATGAATATGTAGAAGTAGTGAAAATATGTTACGTTGAATACATAGTAATGATGAAACCAGCATAGTCAAAATAGATTAGTTGTGAAGTTTGAAACTTAAAACTTACATGAATACAATTGTACCTCAACAGAAATAAGAACAGTTGTATTTTATATACCTTAAAATTATAATGAAGGGGATATAAGGGAAATAATTCTCTGGCCTATACATTTTGTACTCATGATTGTCTTTGACAAATATAATTATGTTGTATAACCCATTTTCCCTTTTCTGTTCTGTACCCTCACTGTTTTTCTTAAATAAATAAATTAAATAATTTGGGAAAAACCCATACCCAACCTCCAGTGGCTGAACTAAGTAATTAAAACATTTCAGATGCTCTTATAGAGAATATTATTTTAATGTGAGTACTGGATAAGATCCCCACGCCATATGTTAACTCCCTTTGGGGCTTTTTATTACTTCACAGTTCTATGAGAAAAAAAACCTGTTAAATAAAAATAAAAAGAAACAAAAACCAGAGCTATGGACACAGTTTTCTCAGTATGCACAAACACAGCCAAGAGATGTCAGTCATTTGGTTGAAACCAATGCTCCCTCTAAGCTGTGGAGTCTTGTGAGCAAAAATTCTACTTTGTGAGTTACTGGCATTAAAGTTGTGAGTAAGTGCTTTGGCGACTGCATAAATTAGTTTGCTCTGGAGCAGTGTTCCATCTAAACTGAGTTAGTGTGAGCTGGCTCAGAGTTTTTTAGCTTCCGGCTCACACATTTTTGTCTTAGCTCAGGAAGGATGGCTCCAGAGCCAGCTAAATTATATAGTAGAATTTTTGCTCTCAAGACTCCACAGCTTAGAGGGAGCATTGCTCTAGAGCCATCTTTCTTGAGCTAAGACAAATATGTGTGAGCCAGAGGCTGAAAAACTGAGCTAGCTCACACTAACTCAACTTAGAGGGAACACTGGTTGAAACCCATATAGAATATCTGGGAAAGTGTCAGGGTGGCTATGGGGAACCACTTGAAGTGTGTGTGTGTGTGTGAGAGAGAGAGAGAGAGACAGAGACAGAGAGAGAGCACGAACACCAGCATAAGTGTGTACAGGCTTCTGTAGACCAATACAATATGAACACATGAGGCTGCCTTATATTGAATCAAACTCTTGGTCCACCAAGATCAGTATTGTCTATTCAGACAGGAAGCAGCTCTCCAGAGTCTCTGGAAGAGATCTTTCATATCACCTACTACCTGACCTTTGTAACTGGTGATGAACCTGAGACCTTCTGATTGCCGAACAGATGCTCTGCTACTGAGCCACAACCTCTCCTTAATGTCTCTTTAGAGAATGGTGTAAAAACCTGCAATTCCAAAATGGTAGCAAAACCTGAGGGAAATCAAATTATCTGAAACCCAAGCTCTCAATGAATTGCTTCCTTGCTCAATCAGGGTTCCTTCTAACATGATCTTTCCTTACTTGCCTTTTAAGAAATGGGTAAGGAAACAAGTCAAAGGCAAGCATATATTTCATGTTAAGAACATCAGGCCTTTGTACATGACTGTAAAATCCAGGAGAAGGCTCTGAGAACTTTAAGTTCAAAATTTTATTTTCAAGATGCTTCCCTGAACAACCAAAACAGCCCTCAGACTCTCTCGGTAAATCTTTTTGCAACAATTCATAAACCGTAGCCTTGCAAGAGAGGTGTAAGCTTGCAGGACTTGAATGTTGCCCTTCCCTCTGCTGCTTAATTATTCAGTGTCAATTCTGAGGCTTGGCTGCAGTCCAATTCAGCCTGGCAACCAGGCATTTCTCTCACCATAACAAAACCTTCGGTTTCAAGAACGCCTTCCAATAGTCCCTTGAGGAGCAAGGAGTGCTTTGTTTCTGCTTCCTCCATCACTAACCCTGACAAAATCTCTTGGAGAATGTAGAGGAAGAACACTGACTACTGAGTAAAGCTCAAGGAAAGATTAACAGTTTTTTGGTGTTCAAGGTTTGTAAAAGGATATTGGCCTAACCAAATGGAAAGCCAGTTCTGCTGCAACTAAATTAAATTATTAAATGTTCAGAAATAAAGGCAAATATGAGGTGAACATGATGGCAAACCAGCTTAAGTCATATGGAGTCAGGTAGGATTTCAGTTCAACATATCATATATCTAAAAGTTTTCAGCATCTCAGGTTACACTCTGCAAACTAAGAGGCACAGCCGATGCAGACCCCAAGAGGCAACATGGAACCTGCTGTACCATATGCTATTCAAGTGTTAAGTGACTTCTGTCTGAGAGCTGGATACAGGAAAGCATAACATCCATACTCTGTGTTTGGAAGTGGGTGCTACCTATGTTGCTGATTCAAAGAGAATAGGCTGAACCAATCACAAACAAGGCAGAGGCTGCAGGGTCTTCTAGCATGCCAGCAAAAGCCAGATCATTTTGGCAAGCTCAACAGCAGATGGTTCTGTCAGCAGCATTCCTACCAGGTACCCATACAACCCACAGGAGAGCCAGATGGGATCACCAGTAGCAATTGTGCCACTTCGGGCCTGAAAGAGATACTGGAGTGTTTCTAGGCAGGCTTTTTCACCCACCCAGTCCCAGCAGATATAAATATTAATTAGAACCAGTCCCAGCAGAAGCAGCAGCAGCAGCAGCAGCACAAACAGCAGGAAACACAGTTACAGCATAGAGAAAGGAAACCTCGAGAGCAGACCCCACCAAGAAGATTTTAGGAGAGCAGGCAACATGGCAAGGTTCATCTGATTATTGAAAGGCAAATATCAGTTAAAATAAAGAACTGCAGACATTGTGGAGGGAAAATTTGGCTTCCCTCCACCAGGAATTCCAACAAAAGACATCAACCCAGTGGCCTGGGACAGGCTTGCTTTGTGGAGATTATGTCAATCAAGACCCATTTACAATAGCCGCCCAAAGGATAGATGAAGTTGGGAAGATCTCCTTGCATGATGAGAAAAAGGAGGACAGATGTAGCATTTTCACATCTGGTCCACTTCGTGAAGAAAATGGCCATTTTGTGCAAGGGTTTTCCAGTTAAGACTGACAGCTCTAGATCAGGACATTCTTGGAGATTTGGAGATGGAGCCTGTGGAGTGTGTGGTTTGGGGATGGGAGGGACCTTAGTGGGGTACAATGCCAGAGAGTCCATCCTTCAAAGTAGCCATTTTCTCCAGGGAAACTGATCTCTGTAGTCTGGAGATCAGTTGTAACTCTGAGAGATCTCCAGGCCCCACCTGGAGGCTGGCAATCCTAATTCTAGTGCAAGACTACCAACCAATCTCTTCTCATTGCTCTGAGGTTCTTGAAAATAGTTAGCATCCATCTTTAGCAGTGTAGACTGGATTATGTCTAATGCTTCTGTTATTTTCTACCCTCTCTGCATTTTATGGAGAGATTTGTGACTAGTTTAACCCCTGCCCAGGGCAGTTAGGAAGACCAAATTATTCTGAACAGCTTTTGCTGAATTGGCACATGGGCTGCTGGGTCCATTTCTCATGCTGTACTTATGTTCCTTTGCTATGACTGAGTCTGTGAGAAGCAGTGAAGCACACAAAATACCAGCAATGGGGAATACACACATTTAGGTCCTCCTGGAACAGGATTGGCTAAGAGAGATAGGAGAAGGGTAAGGGGAAAAGACAAAGAAAATAAGAGTAGGTTCATCTTATAGGAATAAGGAAACAGCATCCAAGGGCCTTTCTATGGTTCCAGAAAATCTGGATTTAATTCTTAGCACGCTAGCACTGCAGAAGGTTATCAGACACCTTCTAAATAAATTCGGGGAGGGGGAATCTAAAAAGGCCCTCACAATGGTTAGACTATTGCAGGGGGGAAGAAGCAGCCTTACTGGTGTGCAGTGATTACACGTGCACTATTCAGTGTGTCCATGAAACATATGCCAGCCACATTGCCCACAGTGCCCACTTTCTGAATTGTTGCTCTAGCTGGGAGTGGGGAGTAGATTATATCTTCCTAGGAATAAAATATTGCATCTTGGCAGCTGGGAGAAGAAACAACCCACAACTGATGTGCTAGTTGGGTGAAAAGATGTTTGGATCCTCTGCAGCAACTGAGCATTATTCCTCATTTGTTTTGCAGTGAAATCATTGAATAGAAAGGCCCAAAGATGCATGTCCTTCAGGTCAAATTCCTTCTCCCCCAATAGTAAAAGGAAATACAAGGTGGCGAGAAAATTCTCCACATTTGTTGGGGGAATCAGAATGCTCCTGTGATTGTTCTACTAGGCCAGTAAATAACTCAGCAAAGGAGATGCGGTAAGGAATGCTCACAGCAAGGTACAACAGGTAAAGACAGGGTGGAGCAATGAGAGCTCTAGAAACAGTTAACTTGCAGTCATGTTCCACATTACAGAGGTATTTGCATGTGACCTTAAGTTGTTCTATGCGGTGATTATTATAGCACAATGAGCCATTCATGTCCAGTGGTTCAATCCATGGAGTATGCAATTTTTACCCTGCCACTGTAAAACATTTTTTTAGATTTGTGGAGGTGTGATGAAAATACCTTGACATGAGCCAGTGCACACCTAGAAAAGCCATCATGTGGAATTACTTATAGCAGCCTCCACATGGTAACTACAACATGCAAGGGGGCCTTTAGTATCCTCCCTACTGTCACTTCTCAGTGGATTAGGAGGGGCAGTGAAACAGACAGTGAAACTATGCAGAATGTAGATATTGTTCTGTTAAGGGAGGTGAGAATGACAAGGCATTGGCAAATGTCAACCCCCACCCAAGGCACAAAGGCAACTTACTGTCAATGATGTCTCCCAAGCCCTGGGCGTACAGGAGGTCTCTGAGACGAGCCACTTCATCCTTCAGTTCTCTAATCAGCTTGTTGTTAGGATCTTCATTAATGACAGCATTGCACCTGATCTGCTTAGCACGGTCGGCATACCTAAGAGAGCAACCAATACAAGGAACCACAGTGTTTAGGAGACTAAAGATACAAAGCACACCGTGCATACAAAATATACAATCTGTAATAAAGATTTTAATAAACTATACCCCATGTGATTCAATATCTATACAATTCTGTTATACATGAAACACCTAATTTAAATCCCTATTATCAACCATATGGTTCCCCTACACAATATAACTCTCATTAAAAAGTCTATAGTTTAAGCTTAAATATACAAGACCTCAATGATTTCTACAACAACAGGAACGTCTGAATTCACAACATATATAATACAAGAGGTAAATTCAGCAAAAAAGTCCAGTGCAGTACATCAGGTCAGTTAATTCCAATTTTACAGGTGAAAATTCAACAGGAGAATCCAATTCAGTGCATCAGGTAGGTTGACTCTGATTCTACTCTTAAGTACCAGTCTTAAACAATAAGTTAACCTGGAGATTTCACAATGTTTCACCCGGGAACATTCTGTATTCTTTAACTGCTATATGCTGGTAACATAATGTCCTCTTTATCCTTCAGCTTGTCTCCATTGCATTATGTCAGTTTCAATTCTGGCTTTTACTTTAGGCTTATTTGTTTCACTTCTGGCTCTAATTTTTGGCTTAACAGGTCATTTGGTAGCCCCCATTTCCAATCATCCTTTTTCAGAATCCGTACAAATTGATATTATTTCAAACAGGAAAGCCTATGTTCTTCTCAATCAGGTTCTCATGAATGACGTCTCTACCTTATGAAGAAAAACTCTTAAGCTGCTCCTGTGCTTACCAATTGAGTGCATAATTTGAAGGCATTAGGATGTGTGATGCGTATTTTGTATCTTTAGTACCTAAGAAAGCAAGGCATACTCTGGGAGAACTAGAAAGGCTTGCTAAAAATGCCATGCAGTGTGGCACATACAGAAGAGGACCTCTGCAGGCCATCAGAAAGGGAAACATGCTGCGACTCCACTGGTCAGGGAGTTCCCAAGAGCCGTTCAACAGAAATGCAGAGCATTTTTTCATTAGAGTAAAGGAAAACACAAGCATCTCGTTTGTTCACTTGCTTTTGAACTAGACCTAGCCTCCTCTATAAGGCCAGTGAATCCAGCAATGTGAATGGGCAGGGGGGCATTCAAAAGCAAATGATCAAAACAGTTTTCATCACTCTTGCCTACAGCCAAATTCATGATAGCTCAGTGAAAGACCTGAGAAACAAGACTACATGAAACAAACTTGTTGCGGCCTCACAAGATGTTCCAGTGACATCATCATTAGTCAACAGCAAGGCATACTGAAAGCCCTGGAAAAGAAGGAGCTGTATTATATCATCACTAAGAAGCTATGGAGAAGTTACAACACATAATGAAAGCTAGATGGCTAGGAGAGAAGTGTATAAAGATATGTTCAATTAGCTGAATTTTCGTGGCACCTGCAATCAACTCAAAGGTAACTGTCACCATCAGAGGGCTCCTCCTATTTAATATCTCTGTTTAGAATATATGGCAAATATGCATACTTTCCCTAGCTGTCTAAAAGATAATTCACCACTTGAGTTAGTGTAAAGCTATTGGGAAATAACAGAGTAGCCAAACTGGCTACTAGTTAATACAAGCCCAGGATTTCCTGTGGAATTGTCTCACATGGATAATCAATTGAATACACATTTCCAAGCTTAAATTATGCAGATTTTCATTTTCTTTTTTCAATTTAACTCATTTTATAAGCAGCTCCACTGCAGCATATCTCCAGCTGGTTCACTGTCCAAACACTATCCAAACATTTTTTATGCTTCCCAGAATACTTTGCAAAGAAAGGGTGCAGTCTATTTCCCCTGACCTCATTTAGAGTGCGAGAAGTTTTACACAGGCCCTACCTTAAGGTGCTGAGGGTCTCATCATAGTTGATGTCAGCAGGGCTGAGAGCAGCAACCATAGCAGTTCGAGAGTTACCACCTGCCCAAAGAACACACAAAAACATTGGTTGAAACCATGATAAATATATATGGCGCTTTTGTTGCTGTTGTTCAGTCGCACAGTCGAGTCCGACTCTTCGCAACCCCATGGACCACATCATGCCAGGCCCTCCTGTCTACATATGCCACACTGCCAGGCTATCTTTATCTTTCCTTAACACTCTTCCTCTATATCTTTTCTGTATGTTCACCGTATCAGTAGACAACCCAAACCTCAACAAGTCCCATCTGGGTGACGTGAACAAAAGCAGAGTACAAGTATTAACTATTATTGGCTGGGAACTGTTGATACAATTAAAGAAGGCAGCGCTGTTGTTTCTTGGATTGTGCGGAAGAGTTGTCATCATAAATAATAGTGAAGATCAAGAATCTGGTGGACCACTGCTTAGATATGTGGTCAAATTAAAGGTAGAACTGAAAAGAACAAAGTACCTAGGTTTTCTCGGAGAAGCCAGGTAAGTACAGAGTCTCGGTATGGAATAAAGTCCGTCTTTTTCTTCTTTTTATTCTGCAGGGAGACAGGAACACAACAGTGGACCTCAGCTTCTGGAAGTATATGTTGATTTGAAGAGGACTATTATACAATTAAACCCCCTCATACTTAATTATACAATTAAACCCCATCATACACAGCTCACAGATATTCTTAAAAACAAGACACTGAAATTACATAATACAAGAGGCAGGACCCGCAGTACTCACCAGGGGGGTGAGAAGGAGCTCCACCTGGAGAAGCAGCCACTGGTAAGCCTTCCTCCCCTCCCCCGGACAACGACCCCGGGTGAACCCCGGGCCTGCCGATCTTCCCCCTCCACCCCCCAGTTGCAATGGCGAGGCCCGCGCAGCTCAGAGCCGCCTGGACCGCTGATCTCCCCCCTTCCCCCGGTTGCAACGGTGAGGCCCACACGGCTCATGCGCAGGGAACGTTTTTACTTTTGGGGGGATTTAAATATCCTCCGAATTTTTTAAAAAACTTTTCGTATTTTTCTGCACACAGGGGGAGTGCCCTCCGTGTGTATGGAAATCTCCCTGCCCCACAGGTGCCCCCCCCACGCAGATTTAGGTATCCGCACACAGGGGGCGCCTTCGGAATTAGATATATAGATTGTAACAGATTTTCCAAATAACAGATATTGATAAATACTGGGGATCTTAGAAGAAAAAACAAGCTGTTTATGGAAATGGCCAGAGCTTCCTGTAACAGGAAAAGTCATTATGTCATTTTCTAGAGAAAGGATATGCAGAGTGAGAAAAGATAAAACCAGAGCTATCATGAAACAAGAAAATGGTTTCAGGTTTCAGGGAAAGCTTCAGTTTATAATTAGGATTGTTCCAGTTAGAATAAAATAGTATTTTCCCTTTAGCACTATTCCACAGGCAGCTAATTCGTATGTGTGCTTTATCCATAAGGTGTAATTTTTTCATAACATTATCCAAAATGTGAAACAAGATCTTAAAACCAAACAGTGAGCAAATTTACATTCACCAGTGGCCAGATGATAATCAAGCAGTCACTGTATATGCAAAGAGTGGAGCTAAAGTCTGAGATGCCAATATAGGCACTTTTTGTGCAATCCAGTACAGAAATAGTGCAATCTTTACAGAGTGACACCATTCTATGCCCACTGAATTCTAAACCCATTTATTTCAATGGTTTAGGATGCAACTTTCTTTAGGATGGCACTGAAATCTCACAGGAGCTGGCAGTCCAAAATCTCATCCTATGATCTAGCACTGTTTGTGCCCTACTCCTGTTTTTACACCGGTACAGACTTTTGTGGGTCTGACCTAGTTAAACCAGGCTAGCCTGATCCCATCCGATCTCAGAAACTAAGCAGGGTCAGCCCTGATTAGTACGTGGATAGGAGGCTACCAAGGAAGTCCAGAGTTGCTAAGCAGTGGCAGGCAATGGTAAACCACCTCTGTTCATCTCTTGCCTTGAAAACCCTATGGTGTAGCCATAAGTCAGCTGTGACTTGTCGGCACTTTCCATCACCACTGTTGGTCTCAACAGGAGTCTCAGGCTATCTTGCTTTGGGATCGTTGGTGCCTTCTTCCTCTTAGCACAGCCTCATTATTTTCACCTGCTCATTTATTTTAGCAGAATCTCCAAACCTGGCTACTTCATGATCCCAGAGCCCTTCACTGTCTGCTGGCTATATCATACCATGTGGTTTCAGCTACTTAAAAGACCCTCTTTTCCTAATGATAAAACTAAGCTCCAAAACACAAACCATTAACATCTGCCCAATCAAATTACCTTATTTGGTCCTGAATCCTGAAAAGAAAACAGAGATAGTGATGAGAATTTCATTATCATGACCAGAAGAGATTAAAGAGAAAAATTAAGAGATTGAAGAAATAAGAACATGGGACAATATCCTGATTCCTCACAACTCAGACATTTCAGCTGGGGAAAGGCAGTCACAGGAGGTCAATAAAATAGTGAGGGAAAAGAGTTAACCCCCTCCACTCCCATGCTGCAGGTCCACTCTAATGCATAGCCTCCAATGGTTGCTCTTTATTAAGGGGAAATGCATGGGAAATCCAGTTGTGGGCCTTTCAGTACCTTCTCTGGTTCGGCTCTGAGAAGAAGCTCAGTTTCTTGATTGAGCAAAAGGCAGAAACAAAAACACACAAACAAACCCCTCCATTTTACAACCAGCATAATGTGGACCACTATGTTCCACTAATGTTTCAGTGGTGATGGAGTAGCTTTTTTTAATATGGTCCCTCTGTACTACATTATAAGATTTTACTTCAATCTAAAATCCATTTCTACCTTAAACTCCTAGGGACTGTCATAGACAGCCATTCTGATAATTTCTCCAAAGAACCAGTCTGGGAGTGTTTCAGGCCTTCCAGGGCACATATTTAATTTTAATTGGAGTTTTCAGAATATTTGTAAACAAAAATATTTTCTTTTCAAAAATCCAAAAATTGAAATATAGCAATAAATTTAATTTTTTATAATTTACAAAAACATTGTGGATTGTTTTGTTTTTATAACACATTTTTTGTCATTACCCTAACCTAATTTGAGGAAACCAAATGGATTGCAAGAATCCAGTTTTAATTCTCTTAAACCAGCCCTGGGCAAATGCTTCCACTCACATCAGTGGAACTTACCATCTCAGCCAAAGCAGAAATCACCTTCCCCAGCGTAGTTAGAGATTTATTGATGTTTGCTCCCTCCTGTGTGAATGAGACAATTCCAACAATTCCAATTCCATCAATAGGTATTTTTTAAAAAATCATTTTTACAGCTCACTACATTACACTTGACACAACTGCCAGGATTCAGCATTCCTCTTGCGTTAACTTCTTTGACACACATCTCATAGTGACAGAGAATTCTGCCCCTTGCTCTCTCTCCCCAGAATGAATGAGTACTAGCAATATGAGCTGGCAAAACATAGCAAGCCAGTATGAGCAAGGCTAGATGACAGAAGAGGAACAAATGGTGAACAAGTAACAATGATTACAATGATACTTACTCCAGTTGTCTGGCATATATAATTTAAAAAATCTTATGCTATAAGGTGTCCAACTCTACATACTTTGAAGGTACATGTATAAATGTCTACCGTAATTTGGTCCCTTCTCTTACCTTCAGCCTTGTGCCTTTGGCTCCTGTGGAGTCAGCCCGTTCACTGCCTGCAAGATCCACCAAACTGATTTTGCTGACCTAAAATCAGAACAAAATTTATTACCCATGATACCTGCCACCAGGTCTATTTGGAGCAAAAGAAAAAAAATACTTTTCCTGTCATTGTCATGATAAGGTATTAATTTTTTTTCTATACATAGAAGAATCTTTATGAAAGGAAAAATAAGATGGGACATGATGACTACCTCAGATATCTTCACTTAACTTTGGGATGATGCACATATGAA
Source organism: Lepidodactylus listeri (assembly GCA_029233225.1). NCBI lineage: Eukaryota > Metazoa > Chordata > Lepidosauria > Squamata > Gekkonidae > Lepidodactylus > Lepidodactylus listeri. Next base: position 57,766,157 of record JARCFY010000005.1, on the reverse strand, counting down.
TGTCTAGCAATACAAAACAGCAGCAGAAATCTTTTGCAAAAAGAAGTGCTGAAATCCAGGCTAACACAGCCCAGCTCCTGTTTGATGACCTCTAAATGCACTGAAGATCATCAAATGTTAGAAGCTCTGAATGTCTCACTTAGAAGGAAATCCTTAGTGCAAGTTTTCTCATTGTACTAGGATGAACAAGTACAGTACTGACTAGATATGCTAAAACAAGAACCATTTAGGTTTTCTCCAAAAAAATATTTATTAGATGATGCACATTAGGTCAAAAATTCCAACTTCAAGTATAAGGTAATGGGGTCTGAAATCGCTGAGGCTGAGAGGCGAAAAGATCTTGGAGTCATAGTGAATAGCTCAATGAAAATGTCAACCCAGTGTGCTGCAGGAGTGGAAAAGGCAGAAGGATTGAGAATAAAACAGCCAATATTGTAATGCTCCTGTACAGATTTATGGTGAGGCCTCATTTGGAATACTGTATACAGTTTTAGTCACCATATCTCCAAAAGGACATTGCAGAGCTGGAAAAAGTACAGAGGAGGGCAACCAAGTTGACTAGGGGGTTGGAGCACCTTCTCCCCTATGAGGAAAGGCTCAAGAGCCTGGGACTTTTCAGTTTAGAAAAGAGACGACTAAGGGGGGACATGATAGAGGATTATAAAATTATGCATGGAATGGAGAGAGTTAAGAACATAAAAACATAAGAGACGCCAAATGTTGGATCAGGCCAGTGGCCCATCCAGTCCAATACTCTGTCACACAGTGGCCAAAAACACCAGCTGCCCTCAGGAGTTGACAGAGAAATTTTTCTCCCCCTCCCAAAATAATACAACTTGAAAGCATCCAATGAATCTGATGGGCAGGAGGTTCAGGACAGACATAAGGAATTTGCTGCCAAAGGATGTAGTGATGGTGTCCCGTCCCGGGCCTTACCCCCCGACAAACCCTGCCCGGAGCCGGCAACAACCCCACTCCTGGGCCGCCGCAACGCCGCCGCGTCCGACCCGCCCGGCCCGGCCGCAAGAGAGATGCCGGGAGGGACACCGGGCCCCCCCAGCCGGCCTGCCTCGGCGCCCCACCAACTGCAGCCCCAGTTCAGAGGAGGAGGACGCGCACGGTCCCGGACGCAAGCGCCAAAGTTCGCAGCCCTCGTCAGCCACTCCCCACTCACCAGAGCAGCCCCACCGTGTCAGACAAGCCGGAGCCAAGACGCGCCGCTAGCAGGGCCGGTGGAGGCACCCGAGATGCCTCGGGAGGACGTCCGGAAGGCATGACGGGCGTGGGAGATGCCACGGCCCAGAAGCCGATAGCCGGGGCCTCAGTGGGGGCGGGGGCGGGCGGCTGGGCATCTCAGCATTTGAAGGGGGGTGGGGCTTGGTGGAGGGGAGGCGCTACACAGGAGCGGGGGAATAAAAGGAAGGGGGAACTGGCAGGCCGGGGAGGAAGTGCCGGGAGACAACAGAGATTGCAGAGAGGGAGGGAAAAAGCAGGCTGCCCACAGAGAGAGAGAGGGGGGGCCTGCAGCCAAGTCTTTGTCCCCGGGGGCAGGAGGGTGACTCAGGGTGCTCTTAACCCACACCCCCTGCCAGTCTGAGGCCTTAGCCAACCCCACTTCGCTTTCCCTGGCGGCGGCGGCAACGCCTTCCTCCCACACCTGGGACTACGGCAATGGGGCGGGACCCCTGGGAGGGGCCAGAGGAGCATGACAGAGGGCCACAGGAATAAACAGCTTTAAAAGGAGATTAGATAGATTCATGGAGGATAAGCCTATCAGTGGCTACTAGCCATGGTGAGGAACAAGGGGAAACTCCACATTTAGAGGTACTAAGCCTCTAAATCCCAGAGCCAGAGGTAACATCAGGGGAAGGCCTTGGTCTCTATGCCCTGTTACTGACCATCCAGAAGAATTGGTTGGCCACTGTGTGAGACAGGATGCTGGACTAGATGGACTATTGGTCTGACCCAACAGGGCTCTTCTTATGTTCTTATTTCATTTGTGAAATCAATTAATCACTTTCCATGTCAAGGGAATGTACAATAAAATATTCAATAAACAATAGTGATATTTGGGTTGCTTGTGCATTTGGGATGGTCCTGATGACAACAGAGAATACGAATTTGTTCCAGCTCTGACACTAATCTACAGATTACACCTTCAGTGGACATTTCACTTCTGGTGGAAATAGTGCTGATAGCACTAAACCATTACAAGGCCCCTGTCTCTAGCTTCTTTTCTTTCCATATACTCCCTCGAGGCATGTGAAGGCCAGAATATATGCAAAGGACTGTCTTTGGCTAAGCAGAGAAAGTGAATAATAGCAGGTTCATCTATTAAGCAATTTTTAAAAGCTGTCTTCGCCCCATTTGTTGTATACTTATCATCCCATCAAGTTAGTCCACCCAGCTAAACTGCCATGTCTTAAATAATGCCAGAGGCCACATCACAGTTCAGAGGGTGCCAAACTGAGCCCCATCCCAATCTCTCTTGCTGCCAACCTCTGTTAGACTGTCCCCTCACACACCTTCTCAGTAGTGATGTCAGTTTCAGCATCATGCCGTTTCTGAGTGAAGATAATATTGAAGACAGCATGAGAGCGGCTGCTGGTTTCGTTCATGTTGGTGGCAGCCACCGTCCTGTTGAGCAAGAACAGCAGGCAAGAGTTCATTTCTATTTCCCATCAGACCTGGCAGAAAAATTCAGTGCTATTGGAAGGCTTGTCTCCAGGAATTCAATACTCCCACTCAGTTGGAAAGCCTGGTTAACCAAAAGTACAAGCAGGCAACCCGCACTCTAGAGCTAACAGTACTTGGGTGCAGAAACAATCCTTTAATATCACCATGGGAAGTGCAAAAACACTGGCAGGGTACAAAATAGAAAGCACTAAAGTAATTTTCCACCAGTATAAGAATAAGGCTATCCATGCTGTGCCTCCAGATTCACAGCTAGCAGGGAGCATTAGGGAGACGCCATGTACAAGCATTGCAAACTATATCCTCAAATGGAAATCTAGATGAAAAATGGTAAGTATCAGAAAATACAGTGGCTGTACAGCAAAAAGGGGTAGAAGTGAATATTAGGATTCTATCCCTGATGCCTCAACATAGATTATTTCCCCTTTTAAAATTTCTGGGGCCAGGAATCTTCCTCAGCTACTTCTTTGAACCTAGTAATGTCCCCTCATCCACTTTTGGGTCCTTAGGAAGGAATGACTCCCTCATTCCATCCTTCTCAGGCCTTCTACACTTTGTTCCATGACCAGCAGGGTCAGAATCCAACATGCTTCTCATTCCAGCAAAACATTTAAGTTATGACTCCACTGGGAAGCATCGTTCTGAGTCCCATTATAGATGCATGAATACTGGCCACTCCTTGTCTCAGTTATGCTGGGCTCAACCTTACCCAAGGGTATTCTAGATCCCCCTGATATCTCAGCAGCATCACTCTGCCCTTTGGTATTACATCTGCTCCCTATCACAAAGAGAAATAAGACTGATAGGAAGACCTCTGAATGATAACCATGACTCTACTGGAATATGGGATATTTATTTCCTTTTTACCTGGCTTTGTTTCCTGAGTCCATCAGGTCCTGGATGTCATTATAGGATGTGACAGCTAGTTTTGATAGATCCTCAACATATGGCCCAAGGAGTGGGTGCTCTCTCACCCTCAGGTTTCCTTTATTCTTGGGGTTCAGGAGGTCACGAACACGTTCACAGTATATTTCCATGTAGCTTACCTATGGAATACAATGTACAGAGTATGAGAATGACAGAGTAAGAAATATGAAACAAACAGCAGCACAGGGAGACAATTTAGCATCTTGCCTACATACTCTGCAAACCACATTTTTAAGACAAAAAAAAATCTACCACTGACTGTCGCAGTGAGTTAAACGGCAAAAATCTCTTAGGAAGACGACACCCCCCCCCCCCAAAAAATTCCTGCAAAGCAACTGAACATAATCCAGGAAAAAAGTGCGGAGAACCTAAACGCCAGTCAAATTGTTGGGATTTAACCACTTTCAGGCACTCTAGTGGTCAAACATATTTTCCCCAGAAGGTCTTACAAAATTCAAAGCAACGTGCATAGGAAATGGCACTAACAGCAACACTGAAAAGGACTGACAAGTGAGCTGTTTGGTGAACATCAGATCTTATTTCCATGCATGCTTAATAACTTTATCATAAGTTCCCTCTTGCCCCTGGAATACTAAAGATTGAAGACAAGTATTCATTTATACCTCCACTGAGTAGGACATGTTGTCATTCGTTGTGTCATTGATTCGGGAAAAGAGGTCTTCACATAGCTGCAGAACAAAAAGAAAGGAAGAGAAGAATTGCATGTGTCACTAACAAGTATTCATATAAAGTCCAATACAAACTCCTACAATCAGGTCACTTAGTTTTGCCCATTAAAAATATCTGATAATCAGGCAGATCCTTCCCAGGGATCTCAGAACAGAAATCAGAGATCACTTTGGCTTTTTGAACTCAGTTCCTCTTTTAGAGAGCCAGTTTGGTGTAGTGCTTAGGAGCGCAGACTCAAATCTGGGAGAACCGGGTTTGATTCCCCACTCCTCCCCATGCAGCTGCTGGTGTGACCTTGGGTCAGTTATCCGTTCTTTCAGAGCTGTTCTCTCATGAGAGGTTCTCAAGAGAGCTCTTTCAGCCCCACCTACCTCACAGGGTGTCCATTGTTCAGAGAGGAAGGGAAAGGGATTGTAAACCACTCTGAGACTTCTTTGGGTAGTGAACGGCAGGTTATAAACCCAATCTCCTCCTCTTCTTATTTTTATTTATTTATTTATTTTGATTTATATCCCGCCTTGCCTGGACAGCAGGCTTAAGGTGGCGTACAATCAGTTAAAAATACAATAAAACACAGATGCATAATGCAATACAATAATAAAACAGCAGCATAACTACAAAGTGCAGTTAGTGCAGATGGCAATTGCTGTATGATGATCTAGTGTAGCAAGACCAGTATCCAAACTTGTTCTTGATGCCAATAACATACAGGCCTTCTTCTTCTTCACACACACATAATGACAATTTACTGAGCTAGTAAATAGCTGTTTCTATTCAGCAAATTACATCAGCTCAAAGGCCTCTTTGCCATTTCAGCACTTCTTGATGGGACCAGCCTTCCTCTTCATTTCCTGCTCTCCATCTGTGTATTTTGGTCACATTTCATGAATGGTTCCTGACTTTCTATATGGTGATACTAACTCTAACTCACCACACACTAGGTAGCACCATTATTCCCTTCCACCAGTGAGCCACTAATTTTCGTGCCCATTTTCACACACCAGCTTAACTAATTCAACTACTTCCTGTCTTTCCTACAGCAATTACAGCCATGATCCTGTGTCCATACTTTACCTCTCTTTCACTCCAAAGACATCCTTCTTGGCCCAGCATGTATACTGCCAGTTTCTTGTCACAATTACCTGAGGAATGATGCCTTGTTGGTCCTTCTCTTGCCTGCCCATCATCGTATAGGATTTGCCAGCCCCAGTCTGGCCATAAGCAAAGATGCAGACATTATAACCTTCAAAAGCATGCTGCAGCATCTCTTCTCCAATATCCCGGTATACCTGCTTTTGAGAGGCATAGTTGATATCTTCAGGCTGTAAAGAAAAAAGAAAATGGGGAAGAAAGTAAGGAAAGAACGTGAGGAACAGAGGATGAAAGAAAACAATACATCTTCTCCCCATTCCATACTACTATCTTCAACTAGAGACTATTCTAAAAGCACCATGAATACATGCATGAAGCTACCGTATACTGAATTGAGCCACTGGACTACTAAGTTCAGTATTGTCTGCTCAGACTGGTAGCTGCTCTCCAGGGTCTCAAATGGAGGTCTTTCACATCCCCTACTACCTGATCCTTTTACCTGTAAATGCTGGGGACTGAATCTGGGACTTTCTGCATATAGAGCAGGTGTTCCTATCAGAGACCCACAGCCCCTTACTGCTATTTCACATCTGGTCAGAATTGTCCTTCCTCTACTATTAAAGCAACAAAAGTGATAACGGGGTTGGAGCACATCTGTGAGAAAATACCAGAGATCTGGGGGGGTTTCAGTTTAGAAAATTACAACTATAGGAAAACTGGAGAGAGTTTTATAAAATTATGCATATATAATATATAAAAATTATGTTGAAGATACATAGTTTTCTTCCCTCCTCTCTTGTAGCACTAGAACTTGGGAGCACCCAATAAAATTGATAGGCAGTAGAGTCAGGAGGACAAACAAAATAAAATACTTTCCCCATACAACACATAATTAACTTGTGGAATGCACTGCTACAAGATATAATGAGACCCATTTGTGCAGGTGATTCACACAAATGCAGTGAAATAAGAAAGCCCACCAACGGCTATAAATCCTTATCGATAAATGGAATCTAGAACTACTCAATGTCAGTTGATAGAGGGGGACAACAACAGGGACCAGTTTTGGGTGCTATGCAGCTGCTTGTGGGTGTCCAGGGCATCCAACAGGCTACTTTGGGACTAGATGGACCACTCATCTGATCTGAAAAGTTCTTTTTATGTTCAAGAAAAATAAAGCATTCAAAAATAAAGCATTATTTTTCTCTTCAAGAAAAATAAAGCATCCAATGAGGTCTCCATGTTTATTTTTCCAAGACTAGGGGGAAGTCCATTTCACTACTGATTAGGGGTGCACGTTTGGTATAAACCGAACCAAATAAATACCCGAAAAATACCCTATCGTCATTTTTCAGCTATTTATTAAGCTGAATACAGATCAGAGAATACAGTATTCGGCTACCAATATGGCTCAGCTCAAAAAAAGATGGTTTATTTATTTATTTATTGCTTTTATTCAGGCAAGCCAGCTTCAGCTGAAGTGGCACGGAGCCCCACTGATCTTCTTTTGCAGCCCCCTTGGCTGGGGTTGACTGGCTCCTCCTGCAGCTTGCTTTAAACCAAGCTGCAAAAGAAGCCAGCCCAGGACCGGCCAGGGTGGTGGGAGCTGACAGCTCCATGCCACCCCAGCTGATCCTCCCTCCAAAACCAATCTGCACACAACTTTTAGGACAAATAGAGGGGCATTCCAGGGAGATCTGCTGCCAGTTTGATGTCCCTAGCTTGCAGGGGGGGCATTTGACATACTCCCTCCCCTTTTGCACATTGGACCCTAGGATATCCCCCCCCAGCTAATCTGCACAATTTGGAGGGCACATAGAGTGGTATCCCGAGGAGGTCCGCTGCCAGTTTGATGCTTTAGCTTGCAGGGGAGTGTTCAACATACTCCCTCCCCTTTTGCACAAGGACTGTTGCCCCCCCACCAATTTGCACACAACTTGGAGGGCAGGTAGAGGGGCACCCTGGGGAGGTCTGCTGCCAGTTTGATGCCTCTAGCTTGCAGGGGAGCATTCAACACACTCCCTCCCCTTTTGCACATTGGACCGACCCTATGATCTCCCTTCCAACTTGGAGGAATGGTCCCTTCAAAAGCATTTTGCAAGCCACAGAGTGAGTGAACCCAGAAGTTCCCATCCACCTTGTGAGTAAAAGAATAGCAATACGGAAATGGTCAGGTGGCAGCAACCCAAGGACAATAACTGCAATTAAGGCAGTGAGAGACGAGCTTCCTTCAGTGCACCATCAAGGACAGCTGTCCTCTAGTCCTGAGCTTCCCTCCTCCATTCTGAAGCAGTGCCAGTGCCAGATGATTCATATCAGTGCCAAGCTGAACTATAGGGGGTGATAGGATTTGCTAAATGCTGATCAGCTGAGTCACTTTCTCCCTGCGACTGGCCCATGAACAGCTCAAAAATATTTCCTGTTTGAAATAATGAAATAATTCATTGGACAATTTCTTTGAATATTCTCACCAGATATACATTCAGCAGTATCTCGCTGTAGATTAAAAATTAAAATTCAGGTCTAAGCTGCTCAATGATCCCCCCTCCCTCAGAAAATACACCCCATTCTTATGAGCTGATGTCCACTTACAGTTGTATGAGACCAATAGGAATAGTCAAAGCTGAAACTTTTGGGTGTCTCCTTGGGCTGCTTTGGATTAATGATAGCTAAAAAGAAACAGAAAAAGACATTTTGATATAGCAATAAAACATTCACATAATACATTCAGTTGTTACAGTCCTGGTGCTGTGACTGCAAATATGGAATGAACACGCTACATGCAATCCTCCCAATACACCCAACTCCATTACTTGAGAAAGGGGCAATGTGTGGATTTTCCATCTCAGTACACATGTACCAGATCCCAGATTCACCTGGGGTCTGGAATGCATGCTAGAATGTATGTGTACTGCTCTTTTCAGAAGGAACATCAATTGTGTGTCTTGAAAGGACTGCATGTGACACGTTGGTTTGTCAAGCATGCATGGTCACATGTAATGAATGAAAACAACTACAAAGAATCTTCAAAATACAGCTTGACCGAACTTTACAGGGAGGTCTTTGATTTTGGTCTTAGAAATACACTTAACTGTCAAACAAAGGCTGAGATGCTATGGATTGCCTCCTTGCAGCACGCAAATAGCCAAACCCTCATCAATTTAGTATATTCAGCAATCATATGATTTGTAACAATCCAAAGATCTCCATATTAATAGGTCCCCAGTTTTGGTCAGGGTGCATCATGCAGAGCATTTCTATAACATGTCAACTGACCAATGCATCTCTGGTTTAGCAGAGCAGAATCAGGGGCCAACTTTAAAATGGAGGTTTTTGAGGAAAATACTATAACACAAAGCTAGAGGCTTCTTCTACCCTTCCATTTCTAATATTTTGAAGTCTTGCGCTTTTGATGAAAACAGAGCTCTGCTGTAAAGGGGCTTCACAACATTGTTACAAAGCAACATATTTATGGAGTTGGGGTGGAAGATGAAGCACATCCAACACACAGATTCAGCGATGATGTTCTCAAAGTATCATTTTTTCTAGTTTCTTTTCACCATAAGGACATAAGCCGAGTATTGGATCACTAAACCTAAAATGTCCTCTACAAGTACCTTGAAACATTTGACAGGAAAAAGGGTTTGTTTAAGTAAGTAGACTACTTAATATAAGCAGCCCAGTCCTAAGCAGACTTGGGTAGCTTTAGGCCCACTGGGCTGTATCCTAACAGTTCTTGCACTGGCACAAGAGGGAGAAGGGGCACTCTCGTCCAGTTCCCTTCCTGCACTACCCTCCTGCATAGTTCCTTGTGCATTTGGAACCAACGATCCCTGGCTTCGGAACCCAAGGCTGGTAACAACAATAAAATCAGTACAAGATACATAATTCTAAAAATAACAGTATTAAGACAACCAGCAGAAAAAATTTAAAATAAAGTCCAACAGAGACCACTGCCTTTCAAGACACCCATAGGGAAACCACCTTGAGAAACCGAAGGCTGTTTAAAAGTCCTCCAAAACTGCAAGGGAGATGCAGATTTAATTTCCTTGTTCAGCACTGGAGTGGCCAACAGTTGGAAGATTAGTTACAATATTTATATCCCATCTTTTGTCCTCAAAATAAAAATATATCAGGCAGGTTTTAATTTTGAGGACAAAAGATGGTATATAAATATTTACATATATATAATATATATTAAATATAAAGATGGTAGATATACACACACACACACACACACACACAATCAGAAGATATATACCTTGATAATATTTCTGCAAACAATGACAAGATAGCACAAAAGTACAAGTAGTCTGTGATTTTAAAGATAGTTATATAATCCCAGGGCCATCTTGGATTTCTTGGTCTGGAGTTTTTATGCTCCTTGTCTCATTTCACCTCCTTTGACCAAGACGTTACTTCTAGGGTTGCCAAGTCTGGGTTGGGAAATACCTGGAGACTTTGGGTTGGAGCCAGGAGAGGGCAGGGTTTGGGGAGGGGAGGGGCCTCATCAGGGTACAATGCCATACAGTCTACCCTTCAAAGCAGCCATTTTCTCCAGGGGAGCTTATCTCTGTCAGCTGGAGATCAGTTGTAAAAGTGGGAGATCCCCAGGCCCCACCTGGAGGCTGGCAACCCTAGTTACTTCTGAAATCTTTTTTGAAGACATTGTTCTCTCTCTAACATGTATACACATACACACACACACACACACACACACACACACACACTATTTAGCATTTTTATTACCCTGCTTTTAATTAGGTGCCTTGTGTGATACAAAATTATATAATCAATTTAAATTAAAAATGTAATAAATAAATAGAAACATATCAGCGTGGTCAATCCCATAACCAATGGACATGCTTGTGAATACTGCAAACATATGGGCAGGGCCAGCTGTACGGATCTCTATGACGTCAATTCTGTTGGACAGATGCAGGGTGATCAGCCCCACCCACACCATCATGTTATTCCCACACGTGACCCTATCACACCACACATGAGAGGGCTAGTGTATTTATTTTACTTAAACAATTTATATGTCACTTTTCCACATTCAAAAGTACCTAAATAAAAACCAGCAAAACATGTTTTAAATCATAATTTAAGCAATACAAAAATTAATTAAAACATCATTTAAACAATTGGAACAATCTAACCATGAATGCCAAATGCCATCCAGAACAGATGTGTATTAAAACTCTTACAGAAGGCAGAGACGAAAAAGCAGTTCCCCCTGATCTTCACAGTCTCAAAGTGGAGTAGAAACTGCAGTCTTTATAGGCCGGGTAGCAGGGGCTCTCTGTTAACATTGTTTTTCTACAGCACTTAGATATTGGTTCTCTGAAATATTAGTATTATTAACTGGTGGCTTCATTGATGTCCATTGTTCTGTTTCTCTGTGGTGTTTGCCACCTTGCAAAGAGGTATATCTATGAAGGACAGGTACCACATTTTTATCTAGTAACTCCCATTTACAGCAACAATGTAAAGCAGCCATGGGGTTGCTTTTTGCTAGTAAATAAGATTACCCAGGAAAATGCTGAGGATCTTTTCAGGTAGATGGAATCTGACCATTTAGAACAAATTAAAGAAAGAAAAGAAGAAAGAAAACAAGAGAAACCAGCCACAGTCCTTCACAGGAACTTGCCTAGTTCAGGCCCATCTAGAAAGAATTCAAGATTGCCCAAAATAAAATCCAGGGATTTTCCATACATGTGTCCCCCTCCTTTTAGATGCTATTGGGAAGTGCATATTTTTCCTACTTCCGCACAGCATAGAGTTACTTTTGCACACCTCCTAAATTTCCCCAGCTTTGTTATTTTTTTGCTGAATTTGTTTTGGCACAGGGCTTTTCCACATACTTTACTTACTCCTGATTTTCTAGGCAGCTGATCCACAAGCACTAGAACTGGTTCAGGCACAGTTCTTTTGTGCATCTGCCTTCCCTCTTCACAATTGTAGAGTCAGTTTATTTTCTTCTGAAAGTGACTTAAATAATCAGCATTTCAAGGAAGGGTGCTGTTGTCATGGGGGGTGTCACTGGTGGCACACGCACCCCTTTTTTTAAAAAAGGGACTAAAATATCAATATGTCAGTATATCATTGTAGTGGCAGATGTAGCAGGTTCTCTGAGTTCACAGCTTTCATTTTAACAAAAAGTAAGTCTAGCTCTTTCCCTCGTAGAGATATGCCTTTTTCCTTTTACCTCACTGAGGGAAGGATCTAAAGAGCTACTTAAAAAGAAAAAAGAAAGCTGGTGACTCAGAGAACAAGCTTCACCTATCACAACAACATTATGGGTTTCCCACATTCCCATTAACTCGCTTGTGTGTTCCTTTTGCTTTGGTTTGTTTTCTGTTTTGTATGTGTTTTCTTCCCTCTAGTGGTTGATTCTATATTACACCGCTTTATGTCCAGCATAAAAACCTGCAGGTTAAATCCACAGGGAGATATGCCAGACATATAGCACTGTAACATTGAATCAACCACTAGTTGGAGCAAAACAAGCACAGAAAAGAAAAAAACCCTGAAGTAACAGAAACACACAAGCGAGAAAAAATAGAATACGGGAAAGTCCTATATAATAAGATATTTTAGTGCCCTCTTTTAAAATAAAGCAAAACCACTGGTCTTGTCATGGAAAGGATGGAGAGTGGTTTAACTATGACAACAGCCCAATCAGTGAAGGGTGGGCTGGAGGTGAGTTGATGTGGGCAAGACAAAGAAAACCAATAGAAACATTATACACAAGGAAAAAGACAACTCAAAATTGACTTCTAAAAAAAGATTGGGTAAAAGTGGTCTCAAAGTTGGAAAAGGGGGGGAGGAGATAAAAAAACAACACCAAAGTGAAAACTAAAGGTGCAAAAATGTATGTGGAAATCAGAGGATAAACTGAAGCAGTATGGGGCCAGAACTATTGGGGAAAACCCATTTGGAAAAGCTCACAATGTTCTTAGGAAGATCACAACATAACAGGAGTGGCTGCCATGTGGATGGGAAAGTACAGACCATTCTTGGTCCCACTCACATTGGCTCCCATTTTCCTGCCCCAATGTGCTTATTTTTTGTGCTTATCTTGTGCTTATTTTTATCTTGTGCTTATTTTTTTTTAAAAATGTATATCCTACTTTTCTTCCTAATGGGGATCCAAAGCAGCTTATCACATCATTCACTCCTCCTCCACCTTAACTGCACTATGGCAACCTTGTGAAGTAGGTTAGGCTGAGAGATTGTGACAGGCCCATAGTTGTAACACCAGACCACTTCACTGGAGGGTGGGAACTTTTAAAGAAAATTATAATCAACATATTACAGATCAATTAGAAAACAAAACTAAATAAGAACTCAGTTGTTATGGGAGGGGGAAATAATGTCCCAGGACCTGGGCAGGAAAAATGTGGAAAAACTTGCCATGTGGAAGCCCTGTTGACATTGTGCTCAACTGGAAGCCACAGTAGCAACACAGAAACTATTGAAAAATGTTCCCAAATGGAAAAGCCCCTTGTCTGGAACTGCTCCAAATTCTAGTTGTCTGGAACTATGCCAAAAGAGTGGGTTTCTGAATATTATAATACGATCCATAGAGGCAAATTCCTAGATAGATGACCCATTTCATACATCCCCCTCTTTTAAAACTTGGGGAGTACCATACAGAAATAATATTGGTCTAAAGCCCTTATGCAAGGCTAGCCTTAGTAGAAGAGAGCAGAATGAGGGAAAGAGAGCTTTGCCTTTCTAGCAGGATATACTGACCAGTTTTAAATTGAGGGCCCTCCCTGCTCTTAACACTGCCACTAAACCCTTCTGTGAAGGACGCAGATGTAATTATTGACCAAAGATGACAGCAAACACTAGAAGGTCAATGGGCATGTGCATCAATTACTTGGGTTAGCAACAGGCACAGCTATAATGAGTCTCTCACACGTCAGAACCAGCAAATGGCTACATGTCCTTACTTTCAGCCACTTATCCTTAATCTCTTGGTGGGAAACTATCATGAATCATAGAAGTTCTCAACAACTAGCTAACAGCCCAAGTCTCAAAGAAGGCCTGTAACTCCACAAAATATTACTACTCCTGTCCCTCTGACATGTGAACACACACATGGTAAAGTAATGAGAAAAATGTTTTACCATATGTCTAACCTTATGGATTAATTCACCTCACTTTCTCAATATGCCTCTTTTGTTCTATGATCTGGTCTCAGTGGGGATGATTTTGGACAAGGCACAGAGTTTGTACTGATGGCACTTCAATTTGGATACTAAAAACATTAGCTAGGCCAAACAATCTACAGCAGATACAATTCACTAGCTCACAATGTGGTAATGGGAAAAGAGTATTGGCCAATGCCTACAGCCAGTTCAAATGCCCAAGTAAATCTAAATTGACTTGTCAAGCAGCAACATTGTAGGGAGTTCAATGAAACAGTGCAGAATCTCAGATGTGTACTCCAGAATACTTTGTAATGTTACAAAAGATGCCATGGTAGTACAATTGTCAGAAGAAGTTGTGCAGTAGCTTGAGGCAGAAAAATCATCCAGCTGGTTTTGGCAATGCCACAAATTCACATAGTTAAGAGATAACCCTTTCTGAGTCAAGATGAGTGGAAGAAACACATCATCCAGGTCGGCAACAACTTAACTACATGTCAGGCATCTAGAGATGAGTACACATATTTTCCTTGCCTCAAAAGAATAAGGCAACAAGAAATGGATTAAAACTGATAAGATACTTCTTGACTTAATGGCAGACGATTATAGTTTTCAAGCATATGGATCCAAGACCAATTTCCACCATCTCCATTTAAAGGATCTTGAGAAGCATAGGTGGGAAAGCTGTTGGCAGAGTTCAGGAATAATCCAATCTACACTTTGGAATTTGCTTTCAATGAATTTACTGCAACAGGATTTTTGCAAAGAAGACAATAACTGACTAGAGGCCACTAATACAACAGAGAGGCCTTCAAAGCACAAGCACTAACACATACTAACACATAGCATAGAGAGAAACAACAGTAGACAGGCTGAACTGCAAGAGAAAAAACATTCAATAAATCTTAAACACATGCTCCATGGCTCCGCCTAGGGTACCGGTGGACTAAATTACTCTAACAGTATTTACAGGAATTAGATTCTTAGCAGGTTGTCACTTCTCCAACAAAAGCAAGGAAGAAATACAATGGAACAATCTGAGAACCATTGAGGTGTAATGATTAGAATGCTGGGCCCTAGGACAGGAGATATCCAGATTCCAATCACCACTCCTCCATAAAACTCATTGGGTGATTTTGTATCAGTCATTATCTCCTTGTCTAATCTATGCAAACATTGTACTTGGGGGCAAATCTGTGATTCTGCACCATATTTCCTCTGAGGTCAAGAATGTTACCATGGTAATCGAAAAACCGAGATAGGCTTCCTCTGTCATTCTCCTTTAATTGTTTATTGCATTTTAAAACAACAGCGTCACAGAAGAGAGAAGCTCAAAAACAGAATAATGGTAAGCCTAAGAATAACCATTACATAATTTTAGGCGTCATTCTCAGAATAAGAAGTCAGTGTTGAGTGGAAAATAAAATTCTTAACAGGCAACTGATGTGCCATGAAAATTACAGCAATTTAATCACGCAGGCTCCTCTGTGCCAACAGTTCTTTAGGTTATTCAGAAAAAGAAATAACGAGAGAGAATACAAAATAAAGGAAGGCTTGCAAAACCATTCAAAATTTGAGACCTAAAGACATTTGTGGTGACAGGAAAACAGTACAGTTTACCATACTGTATCCAGTAATCCAGAAATGGTCTGCCATAGAAAGAGTATTGCAACACAAAATGGCTGCTATTTGCCCCAGAGTGTGTCTGTACTAGGGGTGTGCAATGAAAAAATATTCAGTATTATTTAGATTTGATGTACAAAAACCCAAATATATTCAGTATACCCAAATATTCCCAAATACCAATATCAGTATTCTATTGGTATTTGGGAAATACTTGGGAATCCTGAATATATTCAGCTCCATTATACCTCATGGGGCCATGATACTTAATCACAAATCTCTTAGGATATGTTCAGTGGGCTGGGGGGATGGGGTTTGAGGTAGAGGCACCAAATTTGCAGTGTACCTGCTGGATTGTCTCCCCCAAAGAACCCCCAAGTTTCAACAAGAGTGGGCTGAGGGTCCAATTCTATGGGCACCCAAAGAGGGTGCCCCCATCCTCCATTGTTTTCAATGGAGGAAAAAATAGCAAGGCAATACAAGCCAAGCAGAATGTCCCAGAGAATCTTTTCAGTTGAAAGTGAAGGGGTGGGAGGAATTTTTGCAAGGTCAGCAGCAGAACCAGTGCAATGTGCCCAGTAGAACCAGTGCCACTGTGGCAGTGCCAAAACCCAATAGGAACTAGGTCAGATCTGAGAAGCTCTGAAGTAAGGGGAGGCATTTCTGCAAGGATAGCAGAACCAGTGCAATGTACTAGTGCCCAGCAGCAGAACCCATTGCAACCTACTAGAGCCCAGCAGCAGAAGCCAGTGCCAGGCCAGCTCAACAAAAACAATGTCAAGCACAGAATCTAAGCAAGGGGGAGGGGGGTTGCAGGACAGCAGAACCAGTGCAGTAGTGGCTGCCCAGCAGCACAACCCAGTGCCAACTTACTAGTGCCCAGCAGCAGAACCCAGTGCCATTGTGGCAAATGGGAGCTCAACATTACTGGGTTTCTTTGTATTGGGCTGGCCTTGGTTCAGGTGGGCTAGCAAAAGTGCCTACCCACCCTGCCCTTCTGAGTGTTCTGCTGGGCTTCTACTGCCCTTGTTTCTGTAAAAAATATTAATTTAAAAACCCTGCTGAGATTCTCTGGTGTGACATTGGTTAGTTCTGTTGCTGCCACATTGGCACTGGGTTCTGCTGCTGGGCACTAGTAAGTTAGCACTGGGTTCTGCTACTGGGCACTAGAACACTGCACTGGTTCTGCTGTCCTTGCAGAAGTGCCCCCCCCCAAGCTTTTACTTTAGAGATTCTCAAATTTGACCTTAGTCCTGTTGGGTTTTGGCACTACCATAGTGGCACAGGTTCTGCTGCTGGTCTTGCAAACATGCCCTCCTCCACACACTGGGCAGGGCTGCCAACCCTTAAGTGAGGCCTAGAGTCCTTCCAGAATTACAACTGATCTCCAAACTACAAAGATCAGTTTCCCTGGAGGAAACAAAAGCTTCAATCAGAGGACTCCATGGCACTACATCCCTAGTGAGATGCCTCCTCTCCCCAAACTCTGCCCTCTTCAGGAAGCAATTTTCTCCTGGTCAGTTTGGCCAGGGATCCTGGAGGGTTTTTTGCCATCTTCTGGGCATGGAGCAAGGATCACTGTGGGTGTGGCAAAGGTACTTGTGAATTTCCTACATTATAAAGGGAGATGGACTAGATGACCCTGGAGGTCTCTTCTGACTCTATGACTCTATCAGCCCCACATCTCCAGAAATTTATTAAACAGGAATTGGCAACTGTAGTGGGGCTTCTATAGATCTCTAGAGGCTATGGGTCTAACCGAATATGCAAGTTTCCACAGCTCCCAGAAATGTTTCAGATTTAACTACCAGGTGTATGGAGACCTGATACAGATCAGTACCATGGTCCAAGGGGGGGGGGGGTTAAGCCACGCCCTTTCCCCAACAGGGCAAACAGCAGTTTAAGGGAGCCATTTCAAGTTTGGAAAAGGGCACAGGTATGAGCTTATAGTCAGCTTCCCTCATATCATGGTCTCAATCCAAATCAGCCCTCTCCAGCACTGGATAATAAAGGTTGGGAAAAAAACCTGGACACTGCAGAAACATGCAGACTCTCTTTCACACTACTCACATTCCTACACTGTCCTCTGCACAGAATAGGGTTCCTATTTGGTGGTTTATGGCAGGACATCTCCCGCCACCCATCTCCACTGCCTGCCACTGCTCAGCTGGGTAGCAGGAAGTAGCTGGTCAGCTAAACAGGGGGCATGATGGATATCCTTGCATCATGAGGCAGTTTCTGGCACAATCTGGAAATGAAATCAGCACTCTGGGATGACGTCCTAGCAGTTTCCCTATGCTCCCTCATGAGAGGGAGAGCAGGAAGGGTTGCATCAATGTTTAGTTCTTGTGGCTCTTTCTTACATGACCAGGGAAATGCTGATCACCACTTTGGGGTCAGGAAGCATTTTTTTTTTCTAGGCCAGTATGGCTGGAAGTCCTGGAGGTTTTTTGTCATCTTCCGGGTGTGGAACAGCAGTCACTGGAGGTGTGGAGGGGGAGGTATTTGTGAATTTCCTGCATTGTGTAGGCGGTTGGACTAGATGACCCTGGAGGTCCCTTCCAACTCTACAATTCTATGATTCTAAGTTCCCACCTACCTGTATCTCCCACAAGTTGCCTGGCCATTCTTGGCAATCCTAGCAGAGAAAACACCTTCTTCTCTTTAGATATCTTTCTTCTCCCTTTCTCCGTGGAATGCCTCTCCTTTTCCTCAGCAATTGCTCTCCTTTCTTTTTTCTCAGCAACCTCCCTAAAGCTCCCCACAGGGACAAAGCTCTTTCCCTGTCATAATCCTTTAGAAGGCCAAACCCATGGGGCTACATAATTCTTTATTTAAAAGGTACACTAAGGAGCTGTGGTGTTTGTGGTACAAAATTCATTGTAGGAGTGCAGTAAAGAAACAGTGGAGTAAAAATAAATGTAAATAGACAAACTGGATATCTAGCAACCTGGATCAATAATGCACTTGAAATTTGGGGTCACTGAGCTGCTTGCTTAATGGTGATTTGAGGGTGTTTTTTAAAACCTGGGTCAAGTTAAGCTATTTTTTCCCAGTAAAGGAACAATAAACAATGAGAGGCTTAGGTATTTGCCCTACACAATACTTTCTTAATTTCATACACATCTATCCTGGACAAAGCAATCTCCCTCAAGCACACAGCAATGCTAGTGAAAGAACTCTGCCTATCACAAAAAGTTTAGTAAAGGCCAGAAGGAAGGAATCAAACAAACAAACGCTTTCCTAGTATCTTTGTTCATCATCCCCAATACCTAAATTAATGATGAGCCTTTCTGTAAAGAATGACAGTTGGTAGCAAAGGTGCCTAAGGGAACTGAATTGGTGTGCATACCCTTTCAAAGCAAAAGCAATGCAAACCAAGTAGTAACTGACTAGCGAGGGAGCAAGAAACATAGATGGTTGTGTTCACTCTGGACTGCATTTCACACATTCAAGTCCAACTATCCAGTCACCACCATATTAACCAAGCAGAACATACAGAAATCATAATCCAAAATAATAATATTCTGAACAACCTTAAATGATGGCAGAAGAAGCACCCTATAGTATTATTATTATTATTATCATTACTATTTGTGAATTGTCACAGGCAGACATTTGACTGATAGATGGTGTTCTGCAATTTGAGATGTAGCCAAGTCCTTGGGAATTGCAGTTGTATCTTCGCAGAATTCTTGCTGTTCCAAGAATGGGGATGATCTGGGGTTGATCTGGGGATGATCTGGCATTATTTGTTCAATGCCATTAATTTATTATTATTATTATTATTCCTTTTACCATTCATTTAAGAATTTTTTCTACATGAATGCAAATACTTATCTGCTCTCGTTTGCTTCTCTTTCCCAACACTATAGCTGTGAAAACCAGGAACGATGAGGACCTCAAAATCAGGGGGAGAATCTTATGCCTTTCTTGTTTAGATTCTGAAAAGGCAGCAGCTCCCCACTAGGGAGTAGGGAGGAGGAAATTCAGAAACACACCTTTTTTAAAGGTTGCAACATACATCTCACATAGTTTTCTGCATCACAGTTTATTCCTTTGCAGCTACAGCTGATGCAATCCTACATTTTCCATGTATTTGTCTTAGCTGCAAGGTCCCCTGGGTGATGCTTAATCTTTGCCCCATAATTCTGCCAAGTATACAGGCCCAGAATAATACATAATTTTATTTTGGTTATAATTTAGTGGACATCATGCCCCACAAAGCTAACAGCAGGTGTACAGTTTTCAAGAATTTTTAAAGAAACCACTTGAAGGGACGATGCCATTATCACTACAAACAATGTATTACAGCCAAAGTCTCAAATCAGCCAAGCCTTTTCTCCTATCTCTTTGGGTGTTGGTGCAGCTCCCTGAGATTCTATCCAACAGTAATATTCTTCAGAGAAAGAGATACTGGAGGGTGACACTAGGCATTATCTGTACTCTGAAACAGTAATGTACTGTATGAAACCAGCCTGGGGGGGAACAGCTACTAGAATATTTTTCCTTGCATCATTTTCTACCAAAAATTGCCACCTCCATGCAGGAAATATATGGGCATCTGTATATTTCCCCTGGCAGAGGATAAAAGCAGACTGTGGGGTGTGTGGTATATGTTCAGCTTGAGTGTATCCAAATGTACACCTCTAATGTGGACCTGATGGGTATCTAAATCCCATCATGTGATGAGACAGTACCTTTCAAAAGTGTAGTTAGGTATCAGAATTACTGTATATCAACAGATGTAGTTTTATATTTACATACATGACAAGCTGAATACGCACACACTAGTAGCATAGAACAGTCAAGAGAAGACAGAGTCAGAAATATCCTCTGATTTATTACTTTTCCAGAAATATCACTAGGGAGGCTCAGCTGTTCTGCACAAAGTAGCCACCAGCTCTCTTTGATTGAAGCACATGGAAACAGAACATTCATACAAATCAGCTAATTACAAAAATGTCAGTGTTCTACAGATGGTCTTCACAAGAGCTGACCAGAGCAGTCTTTTTAGAGAACCAGCAAAGGAGGGCTAACAAAAAGACTTTGTACACATATATTTACAAAAGCTAATCAGCACGGTGAGTTATAGTAGGATCTTCCAATCTTTTATTTACAAAACTCCAGACTGTAAAGCCCCCAAAGCCATGGACAGCTGCTCCAGGCAGGAATTCCATCCTCCTCCAACCAAAGGCAGACACCAGAAAAACCACTAGCATTGTGTTGTATTGCAGGGTTTGCTCATAACAGACTCCATAGTTTATATGCCAATTTACAGTTTAGAGGTCCAACTATTCTTTACTGCCTCTACTTGCCACTATTAAGGGCTCAGGTGCTGCTCTCAGGATTCTCCAGCTGCTGCCACTAGATATTGTATCCTCACTACAAGATTAGACATTGGAATAGGTAGGACCCCAGCAAGTACCATACTACTCTTATGGCTGAAAACTCAGCCTCCCTGGTCCTTGAGAGGGTCAGGACCAGGGCCAGGTTCTTCCTGACTTCCAAGGCCTCGGGACTAGCCAGCTGTTTGGTTTCCTGACTATTTCAGCCAACTGTGTATCCTCCCTCCTTCCGCTCCAGCATTTATTATCCTTCCTTATGCCACACCTAGTCCTTGGCTTTCTTGGCCTACACTTGAGTATGCCTTGACTCCCAAAGACTCATTACACCCAAAGCAGCCTCTGAGGAAGTCAATGATGACAGTGTTTGGCCCACTCTAGCCTTTCTTTGCTCCTAACTACTATGCTGTCCCTTCTGGAGCTGTTTTCAGGTTCTCCAATTGCACACTCCAACCAGGTATTAGGATGTGTGACATCGTCCTGACCACCAGATGGAAGACAAGGCCCAGCAATCGCATAGTCTCATGGTAGAGGTTCTCAGGTCACAGTCCAACATCAAAATTCATGGTCAGATAACACAATCCAAATACAAGATCAGAAGGCAGTCCAAGGCCTCAGCCCAAGATCACAGGCAGCGTCCAAAAGGCAGTTGAAAGTTCAAGTAACAAAAGTTCCAGGAGCTAAGCAAATCAGGCAGCCAGTAAAATCATCAATAGGATTACACACAAGTTGATCCCACACTGTCTCTAGCCTCACTAGAGACTAATATAGGGAGTTTCCCTATAGGTGAAGCTGATCCCACATTAAGCTCCTCTTCACAAGCTGAGTCTGCACTTTTACTTGTGAGAAGTAGTGGGACCAGATCCTGCAATGGCTTATTGATCTCTCCTGGCATTCCCTCAGCTGAGAGGAGCCTCAGGCTACCAAGTACACACTCCTGCCCCTGGTCCAAGCCTTAGCCCTTGCCTTGGCTGATCCTGTGGTTCTTCAGGAGACCGTGGTGGGTCTGGCAGTGGGTGGGTCCATGCTGAAACCTCCTGGCTTGAGGACTCTGCTAGGTCAGGGAGCAGCACCAGTGCTGACCCAGGGTCCCATGGGAGAGGCTTGAGACACCAGACTCATCAGGAGGGTCTGCCAAGGCAGAGCTTGGGGGCAAGTTGTCCTCCTCAGACCCGCTAAACCAGAGTGGTTCATGACAGAATCTCTCAGCAAGTTCTACACATTTCTGTTCTGCACCCTATCAGGTCACAAAGAGACAACAGCTGCCGGTGTTTTGAGTTTGCCTGTGGGAAACTCCTATTCAAATTCACATTTTCCCAACTGATTTATGGTTCATAAACCCAAAAGTGGATAGACTACCAGGATCCCAAGGAAGAAAAAGAAGGCCCATCAACTGTCAAGATCCCTTTCCTGCCATGATAAGGGGCAAAGAAGAGGTCTTGGACACATCTTTGTATGCAATGAGAATTTGGACAAATGGATGTTACTGTAAAAATTCCTAAGAGTCCCAACAGCCCCATTATTTCTGGAGTCATGGCCAACGGCGTAGACTTTCCAATTTCCCCGGGGGGGGGGGGCTGGGCCAGAGTGGGGAAGGGAGGGGGGAAAGAGAGGGAGAGAGAGAATACGGTTGCCACCTGAGAGATAGGAGTTCCTCGCACACGCTTTGCGTGCGTGCACCAGGACGATGTCTCCACATCTGCTGCCACTGCAAAAGCCAATCCCCCTCGCCTGGCTCCCCCGCACCCCGCTCCCCACCCACTCCTCCCTCCCTCCCTCTCTCTCTCTCTCTCCAGGGCCGACTGCCCAGCGTGATGATGTCACCCGGAAGTGACGTCATCACGCTGGGCACGCTGCCGAGGCAACACTCTGGCAATCACCCTGAAACTCTATGGTTTCATAGAGTTTCAGGGCGATTGCCAGAGCATCACCCCGGCAACGTGCCCAGCATGATGACGTCACTTCCGGGTGACGTCATCACGCTGGGCAGTCGGCCCTGGAGAGAGGGAGAGAGAGAGAGGGAGGGAGGGAGAGAGGGAGGGAAAAGTGGGTGCAGGGGAGCCGGGCGGGGGGGAGAGGCTCTTGTGGCAGCTTCTTGGGAGCCCTAGCAGCAGGCGATGGCCAGGGGTAGGGAGGCACGGCGGTGGGCGAGCACTCCGTTTTGCCCGGGGGGGCTCAGTCCCCCCTGGAAAATTTCAGGGGTGGCTCGAGCCCCCAAGCTCCCGCATAGTTGACGCCTATGTTCATGACATACAACCTTTGTGCCTTCTGTGTGTGGAAAAGATATCAAGTTGATATTTGTTTATGGTCAACGTGCAAAGGAGGACTCCAATTTGTATGAAAAAGGAGAATTTCATCAACTACAGCTTTTGTGAACTCTATAAAACAAGGGTTGTCCCCTCTAGAACAAGGGGGGTTTCCCCCTCTAGACATCTTTTAAAGGTACAGAAGCCCCACCTGTTTGCACCTGCTCACCCTGCCTTATGGGTGACTACTCAATGTGTTTGGAGGTATGCAACTACTTAGGTCTAACTTGGTCTCTTGCAAATGTCTCTCAAGTACCAAAACAAGCTAGCACTTATAGACTGCTTCTTTCTCTGATTAGTACTTTAAATGGCAATCAAGTGATTCCCCTTGAACTAGAGAGACTGTTAGCAGCTCCTTAAAGTTAAGTCATTAAACCACTGGAGGCATTATCAGCACGTTCAGCATTATGCATGGCGAAGAACCTTGTTCAATCAGAACCCACATTAATTTAAGATTTTCTTGAGAGTGTTGAAAAGGCAAAAAGAATTAGAGACTGTCAAGGGGTCAAATTTTCAGGCTTTCCACTGGCTTGCATGCTCAGCTATGCCCTTGCTCGCTGTAAAGCTCCACCCATCATTTCAGAGCAGTAGTCCTTGAGATGGTAAGGTTGCAGGCAAGAACTTGGTCTTGCAGCAGATAGGAGTCTTTGGTATCATCTCCATAGCAACTCTACACATTCTTTAAAAATGCAGGTAACAAGCAATTAAACTGCAGGTCCCTTGAGGAATTTAAGATAAGCCTACTATGTGTTTGGGCTCCCTTTGTTGGTGTCATGTCATGCTTGTATACCTGTTGTTAGCCGCCTTCTGGCTGTTGCAACAGCCATGTGTTGACAATTTCCTACAATATGGAACACCAATTGATGTGGGTAATTTTCAGGATCTTAAGGTTGCCAGCTGCCAGCCATAAATTTATACCCTTCCTGAGTGGTCCCCCCTTCTCCTGGAACTGTGGCAGGGAGAAAGGTGGAAGGAAAGCCCCTTCCAGGGCAGGCCCCACTTCCTTTCTCTTGCAGGAGGTTCACTGTGGCCAGGAGAAAAGGGGGAATCAAACTTCCCAGACTGGCTCGATTCGGGTGGGGCCCTTTTGGGCTGGTTCAGGGGCTACCCCAAACTGCTTTTTTGGGGGGGTTCGTACCCATGCCTAGCTACCATCTCTTGTTCAGTTATACGGCATTAAGCAAATCTCTATCCTGATCTGAAAGTTGTGCCTTTTCAAAGTTTTAAAACAACACACCAGAGAAACCCCACAAACTAATCTTATGGCTGTATTCACCGGGGGGGGGGGGGGGTTGAATCCTGTGTGCTCATGTCCCCAACAGAGTTAGCTATTGACCACCATGGGAAACAATTGTAATGGATCAAACCTAAGAATAAAGTACTGGTAGAAAAAATAACAGGTATTATATCTCATCTTACTTAAGACTCAGCTCTTTGGATGCTCTTCTTACCTTGAAACAAGAGGAAAGGCAGAATATAAACGTTTCAATAAATAACTACACAAAACAAGAAAACTACAACATTGCTTTTCTTGGCACAGAAGGAATTTAAGCAGTAATTTTGCATTAAAAAGTAAAGGTAAAGGTTTCCCTTGCTCAAAAGCCAGTCGAATTTGACTCTAGGGGGTGTTACTCATCTCCGTTTCCAAGCCAAAGAGCCAGCACTGCCCAAAGACTTTTTCTATGGTCAGGTGGCTTGGTCTGTAAATGCCGAGGCGCACGGAGCACTGTTACCTTCCCCCTGAAGCGGTACCTATTTATCTACTTGCAATTTCTTGCTTTTGAACTGCTAGGTTGGTAGGAGCTGGGGCCAGAGACGGGAACTTACTCCATCATGTGACACTCGGGTCTGCTGAGCTACCCACCTTCCAGTCTGCTTCTGAGCCACCACACTGGTAGTCCACAAAGAAACTGTGATGGACAGGTAGGTTCTGCCTCTCCCTAAGAATGACCAATGGGAGCTAATGGGATTTTGGTGAAAGGGACAATTGAAAACAGACATTAGTTCAGTTGAGGGAGAGCCATGGCTTTTCTGCACCCATCTGTTTCCCCACTGTTCTTCTGGAGCTGTTAATTACTATCTGCATTGCAACGCGCTTTCACTTTCTGTGTACGTCGGGTCTTTTTGGAATTTCTGCATATTTTTATGGCCATTCATTGGTGACTCTGAAGTCAGTATGGTGTTGCCCCGGGGTATCCAAGAGTGCTTTTGCAGTGGACTTAAAGACTGATTCGCTTCCAATCGAGGTTGGAGGTAATGCTAAGCAGACATTTTACCTTGAACTGGGCAGCACCACCCGGGTCTCTGGCCATTTCCACCCCTTTCTCATAGAATCATAGAATCCCAGAGTTGGAAGGGGCCATATAGGCCATCTAGTCCAACCCCCTGCTCAATGCAGGATCAGCCTAGAGTATCCCGTACAAGTGTTTGTCCAGCTGCTTCTTAAATACTGCCAGTGAGGGGGAGCTCACCGCCTTTCCCCACCCCTCCTTTCTTTTGTCACATCTCCCCCAGGTTTGATTTCTCCCACTCTGCTCCCACTTGGCTGGTGGCAGAGAGAGAAACAAATGGCTGGGCTTCTCCCCCCTTTTGCACATCAGACCCTAAGGATCTTTCCCCCCTTCCCCAAGGCCAATCTGCACACAACTTGGAGGGCAGGTAGAGGGGCAGCCCAGGGAGGTCTTCCAAGAGTTTGATGCTTCTAGCTTGCGGGGGGAGGGTGTTTGACACACTCCTCCTCAGCGTTGCACATTGGACCCTAGGGAGGGATCTTTTCCCCCTTCCCCAAAGCCAATCTGCACGCAACTTGGAGGGGGATGTATTAAAAGGAATTGAAGGATTGCCCATTGGAAACAATGAGAGAGGCTTGAAGGCCCAATTGTTGTTGTTGTTTTAAAAAAAATAAAATTAAAACCCTTGGGACACCACCTGTCTTGACAGATCAGCCAGCCAACCACTGAGCGTGCCTGGAGCAGCCCAGTGGCAGTTAGCCAAAGGGGGTGGGAAAGCAGGGAGGAGAGGAGAGAAAGGGGAGGATGCACTTGGCCAAGTTGGCGGCAATTGGACCACCCCCAGACTTCACAAGTGACGTTTTCACACCAGTTAAGAAAAACTGTGCTTTTCTATTGTAGCCGCAGAATGAATCCATTAGAGAATAAAAGAATATGCACACAGGACGCAAAGAAATCTGAAGTGAAGCTTAATGGCTCAACCGCTTGGATTCTTTGCAGTAAATTGTAGTAGGCTGTGTATGCAGAAAGGGCCTCAGACTAGCTGAGTGAAGTGTGTGGCAGCTTAACACTAACTGGAAAAACAACATCATGTAACAAAGAAGTCCAAATGCTTGAACAGGGAAACAGTTCAAAAGTTCAACTGAAAAGAAACTGTGGGTACAGTGAGGGGTGATTATTAAAGGGGACTAGGCTACCCTGTCTGTTGTTAAGTGTGGAAAGGGTTGCTAGGCTGTGCCTGCCAACTGACAGGAGGGGACTTCATAATCTGTGCCACTATGTCATTTCCAGGGAAAACCTGGAAGTGATGTAGTGACACTCTAGCAGTAGCCAGTTTTAACACGGAGTTTCCGGTGATTCCTAGAGACACCTAACCTCACTTTCTCCAGAAGAGATGTAGCGACACAGATGACTGCTGCTTTGATCAGTGGCAGGTAGCTAGGGCTCCCAGCCCTAGTTGATGAGCACCAAGAAGTGATGGGGGGGGGGAGGCAATGCACTTTCCCAGCTGCAAAATATTGTACTCTGGGTGCTTTATTTCTCCCAGAGTGGGAGGAAGTGATTGATAAACTATTAGCATTAGCAGAATTAGAAAAACTTAGTTATATGTTAAATCCGGAGAAAAGTAAAGATCCTGAACATGTATGGTCCAAATTCTATGTATGGTTAAAGATGTACAAAGGCTCAAAATGAGTATATATTGGAAAGCATCATGGTTGTATAGTTTTAATTTATTTGTTGAAAACTTAATAAAAATTTTAAAAAAAAATAAAAAAAATAAAAGATTTACCCTTGATGGGAAACATCTGGATCTGGCACATCCAGTGAATAACAAAGTGTGTATTTATTGTGAGAAAAAGCAGTTGAACCAGAGGGAGTTTTAAAGTTGTAGAGTTCCAGAACAGAGGGACCCAGAGTGAAAAGAAAAGGTTTCTATGGGACCCTCATAACATTCTGTTCAGCTGCGTGTTTGCCCGAGTGAAAACCTAACCTTGGGGGAGAATGCTAATGTTCCTCTGGAAATAAGACAGTGGCCTTTTTCTGTCAGAGAAAGAAAAGAATGCAACATAGAGTGATTGCTTCATGTGTGGCATTTAAAAGGAATAACGAAAGTGGGCTTGGAGGATGAAGGATATTCAGGTTTCTTCCAGAAGCTGATTGGAAAGGCTTAATCACAGCATTTGTCCCAAAAATAACAGAAAGGGGTGAAGTTGCAGGGATACAGAAGGAGGCAATGAGTTTTCGGGAGAGTGATCATTCAATGGAGACAAAGGAGTGATGCTGGGAATCAACATGCTGCAGCAGAAGCCAGCTGGGCAGAGAAACAAATTGAGAAGAAAAGAATGCAGAAGTATTTACCCTTCCCTTTCCACCTAATTTTTTCTTCCCTACTTGTGCTCAGCAGTGTTTAATTAATTGCTAAAAATGATTTGTACTATCTGTGACTAATTCAAGAAAAGAAGAGAAGAGATTGGATTTATATCCCACCCTTCACTCAGAGTTTCAGAGTGCCTTACAAACTCCTTTCTCTTCCTTTCCCCTCCCCACAACAGACACCCTGTGAGGTAGGTGGGGCTGAGAGAGCTCTGAGAGAACAGCTTTTTCAAGGACAGCCCTTGTCAGAACTATGGCTTCCCCAAGGTCATCCAGCAGCTGCCAGTGGAGGAGTGGGGAACCAAACCCGGTTCTCCCAGATTAGAGTCTGCACACTTAACCACTACACCAAACTGATACCTTATTCTCACTTCTCAGTGGTTTTTTCAAAAAAATCTCTGTAGGAATTTAATAATTGGATACTAAGAAATCATGTGGTGTGACAATTAGGGTTGCAGACTCTGCCTGGGAAATTCCCAGAGATATGGAGGTAGAGGGCAGGGTTTCAGAAGGGTTGCCAGCTCTGAGCTGGAAAATACCTGGATATTCAGGGGATGGAGCCTGAGGAGGGCAGGGTTCAGGGAGGGCAGGTATAATACCATAGAATCCATCCTCCAAGGAAGATAATTTTCTCCAGAGGAACTGATCTCTGTCATCTGGACATAAACTGCAATAGTGGGAGATCTCCAGGTGCCACCTGAACCAGTCCATATAATCCATCCTCCAATGCAGCCACTTGCTCCACAGGAACTGATCTCTGTAGTCTGGGGATCAACTGTAATTTCAGAAGATCTTCAAGCCCCACCTGGAGGCTGGCAAGCCTAATTTACACATCTGCAGTAGGAAATTACTCAGGCCCAACCATATATACAGAGCAGCCTGTAAAGAGGGTGGGGGGAGAATTTCTGTACTAATAAATTTAGAAGGAGAAACAGTGTGAGAAAAACAAAAAAAAGAACAAAAAGCACAGGATACTTTTTAGACTGTAGTTTGTGCTGAAAGGAAACTGGTTCAAAATAGCCAAGTGAGGCTGGCCCAGCCACACTCTGCTCTTAGGTACAAAGAGGCTGCCCAGGCAATGACAAATCATGTGTGCTCCAGATGGTGTTTATGAAACATTACTTAGGTTTAATGAGCACAAAACATAGCAAAAGCAAAGAAAGGACTTACAACCAGTGTTCCCTCTAAGCTGAGTTAGTGAGAGCTAGCTCACAGTTTTTTAGCCTTGGGCTCACACAATTTTGTCTTAGGTCAGAAAGGATGGCTCCAGAGCAAACTAACTTATGCAGTAGCTAAATCACTCACTCACAACTTTAATACCAGTAGCTCATAAAGTAGAATTTTTGCTCACAAGATTCCACAGCTCAAAAGGAGCATTGCTTACAACATCCCTTCAGCTCTCTGGAGATGCCTAACGATAGCGGAGGGCTCCTGGGGCAGTTTTGTATTATCCAATATTCTTTTCCCATATCTGCACAGACCCCCAGAACAATGTTTCATCATGATTCTGTGCATAGGGTTGCCAGGTCACAACCCAAAGATTTCTCTGTCCCTTCAAAACCATTGAATAAGTGATACTCAGCAGCTTCTTCCAGCTTTTCTTCCTCTAGTCTCTGTATCCAATTCCCGTCCCCACTTGTATGCTGTGGGGAAATGCTGATCTCATGTTTCTGTCCACATGGGAGTTTGGAAAGATCTGCTTCCTCTTACTCGTGAGTTACCTACTTCTTTCTAGGTATTTCCGCTGCCGCCTTCTTATATATTATCTTCTGCTGAAAGACTAGGACTTCAGCGCTCTTTACCACAGTGCTGCTTAAAGGCTCATTGTTACCCCATCTCCTGCTTCACACTTTCCAGCTACTTGTGCACTCCAGGGATGAAGGGCTCTACAGCCACACCCTCCCCTTACATAAGTGTGCCTAACTTAGCCATGGCATGAGTAGAGCTCAGGTACCAACATTCAAATTGTAAAGAAGTTTAATAAACCAATCAAAGCTCAAAGCATACATACGGTCTATTTACACAACAAGCTGAGAAAGGATCAAAATTTTTAAAATCCTCCTTTGCTGCTTATGTACATAACATCTGAGAGGGTTAGACTAAGAATAGGCTACATGTTCTTGAAGTTGCAGTATTCCTAGGCTGGCATTCCTTGCCTTTGTTCAGCCACATGTGCTCAAGATGGTGTCTATGGCTTAATCCACATTAACTGAACAGAGTTGAAGAGCAGAGCAGATCTAATGAGAGCTTCATTTCCACATCCAGAGATTTTATTAGCCCTTATTCAGCCCACCCATTACAGGTCATTCCATCCCTTCCTCTCCAAGAGAAAGTGATACAGTCTAGCTGTGGGTTCCCAGATCTCTCTCTCCTAGCTGTGACTGTCTGGCTGAGGTGTTAGCTGGTAACCATTTCTCCTCCTCCTGCCAGAGCCATGACCTGCATATCTGTTGTACTGAATTGCCTTCTTCCTGGAAAACTGAATCATTGCCCCATAGCTTTCCCATTGTCTGCTGCTTACCTGTAGAAAGACCCTTGGACTACAGACACAGCTATTGCAGCTATATGAATACTGGGGGGTAGGGCATATCTCCACACATAGTACTCCTGGAATTCTGCTCACTAAAGCAGATAGACAGTAGGACGGAGAAGAAGGTGACAAGAGATGCTACAGTTGTCATGTATCCCCAATTAATGCCATGTATCCCACTTAATCAGATATTTCATAAGGACAAAGCAAATATCTGAATAGCAAACTGACAGCCATGAAAAATAATGGCCTATGAATCAGCAAATCTTGTGATCACCATAATATTTCTTTACATGAAGAAGTCTTTTTATACCAAGTATCCATGGATAGTATTATAATGGCAGACAAGTCAGGTATACCAGGAATCACTAGGAAGGACTGAAAAGGGAGCAAAGATGATCAGAGGTACAGAAGTAGAGGCTCCACTGGGCCAGTATGGCTCATGGTAACGAACTGAGGGATTCAAACCAAAGCTCAAATTCAGACAAGAATTCTAAGAGCTGGATATCCAAGTCTAAGGATGCTCAAATACAAACCGGTTTGGCTTACCATTGTTCACCAGCTACAGTTTGTCCTTCAATCAGTTTGCTGTGCACAAGCAGTGTGAGCTTGTTCATCAGGTTACTTTTCAAATATCCAAACAGTACAGAATAGAGCAATTGTCATTTTTTTTGCTCATGCACATTCTTACGGAGCCCTTATACTTTCCCCAAGCCCATACTTTCGCCTTATACTATACCAATGGCCATTACACTTTCCCTAAGCCCATATTTTCAAATACATTTTCAGTCCACAAGCCACGCTTCTTTGCTTGTTCCCTCCAACCTAAGGCCCGGACAGACAGAAATGCTGAGCTCTTATATGCTATGCAATCCAGTACAAATCTAAAAAGAAATAGCTTTCATGTCTAGCTGAGGGGATTAGCAACTCATTTGCTCCTTTGTGCTTCAATCACTGCCTTTGTCCTACAGGCAATAAAAACCTCACTGTCAGCAGGTCTCTGGGGATGTTAGCAGTCCTGATGCCTGCTTCCATTGGTATTAAAACACCAACAGCAGCAGCACAGTCCCGAAAAAGAAGACATGCTCCTAGGAGACATCCTGGGGGGACTAGAGCCTCACAATGCTTCAGCCCCCTCCTTGCTGTTATACATCTGAATGCATGTCAGGGCAGGACATTATGAGGAAAACACAAGGTTTCCAACATGAGCTGCTATTCTGGTTGTCCAGCTAGAAAGTCAATGATGCTTTCACCCTCTTTAGATGGAGAAGGTGAGTTCAAGCTGTCAGGAATAAGTTTGCAATCCTTGGACAAATCCACACCCAATGTTGTAATGTTCAAAAACTCTTTAAGTGAAGGGTCTCTAGCAGAAGAGTGTCCCTGCAAATGATTGATATGGTGCCTCTAAGTCTATCAGAAGTGAGATGTGGCACAGCCATAACAATGCCAAGGAGCCAAGTGACACAGGTTAACACCAAGTCCACGTGCTTGTGGGGAAATAGAAGATATTCTGTGAACGAAGAGGAGTAGAGTTTCCTGGATCCTCTGAGAGGTAATTATGAAAGCTGCTTCATACAGAGATAGCGAGCTTAGCTTTCAACAAGAATAAATAGGAGGGAGTGTTAGAAGGACTAGAACTGTATACCATACAACCATTTATTGCTATTATTCTGCTGCTGTTTTATCGCTGACTTTTATTTTCAGACATTGCTAATTACTTTGTTAGCAGTGCATCCAGTTAATCTCTCAATTTTCTTTGTATTGCCTCGAATATATCTAGTTTCAATGTAAGTCTTGGGCACTGCATCTCCTCCTCCTCCTCTTTTATTTGTGTATTTTAGTTTATTTCATGGATGTCAAACACTGCTCTCCAATAAACTTTTGGTTTTATTTCAGGAAGCTACTGAATCTGTCTGTTTCTTGACTGGTTCAGCATGGGTCAGTGGGGCAAACAGGACCCCAGTTAACAATGGTGACAGTGTGAGTGAGGCTGCAGCTGGCAAAAGCTTGGGGATCTCAGGAGGTTAAGTCTCTGTTGTTCCAAGTGATGGCATCTGGCATTCCATGGGTTGCAAACAATAGACAGAGAGCAGCAGCTGAAGTTAGAGATGAAACAATGTCTACTTCAAGCCATTTTGAGTAACAATGAAAAAGTCTTTACTCTGGAAAGGGAAATAGTAGTTCCTTACGGGGTTATAGAGCATAGCTTGACAGGGGGTGCATTCTCTCAAAGCCTTTTTAAATATTATTGACCATCCCCAGCAGAACATACCGTTTCTGGCCAGCATCTTAATCTGCCTGGGTATACCAAATACAAATGGTGCTCTACTTGTAGAACAGAACTTTCCTGCCTTCCCTTACCACTGCAAACCACCACACCCTGAAAACACTGCCCCCAGGTTCTAAGGGGCCCCGAAGAACAGTCTGTGTTCATCTGCAGTGGGAAGACGGATCACCCCATGCTCAGTCTTGCCAGGATAGGATCTTTTGCACTAGTCCTTGCTATTTGTTCAGCCAGAAGAGATGGTTTAAGCACAGTTTTCTAATATGAAGACTTCTATTGGTAGTGGAGCAGCACATCAGTTAGTAGATGGTTCAGTGCATTGATATTAATAATTATTTTCTTAGTTTGTTGATGAGTATGTACTCAGAAGCATTATGCCCCAGCACTATGCATGGGAAGAGAGATTAAAGATTTTGACTTATCTTTGGTAAAAAGATCAAGGAATGGTTTGTGATTTCAGATGTGCAATCTTAAACACTATTCTGATTTTTTTTTAATTACCACAATGCTAGTAAAAGTTTCTTTATCAGTTTGGGCATAGATCCTGTTAGTAGATTATCCCTAAGTAAAAGGCAATAGGTTTCAGTAAATGTGTGATTGATGATAGCTCTAAAACCAAAGGCACATCACATGTAATATATAGGGATGGGCACAAACTGGGGAAATGTGGTTTGTTCTAGTTTGTGGTGTGCCTGGCTTGTGAGCCAAGAAACATCATGAACTTTTAAGAGTTCAACAAACCAGTTCAGTTCATGGGGTTCATTATGTGGTAGAACCCCCCCCCCCCAATATTCTAGAGAAACCAAACTTACAGGGACTCTCCATCTGACTCTCCTCTACCTGGCCTCCAAGTTTAGTGATGATTGGTTTACAGGGACCAAGTTACAGCCCCCCAAAGAAGATACCCCCAGGAAAGTGCTTTCTGGGGAAATGACTGGTGCAGGTTCAGGAGTTTCAGGAATGTATAGAATGGACCTTGCACATTCTAGATACACCAAACTCACAGATGATCTTCAGCTGACTCTCCTCTACCTGCCCTCCAAGTTTGGTGTGGATTGGATTTATGGGGTTGAAGTTACAGCCCCCTAAAGAAGGCACCCCATCCTCCATTGTTTCCAATGGAGGAAAAATTAACAGCAAAAAAAAGAAGGGCAACAGAAGCCCAACAGAACAGACTCAAAGTCTCAGAGAATCTCTGCAGTAGAAACTGAAGGTGGGGGGCATTTTTGCAAGTTCAGCGGAACCAGTACAATGTGCCCAGCAGGTCCAGTGCCACTACGGCAGTGTAAACCCAACAGGACTAACTTCAAAGCAGAGAATCTCTACTGTAAAAACTGAAGGGGGGCATTTTTGCAAGCCCAGCAGAACCAGTGCAATATACTAGTGTCCAGAAGAACCTAGTGCCATTGTGGCAATGCCAGCTCAACAGTACTGATGTCTAGCATAGAATCATACTCCAAGCAAGGGGGGTTGCAAGCCCAGCTAAACCAGTGCAATGTACTAGTGCCCAGCAGAACCCAGTGCCCATGTGGAAATGCCAGTTCAATCACAACCCAAGTGGAGGGGCATTTTTGCAAGCCCAGCAGAACCCAGTGCCACTGACATTACAAGCTTAACAGGAATGATCTCAAAGCAGAGTCAAAATCCAAGCAAGGTGGGTGGTATTTTGCAAGCTCTGTGCAAGAAAACGGGAAGTGAACACAAAGGAAGGTGGATAAAGCAGGGGGGACATCTTGAAAATGACAACAGTGTTTCCAAGGCTGGAGAATTCCACACACACACACACACACATTTGCTTTGAAGTTTGGTAAACATTTTGTTTGAGCAGAGACAGTGCATCTGGAAATGTATTCATTCACAAACTGGCACAAACCTTCACATACTGCTTGAAAGTTCGTGGAAAGTTCATGCCAGTTAACCTGCCATGAACTTCAGTTTGCAAACCATGAACCAGCCAAAATTCATCACAAACTTTATTTTGTGAGCCAGTTTGTGTCCATCCCTAGTAATGGACAATGGCCTTGGTTCGTCCCACTCCATAGCTTCTTCTTTTTTTAAAATATATTTTTATTAATTTCAACTATAAACAAAAACAAATAACAAAACCCATAACCCAGTATTCATACAGTATGAACTTCTAAAGAATCACAGACTCTATAGCTTCTTGATTTTCTTCATGCTAGCAAGTCTACTTCCACTGCACTTCTTCATACACCAATAAGTGAAAAAGTATTCTATGGGATTTTATCTTTCAAGAATCTTTGATAAAAGCTGAGTCATCCTACAAATGCTTGAAGATGCAGCCTCTATGTCAAATAGGGGCACATTTATTGCCCTTACCTTCAGTAGGGAGGATGCTGGACACAGTGATTCAGTATCCCAGGAAAGTGATATTGGAAGATTTAAGCTATCATTTCTCATTCTAATTCTGAAAGCCTGATTGATTAGAACTCTATAGAACTTCTCAGAGTCACTCTGTGAGTTGCTCTTTAGATAGACAGATGGTGAATATATCATTAAAAAACTAAACTAGAGATTCCTGCTAGGAGAGCTACCATAAACTGCTGGAATATTCCAGATGCTGAAAAAATTCCAAACTGGAGGCACTTGACAACCTCTGTCAATTGCAAATAAGACTTGAGTTAGGTCCAGTTTTGCAAAAAGCTATCCTCCTGGCAGAGCAGACAATAGCTGGTTAATGACAGAACCTGGGGGCAGGTTTGGCTTAAGTGCTTTGTTTACTGTACACTTGCAATCTCCGCAGATAGGAACAATAGTTACGGCCCAGTTTGTACAGATGGCTGGCTCATGGCCTTCTTGAAAAAGATCAGTCCAGCTCTGAATCAGTCATTGGGTATAGAGAAACAGGTAAATTTGGGGCCTTCATAAAGATGGTGCTATTGCAGGATCTATATAGAACATCATGAGCAGACACTTGAAAATTTCTAATTTCTCAGAGGGTACATGAGGGAATTGCAAGCTTTTCCAGTGCAAACAGTATGCACATCTTCAGCAATGATTTCCAAATGGTGCAACACTACTTAGTAACAGTAAGGGAAAATCAGGAGCGTATTGGGCAACCACATGGCAAGTTCCAGTATTTTCAACAGTCTGTACATTGATACAACAGATGTGGTAAGCTAATTTCAGGCACTTTCAAGGGATAATGCTAGAGCACCTGGAACAAAATGTTTTAATTCATAACACTAAACCAGAATCTGAGTCAACTTCCATTCTGCTTTCACTGTCTTTTGACCTTGCCTAAAAAAACTAAACCTCTGATGGCTAATAGGTGGATTAGGGTAAAGGTATGTCTTGAGTAAGACAGGTACAGTAAAGAACCCAACAATGGTGACTGTTTTAGTCCCGCAGACACAATTTGGTTTTGTTCTGAACTTGCTATCCCTAAATACTGCCTGACTCACATCATGTGGCCCAATTAATCCATTTTACACACAACAGCAGCAGGAAAACAACCTTCCCCTTAGTGAAAACTAGAGAGTCTGGCCCCAGAAAGTTATTCCCACAATTCCAAAGATGTATCAGTAGCAAGCAACCTCTCTGCAACAAGATATATTGTGTTGTGGAAACTGTACATATGACACTCATACTTAAACGACAATCTATTTACATTAAAACAAACTATCTACAAAATTCGGTATTTTAAATTAAAGACAACTGGGCAACAAAACTATATGAAAGGAGCTAGCAGCCCTCATCTCAGGAGATAACAGAAGGCTATTGTCAAACTTCCTGCAATTTTTAGGAAATAATTCAGTGAAAATGAATTGATCCCAGTATGGTTACATTCCCTTCTGAGGTTCAAATTTAGCACCTCCTGGTGCTAAATTTAAGATGATTTCATACAAGAGGCTAAGTGTGGTTCCTTCCTGTAACACAATTATAAAACTTAAATTGGCTAGAAAGTATTTATTTATTCAAATTGCATTATCTTCTGCATGTCCTCCTGTATTATTAACTGTCATAAGTACTGTGAAAAGAGGTTCAGAGCAACTTATAATGTTGTGTGTAAAAAGATGCACTGATTACTCACTTGTGGTGTTTCCTGTCATCTGTATTATACATTTAGAATCCTTGCCCATTTCTCGGGAGTTAAAAGGACGCACCCGCACCGCCACCTTCACAGAAGCTCCTGCCATCTTGCTGATCTTGAAGCTTTCTCCTCTTGGTGGGATTTCAGTCCTGAAAATGCCCTGGAGGAAACAGGAAAGGGATGTTAGGAATGGCTCTCATGCTGGTGCAGATTAATCAACAAGGGGCTGAAGACACTCCATCGTGACTGCCTTGCTAACAGTGCATTCCTGTACAGAGTTACTCCAGTTTACTCCCACTGATTTCAACAGATTTAGATTTAATAAACTTGATGAACATCAGACCCTGTGCCCTAATACCATCATTGAGAGCCTGTGCTCCACCTTGAATTGGACTGAGATGTCAGTTCCAGCATCAAATGCTGACTGTACGCTTACTGTAACTAATTGCTACTAATACCTCGCCACCATGAAACAAACTGCTCACTAGCACTTTATGATGATGGATTTTATATTCATATTTATATTTGCATTTTTATCTGTGTTTTAAACTTTGTCTTAAAATTCTTATGTAAGCCGTCCTGAGCCTGCTCTAGTGGGGAGAGTGGGGTATAAATCAAATCAAATCAATCAATCAATCAATAAAAGGCTGGAGTATCGCTCTTTAGGACAGTATTATAAGCCTCTCAGTAAACTGCCATCTTTGTTTTAATGAAAAAGACTCAGTATTCCAAAATGGGGGGAGGGATCCCTTAATTTAACATTTTTTAAAAGAACTATCAAGATACTACCTGACCATTTAGATGCATTTTGCATCCTTGGGGCAAGTTTCCTAGTCATCCCTCCCTAGTTATGTGGTTGTAAATAATTCACATTTTTGCAGAACCTGTGTAGTTACATAAGCTATGGGATCAGAGGATTCTTTCTGCAAAGCAGCTTGAGGTAGACTTGGGTAATACCTGAAATAACAAATTAACAATGGAGAATACACATATGTTGGAATCTTTAATGAATTATGATTGGACTGTTTAAAGTAACTAGCAGTGGTGGGCTGAGGTGCTGTTAGGAATGGGCAGTCCTCAGTATGGCCACAGCCATCCTCTCTCATTAGTTGTAGATGCCACATTTCTAGCTAGGGTTTCAGAGAAATGAATGGAAAACTAGGATTTTTTTCTTATAACCAACCAACATATGGTGACCTGACCCAATCAAATCCCACCCATCTCCAAAACACACCTGGGAAGTTGACAGAGGTAAACTGTGGGGTGATGGAAAGGAAGTGGCTGCGATTAATGGAAGAGGGACAAACATTTCCCTACAAATACTCTCATGGAACTCATTCCATTCCAGCCTGCTCACTTCTAGCATTCCAACTGGAAACCTATATTAAAAAATTCTAAAAGATCCATAGCAAGTACATCAGTGGCTCTTGCTATAAGATGGAAATGCCACACTGTAAATATATGCTTGGATCTACCATAACATTTCACTGAAACAGTTCCATCTACAGAGTACAGCTTTTTCACTTCCCCCTTCTTCTCCTGGAGTACAAGGGATCCCCAGGAGCAGCACTTCAGAAGGGATTTGGGGCTGCTGTGGGAGAGAGAGGCAAGAAAGCTGTGGTTCTTGAGTAGAAATCCTTCCATCTGTGCAAATGCTCTAGTGGATTTCAAGCCATATTGTGTACTGAATATACTAATACACCCATATACTGAAAATCAAAGCAAACATGCAGATCAGGCAGTACTTTGCTAATTATGCACCTGGCCACCTATGCCACCGAGTATGTCAGCCCAACCTATAAACATCCATGTAGGGGTTTAAAGTCAGAATTAGTTGTATGTCATACATATTACATAGCTGATTCCTAATTAAAGCTAGGAATTGACTGAGCTGCGTATACACATCTATACTTCATTCAGACATTAAGCCTGCAAACGGGAGTCTAGAGATGGGGCTGATATGGTGGTGAGAAGGGTAGACTGGCAAGGCCTCTCTCTCTTGCCACCATGTGTAGAAAGCTACTGAAAAAGTGTCATCCAGCCTGGCTAAAAAAAGGTCAGAGGAATCAGTGAAAGTGCCTGTCCTAAATTTACCTTTGATTGGCTGTAAAAGAAAATGTCTGTTACAACAGGCATCTTGTTGATCATCATCTCTGGTTCCCATCCATATTAATTAAATTAATGATGAATCACAAGAATTAGCAAGAACAGAATGATGCTTTTTGACATGGTTTTGTTCTTGTTAACTGTGTTTCACTTGGATACAGAGAAAGTATATAACATGTTCTCTTTGCTTTTGTTTGCTTCTAGGCACATGTCTAAGATCCTCCTGGGGCTTGCCCAGTATAGCAGAAGTCACCTTGAGGTTGTAGTCTAAGCTTGACAATGATCTTGTAGTTTTGAAATGAAACATCAATTCCAGACAATTGCATTTGCATCTTATATGTCAGTTACCATGACTGCAACTAATAGGAACCATTATTATAGTCAGAGGAAAAAGAATTGTACATTTGTGTGGCAGAACATGCCTGCTCTGGCCTGCAGGCCCTATTCCACCCTGTCCTCCAAGGTTTTTCTCCCTGAGAATCCACCACCACCACTTGACCTCTGTAGGACTTACCTACTGGGAGGGTCAGGATTCCCAGTTTCCCTTCCAAGTTCTGAAGCCCTGGGTCTCCTGCTGCCCAGCACCTGGTTACCACAAGGACAGTTTACTGCTTTATGCGCCCCTGTAGGAATAGTCACTTGCCAACTGCTGGCTTCCCCCTGGCACTCGTTTTAAAATAGTGTGCCCAAGACAGTACAGAGAATCACTACCAGCATCAAAAGTTATAAAGTATTTATCAAAAGAAAATGTTCACAAGCATACTTTTAGCACAGCACCAGACTGAACAAGGGATTCAAAAGAAATTGGTAAAATGCAATTCCCTCTCTCCATACATGCCCTATCAGATGTTAAAATATAGGACAGGCTCCTTAGGTTAGGAAGTTACAGATCTCTACAGAGTCTCCATTACCTTGAAGACTCCTGCTGACCAGGCCACTGCAGACCTCAGTTAAGTCTTCTGTCTCTGATGAACCCAACACAAAAGGGAGTTCTACATGATGCAAGTTTTTATCATCTCTGTTTCCCTTCCCACTGA
This sequence comes from Lepidodactylus listeri, assembly GCA_029233225.1. Classification (NCBI taxonomy): domain Eukaryota; kingdom Metazoa; phylum Chordata; class Lepidosauria; order Squamata; family Gekkonidae; genus Lepidodactylus; species Lepidodactylus listeri. The sequence goes on along the minus strand of JARCFY010000005.1, from coordinate 57,726,703 downwards.
CCCAGTGAGGCCAGGTCAAGGAGGCTTTTCTTGATATCTTCAGAAGTTTCCTTCCTATAGATTATTCCTGGAGCTAATTCTATTCTAAAGCCCTTCAAACCTCTGTTCCCTGCTTGGAGAACGGGGAGAGCGTGACTCACCCATTATCTCTCCAGCTAGATCTATTAGCATTTGTATGAAGGTGGGCTGAGGTAAATCTAGAAAGTAATTGAACAGACTTCCCCCCTTTCCTGCCTGTTCTCTGCCCAGAGGGAACAGAGTGAAGGTTTTGCTCACTTCAAACCTCCAACAAAAAAGGCATTTCTTCACAACTTTCAGGAGAAATGAAGAGAGACTCACACATATATCACAATACAGTAACATCTGGAACGACACTTAATGAATCAGAAAAGATGCACTAGAAATGAGCCATTCTACATTATTGTTTTCAGTGGATTGAAACTGATTGACACTTGACCGTCATCAAAAATACAATCAATATTGTATGGTCTTTATAAACTCAATATGATTTTGAACAGATCTTGATATAGTAGCTTTTCGCACTGTCACAGTTTTGAAAAAAAAGAATTCACAGATATGTAATATTAATGTTCAGAAAAGCTAATGAACAACAGAAGGATAGATTACACAGTAACTTTTTACTATATGCTTAAACTGTGTATTGACAGCTTTTGGGAAACAGGACGTGGACTCAACAGATCCATTTAGCGGGTGGTTTCCCCTGATATGAGGCCTTCTGTATTGGTCTAGGGCTCCTTATTTGTTTATTTCCTTCATTTATAGCATACCTTGGCCTGACCTGAATAGCCCAGGCTAGCCCAGTCTCATCTGATCTCAGAAGCTAAGCAAGTTCAGCCCTGGATAGTACTTGGATGGGAGACCACCAAGGAAGACCAGGGTTGCTACGCAGAGGCAGGCAATGGTAAATCACCGCTGTTCATCTCTTGCCAGTTTGGTGAAGTGCCAGTTTGGTGAATTGGTTAAGTCCGCGGACTCTAATCTGGGAGAACCGGGTTTGATTCCCCACTCCTCCACTTGCACCTGCTGGATGACCTTGGGCAAGTTTGGTGAAGTGGTTAAGTGCACGGAATCTAATCTGGGAGAACTGGGTTTGATTCCCCACTCCTCCACTTGCACCTCCTGGATGACCTTGGGCAAGCCATAGCTCTGTACCAGCTGTTCTCTCAAGGACAGCTTGGGAGAAAGCTCTCTCAGCCCCACCTACCTCACCGGGTTTGATTCCCCACTCCTCCACTTGCACCTCCTGGATGACCTTGGGCAAGCCATAGCTCTGTACCAGCTGTTCTCTCAAGGACAGCTTGGGAGAAAGCTCTCTCAGCCCCACCTACCTCACAGGGCGTCTGTTGTGGGGAGGGGAGGGGAAAGGAGTTTGTAAGCCGTTCTGAGACTATAAGTGAAGGGCAGGGTATAAATCCAGTCTCTTCTCTTCTTCTTCTTCTTCTTGCCTTGCAAACCCTACAGGACTGCCATAAACTGGTTGCAAGTTGACAGCACTATCCACCACCACACAGCCCACTTTTCTTGCTAAGTGGATTACAAAATATAAACAATAAAACAGCATAAAACATCCAATAAACAGTGCAATAGGATTGGGATTACAGTTTTAGAAAACAATGCACACACAAGAACTGTCTGAGGTGTGACATACCATCATGGAGAAAGTGGGTTACAAAGCTAGAAGACAATGCAGTACAAGCAAGGTGATAAACATAGTAAAGCACTGCAATAGACTACAGTCCTATTCCTTTGTCAAAGCATTCTCCTGAGCAGTTCCCTTACATTACAGTTTTAACCTCCTTATAAAAATGCCCTCCTGAACATTTCTGTTTCGCTCATGCTGCAAAATGATCAATGTGTGGTCCAGAGGAATGTGTGGTCCAGCAGAAAGCACCACTGCAAATTTCAAAATGCAAGACCAGTCTTTAATTTTTTTAAACATTGCACTATGATCATTTGTATGGATTAACTATCGAACTAATCTGAAGCACATGTGTATATGCTTCCTTAAAAAGGATGACTACCAATATCACTGATGTATAAAATAGCTGGAGTGTGGGGTCATGTATTTCTGGAAGCAATTTCTGCAAATAAATGAGGGGTGGGTCATTTGGCTAACTGTGATCCCTGATGTCTTAGTAGTGAAGGAAACATACCTTCTTCATATTCAGTTATCCTCTTTCCTCTCTAGGTGCTGCAATTCCAGCTAATGAAGGATATGGGAGCCTCAGTTTACAGAAAATTAAAAATTTTCATGTGTGGCATTTTATAAAATAAATTGTGGTTGTAATAGTCCCCCCCACACACCCCAGAAGATGTAGAACTCTGTCCAATGCATGTACAATTGTTTAGATTCTGTCCAACAGAACTTTCAAGGCAAAAAATCTTCACGGTTGGGCTCAGACATCAAGTATAGGTTCTAGGGCTGGGCTCAAGTAATCATTGGCTCAGATGTGCTTTAGATAGGCCCATACAGCAGCACAAAAGTTTAATGTGAAGGTGTGATTAGATTTAAATTATTAAGTACGGATGTTTTGCAGGTCTGATGCTTTGCAGGTCTAAACTGAAAAAAACCATTATGGTGTAATGGATAAGAATATTTGGCTTGGACTGGGAAGACCAACAGTCAAATCCCCACTCCACAATGACTCTCAGTGGGTATCCCTGTGTCAGCCATTATTTCTCAGTGCAATTCATTGCAGAATAGCTCCAGTACAAGCCGACTCATGTAACTCTACAAAGCATGGCATTGTAAGCTACCTCACAAGGCTGCCATGATGAGATGACCTCATGCTGGTCATTCTGCACTTCTTCAACAGAGGAAAGACTATAAATATGATTAAAGAATAAAGCAGATGAGGAAGTCTTTAAGCAGTCAGCCTCTGTATATGAAAATGCAAGAGGGCAGTTGATGTCCTTACATTTCAAGTACATTTCATTTTCTTCAGCTCTAATCCATTTACCTTGGCAAAGGAGATTAGGTTTGTATAGAATTATTCAGGGCTCCGTTGGGGCCGGGGCGCGCCGGAGCGCCGCTCCGGGAGAGAGGAGGGCAGGGGGCGGGGACTTAACAAGGCCCCGCCCCCCGCTCACTCCTCCCGGCAGCGGCAGGCCGCTGCCGCCCCGGTGAGAAACCCCTTCCCTCCTCCCCCCCACTTACACTCCCGGGGCCGCGGCAAGCGCCGCCGGCCCCGGGACAAGCCTCCTCCTGCCCTCCCCGCCCACCAACTTCCGGGGCCGCGGTGAGTGCCGTCGGCCCCGGCAACAGCCTCCCCCCGCCCTCCAACTCCCGGGGTCCTCAAGTGAAGCTGGTGGCGACGAGACGCTGGGCCGGGCCCTCCTCATCCGCCTGGCTCGCGAGCTGGTGTCCGGCTGGCTGCAGGGAGACCCCCGCCTGCGCCGCCTCCTCAACAGCACCGACCTCTACCTCATGCCCAGCCTCAACCCGGATGGCTTCGCACACGCCTCTGAAGGGGACTGCGCAGGCGTCCGCAAGAGCCAGGCAGGGACGGGCAGCGGGCGCGAGAATGCTCGAGGCAAGGACCTCAACTGCAGCTTCCCTGACCAGTTCGCCACCGCGCCGCCGGATCTGGCCGCGGTCCCCGAAGTGCGCGCGCTCATGGAATGGATGCGGCGCAACCGGTGAGGGAAGGGACGGGGCTTCCCCCGGAGAGCGGGGCCTTCTGGCACGGGGGCGGGGCTTCACCGTCGGGAAGCGCCTGGGGTACGGGAAGGGATGGGGTGTCGCGTGGGGCGGGCCCGTTGCGGAGATATTGCCCCAAATGGGCGGAGTCTCAACCGGGGTGTGGGTGTCTATTCTAGGGGGTTTGGCTGTAGGAATCTGAATTATTCCCCTGTGAGTGAGGTGTGGAAAGTCAGGAGGCTGGTCTTTTATTAGGTAGTAAAGGAAAAACTGACGATCTTGAAAGTGATCCTGGTCATGCTTAGCTGGTGGAGAGGAATCTGGTAGCCTTCCTTGTTTGGTACTGATGGTGGGGGGAGTTGAATAAGAGGTAAGGGGTCCTGGGTGGTTGCTTTTGGGGTTTCTTGGAAAGCGAAGCTGTGCTGAGAGGAATGAAATCCCTCCCCCCCTTCCCCCTCCCCCGCTTTGGAATTGACGGACAACATGGTCCAATAATCACGTGTTAAAACGTAAACAAGCAGCAAGAAGTGTTAAAGTCGAGAAAAACCAACAGCACGTAAAATGATAAGCGAAAGGGTAAATGGAAATTGTTAGAGTGAGATGAAAAACTTTCTAAGATGTGTATTAACGGCCACATAGCCCTTGATAAAGTGGTCTGTGGGAGTCTATAAAGTGACTTAGGAAGCAGTTCTGAGCAGGTCCAAGCAGAAATAAATCCCTGTTTTAGTCAGTGAGGCTTACTACCAAAGTGTTCTTAAGACTGCATATGGTCAAAGACTCCGTATGGTTAAAGCAATGGTATTCCCAGTAGTAATGTATGGCTGCGAGAGTTGGTCCATAAGGAAGGCCGAGTGCTGAAGCATAGATGCTTCTGAATTATGGTGCTGGAGAAGACTCTTGAGAGTCCCTTGGACTGCAAGGAGATCAAATCAGTCAAACCTAAAAGAAATCAATCCTGACTGTTCCCTGGAAGGACAGATGCTGAAGCTCAAATACTTTGGTCACCAAATGAGAAGGGAGCACTCACTGGAGAAGACCCTGATGATGGGAAAGATTGACGGTAAAAGAAGAAGGGGATGGCAAACTGCAGAAGACAGGAGGGCCTGGCGTGATGTGGTCCATGGAGTCGTGAATAATTGGACTTAACTGTGCGACTGAACAACCACCACCAAAGACTGCGGCTGCAATCATAATGGAAACGTAACAAAGAATAGCTTGTCTAAAGGCAAAACAAAAATAACCAAGTTTTCACCTAGCAGTTAAACAGAGTTGTTTTTTAAGGTCGCAGAACTTCACTGTTGTGGTAGTGCCACCAGTGAGAAAGCCCAGCCTTGAGTTTCCACCAACCTAACTGAAGAAGATAGGAGATTTGGTATCTAGGCCTCTCCTGAACATCTTAACTTACAGGGAACTCTTTATGGAGGAGGTGGTCCTTTCGACCAGGAAGTGGGGCAGGAGGTGTGTGATCACTGTGTAGGAGCGACATAACAGGAGATAGGGTTTGTTCACTAGGAAGGAAATGTGAGAGGAGCTGGGTGGGGCAAGACTGTAAAAGGCAGTACAGCTGTGGCTTGTTCTTTTTGGGAAGCCTTGAAGGTACAAGAGTGGAACTTGCTAAGGACTAGGAGGGATAAATTTAGTGTGATGTCTGCAACTTGTGCTTTGTGTAAGGCTAGTAGACTGGGCTTTTCCACTCCTTGCATAGTGGGAAGGTGAATAGGAGGGTGGGAGATAGCATCAGCCTCCCCCCACCCTCCAACTCCCGGGGCCGCGGCAAGCGCCGTCGGCCACGGCAACAGCCTCCCCCCGCCCTCCAACTCCCGGGGCCGCGGCGAGCACCACCGGCCACGGCAACAGCCTCCTCCCACCCTCCCCCCGCCCTCCAACTCCCGGGACCGCGGCGAGCGCCGTCGGCCTCGGCAACAGCCTCCCCCCGCCCTCAAACTCCCGGGGCTGCGTCGAGCGCTGCCAGCCCCGGCACCAGCCTCCCCCCGCCCAACCTGCCCTCAAACTCCCGGGGCCGCGGCGAGCGCCGCCGCCCCCGGAGAAGCCTCCTCCTTCCCTCCCTCCCCCACTCACTGCTCCCGGGCCCCAGGGGGGCGCAAGGGAGGGAGAAGCCGGGCCCCAGAGGCGTGAAGCCCCTGGGGCCCAAGCAAGAGGGGGGAGGAAGGGAAACGCTGGCCCCGTTGGGGGGAGAAGCGCCCCTCCTTCCTTCCTTCCTTCCTTCCTTCCTTCCTTCCTTCCTTCCTTCTCTCTCTCTCTCCCCACCTACCTTCCTGTCCCTTCCTTCCTCTCTCCCTTCCTTTCTTCTGTCTCTCTCCCCCCCACCTACCTACCTTCCTGTTCCTTCCTTCCTGTCCCTTCCTTCCTTTCTTCCTTCTCTCTCTCTCTCCCCCACCTACCTACCTACTTTCCTGTCCTTCCTTCCTTCTCTCTCTCTCCCCCCCACCTACCTACCTACTTTACTGTTCCTTTCATTCTTCCTTCCTTCCCCCCTTCCTCCCTCCTTTCTTCTCTCTCTCTCCCCCACCTACCTACCTACCTACCTTCCTTCCTTCCTGTTCCTTTCCTTCCTTCCTTCCCCCTCCCTCCCTCCCTCCCTCCCTTCCTTCCTTCTTGCCTTCTGACACACTGCCGATGACGTCAGGGATGTGTGGCCTTTTGACACTTCCGGTGACGTCAGGGGGTGTGGCATATGCAAATAAGTTATGCTAATGAGCTCCTGCACCTCTTTTTTTACGAAAGGACCCCTGGAATTATTTGTTCTTAAATGTTATATTTCTGAGGTGGTTAAGCCAGGCCAATTGGACATCAGGGGCTTTTCCTGACAGATTTATCACAAAGAAATCAGAGACTCTGAAATGTTTTCCCATGGGAAGCTTGTCTGGCCCCATCTTGACTGAATTTTGTTAGTACAGAGCATTGACTGAGAGAACATTTAGTTTCTCATAATTGACTTAAGATATTGTGTAATAGTTCAGTATGCTGGTGTTATTAGATTGTAAACTGGGTGTTGGTTATGACTGGATTTTATACTATGATTTTGTTAATTTTTTAGTAGTTCCTTGGGGATCCATTTAATGGAAAGGCAGACCATAAATAAATTTTTAAAAGGAATTAACTTCTGCTTACATTATTAAATAGAACTCAGTACTGGATCACACATTCTAGAATATATTTTTCCTAGTAACAATAAAATGAAAAATAACAATAAGGATGCTGTATTTGCTCTACTGGCTGCCAGGCTGTTAAAGCAAAAAAAAAAATGTTTTGAGCACTTCAGATAGCTTCCCCAGTTGTACCACCATAGAGAAAGCCCCATCCTGCATCGCCAATATCAACTCTATAACTAAAAGCCTCAACTTAGGACATGAGAGATAGGGACAGAATATTGTAACCTGCTTTGGACATGTGTTGAAAGAGTGCCATATTTTTACAATAAATAAAAATATATGGCGGGGCTCCAACTATATTGTCTGCTGATGCTGGCCACACTGCCTTCTTGTATCCTGACAACCTCTTTCCAATATCAGTCTTAAATTTACCACTCATACCAAATTGTATACCACATCTCTTTTAAGGCAAGACATCCACTCTTTACTTTATTAGCCCCTTCCAAATCCCAAGGTATCCTGGGTTGAGAAGGGGACAGGGCTGCCAAGCCTCCAGTGGGAGCAGGAAAGCCCCTGCCTCCAATTCTCAATTCCCACCACTGCTCAGAGTATCCAGAGGAGAAAAATACCCCCCCCCCCACAAAAAAAGGCCATCAGCCTGACAGCATGAAGTCATGTCCAGGATTATACCTAGGGTTGCCAGGTCTGGGTTGAGAAATACCCAGAGATTTGTAGGGTTGAGCCTGGGGAGGATGGAGTTTGGGGAGGGAAGGGACCTCAGCAGAGTACAATGTCCTAGATTTCACCCTCCAAAGCAGCCATTTTCTCTTATTGGGTTTGCAGACATGCTATTTAATGAGGGGAAAGGATTTGCCCACGGGCTACTGAAGGGTATTAACCAAGGTGTGAGTGTAGAGATAAGGTTCTGGATAGCCCAAGGCAAAATGGATAATCATAAACAGAAGGAAAGGGTTTATCCAAAAAACAGAAGGGAACATGAAACCTAGAGATGATGTGAGGGCAGAGCAATATTTCTGAAGAAAGCTGCTATAACTGGCAAAGTGGGTAACGTGACTCAGTCTGAGAGAAAAGCAAGGCATTCTCCCACACAGCATCTGGCCTTCAGTTCCAAACAAGTATCACCCAAGTTACTGCTCTGAGAAAGAAAAAGACCCACCACCTTTCACAGGAGAAAAAGAAATCTAATTCCAGATGTAGCTGTGTTGGTGACTTCCATGCCAATCAAAAACAAGCATTTTGTTCCCTTTCAAATTGGAACTGAGTTTTTGTGAGGAAATAAGACAGCACTTTCTAGTAGAAGTAATTAAGGATCAAGCTGTGTGTTATAAAATACATGGAGCTGCCGTCTCACCTCTAGGCTCTTTCTGGTAATGCTGAATACAAACAGTGCATCACATGGCATCATTGCCCAGAATAATGACATCATGTCACACACAATTTGTTCAAGAAAGAGAAAATAAGAGACAGAGCAGTGACAGCTCTGGGGCTATCTACTGACATACATAACAGGTGTGTTGAACCTGCTGTGGATCAGCAGTCACACACCTTTGTAAACAGATGTAGCAACTTCCAAGTTTATTGAGCCCAGGAGCCATTGGTTTTTCTTGTTTGTAGAAGGACTCAGTTCTGCAGAGTGCTGACTGGCGAGTTCTTGTGACCATGCAAAAGCAACCATCTTTCCACATCTCCCGGGTGCTTGTTGGTTCTCCCCTGTGGCAATCAGAAGCCACATATCAGAATTTTAAGAAAACTGTTTTTTAAAAGTGGATTGGATTTTTAAAAAATGGTGCCAGAAAAACAATTCAATGGATAAATATGCTGAAAGTCTGGGGGAAAGGCCAACATAAGTCTCAGGTCATAAGCATAAACTGGGGGGGGGGGGCATAGAAGCTCCCCCTCTTGAAATTTTCCAGGGGGGACTAGAGCTGCCAACCTCCAAGTGGGGCCTGGGGATCTCCCACTTTTACCACTGATCTCCAACTGACAGAGATCAGCTCCCCTGGAGAAAATGGCTGCTCTGAAGGGTCAATTCTATGGCATTCTATACCACGCTAAGGCCCCTCCCCAAGCCCCACCCTCTCCTGGCTCCACCCCCAAAGTATCCAGGTATTTCCCAACCCAGACCTGGCAACCCTAGGGGGGACTGAGCCTCCCCCAGGGCAACCAGTACCAGGCAATACTGAGTTCAAAACTTTCCTGTAATCCATTCAAGAGCAGCTTGCTTTGTGCCTCCTCCTCCTCCTCCTCCTCCTCCTTACTTCTGGCGTTGCAGCTCCTGTCCCAGCCTCCCCTATTTCCTGCTTGGGAGAGAAGAGAAAGGATGCCTTCCTTTGATTGGCTGAGGGCTCCTCCTCCTCTGGGGAGGGCGGGGGAGGGAAAGAGCCAGAGAAAGAGAGAGAAAATGGAGTCCAGTAGCTCTTTTAGGAAGACTAACATTTTCTTCCAGGTATAAGCTTTTGTTTGTGTGCAGACTTCTTCGGGGGGGGGGGGGGCAGCTAAAGACAGCATGCCAAAGAGAGAGAGATGGGTCCCCTTTTCCATTTCTAACAGATGGGGGAAGGGAAGAATCCTTACAGTATAGCTTGCATTCCTTATTAGTGAAAGGGAGCAAGAGTCCAGCAGCACCTTGAAGACTAACAAAGTTTCTGGCAGGGTAGGAGCTTTCATGAGTCACTGCTCACTTCTTCGGATACAGCTAGAATGGGAGTCCATCTGTCCTTATATCTTGGAAAGTGAAATGATTTCAGATGCCAAATGACAATAGCAGGCATTGTTAATAAGAGGAACAAACTAGGTCTCAGTTCAGGCCAGGAGTTTGCATGGTCTTGAGCTTCATTGTCAGTTGCAATTCAGCAGTCTTTGTTTCTAATCTCCTTTGAATTTCCTTTGTAAGAGAACTGCTACTCTTAGGCCAGCACCTGAATGTCTTGGCAGGTTAAAATGTTCCCTCACTGGTTTTTTAATGTTGTGGTTTGTAATAGCAGTAGAAAAAATAAGAGTCCAGTAGCACCGTTAAAGACTAACAAAATGATGGTAGGGTATGTACTTTTATGAGTCACTGCTCACTTCTTCAGGCTTATTTCCATTTATTCTTTGCATCCTCCTGGACTGAATCCTCTTGTAGCAGACTGAGACCTAGGTTTCCTGTCTCATTACCAGTGCTGATATCTTTACTCCTACTACCCCTCTGCATATCACACCCAATCCGATCAAGCTGGCTATTGCCATTCAGCATCTGAAACCATCTTTATAAAGTTTACATCTCTGGTACCTGTACCTTGTGTTGCATTTTATGGCACACATGTCCCAGCCTGACAAAGTGACATTTATGTCAGATCCGGCCCTCGTAACAAATGAGTTCGACACCTCTGTGCTAGAGAGTCTTAGATCACTGGAGATAGGAGAAGCTGAGTGGGGAAAGAGATTTGATAACATTCCTCGCAATAGGACGAGAAGGTCTCTTGCAGCTGGATCCATCAGGTTTTTGGTTGTATCTTTGCACACTCTAGGTTAATAACTAAGATGTTTGATACCTAGAACATATCAGTACTTGAATATGTTTGGTGTCTGTTGGAAAAGAAAGTATGGCCCTTAACCCTGGCTGTCTCCACCCACTTTCAATGTAGCAACAGTCAGACTGCGAAGCCTCTGTTGGGCCCAACATACTTGCTGGGCTCCAATTTACATTTTTGGGGGAAGTGTGTCTCTATTTTATTTTACTTGGATCTATATATCCTTGATTGAGAATGGTAGGGTTTTTTTCATGGTGGGGGTGGGGGGTGCTTCAACCACTCCTAAGCTCTTCTTTCAATTTCAATTTCATTTTTAAATGGTAAGCCCATCTGCATGAACAAGACTGGGGGGGGACGACACATACAGATCAGAGGCCTTTTAAAATTTCCTTTTGTCCTGTGTGGAGCCCAGAAAGAACATTGGCAAGAAATGTGTACTCTGTACATGTTCATGCTCTTCATTTTGCTGTTACTTAAAATGGTGTGGTACAGTTTCAAAGGGACAACTAACTGGGGTGTATAAAAGGGACAACAGGATTGCCCTTCTGAAACAATGGGAGAGGCTTGAAGGCCCATTGGAGATAATGAGAGCCAGGAATGCCAGTTGACTTGCATGGGCTCTATTGAAATACACTGCAGCACAAAAAAAAATTGCAAAGAAAATGTGGAATGGTTTTTTCCATTAAGGTCTTTGGGCCCATATAGGCTACTCTGGGACTGGAATGACAGCCCCCAGAGTAGAAAGACAGTCCCTAGGAATAGAATCTGTGCTCCGGTACTGGAATGAGTCCCTAGAGTGGAATGATGATCCCTAGCAATAGAATCTGTGCTGTGGGACTGGAATGACAGGTCACAGAGTATAATGACAGGACAGCCCCTGGAAATAGGCTCAGTGCTCTGGGACTGAAATGACAGGTTGCAAAGTGGAATGGCAGCCACAGAGTCCACCCTCCAAAGCAGCCATTTTCTCCAGGGTAACTGATCTCTGTCAGCTGGAGATCAGCTGTAAAAGCGGGAGATCTCCAGGCCCCACCTGGAGGCTGGCAACCCAAATCTCACCTAGTTTTGAAGGCTCTGTGTTGGGCAGTTTCCAACACATTTTTTAAAAAAAATCCAACTCAGACTTCGGTTGCCAGAGATTCTCTCAACCACTCATCATTCACAAGAAAGACTGACAAAAAGGTCACTCATACCTCTCCACACAGGCTACATAAGGTTACCAGGTCTGGGTTGGAAAATACCTGGAGACTTTGGGGGTGGATCCAGGAGAGGGTGGGGTTTGGGAGGGGAGGGGCCTCAGCATGGTACAATTCCCTAGAGTCTATCTGCCAAAGAGCCCATTTCTTTCAGGGGAACTGATCTCTGTCAGCTGGAGATCAGTTGTAAAAGCAGGAGATCCCCAAACCCTACCTGGAGGCTGGCAACCCTAAGGCTACACGATGAGTCCAACAGTCCTTCTGCCTTTCATTCTTGGTTTTTTAACTGTAAACTTTGAGAGAATAACTGTTACGCCTCAAGAAGTCAGAGCAACAGGGTGGCAGAGAGACTGAGAGCGCGTGAGAGAGAGACTCAGTGAGACAGCACGAGAGCCCAGCGCACTTTACAGGTAGCGGCGGCAGCTCTCCTCAGCCATGCTGGGCGAGCGGGCGGAGACAAGGCACAGCCTGGGGGACCTGCGGCCACTGCTCCAGCAAGTCTGCTCCCCTGCCTCCTCCCCACGCTGCCTTCAAGGACTGGACCGGCTGAGGGGAAGGAGGTTCAAACGGCACTGGGGGGCTGTTTTAATTGTGAAAGTGGACTGTGACAGGTGGTGGAGGGTGGGTCATCATGTAGACAAGGAAACCAACATAAAGTTAAAAAAACAAAACAAGAAGGCAACTAGCAGCAGGGTTTCTTTACAGGGGGCTGGCAAGGGAGAAGACCACATGTGCTGCATTTGCATTAACTCTGTGTGTGTGTATGTGCGTGTGAGTGTGAAGTGCCTTTAAGTTGCTCCCAACTTTGCAATCTTCCTAAAATGCATTTATGTTTGAAAATTGGTGGGCGCACGGGGGGTCAGCAGAAGGTATCCTAGCCTAGTGTGCAAAAAAAACCTGGGGCCAGCCCTGAATATGATCCAGCAGCCCCTGTTTGTTTTGCTGAAAAAGTCAATGTTCCCTCTAAGCTATGGAGTCTTCTGAGCAAAAATTCTACTTTGTGAGCTACTGGCATCAAAGTTGTGAGCGAGTGATTTGCTACTGCATAAATTAGTTTGCTCTGGACCCATCTTTTGTGGGCTTAGACAAAAAGGTATGAGCCAGAGGCTAAAAAAATTGAGAGCTAGCTACGCTAACTCAGCTTAGAGGGAACACTGGGCACCACCCTATTCCATACAGCTGTAGTGCTGTAGTACAAACCACCCTAAACTCAGGTGGAATGAACTGGGACTGCAGCTCCATAACTTGATCCAGCACAACATTTAGGTTTTGTTCACAACAGGATTGCCAACTCCAGCTTAGAAATTCCTAGAGAATTGGGAGAGGGGATGTCTGGAGAGAACGGGTGGGGGGACTCGTTGGGATGTACTAATGATATAGAATTTGCTCTTCAAAACTGCCATTTTCTCCTGAAGAATGGATAATCTGGAGATCAGATGTAATTCCTGGAGAACTCCAAACATCACCTTGAGGTTGGTAACCCTATCACAAATAGAAGGCAGATAGACAGAAGGCTCTGTGTCCTACAATAATACTTCAGGTAACATGTTCTAGTCAACAATTTTTGGAGAATTCTTATAGCATGGCTCTTCCTGTTTAGTTGCACTGACTCTCTCTATAATACTTTTTCATCTCGACTCCCCCTCCAAGAGCTCAGGGTGGCATACATGGTTCTCCCTTTCCCATTTTATCCTATCAACAACGCTTTGACATAGGTGAGGCTGAGAAAGTGTGACGGTCCCAAGGTCACCCAGAGAGCTTCCTCGGCACAAATGGGGATTCAAACCTGGGTCTTTACTAATCCAACACTGCACCCCACTGTGTCTCCATGATCCTGTAAACTCTAACTATAACACCACATCAGCTCTGGTTAGTTGTACTAGACCTATTCATGTATCAAGAATATGCACTGCTTTCATGCTGAGGACACTAACAAGGGAGAGGACCTAATATGAAAAGAAGCTTCTCCAGATTATTGGTTCTCATAAGGAAACCACTAAACCAAAACTAACGGTAAATCAGCATTTTTAAAATGTGGATTCTTTTGAAAAATCAGGATCTTGCAGGATTGGCTCTCCTCTTACAATCAAGAATCCCCCAAGCATAAAGGAGGGGAAATTTTTCAAGACTTTCATTACATCATCACACAGGGTGCATTTATACACTTTATTCTGAGAAATTCAGTTTTCTGCCCCTACAGCTTAGCTGGCCAATGAAGAATGAGCATTAGAAGATGACATTATAATGGGACTGTTATTCACTGAATTTCAACAATGCTGAACCATCAAAGCATCACATCACACAATATTTCAAAAAGAAGATAAAATGCACATGTCTGAATCCATCACAGTTGCAAGGAAATTAGTTTCACAGGCATATGCCCCCAAACAGATATTAAAGATTTAGATCAGCGCTGCCAGTATGCCTTCCCCACTGTCTTCGGCTCAGAAGTGGGGAGTTTTGGAAACAGGCATGACTAAGGGCATTTTTTTTAACAGAATGCAGCTGCAGTGGTGGTTGCAATTTAAAGGGGGAAACCAGACAAGGGTAATTTCTTCTTGAGCCATTTTCCTGTGGCAAATTCCAGTCTCCAGACCTCCAAGCAGATTTAACATACACTCAAGTTGCTGGATTGGGCGGGGAGTACCTGTAAATTTTCTCTAGTGCAGACGAGGGGCAAGTTAAAGCATTGGAAGGTCACAGTTTTTGGTGGAGAAAACAAACCTGAGAAAAGAGTTGAATAGTCCTGATCCCTCTGACTAATGTCACTCTTTAAATTACAGCCCCTGCAGCCAGATTTTGTTAAGGAAAAAATGTTGGGAAAATAACTGCAACATGTAATTTTAAAATGCTGGGAAAATAACTGCAACAAGCAGAGGAACACATTACAAGAAAAACACTCAGATCCCCAATACTGTATTTCCTTTATAATGCTAACAGAAAGGGGGCATTTGTTATAATGCTAACAAAAAGGGGGGTTTCCAGGAGAGGTGTTTAACCCTTTTCCTATCAGCCAGTTCTTTCCTGCCATTCTCAGTCACACTCCACCCCCCAAGCAATGCTTGTATATTTGCAAGTAAGCCTGACTGGGAAGGAAACAATTTTGGGGCAGACAGAGGAGCAAATAAACACTTCAATTTCTGCCCAGTAGTCCTAAATGCAGTTCTAACCCCTCCCACACACGCACACATGGTTGTTTGTTTGTTTTGCCATCATGGCTACAATTTTCATGCAGTTGAGTGATTTTGTATCTTCACTGAGGAAATCTTATCCCCACTCTTCACCCCCAGTAGTTGCCAGCTCTGGGCTGGGAAATACCTGGAGATTTTGGAGATGGAGCCTGGGGAAGGAGGAGCTTGGAGAGGGGAGGGGCCTAAGCAGGGTATAATGCCATAGAATCCACCTTCCAAAGCAGCCATTTTCTCCAGGAGAACTGATCTAGGTCATCTGAAGATCAGTTGTAATAGCAGGAGATCTCCAGGTGCCACCTGGAGGTTGACAGCCCTGTGAAAAACAGTCTATGGGAACATATTAAGAAATCTGTCCTCCCTCACCCCTGAACCAGTCACCTCCTTTAGAACTCAGCTCCAGAAGCTGCACTGTACAATTTATTTGTTTGTTTATTTAAAATATTTAAAAGAATTGCGGGACTACATCTAGGGGTCAGGGCCAGCCCCAGGTTTTTTTGCACTGTAGGCAAGGCTACCTTCCGGCACCCCACCCATGCGCCCACCAATTTTCAAACATAAATGCATTTCAGGAAGAATGAAACAGTTTAAGTCCAGTGGCACCTTTAAGGTCAACTAAGTTTTATTCAAAGGAATAAGCTTGATAAATAAAATCTCAAATCTCATTGGGAGAGACAGACTATAAATGGAGTAAATAAGTAAGAAAAGAAATATATCTAATTTCTAACCCTGGCAGTTACTCAGAGACAGAGTCAGTTCATGCGGAGAAGGGTGTGAGAGGCGCTCCGCGTGCTCTGCTTCGGGGGCTCTCATCGGGGCTGCTCCCTCAGCCCACCTGCCCAGGCAGCCCTGCGGGGGAGAAGCGGCTCCCCCATGACCCAGCTGGCATGTGCGCGGGTGCCCGGAGCACAATGTCCCACTATGCTGCCACCAACTTCCTCCTGGTGCCCATCCCCGAGCAGGGCCTCCCAGCCAGCGACAAGGTCATCAAGCTGGTCGTCCTTGGAGGCAGTGGCATCAGCAAGACCAGTAAGTCAGAGGGCGGTGGCAGGGATCCTCTTGCGGGGCTGCCAGGGCGAGAAGAGACGAGACAAGGTGAGAAAAAGCCCTTGGAGCCAGATGGATCCTCCGGATGTGGTGGGAGCTGCAAAATGCCCCAGGGCAGCTGCCCTCTCCCCACTCCGTGGGGCTGTCAATTGGGGGGAGCAGCCGGAGCAGGAGGAGGAATGTGCCCTGGCATGCCAGGAGGATGCGGGCAGGCAGGTGGGGCGCCCCTTCGAGCCACATGCAAAGTGGCAGCAGCAGCTCTGGCGCGAGTGTGGTGGCCGGCAGAGGCAGGCAGCGGCCAACCCCCCTCTGCGCCTTGCCCTTGGTATCCTCCCTCCATCCCCCCATGCCCTGACACAGCCCCCACCCAGGGCACTTCACAGACCTCAGCAGGGGAGGGGAGGGGGTTCCTCCCCCCCGCGCCCGGGCGACTCACACGGGAGGTCAGAGAGGCAAGATGTGGGTGACGAGGAGCATGTGTTCACTGCCGAAGCTGCCGCCACCAGCAGGCACAGCAGCAGGAAGGGCACCTAAGGGGCAGCGCTGGCCCCAACTTCCCTTCCAATTCAGCTGGTGGCCAGGCGGGAAGCAGGCAAGACAGGGCGGGCCCATAGGCCATTCTGCACTCCTCTGGGGTCTCCGCTCTAGGTGGTCACCTTGTTGGCCTAGTGGGAGTCTCAGTTACCAGTTGGGAAATTCCTGGAGATTTGGTGGTAAAGTCTGGGGAGGGGGAGGTTTGGGGAGGGCAGGAACCTTAGCAGGGTATAATGCTATAGACTCCTTTCTCCAAAGTGGCCATTGTTCCCAAGGAACTGATCTCTGTAGTCTAAAGATCAGTTGTAATTCCAGGAGATCTCCAGGCCCCACCTGGAAGTTGACACCCTAGTCTAAATATAATGTATAGTTCTATCTTTTAAAGGTTAGGATAACCCTGACTTTGGTAATCCACCTTGAGTCTCAGTGAGAAACGCAGATGTTAAATTAAATAAAATAAACACCTACCCTGCAATTCCTTGTAAATACCCAGCTTGTCATAACCTGAAAATCTAATAATATCCCAGAAAAGAACTCATAAATAAACCCATGTAAATGGCAGGAAGGAAGTCCTGATAATATAAATATATTTTAGGCCTGCTGTTTGATTTCTGCATCAGGATATACTTTAACCTTACTAATTCATAAAAGTGATATTTCCCAGAAGCAAGTACACTTAGCACCAAAAAGGAACACTAAAGACAAACACATGAGCCAGAAAACAAATGTTGTTGTTGTTGCATATGTCTAACACTGCTCTGCTCAGAAGCCTTACAGGAATGAGCCCCGTCACAGCTAGGGAATGGTGCATGGGGGTTGACGGCTAAGACGATGGGTTTGTGGGGCAACTGATCAGTATGAGTGGCCCTTCCCATGTTGTTCTGTTTTATACGACAAGCTCTCAGCTATGCTTAGGACTCTGTGCAGCCTGCTTCAGGACTCTCTCCATCTCAAATCTAAAGTAGGAATTTTGGGTATGCCATATCTGTGCCTTTCCCCAGCCCTATGACTTCCTCTGCAGTCTTCCCTGCCCTGCTTTACATGGCTGGTGCCAACAACACAGCTGCTGGGAAACACCTAATGCTATCCTATGCTGTGTCTAGTTCCTGAAAGCCTGATTGGGAAAACAGTTAGAAAACTGCTCTCAAAAGTGCAAGGCATGGGTTCCAGACCAGCCACTCCGTGCTGTTGGAGAAAAGGCCCTGGCTCTCATTTGCCCCATGAGTTCCTTTCCCATTGAGTTATCAGAGGGTTGACAGGAATGCCTTTGGTGGATGCACAGTGGTAGATTCTCAAGTTTCTGCCCGAATGTCTGTGCTCTCCTGGCCTAGAAAGGGGGAGCTTGGCTGTAGGCTGGGACTCAAAACAAATGCTGTTGTTGCATATGTCTAACACTGCTCTACACAGAACCCTTAAGGAATGAGCTCCCTGCAGAACTTCCTGGAGTATATCTGCGGCAAGACCCTGCCACAGAGCTCCTTCCACAGAGGGTGCTTTGTTCTCTCCCTTGGTGTAATCTGCAAATGGGTGGTGGTGCTCCAACGTAAGAGAAAGTGTCTGAGCACATCAGTGTGCACTGGTTGGCTGCCCCCATCTACCTGTCACAGGGGCATTCTGGTCCATGATCACTGGCTGTTGGCGGGGCTGCTGCAGACTCCCATGCCATTCCCATGCTCTCTCCATCTTGCAGAGTGAGCACAGGACACTGACTAGCAGCGCCTGCACTGCCCAAGAGATGTCAAGGTTTTAGGATTGGGATGCCTGTGTCAATACACTGCAGAATGGCAGCATTGTCTGGGTACAGTGGGAGGTTTCCCCATTGACTAGTGATATTTGAGACAGAGGTGTCCATGTCATTATATTTGCTTCATGGGAACAAACATAATTTACAGCAGAGAGGGATCTGTCTCCATTCCTTAACTGTTTGAATAATTTGTACAACAGATAACTGGTGGCTGTGTTTGTGTAGTGTGTTCTAATACTGGGCTTAATGAGGCAGGGCTGGAGGTGCCTCTAGGCTGATGTAATTGTTGTAGACTAAGGTGACAATTTTTTGTCTCTGCGGGGAATTTCTTCTGTCTGATCCACTGTGTTATGAACTGCATCAGCTCTTCAGTTCCTGTCCACTGAACGTAAGACAAACCAGCATATATGGAACAGTGGGAATCGCTTTTGATTTTCATTCACCTTATTTACTGCCATCACATTTGGCTAGACATCCTCCCAACAAAATCACTGAACAGAAAACACTAAAGAGTGCAGTGAGGTTCTCCTCCCTTTTATATTCAAAAATAAACCTGATTAACAAAGAAAAGTAAAAGAAAACTCATGAAAAACAGATCAATAGTAATCAGTAATTAACAGTGCACAATAGAGATGCTAGGCTCCAGGTGGGACCAGGGGACCCCTGGAATTACAGCTCATCTCCAGACTACAGAGATCAGCTTCACTGGAGAAAATGGATGCTTTAAAGGGTAGGCTCTATGGCACTGTATCCCTCTGAGGTCCCTCCCTCTCCAGGTTCCACCCTCAAACCTCCAGGAGTTTCCCAACCTGGATCTGGCAATTCTATCCCACCACCCTCTGCCGGTGGCCACCCTGGCAACCCTAACTCCTAAGTATATTTACCCTGAGGAAGGGGTCATTTCGTAGAAAAAGAGGTGCAGGAGCTTATTAGCATAACTTAATTGCATAGCTCATTTGCATATGCCACACCCCCTAACATACCGGAAGTTTGTCAGAGGGCAACTCCCACCCCTCAGGCTCCACTCCACAGGTGAGTGAAACTGACCTGCTCTTCCTCCATTCCCTTCCCCATCCAATACTTTGTGCAGTAAAAATAAGCGTAAAGAACACACCCTCATTCTCTTCCTGCTCCCTTGAAACCACCAGGTTTCAAGTAGACTTGAGATACCCAGGACATGTGCACCACCCACCCATCCCTTCCCCTTCCCCTCCCCACTACAAGACACCGTGTGAGGTAGGTGGAGCTGAGAGAGGTCTTTTGAGAACTGTTCATGAGAGAACAGCTCTGAGAGAACTTGTGACTGGCCCAAGGTCACACCAGCAGCTGCATGTGGAGGAGTGGGGAATCAAACCCGGTTCTCCCAGATTAGAGTCCACCTCCTGACCACTACACCAAACTGATGGGGTGGAAGCTGCTGAAGAGTTGGTGAAATTTCTCCAGTACTTATGTGCCATGTGCCCAGATAAAAAATGGTATACTTAGAAAATTTATATGCCACCTTGAGCAAGTCTCTGGAAAAGCAGCACACAGTCATAAAAGGAACAATGATAAAATTATCAATATTAAAACAAAACATTAAAAACAATAAAGACCCTAGCAGGGCTTTCCCCGGGGCGCTGCGCCTCTGCACTGCTCGAGGAAGCCGAGGAGGGGGCGGGGCTTGGTCATGTGCCCGCCCCCTGGGCTCCTCACTCCCGGAGCTGTGCTCCTGTGCGCTCCCGCTCCAACGGACCCCTGCCCTGAGGTGAATCCCACTGAGCTCAGTGAGGCCTACTCCCTAGTAAGTGTGCTTCAGATTGAAGCGCCATATACATTTCTAACAGGACTACCCTTTAGCTGTCCCACTGTGCAGCTCTCAAAACAGCAAAGCCATTGGTCTGCTAGACCTGTTTTGGGATGAAGAAACTCACTTGAACTCTGCCTATTTGACTTAGGACCACTCCTTTTACTGCAAATTCTGCAACACCAAACCTTTAAATTCTGTGTCATTAAGAGTAAAGTGATACTGGAGCCCTGCATTTCCAGAGGTCAGGCCTAAGACTTGTTCCATAGTACCAATAAATAGTTCCATTATACCAATAAATTGCTGATGTTTCATGTCTAACTTCAGAATGTATCGATCAATCCACTAAAAAGCTTTATATCCTGCCTTTCTTCCTCCGAGTAAAAACTGCTTCTTTATGGATATTCACTGAACAGGCATGATACACAAATAGTATATTCAAGTTGTTACACTAGAGCTAAAAACAGGACATGGGGAAAGAACCAGTGAGGAGATAATTCACCCATATGTCCTTGTGCACCAACTATGGTCATCAGGCAGCTGTCTGTGGGCTATTCCACCACAAAGGGTGGCCTATCTGGCATCGACCAAAGCCCCGGGGGGGGGGGGGTGTTACTTTATTTTTAAACTATTAATCTAGGCCAGCGGTGGCTGAACTGTGGCTCGGGAGCCACATGTGGCCCTTTCACACATATTGTGTGGCTCCCGGGAGGCTACCCATCTATTTGCTCTCTCTCTTTCTGTCTCTCTTCCTTCATCCCTCCCCCACCTCCCCCATCTATTTGCTTTCTTTGTTTCTCTCTTTCTTTCCACCACTTTCTCTTAGACATATAAATATCATTAGCAAACAAATAAATATAATTGGACAAATAAATATCATTATAAATATTTGTTTTTCCCCCTTTAGTTTTTATTTTTGGTAGTCTCATTTAATATTAATAAAAAGCAAATTTGCATATTTTTCAATAAAAACGGGTGTGTAATATTTGTTCATGTCTTCTGATGTTTATTTTGTGTGGCTCTTACGTTAAGCAAGTTTGGCCACATCTGATCTATGCTGCCTTGAATCATGAAGAAGAAGAAGAGGAGGAGGAGGAGGAGGAAGAGGAGGAGACTGGATTTATACCCCACCCTTCACTTCGAGTCTCAGAGCGGCTTACAATCTCCTTTCCCTTCCTCTCCCCACAAGAGACACCCTGTGAGGTAGGTGGGGCTGAGAGAACTCTTTTGAGGACTGCTCTTGAGAGTACAGCTCTGAGAGAACTTGTGACTGACCCAAGGTCTCACCAGCAGCTGCATGTGGAGGTGTGGGGAATCAAACTTGGTTCTCCCAGGTTAGAGTCTGTGCTCCTAACCACTACACCAAACACGAAAAGCTGGATATAAATGTTTTAATAAGGAGCTGCCTTATACTGTGTCAGATGACTGATCCATCCAAGCTACTATGATCTGACTAGGAGCTATTCTCCAGACAGACAGATTTTATCCAGCCCCACTGCATAAGAAGCTGGTTCTGTCACAGTGCAATCCTGAGCAGAGTTATACCCTTCTAAGTCCACTGAAGACAACAAGCTTAGAAAGGTGTAACTCTCTTTAGGACTGTGCTGTCAGTCCCCTAAGACAAGCTATGTATGGTGGGTTAAAATGAATCACAATCTGAATGAGTCAACAACATGACATAGTTGCAGGGGGGAACAGCAAGTGCCATTTTAATTTGCATTGATGAAAGCATTATCTACACAACAATGAGGGAAGCTAATTTACGGCCAGTGGAGTCAGGCACTCACAAGAGAACAAAAGGAAAATATATGATAACATTTAAGGAAATGATGTTTAGAAATGCTATGATCTATGAAAGTCCTTGTCAAAGTACAATTGGCTGAGTATTGCATAGACTATAGCATCTACAGCTTACTCTCCCCCCCCCATCTCTTGGTGATGACATTAGCAGTGAAGTACTAGGAGAGCAGAGAACACTAGGCCTGAATGTGAGAAAACATGTAAAAAAAAATCTAAAACCAAAAAGAAGTGATAATGGTAGGTCACAAGAGTCACTGATGTAAAGGTAAACTAAGCCGGGAGAAATACTCTGCTTTTCAATTGAAAGGGGGGTATAATAAGGGCTGCAAATCCTGATTTCTCAAACCTTCCTAGTTGTAAAAGGCATCTATAAAGATATAGGCATCTGTCTTCATAATGATATAAGGATATGTGCAGCCTGTAACCTTGCCAAAGGCAAGCTGCTATGGATAAGTATGTATTTGCATCATCCAGAAGACTGAACACAGCTCAAAGCATGTGATTTTGTCCATTTTATTTCAGTGGGAGTTTAAAAGGCTGAAGCATAAATAGCAATCAAAATTATGAGTATCCAGCTCTGGTAGGATTTGGTGTGAAATTCACATAGTCTGCCAGCATTCACATTCTACATTATATGTTTTATTGCAACACTGAATTATTTTTCATTGAATGGGTCTACCAATACAAGAAATGCATATTCCTTACAATGCTGTTTGTGACACCAGCTGCCTGAAGGCCTTCCATTATGAAATGCATGGATTAGCACAGGAGAATAACAATCCCCTTTCCAACTGAAATTTTTAACTTGTAAAAATACAAGTTTTCTTTTCACTATTTGGATAGTATAGCAAGGACACACTTTGGAAGGAATATCACTTGCTCTAGCCCTTACTAAATAGTAGCCTAAGTAACTGAATTCAGCCAAGTTTCCAGCAGTCATGCCGTTCCTAAGATGGCCTCAAGTGACTTCAAAGCAGGCCATGCAAAGTGTACCCAGAAGCATCACTTCTGCCCCATATCTAATGCCGGTGGGCACTTTGGTCTTTTCAAGATCATTTAGGAAGATGAATAGGTTTTAGCTGTCCAACAGATACTGTCACATCATTATGTACAGTTTCCCTTTGTCTGAAAATGTCAAAAAATTCAGAGATCAGGTAAAAGCCCTTTTAGGCTCAAATTGGTTGCTAGTGATTATAACACTCTACTTCATGCTCCACAAATTCATAAACTCCCAGCCCGGCCCATGGAATGCTACTGTACTAGTATATACACGCTAGCGGTGCTGCTGCTATGGCAGTGTGGGCTCCAAACCTTATAAAATGGCTGACACCTAGCCAAGTCCTCCACCCACAACAAAACTGGCCATTTTTAAAGGATCTGAAAGTTTCCCCCTATTGGATTTCTTTTTTTCACCTCAAAATGCATCAGATGGCAAGAGACCCACCTTTGTTCAGGTACTGAAGGCTTCTGCTACATTTTATGGCAGCATTTTTTGGACGCACACTATGCTACAGGGTTTTTTTTAAGTTCCTGTGAAGATTTTGTGAGATTCCCCCAGCTCATCCACGCAGAAAACAAAGCCATGCGATGTGCCTAGAGCCTCTAACACAGGCGACCAGAGAGTGAAATAGATTTGCTGAGGAAGACATTTTGAATTCATTCTCTCCCTCTCTCTGCCTTTCAAATGCTCTTTCAATAAATGGAGCTGGGGCTGAGTTCAAGCAAAAGAAAATGAATTACAAGATGCTGAAATGACCTGACAATATGGTTTTGACTGACTGCGCAGCCGGCCCTCACCCACTCCTCATGACTCTGCATTCTGTCCAAGGTTGTCTGTAGCAGCCACTGGCGCAGGGATATGTGGGGTGGGGTGATGTTGATTAGCAATGTATGGCAGTATCCTGGCTGGATGTCTTGCAGAAGGCTCATGGTGCAACTGATCTTCCTCAGGCACTATGAGGGCCTCTTTCCGTTCCCACAGGGCAACAGAGATCCTATAGTTATGCCGAAAGAGAAAGGGTGTCTCCCCTCTTTATGATAGACCGGGGAAAATATAAGCAAGTCACAAAACCAGAGGAGAGTGACCACACACCACAAGGCCACGCTTTTTGCATCTGCTATGTGGAGCACAAACAGAGGTCAGCCTTGAAATCGGAATAGCACACAACTGCCAACAAGCAATGTCCCTTTCCAAGAGATGCTTCCATTTCTCCTCTCATCACCATGTTCTGATATGATGCTGTTCTTTTTCATGCTGCCATTACTGGCCATGACATCACACACATACACACCCTGTACCCTGGGCTCTGTGTTCCAGGGGAAAATACACAATAGGATTGGCAGGGAAACCTCCCTGCTCTTTCCCTGACTACCCTGTCACAAAACCCTTTGGGCAGTAGGGGTGGGAAGAAGGGGGGCTGAGGAAGAAGGCCCACGATTAGACAGAGGTGCACACACACACACACACCCGTGATTGTTTCCCCAGTGAATTCAAAGCAGCATCGCCTGGAAACTGGTCCATTGTCCTCTCTTGAAAGCTAGTCAGCCAGCCAGCCGCGGAGGGGGGGGGGGGGGGGGGGGAGATGCGCAACCAGCTGCAACTCTATGCAGAACGAATAGGACCCGTGAGAACTGGGATTCCAGAGGCCTCTCCCGCGGGCACACGGGCCACTAGGGGGCCAGCACTGCAGCCGGGGGATGCTGCTCTCCAAGGGCGAGGGATGTGGGATGAGACGATACAAGACAATGGAAGGATGCGGCTTACCTCCTACGGGATTAGAGGCTCTCTGCAATCGGCCCTGGTTTGGGAGAGGCTGGCGCTGGCATCGGAGAGACTCCGGCCGCGGCTGCCGCCAGCCTGATGAAGGGAGACGCGCCCGGCTCTTCGCGGGCGTTGTGGTGCTGATGCTGCGCTCTCCGGGGATGCTCGATTCCTGCAGGTTCACTGGGCGCCCCACCTCTCGGGCCTGGCCGTCGGCTGATTGGCTGGCGGGCCAGAACAGCCTGTTGACCGCAGCCACCAGGAGGAGGAGCTTCGGCTGCGCTGAGGCTCCTGCCGCTGTTGATGCCGCTAGTGAAGAGGGCTGGACACGTGACCTCGCTGCTCAGAGGCTGGCGGCTCCTCACTGCGGAACTGCGTTGCGTTGGCCCCAGGGGAGAGTCAGGGGGAAGACGCTCCTTTACAGGGGTCGGAGGACAAAACGCCCCTCCATCTAGCCCCAGGCGTGGATCCTCAAAGAATCGAATAAGGGGGGGGGGGGGAATCATCCCACCCACATTTATGCGTCAGCCTCACATTTATTCAGAGCCAGCTAGACAGTTTGATACCTGCCTGAGGTGGAAAATCTAAACGGCATCCCCACTTCCCCACACAGACTTGGTATCTGAAGATTTTGTTAGTCTTAAGGGTGCCATTGGAATCTTTTCTGCTGCCGCAGACAGACTAGCACCAAGGCTTACTCATCTTCTGTAACCAGTACCGTGGCTGGTATTGAACCAGTGGTTGTCCCATCCCACCTGCAGCACTGTGTACTCATTCTTTCAACCTAGCATTTTAAAATTATTCTTTATTTAGTACACCTTTATTCCATTCTTGATCCAAGGAGATCAGGGGACCATAAATCGTTCTCTTCTCCCCTTTATTCTCACAACAACCCTGTGAGGTAGGTCAGACAAGGCTTCTGATTGGCCATCAGAGAGTTGATTGCCTGTGCAGACTTTGAAAAGCATTGCTTGGGCAGCAGTGGCCACCACAGCACAAGGATTTTCACTGGATGACTGAATGGCACACTCACCACAGTGTTTCAGAATTCCTAAGGTGCCTGTAGACTCAGAAAGGTTGGGGGCCACTGCTCTACTACATTACACTGCTTTTTAATTTAATTATGGGCTTTTAAAATTTGTGACAGAATAGGATTTTTTTTTTTAAAGATCAATGGTAGCAGCTGACACTTTCCAGTTTCTACCCACATGGCTTGTACAGCTCTCTCCACCAAAGATTTCCCTTGGCTCAGAATGCATTTTTCAAATGCATAACAGACTCACACCTGTGATGACAATGAAGAGGATAATAGCAAATAACACTTTCTTAGATTAAGAATTCGTCTGACATAAGAAAAAATATGACACTCATACCTGTCTTCCTTTCCCAGCCTCATGAAAGAATATGAGCCTGTTTCCACCCCAGCATCTCTTTCACAAATCTAGGAAAAATATAATTTTTTTTCTCCGACCCTTCCCTCTGTCATACCAAACCTTTTAATTTCTCACTCTGCCTGCTAAATAAAATCTTTGAATATACCTCAGGAATTCTCCAGTATTCTTATGGGGACAGTATTCTATCACCTTGGACTTTATGTTTACTTGTTTTAATGGCAACACCTGCTAAAGGTCCATCCTCTTTTAGTCATTGCTCCAGACCAGATGTATGGGTCTAAGTCCACTGATCACATCAGGAATACCCTGATTT
The DNA here is from genome assembly GCA_029233225.1 of Lepidodactylus listeri. Classification (NCBI taxonomy): domain Eukaryota; kingdom Metazoa; phylum Chordata; class Lepidosauria; order Squamata; family Gekkonidae; genus Lepidodactylus; species Lepidodactylus listeri. The sequence goes on along the minus strand of JARCFY010000005.1, from coordinate 57,700,633 downwards.
AGGCCCAGGGCAAATGAGGTCAGGTACCTCTGTATAGCTTTATCCCCAATTTCTTCTGTCTGGAATTTCCTAGTCAGAATGTTGACATTCTTGCCAGATGGAAATATTCATTAGCACCAACAAGAAAAGAAGCTTATATCCAAGTTTTGTAGCTACCAGATGCTGAAAGCAACATAAAGGTCATATCTTGGTCATAATGCACCCATATAGTCTTTTCCAATGAACACATGGATATCTTTCAAAAGGAAACTACAAAGAAAAATCCTCTCATTCCCAGTCCCAGCATACTAGCTCTGATGCAGATCAGGGATCATCTTTCGGGGACTGAGAGTTACAGAGTTCCAGTCATGGAACACCAACATCACATGTCGTTTGGCCTTAAGTCATTAAAATGGGAGGGGGTTAAAACTAAGCAGTTAATGGATTATCAAGAGTACTCCTAGGGAAAAAATGAGGGTTTGTCTTAAAGAGAGTAGTTTATTGGAAGAAGATGCTTGCAAAGAAGCTCATCACTAAAACCTAGGATAATAAATTACAGAAGAGGATATTGGCTTCAGCAGATTTCATGGAATTGTGCTGGGAAAAGGTATTGGATCCTTTGGTTAAACTACTTAAGGTGTTGCTGACTGAGGGAGCTCTTGATAGACCTTTTTAATTTATTTATATTTTTATTAAGCGTACATATATCCAGATATTTTATACATATCTTACCACTTCATTTTCCTTAAGTTCTACTCTTACAAGAAATCATATTAAACATTAAAAACATATAAATAATCTCCATCCTCATTATCATATTCCCTTTCTTTACCCGCTTCACCCGTACAACTTCCTCTAGTTCATGATCTAAACATTATTAAATTCTTCCTTAATTTATCTCAAACTCCTTCTCTTCTTTAACTGGACTCCCTCCATACACACTTATTTTATACTTATAATACGTCTTCTTCAAAACCTAAAAAAGAAAGTTGAACAGGGTTGCCTCCAAAAACTGGGCGCTGCAGAGAAATCGCTGCAACAGAAGGATACCCTCTTGATAGACCTTGCATGGAATTTTGCTTTAAAAAACTTCATTGGCTCAGGATGAGGCAGCCAATTTTACAGTGGTCTCCAGTTTACCATTTCAGGGGAAGGTGATAGATGAATGTGTGACCATGGCTTCTTGAATGACATATCTGCCCTTAACCCATTTCAGTCTGGCTTCAGGCCTCATATGGAACCAGGATAGTTTTGGTTGCACTGATGGATGATTTTTCATTTAAAGCTGGATGGGAAAGTCATCCCTGTTGATACTGTTAGATCTGTTAGCAGCCTTTGATATAGTTGACAATGCCATCCTTATCCATCAAGCGGAATATGGAGTTGATGTTAGAAAAGTAGCTCCAACTGGCAGTGCAGCAGCCTCTCCCAGTGAGGCAAGCCAGGTATCAGTCTGCCACTGGGGCATCACAGCATGGTTCTCTGCCTCACTTGCCATGCTCAAGATACCCCTCTGTAGTTACATTAGAGCACATCTCTGTGTTATTGCATACAAAGTAGTTCCCATGGGGATCAACTTGCTTGAGACCGGTGAAGTATTACTATTATCCAAGTATTTAAAAGCTACCAACAAATAAATACTGTCAAAATAAAAATTCCTGAGAAAGTAGCAGCTTGCAGTGAGCAAAGACCCTGCCATTCCCTGGGATAAAAGAATGGGCTTCTTTTGCACAGCCATCTTATGAAATTTTAGCAGAACCCTTAGACCAAACAATAATAGAAAGGGGGAAATCATAAAACACTTTGCCACTGATTTATTTTGTTTACTAAAGAAAGGCAACTTTCTATTTGCAAAAGGTCAATCAATTAATGATTAACTCTGTCAGCACAACTGCTAACCTGCAAGGTCTCTGAGTGGGACACAGGAAATTAGTTTGTTTTATCTACTCATTTTGTACCCTGCCTTACAACCTAGACCACACCAGACCCACAACAATCCACTGGGTGTACCAGAAAGGGAGTGAGATCTGAACCACTGAGTGGCAAGCTGCAATACCTGAGCGATTTGATCCTCATCTGTAGCCTAGCATGTCTAAGAAAAGCAACATCATACCAACAGGTGAGTGAAGGACTACTGAGCAGATAGAACATAGCATAATCCAGCTAAGAGACTCTGGACTGAAAGTTCTTTAGGCTGCAATCATGGGCATTGAGTTTTAAAAATCCTTGGAGGGGGGGCTCTCCCCAGGACCATGTCCCCACCGCCGCCGCCTCCCCCCCCCCAGCCTGACCACTCCTGCTTCCATCCCTTCCTCTGTCTGTCCAGGGCATTTGCTTAGCTGGCCCCTGGAGGGAGGGACGGAGTGGTCAGGCCGTGGGGGGGGGGAAAGAGAGAGACGGCAGCGGTGGCCCTAGGAAGGGCCCGGGGAGGAGCGGAGGAGGGCACTGTTTTCAGGGGGGGCTCAGTCCCCCCCCCAGGAAATTTTGGGGGTGGCTCGAGCCCCCCCTCCCCCGTAGTTGACGCCTATGGCTGCAATCACACATCCACTTTCAATGCACTTTCCAACTGGATTTTTACTGTGTGAACTGGCAAAATCCAATTCAAAAATGCATTGAAAGTGGATTGAAAGTGGATTATTTAGTGTGTGTGATCACAGCCTAAGGACAATGAAAGGAACCAAGTGCACCAGGAAAGGACTAACCTGGGGGAAGTGGAGTGAACTGTCGCAGCACATGCCTACAGAAGTGGCGTTCTGTTGCTATTATTATAGTGACACCAACATGCACAGAGCTGCAAATTGGGATAAAATCCAATTGAAATAATTAATTGGATGGGGAAAGGGAAGAAAGAGAAAAAAGTAATGAGGGACAAAGGAAATTCTAGATGGGTAGCTGTGTTAGTCTGTAGCAGCATGTCTTGTAACTTCCCTTCACTGTTCTGGCTAAATTCTTAGCTGCTGTAATATTTCATGAGCTCGTACTCATCAGGAGGGGCCCTATTCCAGCCATGATCATTTTGACACTTACAAGTGTCAGTTTGGGAACCAATGGTCTAGATTTAATCTCCCCAAACGGGTAATCAGCACTATCAGTGCTGACAACATTAACTATCTTTTTACCTTTATGTACCTCATCCCAATATTATGAGGGAAATTATGCATACATATTGAAACTTGTTGGGTGACTTTGGGCCAGTCCCGTGTTCTCAGCCTAAGCTACCTCATGGGATGGTGTGAAGATAAGATGGATGAGAACAATGTAAGCTGCTTTGGGTCCCCACTGGGGAGAAATGCAGGGTATAAATTAAGTAAATAAATAAAGCACATGCAGTGCCTGGCTGTGTTCCACTCCTGATCCAGAAGGGGATCCATACCTGGTTGGAAACCTTCTTCTACATGCAGGTTTTCCTTGCTGGATCAAGGCAAGGGAGCGTTCAATAAAACTACATATCTGGTTTGGGTAAACCTATAATCTGAATTAGCAAAATCAAAGAACAAAGTTTGAGTCCAGTGGTACTTTTAAAACCAACAACGTTTAATTCTGGGTATAAGCTTTCATATAAGCTTCTTTAGAACATCAGCACTGTTATCCTTAAAGGCACTGCCTTAATTTCCTAAAACAATAATTTGAAAAATTAATGAAGAATTAGGTTATGAATGTGTCTGGAAGAAGTATAAGAATAAATTGTCTCCTAATACTACTCCACTTATACCTGTTAACATATCCTTGTATGTTAATAACAATTAGGAAATTGTATCCTATGGGCAGAATATAACTTCTTGCTCTTAAAGAACCGATTGATGACAATAATATTAGTTATCCCTTTAGAAGTAGTTGCAGGGACAACACACTGTTACTATCCTCTTCTTTACTAGTGCTTGTGGATCAGGCACTTTTGGACTCAGGGATGTTAATGATTATATCAAGTTAAGTGAAATAGGTCCCTTCTGGAGAATTAATTGAAGCTTGCTAGAAAAACAAAAGGGATATTTTGTAAAGATTAATAAAAAATATCTATGAATTGTTTTTAAGTCAAATGTGATAAGGAAAAGAGGAATGCTGTTTAGGTGTTTCTGACAACTACTAACATGCATACAGGTGAGCCTGCTGTTTCACTTTCTGTTTTTTAATTACCATTTAATAGAAAAAATATATCAAATACAATATTTCTTCAGAATGACACAAGCAACCAAACAAATCCTTACAATGAGGTACAGTTATATCAGATTATCCATTATGAGATGAATACATCTTATACTCTAAGCCAGGGCTTTTTTCCTAGAAAAAGCCCAGCAGGAATTTATTAGCATAATAGGCCACACCCAACAGCAGAAACTCATTAGCATATTATGCCACACCCTTGACAGCGCAGCTCCCTCCCAGGATTGGCTTTCCCAGGTGCCCCATGCAAAGTGCCTGGGGAACCTGAGGAGGGGAGGCAGTTTAAACTGCCTTCCCTCCTGGATCAGCTTGGCTTCCCCAAGTGCCCAGTGGCTTGCCAGGTGCCTGGGGAACCCAAAAATAGCCCTGCTCTAAGCCTAAACTACTTCACAGGATTGCTGTGACAATAACATGGAGGAGATGAGACCATTGTAAGATGCTTTGGGCTCCTGCTGTGGAGAAAGGTGGGGTATAAATGGATAAATATTGATGTGTTGCTAAGCCAAACATTCCCTGAAGCTAACTGATATCTTTAGAACCACTTCTGTTTTCCTCAAAGTCCACAACCAGAATAATAAAATTAACATTAAAAACAACCAAAATATAAAATATAACAAATCTTGTCGCTACTACCTGTTTTTCTATTTCATTGAATTAAAAAAATCACTATCAACAAAACCCCTAAAAGCCCACAACTGATTCTTACTAAGAATATTACCTGAACTAATATCTAACATGCAATGAATTCCAAATCAGTTCTGTGAACTAAATCAACATTAGGCTACTCACATTTCTAATAGTTTGGATTCTTTAACCTCTTAATTTTGTGCAATTATTTTGGGAAGTCCCAGCATATTTTTTCCTATATTTATTCAAAACAAAGATTTTACTCTCCTCTAATGCTGATTCCATTGTTGAAAAGAGATTTTACTTTACAAAACCTTAAAAGGAAATGAAAGGATACCTGGCAAAGATAAGGGTAATAAGGAAAAATTGCTGGTTTACTAAGTCTTCCTAAGATTCATCTGTAAAAGGGAAGGTCAGTAACAGAGTATACTACAAGCAGGAGGACCCAAGATACTCACGGGGGGTAGAAGGAGCTCCACGTCGAGGAGGAAGCACCTGCAGGTGAGCCTCTCTCCCCGCTCCCCCTCTCTGACAGTGGCGGTGGTGAGGCCCGCCGCCCGCCAAGCCTCTTCCCCCTCCCCCCGCAGCAGCAGTGGCAGCGAGGCCCGCTACACCTTCTCCCCTCCCCCGCCCCGCCCCGACAGCAGTGGCAGTGGCGGTGGTGGCAGCAAGGCCCCCCGAGCCTCTTCCCCTCGCCCCGACAGCAGTGGCGGCGATGCCCGTGGCCCACCGAGCCTCCCCCCCAACGGCCAAAGCATTCCCTGTGCATGCGCAGGGAACGCTTTTACTTTTCGGGGGATTTAAATATCCCCCCCCAAAGTTTTTTTTTACTTTTAGGATTTTTCTGCACACGTGGGGAGTCCCCCATATGTGCAGAAAAATCTCCCTCCCAAGTGCCCCCCCGGGGGGATTTAGATATTTGCACAGAGGGGGCCACTTGGCTATTAGATATATAGATACAGACAGTGTGATAGGGTGTGTAATGTGCATGCAACAGAAAGAGTGAAACTTGGAAGAGATGTAAACATTTTTTATTGAATTCTGCCTCTTTACTAATTTCAATAAAGGGCCAGCCAAAGTGGATGTGGGTTCAGAGGTTGTAGCTGTGAGGAGTGACAAAGTGGTGTTGGATGATACCATTGGTCCAGCGGAGATTGTCATCTGTAATGGCAAGATAGTTGATGTTCTACCAAAGAGAAGCTGGGTCCGACCCAGTGGAGAGAAGGCAAGTATGAGTTAATACATTTGAAAATAGATTAAAAGATGTGGCAATTCTATACTATGTGGGAATTCTATGCTGGTACAGTTTGCTACAAAACCAAACTGTCAAACTGTGTGTGTCGAGAGGGAATAAAATCCATAGGATGTGGGGTGCAATTTGTGGACAGTGTACAATGATATAGCCTCATTTGCCTCAACGACTTTGTACCATTAAAACTGAGTTATAAACAGAAAGGTAAAATAATAAAATATCTCTATAATATACCATTGTTATTAAAAACATTGAGATTTTAAAAGGTGATCATTTTCATTTCCAAGATACCTTGAATTATTAAAATGCCATAAGTTCAACATTTAAGAGTAGCGACATTCCAAATGAACTTTTGTAAATGAACTTTGGATGTCTTGTAAGATAGAAACTGTAATATATGGAAAACAAAAATAAATTTACAAAAAAAAAAGAGTAGCGACATTCCAAAATGTTTTACAGAATTTCATACAGAGAATTATCAAAATGTTTAATCATTATTCTATTCTGATGGGAAATACTGAGCCAGCTTATACTCCTTTCCTGACCCAAAGAACATAATTTCAAGTATCTCCCAAGGGTTGGATCCAGTAATCCATCATTACAAGGAACACGTATCTTTGCCATGTTCCATCAGAGGAAGGGCCATGGCTCACTGGTAAAGCGTCTGCTTTGAATGCAGGAGGTCCCAGATTCAGTCCCCAGCATCTCCACCTAAAAGGCCCATGTAGTAAGTGATGTGGGAAATGTTTGCCAGAGGTCCTGGAGAGCTGTTGCCAGTCTGAGTAGTCAATACTAACTAGGAGAGACCAATGATCTGATTTAGTATAAAATAGCTTCATATGTTCATGTGATCCAAATAAAGTTGATTCTGGGGGGAGGGGTGACAGGACCCACATGAACTAATAGCCATCCAGGATGGAGGCTGTCCTGGAGTGGGACAAAATCACCCTTTTCTCTCTCTTCAGCAAGCATAGCTCTATAGAAGGGTGAGGGTCAATTTAATCACTTTCTTCCTCCTCAATGCAACCACCTCAGCCTGCATGGTTACTAGCCTATGTAGATTCTATGACCCTAAGAATGTACTTTCTTGAGGTCTAAAGGGACTGCTGGAGGGTGAAGAATATGCCAAAAAATACAGCATCTACCTTCCACTGATGGATCACTGGGTCCAACCCCACATTTACCACAAAACAATATTATTCCCATTCTATACAATTTCCACTGGCACAAGAAGTTACAATTGGACCTGAAAAGTATTTGCCAAAGAGAAAGCTAAAGCAACTCTAGCACATAGTATTTGGAGAGGCGGCTTGTAGGTGGGAACTAAGCCCAGCACCAAACATTACTTTGCTGGGAGCTGATTATTCACTCGGTTACACAGGTTTTATGCTGCCGTGACTCCATTGACTTTTCTCAGAACTGTGTGGAGAATGAGGCCCCATGGGCATAATGTCAGTGAGGGGCAATGAACCAATTTATAGCTAGTGCCCTCTGTATAGGCCAGGGTGAGGTGCTCTGTTTTTACCCATTTTCTCCTGAGGGCTGAACTTTCAGTTGCCTGGCCAGTGACCCTTTATCACAGGATTCTGCTGATCACAGTGTCTTCTGTACTGTTTGGATAATCATCAATTTGTTCTATTTGCAAACTGTCCATGAGCCACCCATGAGTTTCTCTCACTGCTAAGTTCATAGAATAGATTTGGGTACAAAAGCTGTTGGTACTCTTCCCTACAAAATACAGTCTGTCTATGTGAGTCTTCAGTGCAAAACACAATCATGCAAGACACTGAACAGATATTAAAATATGAACACACAGCTCTGTACAGACATTGAATTACTGAAATGCTGGCATAGATCTAAAGAATTATTCAAATGTCAACTAGCGAAGTTGTTTTATATACTTCCATAAAGCAGTTTTGGTTTCAAAACAGATAATAGCTAGGTTCCTGAGATCATATACTGAATCTATAGAGTGGATAAACCTGACAGCTAAGACCTGTGTTTCACCTAGCAAGTGTTCATTCTGACTGCATCCTCTCCCCCCGCTGACAGCTCAGAGCCTGAAATAATTTTCTATTTATATGATAATTATCCTCTTTACTGATTTAATCCCATTGTTATTTATGTGTTTGCTAGTTAAGCACACTGCTTTGGTTCAGTGGAATATTTTCCAGAAATATTTTGGACAAATTCCTTCTTATACTTTCTCCCCAAAATTCTCATCTGCTAGTTCCTGAAATTACATCATCTTGATGTGCATGGGGGGGGGGGTATGGAGGAACAATTAATCAAGTGAGCTCTCACCTTACACAAAGGTGCTTCTGCCTGCTGTGTTCATTAGATATCATATAGCTTCAAAAGAGTTTCTAAATGTCCCAGTGGTGTAATTGTACACACTTCACTACAGGGTCAGTGCATTGTCACCATGACAGTATCCCTTTCTTCACCATTATTTTTATACTGTCTTCTGATTTTGTCATGGAGGGACAATCAAAGCTGATGAACAGATCAGCCTACTTCTGTCTTCATGTGTTGCCCAGGTCAAAGATGTTGGTGAATCTGGCAGGCAGGTACTGCAGAGACATGGGGAAGAAGAAGCTGCCACTCCATTTGCTTGCCTCTTGAACGCCTGTTTCTCCTAGGTCTGACTCCACAAACACCCCTGGCCTGGGCAAGGTTATTCTTCTCTAACCTTGCTCAGACACAGTTTCATCTTCCTCCAAAAGCTGAAGGCCCAAGCTCGACATACCTCTTTCCAGCTAGCCTTGCCCAGGCAGGAATGAACATGAAAAGTTTTCTTAGGCTGCGGTCACACACACTAAATAATCCACTTTCAATCCACTTTCCAACTCGATTTTGCCAGTTCACACAGTAAAATCCAGTTGAAAAGTGCACTGAAAGTGGATTGAAAGTGGATTATTTAATGTGTGTGTGACTGCAGCCACAGAGCACAATCACATGTACAAGTAGCCTTGCCATAGGTATGAATGCCAGGTGGATTTAAAGGGCATGATCAGATGCAAACATCTGGCAAGCGCCCTGCAGCCATCGGCAAGCCATTTTGCTCCGCCAGAGGCACGGAGTAAAAAAACACTAGCGAAGGTCCAGTAGCAAATGGGTTGCTACGGGCCACAGACAGACTTTCCTCTGTGTGATCACTTCAGTGAGCACTCATGGTGTCAGGACAGTTTGAGCAGGCTATCCCAACGCCATGCCGTTGTTTTATTCCCCTTCTCAGTATGTGCATCATCGCATACCACCATAGGAAGCCCTCGGGGTGGAGATGTGATTCATCGATCCCCTGTTTAAGTGAATTGGGAGGGGAGGCAAACCCCCCCTCCCCCGACTCACCTGTTGTTGTGTCTGATCATGCAGTGGCAGGCTGTGCCCGCATCTACAAAACTCTGTGTGATCGCACAACTGCAGGTCAATTTCTCCCGGAGGAAATAGCCTCACCTCCCCACCCACTTTATCTCACACATGTGACCGCGCCTTAGAGACTTTTTGCACTACTACTGCAACTCTGCTTCATCCACTGAAGAGCACTAGAGGTTTTCCACCACACTGCAAATACTGATCCTAATGCACTACAATGATCATGTCAGAAGCCCCCCCACTGTTGCCCCCACCCAAGCACCAAGAATACAGAGCATCACTTGCCCCAGACCGAGAGTTCCTATCTATGCCTTGTGGCTAACAGCCACTGATGGACCTCTGCTCCATGTGTTTATCCAATTCCCTCTTGAAGCTGTCCATGCTTGTAGCCACCATCACCTCCTGTGGCAGTGAATTCCATGTGTTAATCACTCTTTGGATGAAGAAGTACTTCATTTTATCCATTCTAACCTGACTGCTCAGCAATTTCATTGAGTGTCCACAAGTACTTGTGTTGTGAGAAAGGGAAAAAGTACTTCTTTCTCTACCACCTCTATCCCATTCATAATCTTGTAAACCTCGATCATGTCACCTCTCATACGTCATTTCTCCAAGCTAAAAAGCCCCAAGCATTGTAACCTTTCTTCATAGGGAAAGTATTCCAACCCTTTTATCATTCTAGTTGCCCTTTTGTGCACTTTTTTCCAGTGCTATAATAGCCTTTCTGAGTTGTGGTGACCAGAATTGTACACAGTATTCCAAATGAGGAATACAGGGGCATTATGATACTGGGGCATTATGTATTTTATACAGGGGCATTATGATACTGGCTGATTTGTTTTCAATTCCCCTCTTAATAATCCTAATAGCATTGGCCTTTTTAGTTACATACTGTCTCGACGTTTTCAGTGACTTATCTACTACGACTCTAAGATATCTCTCTTGGTCAGTCTTTGCCAGTTCAGACCCCATCAATGTGTATTTATAGTTAGGATTTTTGGCCCCAATGTGCATCACTTTGCACTTGGCCACACTGAACCCCATTTGCCACATTGATGCCCACTTGCCCATCCTCAACAGCTCCCTTTGGAGTGCCTCACAATCCTCCCTGGTTCTCACCACCCTGAACAACTTTGTGTCATCTGCAAATTTAGCCACTTCACTGCTTACTCTGAACTCCAAATCATTAATGAACAACTTTAAAAGCATCAGACCCAGTACTGATCCCTGCAGTACCCCACTGCTTACCACCCTCCACTGTGAAAATTGCCCGTTTATACTCACTCTCTGTTTCCTATTAATTAGCCAGTTCTTGATCCACAAGAGGACTTGTCCTTTTATCCCATGACTATTGAGCTTACTTAGGAGCCTTTGGTGAGGAACTTTAGCCGCCTAGAGCCAGCTTTGGTAAGGCGGGATATAAATCGAAGTTAATAAATAAATAATAAATAAATCAAAAGCTTTCTGGAAGTCAAGGTAAACAACATCTATTGGGTCCCCCTTGTCCACATGTTTGTTTACTCCCTCAAAGAACACTAACAGGTTAGTGAGATAAGATCTTCCTTTACAAAATCCATGCTGAGTCTTTCTCAATAGTTTTTGTTCATCAGTGTGCCTACTAATTCTCTCCTTAATAACAGTTTCCACCAACTTACCCAGTATTGACATCAGACTGACTGGCCTGTAATTTCCCAGATCTCCTCTTTTTAAAGATGGGGGTGACATTAGCTAGCTTCCAGTCTTCAGGAATGGAGGCAGATATTAATGAAAGATTACATATTTTTGTCAGGAGATCTGCAAGTTCACATTTGAGTTCTTTCAGAACTCTTGAATGTATGCTATCCAGGCCTGGTGAGTTATCCATTTTTAAGCTGTCTATCCGTCATAGGACCTCCTCTCTTGTCACCTCAATCTGACTCAGGTCTTTCAACACCCCTCTCGAAATCAGTGTTTCTGGAGTGGGCAAGCACTTCTCATCTTCCACAGTGAAGACAGAGGCAAAAAATGCATTCAGCTTCTCAGCCATTTCCCTATCATCCTTCAGTAATCCTTTTACCCCTTGGTTATCCAAGGGCCCCACTGCCTCCCTGGCTGGTTTCTTCTAATGTATTTGAAGAATAGTTTGTTGGCAAATGAGCACCCTCCCACAAAAAAAGTAAGATCTAGGAAACAATTCCTGGTATTCTGGGAAATATAAATAAATCTTTTCCGATCAGCTGCTGTTATCAAGAAGTCTAGCCTCACAACTCTCAGTGATCAAATAAATTATGAAATATGTTTAGAAACTATAACGTCTTGGCTGGCACCCCGTCCCTCCTTCTATACCCTCTCCAACTACGCTCCCACCTGTCCTCCCATGAGAGGGGGACACAGTCAAAATTAGATGTATCAATGCCATCAGAATACTATTATTTGTGAAATTGTTTTAATCAGTTTTTAAATTGTTGGAATTGTTCAGATGATATGTTTTATTGTTGTTCATTGCTCAGAGCCCTGAGTACTCAGGGACTGAGTGACTTATAAATCTAAATTATAAATAAATAAACAAACAAATGTGAGCCACCATTTGCCATAGGATGGGTATCCTCCCTTTATTATGTACTGGATTTTTGCTGTTGGGTTTTTAAGCATGCTTCCTAGTTTCTGGCCCTTTAAAATGTTGTACCATCATTCTTGCAAGCTTTCCATGGCAGCTCTCAAAAGCCACATTCTTTAACTGTGCTTTGAATTAAAATCCAGAATTCTAATGAGCCTGTACAGAACACAAGTATTTTCCTGTATACAAGTACACAGCCTGTCATGGTTCCAGTATGGAAGATCACCCTGGCATGTTCTGTAATGATCTTTGAGCCTGCAAACAGATATACATAGTTCAAATGGTGAGTTCACCGTGCATCTATTGTGTCCCCGTTTTGGCAAAGCATACAACTTTCCCAAGGAATTGAGCTTCTGGTTTCCCACAGGAGCCGGCTGTGCAGAATGACAACTGGCCAGCCCCTATGGTATTGATGAAGGCACTTCCCATCTTTCCTGCCAAGAGCAAAATCTGAAGTTTTTGTTTTTTTTTTAAATGGCTCTTTAAAGGCATCAGATAAGTGTTTAACCAGATAAACATGTCAGGCACCTTTAAGCAAAAGCTTGTCCAAAGCATCGGGATGGTGGTGGTCAAAAAAATCTGCATTGGATTTGTAGAAAGGTGTCACTGCAGGAGGAACAGCACAGCCTGCTGTGCAGCAGAGAAGCTGGCACTGACTCGTGTAGGATGGTACAGCTATATGCACTCCTAGTCTCATATTGATCCCTTCTCTTACAGGTGCTAGATGTTGGGGACCTTGTGGTCATGCCAGGGATTGTAGACCCTCATGTGCACATATGTGAGCCTGGACACTTGGCTTGTGAAGGATTTACGTCAGTGACGAAGGCTGCAGCTGCAGGAGGCATCACCACCATTGTTGATATGCCATTGTATGGTACCAGAAGGCAGGGGGTGGGAAGGAATACGGCTATGCCAAGCTCAGGTGTGCTGCAGACAGGGGCAGCTGTGAGCCCAGTGCAGTCCACGCAGTCAACATAAGAGAGTAGTAATTGTTGGCATGGGATTCTTCTTCACCACATTGCCCTTCCTTTTTTTTTCATAAGAGCCAGCACAGAAACCCAGTTATTTGTCTGTTAAGATGCATCCCTATAGTGACATACTTGGAGATCCCCCTAAAACTAATGAAGCTGTTCAAGCAAAACATCACAGACTCTTTGCTTTGGCCCATTACTGTTGCTTTGTGTATTACTATATGAAGCCTTTCTTTCTGTACCCATTTGCCAGATTTCTGCAGAAAGCTCTAAACAAGGCTTCTACTCTTATCAGTAGAAAAAGCTTCTTTGCTAAATGCCATATGTGGTTGTGCAGTGCCACCTGCTGGTCCTATTTAAACATTGTAGGTTCTGACATCTTCCAGGAACCTGAAGTTGCACATTCACTTTCCATACCAAAATTAGGGCTGCCAATTCCAGGTTGGGGAATTTCTGGAGATTTAGAGGTGGAAACTGTGGGGTTGGGGAGTAGAGGAACCTCAGAAGGGTCTAATGCCCCTCCAAAGCAGCCATTTTCTTCAGGGGAACTTATCTCCATAATTTGGAGATCAGTTGTAATTATGGGAGCTCTCCAGGCACCACCTGCAGGTTGGCAACCCAAATTTCAAAATCCACTTCCCTTCCCCTTTTGATTATTTCCCACAAATAATACATATTAATTTATCACATCATCAATAACCCCCTCCCCATTCAGATTTTTGCATGACAGGTGATTCACATTTATTAATTTTAGTTTAGAAAATTTCTGTCCTGCTTTTCTGTTATTAAAAATAGTACATCAGGTAGCTCCACAAAAGGATAAAAACAAATAAGGATACCCCAACAGAACAGTAATATTTAATAAGAATAACAACATAATAAACACAGAGATTAAAATCAGTGGCTCAGGAAATAATACCGTCAAAAATCCTCTGGATCAAAAAAGCTGCATGCCTAGGGAAACTTATGGTCTTTTGATTGATAAATGAGCATTTGCATCTGATAGTCTGGCAAAAAAATTCAAATAAGTGATTCTGGAGAAAGAAAAACATATTCAGGAGTCATCACATTAAACAGCAAATGACAAGGGAAGTTTTCTGCTGGAATTGGGGGCAGCGGTGACTCAGAGGTTAAGACGCTGAGCTGCAGACTGGAAGGTCGGTAGCTCGGCAGTTTGAGACCTGAGTGCCACATGACAGAGCGAGCTCCCGTCTCTGGTCCCAGCTCCTGCCAACCTAGCAGTTCGAAAACAAGAAAGTGCAAGTAGATAAATAGGTACCGCTTCAGTGGGAAGGTAACAGCATTCTGTGCGCTTCGGCGTTTAGTCATGCTGGCCACATGACCACGGAAATGTCTTTGGACAATGCTGGCTCTTGAAAACGGCTTGGAAACGGAGATGAGCACTGCCCCATAGAGTCAGATTCAACTGGCTTTCGAGCAAGGGAAACCTGCTGGAATTAGACTGGGAGGGAGTGTTCTAAAGGAAGAGTGAAAAGAATATAAAGATTGGGTTTGTTTGTTTGTTTGTTTGTTTAAGAATATATACCCTGACTTATTTCTTTAGACTTAAAGTGGTTTACAAAGCAACTAAAAGTTACACAGATGCAAAACGTAAGAGTCCATTAACAAAAAAAAGAACAATACACAGATTAAAAACACACAACCTGATCTGCTCAGAGAGTTCACACTCCCCAAATGCCCTCTGAAATAGAATTATCTTGGAAACCTTCCTTACACTGATGATGAATATTACTCTCACTTGGTCTTTGTTATTTGAAGCCCTGTGGTGTAATGGGAACTGTGGCCTAGAATTTATTTACTGATTTAGATATTTCCAAATAATTTTCAAAATATGTAAACAACGGTTATGAAAATCAGGGGGAAAGTTCAAAGTAAAATGGAAACCTGAATATAAGTTGTTACAACTTACTGGTCACAATCATATGCAAATCTATGCCAAGTGTTGTGTTGTATGTTTTGCTCACTGATAGTGAAAAAGGGATTCCATTGGTGCTGTTTGCTTCTGTTAAATTGCATTTGGATTGTTTGGTGGAGCGGTTTGAGTTCAGATGTTTTTGTTAATTTTGCTTAACTGATTGAATGGCATTACTGGAGAAACTGAAGAATGAATTAAAGGTAAGGACACCTTAACTCCACTGCGAAGTTTATGAGAAAGTTTTGTTATCAATAGTGGACTCCTTGACAACAGCATAAACAAAATGTCAGAAAGTAGGAGCTGTTATAGGATTCAGCTGGCTCCTATACAAAATGGGAGGGGTTCCTTTGCTTCATACTATGTGCAAATAAGTCATGTGGACATCAGATTTGGTATCTTGGGAAATTTCAGTTAATGTATTAGGTGTTTCAGAAGCATTACAGGCTGCATTTGAGTGTGGCTGCCACACTGGACAAAAAATAAAATGGAACACACGGCTGAGTTGCCTTCTGGGTAACATCTCCTTCTCTTTC
This sequence comes from Lepidodactylus listeri, assembly GCA_029233225.1. NCBI lineage: Eukaryota > Metazoa > Chordata > Lepidosauria > Squamata > Gekkonidae > Lepidodactylus > Lepidodactylus listeri. Next base: position 57,685,203 of record JARCFY010000005.1, on the reverse strand, counting down.
ATCTCTCTCCATCACTCAGGTATAGCTGTCCTCCAACCACAACTTTGACTGGCTTGGATAGCAAGCTGCTGTCGGCCAAGGGGCACTGCCATATTGATGTTGCCTTTTGGGGTGGCATCGTTCCTGGAAATCAGGTTTGTATAATCCAGTTAGTAATGCAACTGTATCAGGTCCCCTGCGTTTACATATTTTGGGGAAAGGTCATGAAGGCAAATGGAACAGGGAGGATTCCAGACACAGAAGAGTTCCTCCAGGCAATAAAACAGAGAGTGAAAACATGTTCTTCCCTACGCTAGTAGTTTTAAGCTGCTTTCCATATTGCAGTTGTATGCACACAGATGTACTTTGTGAATAAGTATGTGTTTTGTAATGTGAGAATGTCTACCAAAATATCTTAATCTGCTTTTTCTTCCAAATGTGTATATCTGAACCAACATAGGCTAAGTTAGATGGGTCACAGTTTAAAAGTTTAAACTGCTCTGTGCTGCTCAGCTGTTTAAAGGGGCCTTCTTCAGCAGCAAGCCCCTGGGACTCACTGCCCAAGAAACTCCCTTCAAGCAGCTGGGAGGCACAGAGTGAATTGCTCCATGTGGAGCAGTTTGCTCTGTGACTCTTAGCTGTTTGAAGGGGTTTTCTTGAGCAGTGAGCCCTAAAGAAAGCCCCTTTAAATCCTTGATTTCTCCTCCAGTCAAGAACCCCACAAACTGTCTTAAAAATTTGCAGAAGTCTGTGACGCTAGATCCATCACAGGTTTTGGTTCCCAAACCACAAACAGGGCAAGATTAATCATCAATTATGCTTTGCGGTTTGTTTCATGTCCATCCATAATACCATCATTTCGCTGGGTTTCCAGAAATGTGAGGGAGGGTAATTATTCTGGTACTTGTGTACTCACATAAATAAACAGTTTGTTATAATTATGCCTGGATGGCCTGCAGCAATTTTTAGATTCAGAACTTAATATAACCCATGGCCATTCCATTACTGTCCTCATTTTTATTTTGTTATCTTCACCTCATGGTCCCTGAGACTGTTTGCGCCTATTCTGTGTTAGGTGGAGCTCCAGCCAATGCTGAAAGCTGGTGTCCCTGGATTCCAGTGCTTCCTGATGGCCACTGGTGTGGAGGATTTTTCCCATGTATGTCTGCAGGACTTGCATGTGGCGATGAATGAACTGCAAGACACAGAGTGTGTGCTCCTGGTAAGGGTCTGAGGCTTCTGGGTTTCTATTCCAGCCCAGTTGCTTAAGGTGAACTACTAAATCTCATCACAGCTCCAACAGTTTCCTAATTTGAATTGTAAGATTCATATCCTCTTAACTCTTGGGTGTGAGAGGCCACAACAGAGAAAAGAACTGAGACTCACAATTCAGCTAAGCCTTAGGGCATTGCTATGAAGTGAATTACCCTCCATAATGTTTGTATTCTAGGAAATAGCTTCTCTGTCATATTCCTAGAAAATGTCTAAGGTTGTGCTCAGGCAGCTCTTTTGAGCTGCGCCAGGCACGAGTACCTGCTGGATTTAAAGGGCACGTCCAGACAGCAACATCTGGGAAATGTGCTGCTTCCGTGATCAGCCTGTCTATCCCCGACCAGGAGCTGTACTTAAAAGACAGTGGTGAAAGTCCGGTCCTAAGCTTGCCAATGGGCCAGTGGTGGACTTTCCCCCCTCTGGTTGTTCCACCAGCATGCAATCAGCTCATAGGGATGGTCTCCAGACCATCCCAAATGGCCGCCATTTTAAAAAAGTCTTAGTGATGCGCAGGGGTCCTTTTGTAAAAAAAGAGGTGCAGGAGCTCATTAGCATAACTTATTTGCATATGCCACACCCCCTGACGTCACCGGAAGTGTCAAAAGGCCACACATCCCTGACGTCATGGGCAGTGTGTCAGAAGGCAAGAAGGGAGGGAGGGGGAAGGAAGGAAGGAAGGAAGGAAGGTAGGTAGGTGGGGGAGAGAGACAGAAGAAAGAAAGAAAGAAAGAAAGAAAGAAAGAAAGAAAGAAAGAAAGAAAGAAAGAAAGAAAGAAAGAAAGAAAGAAAGAAAGAAGGGAGGGAGGGAGGGAGGGAGGGAGGGGGGAAGGAAGGAAGAAAGAAAGGAACAGTAAGGTAGGTAGGTGGGGGGAGAGAGAGGGACCCAGGGACCATCGATCCACTATGGGAGCTGTCATTCCAGGCTCAGAGCAGGTTTCTCTAAATCTGGTCTGCATTCAGGTGGGTAGCCATGTTGATCTTACACAGCAGAACAAAGTTTGAGTCCAGTGGAACCTTTCAAGACCAACAACGTTTTATTCTGTGTATAAGCTTTTGTGTGCACGCTTATACCCAGAATAAAACTTTGTTGGTCTTAAAGATGCCACTGGACTCAAACTTTGTTCGGCATTTTCACTGGAACTTTTCTCTAAATTGTATTTAAATAGAGCCCATGCAGTTGGTATTTGGCTCTCATTATATCCAATGTTCCTTTATGCATATTTATTGTTCTCAGTGTGCATACTTGTCATTTGTTTTAGTCAGGGGTCCTTTCGTAAAAAAAGAGGTGCAGGAGCTCATTAGCATAACTAATTTGCATATGCCACACCCCCTGACGTCACCGGAAGCGATGACGTCATTGGCAGTGTGTCAGAAGGCAAGAAGGGAGGGAGGGAGGGAGGGGGAAGGAAGAAAAGGAACAGGAAGGAAGGTAGGTAGGTAGGTGGGAGAGAGAGAGAGAAGGAAGGAAGGAAGGAAGGAAGGAGAGGGGAAGGGGGGAAGGAAGGAAGAAAGGAACAGTAAGGTAGGTAGGTGGGTGGGGGGGAGAGAGGGAAGGAAGGAAGGAAGGGGGAAAGGAAGGAACAGGAAGGTAGGTAGGTAGGTGGGGGGAGAGGGAGAGAGAGAAGGAAGGAAGGAACAGGAAGGTAGGTAGGTGGGGGGAGAGAGAGAAGATAGGAAGGAAGGGAGAGGGGAAGGAAGGGGGAAAGGAAGGAACAGGAAGGTAGGTAGGTAGGTGGGGGGAGAGAGAGAAGGAAGGGGGGAGAGAGGGAGGAAGGAAGGAAGGGAGAGGGGAAGGACGGGAAAGGAAGAAGCAGTGGGAGGGGGGAGGGAGCAGTGGGAGGGGGGAGGTTTCTCCTTCCCGGGGCCGGCGGAGCGCCGCCGGCCCCGGGACAATTGAAGGTGGGGGGGCGGAAGAGGCTTCCCGGGGCCTGCGGCGCTCTGCCGCAGCCCCCAGAGCTGTGGGAGGGGGGAGGTTTCTCCTCCCTCTTCCCTTCCTTCCCCATTGCCCCTCGCCTCGCCTCATCCCCCGGCTGGCCCGAGAGCTGCCGCTGGCGGAGACGCGCTCCCTTCCCGCTGGGCGGAGTTGGCGCGCTTCCTGCCTGCTGGCCCGGCCTTGACTTGGGGACGGGGAGCTGAGCAGCATGGCTGAGCAGCATGGCTGCTGTCCTGCCAGCCCCGCCACCGGCCCCCAGGAAGGCCCCTTCCACTGCCCCATCTTCCGCCGGCCCCAGGACAATTGAAGGTGGTGGGGGGGAGAGGCTTCCCGGGGCCTGCGGCGCTCTGCCGCGGCCCCGGGAGCTGTGGGAGGGGGGAGGTTTCCCAGGGCCGGCGGAGCACCGGCCCCAGCATTGATGGGGGACGACGGCGGGGGGCGGGGCTTTGTTAAGTGCCCGCCCCCCCCGCCTCATCTCTCCCGGAGCGGTGCTCCGGCGCGCCCCAGCCCCAACTGAGCCCTGGTTTTAGTGCATCCCCTCAATAGACAATGAAAAACAAAAGGAACATCCACCCACAAAGTGCAATATTTCACATTTTCATACAATTTTTTTTCTCTAAGGAGCTCAGGTCAACATATATGGTTCCCACCTCCTCCATTTTATCCTCATAACAGCCCTGAGATTGACTGATCCAAGGGTATCTGGAGAAAACCACTACACCATGCTAATATCAAAAATGAACATTTAATTTAAAAAACGAATACTGTGCCTCCACGTCTCTGACGTTGCTTTTATATTAATGAGGAACGGCTATGGCCCAGCTGCCAGCATGGCTCAGAAGCACCTCCAGCTCCAAAAGCAGTGAATCTCTGAATACACTGTTGCTGGACAATCTCTGTTGCTGGACAGCACAGGCAGGACCTACTCTGCTTGTGGGATTCCTGGAAACGTATGCTCGAGATCTGTGGAAAACAGGAGGCACCGCTCGATAGACCTTTGGCCTAATCCAGCGCGGCCAGCGGCTTTCCTGACGCCCACGAGAGAAAGAAATAACCTCCACATTTGCTCAGCGCCCTCTCACACACCCGAGTCCCTCCGATAAGCCCACAGTTCCTGCTTTTTCCCCAGCGGCTCCCACAACGTCCCTCCCCGGCGGCGTGCTCCGTGACTGAGCCCTCGCGACTCCTCCTCCCTTGGATGGTCACATGGACGCGAAGTCCCAGCCCAGGCCCGGCGTTGAAGAGGTGCCGCTGCCGCTACGGGTGGTGCTTTTGATCTGTATGGTTTGAGAACTCCACCTTGGTGGATTTGGGGCTGCTGCTGAGGAGGCGTCTCGAAAGCTCCGGGCAAAGCGACGGAGACCAGCCGGATAAGAGCTGCGGGCATCCGCTGTGGCTGGCGGGGAGCGAAAAAGAGCCGTCTGGCATCTCCGTTTCTCTCCGCCCCCCAGCGACTTTAGTTTCTATGGGGATGGCTTCTCGTGCTGCGTCCCCCGCCCTTGTGGGGCAAGCGCCGCCGGCCCTGGGAGCAGAGGGAGGGAGGGAGCTTCTTCCCACTGCCCTGGGAGCAGTGAGTGGGGGAGGGAGGGAGGGGGCTTCTTCCTGGGGCTGGCGGCGGCCTGCCGCAGCCGGGATGGGTGAGCGGGGGGCGGGGCTTTGTTATGTGCCCGCCCCCCAGCCTCCTCTCTCCCGGAGCGGCACCCCGGCGCGCCCCGGCCCCAACGGAGCCCTGGTGATGCGCACATAATTGCTTAAACATGTGATGTCTACAGAGCTCCGGTCAAACGATCCAGACAATTTAATGTTTCTGAAGATCCTGTGATATTTATGAACTTTGTTAACTGAAATGGTACTTAGAGGAAGGTACTGCTGGCGGTGCTTTTACCATTTAAGTCCGTGCACACGCGGAAAAACAAGTACATGGTGAGGCACATATGCACATGCGTGAACAGGGTTTTTTACAAAACAGCTGACCACACAGTTCCTTAAGATGGATGCCATCTAGACAATCCACTGTGGAGTCATGTGCAGTAAAGCGATTCACGGGGAAGCTGTCTGGTCATGCAACACTGGATAAAAAAGATCTGGATCAAATGGCGGGATTAGTTGCCCATCTGAATGCACCCTAAGTCCTAAAAGTCCTAGAAAAGAAAGTTATTGTTATGACTGCTGTCTCATCCATGGCCAGTGCTACCATTAGGCCAAATAAGGCGACTGCTTGGGGACGCAGGCCTCGGATGAGCACTGCAAGCCCAGTGGTGGCTCCTCCGGCAGGGCATAGTGCAGCGAGGCCCCTTTTGCCACCGCTGCCCACCCACCCAGCACCAGCAGAGCCAGCCCCGCCCCAGCAGTTGGCTGTCCTCAGCCTGCCCGCACCTCCCAGTCCCAGCAGCCTCTCAGTGGGGGCGACCAGGCACTTGGGCATGGCTCTCTGGGCACACATACCAGTCCGACCGACCCCCTCCGAGGCACTCGCTTCACGCTATCTGCTGCTTAGCTCGCTGCTCGGCGCCATCCCACTCGGCGTGCAGTGAAGTGCAGAGGTGAACTTCCAGGCCAGCGGCTGTTGCTGCTGTGGATCGCACCCCTGGCTCCCCCGCCCAGTGGCCCAGCTGTGCTCCTCAAGGCCAGCCCCAGGCACCTCCCTCGCCCACCGGCAGCAACTCTCCCTGCACACCAGGCGGAAGGAAAGCGTGGGACTCCCCACCACTAGACAGGGCAGGAGCCACTCACTCTGTGCTTCCCTCACAAGGGACTGGGCTGAGCACCTCCCCAGCCAAGGTTGCAGGGCAGCCCAGAGTCCGCGACTGGCCAGCCTCCTGTCCTGTTCCCATGGGACACACATGTCCCTGCAGGCTGGAGGAGAGAGGTGTGGGTGGGAGGCCTCCCACCCTGTTGGCTTCCCACTCTCAACACCAGGGCTGTGCGCCCCAGACCACGCTGAGCAGCACTCCCAGCCCTAGCCATGCACAGGTTCCTGCTGGCCTTGATGGCCCCCTTCTGTGTGTCTGGCCAGCCTTGGCCTGGCCAATCTGAGCTCCCAGCCCTGGCGCGGATCCTGCTGCCGCCCTTGGGTTTCCCGGCGCTGAACTGGATTACTGCAGCCCGCCCCCTGGGATGAGCCGCTCCAACCTCTCCCACCTCCTGGCTGCCACGAGCACAGCCTGGGCCGGAGGAGGCAAGGCAAGCTATGGCTGTCAGGCCTTGTTTGGTTGTTTGCTTGCAAGCGCTGGAGGGGAGGAGGGAGGGACCCGGCCGAAGTGCCACTGCAGAGGCCTCGGCAGGCCTGGGAGGATCGTGGCAAAGAAGCCCTCCTCTTCCCGCAGCCAGGGATGGCATGCCTTTCTGCCCACCCATTTCCCGGCAGATTTTTGGCGATTTGCATGAAGTGCGCCCCACCCACCCCATCAGTTCTTTCCCAGCCATCCCCAGTCGCCCAGCCTCTCTTGTTGCGTCGATCTAAGCAGAGCTCTCCTGCAGCCAAGAACTTCTGCAACTCCAGCAGCTTCCCCCAAGCTAATTTCCCAGGCCCGGCTTTCTAGCTAGAGCAAACAGACCACCCAGGCAAGCAGAACACATTTTGGACCCTGTATGCCCGTGTGTGAAGTGCCATCAAGTGACTTCTTTTATTATTATTATTATTATTCATACAGTTGACAGTTATACTTCATTTGTTGTTTAAAAGTCACAACAGTTTGCAGCCTCTTTTCCCTCTCTTTGGTCTCTCTGATACATGTAAATTGTTAAAATAAGGAAAAAAATGGAGAGCAGGATTAATGGAGGGAGCATTAGACTGTCAGTCCATTTTCCTGTCTCATATATCAAACCTGGGTGCCTTTAAACCTGGGTGCCTTCTGCACCCCAACCTGTGAACTGTTGTCCTCCCAAAAGATCCTGTCCTTAACAGCCTTGCCCAGATCTTACAAACGGAGTGCCCTGGCTTTTTTGATTGAGTCAACCCATCTCAGGTTGGGTCTTCCTCTTTTCCTGCTGCCTTCCACTTTTCCTGGCATTTTTGGCTTTTCCAGTGACTCTTGTCTTCCCAGAAGGTGACCAAAGTACCACCACCTCAGTTTGCTCATTTTAGCTTCTAGGGAGAGGGTCAGGCTTGATTTGACCTAGAATCCACTTATTTGAGTTTTTGGTGGTCCATGGTGATTTGTCTTTTTCTGTTTGAGAGAAAAAATCAAAGATTGTATATTACTTGTTTTCAAAAAAAAAATTAAAAGAAATTAGCTATTCCAAATGTTGTGTTTTTTATTCTTCCTAAAATGTGTTTATGTTTGAAAATAGGTCGGCGCATGGGGGGGGGGGCGCCAGAGGGTAGCCTCACCTAGTGTGCAAAGAGACCTGGCACCAGCCCTAGTCTCATCATATGGGTGGTTTGAGATTTTTCCTTAGGGCTTCTTTCCCCTGTTTTATTTAAATTCTCAAGTGAAAGTATACCTTGCTTCTAATTTGATGATGGTCAACAAGGAGAGATGCTGTACTGTTATCTTTCCTACAGCACCTTCAGAAAGTTTGATGTTAATTATTCTATTGGGAATTTTCTTTTCAGTTCCATGCTGAACAGGAGCCAAACCAGTGGATGCCTGTACTAGATGGTATGTACAATGTTAAGCTTGTATTTTTTTTCTTTTATGTCAGCATACAATTTGTTTGTTACTTTATATATCTCCTTTCAACAAGAATTCCCCAAAGCAGTTTATAACAGAGTAAAGTACAATAAAACCAATAAAAAGCCATTAAGGTACAATAAAGAGTCAGTTAAAAACAGTAAAATCATTAAAATACAAGATAAATCAATAAAACACAACACTCCATAGTGCCACTTCACCTGCCTCTCAATTTCTTTTAGCTCTAAGTTAATGGCTTTCTGAAAAGGGCAGATCTTAAACCCATCTAGAAGACCTTTTGGGAAGTAGCCATTCTCATCCCTTGTGAGATGGAGTCAAAATCTGGAGAGCAACAACTGGATTCCCACTGGTCAAACCTCCACTGCTTCCCAGTGGAAGGCTCCCTGGACCAACCTCAGAGCTGAAATTGGTAGATATGGGCAGAGGTGGTCCTTCAGGTACTCTGGGTTTTAACGGTCAAAAACAGCAGCTTGTATTGATATCGAAAACAGATCAGAGGCCAGTATGGATGATACAATGCTATCTTAATATGATTATTCCAGTGGGTACCTATAAGAACCCTAGATGCCACATTTTGGACCAGCTGAATGTGCTGAACCTCCTTCAAGGGCAACCCAATGTAGTGCGTTACAGTAGTCAAGATTTGATGTTGCTATCTGTGTGACTGTGGCCAGTCAGCTGGGAAGTAGGAATCTACAAAGGGATTGGGATCCCTTTTTTATCCCTTCAGCATATGTCCCAGATTGTCCTTTGGCATCCCAATGTTCTTCTAAACTGAATCTTTCCCCACCAAAGAGATATATGACATAGGATGGATAACATGCAAGACATGCAGTGTTCCAGAGGGCATTTGGTGGAGTGTAAACTATTTTAGCTGTGCTAAGCTTGTACTGGCTTTTGCATTGGTTCTAACTTGTTGGACATTGGTGATGTCTGTTCCCTGCAGCTTCAGCTATTTTGTAAACTGCCTTAAGTTTGCAGAGATAAGGTACAATTATTTTAAATAAATAAATAAAAATGGAGGACAACATCAAAATGATGTTTGCAAATGCATTTCTTTTATTCTTCCCCCTGCCCACACAGACACCACAGAGTACAGCACATTCTTGGACTCACGCCCTGATACTATGGAAGTGGAAGCCACCCTCACCATTGCTGAACTCTGTCTCCAGTACAAGTGAGAAAATGGCCTTCTTACGGGTTTGACTTTTTCTCTTTTTCCCCAGAGCTTGGTTTGGGTGTGTGAACTGTCTGTAGAGCTAGCTAGTGGCAAGCTGTATGAACCATAGCAAAACTGTGCCTGATGGTTAACCGTATTTGGGATGTAAAACATGAAAGTAATCAAAGGCGTATTACTAGTGCTACAAGGAAGGGTTGAGGTATCACTCTTGTGCATGACTCATGAACCTAAAGGAAGTTTACACCTTGGAAATCTTGTTGGTCTTTGAGGTGATACCAGACTGAAATCTTGCTCTTCTGCTGCAGACCAACATAGGCATCCCACCTGAAAAAGCCACATGGGCTTAGTTTTAAAACACTGACAAAATATTAGAAAATTTCAAATTCTCAAACAAATGTTATTGAAAAAATGGTTCTGAAAAGAAATTTAGAAACAGCTTTTCACATTTAGTAAACTGATTTCATTTGTGCCATACCCCTATTACTTGAAGATGCTTAATCAAATCTGACCATGCTTTGAATACAGAACGCTTCAGTCACTATAGAGTCTCTCTACATTTGCCCCAGAAACCATAGACTAAAGTGATCAGCCACACTGAGATGTATCAATGAAACCTTAATCATCTTCTGACTTCAACCTTACAGGGTGCCATGCCACATCACTCACCTGTCCTCTGCTCAAGCCTTGCCCATTATCGAGTATGCTCGTCAGAAAGGAGCACCAATCACTGTAGAAACCACCCACAACTACCTCAGCCTGTCATCCGAATGCATTCCTCCAGGAGGCACATACTACAAATGCTCCCCTCCTATCAGGGAGAAGAGTAACCAGGTGAGGAATGTCCATTAAATACATGGGAAACAGGCCCATAGCCACAGCAGGGGATTTGGGGGTGGAGACCCACCAAGGATGAGTAGTGCTGTTATGTGCCAAGGGCAACTGCGCACGCGGTCAAAAAGTGCACACACGGTCAGGGAAATGACCGGAGCTTCGCATGGGCAAACAATAGCCCATGCTGATCATAAATCAGGCCAGTCGGCTCCACAGGATCCTCAAGGGGACCTATGGGCAGAGCAGCATTGTAAATAATCCTATCAGGGACATCGGATGTGACCAGGGGTGGGGTTTATACCTGCATTTAAGCAGACCCCCTGGCCCTGCCTGGCAGTTTGTGTTCATCTACCTTTAATAAATGATGAGCTGTCTTCACTACCAATGTCTCTGGACCCAGTACTTTATAAGTGCCCCACCACAGGAGGATGCCAGACCCTCCAGACCCCTACCCCACCCCTCTGCACTCCTTACCCATACCCCCCCCCCCCGGTGGCTTCCCTGGCTCTTTCAGGGAAGCTGCCCTGCTGCTTCAGGTCAGTTTTACTCCTTCCAATCAGCTGTTAGGTTTAACAGCTGATCCCAGGGAGTGAAACTGACCAGAAGTGGCAGGACTGGCTTCCCTTTCCCTCCCCAGCCTCCCAGCCATTGCCAGGGGGCTGGGGAAGGGAAGAGAGAAAGAGAAGGCATATGGGCCTGATGGGAAATGAGGGGAGCAGAATGTAGAGGAAAGCATGTCAGCACAAAGGACACACACTAAAAATGTAAATTAAAAGGTAAGAGGATGTATATCTGAAGACGAATTTGCTATGAAGGAACTGGTAGTAAGGTCAACAAGAATTCAGTTAGAATGAAAGAAGCCAATATTTGTGTGATTATTGATTATGCAAGCATGCAAAATACAGGAGTGAATACCCCAACAATAATCAACAGCCATCACACTTTCCCTTGTCTGGATTCAGTTTGTTAATCCTCTTCAAGTCTCCAAAGGTTCAAGGAACCAATTGAGGCTCCTGAATTTTATGAAAAAAAGAAAACAGAATTGGATATAATCAGTTTACTGATGACACTGCACTCTAAAGTGAGGAATAATCTCTCCCAGCAGCTGAATATCTCTCTTATATATAAAGCTGTTTTCAAAGCGGCAAGATTCCATGGGGCACCAAAATCAGTTGGCTGCAAGAACTGCCACTCAAAACAACGTCCTTGCCCACTGGTGGCTGCATTCCCTCCTTGCGTTGCCTCACTCCCGCCCACAGAGCGTTGCACTTTGGGAGTTGTAGTTCTCTGCTGGCTTTACTGCAACCATAGCAAAGGGAATTAGAACTACAACTCCCAATTTGGGAGTCCCAAGAGGTGGTGGGCCAGGATAACTAATTAGCTGGTGTTAAACAGGAAGCAGCTTTGCAATTGAAAGGGCTTGCGGGGAAACGTAAGGAAAACATCCAGCACAGAAGCTTGCAGTCAGTTCACTGTGCATGCCCATGAAAGGCTACCTCCAGTTAAACTTCGTGGGTCTTAAAGGTGCAGCTGGACTCAAACTTTGTTCTGGAAATCAGTTAAGTGCTGGCTTGAAGCAAGTCTCTGGCTCCACCGCTCTGCACCAACCTCTGGGGATTTCTGTAGCTTTGGGAGATGAGAGAAGAGCTGCAGATGGTGGGGCTCAGCACAGGAGGAAGCATTTATTTGCTTTCCAAATCGACGACGGGGGAGAGCCCCTCTGCAAGCCCTTTTGTGGTGCCTACAAAATGGAAACAGGTGAGCTGGCCCCAGCTTTAGCCCTAATAAGGTGTGTGTGTGTGCACAGCCTGTTTACTCAGGAGTAAGGAAGGAAGAGAGATGCACTCCGACACCCACTCAGTTAATAACTGCAACGGCCTCTACAAAGAGGCACTGTTGGGGGGGGGGGAGACAGCAAGGGTGCGGGGGGGTAGCTGAGAGGAAGAGGGAAAGAAGTTGAGATGAAGAGAATTGCTTCCTTCCTTATTTTTCTTCCTCTTGCTAGCGGCCGTTGCATTGTTGCCTGCAATGGGCCTTGCCCCTAGTAGATAATAAATTGCATTGGGAAGACAAGATGAAACTTTGCAGTACTCACAGGATAGATCCCAGAAGAAGAGACAAATCATCCAGTACTATCTTATAGAACCATTTCATCAGGTTAGAACAGAATCACTGCAAAGTACCATCTCATGTTCTTAGGATAGATCAAAATGATTTGTTGGCCCACCAAATGTAGCTGAGAAGACAAGAAGAATCAACATGTTTAAAGTCTTCCAATCTACCTGTTGGTGCAGAGCATCAAATGAAACAATTTCCTTTACATTCCCATTCTATTTTGCCTTGACAAGCTGAAGTGAGAAGGCCATCTGCAACTCTGCTGTTGTCATTATTAGATTCATTATATACTATCCTGAACTTTTTCATTAGCATAAGGTAACTGCTCGCGGGGAGGGCGGGGTATAAAATTGAATAAATAAATAAATAAAACTCTCTGTTAGCTGGAATATCAGTGAGTGAGTTTGCCCTGTGTTTACTGTTACTCTCATAGCTCTGTGACTTCATCTTGCCCAAAAAGAAAGATGAAAGAGTTTCCTTGAATTTATTTTCTGTCTTCAGAAGCAGTTATGGACAGCTTTGCAGGAAAGGCAAATAGACATAGTTGTCTCAGCCCATATGCCGTGTTCCCCAGAGATGAAAGATTTGAGCAACGGAGATTTCCTCAAGGCCCAAGGAGGGATTGCCTCACTACAGTTTGGTAAGATGTTATAAACACCATCATTAATTGACCTATGCTGCTATTTTGGTTTTCTTCATTCTGTGAAGAAATGCTGCTAAAACATGAAGGTCCTCTCTCACAGCCAAAAAAATCTGACATTCAATAGCCCCACATCTCTTTACCGTCAGTGCCCCAATTCAAAGCTTCCTACCCCTTAGTTCAGTTTTTTAACTGTGTAAACTCACTTAACTAATTCTTTTAAAAGGAAGATTCAATAAAACAGAGGCAGGAATCCAAACATAATCAATATGAAGTAAGTCCCATCAAATTCAATATATTTCTATGTAAATTAAGACTATTTATTTATTTATTTGATTTCTAGGCCGCTCTCCCCGCGTTCGCAGGCTCAGAGCGGTGTACAAGACCCGGCATGCCAGGATTCAGTAAACATTATAAATATTTAAAACAATATAAAACATTAAGTTAAAAACAACAACAATTTAAAGTTCTCAACAGTCAAAAACTCAGATGGCGGTTCTCTGATCACACCGGTGCCATTTTTCCAGCGGCAGATAGTGCAGTCGGCGGTCAGATATTAGTGGGTGTACTGTGGAGAAGGGGGGGAAGGCAAGGGTAGCGGCCCCTATTCATATGCCTGGTGGAAGAGCTCCGTCTTACAGGCCCTGCGGAACTGTACCAAGTTACCTTATGTGAAGAAATGGCACTACTGCCCAGTTGGACTACTGCCCAGTTGTAGAACTCTTAGCACATTAATCAATTAGATCATTAGCACATTAATCAATTTGTAAATGAAGAAATGATAATCCTGAATTAATGAAGTATACATGTATCATCTTAGGAGAGGCATTCATTTCTTTTCTATAATATCTGCAGTAAGGATGGGAACGAACCAAGAAACAAACTGTGGTTCAAGCACAAACCAGGCCAGTTCATGGTTTGTTTCAAACTGGTTCATTTGGTCATGTCATTCCCAAATCCAAAAATGAGCCACCTTTTTTCTGTGGAGGTTTGTTTGTTTCGTTGGAGCAGTTTGTTCTCCAGACAGCCTGGCACCGATTCAATCAATTCCTAGTAGACAACGCTGGGGGTGGACTTGTGGAGAGACCTAGAAACACCCATAGCGGTTGTCCATAGCTTGATTGGCAGCTCTGGTAGCCAACCATGGAGCTCCCATTCTGCTCCATGGGAGCAGATATATATATATATATATCACACCCTGACTCAGCTGCTTTCACTTTGCAGCAAGAAGAGAGAGGAGTTAGTTGTGAAAAGGAGTTAGGAAGAACTGCTTGCTGCATGGCTGATTTAAGGGGAGGCTAGAGCTGAGCTTTTCTGGGGGTACCTGCTTTGGGGGGCTATAACTCAGAAATCTTAAATCCAATCTTCACCAAACCAGGAGGGCAAGTGGAGGCGGGCCTGCTGAAGTCTCCCTGTGAGCTTGGCATCTCTAATGCGTGAAGGAGCTGTTTTACCACCTCCCAAACTCAGGAACCAAACAAACCATGAACCGGATTGGGAAATGAGAAAAGTTCGTGAAAATTCGTGGTTTGTGTAATCAAGCAAACCACTATGAACCACCTTTTCCCCAGTTCATCCCTAATCTCCAGTTCTTCTAAGTAATTATTTTAAAAATAGCTAAAAGCTGCAGATCAATATGGCTCTTAGGGAGTCATATGTACCCTGACAAGATATCTGGTTTCCATAGTATACATGTTTAGCAGTGCTTCAGTTCCTCATTTGTGTCATACCCATGCAGAGTCAGGCGGTACTATTATCATTAAAATAAAATTGTGAGATTAATGAAGTATGACTAATGCATCAAAAATAAAACAACAGTAGTTTTCATTCATTTTTGTTTATAATATCCAGGGCTATTTTTGGGCAGGAACGCCCAGGAATGGAGTTCCGGCTGGCTCCAGAGTTGGCCACGCCTACAACCAAAACTTCTGGCATGCATGGCTACAGAGCACGCTGCCCTCCCCAGGTTACACACAAGAGGGAAAGGTGGCATGTTAAAATGCTGTCTTTCCCTCTGGGGAGCCCCTGGAGATTTCCATGTCAATTTCACTCCCCAACAGTCAGCTGAGAGTGAAATTGACAAGGAAAAGCCTCTCTCTGCCTTCCCTTCTAGCTGACATGTGGCAGCTGGAAAAGGGCAGGCAGGGAACCCAGACACACTGAAAATGCCTTTCTTTTCCTCCCCAATCTGGGGGAGGGAGAGAAAGGAATTTAACAATGCCCCCCCCTGCACTTCCCCAAATCTCTCTGCAATAGCGATGCTGAAGTGGGTCGGAGAAGCTCAGGGGGGGAAGAGGAAAGCTTCCATGCCTGCCCTGTGCTTTCCCAGCCCCCCGCCTAATATGCTAATGAGTTTCTGCCATTGGGTGTGGCCTATTAGGTTAATGAGTTCCTCCTGGGCTTTTTCTACAAAAAGAGCCCTGATAATATCTATACCCACCCTCTCATGGAAATTGGTCCCATTCTTATAGAGTTTTAGCATATCTTCTGACTGGGGAATTATGAGTGACATCAAGTGATTTTTCTCTGAGAATGAACCAGACCAATATTTTCTTTTCCAAATGTTTACTGGAAATCACACAGGTCTTCCTCTCTTCTGGACTTCTGCCAAACCCAGAGGGTTTTCCTTACATGATCTAGTGCGACTAATGTGCAAAAATCCTGCTGTTCTGAGCAGACTGGAAGACCGCAAAGGGTCACTGCGCCCAGGGATGGATGCAGATTTAGTAATCTGGAATCCAGACAAGGAGTTTGAGGTAACAATAGATGCAAACATGGGTCAAATTGTTATTTTGAGAGTTGTTTGGGGGACTTGGTTTAGAATGAAAGGTAGGATATAAAGTTAATCAGTAATATTAAATTTTAAAAAACACCACGTGTTGTCACTATGGAAAACAAGGCAGTTTTATAATGCTAGGAAGAGAATAATATGTGCTTGAGAGATCCCAAGAACCAGTTACTTTTGGGAGTGTTTAATATAAAGGACACCATACAATGGTTACCACACTGTTGAGTCTAGTTTTTGTTTGGGTGGGCTTGATGTGGAGGTTGTAGAAGCAAAGTTTGTTAGAATGTTAGTTGAGGCATCAGTTTCTTTTCATTTTTGTGACTCATGAACCTGTATTTCATATCCCAGAGTATGGTTGAACGGTACATGATGAGGTAATCGTGTTGCAGATAAGCAGATCTGGGTCTGGTCAGTACTTGGTGGGGAATTTAAGTATATTGCCTTGAGTTACATGACAGAACGAAGGTGAGATACAATAAATACCAGATAGATCCAGGAAAACAACTATTTATTAATTTGATTTCTTTGTTACTTTTCTATATTCTAGGGTCCTCAAGAGGCTCACATCAACAATAAAAATATTTCAGATTTAAAACTTGTAAAACTATTAGACTTTAAAACATCACTGTAAAACTATAGAGGACAAAACAAAAGTGAACAAGGCAAAGCAATAGGGTTGCCAACACTGGGTTAGGAAATACCTGGAGATTTTGGAGATGAAGCCTGGGGAGGATAGGGTTGGGGGAGGTAAGACTCCTCAGCCTGGCATAATGACATAGAGTCCATCCTAAAAACCAGCTGTTTTGTTTAGGGAAATCAATCTCTGTAGTCTGGAGATCATTTGTAATTGTGGGAGATCTCCAAGCCCTACCTGGAAGTTGACAACATTACAAAGCAGTCAGTCAGTCAAACATTTTAGGTTTCTTCAGAGAGCCTGCAAAGACAGTGCAAAACCTCACCTTTTGCCCTCCCATGATCACTGGCTGCTAATCTTATCTCAGCTAAAGCAGGTTCTGATAGGAAGACCCATTCACGGATCTCAGCTAGGTCAGTTTGGGATGGAAGGAAGTGATCCTTCATGATCTGTGTACCCATACTCCTTAGGGCACAAAGGTCAAAAATAATTAAGAGGTTACAATTCTGTTTGACACAGTACAAAAATGTGACTATCAGGACTGAGGAAATATTCTGTCTAATCTGACAAAGAACTTTTCTATCTTTTTTTCTCAGGTGAATAAAGAAATAATTTATCACAAGCATAAGGTACGGAATAATACTACTCCCATCTGCTTGATTTACTGCACTCCAGCAGCCAGCAGGAGAAAGCGTTGTTGTTTTTTAATGTGGTTGGTGACAGCAAGATGCCACTTTGGGGTGTTCCACTGAAGTGAAATCATGCCTCTCTAGGAATCACCAGAAACTATGGTTTTACCATATGGAGGTTTAGGTACTTCCTTGAGAGGTATGATGTCACTTCTGGATTTTCCTGGAAGTGACATCACACTAAGGTTACTAACCTCCTGGTGGGACATGGAGATCTCCTTGAATTACAACTGATCTTCAGACTACAGAGATCAGTCCCTCCAGAGAAAATGGCTGGTTTGGAGGGTGGACTATATGCCATTATACCCTGCAGAGGTGCCAAACCCCACCCTAACCAAGCTCCATCCTCAAATCTCCAGAAATTTCACAACCCAGAGTTGACAACCTACATCACGCCGTCATTGACTGCTGCCCCTCCATGTCTCCCACCCATCCTGTTCAGCAAAGGTTCTGCTTCTTTTTGCAATTATCACTTGTTTTCATTTCATTTCACTTTGTATTTATGCCATTGTTTCCTGCTCTCTCATTCATTCCAATGACATCTGAAACAACTGCTTTTCTCTTTTCTAGAAAACTCAGACCAATTTCCCAAAAGCGCTGCCCTGGCATTGGGTCCTCCATTTGCCCCGATTGCCTGCTTGAATTTCCCACTATTTGCTGCGGGACGCATTTTGACCCGGGGCTTTGTGCAATTTTCTCCGCAGCTTTGGTGATCCTCAAAAAACAGGTTCACTAAAGCCGCAGAGGAAACGGGAGGAAATCGTGTGAAGCCCTGGGTCAAAATGCGCCTGGGTCAAAAAATGAGGTCTTCTCAACAGCAGGGGAAATCTCATGAAAATATAGCTTTGTCATCTCCAAAGGAGGCCTCTGTATCAGAAGACTAGCCTCATCCAAGTTCATTTTGTTTCTGCCTATTTTATGCACTGTCCTAATTAGGTATCTGCCAACACAGTTATGCTGGGGGAGGGTAATTTTAATACCTGACATCTTAGGTTATGGATCTTAAACAAACAGACACAGCCCAGGATTCTGGCTCTTACATTCTCATTATCTTTACTTCCTTTATCACCCTAGCTCACGCCGTACTTGGGTTTCCAGCTTCATGGTGAGGTCTTTGCGACTCTTGTCCGTGGAAGGCTGGCTTACCTGAATGGGAATTTTGCACCCAAACCACAAGGAGACCTGCTTGCAACTCAAAGAAAAATGCCAACAAGAGTCGCTTCTCCTTATTACTAGCAGGTGAAAAAGTGAGAGCGACAAATGTACTGGCCAAACCAAAGTACCCTTGACAAAAGAAAAATGCAGGCTCCAGGAGGAACTGGAGTGGCAAAGAATGAAAAGGAACATTTACAGAAACCCATCCCATAACCCATACTGAGGCCAGCTCACAGCCGCAGAGGACTCAGATATTGCCACAGCTGATAAATAAAAAAATGAATCTACAGCTTCAGCTGATACATCAGGTATATATGAAAATGGAACAGAAAAAAAAGACATTCTTGGATCAAGGTCTGGTCAAAACCTCATATGTTCTTGCTTTCCAGTAAGATAAATAAAGGTGATCGAGGCCAGCAGGAAACCTTGCCCTAAAAGATAAGGAACATTTTTCTGTTGCTGCTGCTTATTCTCCAGCAAATCCCAGCTCTTTCAGTGAGCAGGGTAGTAATCGGCCATGGGGATGCAATCACGTGTCAATAAAAGGTATCCACTGATGGTTGTCATTTGAAACTATATGATGCAGAAGTTTACAGTGGAACACATTTGTCCATGGAGTGTACTGTTGCTCTCCTAATCAGGGTTTGATCAAAACGAGATGTCTGGTTAATACATCTGAATCATGCCTCTTCAGAGTTTGGTACTTTTAATTTGGGGGGGGGGGGTGTCTTAATTTTAAGTCCTTTCTCAAATAAGTGTCAATGTAAACCACATTACAGACTTTGATGCAGCAAATAGTTTCTGGTCTGTGGTCAGTGGGAAAGGTAGCATATACATATTTTAATAAATATTGTAATAAATAAAATAAATAGTCCTGTCTCTGCTGACTAAGCAACGCTGAATCATTACACTTTCCCTTGTAAAAATGTTGGCCTTCACTTGACAACCCCTGGGCACAGAGACATGCTGCTGAATGGAAGAATGCCAGACCATCTAGACAACAGGGCTGGTAGCTGTTAAGGGGTCGTGCAGAAAAAGCACTAAATGCAAAATGAGAAAGCTTAATATCAGAAACACGGTGAGATACTCTGCCAGTAAAAGGAAGGATGTTCAGAACTAAGTGACTCACAAAGAGCTTTTTAAAAAGGTAAAACCCCTAAAGAAAAATGGATAGGAAATGATCCAGCCACTTAAGTCAAAGCACCTGCACTTAAGCTAATTTACAGTGCAATCCTAAGCAAGAGTTACACCCTCCTAAACCTATTGAGTTCAACCGTCTTAGAAGGCTGTAACTCTGCTTAGAGTTACACTGTTAGACCCATTGCTTCCAGTCCAAAACTGATCACAGTTAATCTGTGCCTATGCTAGATTTCATCACCTCAGTCTGACACCACATTGCTGTGTGTGTGTGTGTTAAGTGCCATTCAAGTCACTTCCAATTCATGACGATCCTATGAATTAATGACCTCAGAAACATCCTACCGTTAACAGCCTTGCTGAGGTTTTGAAAACTGAGGGCCATGGCTTCCTGGACTGAGTCAATCCATCTCATATTGGGTCTTCCTCTTTTCCTGTTGCCTTCAATTTTTCCTAGCGTTATTGTCTTTTCTAGTGACTCAGTTTAGTCATTTTAGCTCCTAGGGAGAGTTCAGGCTTGATTTGATCTAGAACCCACTTATTCGTCTTTTTAGCAGTCCATTGGATCAGTAAAACTCTCCTCCAACACCATATTGCAAATGATTCAATGTTCTTCCTGTCTTGCTTTCTTCAGTTTGGTGTAGTGGTTAAGTGTGCGGACTCTAATCTGGGAGAACCGGGTGTGATTCCCCACTCCTCCACTTGCACCTGCTGGGTGACCTTGGGCAAGCCATAGTTCTGCCACAGCTGTTCTTAAAAAAGAGCAGTTTCTGTCAGAGCTCCCTCAGCCCCACCTACCTCACAGGGTGTCTGTTGTGGGGAGGGGAAGGAGTTTGTAAGCCACTCTGAGACTCCTTTGGGTAGTGAAGGGCGGGGTATAAATCCAGTCTCCTCTTCTTCACTGTCCAGCTTTCACATCCATACATAAATTCAGGTGAGTAGCCATGTTGAGCTGAAGCAGCAGAACAAAGTTTGAGTCCAGTGACACCTTTAAGACTAACGAAGTTTTATACAAAGTGTAAGCTTTCATGTGCAAAGCACACTTCTTCAGACAAATGGTGTGAGAGGAGCAGTGGTGTAGACCAGAGCCTTGAGTCCACCAAACACCCAAAGCCCACCACCAGAGAGACAGAAGCTCACAGAAAGTAGTGGGGGTGTATAAATGTAGACCCTCAGCTGAGGCACCCACCAGCTAGGCTCCACTGCTTGGCATGAGCAGAGAGGCTGTATGGATCAGAACTAATAAAACATCCTTACACTTAAGAATCTTTTCTAGCTCCTTCATGGCTTCCCTTCCCATAGGGTTGCCAGGTCCTTCCTCATTGCTGACGGGGGACATCCCCAATGCAATGACATCACACAGCAGTGACATAATCACATTGGGGACCAGCACCCTGCATGCAAATTCACCGCTAGAGTTCAGGCATCCCTTCCCTCCCACTTCTTGCAAACAGCATTTAAAGGGACCCTTTGAATGCTGTTTGCAAGAAGCAGGGACCATGTGTGCCTGAACTCCAAGTGGTGAATTTGCCACTGGAGTTCATTTATTTATTTATTTATTATTTGTATTTATACCCGCCCTCCCCGCGAACGGGCTCAGGGCGGCTTACATGGGCACGTGGCCAATTCAATACATTATAAAACAGATAAAGTCAGCATAAAACAATTCCAATAAATAACATAATTTACAGTAAAAGCTTCCAGTTATCATTTCCAGATGGCTACCCAATGGTTAGGTTTGAGCCCGCTTGCCACCAGGCCTGGGTTGCTCTAGGCATGCCCACTCACTTAGAGGGGCACTCAAGAGTGGTATCTTCAATACATCTCCAACAAGTTTCCTATCTGATAGCCCAGTCCTGCTGTATACTACCTAGGTCATGGTGAGTCTTTTGAAAGCATTCCCATGAGCCTTTGGGAAACATGCAAATTATTTTATTAAAGGTACCACTATGGAGTGCCCTTTTAAGCCGCTGCTGGTTGCTCTTAGGTGGGGCTCCCCCCCCCCAACAGCCAGCTGATGCATTCTTTGAAACCTCTTCCTTTTATTAGGCTGTCAAAATGAGTACAACAACAGTTAAATTAATCTCTCTTAATTGTAGAGGACTGAACAACTGTATTAAAAACCAGAAGTGGTCTTTCTACAAGAGACCCACATAAATAGGAAACAACAAAACACAGGGGAAATGGCTTGAGCTAGTCTGACAGAGGGAGCATTAAGCTGCAGTGAAAATGTGAAGGGTGGAAGGTTTCATCTGATGAAACTTTAAATGAAATGGTCCATTGAGTGCTGCACCATCATAGGATAGATTTGAGGTTATTTTGCTTCAGGGGAAACAACGTTAATGACTTGTTATACACTAGACACATTAAAAATATATTTCTTCTAATTGTTTGAACTACGACTTCATTATTACATCATGGCTGTTTTCCTAATGAACTACAGTCTGTCCCATGATCTCTCCTCCTCCGACATCCCTGAAGAAAATGGCTGCTTTGAATGATGGACTCTATGGCATTGTACCATGCTGAGGTCCCTCTCCGTCCCAAACCCTGCCCTCTTCCAGATCCACCCCAAAATCTCCAGGTATTTTCCAACCCAGAGCTGGCAACTCTACCCCAAATCGACCCATACAAGGAAGTGGTCTGACCATGGCACTTGTTTACAAACAAACCTGCTATTTAGATCAAGCCCTGCGCAAAAGATCAAATCTAGCATGTGGCCTGCTTCATGGATGGGGGTCAGTACAGCCTGGAAGAGTCCAGGTGTTGTCATATCAGCCACAAAGTTTAAGGCTATACCAAGTAAGGAAGTCTCTGCATGGATTTTAAAGTCCCCCATGACC
Organism: Lepidodactylus listeri; assembly: GCA_029233225.1. Lineage (NCBI taxonomy): Eukaryota > Metazoa > Chordata > Lepidosauria > Squamata > Gekkonidae > Lepidodactylus > Lepidodactylus listeri. The sequence continues at coordinate 57,663,370 of JARCFY010000005.1, read as the reverse complement.
AACAGTCTAGGGAAATGCAGTGTCCACTCAGCCAGTCTCTGATAGCCTCAGAAGGGAGTCCACTGGTGAGCTGGGTGAATGTTACACCAGCAAGATTCTTAGCCTCTCCCCAACACCCCAAGCCAGACCAACACATTCAAGGCCAGTGATGTTTGGCACAGGGATCCTTTGGAAGGGAAAACAGTCTTGAATGAGGATTGCCACTCCACTCCCACCCTGTCCCTCAGTTCAATGTTGATGGGAGGATTAAGTATCCTGGAGAGTAAACTGGGTGAGGGAAACTACCTCATCCTCACCCACCCAGGTCTTAGTCAAGCATGCCAGGTCAAAGCATCCCCTCAGGATACTCTCCTGGAGAATTGTGGTCTTCTTTCTTACTGACCTGGCATTACACAGTATCAAAGTCGAAGAGAAAGGAACTAACTGGGCCTGCATACTGTCATTCCTTGGAATGGGACAGAGATTAGAAGGGGTCCGAACATTTCTGTTTCTTGCCACCCTTTGTGAAACAAATCTGCCGTCACTGTACCTTCCTCTTCCTCATCTCTAGTGCCTCTTCCTTTTCTGAATCCAGCTTGAACATCTGACATTTATCACTCCAGATAGATGGATAGATGGAGGGATGGAAGGATGGATGGATAGATAGAGATAGACTGAGAGAGAGAGAGAGAGAGAGTAACTGTCCTTGTTGTAAGATTTTGAGCATCGCACTACTGACATGAGAAATTAATGCTATGGTCCAACTGTTGCTGCAGTCTTTGACATGTTTTTTCACAACTGGAATGTAGATTGAGCATTTCCAGTCTGAGGGGAATTGTTTTGTTTTCCCCATTTGTTGGCATATTCTTGTTAAGATTTTAATGGACCCTGTTTCTGTGGCTTGAAATGAGGCAGCAAAACATTCCAGGAAAGTTGTTGAGGCTCCTTTTCCAGAAGGTTTAAATGTTATGGATATATATTTGTGACAGGGATTCCATGCACAGAATCTTGTGACAGACACATTTGAAGAAACATAAGAATGAAGAGAAAGAATTGAAGAATAAACCCCTGGAATAATACAAAGGGCAAGCTATTGGGGGGGGGGGACAGAAGTGGATTTTTTCAGACTCTGGAATAACAATAATCAAGCAGAGAAAAGGAGACAAGCATGGTTATTTATTAGCACTTTATTAATGCAGGATTTGCTATTGTTGGCTAGCTATTAACAAGGATCAGTTAACAGATAAAACTTGTTTAGATTTTATTGAATCTAAATTGGTTTCACTGGTTCAGGATGTAACTAGACTCCTGCAGAATGATTCTGTGCTACTCTTTCTCACCAGTCTATGAAGGAAGCAACTTTTGAAGAGCCAAGACAAACATGGGATTTCTGTCTGGCTTGTCCGAAGAACATTAGCAGAAAGACGGTGTAATGTTGACGATCTCAGCACCTAACAGCTGCAGAATTCTCAGGGGGAAAGGGCTCAGTAGATTAGAAGTTCTGTTATTGACTGGTCCCTGGATGCTTGTGACAGAGCAAGAACCAGTTCAGCAGCCACTCATTCACTGGAAGATCATTTTAGAAGAGGAGGGAAACTAGAGGGAAGTGACCCACCGTTTATCATATCAACAGTCTGTTTGTTTTTCTTGCCCCTAGGAGTCATCTATTTAAGGTCAGGGATGGGCAGTTCATTCCCAGTACTGCAGGCAGCAGGTTGGGCTCGTGTTCAGCTGCCTCTACTTTTGACTCGGTTTTGTCGAACTATGTCGTCTCAGAAACATCTGATTCCACCCCCTGCAGCTCTGTTAAAGCCACTGTCTGTCCCAGACAGGCTACTGCTGGGCCCTGGGCCCTCCAATTGCCCCCCACGGATCTTGTCTGCAGGTAGTCGACAGCTCATAGGACATGTCCACAAAGAGATGATCCAGGTAAGGGCTACAATCTCAGCTTCTCCTGAGGCTCCTGATGAAAGATTCTTCTGTCAGCTTTTCTGTACCGCTGTCCCAGTTGTTCTCTCCAGGAACAGGCATCACTCAAACAGGCAGCTTAGTTGCATCTTAGCCCATAGTTCTTTTTCTTTATAGATTTTTGATTCATCCAACTGATTAAGAAATGCAATCTACATTCAACAGCAACAGTTCTCTATTCATCGTATTTACTGATCAAACCAGGAGCAAGTCCATTGTGGAGTCAAGTATCTGGATTTTCTTCCTTATGCATGGGACTATTTTCTTGATGTTTCATCCTTGATTTAAGTGAATAACATGAGTTGTAGGTGTTCCTTTGAACATAATCCACTAACTCTTTAAAAATCAAACTCTTACAACTGATTACTGTTTATTTCTGGTAATTTTTCATTTCAGTGTCTATCAGTCAAGATTATATTATTTTCAGCTCTGTTTCAGTCCAGTAAATAATTGTTAACTGCTGGTCAGACTGATCCCAGCACATAAAAGGATATAATGAGAGCTGATCTCCCTTATGCCTAATCTGTCCTAAAGCCCGAAGAATGTAGGAGCGCCATCTTAAATCTGTATGCTGGGAGCACTAACACACATACAGAATTTGGACCCTTCCATTATCTTCCACATTTTAAAACTCATGTTTATAGGAAGACCAAATTTTTTAAAACTGTCCATTTGGTTCAAAACTGTGTTCAGTATGAATATCCCCACATCAGTTTTGCTTCTGTCTTGTGAAAAATGACCTGCAAGTCTTTATTATTATACCAGTTTCTTATTCATCAAATCATTTTTTCTGTTAAAATTAACTCCTTTTGAACATTATTTTGTATCAATTGCATATAAATGGCACGAAGTAATACATCAGGAATGATCAACACAAGCAACCAAAATGGGGAAAACCAAAACTGTTGACAATGGCAACGTGTGAAATCAAACAGAAACAAAAATGGGCACATCAGTGAATTTCTAACTGTATCAAGCAACATGATTATTACATTCCTTGGGCTTTGTTCATTTATTTAGTACATTTTTAATCCCACCCTTCCTCCAAGGAGCTCAAAGCAGTATACATTGGCCCCCCTTCCTTCATTTTATTGTCACAAAAACCCTGTGAAATAGAGGATACTGACAGAGAGAGTCTGGCCCAAAATCACTCAGCAAACTTCAGGGCAGAGTGAGGGTTTGAACATGGGTCTCTCAGAGCCTAGTCTGGTACTCTTACTCCACAGTGGCTTGTGATATTCCATCTAATTATTACTGTCTTCATGTTTGCTGCGGAACAGCACAAAGACTTTGTATTGCATGTGCAATTGAAATTTTGTGACTCCTAGACACACATAGTCTCTTTTCTGCTTATGACCACAGCACACAAAGACAAGCAGCTTCAGCTCTCCCCCCCCCCCCCATGCTGTTTGCAACTCCACAAACGGTCCCATGGAGCCACTAACAACTTCACTGTGTAACTTATATGTAGCCATGCAAGAAATCTGATGCTTACAACAGAATCAATAGCACCGCCATGGATTGGTTTGGGGACGCGAAAACAGTGGGAGAGGAAGGCTGAAACTGCATCTCCCTTTATGCTGTAGCTACAAACAGAAAAGAGACAGTGCACATCTGGGAGGCACAAAACTCCCTCTGCATGGGTGATACGAAGTCCTCATATTGTTCCTCAACAAACACAAGGACTTTAATGTGTAGATGGAGCCTTAGTAAGTGAACTTTTCCCCTCACACAAGAGCATGGTAGCTGTTCCTATGTCATCCCATTAAGGAAGGAGAATCACATTCACCCTGAACTCTTTAGAGGAAGAGTGGTACAAAAAATATAATGGCATTAGGAATAATGAAAAATAGAACATTTATTCAGAAATTCTGTAAGCTGCCTCTCTAGATGTGCTGAAGGTGTTTCACAACAATACAATAAAACCAAGCAGACATATCAATAAAACAATTCACTAGTATAAAACGCCAACAAAAGCAAGCAGGAACAGAAAAGCACATAAAACACGAAATGACAGATAAAACAAACCTTGAGCTAGGAAGAAACCATAAAAGAGCAAAAAGAGATGGAAACCCTTTGGTGCTTCCTAAGGGTGCACCCCCTGAAGAGCATTACACTCTAGGGAGCAAAATCTCCTGGTGACCTCTGGCCTGAAAGAGATCTGGCTGTCTTCGACTGGCCTGGTGGAACTCTTTGCCTAGTTACATCCGCACCCTACGGGACTTGGTCCAATTCCACAGGGTCTGTAAGACAGACTTGTTCCACCAGGCCTATGGTTGAGGACAGCAATGGTTTGTCATCAAGCATGGCCTCCATTATTTTCCCCCTCCCCTCTATGAGAAAGGTATAAATTGGTAGTCAATGCCATCTGAACAAACTTTACCTTATATTGTTGTTGTTTTAACTATAATGTGTTTTAATTGTATTTAATTGTATTATTGATCGATTAATAATATGTATTTACTGAGTGTTGTACACCACCCTGAGCCCTTTGGGAGAGGTGCCCACCTTAGATCTGCAGGTAGAGGTATAGAGAACAGGCTTTGAGACGGGAATCTCAGCTGGCAAACTGGGAGATATGTGAGGAGGCGGTCCTGCCATAGGAACAGACTACCAACATCTTTTGTGCTGTAAGGAAATTTAAAGTTCAGAAGCAGGACTTCAGTTCTAGCTGGCACTACACTGTTGCAACAATTTCAAAATTGTGTTCTGCCCTCAGTTCAGCCTCTTCAGGCTACTGTCTATGATACTGAATACATAACCATTTGCGGACAGGCAACATCATTATCCTTTTCTCCAGTGTATATAACTTTCAAGAACCATGGATGAAAATTCAGTCTGGCTGCTGGCTTTGGGAAGGCTTTTTAAAACTCTGGGTGTATTTGCTTCTTGCCCTCAGATAATGGATGAAATCAAGCAGGGAATCCAGTATGCATTCCAGACACAGAACCCACTCACACTGGCCGTCAGTGGTACTGGCCACTGTGCCATGGAAGCTGCCTTCCTGAACGTGATAGAGCACAAAGACAAAGTGCTGATCGCTGTGAATGGAATTTGGGGTGAACGAGCTACCGACGTTGCCAAGAGGCTTGGTATGTAGGGACCCCTTCTCTCTAACCTATAGTTAGCACCAAGTTTGCTCTAAGTAGAACTTGTGAAACTCACATTTTCTGTTATAGCCATGCCATTCCATCTTGACTAGAGTCTTTCACTGTGCAGCAATTTCAGTAACTCAGGATATATGTCCTGTGATTCCCTTCACATGTACAGTAGAGCAGGTTGCTGGTTCTTTAAAAACTGCCAAGTGCTCCAGTGCAGTCTCTCCTGGTTTGTACTTCATACTTCTGTTGTAAATAAAATAGGGTACTACACATTTACATGAAGGGTTTGTACTAAGTGTTCTTTTTCTTTTGTCTTCTTAATTGGAAGACACAAATTTTTAATTTGATTTTATGGTGTGGCAGAAATTAGTGCATGATTAAGTGCTGACTTGAATAGAAATCATAGCAATTAGAGATTAGCTGATTCTCCCAGATCCATGAAATACCCTTCTCTTTGCTCCTGGTGTATTGTTCCAATAATCTTCTGCCAATTATCATAGAACTTAATGGAGCAGAATCCAAGAATAGAAAAAATGTTCCTTCCAGGTCCATAAAGACTGCAAGCACCAGGTTAATTTTTCTCAGTGATATTACACTCACATAGAACAATATAGAAAAAACCCCAAATCTAGCCCTCTGTGCTTAAAAACACATTAAAGTATTTTGGCGCATAAACAGCCAGTTTTGAAAGACTATTTTTGTTTGCTTCTTTCCCTGTTGCAATACATGGGTGTGCTTTTCCAGGTATCCTTGAATCTCAAGGTTGCAGAAGTGTGCACCCATGGGACTTTTAAAAAGATATCCCACATTGCCAGTTTCTGCAGAAGCCAGAGAAGAAAACTGGGAAAGGTGAACTCCCCACCACCATGGCCCAAGTGTCCATTTAAACACTTCAGACCAATTCCACACTGATATTTTTGTCATTTGTTTTTCCCTATTGCTTTGGGTTCCCCTGCCCTTTTCCGCATGTGTTTTGCTCCCTCTGGGACTACTTGAGAGAGCAAAACACTATTGGGGGGAGGGACCTGAAGCAATAGGGACAAAGAGTACTGGGAAGGTGGGACAAGATCAGATCTCAAGATCTTAAAAGGGAGGATCACTTCCAAGTGCAATGTCTAGAAACAGCAAAGAGCCTTGTAACACCTTACAAGCTCACATGTTTATTCTGTCATCACCTGTCATTAACAAGAGCCTACTTGCTCAGATTCATGGTGTATGAAATTATACATATACATGGGGACAGAGGAAAGAATTTCAAACAGTAGGGCCAACAGACCATGAAATCTATGAAGGAGTAGTAGGTCTGCAGAACCCAAATGTATATGTGGCATGAGCAATTTTCAGAGAGCGGTATCTAGGTTAATCTATTATATTAAAAACAACAAGCGTCCAGCGTAACTTTTCCTAGTTTGTGCTGCATACTATTAAAGTACATGCCAAAGATTTTGTTCTAGACTTCATTTTCTTATGGCTTCTTAATTAAAATGCTGATTCTGCTGTATTCAGAAATTATGAAACCTTACTGACGTTTAACTGTAAAGGCTAGCAGATTTATTGCAGTGTAAGCTTCTATGGGCTACAGGCCACTTCCCTGGATGTATGATGTTACCTTCAGATAACAGGCCTGCAGATTTTATATAGATGGGTACAGAGAAAACAGCATGTCACAGATTCCCCTATGCAACTTGTTCTTGTTTTATTTACATTTAGACTCAGCAGACCTACTGCTTCCTCTTACATTTAATGGTCTTTTGAGCCCAGTGTTTACATTTTCCCTTCATATTCATAAAATACCTAAATGAAGATAATACTTCCACACATCTGACAAAGTGGGCTGCAATAACTCTGTAAGTCTTTAAGGTTCTGTAAGACTCACCACTATTTCTGTTGTAACTGGCTAACCCAACATCCCCTCTAAAATAGCCATGAACACGCCTCTCCTATTCTTGCCTCCCATGCAACATTTCTTTGCCTTAAGAAACAACAGATTTAATGATTAACAGTGGCATTCCATTTTAGCCTGCTGTGCACTTTCCCATGGGACCTGACTGGACTTTGACAGGCTGCTGCTATGTACTAAAGTTAATACATGACTCATTTCAAACAAGAAAAAATGCTGTGGCCTTAATGGAACTGGTTGTGGTCTGCTACAAAATCAGAATGAGAGCTGAGTTCATGTACTCTTCCACCCGGTCTGGAAATTGGACTCTGTCTTTTACATTACAGGTTGATTCACACCATGTATTCCTCTAGTTCTTAAAGGTGTATAACTAATTTTAGTTCCTGTTAATATTTAAATGGTTTCTGTGTGAGTTGTTTTAATTCTTGCATTTTAAGACATCTGAAGCCCAATACTGTGGAGAAATGGGATAATAATATTTAAATAAACAAACAAGCATGAGTTGCCTATTATGTTGGATTCTGACATACTGAAGCGGGCAAGTCAACCTGTGCTTAAATGGTAACTTTTCCCAAGGAACATGCTATGGTTTCAAGTCCATATTAGCCACAACATTGCATGTGTATCTGAATGCTAGATAAGCATCTTTGTGTATTTGAACCTTTCTGTTTCAGATTGTTAAAAGCGGTCATATATGGTCCCTATTACTTTAATGCATACAAGGCACTGGACAAATTAGCAGTGCCCTCCTAAGTCCAAGGGTGCAGCTCTGCATAGGATGGTACTGTAAGGGAATCATCCCTGACTGTGGTAAGCAATGAAATCCATGTTACCTGCCCTGAGAAGGGTCTATTGGATTCTTGGTGAATTTTTATTTAATAATGTTCCCCAGGAATTATGAGCAGTTTCTTTCTCTTATTTACAGTGTGGTATTCAAATAACACAATTTGTCATTTGTCACCTTGTAGGTGCAGATGTTTACCAGCTTGTAAAAGACCCCGGAGAGTATTTTACTCTAGAAGAAATAGAGAGGGTGAGTTTTTGGCAAATCACATTGAAAGTAAAGCAAAATATTCTTACTGTTCATTTGACATGAAACATGAATTGATTTCATTTCCCTAGAATCCTTGTGCAGGTAGCTGGGAGACGCTGCTCCTTAGAGATACCAGTTAGGAACATGTCTCTCTTTACCCCTTTTTGTAGTACATGATTTACTCCCCTCCATTGTCTCTTACAGAGCTTGGTGCAGCACACTCCAGTTTTGTTTTTCATCACTCATGGAGAATCATCGACTGGAGTAGTTCAGCCATTAGATGGCCTTGGAGAACTTTGTCACAGGTCAGTAGGACCACAGAGGTCAGACTTCAGTTGCAACAGGTATCTCAGAAATCAGACAGTGAACTCATACTATAAGCTGACTAGCTTGCTGTGTATGCTGTAGCCCGCACCTTCATGTGAAACTGCAATGGATGAGGGGAAGACAGAGCTCAACAGTTATGAAGATGGACTAGCAAGCTGGAGCTCCAAATCCTGGAAAGCCTGGGAACAACTCCATTACACCAGATAAAACTGGTTTCACAACACAGAGCGAAAACTCTGGTACTGTAGGGAATAGCTATCCCCCTGGTACATACTACCTCTGGCACTGGAGAGATTAGATGTCCGTCATATTAGTAGCCATTGATAGCCCAAGTCCTCCATGAATTTATCCACTCCCCTTTTAAATCCTTCCAGGTTGGAGGCCAGTGGGTAATCCCAGATTCTTATATGATGGAAGGAGAAGTGTTTCTATTTATTTAGTTTCATTATTATTTATTCATACAACAGTTGGTTACAGTGCAGTGATCTTCGTTTCTGGGCCGGCTATGAGGCACAGTGTTGGAAAGATACATCTGGCAAATGGCAGCTCAAAATTAGCCTTGCCAGGAAGCTTTTTCACCAACAGGGGAGGTTCTCATGTATACCTGCCTCCCAGTAGTGAAAAAGCCATCTGCCAAGAACTTTGATGTGAAAAGCTATTGGAGAGGAAGGGGTTAAGCGGCCGCTCTCCCTATTCACCTACTGTATGCTCTGTTCACTTAAAAAAAACTACACAGGAAAGAACCACATAATGTGAAGCCTATATTCTTTCTTTTCTCATTTTAGGTATGATTGCTTGCTGCTAGTGGATGCTGTAGCATCACTAGGGGGTACTCCAGTTTTTACGGACCAACAAGGTGGGCAATACATAGGAATCTGCCACTGTAACAAGAATGTGTCTCAATTTTAATTGTACAGGCCCATACAAAATGGAGTTTATTGACCTGAGTTTCCAAAGACTTGCTTGTCTAAGCATCCTTAGTAAAGGCTCACATTGGGGAGACTGAAGCTATGTTTGGGACTGGGTTCAACTACCATTAAAGTAATACCAGCTAGGAAACGAAAACCTCATTAGAAGAGATGCTGTGTTCCTACGACATATAAGGCTGGTATGCAGGTTTAAAACAAATGGTTCTTATATGAGCCATTAAGAAAAAATAAATGTATTCCACACCAGCTATATGAACCTTACATATTTATTTTGGTTTGATCACTTTTGCTGACACAGATCCCTTCCCAAAAGAAATCTGGGACTCAGAGCTTTGTGAGGTGCTATCAGAAATTCCTAGCCAGTCTCAGAACTATCCTTAGGATTTTGTTGAAAGAGAGAATGAAAGTTAAATCAGTTTAAATGCATAGTGTGGACATGCCACCCAAATGTAATTTTAACGTTTTAGATTTTTTAGTAATGTGAAGTTTACCAAAACTTACCAAAGATGCTAAGGGGTATCTTAAACTTGACATAGCTTAGTGCCTCAGCACATCTTAAGCCAGCCCTGCTCATTGTGGAGACAAGAAATACATGAATAATTTCCCCAAATGATTTCTGAAACTGGTCTCTCGTTCTACTGCCTTACAAAACAACTAAAGTAGTAGCGCAGTATTAGATGATCACACTGAAGAACTGGTCAGATAACCAGACTAGTTTTTGGTAAAGTGGTAAACTTTGGTAAAGTGGTAAACTTCTTCCCATGTTAGGAACTCTTAACAAGTTTTTCCCCCTCTTGAACACACAGGAATTGACATTCTCTACTCTGGTTCCCAGAAAGTTTTAAGTGCTCCACCTGGTGCTTCTCCCATCTCTTTCAGCATGAGAGCCAGGTAAGGCTAGATCTGTGAGATGCTTCATTCTCAGCAGCATAGGGCTGCCAGGTCTGGGTTGGAAAATACCTGGAGACTTTGGGGGTGGATCCAGGAGAGGGTGGGGTTTGGGGAGGGGAGGGGCCTCAGCATGGTACAGTGCCATAGAGTCCACCCTTCAGAGCAGCCATTTCTCCAGGGGAGCTGATCTCTGTCAGCTAGAGATCAGTTGTAAAAGCGGGAGATCCCCAGGCCCCACCTGGAGGCTCACAACCCCGAGCAGCATGATGGATTCAAAGTACCTTATTGAAAAAAATAGCAAAGGTAAAAGGAAATGTGCAGATCTATTTTTCTCCTATTGTACTAGTTAAGTACTTCCATCTACAAATAATCCAAAATTCAGCCTGCTAATTCCAAAGTTGAGCATGTCATAGAGAGATCTACAGCCTGCTGCTTGTTTCTGTCAAACAGAACTCAGTGATGGCTTTTGAAATCCCAAGGAATTGCCAGAATATTGTTATCAGCTTGCTTAGACCAGCAATCCCCAGTGTGGCACCACTGGTGCCCATTTGTTTCTTGCCCAAAGCAAATAGCTAGTTCTGGGTTTCTTCTACCTCATCAGTACAGAAGCTGGTTCAGAAGGATCCAGAAGAATGTTATCTGTAAGGAACCTTATTCAGAACAGGCTGCATCCATCATTGTAGGATACTTGGCTTGCAACCTCCCAGCATCCTGTGATAAAGCCCTGGTAGCCCAGTGCCCTATGGCAACCATTTTGTGATAGGCCGTGGCCCCCATGACAACCATTTTGTGGTGGTATCCGCTCACTGTCCTCAAAATTCCAAAAGTGCCTGTAGGCTCAGAGAAATTGGACACCCCTGGCTCAGACTCAGTCAGTTTCCAACTTTGTCATAGTTATGAACACTGGCTGTTAAGCATGGCTGTGATTTCTCAGTTCAGTCTATGGTTCTGCTTCCAATGCCCTGTGCTCTGAGGTAGAAAAGCAAAGGGTGCAGGAAGTGTGTGAAAGGTGTCATCGTTTTGTATTAAAATGTTAATCTGTGTGCAAGAGGCATGATATCCCCCAACAAAACATTCAGGCCCTCCCACAGGCTCCATAGTTAGCAGCTTTCCCAAGAAGCCTGTTATTGCTATATGTGCTAACTCCAGTATCTAATCAGGGTCATTTACAGCCAATTCTACAGGTACTTGCAAGTGTAATTTCCTACTCAGTTCAATTTTCATGAGAATTTACCCTTGTCACGTAGGATAGTGTGGCTTAAGCTTATACCACAGTGAAAATAAAGTGTGATTTCCAGAATTTATACTTGGGCTACTGTCTGAAAGGCCACAAATGGATTTCCTAAAATGCCCAATATTTTTTCACATTCTCAGGAAGAAGATTTACAACAGGAAAACAAAACCAACCTCATTCTATCTGGATGTGGAAGAACTGTCTAAATACTGGGGCTGTGATGACAACCTAATAAGGCAAGTCAGCTTATCCTGTAGCATCCACTTTCTTTCCCAACTGCAAAGCAGCTGCCTGGTTCCCAGGAAATGGAAAGGCTGCAATACTGTTACCAGTCCTTACAGCAATATTGCCATTCACCACTTGAGCCTTAAAGCTGCAGCCCCAAATCCTCACTATGCATGGAAAAGCAAATTGGGCAGAAAGAGTCAGATTTTAAACAAATGGCAGGAGGAGAAAGTGTTAAGTAGCCCCCTCCTGCCTACTGCTCTTGCTTTCAGACACAGACCATTTCCACACAAGAGCTAACTCCCACACAGGCGTTTTTAAATAATCAAACTATGCAAAACTTTCCACACAATGTTTCCCCAGGAGTAGATTCAAAGTCAGTGCCACCTTACCTCACGTTTTCCATATTCTGTTTTTCTGTGATTTCCCCCCCCCCCTTTGTATCTTGACTCAGTATTCCAGTGAGGAATTCCTGTATTCAAATTTAGTTTCCAGCTGCGCCACCATTTTGGATAGTCAGTGATGCGTGTAAACCCTGCCTACTGCCCTCTCACACACAACACAATTTTGTCCTTCACAATACAGCAATGTTATAACATCTCTCTGGGTATCAGTGGGCGTGTGGAGGAGTTGTAGTCCGTGGCCAGGTCTTCCCCAGCATGACAAGGCAGCTTTTAAAGGGAACGCTGCTCCCTCTCACCTCCCTTCCTCACCCCCACCCCACAAACCAGCCTTCCGAGGGATATCTAGCATGTGCCTCTTTATCCTCTCTGTCCACCAAACTTTCCGGATTAGGATCAGTAATGCTGGCAGGGAGGGAAAAGGAGAGAGCAAGTCAGAAGGAAAGCAAGTGAGTGAGTAAGGAGGAGCTGAGACTAGTGCCAAAGCTCCAGCCTTCAAAAACCTTCACCCCCCTCTTTAAAATCCACCTTGCTCTTTGGGGGGGAGAGAGGCGGCTGCAATTCCAAATTTAATTTGCAGTGGCCACAGAACAGATATTTAAAGGATGGACAAAACTGTCCAAGAGGGCATTGCTTCTTCCAAGAGAGTGCTGGGTGAAGATATGGGAAAAAAACAATTATTTCTCTCTCTCCCCGCCCCCCAAGTCCAAGTCAGAACAAAGTTTTGAAACTGGCTTTGAGTTGTGGCAGTTAGAAAGGGAGAGCGGTCCGTCTGCCATTTGGGAGCTGAGAAGATTTAGAGTGAGTGTGGCTTGGGGAGTCCAGTTAACTCTTTGGTGTGTTAGGATCTCTATCCGAGGAGATCTGCTAGCAACAGGGAGGGAGGAGGTGGCCCAAGCAAGCCTTTTTTGACAATGTAATGACGCTGTAACATTACTGTGCATGCGCAACATTTTTTTTAAAAGGTGCCATTAATGACAAAGTGCATGATGGGAGACCACACGGCATGGGGTGGGCCCAATCCTGGATCAAAACAGAAAAATACAAAGTAAAAGTCCTATTGTGGCAGAAGTGCTGCAAAGTCGGAGCATTAGATAGGAATTCAACTCATTGATAAAAAGAATGAAGACCATACTGTGGAAAGTTGTTTTGCATTCAGTACTGATGCCGGGGGAACCTTCAGAACCATGCAACTTGGCATCATCTGTACTTTCAGACTCAGACATTTCAAATCCAGAAGGAACAATGAACAGTCCCCAATTTGTTGAGTCCCTAGTCTGAGACATTATAACAACTCTCTCACATGGCTGTCCTGCTCCCTGTTATGAAATGTTTAGACAATCCAGTTTATGTATGCTGAACATCTCCCCTTGTGTTGCATGCATTTTTACAGGTATCATCATACTGCACCTATCAACACATTCTTTGGCCTACGCGAGGGATTAGCAATTCTTGCAGAACAGGTCAGTCACCACAGGCTATCAAAGAGAAGGAGTTTAATGGGTAAAGGGGAAAAAAAAGACTGTTGAAGTAACACTGTGTATGTGTTAACTGCCATCAACTTGCTTCCAAATTATAGCAGCACTATGAATTAATGACCTTCCAAATGTCCTATTTTTAACAGCCTGGCTCAGGTCTTGAAAACAGATTGATCAATAGGAATGGGCAGGAACCTAAAAAGGGTGGTTAGAAGCAGCCCACAAATTGAACCCCAAACTGACCCAAATGGGCTCCGCCCAAACCGGTCTGGTAAGTTTGGTTCCCCCTTTCTCCTGGCCATGGGTTGCTGCAGCCAGGAGAAAGGGGGGTGGGGACTGCCCTGGAAGGGACTTTCCTTCCACATTTCTCCCGGCTGTGGCTTGCTGGGGCCAGGAGAAAGGAGGAGATTGCCCGGGGAAAGCCTTACTTTCCCCTTTTCTCTTGGCCACAAGTCACCACAGCCAGGAGAAAGGGGGCGGGATTGCCCAGGAAGGGTTAAATGGCTGCCAGCCTTTTAAACCTAACAGCTGAGTGGTGGACCCCACACCATTTAAGCATTTGGCTTTGCTCCCTGCCACTTTGAAGGGGGGGAGAAAAACCAAAGGGTTAAATGGATCACAGCCATTTAAACCTAACAGCCAAGAGGTGGACCCACTGAGTTGTTACATTTAAGTGGTTGTGAGCCATTTAATCCTTCAGTTTTGCTCCCCCCTTCAAAGCAGCAGGGAACAAAAACGAAGGATTAAATGGCTGCCGGTCAGCCATTTAAACCTAACAGGTCAGCAGTGGACCCCATGCTGCTCCACTGTTAGGTTTAAATGGAACCAAACTGGCCAATATTCCAGTAAATTTTGGGGGACAGCTCTGAACTGGAGCTCTGAACAGGCCCAAGTTCATGCTGAATTTTGGCTCATGGGCCAATTTGTGCCCATCCCTATTGATTAAATGTCTCTCATACTTGGTCATCCTTTCTTTCTGCTGACTTCCAACTTTTCAGAATTATTGTCATTTCCAGCGCCATGATGTGACCAAAGAACAATAGTCTCAGTTCGGTCATTTTAGCTTCCAGGGAGAGTTTAGGCTTGATTTGATCTAAAAATATCACTTACTTCAACTGTTTAGTTAAAAATAGAATTTAAGATTAATTTGAGACTGTGGGACTCTGATGGTTACAACAAAAGCATTATACTGATGCTTGCTCACAGTAAATTGGCAAAGTGCAATGGACAGACACAAGTTGAAGGTGCGGTGGACATGCATCAGTTACAAACGGCCAGCTACAGTTACAGATGCCCTTCAGGGGTATAAGGATATACATTCACTCTTCATACTTTTTAACCAGAGGAAATATGAGTGCGACAGCGGTGTAATTGTCACAAATGCTTGCTATGTCAAGCATGAGGCACCTCAGCCCTTACAGATGGAATCAATACCAAAACAATATAGGCCTGAATCGAGCTATACATCCCGAAAACTGAAGGTTCTTGTTTTCATAAGAGAGGAAGGTGTTATTTCCTCAATTGGAGGCAGAATAAAGAATCTTGAAGGCTGATGGCTGATTCACTTTCTAGGCAGCTCTTGTTTGGCAAGTAAGATACACTGTTAAAAGTAATTTTTATGATGTGAACAAAAACTGAAGAGTGTGTCTTACTAATTTCATATCAGCTACCAACTGGTAAAACAGCTGGTAAAGCCAGTCTTGATCTTGGTTCCAAACCTTGACATCTCTAAAGATAAAAATATTGTCACTGTTAAATTTAAAATATGGTGAGATACCTTTATTTTCCATACAGGGACTTGAAAACTTCTGGAAGCATCACAAGGAGACTAGTTTGTACCTGTGTGAAGGGCTGCAGAAACTAGGTCTTCAACTCTTTGTGAAGGAACCGGTATGAGTGGTCAAGCTACAGTCTCACATGTAGAATCTGAGTTTGGGGAGGGTAAATGAGAAAATGTCTTCCTGACAGAAGGCCAAGGACAAGTGAGTTAAAGGCTCTAGGTGTAATCAGTTAAGAGGAAGTAATGGGGCAAGGAGAGATCAGCATCAAAAGCAGACAGAAGCTCATAGCAACACATGAAGTTGCCTTATTGGTCTATGAAGGGCAATATTGTCTACTCTGATTGACAGCAGTTCTCCAGGGTCTCAGGTGGAGGCCTTTTATGTCACCTATTATCTGATTAACTTAATAAGCCAGGTATTGCACTTATGACCTTCTGCATATAAGGCAGATGCTCTGGCAATGAGCCATGACCATTTCTCATAGTTTACTCTGGCTGGACAATGACAATAATTTGCAAGAGGGAGAGCTGTTCCTACTATGTACACTTCCCCTGGTTTCAGCTCTAGTAAAAGAGATTTTTTTTAAAAAATTGCCAATCTATTTGACTCAACAGTGGGACACAGGTAGTGGGTATTCATGATGGAAAGAGAAATTTTTGGACCCACTTTTAAATATTAAAAACTGTTATCTGTCTCCAGCTATACATTGTATTATGTTGACCAACCAACTGGACATTTTGGTCAACAGACTATTACAAATTAGCCAAAAGTTATTTCTCAAGTGAGAGATTCTACCCAAGCAAGGAAGAACATCTGAAGAACACCTGTAAGGTTGGGGCATAATGGCTAGAAAGAAACACCTTTCACATGGATGGTACAGTTTACCACAACTCCTAGAGATCACACATTTTTTTTACACAAATCAAGAATATGTCTATGTTGTTCTAACCCATTATTTTCATTTTTCAGGAAGCAAGGCTTCCCACAATCACCACTATTTCTGTACCTAAAGGGTATGACTGGAAGGAAATTACTGAATATATCATGAAAAATCATGCGATTGAGGTTTCAGGAGGCCTGGGCCCCTCAACAGGCAAGGTAAATAAATAAAGCGGACAAAAATAACGAATGGTATGAGACCTGTTTTCATGCTTTTTGGTTTGTTGCATATTAAAGCCTAGTGAATCACAGGCGGTCCACTCTCTAACCCTAGAAAATTTAGGTCAGAAGATGTTGCAAAATAAGGACCCCCCCCCCCTTTCCCTCAAGCACTACTGTTCCAATCTAAGCCCCAATAATAGGTATTATACATCAAAACATCATGAGATCTGACTGCGTATCTCCAGAATGCCACCATCTGTTTGCACCCCATTGCCAATAGTAAATGGGGCAAATATACCATGGTAGAACTTACAGAAACAGGAAATAAAGACTTGGGATATCTACTGCCCAGAGGAATTAATGAGCACATTACTTCCTGTGAGTGGTAGACCTGGCCTATCTACCATCTGTAAGAAATAATAGCTCCATTATTTTATGAGCTCCAGCTCCAGCCTGGAGAGGAAGTCTACCTGATCAGCTGTTAGTTGGCATCTCCAGTCCCTTTAAATTTTAAAGTGCCATTATTTTCTGAGGGTAGATCTGCCCTCTAATTTTGGATGCCAGGTTTTCCCAATACAACCCCCCCCCCCGCCCTTTAAAATTTAAAGGGACTGGACATGCTGCCGAACAGTTGTTTGGTGAGATCAGCTTCCACTGGGGGGAAGGGGGGACAATTACTAAAGTAGTTTGACTTTTTGGGACTGAAAAAAAGAAAAGAAAAAATATACAGAAATTGTAAGGACAGTCCCTGAAATGTGAGATAATGAAAATCATACCCTCCTCCCAAAAAGGATCCAAAGTTGAACTGAATTTTTGTGTGTGTACGTCATTAGAGGATTGTCAAACGAATAATTTACAGCACATTTACAATGCCACTTTTGTATATTTCCCTTATTGTCAGGTTTTTCGAATAGGACTGATGGGCTACAACTGCACTAAATTCAATGTTGACAGAGTCCTTCATGCCCTGAAAGATGCCCTTCAACACTGTTTGAAGAACAAACTGTGAGACCCCCTACCTTTATCTCTACCCTCATTCTTCATACAGTGCACGTAGTGCTATATCATCAAGCATTTATTCCATTCCATCAGTTCACAGCACTAGGCACTGATACCTTCTGTGAAGAGAAAAATTACGATAAACAAGTAACAAAACTGATGATCCAAGTCCTGCAAAGTATCTAAGGGCCTTTTCACACAATCACTCAACAGTACTTCTCAAACCTGTTTTCATCTTTCATTAACTGTGGTGTGACCATAGATTTAAATTGATGTGGCAAACATAGGTTTTCAATGCAAGTTATGCTATGCATATTACTGTAATAAATCTGTCTGTAAGAAGTTTCATTGAGGTTGGAGTTTCTCCACCTGCTGTTCTGTTGTTCCCTCTGTGTTTTTCTTCCCATCACTGGATATATCATTGTCCAAGCTGGCATGTGCACTCAATCTCACAAGTAGGTGTCCTCACAGAAAACTTTCAAATCTTTCCGATGGGGTTTTTTGCCTCTGGCCATGCTGGTGGTGCTGAGATTTGTTCTTACCTCTTTTGCCTTTGGGTAGCAAAGATCCAAGTGTTCACTCCCGCTAAGATCCAAGTGTTCACTCCAGCAACTTACTACAAACTTCTGTACAATTAGACGCTGAACACATTTTCTACCCACACCAGCTGACAGTGGTTTTAGACCAAGTTATGTTTTACACTGGTTTAGACCAATGGTTCTACAGTGGTTTAGACCAAGTAAATCAAATCCAGCTGACAGTGGTTTTAGACCAAGTTATGTTCTACATTGTGATGACTCATACTGTTGGGGACTGAAACAAATGTTTGCAAGAAGACTGAAGGAGGATGTCACCCTTACCCAGTAGAAGCACTGCCAAAGAAGAACAAATTATTTCAACAGTCCTGAACCTATTCAAATGTGAAGGAAATTGTTCCAAAATATGTTTTTGTTCCATACCTATTCCTTTGCATTCCTATGGGTGATCAAATGCCTTTATTCACACAAATTAAGTATTCGACACAACAACAGACAATTCACCACCCTGCCCTCCTTATTCAATAAGGCAAAATATTTCTAATATTCTTCTTAGTAAATTATTAATAAAATGCATTACTAACAAAGTTATTTTCATTTTTTGTAAACAATAAACAATTCTGTATAACTGACCCAGAGAGATAAGCAAACTTGTATTTTGCATTACAGAGTTCTGAATTAATTTGGACAGCTGACATCTAATAAGGGCAAAATTCAGCTTTAGGTCTTGTCTTCCCAGCTAAGATCCAAGTATTAGTGTGGAGTATTAAGCTATTCAAATTGAGCCAGATTTACTCTTGATTTTGCAGGTTCTCTCTGAATACAGAAAAGCACAGAAAGGAGTTCCCCCAAGAGTACCTTAGGCAATTACTCTATTATTACCATCCTGACACAGCTATTTTATTCAGAGACTCTAGGCTGAATAACTCCACCCAAGCTTGTTTCCTTTTTGTGAAATAAACACATTTTCATCTATAGACCTTCATCATCCATGAACAGCACATATGAGACTACTTTCCTGCTGCATCTCAATTTTCCAAGCCTTACCTCCCTGTTTTCCTGCCAGGTCAACTCTCAACACTGGTTTTCATGACTAGCTTCATGTTGGCAAGCAACTATCATATGCCTCTGTTGCATCCATTAACCTTTTCATTATACTGAAAAAAGACAGTCACATAGAATTCTAGTTCAGAAGAGCATAATATACTTTCCTCCGAATCCCTTCTCTTCCCACAGCTGAGATCCTATATTGTTATCATATAAGCAGATGGTCAAGTAGTGGTTACCTGTTCCATGGATCCAGAACCTCACTGTGTTACAAGGGTTCAAATTCTTGATAACAGGCCTAAAAAACATCAACACTTGATTGATCATTTTCCAAAACCAAATTAATATATTTTTATTTAAAGAGGACATCCTGTTCCCTTTAACTTCTATTGTTTTAGAAAGTATATTATCCCCAAATAGCTAACTATGATAGGTTTAGAACTGCTATATTGTTATGTTTGATAAGCTTTTATATTCCAAAATTCAATTCTATAAGCTGATGGTTTTATTTTCTTTAAAAATACAGTTTTTAAAAAAGGAAAACTGCTTGTTTGATGGAGTGAATTGGTTCCAACAGACCAAGAACATTTTCTCATATAAGTGTTTAAGATCTGTACTTAAGGGAAAATAATTTCCATTCATCAACTTCTAGTAATTTGCAGCAGTGTGCATTCGGGTCAACCCAAACTAAAAATATACCCGGGAAACACCTTATTGGTATTTTTCGGGAATATTTCGACATCCCAAATGTATCTGGATTTTTTGGGAAAAACTGTGTGTGTGCATGTGTGTGTGTGTGTGTGCGTGCGCCCTTGAAAAAATCTGAGACACATTCGGGAATTACTGATAGATCCGAAATAAAAATATATTAATTTGGTTTTGGAAAATGATCAATCATGTGCTGATGATGTTCTTTAGGCCTGTTCGTTAGGCTTTTACTGCAGTCCCTTTAAACTTTAAGGGACTGCAGAAGACAACCCGAGGATCAGGATCGGCTGTGCCAGGGGGAGCAGACTGTTCCCACTGGCTTAGCTTGAGGCTGGCTTCTCATGCAGCCCAATTTAAACCGGGGTGCAGGAGAAGCCGTCCCAGCCAGGATCTGTGTGCCTTGGGGAGCAATCCCCCCCAGGCATGCAGATCCTGGGTCTGGCTTCCCCTGCAGCCTGGTTTAAATTGCTATCTTCCTGAAGCATGCAGATCCTGGAGCTGGCTTCTTCTGTAGTGTGGTTTAAGCCAAGCTAGTGCAAGGATCCGGCTGGCTCCCCCCACCCCCTAATCTGGTATTTTTCTTCTCAGGTCTACTTAACCCCAAAAAAATTGGTATTTCCAAAAAATCCTGGATCTGAATACCATACTGGTATTGAGATCTAGAATTTTTCAGAAATACCAAAAAAAAATTCAGGCCTAACAGATCTAAACTGAAAAATATTGGATTAAAAAAAATTGCACACCCTTAGTCATTTGCCATTTTACAAAGAGGAGGAAAACAACTGCAGCATGAATAGGAAGTAGCAGGTACGTACTACAGAAATCAGAAAGGAACAAGTATTAACACATTTCTTTCACAACCAATCATTAAATATTCCAGTCAGCTACATAAAATAACTAAGGTGAACACTGGGTTCTTGAACAAATTTACACTATACTTGACTCAATCATGATACATTATGTTGTGGTATAAGAGAAGCCATATTGGTTCAGGCCAATGGCCATCCAGTCCAACACTTATGTCACACAGTGGCCAAAACCCAGGTGCCACCAGGAGGTCCACCAGTGGGGCCAGAACTCCAGAAGCCCCCCACTGTTGCCCCCCAGTACCAAGAATACAGAACATCAATGCCCCAAACACAGTGTTCCATCTATAAAACTGTTGCATTATCAAACTCCAGTTAATTGTGACTTCTAAAGGGTCCAACAACCTGGACTTTGTTTGTTAATACTAAATCAGGTTACTGTTTTGTAAAATTTTGAAAAATGATTAATTAAAAAAAAACGTTAAATCAGGATTTTACTAGGATTTATAGCTGGTTTACCAACCAGAGTTTGTAGTAACATCTAAAATCACAAATTACAGTTTATTGCACAGCAGTGTTCCTTGAAAATGTCTGCCCATATTGATAGCAGTATAGGGAAGATGTCCACCCTTCCCAAGAGGTGGAAGAGGTAAAAGAAGCAGAAAACCACCAGCTGCAATACACCATTATGTTACAGTATGTTACCAAAGTCTGACAATGGCCCTCGATTCTCAATAATCAGAAGAACTGGGAATATTACATTTCAAATGAAAGTTGAGGATTCATAGTGTAAGCAAACTTCCAGTTAAAATTACTGTCACATGGCTACCCACCTGAATCTACCACAATACTGAGAAGTAGAAAATTAACTTATCTGTCCTCTGAATGAGAGACTAACAAAATTGTATAGAGACTGGATTTTTATAAATTTAAGAATATTCAGATTATGAACCTTTTCTTAATGAAAGCAAAAAATATCAATGGGGCCAAGCCATTTTAAATATGTTCTCCAGAAAAAGCTCATCTTTTTATTTACAGTGCTTTCTATTTGTACATATTTATAGCAACATCAAAAAGTATTCACAAAGCTTCACTGAGTGCAAAATGCCACTTCAATAATCAGCTATCATCCTAATATTTCACCAACCAGTTTCCCAAGCATTACCCAGATTGTCTTAGCATAGTTTCTATCTGCCTTTACATTGAGGGTCATGCTCTTAAAAACAACCTCCAAGTGTGAAGATGAAAATTTGCACATCTCAGCTGTATTCAACACAGTTTTAGGCATATCTATATTTTAAAGTAAATGGATATGCATATGGCTGATGTAGGCATCACAACAACATCAGAAGTGCATGTGTAATAATAATCCAGAGTGCAAAAGCAGCAGCCAGGCTGAGGGAGTCCTCCCCTCTTCCCACCCCTTGCGCTGGGGAGTGGATTTGGACAAATCTGACAAGTAAGTGATTTTTCTCAGTATTATTAAGGCTACAATCACTTTAAATGATTTAAATAAGGCTTTATTTCTGAGGTACTAGGTTAGCAGGTGGGCACACACTGTGCTGACCTACAGAAGTCCAACCCCAACAAGCGTGTAGCAATGACACTGAGAAATGACATCACTTTTTACTATCCCTGAATCACTATTACTTGCCTTTCAGAGTAAAACAATAAAAAACTTATATATAAAACTCTTCTTTTTTTGTTTTGCAGCTCATTAATATTTCCCATCAAGGGTCCAATTCTAACTTTCATCTTAACATAATTGATGAGATGTGATTAAGTATGTGAGTGCTTAATTATACAAACAGTCTATGGATGACAGATGAGTGAAATGTGACACACACTGCCTCTGACTGGGGTTCTTGTCCTTTTGTGCAAAGACATGTAGGCACATGCCACAGAAAGCCCACTTGATGAACCAGAAGGTGTGAGACAGACAGCAAGAGGTTTGCAGAATCAAAACCCACTGTCATCATGCAAGTTTGGAATCCTACAAAAACCAAACAAAAGCAGGGACTCATTTATAGCCTATTCTTTGACAGGGCTTCCTAGTCGTCTTTTCTACCACTACGCTGTTCCAAAAAACTGCAGCCAGTTTTTTTCACTACAATCCATACTTCACAGGTTCCAGTCACCTAAGAACGATGCAGAGTTTTATAACAAGTGTTTCTGAGGCAGCAGTGGCACTGGCACGGGGAACTATATTTTTTCTTGCTGGCATAAGATAAACCCACCAGGTATGATATTCGCAAGTTCAACCTTCCAATGTACTTGAGTGAAAAAGGCTCCACCTTGGGCTCTCTGAATTCTGTTGTCCCAAGTCCAGGGAGCTGGAGCTTGCAACACATGGCAGTAAGAGGCTAACTTTAGTCATATTACATGTGCTACCAGTTATCTAGATCTCACCTCATTTTGTTTTGAAAGAGGAAATATAGGTACATTAAAGTGAGGTTAACAAATGCATATATTTTACTTAAAAACATTCATCTGTTCAAAATAAACTTCATGGGACAAAACTTTTTAAATAACGTTTCAATTCAAATTGTATATAATTCTTTAAAGATTTCATACAGCGAAGAATGGTTAACCCTTGAAAATCTGTAGAAAAAACACAAAGAGAAGAAAACAAAGCTCTGAGGTATCACACCCACCCAGACACAGCCGTACCAAGGCTGCAATATAAGCAGAAAACTGTAGACCCAAAAGGGAAAAAAAGATGATTTGATTGTTCTATTAGAGTCCAGGTAGCTCAGGAAAAAAATATCCCAGAATAGTCCTCTGAGTAAAGGAACTACCTCAATAAAGTCCTCAAGTGCATTGGAGACCTGATCACTTAAACTGCTCCTGCCAAGCAGCTCCCTGCACCTGAGAGAAATGCAGCCCAAGGTGCCTTGTGCAAAAGATAAGGAATTAGGTGCGGCTATTTCCCGTTATTCCTTATAATATAGCTTTGAGAGTTGTACAAAAGTTCAACTTGTCTTTGATCATGCAAGATACTGCTGGAGTGCTGTCTTTGCCCTGTAACAAGAAATATTTTGTTAGATTTTATTTCTGAGAAAACATGTGGATAGCTAGAATGCTTTCTTTAATAAGATCAATAAGCAAAATAGCAAACTGAAATAATGTCAACTGGATACACCTGAAGTATCTCACAAAATTAGAAGACAGCTATTCAAATCAGAAATGGCTTCTTCCAATAAAGCAGGAAATTAGGCATTAAATGGTGATTTGTAGTTTGTTGGGAAGACCCAAAGCAATACTAAGAGAAACCGCTGGTATGGCTGTATGTCTTGGTCTAAGCAAAAGAGGAGAACCCAAAACCCATGGAGCGCTAATCCCTATGCACTATGAAATGAAACCTTTTTCAAATATATCCCAAGATATCAGCCAAACAAGCTAGCCATACAAATTTTGGATACCCCGATTACTTCAGACACTCTTGAAATAACAGAAGAAATTCAGAGGTCTGGGAAAAATTAAATAGTGTCTAACTTTACCTATGTACACTACTACAATGAACATACATATTTAATACAGATCAAGCTCTTTTAAATCTGGTTATGGAATCTTTTTCTACTTACTTGTCACAAAGATTTGGATCTGATGACTGACTCAATTTGTGTAGAATATCTACTATTCCAATATCTCTGAGTTTATCCTGACGTTCTTGGGAACCTAATACAATAATGTGGCACATTGTTAATAATATGATTTTATGAGATAGATTAAAGACTTGCAAGATGTGTGGTATGAAATTGAACACAGACACTTTTGGATCAGAATGCCAGTTAAGCTTCAGATGCTGTGAACACTCAAAACTATCTTCTCCTATGTATATACTACCAGCCCTAAATTAAGAACAGAAGGTGAGCTTCCTTTGGTTGCTAGTAACTTTTCAGGCACAGCTAATTAGTACTAGAATAATAGTTTTCTTAGTGGTGGCTCCTGTATTTAGGAAGTCCTGTGAAAAAGTTTTTAAAAATGTAACCACCAGAGAAGGAACATGCATAGACCTTGCAACTCTAACAAAAAAATGCTGACCAACAATCAGCATTACAAATGGACATTAAAAAAGAAGAGGCATGGAGGAAAAGGAGAAAGCAATGGCAGGAGGAGGACTTGGCGATGATGGGAGAATGAAGGGGAGGAGCAAGGAAATGGTGACAGAGGTAGGATGGGGAAACGAGGAGGTAGGCAGGGGTAGTACAGTAGGCAGTGGCAAAGACAGTGGTGGGTGATGACAGCAGCAGTGCTGTGTGGAGAGAAAGCAGGGATTAGGTAGGTTGGAGCAGAAAGCATAAAAGATGAACTATCCATTCTAAGCCTCCATCCCCCAGCCACCAACGGATAGATGGCTGGGGAGTCTGAGCTTGAAGCACAAAGTATATCCACTATAAGCCTGCCACCCCCCATGATCAGTTGGCCAGAAGGCTTGGAGCTGAAAGTGCTTGCTATATACAGTGTAGTAGTCTAGCCATAACAGCACACTCATACACCTTCTTACCCATTGTTACTGTAAATACTGTAAATCCCCCACTGCCAATATCTAACATACATAATTCTTGCTGCTATCTACTCCTATCTAATACTTCATGCAAGTCATTAGGAATAGCCAATAACCCAGTTTACATATATTTCAATAATACAATAAATTACATTTCTAATATTTAACATTATATCTCTGCAACTGAACCTTTCACCATCAATAGTAAGATGTTCTTATCTCATTCTTACAGTACCAGAGGATCACACCATTGAACTTCGGCTTGGAAACAGAGATGAGCACCACCACCTAGAGTCGGCTTTGACTGGCTTTCGAGCAAGGGAAACATTTACCTTTACGTTTAGGGATGGGCACAAACCGAACCACAAAGCAAAATTCGTCATGAATTTTGCCCTGTTTGTTGTTCATGATTTGAAGCTTGTGATGGGTCTACTGTCATGAACTTTCACAAACTTTTGAAGCAGTTCGTGTATAGAGCAGAAAGCAGGGGTATAAAGGGACTCCCTTTAAACCCCTGCTTTCTGTTCCTCGCGAAAGCTGCAAAAACAGCTGAGCAGCTGGGACCCAATCCCCACTGCTCAACCGTTTTTGGGGGTTTCTAAAGGGACTGCACAAGAAAGGGAAACAACTGGGCAGCTGGGAGCACCTCCCTGCTGCTCAGCTGTTTTCTGGGGTTTCTTGTGCAGTCCCTTTAAAAGTTAAAGGGACTGCACAAGACAGTTTGAAACAGCTGAGAAGAGGGAAGCAACCTGCTCCCCATGGCTCAGCATGCATACCCCATGTAAAGGGACTGGTGTTCAAGTATGAGTAGCTGGGAAAATTTATTTTTTTATTTGTTAGGCCTTCAGGAAAAACAGGAATCTCAAATCCATAAAACTTTCCATTTGCAGTGGAAAGACAATGAATGCTAACTCAATGGGGCTCCTAGGTGGAAAGGGTTTACAGATGTTACACTAACACTAGTCATAGTAACAGACTACTGCTAAAGAAGGAGGAAACTTGAAGAGCCCATATGTAATCATTGTTTCAAAGCCTCAGGCTGGCTTTCCTAAAAAGATATGTGAAGTCACTATGGTTGGACAAAATGTCTTCCAGTCCTGTTTGTGTGAGGTTCTGAATGAACTAAGAAAAGGAGACTGGGCTGTACCTGTAATGTTTAGTGGTGGATATCAAAGGGACACTCGCCCAACGTTTTTCAACTTTGTCACCAACATTATGCCTTCATGTACACCTTTCTTAGTGAACAAGATAATTATATGGCCCTTTCCCCCTCTCTTTTCATTTAATCTTTCCTTCCCCACACCTAATATGAAAATGTGTTCTATACAGTGCCTTTTATTTCACCGTTCACACCGTTCATAGGTTCAATCAGAGGTTACTTTCTTAAATTAGGGCAGTCATACAGCCTCTGGACTTCCCATAACAGCGCACCCAAGAATCACGTCATCTTACCTTCTTCTTCATTCCATATAAGATTAGATACACAAAACATGGCAGCAAGCTGAAGTTTAGCATTCGAGTGACTCTAAATTTGAACAAAAAGCTATTTAGATACATACATTCTTAAACAAATATAATTATCTAGCTGTTTCTTTCAAATTATCATCCTTGAAGCATACCAGAAAGTGCTCATTGCACAACATCACAAGAGGCACCTGAATAATTAAGACATGAGTTAACATTACATTATACAACCAGAACTTCAGTACACGTTATGCTACATTATAAAGCTATTGTTTCATTCCAGCTTGGTTCAGGTGACACATGAAACCATGTTTTAATTAAATTAACAATGGTTGGGGTGATTATGTAAATGAAGGCTATTCCACTAACTATTGTTAGAGTACATCAAGCCAAGATTTATTAACAGTTGTTAACAGTTGATTAATTACAGTTAGCCTTAACTACAGTTTGGCACAACACATGAATGTGAACTTCCTGGCTTGTGGACATCTGGCATCTCTCTCATCACAACGCTAACAAAGATATCAGCTGAATCTCCATGGGGAGTTGGAGAATACCAGCATACCAGGTGATGTAACCAGCATTTGTCAAGGTAAATCAGAATGATCATTTGTGAACTGAATCCTGGTTCATACACCAACAGTAAAAATAATCATGGTTTCCCATTATGGCTGACCTGAGAGTGAGGATATCTACTCTCATAACAAAGGGGTGAAATAAGCAGGATCGATATATGTAACCCACTTTGCACATCAACTGTGACTTCCATCTGCCTTGGCACTTGCATTTGAACACCAGCATAGCAGAGATTGAAGGCTTCCAAGCCAGGAAGCTTCCAAATGCACTCCAGACACAAGGAAGTATGGCACACAAGCTGTGCTTGTGCTAATCATAAGACGTCTGCTGTAAATTTGGTTGAAATGTGAGGACATTTGTGAGAAAATCCTTGCTGTGCGACCTGTAATCAATATATCACCTGTTCAGGAAAAACAAAGTTTGACCACAAAGTCTTAATATGATAGTTACTGGGGGGCTTCTCCCTGTTCCTTTTGTGTTTAAAATACAAACAATGCTTGGAGAAGCTGTCTAGCTTCTCACTGTGGTGGTGAAAAAATCAATAAGGAGGGAAGGCATGGTTTTCCTCCTCTGAGTGTGATGTAAGTATAGGTAAAACCATTAGAAATGGAAAAGGAGAGTGCACCTTGTGCTCTGGAAAATCTACACACCTGGCCTATGTACGTTCAGTTTCCATCATGGGACTGCATGAGAGCAATGAAGAATAATACTCTGGAATAATATAGCTATCTACTTAATGTTTTTTTATTGAACTTATCTGGCATGAACCAAATCAGTTCACTGGTGCATCTATCCCACTGACTGGACCCTTCTATTTAAAAAGGCACCCAGGGCAACTAACACAGAAAAAGGAAGTGGATTAAGTAAAAACAATTAAACTAAAAGAATAAAAAGGGAACAACAAAATGAACAGAACAGTAGCGGTCAAAATCCTTCCCCACAACCCTATCAATTCTGTCTAAAACCCTGGAACCATGGATAACAGGCATTATAAAAACAACAGCGCTGATAAAAATATAG
Source organism: Lepidodactylus listeri (assembly GCA_029233225.1). Lineage (NCBI taxonomy): Eukaryota > Metazoa > Chordata > Lepidosauria > Squamata > Gekkonidae > Lepidodactylus > Lepidodactylus listeri. Next base: position 57,635,359 of record JARCFY010000005.1, on the reverse strand, counting down.
TCTCAAAAAAGCTTACTTTAGCCCCTTTTGAAAGCCCTTAAGTAATCTCTGAAAGGTTATCAAAGAAAGGGTCAATTTAGTTTTGAAAAGGAGAGCGTTCCAGAGTTTGAGGGCAGCCATGGACAGGCTCCTCTCCAATGTACTCAACAAGTTATATCCTGAAAGCCTGGCTCACAGAAAAGGCTAACTCTGGGAGATCTCAAGCTATGGGCAGGTTCTTCGTGGCAACTGGTACCTGAAATCTTTTTACAATTGAAAAGCCACTGAACTATAGCACCTTCCTAAAGTGTTATGTATAAAAAAGCAACAGAAATATCAATAAAATAAAATTACTTACCATGTAATACTTAATTTTTTGCAAGATGTCATCATTTGTCATAATTAATTCTTTTGCTGTTGTTCCATCTGCTATGTTGGCAAGTATACATAAAGTCTGAAAAGGAGGAGGGGGAATACAGAAGAACAGTAATCCATACCATACAGAGAACAGTCCAGAAACTGGAGAGTCCAGTCCTCTGTCCTGAATGCTTTTAGGACACCATTCTTTGTTCAACCCCAAAAAGATAAGGGTCAAAGGCTGGGGAGCATACTTACTCCTCTCAATCCTGAGACTACAGAGTATTTCTGTCAAGCCTGAGGAGTTCCAGAACAACTACAGGGTATGCAACCTCTCAGCTTTTACTGGTTTTTCTTTGCCCACTCAAACTTCCAACCACAGCTAGTAGAGGGCTGCACCTGAAAGCCTCTCTGATTCCTGGGATTTTTCCTGGCAATGTATGGGTAGTATATGTTTGGCACAATCCTAAACTTGCAACAGGGTTTGCTAGATGGTTTTGTGTTTATTTGTATTTTTATGGAAGTGAGGGGAAAGTCCCTACGGTGGGCAGGCACACTGCAGAACCCCCACTCAATTTGCATCTTTCATGGCTACACCATCCAATTGGAAGTCACAAATAAATATACATTTATATATCAATATATCTAATTACTCAAAACCTATAGGTTAAATTAGTAGTACATAGTCCTAGATGCATAGTAGTACATAGTCCTAAATGCATATCCTTAAATCCATAAACGAGGGTCTTGTACTGTGAATGGGATATTTCTACAAACTTGGGGGAAATCCAAGGTTTGTAAATAAAATAAAATAAAATACAAAGCTTTAGAAGAAAATTTAGAGGTCTCATAAAGCCCCCAAATCAAAGAAGTGCTGTGCTTGCACAGACATCACAACTTTAACACAGCAGATCCCACCACAAAATGTTACAAGAGTGATGTCATGAGCACCAAGCGCCTATGATGCTACCAAACAGGAGGAGGAAAAGGGGGGAGGGGAGGAGGTAGAGGACAAGCCAGCGGCACTACCACTACTGGAGCAGCAGCCACCACTACCAGAGCCACCATATGGGTCCAGCAGGCAAGGGCAGCAGCAGTGCAGGCAGGCTGACCAGCTGCTGCTGAACAAGTGGACAGCCAAGTGAGGAAGTAGGAAGCATGAGAGAAGCAACAGGCTGGCTGGCCAGCAGGCAGTGAAGCAACAGAAGCAACATAGCTGGGTAAGCCCAGAATAAGGAATGGGAGGCAGCAGGAGTGATGGCAGGGGAAACAAAACACTGGGAGGCACCAGAAAAGGAGGGGCCTGGAAGGGAAAGTGCTCGCACAGGAGCAAGAGAAAGTGGGGTAGGGGAAAATGGGATTCCCTCCCTGCAAGTCTCTTAGATACCCTATTCATATATATTTCTTTACATAGGCTACCAAACTGAGGTTTTCTAGCAGAGAATTTTGATTACTTTGGCATGGCACAGAATTCATTATTTTTGTTTAGCACAAAAGTATGTACAATCTTACTTGTGCTGATACATATGTATGACTTAACACAACAGTACACAATACCTGTTCTTTGACCTCTACGTTGTGCTCTCCTTCCAGAATGAGGGTCACTGCTTGCATGATTTGTTTGCCATGAGTACTTATGATCTGATCTATATGCTGTGAAAAGTTATAAAACATGAAATTAGCAAGCCACTTATTTCAGAAAGTTTAAAGACTGAAAGACAAAATTCACTGAACAATTTCTTTAGCAGAAGTCTTTAGCATGGTCTCACTAAAGTTAATTCCAAATGGCAAAACTTACATCTAGTTTTTGGTCAACAAAAACCTAAGGCACACAAGTATGACCCATTAGCTACTGATTTTAAGTGGGGGTCTTACATATGCACAAGTTGCATTAATGACAGCGATGAATTTCTGGGAGTGTCTATAACTGAGAGGCTACCCATAATAATTAATGAACAGTAAAATATGAATTAAGAGAAACAACAGCTAAATCATGTATGGTATAACATGTAACACTGCATATGTGAAGACAACCAATTTAATCAATAGACCCATACATTTGTTAGAAAGTAGAAGAATCCAGGAACCTCAATAGAAAACAACAGCTATCCATAATCAATTGCCACTATATATTCATACAGAATGAAAGACACACTTTAACCTCTAGTCCCAGAGCACTTTTTCAATAAATGTGTCTGAAGTCATCAGCTGGCAAAGAGAGCACTTAAGAGTTCCAATTAAAATTAGGAAAAGCCCCTGGCTCTGACCTAATTCCCAATGAGTTATTCAACTCCGATCCACAATGGTGGCCCCAATCTTCACTCTAATTCTCATAGGTAAATGACTGATTCATGGAGATATTTGATTATTGTACCAGTACTTAAAAGGGGGTCCAGACTGGACCTATCCTGCTATCTTTCAGTTAGCCTCCTTTCTTATTTGGGAAAGTGACATTTTGCTTATCCACTTAAGAAACTTTTGGATTGGATGGAATCAGAAGCCATACTTTAGGCACGGTTCTTCGACGTACGGCCATTGTCTAGTTCTCTACCATCTGGCTGAGAAATATTAATCTCTTGGTGGGGGGGAATTATATGCGGGCTTTATTGATTTTAAGGGGGTCTTTGATTCTATAAATCACCCTAGATCATGGAATAAACTTAACTGAACTACTATGGTCAAAAGGCTCCTAGGACTTATCCAGCGACTATATTTCAGCTGAACTGCCCAGGTACGTTGTGGGCATGACGGGCAGTTAAATTTATTTAACCTGGAAAAGGGGGTATGACAGGAATGTTTGGTGGCTCCTTCTTTATTCAGCTTATATCTAAATGATTTAGCATCAGTCTTTGATGACCACTGCCACCCACCAAAACTAGCTATTTTGTGCGGATGATGCTGTTATTTTGTCTTGAACCAGGGTTGGTCTGCAAAGGGCTTTGCAATCTTTCTTCAGTTACTGTTCCCGGGAAAGCTTGGTGATTAATGACCTGAAATCTAAGATCTTAGTTTTCACCAAGATCAGGAAATGGAATCCACTTCAGTGGTCAATTAACGGGTCCAATATTGAGCAGGTTAAGACCTTCTCCTATTTGGGGATCCTGTTCTCGGCAGATTTAGCTTGGGGACCCCCCCCCCCCAACTTAGAGCAGTGTTTAACAAAGCAAAACCATGTGCAAACACTATAAATAGGTTCTTCCATAATAAGGGGGAGGGAATATATTTCTGGAGCTGTGTAAGCCTTCAACCTGAGAGTGGTAACCCTTATTCTTTATGGCTCACCAATCTGGATCAGAGCTATCTATGATCAACTGATCAACCTCTGGCCCAGTTTTTAAGAAAAATACTGAATGTCCTTTGCTGTGTATCAAATGTTGCATTGCAGGCAGAATTTGGCAAATATCTCTGGAAGCAGGAGCACAGCACAAATCGATTTGGATGAAAGCCCTGGATGAGAAACTAATGTCAGTTGGAATGTCAGCTAATCATATTTCGGATACGGGCTAATCAAAAGCATTTTCTTTGCTCAAAAGCATGAAAACGGATGACAGCAGTTTGATATTAAGAGCCCACCGTGTTTGCGCATCCCTGTCTTTTGGTCTTTCTTTACCAAAATCTTTACCCCCTATATGTACTATCTTAGTATCCCACAACACTGCAGCGCTTTCTTATTTGCAGGATTGAATATTACACCTTCAGTGGTTCTACAGGGGAGATTTCTGAATAAGCCTTATTCCGACAGAATTTGCCCTTGTGGCCTTAATAGGATGATACATCTTTTCATTTTGTGCTTGGATGCAGATTTTTTGAGAATATAAGGGATCATTATATTCATTATATTAAGCCACTAATTGATCAGTCGTCCCCCTACACCCTGGAAACTCGGTCTCCTTTGATTAGTGATATCCTAAAAGCACTCTGGCAATAGCAAAATTCTATTCAGTCCTGTTAGCCCTTATGTCCAAAAACCAGGAATGAGAATCTTCTCTGGGGCTGCTTCTCCTCATATGAGCCCTGTAGAGCACTGAGATCTACAAATCAACACCTCTTGATAGTCCCCAGCCTCAGGGACGTCTGACTTGCCCGTCTTGACTGCCCTATCTGGCAGAATGAGCTCCAGCATGAGATCAGGGCCCTGCAGGATTTACTACAATTCCACAGGGCCTGTAAAATGGAGCTCTTCCCCTGGGCTTTTAGTTGAGGCAGCAGACATCCCCCCCTTTAGGTTGGCCTTGATTCGAACAGCCAACTGGGAACCCACACTCTGTTCCATTTTAACTGCTGAGACACTTATCAGATTTTGCACGGTATTTCATGATTTTTGTAGTTTTCATCTGTTTTAAAGTGGTTTTAATTTTACTGTAAATTGTATTAATATTGATGGAACCTGCTTTGAGCCTGCTTGTGGGGAGGGTGGGCTACAAGTCCAAGAAAATAAATAAAAAATAAATTAAAAAAATTCTGCTGCTCAAGATTTGTTAATTGATGAGCTTCTAAGGGAATAAAATAAAAAGGATTCAATTAGGATAAAGACTTGATCACTGAAATGTAGGGATTACGTGGGCTTGGGCTGACTGCAAGAACAGAGACCTACCATGGCTCTGCGATTTATTAGCAAAGGTACCTAGCAGGAATACAGAAATATTAACAGCAGTGTAAAAGGCAATGAGGTCACACTACTAACTCCGTGTCCTGTTTTGGTCATCCATATTCACAGAAGACTGTTCAGGGAACTTCCTTAATGACCTCAGAAATGGGTAATCTCAGGAGGAAATGATGGTTAAAAGTTGCACGGAATAGCATTTGAGAAAGAGAAATAATTGTATTCTACAAGTACCTCAGGGAGATGAACAGCAGCTTTGTAGGCTAAAGAAGGACTTGAGTAAAAGAAAAGCAGGCATCTTTCACCTACATTTCATTTAGGATTTTATTAAAAATTCTATCCATCATTTATTAAAGTTTCAAAACAAAGTTGGCCAAGTTAATCATAAGAACACTCCATATTGTGTTTTAACATGATGTGATGCCTTGGAAGGACTCTTTTGCCTTTAAGATTTGAACATTTCTTCTTTTTCAGACATTATGAAACACACAATGGCACAGATGAATGCTTAAAAACAAGAATTCTGCTTGGACAAATCACAAGTATGTTTTGGCTCTATGTTCAACAGCAAGTATTTGATATCAGAACAAACTGTTTTCAAGGTCAGACTAGCTGATGACCCTAGGATATTCTTAAATACTTCTTTTAAAAGGAGCATCGTACAGCTGTCTGATTTATGCAATCTAAATTGGTTTTGATTTTTCAGAATTTATTTTATTCCGCAAGCACCACACACAGCACACTTTGGTCCCCCCTCCTTTGTCTCTGGGACTGGTAATCCACTGAATATTGTGTATCCCCATTTGATATATGGAGGACATCTGAAAAGAGGTTAGGTATTTAATTACTTAAGGATTTCATTCAATACCAAAATCTCATGGATTTTTTTTAACACTCACATCTCACACACAACCAAGAAGTGTGCATAATTTGGGGTGTCTATTAAGAACTATAACTTATTAGTTTGGTGTAGTGGTTAAGTACAGAGACTCTAATCTGGGAGAACCAGGTCTGATTCCCCACTCCTCCACTTGCAGCTGCTGGATGACCTTGGGCAAGCCATAGTTCTGGCACAGCTGTTCTCTCAAAGACAGTTGTTTCAGAGCTCTCTCAGCCCCACCTACCTCACAGGGTGTTTGTTGTAGGGAGGGGAAGGGAAAGGAATTTGTAAATTGCTCTGAGACTACAAGTGTAGGGCGGGGTATAAATGCAATCTCTTCTTCAACTTTTCAACTGTGCTTCCTAGTTCTAACCATTCATTTTCAACCAGAAATGCAAGATAAAGATACACTGCAGAAATGATGAACAGGCAGTTCTGGAGTGGATGCAGGCTAAATAAACTGAATGTAATCCCAACTAGATGGAAGTACTACTGTTGAGCAGATGGTCTGACCTGGGATTTAAGATGCCGTCCATTCTGGATGGCACTGCACCCCCCTTGAAGGAACAAGTCCATAGTATGGGGGTGCTCTTAGACCCAGGACTACTGCTGGATAAGCATGTGGCAGATGTAGCCAGGAGTGCCTTTACCAGCTTTGACTGGTTAAGTAGCAGCAGCCATTTCTGAGTGGAAAAGACCTGGCCACTGTGGTGCATGCCCTGGCTACATCTAGATTAGATTGCTGCCATGCACTTTACATGTTGTTGTTGTTCAGTCACGCCAGGCCCTCCTGTCTTCATACTTTACATAGGGCTGCCCTTAAGAACTGTTCATGAACTTCAGTAGGTGAAGAATGCAGTTACCAGGGTTGACTGGAATGGGTCATAAGGACCGTATCACTCCAGTCTTGGCACATCTGCTCCAGCTTCAAATTTGTTTCCAGGAGCAATTCAAGGGACTGGTGCTGACCCTTGAAGCCTTATATGGTTTGGTACCAACATACATGCCTATTCATGATGAATCTACCCAGACTACTAGTTATCTTTGGAGGTCCTGTTTCAGGTGCCCCCACTTTCTGAGATTAGAGAGGTGACAATCTGGGGGAACACCTTCCCGATAGTGGAACCAAGACTCTGGAACTGTCCTCCCAAGGAGATGTGTCTTTCCCCTTTTGTTGTCATCTTCCACCAGTGGGTGAAGACTTCTTTGTTTTGGAATTCCCTCAGTGATCCTTCTATCCTGCCCACAGCTTTAATTGCTGTTGTTGTATGTATTTTATCTCTGGGTTTAATTGTTTTAATGATGGTTAGTTTTAATGGTTTTAAAAATTGATTTTATTATGTATGTTTTAATTTGTTAAGCTGTCTTGGTGGCCCTTGTGAGAGCAGAAAGGCAGGGAAGAAATTTTGTAAAATAAATACATTTTTGGTTACTTATCAATGTCCTTATGTTACAACCTGATCAATAATATCCTCTATATAGCAAGAAAGGTGATTGTTTTAGGCTATCATTTTGGAAACACACAAATTCACAGGTATGTACAATACAGCAATGCTCCCTCTAAGGGTCTTGTGAGCAAAAATTCTACTTTGTGAGCTACTGGCATTAAAGTTGTGAGCGAGCGATTTGGCTGCTGCATAAATTAGTTTTTTCTGGAGCCATCCTTCCTGAGCTAAGACAAAAATGTGTCTGAGCCAGCTCATACTAACTCAGCTTAGACGGAACACTGCAATACAGTATGCCCCTGTCTTTTTGTGCAAGTCTAGTGTGCCAATGCTTAGGCAAGCTCTACCTCAAGCAGTGGCTGATGGTTACAGGTATGGTCCAATTCCATTATCAGAACCACAGTACATAATTATACAAAGTGCAGCAGATTGTAGGATCAGGATGTTTCATGTTTTGAAAGCAAGTTTTTCAGAAGAGTGATTTGTGGTTTTACTTACTGGACGAGTAGACAAGAGGTTTCTAAGTAGTCCCAATGTCTTCATTAGTACATTTACATCAGAATCTGACAATAATTGGAATAGCTGTTCTGTACTCAAGCCTCGTAAAATATCTGCTTTGATCTTTTGTTCTGCTTGAAATGCCATATTCTAAAGGACAGAGAAAACTAATCTTGTATTTGCTGTCATCCCAATATTTTTCACAAAAGGTCAAGTTTCATTACACAAGCTGTCACCATCTGTTGTATACAAACATGTAAACCAATTACAGTATGCAATGAACATTTCTTAGCAGCAAGTTTCTATACACTTCTGGAAGCCTTCCCAGTGCTCTACAGATTTGACAATTTTAAATTTTCTTTACCTAACCTAATTTTAAAAAATTACTTATAGTATAGGTATTTACAGTGCAATACTAAGTATACTAAATATACTAAATACTAATACTAAGTAGTTATATCTTCAATGAGGTAAATGGGTTTAGGAGGGTGTAATTATACATAGCATGGCCCCGTTAAAAATTTAGAGTTTACTGAACATTACAACATTAAAATACAGTTAATTACACTGACATTTCTGTCAGGAACTTGCATGCATGCACAAAATAACATGAATTCTGCCAATTTTAATAAGTTGTTTGAAATTCTCCATAAGTACATTTTTATTTTCAATATTGCTGTAGTACTATTTTGCAGAAAGGGTGTAATATGTATGCAAAAACTACCCATTTAAAAAGTATGCTTACCATTAAAGCCCAAACTCCGTTCACTCGCAAGGCAAGATTGTCACTCTGGGTTAAACTACAGAGGAGTTCTATGGCTCCTGATTCTAGAATAGGCTATATTGAAAAAAAAACTCAATTAGTATGAAAAATCTCAACTGAAAATTGACAAATTTACACTTGTACAAAAAGAGTAGCTAGTTAAGTGATCAGACCACGAAGTACATAATGCTTTAGAACTTGCTTAAGCTACCTGCAACTGGAATTTAACACATATGTAAGAAATATTGAATATAATACTTTAAAGGCCAGGTAGCCCTGATGATCGTTAAGGCGCCAATATTTTTCTTTGTGATAACAGAGTAATAGATTTATTATGGCAAAATCATTCATGGACTTCCATCAGACGCAAGCTGCATATCCTACATTCTTACAGAGAAAGCAAGTCTGTAAACAATACAGTAAAAGGCCACAAAATGCAAATGACTGAGGCCATGACCTTTCTATGAAAAGTTCAGGTGTATGTATGTGGCACACAAAATAATCTCCCAACACAAATTTAGGTAAGGAATCTCTGCTCCAGGTAGAAATCTACCCAGAGACATAACTAGCTTTTACAAGGAGCAGAGTCTTCTCAATAGCTATCCTAGAGTGCTGATATACTCCCAGAAGAAGTTTTCATGGCTTCCTCTGTTGGTGTTGTGAAGGAACATGAAAATATCAATCTTTTAGATGGCCTTTAGAAATTACGAATCATATTTGTTTTTACATAGTACAACAACAAGCTACCTTTAAATGCCAAGAATTAATTTATTTCATTTATTTACATCATTTATACCCAGCCTTTCCCCACAGTGAGGAAGCAAAGTGGCTTACACTGTTCTCTCTCCTCAAAACAACCCTATGAGGGGGGTAAGACTGAGAGTTTGTGACCAGCCCAAGGTAATCCATCAAGCTTCCATGGCAGAATGGGTACTTAAACCTCAATCTCCCAGATCTTAGTCCAAGAACCTAACCACTCTACCAGGATTGTGCTGATACACTTTGCATTCCATGCCACCAGTGCATCCACTGACTTATATGGGACTGAAACCAACTGAAGAAAGACAATAGGCAGACAGCTCACAAGTAACACTTGACCTGTGTCACAGCAGCTGCTAAATGGTGATCTGAAGGTTTCTGGCAAGGAATGGGCTTTCTAGTCAACAGAACATTTTGATCTATGGTGAGGTCACCACTATTTTGAAAGAAAAAAAATGCTGATAGTTATGAAAATCAAAAGGCTGGAAAACATTCGAAGAATTTTAAATTCAAGGCAGAATTCCTAAGTAGTAGCCGAGACAGTCTTCAATTTTATCAGAAAAGTAACAAGTATATTTTCTGATTAAAAAAAAAACAAACCTCTTTGCTTGGAGAAAATTCTAAGAGAAGATTGCATAGAGTTGAAGATGCTACCACTAGGATTTCATCTGGAGCATTCTGTAAAACCTAAGAGGAAAAAGAAAAATGTATACAAACTATAAACTATAACTAGTGGTGTGCAAAAAAAAAAATTGGGTTTTTGCTGATTCAGGTCTATTGGACCTGAAAAATATTGGTATCCCTGAATATTCCCAAATATCAGTATCGGTATTGTGCTGGTATTCAGATAAATATTTGAGAAACTCGAATTTTTTCAGCTCCATCCCTATAGGGACCGTCCCATCTCTCTATATTATACAGCCAATTTGGAGTAGCATGTAGGATATACTCCCTCAGCTGTAGGCTGAAGGAGCTGCCACTCACCCCGGGGACCCTGGCCACTGGCTGACGCAGCACCAGGCCAAATGTGCCCTGCAAATGTCCATGCCATGCCATGGTCCGGCCCACAGAACCCCTACCCAGCCTCAGGGGGTAGACGCTCTACCGGGCAGACTATTCCGAGCCCGAAGGAGGAGGTGGGCTGTGGAGGCACCTGGCAGGCTGCTGGACAAGGTTGGTGTTCCAGGATCCTGTGAGGGTGCCGCAGGACGTGGCCGGTGGGAGCACACTGGGGGAGGGGGTTGTGGCATTGCCCGCCAAGCTGCCGGAGAACCTGGGCTGCGGCCCAGCCAGGAAAGCACCGGAGGAGGTGGGTTCTGCGATCTGCAGCTCGGAGGCTGCTGGACACCTGCACCACCAAGGCACTGGCCCCCGGAGCCAGCCCGGGACCTGCCGCGCCACCACCGGGGTCTGGGAGGGGGGACGGCTGCTGCAGGCCCTGTCTGCGGCCCACAGGCTGCTGCAGAGGGGCGCTGTGGCAGCGCTGGGCCATGGAGCTGGCCTGGAGCCTGAAACAGCCATGGCAGATTCTTGGGGGAAGGGGCACTGCCGAGGTGCTGGGCCGCGGAGCTGCCCCAGGGCCTGTCGCAGCCATGCCGCAGTCTGGAAGAGGGGGGGAAGGGGTGCCGAGGGCCTGTCTGCAGCCCGGAAGCTGCTGCACAGGGGTGCCCTTGAAGCGCTGGGCTGCAGAGCTGCCCTGGGGTCTGCCGCGGCCATGGCAGAGTCTTGAGGGGCAAGGGGTGCCAGGAGCACTGTCTGCAACCTGGAGGCTGCTGCACAGGGGTGCCCTTGAAGCGCTGGGCTGCGAAGCCGCCCTGGGGCCTGCTGCAGCCATGCCATGGTCTGGGAGAGGGGGGGAATGTGTCCCAGGGACCCTGTCTGCAGCCCGGAGGCTGCTGGAGAGGGACACTGCTCGAGCGCAGAGCCGGCCCGGGCCTTGCCGCAGCCATGGCAGAGTCACCCGGGAGCCCTGTCTGCCCCTGGAGACTGCTAGACAGGGGTCCTGCAGAGCTAGCCTGCCCACAGAGCCATCTTTCTAGAGCTCGTTGTCTTCTGATACAATGGGCCTTGCTTCTAAGTAGGGTATAAAGGAGAATTTCACTCGCTAAGTCATGCTGCTGTGGCAGCCCAACTCCACAAGTGAATTGAAGCCATTTAATGTTTAAATGCATTCAGTTCACTGGCCAAGTTGGGCTGCCAGTGCACTGTGACTCAGCGAGGGAACCGAAGGCATTTAAATCCCAATACTGCATCCGTGATCCTCTATTTTATCTACAGAAGTGACCCCTAAGCCTCCATGGCATTTGCCAATGTATTTCTTCTTGAGTTCTGGGAATAAAATCCAAAGAATTTTGAAATGGGGATGGGGGAACTAGGGAATTTCATGTCACTCTTTACCAACTGACTGGTTAGCCAATCTCATTCTGCCAGGCATGTCACAGCTGTGCACCCTCAACGTGGTCACAGGCACAGCCTGATTTATTTATCTCTCAGGACTTGCAAGCCTCCCTCTGTGACTGCTCAAGGAGCAAGCCCTCCTATTCTTTGGAAACTGAAACCGAACAGCATCTCTTCCCCAAACTTAACCAAACTGGCTTTCCTCTGACTTTTCAGTATGGGGAGGTACAAAGTGACAAATGGCTTATGAACTCCAAACATTGTTTCACCAGCTGCAACCCCACAATAAGTTCTTGTGGTGGTGTTTACTATCTTCTGGAATTCTGAGAGAAGTACAGACTCAACAAGGTCAAGGACCCCTGATCAACAACAAACTTAATGATTGGCTGCTTGGTATTTAGAATCTGAATTATAAGGGGTCAGTGGCATGATGTCAGTTTTACCATTTCCTGGCCCAATGCAGATTTTTAAAGTTTTCTAAAAGATTATGGAGTATGTTCTTACATCTGTGAGACAAATGTCAGAACATTCTTGAGTTCTGGGAATAAAATCCAAAGAATTTTGAAATGGGGATGGGGGAACTAGGGAACTTCATGTCACTCTTTACAAACTTTACCAACTGATCATATTACTAAAAAAATAAAACCATATGTGGCTGCTTCCCCAACCCAACCATTCTTTAGAATTCACCTAGAATGCAATTCTACCGAGGTTTCTGAATCATAAAATAGCATACACTTGGGCATTACATTTTGAGAACAGAAATTAATAGCTTAGCAGATAAGCCACCATAGGGATGAGTATTTTTCATGAGGCAACGATCTGAGTGCTCTCTCATACCCCACAGAAGCAATACAACAGGACTGATTACCTTCTGGAAAATTTTCAAATGTGGAGGAAAGCCAGCAGGAAAGGAACTGAATCATGCCTCTTAACTATGATATTAGAGGACAGACCGAAATGATTACCTTGCTCGACAACTAATGTGAACATCAGTCAATCTGTGACTCATATAGCAATGTAAAACTTTGTAATTTTGCATATTTATGTTAAAAAGAATATGCACTGCAATTTATACCATAATGGTTCAACTCCAAATGAAACTGCTGAAGTACTGGTTTACCTTCATTAAGGGTTTCCATACAGCATGGTCTTGGAAACTTGTTCGAAGCTGCTGCACAGATCGTGACAAACTGTGCAAACATCTGCAAAGAAAGACAAGATATGAGATGTTCTAAACGTTGCTAAGTATTTTCTAAAATGCTAATTTTAATGCAGTTAAGTGACAAAGTTAAGCCACTGGTTTTGCCCAAAGTGATTTACAGCAACATCCCAAGCAGAGTCAATTGGCTTAGAAGGGTATAATTGTGCTCAGGACGTCATTGTTAGAATCTTATGATCAGATTACAGCATTTCCTAGCAAATAAAGTGCAAAACAATCTAGTTAAGCATACTGGCTGCAATACTATTCACTAGGTCAATTCATACCTGACAGCAGCTAAGCGCACCTTGATGCTAGATTCAGACAAGCCATTCACAATTCGGTCCATCATATTTTCAGTTTCAATTATCTGAGGAATAATGGTAATGGCGTAACGGTAAGTTCCTGAAAGAGCTGCCTTTTTAGAATACTTTGGGGTGAATTAAAATTCATAACACAGGGAAGAAGGAAAAAATATTCAGCAATGCCTCGTCCACTTTCTTTATTTTGCTCACAGCCTGTTCCTTTTCATAGTCCCATTTAAAATCACACAAGAACCACCACCCTCATCCTGTTTCAGACTCAGCAGAGCAGGAAAACTGGGGGGGGAGGGGGGGGGGATTTTGGTTTAGTCCTAAGAATAATGAAATCCCTCAAACAGGCCAAGGTATCTACCATATTAACCTTATTGGCTAAAAGCTACAATGGAGCAATGTGAACTAAATGAAATGATGCTTTCGCAAGAGAGAACCTGTTTTTCTCCACCATCCATATCTGTGTGATAACTTCAGTGAAATTTAAATGTGCAGAACATTCTTACATTCTTAAAAAGACTCCACTCATCTGTTAGGGATACTACCTTTTTTTACCCTAAAAGGAGTCTCTGATACTGTGCATCTCTGTGGAAATAGTGACAGCATCTGCTAACATGCATCCTTATGTGATCTTGCATGTTCACACAAATTATAACACACCAGATCATTCTAAACATTCCTGCACATATTACTTGCTATCTTAACCATAATCACATTTTTAAGTTCATTTTTTCATGAGCACTTTTGACCCAAAGAAAATGTTTCATTTGTTGTACACAAACCACACATCTTCCTTCATGTTAGATTTTTCATTTGAGATATTAATTTTACCAACTATTCAAAGTGCAATGTTTTTATACCAGGGAAAATGCCACACTTTCTTCAGATGAATTGTTACTGTGATTTGTACATGCAAAATATGGTTAAATAAACGTCACCTGCCTCTACAGATGTTACTGTATTGTAGCCTGACAAGCAAGACATAGTCCAATAGTCAGGCTATAATTCTATACACTTTTTCTTATGTGTTCTAGACACTTTTTCTTATATAATCTTCCTTTGTATGATTAGTTATACTAACTTTAAAAAAGTTATTCCTCCCATCCCTGCTAATCTAATGCACATGGATAGGATTTTATTCTGAGAAGTCACTTGCAGGATATTGGGCAAAGACTAAAATGTATTTATGACGTATTTTTAATATCACTTGGTAAAATTCCTTTTGACCTGGATAGCCCAAGCTAACCTGATCTCATCAGATCTCAGAAACTAACCAGGGTCAGCCCTTGTTTGTACTTTGATGGGAGACCACCAAGACCAGGGTTGCTATGCAGAGGCAGTCAATGGCAATCCAACTCTGCTAGTCTTTTGTCTTGAAAATCTTACAGGGTCACCATAACTTGGCTGCAACTTGAGGGCACTTTATACACACACAAAATTCCTTTAGAATGTTTAATGATAACAAGTCTGCCAATTAGTTTTTGAGAACAATGATCCTTATTCTAAATGTCTGCCTATTAAAGCTACTGAAACTTAAAACAACAAAGCTCTAGACTCTTACAAACTAGGAAAAACTAGCTTTGTCTTGCATAACTTCCTGAATGTTTGGGCTCTCTGACCTAAAAAAGGAAAGGAAGTTCAGTAGATCATGAACTCAAAACATGGGCAGGAATAGAAAGAATCAAAATCCTGCACCCTAAAGTCCTAAAACCCTTAACAATGATACAAAATGATGTTTGTGACAGAAAGAAAATTTTAGTATTTATTTTATTTACTTAGCAAGCCAGCAAGAACTGCTTTATATCACTTCCAGGAATATGCAGACATTTCACTTAAATACTCACCTTCTTTCGTATGTCTTCATCATTAGCTCCAAGTGCAGCATACAACTTGAATGCAGCCTGGCGCAATTCATGTGCATGCTTTAGATCATGGTCAAGCTATAAGAAAACAATCCAATTCAGATAATCCTTAACTTGCAAACTCTTTAATTGTTGCTATAGCAGAGATCATTTTCATACCAGAGTGAAAGCAAATAGAAAAACAAGGTACTCTTCTACTTGCAAACAATATGCTTTTTTGGGTTACTTCTTTCATTCCTTTTAACTAGAATTTTTAACCACTAGGAGAAAACCTAATCTCAGTTTGTTAAACTGTCTGCATTCAGACACTATGACTAATCAGAGGTGGTTCAGTATTTTAGTCTTGAGTTTCAATATCCTGCAAGAGATGGAGTGGGCAGAGAGAAGAGGGAGGGGAGGAATGAACTTGACAACCAATCATGTTTGTGCCCATCACAAATACATTCAGGATTGTTCATGACATCTGAATTGAGTTTCAACACTGAGCCAGAATGGTACTTCCGTGCTTTATGTAGCATGGCACTAAAAATAAACAACTGTAACAAAAAAAATAACTTGGGGTTGAGAAAGCCACAGTGTTTAAGGCCTTATCAAATTTCTTTTTCTTCAGTAGGAAATGGATTTGGAACCACACTTGTTTTCAGTAAAAGTAATTCAAGCTCCAAATACTTGTATGATACATTTTATACTTCAGCGATTGTTTTCTTGTGCTTTTAGGAAGTTCTGTATTTAATGAGAAAAACTTACCCTTTTTATATCAGTGATGGCACTCACTGAGCTGGGGTACTTGAAGTAGTCTGCAAGCATTGCAATAAGGTGATCAGTAATACTGGCAATTCTTTGTAGTTCAACATCTGTTTCAATCAAATAGGCAAGAGTTTCTGCTCCGTCTACTCTCTCTTCCAGAAGCCTCTCTTTACAACACATCCGTACCAAACATGGTAGTGTCTGAAGGGTACAAAATGAGAGTTTTCAATTTGTTTTTCACCTGTCTCTAAGCCTTAGATTTATGATGTTCAGGCTTTTCCTAATCAAACAGCTTTTCAAAAATCTACACAAGTATCTGTACAACAGTTAATATTTGTAAACAGCCAGCGCTACAGATGTTCCTTTGATGTTGTGATAGTCTATATAAACATCAAGAAATGGCGTACACAATCCTGTACAGAACTTATTCATGTCAACATTTCCTTACTTGAAACAAAGTATGCATAATTTCATGATGTGAGACTGACTTAGCATTCTTGCAGAGTTATCACTGAACAAAAAACAGTTATGGCCTGTAATTCCTTTGTAACTGTCACAAAATTTGGCAGCCTGAAATAGGCAACAACCCTGTTCAATGGCTTTTTTAAAAAAGCAAACCCACTAGATGAGACAATCTTGATAATCTTGTCTACATAGAACCAACTATTCACAAAGGTAAAACCTAGGTAACATCTAATGATTTAAGATGTCTCTTTTTTTGCTGTCAAGTCACAGCTGACTTGAAGCAATGCCAAAAGAGCATGAAATCCTTTCCAGATGCCTCTCATTCCATTCATCGTACATTCAGTTCCTCAGTTTGACACCAAGACCACCTCATTTCCATGATTATCTTGTACCATTCAACAGAACTTTTTGAAAATATATTTAATTAAATATAGTGATTTAATGACAACACATTCCTTAGGCAACATACATTCATTGTGTGCTAACTGCAGGCTCTATTTTAAAAGAGCTCTTCACATAGCCTGTATTACTGCCGACTTTGCATTTAACAAATAAAGGCCAATGGTAATCCAGAATGAAAACAGTGCAGCTCCCATAAACACAGACTCAGCAACTTCTAGTTACCATTACTGCCATGAAGAGCAGTTTTATTATCTGCTTTTCAAATCCTGAGTAGAAACACTGATTATAATGACAGAGTGCATGACTCAGTGTGCACCTTGGAAACTTCTAGGTATTGGCTTGGATCCTAGGGTTCCGTTCCATTGGTGAAGCACCAGCTCCTCCAATGGAATTGCGTTTTCATTTGCGGAGCAGGAGGAGAAAGTGGTTTTTGCCAGTTTAGCCCACCTGTTGCAGACCCCCAATTTGCCCCCACTCTTTCTTCAGGTCCACTGACCCACAGGAAGAATTCTGGAGGACACAGAAGGCTGCAATGAGAGGGGGGAAGGAGGGGAGCTGCCATAACATAAGAACAGCCCTGCTGGATCAGACCAATAGTCCATCTAGTCCAGCATTCTGTCTCACACAGTGGCCAACCAGTTCCTCTGGACAGCCAACAACAGGGCATGAAGGCCAAGGCCTTCCCCTGATGTTGCCTTCTGGCTCTGGGATTCAGTGGATTAGTGCTTCTGAATGTGAAGGTTCTCCTCAGTCACCATGGCTAGTAGCCATTGATAAAGTTATCCTCCATGACTCAATCTAAACCCCTTTTAAAGCTGTTCATTCCTGTGGCCATCACAACATCCTCTGGCAGCAAATTCTAATCACTCTCTGTGTAAAGTAGTATTTCCTTTTGTCCATCCTGAACCTACTGCCCATCAGCTTCATTGGATGCCCTCAAGTTCTAGTATTTTGGGAAAGGGAGAAAAAGTTCTTTGTCAACTCTCTCCACCCCATGGATAATTTTAAAAACTTTTATCATGTTCCCCTTTGCTTGTCTCTTTTCTAAACTGAAAAGTCCCAGACTCTTTAGCCTTTCCTCATAGGGAAGGTGCTTCAACCCCTGAATCGTCTTCAGGGCCATAGCTATGGTGGGGCTTTTGAGGGCTCTGCCCCCTTTCTTAAAAGCACAGCCCCATAATAATTCCTCCTGTAAATGCTTTTTTCAATCATTTAAAAACATTTTTAAAGGCATGTGCTCCTTTAAGCAGAGTGGGGTGCTGTAGTTAACTAATTCCTGCACTGAGCAAGTGGGGTGGAATAGGTGACCTCTCGGATCCCTTCTAACTCTGTGTCAAGAAACTGGTCTACTTTAAGAGAGTTTTTCTGCCTAAGTATTAGTTTTCTTGACTACAGAAGTCATCACCCGTACCTGCCGGCTTGTTATCAGAATTGTTGCTTAGGCTGTCAGAAGTGATTAACTTGCAGCAGCTGACATCTAAAGTGGTTAACAGCTTGCAATTTAGAGATCTATCCTGGTAACAGCTTTCTATTGGCTAAATGGCTTTTCTTTCTGCACTGAGAACTTCAGCCCCACCAGAAAGAAAAAAAATTGCCCTACAAGCCACAAAATCCCGGCTATGGGCCTGATCATCTTGGTTGCCCGCGCCCCTGTATTTTTTCCAGCTCTGCAATGCCCTTTTTGAGATATGGTGACCAGAACTGTATACAGTATTCCAAATGAGGCTGCACCATAGATCTATACAGGGGCATTACAATATTGGCTGTTTTATTCTCAATCCCTTTCCAAATAATCCCTAACAGAGAGTTTACCTTCTTCACCGCAGCAGCACACTGAGTTGACACTTCCATTGCGCTATCCACTATAACCCCAAGATCTTTTTCCCTCTCAGTCTCAGCAAGTTTAGACCCTATTAGCCTAAACCTGAAGTTGGGATTTTTTTGTCCCAATGTGCATCACCTTATACTTACCAACAGTGAACTTCATTTGCCACATTGTTGCCCACTCACCCAGTTTGTGGAGGTCCTCTTGAAGCTCTTCACAGTCAGCTTTGGTTTTCACCATCCTGAATAATTTTGTGTCATCTGCTCACCCTTCTGAATTATTTTCTGTCATCTGCATTCTGTACTAGAACTCAAGTCTCACAGCTTACAAGGCCATTGTATCTACTGCTTATTTTACAGATGAAGGACATTAAATCCACTTACCTTCAACACAATGCAGGTATCATCAGTGCGGATTGCTCCAGCTCTGCACATGTAAGTAAGGCTATAATAAAACATCAATATTATCAACCTTCATGTATCCAGATAATAAAGAGCTCAGGAGACTAGACTAAACCAAAGAGAAATACTTCATACAATTTACCCAATAGTCAAGAAGCCAGAGAATCAACATTTCCCATTGCAAAAAGATCCACATATAAACTGGCAATTTTTATTTAGTGAAGAATTTGTTATAAGCCTCTCTAGCTTTTGCAGTAGAAGAGAATAGCATGCTTAAACTGCATTTGCTTATGTTTCAGACTATTTCACACGGCCAAAAAGTAGGACATGTGTGTTTTAGAATGCATTTTTCCCTCTCCTAAGGGTGGAGAATGGGGTTGTATTAAATTCAACGTTACCCTTTTTTTCTTTAGCCTTCTCTTTCTTTAAGAGGGGCTATCATATATTCATGGTCCTTTTGGCTAAATAATGGTAAATAATGGTACTATGTTTTAAGAGCATGGCAGAAATCCACATCCAACCATTTACTGTTAGATCATGGAAGTTCACACTGCAATCTGTTTGTATCTCAAGTACAAGAACAAACACTCCCAAAATTTGCTTGAAGTGGCAAAAAATATTTTTCATGAATAAAATCTTGTTGGTCTTTAAGGTACCATTAAATTCCTGTATATATTTGCATAGATATTGATGCTGCATTGAACATACTGCTGCAATACACATGGGTTCAGTAGGAAGACTAATTGTACCATACAGTGACTACTTCCATTATGTCATTACTGGAGAGTTTAAGAACAGTATTTCTCCTGGTGCCCATTTCCTCCTCCTCCAAAGCAAAGAGCCAACCCTGGCTTTCCTCCACCTCATTTTGGGTGATACCCTTTCCTGGTTCTCAAAATTCTAAAAGTGCCCATAAGCTTGATAAGATTGGGGACCCCTGTACTAGATATATAAGGAGAAAAGATCTGACTTGCTACGCACCTACAATTTGTGAAGAACCAAAATGGGATCAGTGTATTAAACTGGTGAAGGTGGACAGTTATACATAAGTGTGCATGTACACAGACTCTATTATATGTTTGTACAACCACTAATATACTAAGGAAGGGAGTAAAAAAAAACTGTAGCAAAAACTGGAAGTTGGTAAATGAATACTGTAGTTAACTTGGTTTTAGCTTTTCAGGGATGAGTCTACATGTTGATGTAGCATACTTATAACTTTCTGCAAGTCAATATTAATATGAACAATTAAAGCTATTGAACAACTATGATTCTCTCTCATTCCAGATGCTAAAGAAGATTACCATTTGGCTGATGTGAGCTGCATTTCAATAGGCTTGTCTCTTTGTAACATCTTCACAAAAATCTGTGGTAATAATTCTCCATCAACCAACACTGCAAACCCAGAAAAAAAAATTCAGGAAATAATTCAATTGTAACCACACTGTGGATCTATGTATTACCGGTGAAACTTTCAGCTTACCATTTACAAGGGTCATTGATACCTGGGGGTTTTCAAAGGCTAGAACCAAGAAGCATTTCAGTGCCTGCATTCGAACCTGTAGATACACAGCATTTATATTTACAATTTATATATATGTTTTATGCATACTCAATGAAAGCTACAATACTACTTTTCGTTTAAAATTGTTAGAAGTTAGTGAAAAAGCCCACAGTATAAAATCCTTAAGAAGCAATCCTTAAGACTCATGCGTCTCAAAAGGGGGGGGAGGGCACAGATAAATGCTAGCACAGATGAGACCTTCTCTATCATGCTTCTGAAGCTTGTTTGTATGCGATTTGATTTTTCTAGAAGACATGCTTGCTCACTTTTGCACTTCCCTCTCAATCAGCAAAATTTGAAGTTACATGACCTCCTTTGTTGACAATTGATAGTATTTTGAAGTGGAGGCCTGCAAGGACTCATATGGGAGAAGAAAATCCTATTCCCTCCCTCCCCATTTGCTACTAGCTCCAGCTTTCCCTTATCTGCTGCCAGCTCTTCTTTTCACACCAACCCACCCACACCCAGCTCCAGCTCCTGCTGGTGTTCACATGCCATTTTAGGCAGCTATGGTTATTCAAATTGCTGCTCAACCTTTAACTGGGGAGCCATTTGGTTTGCACATGCATGGATACAGTTTTCTGTGAGTGTAGAGTAAAAATTTTAAAGAGCCAGAACATAACACCATACTTGCAGCTGGTTTGCACAGCTATGCCTATCTTTGCAAGGACGAGCACTTGACTGTTAGATGTGAGGATAAATATGACTAACTCCTTCCACCTACAGTATTGCAGGCCTTGTCAATCAGCTCCTTTTCTCTGACTTTGACTTCTCTGCCCTCAAGACAGGAATAGGCATAATCAAGCACTCTGCCCTTGATGATATTTGGACAGTTATTTTTCCCTGTAACTTAGGAAGTGTCAGTACATCTCATTTTGAGAACTCCTGGACTAAGATGCTTAAATCTAGAGAATAATGAGCTAAAATAATGGCACGTGAGGCTCCCTACTGCCACTTAATAAAAGGATAAGTGCATGAGGAACATTCACTTTTCTGAGCCAACAACAGGAAACCCCAGTTGCATCCACTTAGATTCTGCTTGCCAGCATGTAAATATAGAGGCCACAATAACGCAACTAGAGCATACTCCATTATAGAAAAATGTAACTGGAATATTCGTAATTTGTACTTGCAGAACATTTATATCCAGTGAATCATCTAGTGAACAACCATTACACAGTTTCAAATATACAACCTGTGACAAGTTTTTCTTTTTGCATAGCGAAATCATAAGGAGCTTAGAAAGGAATGGGAGATTTAACAACCCTCTTTCTGCACAGTGTGTTGGGAGACTGAGGAGGTGAGATTTCTGCAGTCTCCCAATATACCATGTTATGAGAATTTGCTGGCAGTTCTTTTCCTCTTTCAGCCCAAAAATTTAAGTATTAAATATAAACCTTATATCTCAGTTCTCTCAGAGCCGTTCAGAAATTCAGGTTCTTATTACTTCAAGCTGGTGTACAGATCAGCTGCCAATGAAGACAGAAACTGAGCAACTCAGTATGATCTTGTTTTGAAGCATGTCTTTGTTTTACTTAATATGGCCCTTGACAGAATTTGTCACTGAATCAATTAGTTTGTATTATGAACTGTCAGATGCAGATTTCATGTTGTCGCATTTTAACTTGTTTGCCAGTGATGAAAATTACTACATGAGAAGTATAATGCTGTGCTAAAAAAGACATCCCTTTCCCTTCACTCTTCCATGATGTGCCACTTCCATTTTATCTCCCATAGTGGAAATACTTGTAGTTCCTCACCCACTGGAATAGAATGCATGCCTATAATTTACATCTTCTCTCAATCTATGTTGCTGCATTGAGATTTCAAAATAGCTTACTTTAAAAAACAGATTATATTAATGCCTTACTTTATAAGATGCAGAAGTTAACAGGTGAGCAATATTTTGCACTGCTCCATGGTTAAATAGGACTGTCTGATGATCAGGACCCTACAAAAATAATAAGCCATTTCAAAGAGAGAACACAAATAATGCTGTACCTTAAACACAATTAGAAGCGTATTACTTCTCAATTTTTAATAGTGTTCTTTCCCATTAAGACCAGAATGGTTTTTTCATTATACCTCCTAAACTTAAGCAGCCATTTTAGTTATTTCAGGATGAAATCTGGTGCCTAATACATTTCAGTTTCATGAAATCAAAATGATCTTTTTATACCTGTCTTCCAGCAATGTATTTTAAATATGTATAAACATGAATGATTCTCAACCCAAGTTCCATTTATATTCATTTTAAAAATATAACCAACAGTCATATAATATTATGCACTGGATTACAAATTCCTGTCATATGAGTTGCCTTGAAACCTAAAATATGGAAATTGCTATGAAAAGGAAACTTTCAGCTTTCCCTTACTGGTTCAGGTCAGTTGTAGCAATAGTGATTGAAGAGTGTGGTTGAGCTGCATCCTAGCAGCCCATTTTCTCTGACTGAATACATCTTGGGAGGTGGGTTTGAAGTAAGAACCTCAGAAGTCATTTTCCTACTCATAGTTTAGTAACTTGTTTTGGCAATGCTAGGATGGTCTGACTGATCTGTAAAATCAGGTAAGGGCCTTGCACACTTGCCAGTGTGTACATCTCAAAGTGACAACCACTCATTCCCACTTTAAAAGACAGGTTTCTTCCATAATTGTTTTTTGGCAGCTTTCCTATATATGTTTTCAAAAATGCAAGGACCATAATATCAGAATGCTCCCTCTAAGCTGTGGAGTCTTGTGAGCAAAAATTCTACTTTGTGAGCTACTGGCATTAAAGTTGTGAGTGAGCAATTTGGCTACTGCATAAATTAGTTTGCTCTGGAGCCATTCTTCTTGAGCTAAGACAAAAATGTGTGAGCTGGAGGCTAAAAAACTGTGAGCTAGCTCACACTAACTCAGCTTAGAGTGAACACTGGCAAGCAGTGATGACAAACTCAGCTGCAAAGTCCTTGTAGATTAACGCAGCGCATCTGAGCCTTATTTCTCACATGCAAACTGTTGTTGTACATGATCATCGATGGACACTCCTCCCATCTTCTGACTGGGATAAAAGGACTCATAGATCTCCATTTCAATTCTTATCTGACGAAGCGAACTTTGACACTCAAAAGCTTCTACCCTGAAATCTTGTTGCTCTCTAAGGTGATTGTGGTGGAAAGTGCCATCACGTTGCAGCTGACATATGGCAGCAAGAGACATTCAGAGATAGTTTGCCATTGCCTTTGCCTGCCTCTGCGTAGCAATCCTGGACTTCCTTGGTGGTCTCCCATCCAAATATTAACCAGGGCCAACCCTGTTTAGCTTCTGAGATCTGACAAGATTGGGACAGACTGGTCCACCCAGATCTAAGGTGCTACAGGACTTGAATCCAGCTGCCTAAAACTAGGCTCAGTAAAGGTATGAAGGAAACAGAGAAAATTGTTTGGTGAAGGAAGAAGGCAAAATAAATCATGTTCCTAAATTTTGACTAGGAACCTTGTAGCAATGTGAAGGAAAACAGAGGATCTGAATTAATGGAGCAAAGGGAAAGGTATATATTTACCAGGGCATACCACAGCATCTAGCAAACATGGACTACTAGATTTAATCTGCTCGAATGAATATATTTGTAAAAATCAGAAACGGAAAGACTCAAATCCAATCATGTTTTAATTTTTTGTTGCTAATGTACAGTTTTTGAAAGAGCTGAATATTTCTTTTAAAATTATCTTTTTGTTCTCTCTCCTTGGTTGTTCTCTGCCTCTGGAATTATAGATACCTGGATGTCTGCCCTTTTTCCACCGGGCATCTCTTTTTAAAAGATCTGAAAGTTCACCTGTGGAACTAATCTTTTGTCACTGTGAACTATTCCATTAATTTGACTTTCTATTCTCCATTCCCTTCTCTCCCCCACATCCAACATCAGGATGAAGAACACCAGGGCCCTGTGGGATCTGTTACAATTCCGAGGGCCTGCAAGGCAGAAATGTTCCGCCAAGCACATGGTTGAGGACAGCAACGGTTTTACTAGTTGACAGCTCTAATAACTATCTGCTCCATTACCTGCTTCCGTCCCCCTCCCCTATTGCTAATATAAATTGGGGGACTAGAACTGGATTATGGTGCCATGTGGGGGAGTTTAATTTAATCTACAGATTTGTATTCGAGACTGTTTAATTGGATTTTTTATGTTTTATAAAGCTATGTTGTGAACCACTCTGAGCCTGCTCATGGGAAGGGCAGTATAAAAATCTGAATAAATAAATAGATAAATAAACAAACAGAAGATGAACCATACACTTAAAGCTGGCCAGAATTAAAGCCATACAAGAAGTTCTACAGTTTTATATTTCAGAAACCTTGGAGAAAAGTATTTACTCTATCACAAGCCCAGTTATTAGGTACATTCACTTATCCTTTAAACAGTTCATAAGAATGTAGTATGTAAAGCTTTCTTTATTCTACTATGATAGCTGCCAGAATCAGCTTGACAAGTCAGGATCCAACATGTTGTAAATTATAGGCTGCATCTAAACCCCCACAAATGGGGGGAGCATTCCCCCACATTCCCAGCAAAACTGCTGCTGGGGATTGAGGGACCCTCCTGTCCAATATGCCACACTGCATAGGGAGGCAAAGGCTCTGTGAGCACAATAACAAACGATGTATGGTAGTGCCTGATTCCTTCTACTCTCTGAAGCCTCCTATGCCACATGATATACGACTCAAGAAGGGCCCCCAACCCACACAAGTGACTTATGGGGAGGGAGGGAGGACTAGTGAGAGAAGGGGAAAGCAGGGGAGATCTGCTTCCTCAAACAACTTTCATCATGGGAGTTCGTAACCAGCAGCATGTAATATTGCCCAAAAGATTAACACATGCCAGTACATTGAGAAGTACATTGAGAAGACAGGTCTTACTTTGTGCTCAGGATCTAATGAATCATCATATTTAATAATAGTTGGAAATGAAAGCTTATACCCTGAAAATCTTGTTAGTCTCCAAGGTGTTACCGGACTTCAATCTAATACTTGGGAGTCCAATCTAATACCATATTTAAGACAAGGGGAGAATTCCAACCTCCCCTTCCTCTAGCATGTAGTTAATCAACTAATAGTGATCCAGACCAATTTTCCACACACATCTACAGTGTGATGGGAGCACACCATTCACTTTTGCTCACCGGTAACACACTCAGAAAGTTGTCAGGATTCCCTATTTATCTTAGGGTAGGTGATTTGCACTTTATGACCTTTCTAGCTCATCTGGCTTTACTTGCCCTACTCTGCTTAGTTCTCCACAAGCTTGTTTTTCCCTTGGTCTTCAGCTGGTGGCTCCAAATCAGAGCAACAGAACACATCTTGGTTTCGTTTTTAAAATTATTTTATTAGCAAATCACAAATGTACACTCGCTCAAGCGAAAAGTTTGATGCTATGCTACAAGAGCTTAATTTAGTAAAACATGAAAAGAATTTAAACTTTGAAGAATTACTCCAGTGACAACCACCGACAATTTTTCTAGTTAAAAATGCAATTGATATACTGTTATATATAAAAACTTACATTGGCACATAGAAGTGGCTGAGGCGAGGATTTAAAGCCGCAGCTATGCCAGTGTCGGAGCTGAAGGACAGATATTAAAAGATGTAAAAATAAAATTAAAGTCAAGTATAATTTCAAGTTTGCCTAGTTTTACCCTACCATTCTTTGGATCCACTCTCTTTCCAGTGCCACCATTCCTCCCCCATAAACTTTCCCAAACATGAGAGTGACTTAGAAAATGCACTCCAGCCTGTCAGGCCTATGTCCAATATTTTAATATAATGGGCAGCACTCGTTCCCATCGTGCATTCAGCAAGCATGCATAAGACAAATGCATGTTTCCATAACAAAGTACTATATACATTTTAAACATATACACATATATATACATGACTGAGAGCTAGTGTAGAATAATGGCTATGAAACAGATATGGCAATCATGAAGCCATATGAGTTCAAATCTCATTTCTGCCACAAACTTTACAAGCAAATTATTGTCTTCTCTGCCTCAACCCACCGCCAACAATACTCAAAGAATACTGACTTAACAATCCTATAGTAAGAATTAGTTGGATGTATATGTGAAGAGCTTTGGAAAACACTTAGCGTTTTGATAGACCAAGTATTTCCCAAAGAAATTTCTGGTCAATCAGTACAGCAGAACACACCGAAGTCATACTGTGAAACCAGGCATTTTAGAGGGGTATATTTCTAAAATGACATGTTCCCTGACAAAGTTATCACTTATGTTTCATTCTCGTCTGTCATCAACTGTTACAGGTGATTCCAAATTTGTAAAACTGCATCTGAGCTACAATTGCTCAAACCCCTGATCACTTTGTATCTGTTGTGTTAAGTGGGCTGATGTAAACACACAGAAAAAGCATATGGCAGTCCTACTTTCTGGAAAGTAAGACTGCCGTTATCAGATCACAAGTCTGAATGCCCCTTCCTTGCAAAAGATTTTGTGCAGGAAACATATGCAGTTCGCACAAACTAAACATGAACACTTGCCTTCTATCAAGTCAGACCACTGATCTCTCAAGGTCAATAAGGTTTATTCTGACTGGTAGAGGGTTTTTGGTAGAAAACCTACTACTTCCTGACCCTTTCTTAAGCGGAGATCACTGGGATACTCTGCTTCTAAATAGTGGCCCAATCGTATGCATAGCCTGCCCTAATTCCCAACACAGGAGAAGTGTACAAAATTGCAGCTGAACTCAGAGGCATCATAGCCTTCATAGGGCAAAAAGGGTCCAAGTACATCTCACTGCTTTTTTATAACCTTATTTTACTCAAGAACCTGAGAAACGTACTATCACAAACCTGTTTTGTAGCTAAATACCGGCTGTATAGATGAGAGCACAACCCATTACAGGAGAGCAGATAGAGAAGGAACAATGTGGGGAAGTACTGATACTATTCTGCAAGTTCAGATTTTTTCTTGTTGCATTTTGGAATGGGGCTTGGGAAAAGTACGACATGGGTTTTGCAAATGATGACCACCAACTGCTAGCCAATAAATTGCCCCAAAGACAAAAAAAAGCTATAAGAAGACACTGTGGTTGTCCAACTACGAGATCTATCTTTTGTTTAAAAAGGTCTCTGAAGTACAATGACAAATTTTGTGAGGGTAAACTGCCTTGCAGGACAAGTTAATTGTTCTGCAGATTATAACAAAAAACCAATGTTCATGTTGCTCTGATTTGAGCACTTCAATGAGAAGGTCATTAAAACCCCTATGTTGCAGTCATGCTGTGATATTTCTGGCTAAATTAATCATAATATGTCTATCCTCACCCCATTTTCTCCTCTTAATTTTCTTTAATGAGAAAAACCACAGAAGTCCTGCATTCAAATGAAAAAATGAGATTGTGCTGCAACTGGCCTACTGTCTCACTCAAAGTCAACAACTATCTTAACAATATTATGAAAGCCAAAATGGAAGACCCCTGTAGAGAGTAGTCAAGGTCCTTTCTTACTTTGCAGCAATGTGAGAAGATCTGGCATACGTATTCTTGAGTATATCGAGACCTACTGAGCAGTGCCATGAGGTGGGGAATAACTGTAGCATCCTAGAAAGTCAGGAAAGAAAACTGAACATTAAAACTAAAATAAAAAAAACAGCTATCAGTTATGTTTGAAACATGTCCTTTTCTAGCCTCTCCACAAGGAAGCAAATTGGGACTCTAAATTAGTAAAGGTAAAGGTTTCCCTCGCTTGAAAGCCAGTCGAATCTGACTCTAGGGGGCAGTGTTCATCTCCATATCCAAGCTGAAGAGTCAGCACTGTCCAAAAACTTCTGTGGTCATGTGACCGGCATGACAAAACGCCAAGATGCACAGAATGCTGTTACCTTTCCACCAAACCGGTACCTATCTATCTACTTGCAATTTCTTGCTTTTGAACTGCTAGGTTGGCAGGAGCTGCAGCCAAAGACGGGAGCTCACTCCATCATGTGGCACTTGGGTCTTGAACTGCCAAGCTACCAACCTTCCGGTCTGCAGCTCAGCATCTTAACCTCTGAGACACCACGGCTTGGGGGGGGGGGGGGGCCTCTAAACTGGGAGGCTTAAATTATGCCTATCCAAAACTTTAATGAGAGATTTATAAGTATAGTCAGCTGTCACATTTTCAGAATAAAGGCTTAGCTCATACCACAATATACAGCAGAATTATTAGAAAACAGAGAACTTTATAGTTGCTTGTCAGAGATTTTTGGACCTCGGTATTGCTAAGTAATAGTTAGGAAACAAATTATAGCATTTGTTAAATGCTTAAAAGCCAGCAGAGACTCGAAACAGAATTTGCTTTCAGTGCCTTCCTTTTCCACAATTTCATATATCAGCATCACCACTATTTACTACTTAATACCACCATTAAAGCACAGAACTATTTACCAAGTAACATAAGCAAAAGTAGTCACTGCAATGTTGGTAGCCCAACTAATCTACCTCCCCGGGTCTTTGCCCCTTTCTCCAAAGAATTCTGAAGTTCACCAAATTATTATTTCTGAAAAGCAAAATAAAATACGTAGAGAAATACAAACTTCTCAAGTATTCTGAGCTTAGATAACTGATAACCCATCAAGCCAAAAAAACAACCTACTAACCATGTGCGACAGCCCATCAGGGCTTGATAATTGTACAGCTTTTGTGGTCTGCCCAGGATTGCAAAGTCAGATGGGACTGTCAAGCACCAAGCAAGCTACAATAAATGTTTAGTGTGATAATTTCAGCTTTAAAAAATAGAGAGAGGAAATTTGTCTGCAAATAATTTGCACAGTGGGAATGACCAGCAGATAGGATTCACTGGCAGCACTTTTGTACATCCACATTTCCATCACTCTTGGCATGGTGACCCTTTCTCATTCCTAACTCTGAAGACACAGAGAAGGTAGAGTGACATGCTATTGAAGACAATTTAAAAAATTGCTTTACCACAAACACAAGAAAAACCTATGTCACATTTACTATGCATATGCTTCAAGAACAGATTTAATTTTCTGTATTTGACAGAGAATGAACGTGTGCATGAGTAGCTGAACACAGTAATGAAACCGCCCCGAACCTGCTTCAGCGGGGAGGGTGGGATATAAATTAATTAAATAAACAAATAATCTAAGAGACAAAACTACTATAAAGGAATTGCATGGGCTGCTCTAGGGAACAGAAGAAGGAGAGTTGATTTTTATACCACGCTTTTCTCTACCCTAAGGAGTCTCAAAGTGGCTTACAATCACCTTCCCTTCCTCTTCCCACAACAGGCACCTTGTAAGATAGGTGAAGCTGAATGAGTTCTGAGGGAACTGTGACTGGCCCAAGGTCACCCAGCAGGCTTCATGCGAAGGAGTGGGGAAACAAACCCAGGTCTCCAGATTAGAGTCTGCCACTCTTAACCTCTAGGCGACACTAGGTCTAGGGGACAGCAGGCTGTGTTTATTTCCTATATTTCCTTTAAATTTGTAAGTCTACATCTAGATACCTCAATCTTTCCCAGTGTTCAATACTCAATTCAAAATCTTTTACTATATTAAAATGCTTAGCAGTAGGGCGATCATTCAATTAAAGAAACACTCATTCATGTTTTAGTTACATCTCCATAAATTTGCACACAAGTAAAGTGCATTGTTCTGTGTGAAAAGCAGGCTTCATTTTTTAGATACATGTGCAAGCAGAAGGCACAATTTCAGAAGCGGCATTATTTCCTCCATCAGGGAGAATGCCTCTAAGATTAATGAGAGGCACCTTTCAACGAAACTTTGCACCCCTACCTCTAGCTGTAAACAAGCTTTAACAAGCTTTGTATGGCTTCTTATTCCCTATTATGCTGTTAGCTCTCTCTCTCTCTCCTGTAACTGTTTTTTTTTTTACCTCAGAATGCTGAGCTCTGCAGCTGACCAATCAGAGTGGGGGGGGGTGGGGTGCAAGGAGGCAGCCACATAGGAATCAATGGGGGGAGAATATTTTCCCCTTTTGACCCACTTAGGGGTCGAATTTCTAAAAATCCCTTCTTAGTGAGCACCTATGCCATGGTAGGAGCACTCTCCCCAAATTTGGTGTTTCTAGGTCCAGCGGTTTGGCCTGGGCATTGATTTTATGGTGAGGGGACTTTCTTTTATATATATAGACTAGGAATAAGGCCCGTTGTGGGAATAAATACAATGGCTCTAGAAAGAGACTCTTGGAGAGTGTCAAGGCCTTGGGCACTCAGCGTCAACTTGCTGTGGCAACCTCAGCAGTGTATAATGACACAGGGGAACTGATCTCTGCTACCGGAAGAGCAGTTGTAATTCTGAGTGATCTCCTGCCCTCACCTGGAGATTGGCAGCAGTGGTTCCCCAAGAGGGAATAGCTGGTTTGGAGGGCAGAGTCTATGGCATTGTACCTGTCTGAGGCCCCACCACTCCTCAAACCTCACCCTCTCCAGGCTCCACCCTTCAAATCTCCAGGAATTCCCCACCTGGACTTGGCAACCCCATCTCCTTTCCAGCCTAGCATCAACCTACCTTAATTTCCCCCTCACTCTTCAGCTTTCCATCCCCCCCCCCACCTGCAGCCTCTACCGTGCTCTGAAGCCCCTCTTATAAACACAGGTAACTGTCATTTCGTTTCACCTACTAACAGCCATTGAGGTAACAGTTGAACCTTATGGGGGAACATTTTAAACAAACCACAGGCAGCAGCCATCTTATAAACACAGGTAACTGCCATTTCGTTTCACCTACCAACAGCCACTGAGGTAACACTTAAGAGCCGGTTTGGTGTAGTGGTTAAGTGTGTGGACTCTAATCTGGGAGAACCGGGTTTGATTCCCCACTCCTCCACTTGCACCTGCTGGATTACCCTGGGCAAGCCATAGCTCTATACCAGCTGTTCTCTCAAGGATGGTTGTCTCAGAGCTCTCTCAGCCCCACCTACCGCACAGGGTGTCTGTTGTGGGGAGGGGAAGGGAAAGGAGTTTGTAAGCCCCTCTGAGAGTCCAAGTGAGTGAAGGGCAGGATATAAATCCAATCTCCTCTTCTTCTTCTTAATGCCCCCACAGGAAGGAAGCAGGAGAAGTGTCTTGTCAAGAGAGAAAGCCGTCTGCCAGAAATTCTGACAGGGAACAGAGGCTGAAGGAGTGGGCGGGGAAGAGGAGCAGACCCAACAGCCAGCAATGGCATGCAAATATTCACAGCCAGTGGATAGGGATAGCTTCTGACTGACAGACCAGGGGACCAAAGGCTGGGGTGGCATGTGGAAAGTTCAGGAACGTGCCACCACCAACAGAGAATTATTATATAGAGAGAAGTTTTAAACTTTAAATTTTATTGTATTAATCAAATATAGTATAAATGAAATATTGTTACCCGCCCTGAGCCTGCTTGCAGGAAGGGTGGGCTATAAATACGAATGAATGAATGAATGAATGAATGAATGAATGAATGAATGAATGAATGAATGAATGAATTCCAGTAGAAAACCATCTTTGTACCGGACCCAAAAAAAAAAAAAAAAAGCACAAACAGAACAAATGCACAGGATACAAGGCTCATTTCTCTCTTTAACAGAACTAATTCTTAGCTAAAGAATACTTAATCACATGAACAATTATTTAACAACAAATATCTTTCAAGTTTTAATAAATGAAGAAATTGTCAACCATTAGGTTGAGACTATTCTAACCCATTATTTACACTGGTATGTTTCCTGCACTATAATTTTTAGTTACAATATTTTGAGATTATGTTGATATTAAAGTTACTCACAGAATTTACAGGGAGGTGAAAGACAGCCTTACTTGTTTCTATCCCAACACACAGCAGTTGTGCCAACTACAAGACTGAGCTCTTTCACCAGGCCTTCAACTAGGAGCTGTACCCCCACCCCCGCATTACCATCTATGGCATTACCATCTATGGCCACTATTAAAATCTGCGGCATCTTGTAGAACAGGAGACTGCTGAGTGGGATGTTTTGAGCTCGTAATATATGGCACACCATCTGTTTTTATCAACTATTGTGAGCACTTTAATTGAAACTGTTGATTGTATTAAGTGATTTTAATTGTATTGATTTTAACTGTTTTATGAATCTTGGCACTTTGTGCCCAGCTACGTGAGCCGCCCTGAGCCTGCTTGCGGGGAGAATGGCCTATAAATGCTACAAATAAATAAAATAAATAAAACATGCTTCTTAATGGGTCACAAAATTCTCAAGGATTTGCTTTAATATCCTAGAAACACTTAAATGGTGCTTGAAGCGGAAAATGCTCCAGTGAACACAAGGGCCTTGGAATTTTTCCTTTTCTAAAAGCCAGTCTTCTTTTAGCTATGGTCTTTATGACAGTGAATGGAACAATAGCCATATGAGAAATGTAATTATGGTCTCAGCAATACACTAACTTGCACAACACATTAGCAACAAGTACTGCAAGAGAGAGAAAAGATGTATCTGGTTTCTGTAAACTTACCGTGTACAACAGTTCTTCAGGAGTTACGGGGCTGGTAAAAATGGTGCGAAGACACCTGAGGCAAGCTTCTATAAATTTAAGATCTGGTGACAGTAATCCTGTGAACACAAGTTGAGATACTTTTTCTAGATCTTACCTAGATCTTACAATGTACAGACAAGTAGCCAACACAGTAACAAAAATAAAGGTACCTTGTAGTAAGGCTGGTATGATATGGCAGTCCAGAAGAGATTTAACGTTATTTTCTGTACCCATTGCAAGGCTTCCCAGCACCACTGCACATTCAGTTTTCAACTCTGTGCTGGAGGCCTCTTGTTGAAGCAAGTACAGCAACCTACACATGGAAACACAGAGGAACAGCTTCACCTCAGAGCATAGTTTAAACATAGAAGTTATTTGAATTCTTTACCTTAAAAGGAAAGGGATTCCACTATCCAAATGGACAAAAATTCTGTCTCTTTCCCTTCCCTTATATGTCTTGTAATTAGATCAACCAAGTTATCACAAATAATACTAAAAAGGGAAAACATTCCATATTTATTTAGTTCCATGTGCTAAATGCCATACAGAATGCAGAATACACATGATCCTTCCTCAGAGATTTTTCAGTCTGCATTAGATGGAAGAAACAGGGAAACAGGCAATAATATCCAAGACATACAGAGGGGAAAATGGATGAGGGAGGCATAAAGCAATGGAAAATGAGACGGGATAATATAAGGAAGGTTCAAGCAAACTTGAAGTAGCACCTAGAACATTAAGAAGGTATCCTTACAGAGGAGTAGAGTGGCTATTCTGTGAATAGGAAATGGCATGGCAGAAGGGAGACACATGAACGAAAGGAGAAGACACAGAGGGTTTACAGGAAGGAAAAGAGAACACCCCATTCCAGAGCATTTTCTGTGAATGCTCCAACACTTTTAAATAGAGGCCACTTACAAGGCAACTTATGCAGCAAAGCTGACAAAAACAGAGATATATATGGTTCAGGAAGTTCGGGGGGGGGGGCAAATGAGCTGATTGTTCTATGCACTTAAACTGAAGACAGGATAGAAGAGAACTACCACTCACTGATAGACAGCTGAAGAATTAAAGCAAGAAAAACAAAAGAGAGAGAGAGAGAGAGAGAGAGAGAGAGACATTTATTCCATCACTGAAATGGGCCATTTATAGGGTCTATATTTGGAAGAAAACAAAGTTGGAATATTAGAAACCTGGTGGAATAGTAACATGTTATAGGATCAAGTTACTTAAGTTTTAAAAGAAAAGCCACTTACAAATTCACCTGCTCTCCAAAAAGTGAGGAAATTTTGTTAAGCATTGGTTCAAACTTTTAACGCGGTATAAGCCTTATACAGTCTGACATACTACGCATGTTTACAAATTAGGCTCCACACACCCACATTTTGCCTCAGTCTTTTCATAGGACACTCGGCTTAAATTCAATGGATGAGCTTTCCTAAACATTTGTTGTATATATGCCTAATGAACTTCTGCCTGGCATATGCTATACCGAATGGCAGCACTAACACTGAATTCTCATACTAAAAATATATAATAATCAACCTTTATTGGCATAACATACAGACCATATGGCATACTTTGCACATACTACGAATATAGTATGTACTGTCTATAACTTTATACCCCCAGCCCAATTACCACATGAGCCCTGTGAACTCATACGATGAGCCCAGAGAAGCCATACTATTACAAATATTAATTCAGCCCTTTCATACAAAACAGAAGTGGGTAGGCAATCAGAAGGGTCTGTAAGGAGAAACTAATTTACCTACTTGACATGCAGATCAGAACATTCATGTCAGTCTACCTGAAAATACCTGTAAACAAGCAGTTCATGCCAGAAACCCCCCCAACACACACACACTCCAACCATGGCTACATAATAAAATCTATATAAGGGACAGCATAGATCATACTAGTGGTGGTAAGGACAGATGGAGGGCAGTAAATTGTAAACCTTATTAACATAAAGTACCACAGAATCACAGTTGGTAGAAACACCTGGCCATAAAATTAATGCTGTGCTGGGTGCATTTCTTTTCAAAGCTCTGATGGTGATCTGGACACAGTTAATACAGACGGAGTATTGGGGGAAGTACTACAGCAGAACAGGAAGAATGCAGACAGACCAAATTAGTCCTTAGTGATAGATCCAGATAGTCAGCCGTGTTGGTCTGAAGCAGTAGAACAAATTTAGAGTCCAAGGCACACTTTTTTCAAATACACTGGAATGGTAGATGAGGTTCCAAACTTATAGACAGGGATTTAACAGCAAATTAACATGTAACATGATGGTGTTTAAGTTATGCAAAGTGAAAAACTAAATAACAAGTTAAGGTTATAAGGTCAACAGTTGTAAAGCAATAAATATGATAAAAGAGCAGATAAATGTCTAAAGGTGTTTTTTCTAATTGTGGGAAGTAACAGAATCTTAATTATCTACCGTCAGGCATGGAGGGCACTTAAAAGTTTATTTTGAGCTGGATGTCATGTTGTCAGCAGACATCCATTCAAAACAAACAAAAACCTCCCCAGGACTCAACAGGGATGTTAGTTTTTCCCTCCATATAACCAAAAAACACTGTATAAACACAGAAAATCATCAATACTGAGTGTGACAATTATTGCTGAGAAATGAAGTGCACAACTTTTAATGTGCTGTTATTAATACAATTGGTAATGCAATTGAGACTTTGTCCCACTGATTGGTAGCCCTCTCTGTAATGATAAATATTAGGATATTAGGAATTTTTCCTGTTTCAATCTTCTGCTGTTTTTCTTTATGATAACTATATTCAGTTCACTGAGGAAGTTTCAGCAAAACAAAGGACTCCAGCCGGCAGCTTCGTCTTCAGTTTCACTTCTTTGACATTTCTACTCAGCTTAGGTCTTTTTGATCACTTTCAAATTTTTTGTATTAACTACTTCTTTGTGACTTGTTTCTTTGTTACCAAGTATTCTACATTCAGTTTCGCTACTTTTGATATTCCTACTCAGTTTAGGTCTTTTGACCACATTTTGAAATTTTTGTATTAATTACTTCTTTGTGACTTACTGCTTTATTACCAATTGTTCTACAATTAGGTCTTTGGACCTTTATATGCCATTATATTGTATATTTTTGTGGCAATTTTTCTATGGTTGAATTTAAATTGTATGAATAACAGCACATTCAAAGTTGGGCACTTTATTTCTCAGCAATAATTGTCACAGTATTGATGATTTTCTGTGTGTTTATACAGTGCTTTTTGGTTATACTGCTTTGAATACTGTGTATTTCGCTTGTTTGGTTTTTCCCTCCATTACACACGCTAACTCATTCAGTCCTCACATATGTATTCTCAACAAGAAGGACTACAAATCCTCTGTATTTTAGTATATTTCTTTTTTAGAATAGTATATTAGAATAGAATAGTATTTTAGAATAGTATATTAGAAAAAACACCTTTCTACATTTATCTGCTCTTTCGACATATTTATTGCTTTGCAACTACCATTCCAATGTATTTGAAAAAGTGTGCCTTGCACACGAAAGCTCATACCTTAAATAAATCTTTGTTGATCTTAAAGGTGCCACTGGACTCTAAATTTGTTTTAGTCCTTAGTGGTGATCCTCACTGCAGGAGATACTGGAGAAAGAACCTCCACTACTATTTTGGGGGAGGCATCTAAGGAGTTGCTTCAAAAAGAAGTAAGAAACAATACAGACTTAGACCTATCAACAAACAGACATTTTGAAATTGCTGACCGGCCTTGGTAACCTCTAATTTTCTTGAGACTTCTTAATTCAAAAGTGTAATTGCTGTGCTTAAGAAAAACGTGCAACAGTGAGATTAGCCTACCCAATACCCAATTCTTCCATCCCCATTTCCTTACAACAATCGTACACTGTAGGTTAGGCTGAGACAGTATGACTGGCCTGAGGTTGCCCAGAAAGTTCCATGCCTTACTGGGGATTCACACCTGGATACCTCAAACCCTAGCCAGATTTAAACTATTGTACTATACTGGCTATCTATAAAATAAAGGCAAATGCCATCTTATGGATTAATAATTCGTTACAGAACCGGAACCTAGTATTAAATAGCCATTCCAATAACTCACAACAGAATATCTTCCCTACTCCTCCTACCCCCACACCAGATGCCTGTATAAGGACCTGTGTTGTATTTAAAATTATACACAATCTGGAATCAGGGATGAGTAGTGATATAGTCTGGTGTGCAAATGACACCAATGTATTCAGAACAGCAAAATCCAAAACTGACTAAGCAATGTCAGAACACTCTCTCCAAACTGAGATCTAGTGCAAGGATGAACAACGTGATACATGCCAGGACATTGGACATTAGATTCTAGCTTCGTTAAGACATGGGTGGGGTTTGAACTGGCTGTGTTAACCCATAAATGATTTTAAGGTTATAGTGGACTGTTAAACTAATCCTCTGTGGGGGATTATAAGGAAAGTGGTTAAAAATAATACTGTAATACTATATTTAATGACTTCATAGTGCATCTAGTTTTGGTCCTCCCATCTCAAATGTGATTTTACGGAGCTGGAAAGCAGCAAAACAGGACAACCAAAATGAACATAAGACAAGTCTCTCATACAACTGGAAAGTGCAATTTACTACCACAGAATGGCTGGAAATGGGAGAAAGTGGCCATTTTTATGGATTAAAGGAAAGACAGTATCAAGAACCAAAAAGAGATTACAAAGTCTCTGTTAAAACCAATATACGTAATTATCAAAGAGGAAAAACTTTCATGGGAAAATTTTTCTTTTTTTAAATTTTCAATGAATTTTATTGGGGGGGTTTCAAACTAGAAACATTAAACACTACAAACACTAAAAACTACAAACACTAAATACTAAACTAAAATAAGCTATACAAGGATCATACTATGCCTCTCAATTCAATGGCTCCTTTGTGTTCAATATAAAGCAGTAAACACTGCTTTCTATAGCTTAGTAACATACTGCTACATTAGAGTTAAAAAATAGATACAGTTTAAAAATTATTATTAAGACTTTCAAATGTTTTCATTTATCTCATTTTCTTCCCTTTTTGCCTCTCTTTGAGAAAGTGTCTTGGGCCTTCCCAGGTTTAGGAGCCGCAGCCCCTTTCTCTGAGTCCAATTCTTCATATGGAACACTATACCCTGAGTCTTCTTAACTTTCTAATTCATGTGAGCTGATTTCATTGTCTTCTTTTCCCTCGTCTTCTTTTTCGCCGTACTTTGTTGCATTTCCAAAAACATTTTTGCTTTGATAACAGAGTCAATTTTTTCTTTTTTATCTTTGTATTTGAATGTCAAGCCTTCAGGTAATATTCATCTGTAGGAGGTGGAGTTTTTCTGCAAAAATATAGTTAAGCTTCTATATTGTTTTCTCCTCTTTCTGATTTTGAATGGTATATCCTTTAAGACTTTGAAAATCAAGGACAAAAACATTACAGTAGTCCTGTTTGTGGCCTTGAGCACCACATCTCTTGTAGATCTTTTGAAGAATCCCCCCACTATCTCCCCAGGCAGGTTATTTTTCTTAATATATTCTGGATATCTATAGATCAAAGAATCCACTTTTAAACCTGTCACAGGGGACAATGCCTTACTCAGAAGTTCTTTGAGATCTTCATCCTTTTGTTCAGGAACATCTTGAAATCTTAGAACATAAACTGATTTTTCCATTTGAAGCCTTAAAAACTGATCTTTATCTGAGTTCTCCACTTTCTTTCTTTCTCCACTACTTCCAATCTTTGGTCAATAGCTTTTGTCTTGATTTCAAATTTTTCCCACTTTTTTGACAGTCTTCTCTCTTTGCGCATTAGAAGCTTTGAGTTTTTTTGCAATGTTTCAAAGTTGTCTTTCAGGTTAGTCATCTGCTCTAGTAGGGGGTGCAGTGCTACAGCCATCATGTTAGAAAAGTGACAGTCCATATTTGCTTCTGGTCTTGCAACCGGAAGTATCATTCTTACAGTTCCAGGAGATTGCTTTGTTCTGGCCGACTCATTGTTTACATTCCAGGAAATGTTTTTAAAAGTGAAGAGAAAGGCCTTGGCTGATTTCAGACAATAACTACTGATAGTGTGATTTTTTTTCTTAATACCTTTGCTGCCTGCAGAAGGCTGTTCACTGAACAATTTTAACTACTCTCTTGTTTTTGAGAAACAAGAGAAATCCAACCCAAAGAGATTGCTGTATTAACACAGATATTCTTTTTATCCCAAGTGTATTCTTAATACAGTCTGTGTTATTATCTCAGGTTTTATTGTATTTACATATGATACTTTTTGCAGGGTATATTTATTTATATATTAGATTTATAGCCTGCCCTCCCCTGTACAACAGGACCCAGAGTGGGTGACAACAGTATTCATATAAACAGTATTTATGCCCTGACCTGGATAGCCCAAGCAAGCCAGATCTTGTCAGATCTCGGAAGGTAAGCAGGGCTGACTGTGGGAGACTTCCAAAGAATACCAGGACTGGGAGGCAGTGGCAGACTATCAAGCCACTTCTCTGAACATCCTCCATGCCCCAGAAGAGTTGCCAGAGGTCGCCATGACTTCCAGGGATGGGTTTACACATGTTAAAAAATGCAAAAAAAACCCAAAAGAAAATTCATAATTTAAAAACTATTAACTCTTGCAGTACTACAGGCAACCGGTAAATTAGTACATAAAAAGGGACATGGTGCCCCTTATCCAGGGGAGAATAAATATCATACAGAATGGTAAATAGAGAATAACCAACAGCGGAAGGGGAAAGGAAAGGTGGGAGGCCAGCCTAGATGGAAACCGTTGCTGCCCTCAACCATCGGCCTGGCAGAATATCTCTGTCTTACAGGCCCTGCAGTTCTCAGTATTTTGGAGAAATATAGTAAAACACAATCAAAAGCAGATTGACAGCATAAAAGTTAGAGTGAAAAACTGCTCAGAAGCAGCAGCCATAAAATATAATTAACAGCAATCATAAAATCAGGCTAATCCAAGTCAACCAAAGAACCACAAACTTCAAATAAAGGGAGATACTAAAGCTCTCCCCTTGAGCAAGTTGTCAGAAATAGCATGGTGGGCAACAATTGTGGTTCACTTCACTTTGTCTTGTCTTTTTACTTTCATGGCAGTGCCAGGATTACTGCTGAGTGAGATGGGTGATATAAAGAATGATTTTTATTTAACAAAATCCTGCCTGCCACTTCCTTCAGGGTCACAGCTATAGTTGGGGGTGCTGATAGCGGCCTTAGACCTATAGCATTGACTTAAAGGCTTTTATACGGAATGGGATAGAAGATGGGATGAAGCAGGCATTTTATTTTGCTCCATGTGCATAGTGTGAAAGTGCTTTGCTCTAATGTGATTTATACAGGACAAAAGTATGGGTTTTAGCTGTGGTAGTAATACAGTGGTTCACTTCAGATATCACACAAACTCATGGTTTAAACTAGCTATGGTTGATGTGACTGCTTGAGGTCAGGTCATTCCACTATCATCAATTAGGGTCTGTGAAGCCAGGATATGGAGTAAAGAATTCCTTTTCTCTTCCCTGACTTCT
Organism: Lepidodactylus listeri; assembly: GCA_029233225.1. Classification (NCBI taxonomy): domain Eukaryota; kingdom Metazoa; phylum Chordata; class Lepidosauria; order Squamata; family Gekkonidae; genus Lepidodactylus; species Lepidodactylus listeri. The sequence continues at coordinate 57,594,839 of JARCFY010000005.1, read as the reverse complement.
TATTGTTCTTCAAGTATGAGTAAAATACAAGTAAGGCAATTACACTGAAGCATTTTGACACACTGGCATTGTGTCAGTCCAACTGATTGCCTTTGCAATGCTGATTTTTCTTCCTTCCAGCCCACATCCCTTCTGTCCTTCAAAGATAATTCCTGGGATTGTGAGACCCCTATGCATGAACAGCTGTGCAGGCAAGGGGGCTGCACTGAGAAAAGGGAAAAGATAAAATCCCCTGGTGATTAAATCCTTCTTCTGTCATTGCAGCCTCCCTGCCTACAGTGCTGTGCATCCATGTGGGTCCCATAACCTCAGGAATAATCTCTCTGTTGGGGTGGGGTGCAGGGAAAATTTAGACACTTCCCATTGACAGGATTTTGATTACAAGCCATTATAGTTTAGGTATACTTATTTAAGAGCTTAGTGTGAATATGGGAAAATATTCAATGTGCAGGTATTGTCACAAGCCGATTCTCTCTTAAGTGTTCAGTTGTGACAAACTCGGATTTTTCTGAAACGTAATTTGTGACATGGCCTCGTGACAGATTCAAATACTTCCATGCTCCATCTTAGAAAGCATTCTGTATGTCTAAATAAACAGGTTATCATTAATAACATTGCATTACTATTATGTGCATGATACTTTTACTCACTTGATATCTCTCATTTTGCTTAGATGAGAAATGTAATGACATTTTCCATTAAGGTGTTCATATCTTTGGTTGCTTTGGTAAGAAGTGGGATAATACAATACCAACCAGGGGTCATTTCGAGCAGGAGCTCAGGGGAACGCAGCTCCGGGAGTTGGTGCCAGCCCCCCACGGGGGAATGCCTCCTTGTGTCAGGGCTGCAGCAAAATGACCCCGTCCCCCAGAAAGGTCCTTGTTCCTCCGACCAGCCTTCTGAAGGCTTCAGCCACCACTGAAGCTATCCTCCCAGAATAGTGGTATTTCTGAGGCTTGGATTAGTAGTGGTCCTCTCTCTGCCAGCTCTTTCTTTCTTTCTGTCTCTCTCTCTCTCTCCCCCTCCCTCTCTTTCTTGCCTTCTGACATACTTCCGGTGATGTCAGGTGGTGTAGCATATGCAAATAAGTTATGCTAATGAGTTACGCTAATAAGCTCCTGCACCTCTTTTTCTACGAAATGACCCCTGTGGTTTGGAGAAAACCAAATGTTTGCTTTCTGGTAAAGTTCTATTAAGATGCATACGTTTTGTATGAGAATACATGATTTTTAAAGCAGAAGATGATTAATAAAAATCTCATGGTCCTATTAAGAAGGTTCTCATCTGTATTCTCTGCATGGCATATAAAACGTAAGTACTGCCCTAATTAGTATAACACAGAAAGGCTGAAGCACATTTACATCTATCTGTATTAGTAAAATGGTGAGTTAACTTAAGAACATAAAAAGAGCTCTGCTGGATCAGACCAGCAGTCCATCTAGTCCAGCATCCTTTCTTTTACAGTGGCCAACCAGTTCCTCTGGAGGTTCAACAACAGGGCATAGAGGCTGAGGCCTTCCGATTTTGCCTCCTGGCACTGGTACCCAGATGTTTACTGCCTCTGGACTTGAAGGTTCCCTTTAGTCACCATGGCTGGTAGCCACTGATATACTTATATTCCATGAATCTGTCTAATCCCCTTTTAAAGCTGTCTGTGCCTGTGGCCATCACCGCATCCTCTGGCAGCGAATTTCACATTTAATAACTCGCTGTGTAAAGAAGTATTTCCTTTGTCCATCCTGAATCTACTTCCCATCAGCTTCTTTGATGCCCCCAAATTCTAGTATTTTGGAAAAGGAAGAAAAAGTTCACTCTGACAACTCTCTGTAGTCTGTGTATAATTTTATAGGCCTCTATCATGTCTCACCCCTTAGTTGTCTCTTTTCTAAACTGAAAAGTCCCAGACCCTTGCTCATAGGAAGGTGCTCCAACCCCCAGTCATTTTGGTTGCCCTATTCTGTACTTTTTCCATATCTACAATGTCCTTTTTGAGATATGGTGCACACAATATATTCCCAGTGACGCTGCACCATAGAGCTATACAGGGGAATTATAATATTGGCCCTTTTATTTTCAATCTTTCTCCTAATAATCCCCAACATAGAATTTGCCTTTTTCACCACTACAGTATATTGGATTGATATTTTCATTGAGCTATCTGCTACGACCCCAAGCTCTTTTCCCCTCTCCGTCTAAGCAAATCCAGACCTTAGTAGCTTATACCTGAAGTTGGGATTTTTTGGTCCAGTGTGCAACACCTTACACTTACCAATACTGAACTCCATCTGCCACATCGTTCCCCACTCACCCAATTTGTGGAGCTCTTCATGCTCATCCTTGATTTTTATCATCCTGAATAATTTTGTTTCATCTGTAAACTTGGCCACTGTACTAATCACCGCTAGTTCAAGATTGTTTATGAACCAATTAAATGCTGGCCCCAATATCGACCCTTGTGGGAGCCCACTGCTTACTCCCCTTCGTTATGAGAACTGTCCATTTATTCCTGTTTTTTGCTTCCTATCATTTAACTATTTTTAATCCATAAGAGAACCTGTCATCTCAGCACATGACTGCTAAATTTAATCAGGAGTCTTTGGTTAGTTACCTTGTCAAAAGCCTTTTGAAAGTCCAGTATATAACGTCTGCTGGTTCACCGTAATCTATATGCTTGAGCACATTCTCAAAGAAATCCAAAAGGCTGGTGAGGCAGGACTTCCCCTTGCAGAAGTCATGCTGATTTTCCATCAGCAGGCTTTGTTCCTCTATGTGCCTAATAATACTGTGGTTGATTACAATTTCTACTAATTTGCCTGGGATAGACGTTAGGCTAACTGGTCTGTAATTTCCTGGTTCCCCTCTGGACCACTTTTTAAAAATTTGGAGCAACATTTGCTAGCCTTCAGACTTCTAGTACATTGGCTGAATTTAGTGGTAGGTTACATATATAGGTTAGTAGATCAGCATTTGAGTTCCCTAAGAACTCTTGGTGTATGACATTAGGACCTGGAGATTTATCCGTTTTTAATTTCCCCAATACATCTAGAACTTCATTTCATGTCACCACAGTTTGACTCTGTTCTTCAGACTCCATCCTTGAAATTATTGGCCATGGCATGGCTACATGCCCCACACTTTCCATGGTAAACACAGAAGCAAAAAATGCATTGAGCTTCTCTGCTATCTCCCTATCTTTCTTTAGCTTCTCTGCCATCTCCCTTTATTCCTTGGTCATCCAAGGCCCAACTGCTTCTGGCTGGTTTCCTGATTCATATATATTTAAATAAATGTTTATTGCTTATCTTCATGCTTTTAACCACCTGCTCCTCAAATTCTCTTTTTGTATGCCTTATTATTATTATTTTTTACAGTATCAAAACTTTTATTAACAGCAAAAGGGGGAGGGGTGGAACAGTCTGGTGGGGCTTCTGGGCTGAAGTGGCTGGTCTGTGGTTTGGGTGGCACCGGAGTTGCCAAGTGCAGCTTGATTAGTGTCGTCTCTATGCCCTTTCCTGGCTGGGGCCGCTTGGCCTTCTCTCAAGGGCAGCCAGCCAAGGCAACCAGAAATACTGTTCAGTCTTCCAAAGCAGAAGGCACATTACAATCTGGTTATAAATAAGCCTCAAATACTTAAGAAAGAAAAGACAATTAACAGCAATCAGCCCCATATCTGCCCACCCCCAATTTTAGAAGTTTCAGCCTCTTAACTCTTTACAACGTAGTCCTTCAACAGTACAGCAAATGTAACATTTTCAGGCAGTAGACCACCGAATACTCTTGCCTGCACACCAAGACCCAGGCAAGCATCCCTTTTCTCCCCTCGCCCGTATCATAACAACCATGTTGGGAATGGGCTCGCCTTCCACAGTTTGCCCTGATCAGACTGCAGGTTACACAGCAGCCATTGTCAGGAAAGGCCTCAAGGGCAGTCACTGCAGCAGAGGCAATTGCGTGCCTTATTATTGTCAGAAGAAAATCTATTTAAAGTATAATGTATTAAGTCTCCCTTTATGGTGACATTATATAGGGCACAATTCCTGTTCTCCATAAATATCCACAGGAATTGCTGCAACAGTTTTATGTAGTGAAACTTGAACTAGCCAATTTCTAGTACTTAGAAGAAGGCCAGAATATATTCTTAGACAGATATTGAAAAACTGTCCCATCGCGAGGAGTGCCTCTCCCGAGGCCACGGCCAAGGGATCGAGGCTCTCCTTTGCCCTGTAAGGTCCCGCTGCTGCGACTCCATAATGGACCCAAGAGGCACACACCGGAGAGCAAGCAAGTGATCCAGTGAAATAAAGTGCTCCCAACTTTGGCAATCCACTTCGAAGGAACAGTGAGTGATGTGGCCGATCTGCTATGGAACCAATTTGTGCCCGAAGCCCTGATCTGCGGTGTGGGAGAGGGAGGGAACTCACACACACACACACACACACCCAAAATCTGATTTTAAGTGGACGGAAAAGTGATCTTTTCAGCTGGGCACACCAGCATTTTTCTGTTTAAATAAATAAATTACAGACTTACTTAAAGCGATTTCTTAAATGGACTTTTTCAGCCACTAGAGAAGCTGCTTATGACAATATTTTAATAGGTAAACCCAGGTGCCTCCTGCACATCCAAACACTTTGAAGCACAGAGAGAAAGAACAAGCTTAACAGGATAGGCTTAATGAAACAAGTAATCATTTTATCACCATGATCACAGTTTATCATGCTTAGTGATCAAATAGAGTCTTGAGCAATGGCATTATAAGATTTTGGTCACCATTATTACATTAACTGAAGTTATTAAAACTGAGGAAACTGTAGTTAATAACCACTTTCACACTAACTTTCTCATCTCTCCAGGCCTTCCATTAGATACCCTTCTTTATATTAAATGTAGACGCTGATCTTCAAACACTGTGTCATTTAATCACTTGGAGGCAAATGACCAAGGTTATATTTGTACTACAGAAGTAATATACCTTTTGATCAAAGTTAAATATTAGATAGTTAAGGAACTGTCAACCAACTGCAACAGTGACAGATCAGAGACTGCCAACAAGAAGCCCAGACAGAATACAGCCTATGCCATTATTCTGACCTATCCTTGCACATACCTGCCCCATGTCTCAGGTGATGGAACTGGGAAAATCCAGGAACACAGAACTAGTCCCTTAACACTTTATCATCCAGATGAAAGGGAAGGACAAGACGAGAGATAGTTTAATCACACTGCAACCTCTAGGGGGACAGTTATACAGACAGATGTTTAATCAGCCTTCCCTCAGATCTACTGGTGAACCAGTTTAATTCACAATTTAGACGGATATAGGAAAGGCAGTAGCAAAGATTACTCCATCCTGGCCCTGTAATTCTTGACAGAAACTGGTAATATAATTGTATTTCAGTCTATATTTTTAAGATAAAAGGGCCAATGAAGAGAAGAAGAAGAGAAGATATTGGATTTATACCCCGCCCTTCACTCACTTGGAGTCTCAGAGCGGTTTACAAGCTCCTTTCCCTTCCCCTCCGCACAACAGACACCCTGTGAGGTAGGTGGGGCTGAGAGAGCTCTGAGACAACTGTCCTTGAGGGAACAGCTGGTACAGAGCTATGGCTTGCCCAAGGTCATCCAGCAGGTGCAAGTGGAGGAGTGGGGAATCAAACCCGGCTCTCCCAGATTAGAGTCAGTGCACTTAACCACTACACCAAACTGGCTCTCAGGTTATTCAACGCAATTCTAATCCTTAAACAGTCACCATTTTTCCTAGAAGCTTAATGAGAACATCCCCCCTACTCCCGAAATCCCTATATTTGCTCATCCCAAAACATCCTCTGACTTGACTATCAGAAGCTTGAATAAAAAAGTATTGGCCCCTGAACTCACATGGGCGTAGTCCACCTATTAGAATGCTTGAAGAGGACTGATTTTTGTTTTCAGCCTTCAGAAGCTCCGTCACAGCCATGAAGGAATAATTCTCACATGTGCTGGATAATAACCTGAGGCCACAGAACCCTCCTCACAATACAGTTTAACCCAATAATTGTAACCCATTCCCAAGATTTGGGAAAATCATCAAGCCACTGCTCAGACTTTATCGGACCAGCCCAAGCTGGTCCACCACTCTGATACTTCAGTCATTTCACTTCTGTTGTCCTGCTGTATCCTGTTTTCTGATCTTGTATGTCCTTATTCGGACCTCCACTTCCCCCAGATCCATATCTTTCTGCATCACATCCTTCCAAGCCAAAACATAGAACATTCTAAACATAGAACATTCTAAGAGAAATGCTTAGGGGCAGAAAATTAGCATCTGTAGGGAGACAAAAATCCTATGTCCCTGTTCAGCCCTGAGGGGGTCCACGGTTTGGAATTTGTTAATGGGCACAAGTTCAGCAATCTCATGCTATAGAGCGCGGAAGGATGCTGCTGACATTTGATGGCATATATAATGCTGGAAGATAACGTGAATGAATCTAAGATGGTGTGGTCTGGTGTTCTTAGGTTAGATGATTGTGTTGTCAGAGTGAATATGGGGACAGAAGCAGCATCTTGGCTTGTTGCAGGCCCTAGTCTGTCTGTTTTAGGAAGGGCACTGTTATAGGTGTGAAGTGATTTTAGCTCAGGGGGTTGCCTGTGGGCAAGAAAATATTTGCTTCCTAATGTGTGCAATAGAGGAGTCTCACTGTCCCACATAGGTTGTAGGCCATTAATAATGTGTTGAACAGGTTTGATCTGACATCTGATGTTACAACTAGTGAGGTTCTGTTGTTGTTACGTTTGGGCCACAGCAGGTTATCCCTTGGTATAATTCTGGCTTTGCTGATATTTTTCCTTAGGACATCAGATAAGTTTAGAAATTCCGAAAATGTCTGTTGGAGATCCTGCAGCTAAGAATCTCTGTCAGAAGGATTGGAACAGATGCCGCTCTGTAGCATAGAGCCTTGTTGTAAGATCATTTGGTATGTTTAGGATGGTGACTAGCGGCACATAGGTATGTTTGGCGATCCACCCTACCACCAACCATGAATCAATCCACACAAGTACATTTTTAGACACCACTATACAAATACAAAATGGAATCATAAAAACTACTTTATATCAGAAACGTATGGATCGCCAAACATATCTACCTACCTCCAGCAATGTCAGTAATCCTCTTCCACACTTTACATCAGACAAACAGGTCTGATGAAATATATATGAAAGAATAAATGGACATAAACCTGACATAAAACCCCCCACAACACTAAATAACCAGTGGGAGAAAACTATAGTATTCCAGGACTACATTGCTGACCCAAGAGTGGCAGTCCTCAAAATACATGGACACTGTATTATTCAAATGGCATTTATATGTCACAAATGAAATACACTGAGATAATGCCCATCTTTATTTCATTTCCATTCTGTTTTCAGGGGTTATAATTCTCATGGCAATCACTAAGAGTAAATAAAACAGCAACTCCTGACCAGCAATACTCATGAGTAACGCATTTGAAAAGCTACAAAAATCCATCAAGAGCTTACACTCCTCTAGGGTGACAACTCTACCAGAAAAAGAATAAACATTACTGTCAAGGAGTCCAAGGCTGAACTTCAGAAGTTCCCAGGGCTAGTGTACACAAGAAAACAGTCCCTTGTAAAATACGTATGAAATTCATGAAATACTTTTCCGAAATAGTTTTGTTTCTAGGCAACACAAACACTCTAAAATCCTTGCAGCAGAGAAAAAAAAGAAAAGCTAACTGTTCTGACACATTTATACTTTGCATTAGATGGCACATTCCTAAAGTCGTGAAAAAATCAAAGTCCATGGCTTAAGTATTCTCTACACAGCCATCCATTGCAATGTGATCACATCATAGTCAGGCCTCAGTCCACCAGAATCACCGACTCAGAGATTTTTTTTCTTGTGGAAGAGCTATGGTAAACTTTCAAACAAGAAGTCTGTTTTGCAGGTGGAAATACATTATCAGCAGTACTTGGCAGAATTCTGGGAAATGGCCAGAAAATGTGCATCTTTTCTGGAAATGTGTGCTGATCTTCATTTGTAAATGCAACATAGATGCTCACATCAAAAAACATACGTACTTATGTCATGAAAATGATGTTTCAGAGCAGTCTGATAACTACTAACCAGTAGATACTACTTATACCTACTAACCAGTAAGTATACTAGACAAGCTTAGTCTAATACACTATAGGTATACCACTATCAGTTAGACAGACTGGAATACACCTAGTCTGTTGTACTGTTGGTGCAACAGTGATGTTGGGAAAGCAGACTTGTTCCTTAGTCTCTCACCATATACAACATAAGGACAGAACATTAAGCTTCAAACAAATTATTCACTTTGGATACATCCATTTTACAGTTTTACAGGCCTTGGAATCCTTATGTTTAATCAGGGTTATAAGTAATCCTGATGCCTAATACCATCTATAAAAGACATTAGCTTTGCAGTCCAAAATGAAGCTTGTGAATTTGACTTCTTCTGCATACTGCTATTTGTTTTGCCTTGTTCCTTTCTTATATTCAGAGTTCTATGCAATTAAAATGCAAAAAAATGCCTATAGTGGTTTCTAATGGCAAAGTTTCTTACAGGCTTTGCTAATAATGCAAATTTTAGCACTGGAGACATACACATACAAAAAGGAGTTTAAAAACAAAATAAATTCCAATTTTTGAAGCATCTATCTACACAATTACTTCAATAAGAGCTAGATATACTAAGTTACAGTCAAAACAAGGCAGAGTCAACAGTCAAACCAAAGTGCCAGAATTTCAAAAGCTTGAACTTCAGACCTACTGTGAGTTAGTGAAAAGGAGAGTAGCAGAGGACATACCTTGGAACTGCTCCCAAAACAATCAAGTTGGCTTTTTGTTTGTTGTTTCCAATTACAGCATTTTTCATATCTCTGTAAATCCAGAAAGAGAAAAACCCTAGTAAATTACGCTGAGATACTAAGGGCTCAGTTCTGCAGAATTTAGCTCCAGTGAGATTAAACAGCTTGCCACACTGTATCTAAGTAATGAAAAAGACACCAGCAACACTTTCCATTAACACTGTCCATTCAAATCTATGATATTTCTCTATGATCCAGCCATTCAAATAACAAATATGTTCCTCCCATATATTAGGGGATAGCAAAAGAACCAGTGATGGTCATTATTATTTTGGCCACTGGCAGAAACACTGATTTTCATATTATGGTAAAGTTATGGAATTTTGCCAACAATGAATATGGGGAGAAAGAACATATGTTAACCCCAAGTTATTTTGAGTTCATGGTCACAGAGTCCCAGTGCTTAAGTATTTACAGTATTTTCCTTTTTTCAATATTTGAATACTTGAACAATTTTTTCCTACTATGACTACAGACTAATATGGCTACCCACTGGGTTACCCCACAATCTGGACAGTCAGAAAAGTAAAATTTCTGGAAGTTTTGAAGCCACAAAAACAAACTTCTTTTCCAGGGCTTTTTTTTCCCCAGGAAAAAAAATGGAAACCTGGGGGGAAATTGAAATATATACAATACAAGTTACTGTCCTACCTAATCTAAACTAATTTTACTGCTTTAACAACATAAAACAACGTGACTTAGCATAGAGAATTGCAATAGTTGACATATTTACATAATGTAAATGCCTTTATTTTACACACAAGCTGCCAGCATACTCAACACTTGAGAGGAAACTTTAAACTGATGCATCCAATGCTACCTTAGTACCTTAATTTTTGGAGTCTGAGAAGTAGAAAAAAAAGAGTAAAACAGAAAACACAAGTTTCATGGTAAATAATATTAGAAATAATTTGGTCAAAAAAATGGTCACACAGAGGGTCAATAATATCTGCACAGCTGGATTTAGTTCCAGATAGATGCTGTCTTCGTCCTTCTGTGGCTACTACTTAGAAAGTTCAGTTCTCAATTAAACTTTCAGAATTTTCTTCTGAGGCTTCAGTGCAGTTGCTGCCCTACCTCCTTCGGATCTTTTTTCCACTCCAGCAAGGTAGGGTAAAAAAAAAAAACTACCTGTCACCAATTTGTGGGTATGTGTGCTACAGTGGTTTGAGGGAGAGGTGAACAGGTCAACCACAAGGGAAGACTCAGGTCAAAAGGACAGCAGAAGGCATACAACAGCTGAAAAGCACTGTAAGCGCTGCATGCTCCCCTCATGAAGATTAGTATCCTTCTAGGTGCAGAAATTCTCCTTTGATTTAAGAGCTGTATATGTCTACAGCATGACCATCCTGTCTTTTTCACACACTACAAAAGAGAAAATATTTCTTAGGAGTTTTTTCCCCCCAATACTCCCCCAAATTTCCAGTTTTTCTGTTGAAAAACAAGAGAAAAACCTCAGGAAAAAAATTTGGAGATGGGCTTTGATATTTCTACCATCAACACACCATGGGCCAGTCAACTTAGCTTGCTTTTGGCTCCAAACCAACAGCCTACCAGGAACTTCCCTATTAAGTTTAAGGGCCAGTCCACCCCCGAATGAGGGTTACAGTTTATCAATCAAAGTGCTTCATATACATTCATGCAGTAATCCTTGCAATCATGCTATAAAGTAGACCAATATCATTACAGACTTAACTGGAATTTAGACTAAATTATCACAACTTGCTTATAGACCACCCTTTGAGTTCATGGCTGAGAGAAGATTTCATCTGGGAGTTCTCAGCTCATTATGGCAAAGTAATGCCTGAAACATCCTTAATTAAAATACAGCATTCAAGATGAAGAAAAATGCGATCAGGAAAAGTCTCTCCACCATATGGTATAACTGTTCATGAATCAAATACACCCTGAATTTAAACAGTGAACACGAAGGAAGTAACAGAGTATCATTTGCTCCAGATCAAAACATACTTAAAATTTTAAAATATGGGTATGATAGGAAATGACTATCTTCATACAGGTATGGACAGCAGTCAGCATGGTTGTTGCATACACTGAAGTAGTGGGTGAGAAAAATATGATTATTAGTAGTTCAGACAAAACTAATACGCTTTTACCAAAATCAGACACACAGATGCCACTCATTAATAGATGGCAAGCATTCACTAATATTGGTAGGAGTATTCATCAGTGTACAACACTGATACATTATACTGCAATTTGTATTTGTTTTACATTACAATCTAAAAGGAAGTTCACATGCCAAAAATAATGGATAGTACATCCAATTCTAACTTCTGAGCTCACAAACATAGCTTTGCAGGCCAGATTATTTTGGGCAGCTTTAGAAGGCAATGACCAAGGTATCATTCAGGCATTAAAAACTTTATTCCAAAGTCCAATAATCACCCTTTCTTATCAATACTGTTTAATTTCTGGACAACTTACACAATCTTTAACTAATAAATGTATTGGCAAAAAGTAATCTAGGAATGGAAGAAACTATGCTGTGGAGATATGGGCTAAACACAGAAGAAGCAAACTTTTGTGCTCACAACACTTCATAAACAAATAAGTGCAAAATGGGTAGTGGCGCTATACTGGAAAGAGATTCAGATGTACAGCTGTCAAGTAACAAGAAGCAATCACAAGTCCTTAGCTACTGCCCTGCCCAGCATACAGTAAGATATTCCTTCCCATGAAGTTATCTAGGCAACACAGAGAATTCAGAGGTGGGAAAGCCTTTCTTGATGCCAGATGAGGCAGAGGGACCCCACCCTTTATTGAGTTTACAAAGAATGAGAGTATACAGCTTCACTTCAGACTTGGCGATATCCAGAAGCATCAAGAACGTCTCTTGATGCACTTACAACCCATTATCTATATATCTAATTCCGAAGGCGCCCCCTGTGTGAGGATACCTAAATCCGCGCAGGGGGGGCACCTGGGAGGCAGGGAGGTTTTCCTACACATGGGGGGCATTCCCCCCGTGTGCAGAAAAATCCGAAAAGTTAAAAAAAACCCTTCAGTGGCCGTAGAATCCCCCAAAATACCTTTTGAAATGGCACCAACTCCAGACATCAACTGTGAGGAGATTAGAATGTTCGGGGGAGGGGGGGAGGCTCTAACTGTTTTTGTCAGTAAAAAGCAGGGTTATTACTGGCAGCAGTCTAGGGTTGCCAAGTTGCCCCCCCCCCACCCCGGCCACCAGCAGCAGATCCAGATCCAGGCTGGGAAACTCCTGGAGATTTGGGGGTGGGGCCTGGGGAGGACAGGGACCTCAGTGAGGTACAATGCCATAAACTCCCCCCTCCAAAGCATCCATTTTCTCCATGGAAAGTTATCTCTGTAGTCTGGAGATGAGCAGTAACTCCAGGGGATCCCCAGGTCCCATCTGGAGGCTGGCATCCCTAGGCAGCACCCTCTGTGTGACTTAATACCACCTGATTTGCATGACTTAATTAGGCCCAGCTGTTTTGCTACAGTTCATCAGCAGCCACCGTATGAAAGCCATTGTGGTGCAATAGTTCGAGCTTCAGATTGGGATCTGCGAGACCCAGGTTCAGATCCCCATCTTGCAGTGGAAGCTGACTGGGAGATTTTGGACCAGTCACATACTTTCAGCCTAACCAACCTCACAGGGTTGTTGTGCAGATAACAAAGAGGAAATAATAATGTAAGCTGCTTTAGTCCCCATTGTGGAGAAAGACTGTAATTTTCCTAGGTAGAGGCTGCAGGGGAGGGGGGTGGAGATGGAAAGCTGAAGACAGATAAAGGTAGGTTGGCTGTTGGGTGGGAAGGAAATAGGGTTGCCAACTCCAGGTTGGGAAATTCCCAGACATTTGAGAGGTGGAGCCTGGGGAGGGTGGAATTTGAGGTGGGAGGCAGAAAGAGAGAGAAAGAGTGATGAGGTGGGGAGGCAGAAAAACAAAGGGAATGATGACAGGTCAGAAAGAGAGAGAAAGTAACATACATGGAGGAGAGCGAGAGAGTAAGAAAGGGGGGGCAGAAGGGAGAAAGAGTGTGAGAGAGGTAGGGGGAGAAGGGAGGAAGCAAAGGTGTGAGGAATGGGATAACTATCCTGCAAGTTTCTTGCAGGTCTCCACTTGTCTTCTATAAGTTTCCAAAGCCTGGCACGAAGTGAATGATGTCAAGTCCTCCTCCCCTCAAGTGTTATATATACTAGAGAAATGTTGGGGAAAGTGGGTTCACTGGCAGTGAAGGAAAGTGCCATCAAGTTGCAGCTGACTTATAGAGACCCCACCATAGTTTTTCAAAGCAAGAGACACTCAGAGGTGTTTGGCCATTACCTGCCTCTGAGTACCAACCCTTCCAAGTACTCCCAATCCAAGGGCTAACCCTGCTCAGCTACTAAGATCTGATGAGATTGGGATACCCTGGGCCATCCAGGTCAGGGCAGTGGATTCACTAGCAACCATAAATTGTGCCTTGATACCACACATTTGGGAATGCATTAGATGCTTACCCACCCACCTACAAATTTCAGATACAAGGGTAAATGCACATCTTTCACACATCCCCCTTCCACTATCAGCCTCATAAGATGCACAAAAAGCTGTAATTCAGTCATGGGAGTCCTGTAAAAAAATGTCACGGGGCAGCTGCTGTATAGACAGGAAATGAGGTGATGTTGCCCCTCCTTTCTCTTCAGCTGGCAGTTTCCACTGATGCTCTATCAGCACAGAAGAGAAACAGGAACAACTTTACTCCATTCCCCTTCTTCACAATAGTCCTTCTTGGCAATTTGCTCAAGGGGCACCTGTGATACCAAGTATCAGGTTTTTTTCCCATCTCAGGAGCCTGTTGGGGGAGATGGGAAAGATCTGCAGCTTCTTTCTGTTCATGGGTTGAAAGACTGAGAAAGAGAAAATAGGCATATAATACATATCACATGTAGGCATCTATTCACCAACATTCTTAGGTAATAGAGGTTTATCGGCTCCTACATCCAGAGTACAATAAATACCATTACAACTCCTACTTGCAACAGCCCTTTCCAGTTCAATTCTATCATTTTAATCATTCTGATCTCTCCCTCAAGTCCTCTTCCCATTAAAAGAATGAACAAATATGATGGACGGTGCTTCAAAAGCTCATAAGTGCTGTATAATCCTGTGATTGACTATGAAGGGTTAATACCTCACAGAACCAGGGAGCCTCTGAATGACAGGCTGCTCAAAGGGATTTGCTAAGTTAGCATCAGTTAAGCAGAAGGACTTGGGAACTGACTGCTGAGGAGAATTCAGTTTAACACTGACGGAGGATTGGTGAAGATCCCCATTCAGGCCAGGAAAAGGAATAGATCTTCTAGTTAGATAGAAGAAATCCCCTGCCCAGTTGATAAGGGAGATAGCTCTGAAGAGTGAATTGATCCCTGGTGTGTTTAGAGAAGGAATTTGGGTACTTGGTAGTGTACCCCGCCTTCTGAAACCTGAAGAATCAGATAAACTCAAGAAAGTATACTGGAGTGTTAAGAAAACACTGAAACAAAAGCCTCTTACATTCTTAGACTTTGTGTAAAGTTTTAAACTCTCATGTGCTGGAAACATACAAACAGGAGTTTGTGATTCTACCAAGTTACCTCAGAGTTATATTTGATTCAGACATTTATCCCTGATTTCACCTGATCTTTTCCCTCTCTATGTTGAATCAAATATTTTGTTTATTCTGGAACTTTAAAAAGCCTCTCATGTGCCATTTTCAGAAGTTTAAGTTAAAGAGATGATCTTGTCACTTCCCTGAAGTTCCTGGGCTAAGCCAGCATCAAAACACAATTAAGTGACAAGGTGGGACAGCCATAAATCTTCAGAAGAAAATAACGGGGCTGCTCAGCCAAGAAGGAAGAAAAAACATAGGGAAAATCCTGTGTGTGAGGGACAGGAGAGAGCAAGGTTGTCGTAACAGCTTAAGCTCAAGATACCATGACAATACTCAGACAAAGCACCTACAAAATGTGAACTCAGTAATCAAACTGTACTTACACCACATTCATATATAGTATATAACTTCTGAGTTACATATAAGAACCAACACCAAAAGCTCACAACTGAAAAACTCTACAGCAACAGCTCTGGGCTGATTACAGGAAAATATTTGTTTCTAGAATATGACATAAAGGTGGAGCTATACAAACTTGAACACAATCCTAGCTATGACAATAACCACCAAGCTATTCTAGTTTGTTTCAAAAGCAAATGGCATTAGAGTAATGAAAACCCACCTCAATTTAGAAGGCTGGCCTCTATTTTCTCCTGCCACAAAAAGCCCACACTGAGACATGGTAACAACAGAACTGGAAAACTGTCCATCTCCTATTACTATAAAACTGAAATACAAATAAATGATGGTGGAAAGTGCAGTCAAGTCACAGCTGACTTATGATGACCCCCTGTAGGGTTTTCAAGGCAAAATACATTTAGAGGTGGTTTGTCATTGCCTGCCTCCACACAGTGACCCTTGACTTCCTTGGTGGTCTCCCATCCAAATACTAACCAGGGCCAACCCTGCTCAGTTTCCAAGATCTGATGAAACTGGACTAACCTGACTATAAATACAGTTCAACAAATGCAAAGTCTTTGAAGTGACTGTTTTCCTGTTATTGCATTTCTGCAGTGACTCCTTGGATAACTTTTATAAGCAACTAGCTACCATTCTTGACCATCAGTGTTTTATGACATTTTTACTACCTTCAATCAAAAACTAACAGAATAAGTAATATATGAGTTGTTTACCGTACTGAGAGTTTTGGAGGGATCTGGAAGGGAGTCAGGAGAAGCCTGAAGAGTTCGGCTAACTTAAAGTTATGAGTCAAGTATTTTTGAGGATACAGAGTTGGATTCAAAGGTGCCCAATGGAAAGACACTTACTTTGCTCAGAATAAGTCTTCACAGAATGACCCTTCTGTTAATTAAAGTTCTTCTATGAAAACAAAGCCACCAAACAATTTAACCTATATGGTTCTTCATATCATTCATACTATATGTATCTCTACCTCATAACAGAAAAATGTTCTGTCAGAAAAGGAGCGAAATCTTATGGCTGGATCTCATGCAAAGTCTTTACTGACCAAAGGGGTTTCTATCAGTAAAGCAGGAGTTCTTTGCCTTCATCCTTGAGGAGCCTCCAATGCATCCCAAAATATTGCTCATGAAGGACAAGAGATGTCCAAAAACAACATGAGAGGGAAACTGGCAAAAATTGCCCTCCCTTTGATCAGCAGAAGTTTTTCATTGGATTGACCACACTGAACAATGAAGCATCAAATTGAGAAATGTATGCATCTCTGAAGCTGCATCTCTGAAGCTGAGCAATTCTTAACTTATGTCTTGGCTCCAAACTCACAGAAACATGGATATAAGCAGCAACAGTCCAGGATGGACAGACTAGAAACTGAAATTTTGATTTAATCATTTAAATTGCCCAAATTTCAAATTTGTATAATTTCTGAACAAGCATGCAACTAGTTGTTACAAAAAATGGACACTGGTTTGCAAGTAAGCACTTGCAAGTTTAAGTATAACCTAGGAACACAGTTCAAACCCTTCAGTCATATGATCTATGTGTACTGCAAAATGTTAGCTGCTTAGACACAGAAGATCTATTTGAGTCTCCCAGAACATGTGCAAAGATACTGAGTAAGATATATGCGAAAAACATACCAGAAGCAAGAGCTAGTACTTACTGGGCAACACCATATTACCTCCGAGATCCTAGCACCATGTCTTACTAGTTCCTGGATTTGACAGGAAATCCACAGACACGTAATGGTGTATAACTTATAACAGAATCCCCACCACCCTTTTTAGACATTAAAAAGTCAATTTTTAATTCAGTAGCTTAGTTCCCACGAACAGCGAATCATGCCTTTGCCATTCATATACTTGAGATTGTCCCCCTTGCCTCTTTTTTGCAGCACAAGTTTGCCGTTGTATCTCAACCAAGTGTAAAAGAAGATTTGGTGAAAAAGAAAAGGACAGGAAATAAGCAAAACCTGAGGCTTGTCTGTAACATGATGAAGTGATTTGAATCTATACCTGAATGTTTCAATTTTTAACAGATTAAAAGTGTACGTTCTAATTTATTTGAATTAATCCACAGGGCATGTAAATTTATTGTCTTTAAAACAGACATTTAGTGTTACTGATTTTTTTTAAAAAACTACATAAAATTAAGAAATAACTCTTTAAAAGTCACTGACATCATCCAGAGACTCTGTTCCAAGTACAGAAGTGAACTAATATGCAAGGCAGGCAACAATAAAACAGTGGATATCTATTATGCGGAATGTAGATACCTTCACATAGTCAAGTGTCAGAAAGTATATGTTTAAGGGTGGCTTTTTGCATTAAACCAAAAAATATGAATTGATGACTTATGGTTTTGAAGAATAGGAAAGGGAAACAGACTATAGATAAAGGAGAGATCTATTATGTTGCTATAGAGAGGGTGATTAGAGTAAACTAAGTTGTCAGACACAGACTAAAATCGAAATATATTCCCTTATTTTCTTTCTACTTTTCATGTTTTTTATTCCATTTTTTGTGTTTTCTGTTTTTTCTTGTTTATGTATGTCATTCTAAAAATCTGAATAAAAATTGCTATATGTATTAAAAAAGAAAGTATATGTTTAAGGGTAAGTGTGCTACCCATGATTTATACAAGATGATAGTTTCCTAATATACCTTGTTGGATGAGGGGGGAGAATCACAATGTGCAGCTATGCATATGTACTGAAGACGCTATGGGAAAAAGAGTCTAAACGAACATGAATTACAGCAAGATTAAAGGAAAGTATTTATTACTTACATGACTCCTTGCAGAACTTTCTGGGGATCAGGATCAAATAATCTGTCAACATAATGGCGACTGCTAGCCGTGACTTCCTGTAGAAAAATAACATTTAATGGTTTGTCAGTTTGACAGAAATATCCAAGAAAGAAAAAAAATAATGTACATTTATGACTGCAACACAGAGACAAACTGCAAAACTATTCTGACAGCAAAACCAAAAGGCTGTAGTAATGCCTATATGAAAGTATTCCCAGACTAAGCAATATCAAGATTACCCTTTAGCAATGAATTAAACACTGCAGCACACAATATTCGTAACAACTTCTGTAGAATAAACATATATTTTTTAAAAAAATGTCATACAAACATGCAGAAACAACACATATATAAGTACTGCAAGAAATAGCAGTCCTGTTTTACTGCTTTCAGAATTCTTAGGCAAATACAATTAAGACCAAATTTTACTGTGGTCCAAAAGGAGGACAGCTAAAAACTCTGTTACGTGTGTTGAACTTCATGCAAGGGCATAAACATTTCCAAACTTTATACTTGTAAACCAACACTGATTTTACCATATTTTAATTTCAAAAGCTTGGTTTTTTAATGTTTCAAAATTTATGTACACTTTCAGTCATGCTTACTTGGATTTTAATGGTAATTACTCCAAAGTAAGGATGCACAGAATTGATCTTAAGGTCCCGTGCCCCCAAAGTTCCTAGGTTTTCTTTACTTGAATTATAGCCCTATTACATTGTATTCCCAATATGCTTCATGTTTACAGCTGCTTCAAGCCATTCAGGTAAGTAATGCAGCATCATTTTGGACCTTGTTTTCTTTGAAATAGATATTTATTCTGTTCTTCCAATATGGAAGTGTTAGGTTGCAGAAAAGAATTTTAAAGCCTATCAATAGGGGTTTAGATCCAATGCTCTACTTTTCATTTCATTCTTTCTTCTGAAACTATTATATTAGGATTATATTATACTATTTCAATATCTGGCTTATCTGTCTATTAGAACTTTGACATAAGAGCATCCTGAACAGATTTCCATCCGCATTATATTAACTATCCCAAGAAATCACTGAATGCTTCACTGCTGAACCAGTTTTTGTATTCACTTAGGCAAGAACAGTAGTTTTCAAACTTTCTACCTTCAGGGAACCCTTTCCGCATTGACTTCAGTTCATGTGACACTCTGGCCGTTAAATGTGGGGTGGAAAATCTTCCAATGCTTTTTTCTAAATGTCTCTTGTTTTATAAAATTAAAAACAACAAAGTGATGCAACTGTCAATGCAATGTTAGACAAGCCTGGCAATTTCAAAGTTGTAATTAATTATGTGAGAATACATCAATATTTTATTAGTTTGCAAAGTGAGGATGGGGGACACAATCACAAATACATATTGTAAATAAAAAAGAGTTCTGAATTCGCCAGACTGAGCAGGTAAAATCAAATTCAGAGCTAAAATTCCTATTTATTTGCCTTCTTACGAAGTATTAATCACCATTCCAATACAAAGCTAACAGCCAAATGATGAGTTCTGCAACTGGGATATTTGTTTACTAAATGTAAGCCGAAATAAACATAGCAAATCAGATCTTACTTGGTTTAGGGCATCAGAATTTTTCTGTTTTAATTTCTCTGGAAAACCTACATTACTACTGGCCAGATCTACTGGGTCAAACACTGTTCCATAGAAGCCAGAAGTAATACAAAACATACACTTTTAGAACTGTATATTGCAGGGAAAGATTAGTAGTAGCAACAAGCTGCAGACAAGCTGTTTTTCAGAGAAGCTTGTACTCCACCACAGATCTTCTCTTCAAAAGGTTCCTGATATGTATCAGGCGAACAGTTCTGAAGAACAATCTGAAACCACTAGACGACAGCATAGTAGCATCGTGACCATATTCCAGCTTTGCTAGAGATGAAGTCACTGTCTAATTTAAATAACTGGACAGACAGCAAGACTGGGAATGCACGGGAATGCAGAAACAAACCCTAATGATAATAATTGCAAGAGGAGGATTTCCTCCAGGTCATTAAGTCAAAAAGCAGTTTCTCCATTTGCATGGTAGTTTGTTACAGTAAGTAGAAACAGCTAGTAAACGTAATTTACTTATTAACAGGCCTGACTCTGAAATGTAAAGATGAAATTGGAAAGAAACCAAAAAAAACCTTGAACACGAGCAAGAATTTCATCTTAAATGCAAATATTCTTCTAAAACTAAGCAGCATGATTTGGATTATTTACAGCTCAATGAAGTTTTCTTTACCATTTTGACACTTACATATAAGATTAGCTATAGGAAAGCATAAACTACATTTGCAACTTCTTTCTACATCCTACATCTTGCAACATCATTTCTAGTATGCTGAATCAAGGTTTCTGGAAACATCCTTTAAGTAGCAAGATTGCCAATACTGGTAAGAATAATTAGGAATAGATAAAAAGTGGCAAGAGAAATTTGTTTGAAACAAGTATCACTATCATTTTAGAAAGTACACAACAGGAGAAAAACATGGAAAACTGTTCAGGATGGTCTTATGTCAAAATTCTAATAGACAGATAAGCCAGATACTCTATTTCAGAGCTTTACGATTGCTCAACTTGATTGCCCCAGTTTCACACTACTGGATTGAGATGATCAAGCAGGGTTTTACACATCAGTGTAATCCAGATGAAGCTAGGATTACAGTTATTTACCATACTCAAATATTCTTCTTCACCCCATCTCTCACAACTAAAACCAAGAAAAAATACTTAAGATATTCCACCCTTTAGCCAACAAGGGAAGTCTTTTGGTAGGGATTAGAATCTGGCATTGCACTCATCCCAAACATCCCAACAAGTGAATGTGAACCAGCAAGGCAGGGTAGCAAAACATGGTAACAGAGAAGACAACAGTCTATCAAATTAAATGCAAGTTCATAAGGACTCTCAATAAAGACTCCCCAGGTAACATCAGAAAAGCAAACAAATTAGGAAGCGAATAAAATAGCTTGAGAGTAAGCTGGAACTTCTTTAGCACAAGAGAGGAGGATAACATTCATTAGAAACTGAACCATGTTTGAAAGTCACAAGATGGGAAAACACATACAAAATGGGAATATTAATCACTCCCCCTCAATACACAAGAGCCCTCTGTATTAAAAGAAGGGTTGATGCCATCCTACCCCGGGGCATCTGGCTAGCCACCGTAATGAAGATAACTGAATTAAATGCATCAGTAGCCTGACCCTACAGAGTAATTCACCCTACTTTGTCAGACAGGATCCCACACATGCACAGGCCAACCCCTTATGTGACTCTGGTTATAAAATCTCTGGAAATACTTTCTATGCCACACGCATCTGACGAAGTGAGCTCTAACTCACGAAAGCGTTTCTTGAAACAAACTTGGTTGGTCTTAAAGGTGCTGCTACTTCTGTTTTAGACTACCAAAGGGGACCTGAAGCCCGGGCAAGAAAAGGCCCCAGTCAGTGTCACCCGCCGGGGAGCCCTTGTGGCGGAGGGAAAGACCGGGAGGAGGAGGAGGAGGGCGGGACCCACTACCAGCAACCTCAGGAGGCAGCCCCTCCTCACTCGCCCCGCTGGCCACCGCAGGGGTACACCTGCCGTCTCCGCTCCGAGGTAAAAGGAAGCCGCCCAACGGAAGCCCTGCCGACTTCCTCCACCAGGACCCACAGCAGCTGCTGCTGCTGCTATTGCCGCCGCCCCAGGCCTCCACTCACCGACAGGACACTCATGCGGAGTGGTGTCTCCAGCACACACGCCATCTTGGTGCGCGCCAGAGTCAGCCGTTCAACCCCACGCAAGACCCGGTGCCACGACCGCTACTACCGTCGCCGACAAGCGAGGCCTCATCGCCGGGAAAGGGGGGGAGGGAGGGGAAAAGGAGGGCGGGAGGGAGCGTTCCCGTTCAAGCTCGAATCGGCTAACGAAAAAACTAAACTGCTTCTCCTTACGGCTAATAACGCGCATGCGTCATAAGAACTTGTCTGAGGGAGGGATTATTGCCGGAAGTCGGTGGATTTATTTCCCACCTGCTTACGGAACTCAGAGTAAGAAGAGCACGGCGCGAGCTCTACTTTTAGACATTTGGGCGTCAGCCAATGGGAAGCGGAATGAGGGAACAGCAGCCGTTCTGTTAAGCGCATGTGCAAATTGCCAAAGCCACCTGTCTAAATCTGTCCTTGGCCGTGTAGGGAGGAGAGAATTAAAAGAGCATGATGATAGAGATGGATGAGTTTACACGTAGTCCTAGTCCGCCATCTACTGGGGGAAAGCACTTGGAAATACTATAATTTTGTTACGGGAGAGTTGTACGTTTGGCGGACCGTATATAACGAGCACATTATACTCGTATTTATTTCTGTGAGATTTATATGCCACTAGTATTTAGAATCGGAAGGTTTCCTTGATGGGAGTTTCTTTAAATAACATTTTTATGTATAAAAATTTGTATGGAACTCCTGCATCATTTAAAAGATGTATACATGTGGCATACTAAATAATTCACATTATTTTATAAAGCCTCCAAATTACTTTGACTTAATGTTTGTGTGTTTTAGTTATACCCTAACTAACTATTAGAAAGTATACTGTGTATAGAATTTGCTGTACAGAAGTCATGTGTCAGGTCAGAGTGCCTAATGTCAACACTAGATTGGGAAAACAAGATGGGAAAAGAGATATTAGGAACTTGATGGATAACAAGATTGAGGATGGGGACAGAGAAGGGAGGTGGATAAACAGAAAATGGTATTGCTTCCATACACACAAAGACATGCCCTGGAACAGAAGTTATCTCATTAAAGAGGCACTTCCTATCACCCCTATTAGTTCTTCAAATTTGCTTCCGCAAGTGGCGTCTCCAAAACCCAGGTATACCTGTTCAGTGCTTTTAAAATAGTGAATTAGAGCAGATTTTGCCCAAGCATTCCAATTTCTTACCAAAAATCTGCTACTTAGGTTACATTTAAGAAACTCCTCTATGTAATTACTTTGAAGAAGAAGAAGAAGAAGAGATTGGATTTATATCCCACCCTCCACTCCCCAAGGGAGTCTCAGAGCGGCTTACAAACTCCTTTTCCCTTCCCCTCCCCACAACAGACACCCTGTGAGGTAGGTGGGGCTGAGAGAGCTCTTTCCCAAGCTGTCCTTGAGGGAACAGCTGGTACAGAGCTATGGCTTGCCCAAGGTCATCCAGCCAGGTGCAAGTGGAGGAGTGGGGAATCAAACCCGGTTCTCCCAGATTAGAGTCCGCGCACTTAACCACTACACCAAACTGGCTCTCAGTTTGAGGGGGCTTGCAGTTTGAGGGGGCTTGCATATCTCTACATTTA
This sequence comes from Lepidodactylus listeri, assembly GCA_029233225.1. Classification (NCBI taxonomy): domain Eukaryota; kingdom Metazoa; phylum Chordata; class Lepidosauria; order Squamata; family Gekkonidae; genus Lepidodactylus; species Lepidodactylus listeri. The sequence goes on along the minus strand of JARCFY010000005.1, from coordinate 57,571,775 downwards.
CCTGCACAAAAATCATACTAAATTAATTGTGGGCCAATATCCTATTCTCACAGCAGAAGTAGACACCTTAATTTACTTTGAGTAGGTGTCAGGTCCTGAAGAAGGGCCAGAAAACATGTACACAGTACAAAGTTCTTATCTGAGGCATATCTACTGTGAATACATTTCTTGCTTTTGCTGCCATGTTTTCTACTTTTGTGATCCATTTGCTGCTCTGGTTCGTGGTGTTAATGTAGTGGGTTTTTATCTGTACTGCCCTCTAATTTTGTAATCCTAGTATTAATGCATTGTTTGGTGGATATTTTATGCTGCCTGGTTGCATTGTTTTTATATTGTGATCCACCCTGAGTTTCAGCAAGAAAGGCAGGCTATAAATGAAGTAAATAGATAAACAATCATGAGATAGTGGGCAAATGTCCCTGAAACCCCAAACACTGCCTATGCAGAACTAAACTGTGCACTAAGAAGTCAACAGCTTCCTGCCATATTCTGCTGGGAATCCACTCCTGCATTGTGTCTTGATGATACAGGGAGATGAATTATGTGAGGGGTGGTTACAATTATTGAGTTCTCTGAGGTCTGCTATAGTAATAATGTGGTGTCATGGCTTGAATGCCACACTAAAATGTCTGAGACACAGCTTCAGGTCGCCTCTCAGGTGCTTCACTTTACAAAGTCCGTGTGACAGACATGTAACCATCACAAGGATTTGGGGTCACACGGGGTTCATGGAAACTAAGTTCCCAGCCACGTATGGGCCAAATTCAGATCGAGACCACAATACACAAGAAGAGGCTACAGCCTTTTCCACCACACTGTTTTATCTAGTGAGACACTCTGCTGCACTGGGGAAAATTACATGTAGCCAAAAGAAAGTCTCCCTAATGGGCAAATAGTGACTTCCCTGGGCTGTTTTAGATCAGAGAAAGGGAGGAGGCTAAGGTTGTCAGACGTGGCCTGGCAACTTGTAGGAGTCCAGGGCAGCAGGATATGGGAACTGCTGCTGACAGTGTGATATCACTTCCAGGGAAAACCCAGAAGTGACAACGGCCCTCTCTAGGAATTGTTGGAAAGTCTATCATACCATAGAGTTTCTGGCAATTTCTAGAAAGGGCTGCTATCACTTCCAGGCTTTCCTTGGAAGTGATGGTATTGCAGTATTTATTTTTGTTTTGTTTTTTCATACCAACACTTTGAGCAGAGGTGGAAAGAGAGGATCTGCTGCCACAGCAAGAATCCTAGCAGAACATCCATAGCAAGAGACCAGGAAACCCTAATGGAGCTGAAACCCCTTCTCATGCATTAGTATCACAATCCAGATTGACCCTACACTTGCCTGTAGGGTTGCCAAGTCCCTCCTGGCCACCAACAGGGGTCGGGGTGTAGGGTTGCCAGACCTAGGTTGGGAAACTCCTGGAGATTTGGAAGTGGAGCCTGGGGAGGACAACAGGCTCGTAGCCAGAAATTTTTTGTTCCCGGGGGGGGGGGGGGATTTAAATTTTTAAGGGGACAGTTAAATTGCAGTTAATTGAATTAATCTGAATGTATGTCTTTAAAGGGGGAGGCTCCAAGCCTTTTTCTAGCCCTTCCTTTCAAGGGACAGGGCAGTAAGTGCATCTGTTCCTAGGAAAAAAACAGCTCAGAGGGGATTTAATTGCCTTCAGAAGACACTGAAATGCCTTTTGAGTTCCCTTCCACAGGGCAAGGAAACCTAGAAGGGCACTCAAGAGTGTCACCTTCAGCACTTCTCTAGTCATCCTCCTTTCTGCTACCCCAGTTCTGCTGTATACCACCCTAGGTCATGGTGAATCTTTCAAAAGCTTTCCCATAAGCCTTTGGGAATCTGCATGTTTCCCAAAGGCTCATGGGAATGCTTTTGAAAGACTCACCATGACCTAGGTGGTATACAGCAGAACTGGGCTAGCAGAAGGGGGTATTGTTGGAGATGTATTGAAGGTGCCACTCTTGAGTGCCCCTCTAAGCTTTCTTGCCCAATGGAGGGGAACTCAAAATACATTTAAATGCTTTCTGAAGGTGATTAAATGCCCTCTGAGCTGTCTCTTCATGGATCCCATGATGCCCCCCCAAAAAAATTCCACAGTGGGAGAGAGGGGGAAGCATGAGAGCAAGTTGTAGCACTCTCACCCTGGCAGCAGCAGGCAGTGGGGGTCTTTCCTCAAAAGTAAGCTTTCTGGCATGGTTATTTGTGGGGCAGGGCTTTTAATTAAGGGGCTTGGCCCCAACATGCCCCACTGTAGCTACGAGCCTGCAGGACAGGGACCTCAGTGGGGTACAATGCCATAGGGTCCACCCTCCAAAACATCCATTTCCTCCAGGGGAACTGATCTCTGTAGTTTGGAGATGAGTTGTAATTCCAGGAGATCCCCAGGCCTCACCTGAAGGCTGGCATTCCTACATGCCTAGAAATTAAATTCCCATTTAGGGACTCCAAGAACTCATCTATAGAGAATCCACTTGGGGAGCATATAGACTTTGTATTATGTGAATTAACCTTCAGTCATAAAGCTCACTTGGTGATCTTGGGCCAGTCGCTTTCTCTTAGTTTAGAAAATTAATATGCCAGGGAAAATGCTATACTAGAACCAACATACCTGAAGGACCACCTCTCCCCATATGTGCCCCAACGGGCACTTCGGTCGGGGGCCCAAAATCTACTATGTGTGCTGGGCCCCAGGGAGGCCAGGCTTGCCGGAACCAGGGTTAGGGCTTTTTCGGTGGCGGCTCCTATCTGGTGGAATGAGCTCCTGGAGGAGATCAGGGCCCTGCAGGACCTTATGCAGTTCTGCAGGGCCTGCAAGACGGAGCTCTTCCGCCAGGCCTTCAGATAGGAGCCGCCACCGTTGGTACCACATCGCGATTGACAGCTGACAATGTGGGGTCACCCTGGACGCAGCCCAGGCCTGACGGCCATGGAAGACCATACTCTGACCCTGAAGCCATCTGAATTCTATAATTACGACTGGAAGCACTTTTACTGAAATTTTATTGTTAATGGATTTAAATTATGGGATTTTAAACTAGATTTTAAATGTTATTGTATTGGATATGGCACCTTGTGCCTTTGTGAGCCCCCCTGAGCCCGTTCGCAGGGAGGGCGGGGTATAAAACTGAAAAATAAATTTTAAAAAATAAATGTGATGTTCAATTTTGTATGTACACAGAGTATTTTGATATGGAGAATGCATTTAATCATATAATCCCTCACATTCAGTGTTAAGTAATACTATTCAGAAGCAATTTTACCACATGATCTGATGCTTATGTAAACTAGGCCACAGTACTGGAAAATCTAGAACTGACCGCCTGTCTATTGCAAATGCATGGGAAAGGTGAGACTTCCTCAAACGTTATTATAGCATGCTTCCTTAATTCAAGAAAGCAACTGTTCCATCTTTTCCATGTGTAACTATTAAACTAGATAGATGATTCACCTTGTGATAGTTTTCTGCTCAGGGACAAAAATGGGATAGTGGTTCAGGACATATTTTAAGAAACACAGAGGAAACAAAGCAAAAAAAGATGCTCCACTGACTGACAACAACAATAATTAATTAAAAAGATAGAGAACAAAGCCTCAAGTTTTTCATTAACATAATAGTGTGCTCTGATAGTTGTGATGGGTTCTGAGTGTTCCACTAAAATCCTGGTCACCCCATCATTCAGCTTACTATGTGGGCTACTGAAAGTGACTACCTCTTACCAGCCTAACCTACCTTATGGAGCTGTTGTGAGGACATATAAAGAATGTAAAGCAATTAGTACACCAGGAAAGCAGTCCTGAGACATGGCAAAAGCACACAGGGAGCTGACTAGGCACTATGCCAGTGTATCTCCCAAGATGAGTTGACAGAGCACTCTAGGGGCACAGCAACCTGACCCGGCAGTGTAATTAGGCCAGATGAATCCTCTTCAGAAGACAGGAGGCTGTGGCAACTAACTCTGTGGAGATCAATATCCCAGAAGACCCCACAGTTCCTGGGCCTTCAGACACCCAGGACACAGATAGGCCACCTGCTGAGACCATGACACTAGAAACCCAAAGGGCTCCTGGACAGAAGCCAGACATGGAGGCCACAGAAGAATCCATTAGCAAAACCTGTCCTTCACCAGGAATCCCATGGGCACCTCAGAGGCTCTGGAGGCTTGGATCCAGCAATAGAATGCCTGGTTGGCTGCCCAGGACCTCTCCTTCACCCACAAGGCTTGTGACAACCAGGATCCATCATGAGGTTTTGGAGAATGCTGGATTAAGCCCAGCTGTAGGTGCCTGCAGGATTCTGTCATGGGTGACCGCTGTATGCACTCGCCTCCACAAATGGAACTCAGTCCTGCCTGGGTGGAATCAACAGCTTCATTGGAGTTTGTGACTGACCCAGGGGTATGGCAGGAGTTAATTGGTTCCCTAAGCTGGCCCAGCCTGGGAATATGCCCTCCAGAACAGCAGAAAGTTATACCATCAAAAACCATGATGCAGCTCATAAGTGCCCATACAATGGAAAAGTCAAGTGTACCCCCACTGGTGTAGCTCTGCCCAAAAGTTCCAACAGAGCACAGGATGCTGACTACAGCTACAATCCATCACCCCCTCCACCAGCAATGGCTAAACCTCCTTTCCCTACAACTAACCAAAAAAAAAACCCACACACACTACAGAAACCCCAGCCAGGATGTCCCATGTTTCAGTAGGCAAGGTGTATGGTACAAGACTGTCTCAGATGTCTACACTTATAGCACACAGTGTTGCACTTTGGTGGCAGGAGAGGCACAGAGAGGGCACTTAGCAGCACTGTGTGAGAGCTTAGTCCAACATCCAAGGTAAACAAAGTACATGCCATGTGGCTAACATATCTCATTTAAGAGCCCTAACACGTAACCCATTCCCAGATCCTCAGACTGATGGGCTGACCATGCAGTGATGGATGAGCAGAAGCAGGATGCCCTGGCCCAGATTTCTGTCTCCCTGTTCTTCTTATATGAACCCAGGCACCACCCTGACAATGCTAGCTCCCACATCCAAAGGTAGCAGGGAGTGCCTATGGGGGCAACCCAAGCTAGACCCGCCCAGAGCCATAACGTGCAGTGGAGCATACTCCCAAGGAAATTTACATGGGAGAGGTGCTTCTGGGCTACTAGCCAGGGGCGTAGACTCTTTAATTTCCCAGGGAGGGGCTCATGCGTGCGCACACCGGGATGATGTCCCCACCGCTGCCAGAGCCTCCCCCCCCGGCTCCTGGCTCCCCTGAACCCACTCGCTCTCTCCCTCCCTGCCTCCCGGGGCCATCTGGGCAACTGCCCAGTGTGATGACGTCACCCGGAAGTGACGTCATCACACCAAGCACATTGCCAGGGTGACGCTCTGGCAGTCACCCCGAAACTCTATGGTACCATAGAGTTTCAGGGCGATTGCTAGAGTGTCGCCCCGGCAGTCGCCCAGATGGCCCCAGGAGGGAGAGAGCGAGTGGGTTCAGGCTAGTGGGTTCAGGGGAGCCGGGCAGGGGGCAGGCGGGCCTAGGAGGGGAGACAGGGAGGCGTGGTGGCAGCGGGCAGGCGCCCTGTTTCACTAGGGGGGCTCAGTTCCCCCTGGGAAATTTCAGGGGTGGCCTGCATCCCCAAGCCCCCCCCATAGTTGACGCCTATGCTGCTAGCATATTCCTTTGCCAGGGTACCCTCTCCCTTCAGGCTAGAGACAGGGCACAATTGTGGCAGCAGGTAGTTAGAAATATAGGAATACAAGCAGGGACCCACAAGGAACTTGCAGGGAGGGGACATCACACTTCCCCACCTTTCTTTTCTCCCGTTTTCCCTACCCCAATCCTCACTTCTCTGTGTACCTACCCACCCCCATCTTCTGCCTAATATTCTGCCTTCTCGTTTGCCCCCCATCCCAGTATGTCCACCACTCACCATGCTTCAAAGGTTCTCATGAATCAAGATGCTTTCAGAATCAATATGCTTTCAGAACAGACTACCCTGGGTTTAAGCTCACTACACAGGCTGCTAAATTACTTCTGTTCTCAGTGCACAGTGCTGCTGTTCACCTTTAAAGCCTTAGCACAACCTGGTGCCCTCATACCTCATAAATGGTGCCGGGGTTATGTCCTATTCAAAGTCCACGCACGTGGTTGGGCAACCATGCAGTGGGGCGAAGGGTCCGAGCTTCACTCACCCAAACAATAGACTGTGAACATCCTGGATCGCTCCAATCGGGAGAGCAGGATCAGGAAGGGAACCTATGGTCTAAGAATGCACTGTAAATAGCAAATCACGGGTGTTGGGTGTGGGCATGGGTGCAGTCACGAATGGGAATAAAAGCGGACCTGCAAGTCCAGCTGGCAGACTTGTTCCAACCTCTGAATAAACTACAAGCTGTTTCACATGACACATCTCCAGTACTTTACACTGGCGACGAGGATGGGATCCTGCTGAGCGACTCCCCGTCAGACTCACGCTGAACCGAGCACCGCCACCACCAGCACCACCACCAGCTTCCAGGGCCTCTCACCACACACTCAACTCCAAGCACCGGCTTCCAGGACCCCCGTCTCATACCGCTCGGTATCTCTTCACTTCTCCTGCTCATCTAGCACCTCGTGAGTCATGGCTGTCACTCCGGGACAGATAACAGCATACAGCCCAGCCTAGCCCGAGCTGTGGGAAGCTTGGGTGCAACAGGTTGGGTACCTTTTCAAAGTACAGGAGGTAACTGACGCTGGTAAGAAATAGGGTTGGCTCCTAAGCACATGTGGAGTTGACACGCTTCGCTTAGTGTAGAGCCTTGTAGCGCCAAGACAGCGCGCCAAGTCCTCATACGATGATCTAATCAAGGCATTAAATGGCTACTTCACACCAAAACCATCAATGATGGTGATGTGCATGGACTTCTGTGGGCGCTCACAAAAGCCTGGGGAAACCGTGGTGGACTTCCTGGCCAACCTATGCAGACTGGGGGTCGGTTGCAAATTTATCTCTGTGGAGGACAACCTGCTGACAAACTTCATGTGGGGAGTCCGTGAGCCGAAGCTTCGTCACAAACTGGTCGCCATCACCGATGTGACTCTCGAGAAAGCGTTCCAGGCTGCCTGCACTTTCAAGAAGGCCCAAAAGGACCGGCACAGCTCCACCGCTTCCTCACACCGCACCATGGCCTCCTCCGGCTCCGAGGCCTCGGATGAGGATGACATCCTACAACTCCGTCGCTGCTCACAACGAGGAACCACCTAGCCCACTAACGTAGGACTACACAGCTCCAGATCCACAGTAGCAGCTGCCTCCACACCGCGCCACAATTCTTCAGCAATGTGTGCCAGCTGCGGAAAACCCCATGAGTGCTGGGAGTGTTGCTTCAGAGAGGCTGTCTGCCACTCATGTGGGAAGATGGGATACATAGAGAAGGTCTGCCGCTCCTGCTCCTGACGCCAACCGACAGCCCATCAAGAAACAACCGAACTTCATTCGACGAACTCAACCCGACACCAGGTACTGAACTTACCTAGGGAAGCCCCTAACAAAATCCACATAGGGGTATTAATAGAGAGGGTCCCCCTGTGAAATGGAGCTAGACAAAGGCTCTGCCTTCTCGATAATCTCTGCAGACTTTGGATAGAAAATAACAGGCTGCTAAATTGGATATTGGACTAAGCTCTCACACAGTGCTGCTGTTCATCATTAAAGCCTTAGCACAACCTGGTGCCCTCATACCTCATAAATGGTGCCCTTAATACAGCTCTAAGAATCAGACCCAAGTATTATGAGTATGTCTGAGCTGGGGGGGTGGCTACAGCAGCAACACCAGGAGCCACACTGGGTGTGGGGACAGCAGCAGCAGGTTGGAGAGCCATGCTAGGTCTGGAGGCTGTGGCAGCAACGTTGGGAGCCATACCAGTTATGCTGAGAGCTACACAGGCCCAGGGGCAGCATCAGTAAGTTGTGTTGAGTCTGGGAGCCATGATGATGACACCGGGAGCTGCTGCAGGCCCAGGGGCAGCAGTGGTGGTGGTGGCAGCGGCAGCAAGGCTGAGAGCCATGCCATGCCCAAAGCCATGGCAGCAAATGTAGGGAGCCATGCTAGGCCCAGAGCCATTGTCATCAAGCTGTGCTGGGCTCAAAGATAGCATTGGTGAGCCACGCTGGGCCCTGCAGTGGTGATGACAGGAGGTGTGCTGTGCTGGGCCCTGGAGCGGTGTCAGTGATAGTGGGGGCTGGTGACAAGACAGAGAGCTGTCATAGGCCCATGGGCTACAGTGGTAATGCTGGGAGCTGCATTGGCCTCAGCAGCAATGCTGAGAGTTGAGTCAAGGGACCACAATTACAACAGTTGGGAGGGGCAGACTTTACTCTGGAGGAACAACTGCTTCTCTCTTGGCCAGATGTGGTTGTTGTGGCTTCTCCACCCCAAAGCAATGGGAACCTCCCTCCCCCCGCAGTGCTCTGCCCTCCCATCCTCCCCAACGTACTTGCCAGCCTGCCCACCTGGCTGAAGTGCTGCTGTTGCATGCCTTACTGCCTCCCTCTCACCCACATACTATAGAAGTGTTGTCTGCGCATGAACAGACAACATGCCTCTGTTTGGGGGAACTTACACACTCATTTTCCCCTTGTTTTCAGATTTTTCTGCAAACCTGGGGATCCCTAAAGTTTGTTGAAAACTCTTTCTTCTATGTGTGGTCCTGATCCACATATTTAAATATCTGCAGATCAAGGCACACTTGATTATTAGATGTATAGATTCTCATAAAGTACCTCCACACTCCCAAGAATTCCAGTGCTGCAAGCACCCAGCATAGCTTTGGTGACCAGTTACTCTGAGAAAGCATTAGTAACCTATTCCAAGAAAGCAGAGTGACCCACCAGAAGATCCTAGCATTATAACTTATGATCCTATGAAAATTAGATTGCAATGTTCAGTCATACACTGGTACTTGCACATGACCCAGTTGGTAATATCTAGATAATGGAGTTTCACAGAAATATAAGTTAGTTAAAATATACCAAATATAAAATAAAGGATGATATCTTTCAGGATTATGATATTTCCTAGGATTAAAGTTTCTTCCAATACAAGAAATAAGGGACACAATGTTAAGTCTCCCTTCTGTGAGAAAGCATTCATTTTCTATTCTATACATCTTGTAACATTGCCTAAGTTGCACAACCTAACAAATTCTTATGATTTTTAAATAGTGTTTTTGCTGATCAAATCCCACATTTACCATACATGAAATGCAGTTGTGTAGACTGTACAGTTGTGTAGACTGACAGTTGTGTAGACTGATAATGCACATTTTGTTCTCTTCCATTTTTTATCCAACATTAAAAATGTTCATATGAATGTGAAGAAATACCATAAAAGAGTCTCAGTGGCATTTTAAATACAGTCCTGTGCCCACTTACCAAGCCCTAAACAGCCCAAGACCTTCATACCTTCGGGACTGCCTCTCTTGGCATGACCCTTCCCATCTTCTCCAGTCGTCGTCTTGGAATTTATTGAAGGTCCCTGTTTCACGAACTGCCTACCTTGTGTCAATAACAATGCTGTGTGTGAGCTGGGGGCTACAAAACTGTGAGCTAGCTCACACTAACTCAGCTTAGAGGAAACACTGGTCAACAAGGGTGAGGGCCTTTCCAGTAGTGGTCCCCATCCTGTGGAACCAGCTTCCCTAGGTTCCGCAGGGCATGCAAGCCTGCTCTTTTTCAGGCAGCCTTTGGGTGATTGTGATTCACCAGGCAACTGGTATACCTCAGCTGTGTCTTCACCATTGACGCATCCTACCCTGTTTGATAGTGGATACATTTTAATGGGGAGAGATTTTTAACCATTTTATATTTGAAAAGATTATTTATTGTATTGTTTTTATTGGTGTATTTTAAATGCTGTTAGCCACTCCAAGTCCTGCTCAGGGGAGAGGGAGGGGGAAATAAATTTGATAAACAAATAAACAGATATGTCGCAATGAACTCAGTGGGACTTGTTCCTGAGGAAACAATTGTATGAAATACCCTAAAAATCACTTTCCCACATTTCCTCCTGTTGCCTTGTCAATAAATGTCAACACATCAAAGATTCAGTGTAGCTCCTAATTCCCACAATTGGTGGCATAAAAAATCATCCATTATGTTTCACCGACATCAGAAAGGCAGGTTATGCTTCAGATGAGTGACTCTGACACATAGCAATTTTTCATAACCCCAAAGTCTGTCACAATAACATTCTATCTAGATTTGCTGCCCTTGAGGTGACAGTGCCCCCCAAAAGCTGTGATTTTAGAAAAATGATTTTTGTGTTTTGCTACATGTGGATTGGAACATCAGACTGTATTACAGATAGCGCTCCTGCCATGTGACAGTCTACACAAACTCATCAGAAAGGTACAAGCAAGCTAGAAGCACCCCACACTCATACACCTTTACTATCCCTGAATTGGAGAACAAGCTAATGTCCAAAAGGCAGATACAAACAAAGCTGCTTGAGAATCAACTATCATATTTTGCTAACCCCAGGCAAGTAAACTAAGTGTGTTCCAAATGGTTATATGCCCCTGAAATAGAGACTAAACTACTGGAACAGATAGGAAATCCTGACAAATTTTCAAAACCAACCCAAGATACTGTCAGAAAGAAGATCCAGGCATTCAATATATAGATATTTACAGCCTGTAAGTCTGGCATGAGTGTCCCTCATATTATTGTTTCTGCACTAAATATACCTTGTTTTGCTAAAACCTGGACTGGTTTTAGATCATGTTCCTGGTATGGGATCCTAACCTATCACAGTTTTTTTTACAACCTATACAACTGGCACAAATACACCATATTCTTTTTTCTAATCAACTAACTTTCTTGCTATCTCTGGACTAAAAAGACTGAGAATATTTGAGGTTGGAGATGCTGCTATGTACAAACTTATCAGAACTTGTGATGCAAACATATATTGCCTGTATTATTTTACTTCAGATTAACTAGAGATTACCGTACAGAGAGAAGGCAGCATGGTATAGCACAGTCTTGTCAGATCTTGGAAGCTAAGCAGGGTCTGTACTTGGAAGGGGACCACCAAGGAAGACTCTGCAGAGGAAGGAAATGGCAAAGCACATCTACTTCTCATTTGCTTTGAAAAAACCTTGCCGGAGGTGCCATAACTCAACTGTGACTTGGCAACACTTTACATACACTCTTATCACTGCACCAATAGTTGATGTTGACACATTATGATTCATTTTAAAAGCCACCTATCCTTTTAAATGTTGGGAGCTCCAGATAGGAGACCAACAGTGCAATCCAAAGCACAATTATACTATTATAAACCTAAAGAAATCAAAGAAGAGAGCACTTTGCTTAGAATTACATTGTAAAGTTGTAATCCACTTTTTTCTCCTAAATCCCATTGAATAAAATGTGACTTACTTTGAGTAAGCCCTCTTAAGATTGCTCTCTAACAGTACCATCCTAAGCAGTTTACCCTTCTAAGCCTATTGACTTCGATTGACTCAGAACAGTATAACTCTTCTCAGGATGACACTGTAATATTCAGATCTATAGCAGTGTCTGACAATGCATGAGACTGGTATATAACCACATAGTTTTATGTCTGAACTAGAAAAACAAGTATCCAGGAAGCATATTTGGGCTTTCTGAACTCCAACAGATTTCAGTAATGGAAATACAGATTGTGTTCCGGATCTGGACATGTAGCAGTTTTCAACAACTGATAAGAATGGCACAAGCATGCCCTATGTGGCTTTGCTATGCCTGAAGTGGTGGAGAACAAGTCAATACATAGCCAAGATACTCTGGCAAATAGAATTTTTACAGACTGGAAAAAAAATATAATAGTTCAGTATGCATGGACCAGAAACTATTCCATGATATCTTGACATGTAACCATTTCTGTTAGCTCATGAGACTGGAACAAGTACATCATATTTAGTTTTGCTGTTTCTGACTTAGTGTAAAATAGTGTGCAGAACAGACAGATCCTGACAAGCCAAACTGCTTGAAACTCACTATCATATTTTGCAAACAGTGATCCAGGTAGAAGATTCTGCCACATAGCTATTTCTCACAAGCTATTCCCTCTCCACTGTTGCTGCTACCCCTGGACTAGAGGCAAAGTTATACAAGGAGAAAATCCTGACAGGTAGTATTTCATAAAAAGCAGCCATCATGGTGTTATAAGTTTTTCTTGCCTTTATTATTTGAATTGGTTGATCACTATGGTTTTGCCTAAAGTGTTACCTGACAGAAATCAGAAACTTGATGAAAGAATGCCGGTGTTTCTTAATTAGTGTGGATGTTTTCCTTAATGGCTTGGAATCCAGCCTTCAAAGCTAGAAGGAAGGGCAGAGAGACAGCCAAAGGGAGTTTTGCATTTTGAAATAGAAGAGACAGACAAAGATGAAGAAACAGTTGTCAACTGATAGAAACCAAAGCATCCTGACAGTGCAGCTCTGGGAATTTGCTGCTGGATGGAAGAGTGCCTATTTGCATCCACTGTGTTCAGCTTCAATATTTGTAATAAAACAAATATTACAAAGGCATCACACATTTCCATTATTCGAATAAGAGTAACATTATAGTGCTGCCCCCTGAGTGCATGGTCACTCAAGGAACTGGGGGCACATAAGTAGTATTTTGCTGTACTGAGATCAAATCAGTGTTCTAGGTGTGAACACTGCCTGACCTACAGCAATGAAAGCCCCTGAAATGGGCATGGGACCTGCCTAGTATGCTCTATTTAATGTTGGACTTGGAAATAAGCCCATGCAGATTTTAATTTTTTAAATTATTTGATGGTATATTATTAAATATAAAATGCTTTGGGTAAATAGTAGAGACCAGCTTCATGATGGCAAAGAAATATCACTTTCAGGGGTTAAGTGTTATTTTGGAGTGCAAGATTTTTTTTAAAAAAAATCCATTATTTGTATAAGATTATTGCCGGCATGTGTTGGAGTCCTTTGTGGCAAACCAGATTTTGGCCTGGCACTCTGTAAGGGCATCTCACAAGTGAATGTCCTAGTAATATGGATGGAAGCTTGATTCAAAAGTTATGCTAGGGTGGGGACCTGTTAAAATCCTTGTTCCATCTGCATACACTACTGGACGGAACTAAGAGCCAACTTCAACCCGCTGGAGACGGGAGTTGATTAGTGCAAGATGGGTGCGGCGAGAGCAAGCCAGAGCGAAAATGAGCCAGGCAGCTGTATCTCGTATGCGAAAACAACTGAAACAACCCTGGAGTCAAAAGTGACAGGAAACGGCAGCTGGCATTTCAGATACGCCAGACCTGAAAGTTACAAAGGCTTGAGTTAAGCTGCACAGTCATGTGGTTCATAAAAGTGGATAATAAAACGTTGAATTGTTTTTCTTTCGAGTCTTTCCAGAACGTCCACAATTCTTGCAGAACTTTCCTTAGCAGAGCGTCCTTCAAGGCGAACTCCCGACTTCGGCTAAGGAGGGCGTTGGCCTTTTGTTTGAAACGCCCACCTAACGCGGCTGAACTCCACAAAAACTGCCTGCCTGATTCCCCGGGTCCCGGGACAGCGACGGCCGCGACCGCTCCCTCGGTTGGGGACAGTCGAGGAAGACGGGATTATTGACCTATAGAGCCCGTCCGTCATTGCCCCCTTCTCCCGCCTGGGCCTTAAGGCGCGAGCAGTCCCGGGACGCTGAAGGCAGAGTTTGCCTAAAATTAGGAGTTGGCCCTAAAATGAAAAGGTCCCGCCTCGGAGTTAAACAGAACGCTCGCTCCCTGCTGTGCTGTCCCAGCGGCCCGGCCCGGCCCTCTCTTGGCAAGGCTCCGCCGCTGCCTCGGCTTTTCTCCTCCTTTTCTCCTCCCCTCCCCGCTCTCCCTTGAACGCGTTCTTTGGGCGCCCCCTTCGTTGTGCGGAAGGGACAGGAAAAGAGAGGCAGAGCCGCCTTCAGCCCAGAGGGCGCGGGAGGAGGGTCGACTCTGAGGAGCGCCCCAGGATGGGAGAGGGAGTCGTCCCGGCATCGGGTAGGTGCGGCGCCGCTGTCCCGGCCGCCTGAGGCATTCTGTTTGTTATCCCTTCCCCGCAAGGGGCTGAGCTAGAAACTGGCGCGAACGAGGCAGCGGCAGGCAGCAGCCCCTTCCCCCAGCCCTCTCGCGGGCTGACTGGAACCACGCTGTGCGTCTTGGCTCGGGCAGGGGGCGGAGAAGACCGAGGAGAGCGGGGCGGGGGGGGGGGGGGGAGGGAGCGGCCGGGGACGAAAGTACGGGTGCCTCAGGAATGCTGACCTCCCTCGGGGCACTGGGGCGCTTCAGCCGACCCCGCGAACGTGACAGCCGAGGCTCAGGAAGGGAGACGGGGCTTCTGTGGGGGAGTCGAGAAGCAGAGAACAACCCCCTCCCCGGGGGGGGGGGGGGGGGGTTGGATCTGTTCCTCGGTCTGCTTATTTCAGGGTTCAGCCGCCCCAGATGACCGGCGCCCGCAACTTCACCTCAGTACTGTTGGACGTTACAGGCAGTTGCTGAAATCAAGATGCCTGCAAATACACGCATACCCTGCTGGGAAACTGGGGCAAAGTGGGTGCCTCCTGGAAAAGGACGTGTGCCCTGAGACACTTGTAGCGCATAACTTGTTGTTGTTGTTGTTGTTGCATGGCGTTGAACTAATGAGGTGGCAGGAATGCCTGTATGCATTGTTTTGAATAAAACAATACAAACACTCTCATAGTGCAGGCTGACTCTCGCAGGAGTGGTTCTTCTGGCTGTGGGCTTGTCTTTGGTTTTCAGGCCTCTTGTAATGGGTACTTAAAGAACTGCTGCTGGGAGAGGAAGATGCTAGGCAGAATCCTGGAGGGCTTCTCCTACATTGGATTAACAAGCTAAAATGGAGCAGAAGGGTGACTGCTAAAACAAGAGTCAGGAAATGTATAACAGGCAACTTTCGTCTAGATCTAGTGCAGGATCCAAAGTTGTATACCTTCCATGAATTTACTCTTAGGCCTTGGGCAAGTAACTTTCCCAGATTCTACTTTTCATCTGTGAAACAGAAATGATGATGACCTATCTGTTATGAGGCATTACAATACAAACTATAAAGATTACAAGTGAACCCATGATTAATGTATTAGCAGCAAAAAGTAGTAGCTATCATTCTGGTGCTAGAGGCATTTATCTACTTGTTGTGGAGATGAAGCAACAACATATGTTTGCAGACAGTGTTCCAGAATTGGAAAGTTTCACATTAAAGCATCAGTTTTTAAGGTCTCCTGTGCAGTTGCCAACAGCATTTCTTCTGGCAATGGCTTTTGTCAAAACAGTTTAAAAGTGCAATTGTCTTGTGGCTGCAATGACTGCCTTACTAAACTTTAAAGTGGGTCAGATAATATTAGTAGACAAACACAGCTGAGTGGTAATTTTAGTTCTACCACTCAATATTTTATTCTGTGAAATGTTTGTTTTTGGATGTAGACTGAAACATGGCAAGAATTCCATAGCAGAAAACAGGTAGGTTTACCAGCTTCATGCAAGAGTTATATGAGTGAAGGTTTATAAAGCCTGTAATATGTTTTGCGCCAAGAGTTCAAACTATTATTTAACTAAATCAGTGCAGTTCTGGAGAGAGAGAGAGAAACCTGATAATTTTTCTTCTAAGTTAACTTTATTAAAATGTGAAACCCAGCATGGCATTTCAAAAATTGTAATTTGAGATTCTGGGAAGAACAGTATGGTAGCATCCCAGAAATGAAAATATCCCTGGGCAGGTGTATAACAGCTGTTTCCAGTCCTGACAGTCTTTTATGAATGCTTAGGTGAAATTGAAGGGAGCTGACTTAAATTAACCCAATTCAAGATGTTTAAACTAATTTTAAATACATTTGATTAAGTTGATAAGCCTATTATTTATTATATTTTATAGCCTGCTGTATCTCATGGGCTATTTTTGTGCAGGATGTTATGGAATCACATGCAGTGAAAACTGTTCTTAGCCTGGGGCCCTCCTCATAAACTTGAGAACATGTAGTAGAAATAAGTGATGTGCTTTTCAGCACTAATAAAATTTTGGTTATGACACATTCATACATTTTATAAAACAAGAAGACAGTTTTTTCACTCTTGTTACAGTATAGATGAATAAGGAAGAAATGTCATTTCTGAAAGCATGTAAGTAAGCCCTCTGCAGACATTGCCTTCCTGATCTTATGGAGGAACCTATGTGTGTATATTTGTTACGTGCATAAGGGCTTGATGCAGATGTTTGGCTGAACATGTTGGTTAATAGATGTGATTCTACTCCATTCTGCACATGTTTAGTAAAAAGAAGATGGATGTCTGAAGAGAGTATAAAATGATGGAATTATGAAGAAGCATGGTAATCAAAATGTCCAAACCCTATGACATGAATCCTCCATACCACTCCTAGCATATTCTGCCTGTTTTGCATATTCTTCCAACTGTCACATCTCACAAAATACATCTGATCATTTAGTAATCAGTACAGGAACAGTATATGGTTTACAGGTGCCAGAATTCTAGGTAAGTTAAAAATATAAAAGAAAATGTAATCTCTCTCAAAATGAAAGTAATAGCAGAAGCCCTCTTGCGTGAAGCCAGCTAGCTTTTGGGATGGGTTCAAACTTCTCCTCCCTGCTCCCCTTGTGTAGTGTATAAGAGCACGGACTCTAATCTGGGAGAACTGGGTTTGATTCCCCACTTCTCCGCACACAGCTGCTGGTATGACCTTGGGTCAGTCATAAGTTCTTTAAGAAGAAGAAGAAAAAGAAGAAGAAGAAGAAGAAGAAGAAGAGGAGGAGATTGGATTTATACCCCGCCCTTCACTCAGTTGGAGTCTCAGAGCGGTTTACAAGCTCCTTTCCCTTCCCCTCCGCACAACAGACACCCTGTGAGGTAGGTGGGGCTGAGAGAGCTCTGAGACAGCTGTCCTTGAGAGAACAGCTGGTACAAAGCTATGGCTTGCCCAAGGTCATCCAGCAGTTGCAAGTGGAGGAGTGGGGAATCAAATCCAGTTCTCCCAGATTAGAGTCCATTACCACTACACCAAACTGGCTTTCAGAGCTGTTCTCTCAAGGACAGTTATTGAGACAGCTCTCTCAGCCCCACCTATCTCACAGGGTGTCTGCTGTGGGGAGGGGAAGGGAAAGGAATTAAAGCTGGTTCAGTTTGTGCTCTCCAAATCAGGATGGCAAATCAGCTTAAAGCATGTTTTGCCATCCAGGGTTGAAGGGCAAGCATAAACCATAATTTGCCAGTTCAGATGTAATGTTAAACAAGAAGTAATTGAAGGAAAGTGCACAGAGGGAGAAGGAGGGAGGGAGAGAGATAATAGACTTGAGTGTCCTTGAGTGCCATAGTTTGCCATTCCATGATGACTGATTTTTAATTGGTTCTTAAACCGTTTCTTTAAAAGATTTCCTTTAGTTGAATTGCTTTGTGCAGTGGTATGTATTTCGATAAATCTGTGTATTTCTGGTTTGTGTATGTACAATAGATTTGTGTGTTTCTGGTTTGTGTATTTCCTTTACGAATATCCTGATGCTACATACAGATATATTCATTCTTCTTTTTGACTTCTTATGATTGTCCTGTTGTTGGAAGTAACAAAAGCTGAAACTAAAATGCCAACTGAGCAAGGAGCTTCTTTCTAAACATGATCTTCCATATCTGTTAATGCATAGTTTTTATATCTCATAATTTCTTCTTACAAATTAAATATAAAAGGTACCTAACGTAGAGAACAAAGTGCCAGAGATCCCGAAAGTACTAAAATTAAGGCTGCCCATAAACCTTTAATTCAGATTTCTTATCATAATGACGTCTTAGAATTGCTTTTTTCTCTGTTTCTTGAATTTGTGCCTTAGCTAGTTGTAATTTAGGAAAGCACAAAGGTTGATGTTAGAGTGTGCACTGAAGTGTTAGCACTGAATCTAGGTGCTGGCTCAAGAATTTGTGCTTTGTATCTTGCAAAAACTGGAAGATATGAAACAAATTTAAGAGAAGTAATAAAAAGAAAATATGGTGTCTGTGTTCAGGTCAGGAACAATAAGTCATTTGTTCTGAGTATGGAAAGAAGTGCCTGAGTCAGGCTAGGAAACTAGTAGTTGTATCACAGCTAGGAAACAATCCAAGGTCCCACAGTGGTTTTAAAACTGTATTTCTAGAATCTCTGAGGTTCTTTAAAAGCTTGTCAGGTTCCTTGATAAAAAGACTGTAGACAGCAGACAAGTTACACTGTCTCCTCTTGAATTGTACAGCACTATTGCATGGGCATTTATGGCACACTACAAAAAATGTAAAAATACAGTACACGTGGACACATGAAATTGCCTTATAGTGACTCAGAAGCTTGGTCTATTGCCTACTCAGACTGGCAGCAGCTCGCCAGGGTCTTAAGTACAGGTCTTTCATATCATCTGTTAGGGAGGGGCCATGGTTCAGTGGAAGAGCATCTGCTTGGTATGCAGAAAGTACCCCAGGTTCAGTCTCCAGCCTCTCCAGTTAAAAAGATCAAGTAGAATGTGATGTGAAAGACCTGTACCTGAGACTCTGGAAAGTCGCTGCCAGGCTGAGTAGACAATACTGACTTTGATGGACCAATGGTCTGATTCAGTATAATGCAGCTTCATGTGTACCACTTGATCATTTTTAACTGGAGATGCCAGGGATTGAACCTGGAACGTTTGGCATGCCAAGCAGATGCTTCCACTAAGCTCCTAATAGCTAGGCAAACTGTGTGTATCCTTAAATATGTCGGTCAGGCGGGATATAAATCTAAATTAATAAATAAATAAAAATAAATAATAAAATACACCCCTAAATATTTTCCAAAGCCTGGAGGTTATGTATCAAACAAAATTATATGGGACTTATTTCCTAAAGATTGGAAGCTTGACATTTACTCATAGAGGAGATAGAACCATTCAGCCATGACAGTGAGCCAGCTTTTGCTTATGAAACTTGCAATGACCAACAGAATAAGTGCTATGTCTCTACTATGGCTAAAGTTGATGTGCCCATTTATGTACTCCATAATAATCTTTCACAGGTGTTTGCTCTGACAATATGGAAAAACAATTTACTGTAATAGTGTGGTGTTCCTGAATTAAGTTTACTCTTTAGATTACTTGTCCTGGGAGTAAAATATGGGAAGGAAGGAAGGAAGGAAGGAAGGAAGGAAGGAAGGGAAGGAAGGAAAGGAAGGAAAGGAAGGAAGGAAGGAAGGAAGGAAGGAAGGAAGGAAGGAAGGAAGGAAGGAAGGGTCAAAGACCTAAGAATATCTTTTGTGGTCATTTTGTGGGAGTCTAGAAGGAAAACTGCCATGGGTTGCGATCACACATACAATTCACCCTGACATAGGTGCGAATGCCAGGCGGATTAAAGGAGAACAACCCTAGTTTATCTGAAATTGCCTAAAGAAAAAAAGATGATAATTACATATTTAATCTGCATTGGGTGGTAGAGAGGCTAAATATTTAATCTGTGTTGCCAGGACAATCACAACAAACATGGTGTGTCCTCAGAATTTACACATAGCATACAATGATCTAACACTGTTATGTTTCTATCTCCATTTTCCTTTCTTTTGCTCCTTCTGTGGCTCATATTTAACTTGGCAAAAAGAGTTGTGAATTCAAAAGTGGTAGAAAAAGCATCATGCTCTCCAGAATCACTGCCAAAAAGAGCTCACATTGAATGTCTGTAGCCTTGAATGGGAGAGATTCCTCCTTCCCCCCTATGAGCACCATTCCAAAACGTTCCTTCCCATGCTGATCGCATCTCCATCACTTTGCTTTAACCTAGCTCTTTGCCTCCTTCTCCACTAATTTATCTACCACTCTTGCTGTCACCCTTCTGTCTTTGCCATCAGGCTCTATACTATTTATTATTAGTAGTATTATTCCTTTGTAAATCCAATTTATATACACAAAATCAAAGTTCCCGCTGTAACAAATAAAACACAATTGTTGTTAAATCCTTTCGATTCTGTTGCCCCCCCATAATCCTGTCTTTTATGAAAATCTGGTTGTATATTCCAGTAATTTATAAATACAGTCCACTTCTTCACATAAGAGTCCAACACACTTCTTTCCCAGTCTTGTATTAGTGTAATCAAGGCATATTTTATTTTGTTGCCTTCTTTAATATCCAATATTAGGGTTGCTAGCCTTCAGGAAGGGCCTGGAGATCTCTCAGAATTACAGCTGATGTCCAGAATGTAGAGATCAGTTCTCCTGAAGAAAATGGCAGATTTAAAGGGTGATGGTATTAACTGAGGTCCCTCATCAATCCAAACCCTCCCTCCCCAGGCTCCATTCTGAAATCTCCAGGAATTTCCCAGCCCACAGTTCACACTCCTAATTAAAATGTGCATGTTTCACATCCAGCATTGCTGCTGCATCTAACTACCAGCCATTTTGCTGAGTGGGGATTGAGATATGAGGAGAATATGCTTATGGAGAGTGTTGAGTCAAGACCTTCTCCTAGGCATTCCTATGTACTCTAGAAAAAGTTTGGAGCAATTCATGTAGCCAGCCAACTTGGTCTATTATTTTTAAAAATCCCCGAATAGTTATGATATGCTTTTATTAGGAGCAGTTAAAAATTGCAAACCAGTGACTAAGATTTTGATTTTCACCCATCTTTTGCTCAAGCTAAAAAAGGAAAAAGGGAGGAGACAAAAAAATGACATTAACACAGTTATGTTACATTCTTACAATGGTGATTCAGGGAAGCTGTTTGCAAACTGCTTAAAAAATATTTTAAGTTTTTCAAAAAAATGTGTGAAATATAGGTTTTAGACAATAAACCAAAACAACTAACAATACAGTGTAAACCCATAAGAACAGTCCAATGGAGAGGGAAGGATTAAATATAAAGTTAAAGTACCCATTAGATCTTGAACCCAGAAACATCATAAGTTTGAGAACATAATCAGATTGCTAGGAAGCTATAGAAAGGTGGCATATCAGATTCTGGATTTTTGTTGTTTAGCACAAAGTATAAAAAGGATAGCCAAGTTTCCAAAAAGGAAGACTGAAATAAAGAGTTCTCAAAACTCAGTAACTGTTTGCAAACTTGCAGGGTAGATAACCTTTCAGTGTGCCTAGTGCAAAATTTCAGAGATTGTTTGTGACTCGAACAAACATTTAATGGCTTCTGGAACAGATATTTCACACATTCAGCCCTACATTCAGGTGTGGGGAAAATATTTCCAGGGCTCCCTGGTTCTCTTGTAGAGAAACATGCTAAATAGGACACAGGAAAAAACATGTAGGTCATAGAGAGAGAAAAAATATCTGTTGGACATGGAAGAATGTTAAATATGGGACATGGTAGCCAACTGGAGATTGATTACTCTGCTTATATGTTCTATTTCATATTGTATTCCAAGAGCCTCTGCATGCCTTTTGACAACAAACCTGTATTCAGGTAAATACTACATTTAAACACTGAGTGGCAACCTTATAGCACCAGTGTAGCTATTGAAATCTTGGGGTGAGTGCAAGATTTTGAGAGTAGCACACAGGTCCTCCTTAGTGACTAGTTTTAAAAGTGTGCTTTATGTTTATTTGGTACACATGAGATGCAAGCAAACTAAATTGTGGCTGATCACTGTTACACAAACAGCCTGAATCAGTAATGTTTCAGAGCTGTGAAGTACAATCATTAAGTGTATGGAGCTCACTGCATGTTTTGAATACAACTGTTCGTATAATTATGCTCTGGAACAGTTTTCTTCCTTCAAACATGATTCATATTTTATGACAAATGGGAAAGATCTGATGTATTATATGAGTACACAAAAGAACACTGTTCATTTCTTGTTCATTCTATGAAACCAATTCCCTGCCCTTAAGGTTGGAACTAGTTGCATGGCAGCAGTTAAAACAAAGTCCATATAAAGTACACTTAAAATAGTTCATGCTACCACAAGCCCAACTGGAAAACTACTGCGGGCTTAGAGAAATAAAATATGATTTCTTCTTACCAGGCTTTTATTTCTGGTCAGAATTGATGGCCCTCAACCATTTATTTTCAAGAAAAGCCTTTTCAAGCATAATTTGACTAGATTGCTGTATCTAATAGAACAGGAATATATTTAGAAACTGAAACAAATAGATAACATCATTTGGGGGGGCTGTGGAAGGGGGTACACTATCTAATTTACACAGAAGTAGTTGTGAGAAATCATTTAATAAAGCTACAGTTCACTGTGTAGACCTCTAGAATATCCTAGACCCAGTGCTTCTTCAGTGCAGATGTGCTCTCCTGCCCAGTAAAAAATACTCAGTGATATGACATATAAGACTGGGCCCTGCGGGAATTCTTGCGCCTGTGCTGTCTTATCACCCACTGGTGATCATACGGGCAAATTGCTCTCAGATCATGAAGTCAACTTTATGTCATCCACAGCTGGACAGAGACAATCTGAACTGATAATGAGGCTGGTGGTGAAAAATATATCTATGCCATAATTGTTTGTAATAGTCTCCATTTAAAGATTTCATTACTTCGGATGTAGACAAAATATAAATTGTTACAGGTGACAAATCCAGGGAGGTAGCTGAGTTAGTCCGTTGCTGCAGAATGAACAAAACTCCTGTTTGACTTTCACTGTAGGGTGTAGATCAGCGGTTCTCAACCTGTAGGTCGGGACCCCTTTTGGGGTCGAATTACCATTTCACAGGGGTCGCCGGCTGGCGTCCAAGCCTGCCCCGCCCCTCCCCACTGGCAAGAAAGGGCCCCGCGCTTGGCCTCCTGGCTCTTTGCCCTCAAAGGGAGCTTTCCCTTTAAGGGCAAAGAGCAGGAGTTGGTTGGGGCCGGAGCCCAGCCCCCTTCTTCCAGCAGCCCTTCCAGCAGGGACCACAAGAAGGAAGAAGCCAGCAGGTAAGTCAATGGCCGCTTCCCCCTCCCCACTGCCACCTTTAGGGTGCTCCGCCATTGCCTTCCCTGGGCTCTACGCCGAAGCGCAGAGCCCAGGAAAGGCGGCAAAAGCCCCCCCACCTACCTACCTTCCTTCCCCCCTCTCTCTCTTTCCCCTTTCTCTCTCTCTCTCCCTCCTTTCTCTCTCTCTCTCTCTCCCCTCTCTCTCTTCCCCTTTCTTTCTCTCTCTCTCTCCCCCTACCTTTCTCTCTCTCTCTCTCTCCCCCCCACCTACCTTCATTTTCTCATGGCATCTTCTGCTGAAGTAAGTCTGAAGCCTGAGTGTTTGTTGTGTCTTGTTGGGACTAGCTTGCAAATATGTGTGTCTAAAGTCTTTTTTAAAGTTGTTTCGTGCTAACTGCCATGCAAGAGAAAACATCTGAAAAAGTAGCTTCATTGTTGTGTGTGTTGGCAGAATTTTATGGTTGGGGGTCACCACAACATGAGGAACTGTATTAAAGAGTCGCGGCATTAGAAAGGTTGAGAACCACTGGTGTAGATGCTTAGTGGCATTACACATTTTCAGATGATTTAAGGGAGTCATAATGGTTCACTAGCATACTGAATAATCAGCGTTGGTTTATTAGGGAAACCAGTCAATTTGGGTGGTCAAGTAAATGTGCATTATTTTTGTATCTAAGAAGCTAGCAATATATTAATACATATGGCAGCAACCTTTGTTTTCACTATTTCCATGTCTCTGCAAGGACAAAAGGAAGAGATCTGTGTTAATTATAGCAGTCAGATTACCTGCTGTACATTGCAGTCCTTGTTTTGTCACACTTTACTGCCTTATGTATTTGTAACTGTAGCAGTATATAGGAAGGCTGCACTCTTGTTTCTATTGAAACTTGCTATCTGTTGTAGTTGTCCCATATTGGGCCTCCAGGTACATGTGCTTTGGAAAGGAATGTCTTTACACTGTGATGTAGACATTTTGCCATCTACTGGTCATGTGCTGCAATTTGCCACCAGTCAGCCATGGTTTGATCAGTATGACTTATCAAAGGTATTTATTAGTAAAAAGAGTGATAAATCTGTATTGAAGCAAAAATTGCATAGATCTAGGAGTGTCCCATGAGTCCATTGCTGCACAGTTGATGAAAATACTACCATAATTGCTTTTAAAAATTATAAATAAGAATTAAATATCTTTTTTAGATTATGAAACTGACTGTTAAATAATGTTTAAGTAAGCAAACACATGAACACATGAATTTGCCTTATACTGAATCAGACCCTTGGCCCATCAAGGTTAATAATGTCTACTCAGACAGGCAGCAACTCTTCAGAGTCTCAGGCAGAGGTCTTTCTCATCACCTACTGCCTGGCCCTTTTAGCTGGAGATGCTAGGGATTAAACCTGGGACCCTCTGCATGCCAAGCAGATGCTCTACCCCTGAGCCATAGCCCCTCCCAAAATTAGACTGTTAGTCCATCAGGGTCAGTATGGTCTCCTCAAGACTGGCAGCAGCTATCCAGGGACTCCGGCAGAGTTTTTTTCACATCACCTCCCGCCTTTAACTGAAGATGCTGGGGTTTGAACCTGGCTTTTTCACTGAGCTAAAGCTCCTCTCCCCAAAGCTAAGTTTTCTATGCTAAGTTTCTGTGTAATATAATAAAGCTTTAAATTAACCTTTTTTGTCAGTAATTAACAATGATTGCTTTTCTTCCCATTGGGGACTCAGAGCAGCTTAAACATTACTTCCTCCTTTTTATCCTCACAACAGCAGCTCTGTGAGGTAGATGAAACTGACAGAATAACTGGCCTGACAGGATTACCTGTCAAGGTTCCATGGTATAATATGGATTCAAACCTGTGTCCCTTCCATTGCTAACCTTCTGCTCCTTGCCAAAAGGAAAGTTTATATTATACTTGCAAAAGATGTTTCCATAAGATTAAAAAAAATCCTGCTCAATGTAAGGAATAATGGGTCAAACAGAGATTATGACTGCATATATAAAAGGGGGGGGAAAGTGTGTTATTGGTTTTTATTTTCAGCAAAAGTCATTGTGTTGATTTCTATCCACATTAGGAAATGGTTACTGCTGGCATAATTCCTTGAAGCCAAACAGTTTCATGGCCTCTACGATTTGTTGTTGTTGTTCAGTCACACAGTCGAGTCTGACTCTTCGCGACCCCATGGACCACATCATGCCAGGCCCTCCTGTCTTCCGCCATCCTCTGGAGTCCACTCAATTTCATGTTCATTGCATTGATAACACTGTCTAAACATCTCATCCTTTGCTGTCCCCTTCTTCTTTTATCTTCAGTCATTCCCAGCATCAGGGTCTTCTCCAGTGAGTGCTCCCTTCTCATTTGGTGGCCAACGTATTTGAGCTTCAGCTGCAGTATCTGGCCTTCCAGGGAACAGTCAGGGTTGATTTCTTTTAGGATTGACTGATTTGATCTTCTTGCAGTCCAAGGGACTTTTAAGAGTCTTCTCCAGCACCATAATTTGAAAGCATTTATTCTGCCGCGCTTGGCCTTCTTTATGGTCCAGCTCTTGTAGCCATACATTACTACTGGGAATACCTTTGCTTTGACCATACAGACTTTTGTTGGCAGGGTGATGTCTCTACTTTTTATACTATCTGCCTCCACCTAGTTCAGAACATCTCAGACATTTGAAAAATACTCTCTGCCTACAAAAACTCACATAATTATTTTAACTGCCATTGTATTTTTGATGCTACCAGATCAGATCAGATCAGATAAAATTCCAGTCCCAGTAAAGACTCTCTTCTGGCATGGAAATGGTTGCTAACAAGGAATCAGGCCCAATGAGCTCAAATAAATGGCTAAATTTGGCATGCATGGATACTGAATTTACAGTGTAATCCCAAATAGAATCCATTGTTTAGGATTGCACTGAAAGTTTTTTGTTTTTTGAGGATCACTGAAGCCGCGGGGAAGATTGGGCAGAGCTGTGGGTCAAAATGCGCTCCACGGCAAATAGTGTGAAATTCAAGCACACAACCGGAGCAAACAGAGGAACAACGCCAGGGCAGCGCCTGTGGGAAATTGGTCTTGGAGTTTTACAATATTGATGTTTTTGGTGCAATAAAAAATAACTAAGGAAGAGTTGCTGGCTAAATAATACCTTGGATACTCACACCAAATATCAAGTTGTTTGTTACAAAGTTTGTATATTATTACATTGATTACTGAGATTGCAATATTCTTAGACATTTCAATTCCAGGTGCTGCAGTACAAAGCTGTAATCTTCACAGATCTACAGGTCTATATAAAATATACTTAAGATGGTGGAGGAATGTATTCTGCCTTTTATTATCCTTGTCCTAATCCAGAAAAGGCCGCTAAGTCATGTTGAAATCCATGGAACATGTTACAGGCAACCACTTTAAATTACGTATTCATTGGATCTTAAGCATGACTTTCTCTAGCCTGCATAGCGTGCTATTTTTATTGTAGGTTTCCATATTTAGATAGACATATAAACCCTTGTCTTTCAATTGCAGAAGTAGTTACTTTGACATACTTGGGTAAACTATGTATTGGTTTTGCAGGGCCGTTATGCGCATCAAAATGTTAATTATGTTATTTGAGTTAAAAGTAGGGTTGCCAGATCTGGGTTGAAAAATATCTAGAGACTTTGGGGGTGGATCCAGGAGAGGGCGGGATTTGGGGAAAGGAGGGGAGGGACCTCAGCATGGTACAATGCCATAGAGTCCACCCTTCAGACCAGCCATTTTCTCCAGGGAAGTTGATCTCTGTTAGCTGGAGATCAGTTGTAAAAGCAGGAGACCCACCTGGAGGCTGGCAACGCTAGTTAAAAGTATCTTAGGCAACATATAGAACGATACCAAAGTCAGAATAAAGACTTTACTGTGGGGATTTTTAAATGACTGCATAAAATATGAAGGAATCACTGAATTTCTAGCTGCAATTGAACATTCTGCTTACTGTTAATATTTGTAATTGCAGGTATCTCCCTCGTCAATGGCCCAGTTTGATCATTCAAGTGTATGACATCAGTTTTGCTTCTAAATGGTATCTGAAAATCAAAACAGCAAATTAGGGCAAAGTACTCAAGAGAAAACTAGTCCTTCTCTTTTTTTCCCCAAGCCGACTGAAGTTCTACAATTCTACCTCTGACATTTATTTGGACTGAGCGAAGGGGGACAGTCTTTCATAAGAACACTACTCTGGGTGTGAATATAGCTTTTCAACATTAGGTTAATCAACGAATTGTAATCAGTGTGCCTTATTTCAGCTTTGCATATTACACCTGTGTTAACTTTTAACAGGTATCTGCCTTGGCCCACTTAACTGTGGAATCTTGACAATGAATTGCTTTTCCAAGGTTTCAGATTATTTTCATAGTTAATGGTATCACCCTGGAATTTACATATATAAAAATTATTAAATATCAAAGCAGGCTGTTTGGAGAAGAGGCAATGGGATTATTATCTTAGTTCATAGCGCAATCAGTTAAAATTCACATGATGGCTGCAACCTATAGGCGTGTTGTAACAACAGCAAATTGTTACAGCAGTGTTGTGATAGATCGGAGACTCCAACAAGCTGTGCACTACTGCACTGGAGCATGTCAGATATTCAAGCAAGGAGTTATGTGCATTGTGGCACACCACAGTGTTTGTGCAGAGCTGGTGAAGGTTCCTACTACAGACCTCAGATGTTCAGATCTGACCCGTAGGTTTTCAATGCCTGAAAATTCCCTCTCCTTGACTGGGGATGAAGATTATCACCAAATTCTCCCTAATAATCCAAGATTTAAAAAGGGGTCTTCAGTTCAAAGCACTGGAAGCCTGAAGAATATCACTGGAGAAGCTATAAATCTTGCTAGTGGAAAAATAAAAGAATTCTCATTTGAAAAGTTGAGAAGTTCTTCTAATCATGTGACATACAGAAAGGGAAGAAAAGTTAAGTCAGACCCATTCAACCGAAGGTCACTAGATTTTGACTTGATCTATGGACATTTCAGTAATGATGAAAATTCCCCCCCTCCCTTTGGCCTGTCGCAGGTTTCCTCATCTGAGGAGAAATGGCAGGTCAGCAGGACCTCACTAGAGGGAAATGTGAATTCTACTTTTCCCGTGCCTTTACAGACTTTCTCTGAGGACAGCTTTATCACACAGATTTTGGAAAAGCACAAGCTGGATGGTTCTTCCAGTGAAGATATTAAGATGTGCTTGGACATCTTGCTCAAATGCTCAGAGGACTTGAAGAAGTGTACTGATATAATAAAGCAGTGCATCAAGAAGAAATCTTCAGGTAGTGTTAGTGGAGGAAACAGTAACGATCCCTTAGTCAACTCTGAAGTTATCTATATGAATTTAATGACAAGGTTTTCTTCTTACCTTAAAAAACTGCCTTTTGAATTTAGACAGCCTGGACTCACTGAGCCCGGTGACATGGTAGAACTGATTAATAGTTTATCTGCTTTGCAGCAGGCTCATTTCCCCCCAATATTTGGCAATGAGCAGCCACCTAGATATGAGGATGTTGTACGCTCTCCATCCTCCGTAATAAGGCAGTCTCTCACTACAGACTTGCAAGGTAGCCAGAACACCACTGATATAACTGGCTTATCAAAACCTACTCAGATCCTCAATGTAGATTTTTCCTCAACTGATTTACATGACAACAACCAACAGGACAACTTAGGATACAAAAATGATGCTTGTTCACTACCTCAGTTACAATCTGTAAACCTGTCAAGCTGCATATCTTCCACAGAAACTCTCTACATTGTGGAAGAATCAGACAGGGGAAAGGAGTTAGGTGGTGTATCAGATGCTAAGAGTAGAGGAAATTGGGAGAATTCAGAGAGCGGTCAGCAGACAGCTGAAAGGGAAGTCCCTGCTGTGGACTCTACTAAAAAATTGCCTATTGTAGGACAATCTGTAACACTGGCCCAGACTTCCACCCAAGCAACCTCTGTCAATAGCCTTGATGCTACTGCTCAGATTTTTAAAGAAGAACGTAGAAAGAACAACCAAGAAGAGATAGACAAACTTCTGTTGGACTTGGAGCATTTTTCACAGAAAATGGAAACTACCCTGAAAGAGACTTCCAGTAAGGATACTGACACTCCATGTTTGAAAGATATTGATCTGTCTCGGACTCTTGAAAACAACAGTAAAGCTTGTTCACTCACAGACAAAAGTGCTTCTCCCTCTTTATCAAAACTCATAGAAACCAATGGTCATAAAATGGAGGAAGAAGACAAAACCCTTCTATTGCGCATCCTGGAGAGTATTGAAGACTTTGCCCAGGAACTAGTAGAATTTCGAATGGGTAAGGGAAGCTTATCAAAAGAGAAGGAAGTGATGCACATTCTTCAGGAAACTCTGGCCACTCCCTCTGTTACAGCTGTCCAGCAGAGCCACCCAGGTGCAGCAGCCAAAGAACCTACTGCAGCGCTAATTCAACAGACACCAGAGGTTATCAAGGTAAGAGTGCAGATCTTTTCACTGAACATCCAAAGTTTTTTTTTTCTTATTTAATGAATTGCTTTAGATAATTATCATTTCTGTATAGAAAACCGAGTTTCCCATATATGGAGTTTTGTGGCACTTTCAGACTAATACATATGTGTATATCCCATGTTTGTGACTTTGACTTCATGGGTGCACCAGCTATGGCTTCTCACTAGGTTGCCATGACAAAACAGACCTAGGCATTTGTCACCTCTGAAAGCATACATAAGAGCTGTCTATAGATAATGGTTTTCAGAGACTTGGGGGTTTCATTGTAGAGTTGTTTTTCCCCCATGATACAAATGTTAATGTTTTGTGTCCTGCCATAATCTCTAGTCAAACCAGTTTTTTATGTTTTTCTAGCACTTCAAGCTGTACCCTAGAAAATTCAAAAGCATCTCCCTGAATTGTGACTAGCACAGCTGCAATGGATATGTGTGCAGTAGTGTTGCACATACCATTTGGATAATATCTGTGATGAGCCCCTTCCTCGTGATTATTTTTGGAAGTGTTTATAATACTAATTTTAATGCATGAAAAGGCAAGTGAATTTAAAAAGAAAATGAATACAGTTTCAGTATCAGTTGAAGTTGATTAGGGGTGCATTCAGATAGGCAGCTAAACCCGCCACTGGCCCGGCTCTGATTTGATCTCGATCTTTTTTATCCAGTGTTGCACAACCAGACAGCTCCCCTGTGAATTGCCTTACCGCACATAGACTCCACGGTGGATTGTCTAGATGGCATCCATATAAAGAAGCCATGCAGTTGTTTTTTTTTTTTAAAAGTCTGTTTGCACATGCACATATGTGCCTCACCTTGTACTTGTTTCTCTGTGCATGTGTGGAATTGAATGGTTAAAGCACCACCAGTGGTACCTTCCTCTAGGTACCATTTCAGTTAACAAAGTTCATAAATGTCATGGGCCATTCAGAAACATGAAATTGTCCAGAACATTTGAG
Source organism: Lepidodactylus listeri (assembly GCA_029233225.1). NCBI lineage: Eukaryota > Metazoa > Chordata > Lepidosauria > Squamata > Gekkonidae > Lepidodactylus > Lepidodactylus listeri. The sequence continues at coordinate 57,541,422 of JARCFY010000005.1, read as the reverse complement.
CGGAGCTCTGCAGCTGTCACATGTTTATGTGCTTATGCGCAAATCACTAAGAATTTTTTTAATGGCGGCCATTTGGGATGGTCTGGAGTCAGACCATCCCAATGGGCTGATTGCGCATTGGAACGATCAGACGGGGGAAAGTCCACCACTGGCCTGTCGGCAAGCATTAGCCCAGACTTTCACCGGTATCTTTAAAGTACGGCTCCCTGGTGGGGCTCAACAGGCTGATCATGGAAGTGGCACCTTTCCCAGATATAGCTGTCTGGACATTCTCTTTCAGTCCGCCAGGCACTCATGCCTGGGTTAGATCTAAAGACCCGTCTGATCACAACCTAAATCTAAAAGCTGTTTGCTAGTTTGTGATATAATTGTTCTAGCTTAGATTGTCTGGAACTAGAAACACTGAGTAAACAATATTTTCCCCTGGCAAGGCTTCCCTCCCCTGTTCCATCCATGACAACTGTGCAGAGATTAAAATAATAGTGCTGGATCAGGGCTAGAGCAGTAGCATTAAGAAAGGGATTATTTCTGTAGCTATATAGAAATAATCCTCTGTAGCTAACCACAGTTTCCTATGTAGAAGTAAAACCAGCTTTTGGGAAATAATATGACACAGTTACAAAGAGATGTTTGAGAAGGACACAAAATGGAATTGGTATATGTGAAAATTGAATTCTTAAAAGCTGCAGCTTTTGGGGAATATTTTTTTTCAGTGGGATTGCCCATGTGGTGGCAGTCCTGTTGGATAGCCTGTTAAGATGCCCATACTATAGATTTTACCAGTTGTAGTTCAGCTATACCTGTTTGTGAAAGAAAAGAAGATTCTACTTTAATGTAGTTTGGAGGGTTTTTAAAAGAAATAGTTTAAAAGTAGTTTTTATATGAAACCGTGTTTGCCTTTAAAATTAAACAGAAGTCCAAGGCACCTTAAACACTAACAAAATTTATTCCAACCTAAGCTTTCATGAGTCAGAGTTAATTCACATCATCATTTTTCTCTGTTTTAGATAAGGTTTTGCTGGTGGTATCAGAATATCCACTATTTCTAGATTTCTGTGTTTAACTGGAAGGGGGAATATTCACACTGTTAAGCTTTAGGATTTCTAGGTAGGATTTCTAGGTAGTAGTAGTTGGTGTAGTAGTTGGACTAGGACTGCGGAGATGTAGGTTCAAATCACCTCAGCCTTGAAGCTCACTGAAAGACATTGGATCATATTTGTTCAGGTGACAGTGAATGGCATTGGAGCAGTCATTCTTTCTCAGGTTAGTTTACCTCACCAGGTTGCTGTGAAGATAAAATGTGGGAAGGAAAGAACCATACAGGCTACCCTGAACCAATGCTCCCTTTAAGCTGTGGAGTCTTGTGAGCAAAAATTCTGCTTTGTGAGCTACTGGCATTAAAGTTGTGAGTGGGTGATCTGGCTACTGCATAAATTAGTTTGCTCTGGAGCCATCCTTCCTGAGCTAAGACAAAAATGTGTGAGCCAGAGGCTAAAAAACTGTGAACCAGCTTAGAGGGAACACTGCCCTGAACTTTTGTGGAGTAAGAGCTGGATAGATATGTAATAGAATCTTAAAAATCTGCACTTTGCCAGTCTTGTAAGAAGCTAAACAAATTCATTAATGAGGTAAAATTTGTTCCCTAATAATAGGGAAAAGCAAAAGAAAGAGCCCCTCAGTATTTTAGTTTATAGTTCAAGCTAGAAAAATCTGTGTTCTCTGTGGCATCTCTTAACACAGTTTTTGTACAGGCCTGTACTACAGCATATGTTTAACTTCCTGCTGAGACTGATGACTGTTAAGTTTGCACCTCAGATTTCACCACTGAAGCTCATAAAATAAGAACTATCTGTGAAGGTGATATATTTAGCTACTTCTGCAGTATATCTAACTTTAGCACCACTGGTAGTAGTTGTGGGTGCTTCCTTTCCCACAATACCTCTGCTCTATTACAAGCCAAGGACAGCTTGTCTGACTGTCATGTAGCCAGCAGGGACATAGATTCTGGTGTAGATCATGCCTCTTGATAAAGAATTGCAAAGAGGCATCCGGAGATACACATGCTCAGGGATTATTTGAATGTCAGAAAAAAGTTCTCTGGCCTTGGGGGTGAGGTACAGTGATTGAACATTATTGCTGTAAGAAGACGACAAGGTATGTTTCACATAGAACTTCTTGACCATAAAAAAACAAAACCAAGAAAATAGTGGTTGAAGTGATCTCCCAGAAGGACTTTATATCTCTGCTGGGAAGATAAGACGCTTGCTCAGGAACTAGCCAAGATGATGATCAAGGAAACATCTCTGCGAAGGGACCCAGATTTACGGGGAGAGTTAGCTTTCCTTGCAAAAGGCTGTGACTTTGTTCTTCCATCCAGATTCAAGAAGAGGTTAAAATCATTCCAGCAGGCCCAGGTTTGAATGTGCTTTTTCTTTTTCTACCTCTTTGTATCTTTTTATTGGACCAGGGGTTGGAACTGTCCCCCCCTCAGGCTTTTCTATTTGCAGAAAGTTATTTGCACCAGATACCAATTGGTTTAAAAATAGGCCTTCCAGGCTTAGCATACAAAATGTCCTATTGGTAAACAAGGGGAAAGAACCGAAAGGATAAGACTAATAACAGTTACCTCCCCAGGATAATAATGTTAATAAAGCTACTAGCTGAAAATTATTACTGCTCTTTGCTAAAGGAAAGAAATTCTTGTGTGTTTCTCTTTATTGACGTATTTCATGCTGCATTCTTTAATTGGTGACCCTAAATGTCAGCTTCATTGGGGATGCTTTGTTCTACTCTTCTGCTGAAAATGTGCTTTAAATGGCTGCAGAAGGGGGGTTGTGTGATTGCCATTTAATATTCCCCATGCAGTCACTGGGGCTAAAGTGCCTTTTGTAAGTAAGTGGAATAAAAATGCCTTTTAATTTGTGCTCAAGGTGTACCTTGGCATTCATCTGGGAAACTGGTTTAATGAGCCCATACTGACAATGCATTCATACCCACTTTTTTGGCTAGCCTTTTGCTGAAATTCATGGAAGTTCCACATCCTATAGCCAGTTAATATTTTCATATCATTTCCTTATTTTCTCAAGAAACATCACTCTAAACTGGTCACTCAGGTTTGTCCCTCTTCCTGGCCATTATTCTACCCTTCCTTGTTTGATATCAGCACCTTTTGGAAGGAACAAATTTGCACCATTGCATATGCTTACTTGCCTAACTTAATCTAGCAGTGGAAACCAAACCTCAGCTACTTAATGATTTGAAACCCAGCTGCTTTATTACCCTAGAATTTGACTTCCAGTTTCTTATCCTATGAGTCTATATAAAAATAATGAACAATCAAGTTATTTGTGAACATGTTACCACATTGGCTTTGGTTTGGGCACCAAAGTAGTAAACGAATTGGGGCATATTGGGCATAACATGGGTCTTCTTCACAGCCCTCAAATTCTTTGGTACTGCAAGTAGCTGTACTGAAATGAGGATATGTGAGATTGAATTATGAAGCAGAAATGGAGAATTCCAAAGAGTGAGGAACCAAGTTCTGACCACTAGAAATGGTATTTGGGAGTGAGAGCACTGAGGAGACTGAAGCCAAGATTCTGTCACAAGAATAGGGGCAAAAAACTACTGAAAGCAACTTGTCAGGAGAAAACATTGTACGCTGTCCACTGTTAGATATTCAGCATTACAGTACAGTTGACAGGAAGAAGGACAAACTAGGGACATAGGCAGGAAACAGCTTAGACTTGTTTCTGGTAAGCACATCCCAGCCTAGGTGAGGAGTGAGGAGCATGGAGTTCTGAAGAGGAAGGGGCAATTCAGCATCTTAGTGATGGGGTGATAACATTCTCCCCTCAGTTGACTGCTAGAGTCCAGGAGTGCCAAGCAACATTGCTGTTCCCTTAGAGAGCTTTTCTGTTTCGAAGAAAGTGCCATTTTTCTTACATTTTTTACATTATTTATTAGTAAGATAATTAATCTTATGCATTATCTTCCTAGGTCCAAAATAAACAAGAGAAGAAACCTGTAACTCCATCCCCTGCTCTTGCAAATTCAACCATCAACCCATCATCTCTTCTGCCTGCAAGTAAAGTCATTGGTACCCCTTTGTCCATAAACATTCCACGTTTCTACTTCCCCAACGGACTCCCTAATGTCTGCAGCAGTCATGAGGAGACCATTGTCAAGATTGAGGCAGCCTTTTCAGAGTTTGAAGATGAGAGAGCCACCATTAATGAAATGGGGAAAATTGCAAAGGTAAATGTCATTATTGCCCAGATTTCAGCACTTCTCAAAGTTGAAGTTTTGCTACAAAATTAACAAATCATTCTGTACAAAGATACAGTTAACGTTCAGAGAGGGAGGGTTTAAACAGATAGCTAGATAAAGTTAGTAAAACTTTCCCAAGCCAAAACAATATCTCATACATAACCATTTTACAGTAAGTAAAAGCAAATAATTGATGGGTGTCAGAGACATGAGTGTATTCCACACAGGAACAGGATATTGTGGTTTCCCTGTTGCTGGTCTGGCTGCAGATTAAGCACAGCAGCAATGGGGATTGCATGTGACTGTTTCATCCACAGTTTCTGTGCTCCACTCCCCCAGGAGTTGCTGCCCCCCACACCTGGGCTAACAGGGATTTTGCAATTTGTAAAAAATCCACACTAGAGTACCATTATATTTATTTACCATTGTACCAGTAGGTGTAGTAGGTTCTCTGAATTCTCAACTATCATTTTAAAAAAAATGTCTCTAGCTGCTTTCCTTCTGAAGTCTTTTTCCTTTGATCTCCTAAAGGGAAAGGGTTAGAAACTTAGTTTTTTCAAATGAAAGCTGCGTATTGGAAGAACCTATTGTACCTGTCATTACACCGGTATCAAGGCTATAATCTCTCTTATATATAAAGCTGTTTTCAAAGCGGCAAGATTCCATGGGGCACCAAAATTAGTTCACTGCAAGAATTGCCACTCAAAACAACGTCCTTGCCCACTGGAGGACTAAAGTTGTACTTGAAGACAGAATCCACAAGTGGCAGGAGAAGAAACATCTACAGATTTAAAAAGCTGACACAAGCAGATTTAAAACTTCCTTTCTGTCTTATGTACACGATCACTAGGATAGAGGCTCAGAGGCAGTTTAAGCAGTTTAAGCAGCTGACAGAACATGGATTTTACTAGGGAATAAGAGCCATTGAAATCTGACAGTATTTGCTTCATAGTAAGCGTATGTAGAACTGAACTAAACATGTATTAGATCATGGCTTTTCTGCTAATTACATTCTGTCTGGTATTGTTCCCAGATATGCTGCTGCCCTCTGTACTGGAAAGCTCCCATGTTCATTGCATCAGGAGGCGAGAGAACAGGATTTGTATCTGTACATTCATTTGTGGCTATGTGGAGAAAGTGAGTATACTCCATCACCTAGCACCACAATAACTTTCCTTTGTGTGTTTTTCCCTGCCTTCCACGATCATTTTAAATCACATATATCTTTTTTACTCTGTTTTTAGTTTTCTTCCTTTTTATGTATTCAGTATTTTTATGTTTGTTAATTTGGTAAAACTTGAGTTCACAAGCCGCTTGTGAATTCATAGCTTTCAAGGTCAGAAAAACCTGCTCTATTTATATTTATTTATTTCTTCAATTTATATCCCGCCCTCCCCACCTTCCGGCAGGCTCAGGGCGGCTAACAGCATATCATAAAATATACAATATCGTTAAAATATACAATATCATTGTTAGGATTGCCCTGTAAGTAGTGTTCTTTGGGAACTCAGATTGCTAGGAGTTCATTTACACTCTTCTGCAGGGGTCATTTCATAGAAAAAAAGATGCAGGAGCTTATTAGCATACCTATTGGCATAACTCATTAGCATATGCCACTCCCCCTGACATCACCGGAAATGTGTCAGAAAGGGAATGTCAGTTTCAGCCCCATTATACCCTATGGGCCATTGAAGTCAATGGCAAAAGCTCATAGGGTATATGAGGGGCTGGAGGAGAGGGGGTTTGAGTGAGAAGTTCCAAACTTGTAGGATAACTGCTGGGGCCTCTCCCCGAAATACCCACCAAGTTTCAGGAAGATTGGACCACGGGGTCCAATTCTACAGGCCCCCAAACAGGTTGCCCCATCCCCTCCATTGTTCTCTATGGTGGGAAAAAACATTACATTTTTCCCATCATAGAGAACAATGGAGGGAATGGGGGCAACCTGTTTGGGGGCCCATAGAATTGGGCCCCCTAGTCCAATCTTCTTGAAACTTGGTGGGTATTTGGGAGAGAAGCTCCAGCAGCTACCCTGTAAGTTTGGAGCATCTCTCTCAAACTCCCTCCCCACCAGCTGCTTTTAAAGTTGCCGCTGAATTTTGACAGCAATTCGGCAGCGGGCCTAATCAGATCAGAGAATCTGATTCGGCCCATGGCTGCCCTAGTGCCCAGTCCTGGGCTGGTGGAGCGTTGCTCCGCCCCACTCCGGCCCCAAATGACCCCTGCTCTTATGTGTTTGGTTTTTCTTGTAGGATCGTACAAAACTGCCATGATGATGCATCCAAGTTCATTTGTCTTCTAGCAAAACCCAACTGTAACTTTTTGGAACAGGAAGATTTCATCCCATTGCTGCAGGTATGTGTGAAGCACCTAAGAACACCATTGCTGCACAATCAAGAGCAATAAAATAAACTGCCATGCCTGCAGATTTTCATTTTAATGTGTATGTTTCAGTCTAGTCAGAAGCACCATTAAACAGGACCTTGGGGCAAAAGTCCATAGCTCCAGCTAAGCAAGGGACCCCCAAATACAGCAGATTGTAATTAGCATATGGCGGCAGCCATTGGTTATGTCTTCACAGTATCATGCTTGCACCCTGCCTGAGGAGCTTGGCTGTGCATGTTTTGTGTGGTGAAACAAGGCCGTACAGCTTAGGGCTGTAGCTATGGGGGCAATACCCTACTCAGAAATATGTCATGCCCCACCACTGAATTCTCAGTTTTACTTTAAAAATAAATAAAAGGAAGCCTGTCATCTTTTTATTGCAGAGATATTAGGGGAAATGTGCAAGCGGTTTCTGTCCAGATTGCCTAGAAGGAATGGGAGAGAGGGAGCTGCAAGACAGTTAGAACTGAGTCAGTAAACCCCTTCCTGACCAAATTAATTATCTTCTGCTCTGACCTATAACCTTTTCACCTGGTATCTGATGAAGGGAGCTTTGACTCTCAAAAGCTTAGACCCTGAAAATCTTGTTCATCTCTGAGGTCTTACTGGACTGGAATGTAGTTGTTCTTCTGCAGACCGACACAGCTATCCCTCTGAAAACTTTTCTCTTGGGGCTCTCTGCTACTTTCTTTTTCTGTTCCCGTCCTCTTTAATAGCTAGAGTGATAAATAATATTGGGCAAAACACTAGGGTGAGATTTATACTACCTTACAGCTTTCCCAACAGTTTCATGAGAGAATAATGTAGGTACATTAATTAAATCAACAATGGACTTTTAATACGATCATAAGTAAATCACTTCTAGTATTGCCATCTCCCTGGACAAAAACTGTCCTGTCCCTTTAATAGAGGCTTAACAGGATATTTACCAGATGATGTTATTTATCTCAGTGCCATGAAAAGTTTAAACTGCCTATTTCCATACATTAAGCCTCTATTAAGGGGGCAGGACATCTTTCTCTTGGTCAGCTGGCCACCCTGCTTGTGTCTACAGTACTGATAGTGTGCCTTCATATATGGCTTCTTGAGGTCTCCTCCCCTGTCTACAGTGGGGAATTTGCTTCAGAAATAGGTGATGCTGTGAGAGGAAAGGCAGAAGCAGAAAAATGAATGCTCAGGTACGCCTGTTTCTGAAATTCTTTTGCAATAAAACAGCTACTTTGAGGTCCCCCACTGAATGCCCTGGAAGGTTGAAGTGTTCTCCTACAGGTTTCTGAATTCTATGTTTCTTGATGTTAGGTTTGTGCCCATTTATCCTTTGGCTTAGGGTTTGACCTGTTTGCCCTGTGTAGAGAACGGACATTGTTGGCATTTAATAGCATATATAATGTTAGAAGATGAGTAAGTGAATGAGCCTGAGATCGTGTAGTTAATGTTGTTAGGTCCAGTGATTGTGTTGAGTGGGTGTATGTGGCAGTAAAGTTGGTATCTGGGTTTATTGCAAGCTCTGGTACTAGTGTCCATGTTCAAATTAGATGTTGTATTATTGTGGGTGAAGAGTTGTCTAAGATTGGGGGCGGGCTGTGGGCAAGAAAAAGTTTGCCTCTCAGTAATTACCTGTCATTATCTAGTAGAGGTTGTAAGTTGCTGATGATGCATTGAACTGTTTTGAGAGCTGTCTGTGACCACTAGTGGCATTGTATTACTGCCTCTTTTGGGCCTGTCTTGCAACAGGTTTTCTCTGGGTACCATTCTGGCTTCATCAGGTGGATATTTTAGTTCCAAAAAGGTTTGCTGTAGATCCTTTAGGTGAAAATCTCTGCCTGTACGATTGGAACAGATGCAGCCTGGCTGTATACAATGTATTGTTTGGTATGTTTAGGATGGTAGCTGGAGGCATGTAGATATGTTTGTCAGCCAGAAGGTTTCCAGTCTAAGGTGGTGTCTGTGTGTCCACTGAGTATTTTTACAGTAATGTCCAGAAAATGCATTTCTTGTATAGATTGGTTCATTGTAGGTTGATAATGGGGTTATTTTTATCTTTAAAACCTGGCAAATAGCCTGTCTCTTCAAAGATTACATCACTGTGATTATACACAGATACTACTTGGAGAGAACGTACTATTAATACAATAATTTAATGCAACATCACCAAACTCTACCTCTGTGTAATGGTGGGAAGACTTCCCCTTTTCTACTCTGTACCCCATGTTCCTCCCAACTATCAGGAACAGCTTTTTAGGAGGCATAGGAGCTCTTGTGGGAAGAGAAAGAGGTAAAAATCTGTTCTGTTAGTGGAGCAAGGATTTGGACTGAACTCTTAAAAATAAATTATATTTCTTTTACACTAGGATAAAAACCATCAGTGGGGGATGAGAAAATCATGCCTGAATACGTTACTTGAATGTATTCATCTAAAATATGGATGTTTATTAACTATCCACCTTTATTTTTCTGTCTTTAAAAGTAAATCAAAACGGCCCAGCAGGTGCCTATTGCCTGTGCTTTCTAGAGGTTTAATTAAGTGAGAGAGTGGCTTTTCTAATACTAGAGCTTCCTGCCAAAACCACAGCATAGAAATTTTGTGAACTCCTTCAGTTTTGTATCTTAAGCAAATGGGTTCTGTCTTTCAGGATGTAGTAGAAACTCACCCTGGCCTGACATTTCTAAAGGATGCTCCAGAATTCCATTCCCGCTACATTACTACGGTAAGCTGGCTGCAAATTCAGTATGACAGCATTCCCGTAATGAGCCATGGTTACAAGCAGAAGAAATTTGAAACTTGTCTAATAGCATTGTGGTTATATGTGTTGCCATTCCATTCTCTGTAAATGTTAGCATTTTTTTTGCTTGTCTGCAGTGTCTTCTCACTTGTTCACTGTGATGGTCAACTAAGAGTTTACTTATTTGTTTATTCTATTCCACTCCATACCCTGCTAAGCAGGGCTTAGGGCAACTTACAACAAACAAAATACAATAGTTCAGTGAATTACAATTTAAAATCCATATTATTATAAATTAAAACCTAAGTCTTCTATGTTGATTTCTGAGATGGTTTACAGGGTGGATAATATGGATCAAACCTGTGAACAGTTCCAGGGTTATATGTGACTTGCATGTTGTCCTTAATTCCTGTGCAGGCAGTGTCTGTGAGATCACAGTGCACATGCAAAAGGAGTTGCAGCCTTCCCCCTCATGCTGTTATCCCAGCCCGAAATATCTAGGGGGAGGAACTATTGAACCTGTTGCAGAAGACCATGAGACATCAATTTCTTGGACTGTTTCCATTCAGGGTAACAGTGTGAGGTGTGTCTGGGGGGAAGGTTGAAGTCCTTTTGCGTGTCTGCTGCAATCCTGAACAGAACCGGGAAGCTCACATGTGAGCACTGAAGACAACAAGCAATTCACATATGATTTTGACTGTTCACATGTTGGGTCTGTGAGCCTGACCCTGTGAACTCCATTCTCATGGACACTGAACCTTGTGCTGCTATTTCAGATTTCTTGTGACATTGTGTGTTTCTTTAGTTGTTCCTCACACATTAGTTTGCTTTATTCATTTTAAATACTGGTATTGACTATTGTCAGGAATACAGTGCAAGACTTCTGTGGCTTGCAGCATTTTTTAATCCACAGTAGAAATCCCCCTTTGAGACTAATGTTTCATGTTTCTAGGTTATTCAAAGAATATTTTACACAGTTAATAGATCTTGGTCTGGGAAAATCTCACTAACAGAGTTAAGGAAAAGTAACTTCCTGCAGGTAAGTTAATTTGTTGGATTCTTATGGGCAACATGTATTTTTATGCTTACATCCTATTTAGAGATTTCAGTTTTGAAGTTTAGATTTAGCAGGAAATTCATGAAAGCACAGTAGCAGTGTAGATGCTTGACACAATTGTGGAGCAGCAAATTGAAAGACTATAGCTAGGCCTCAATGCAGTTTGCAGTCACTATGCAAGCACCAGTGGGAAAAAATATCCAGAGTTATGCTTTACTTTAGCTAAAAAAGCCATATTTGTTGGTTTTCTTAATCTCTTTGTGTTTACCTGGGACAGAACAAGGTAACTGAGTTGGGAACTTCTAGATTAGACAGCAGGTCCCTAAAAAGAGAAGTATCAATTGATGATCTCCCATAGTAATGAATTTCAGATGAACAACTGTAGTACATTTTGGACAAACCATGCTGGGGTTTTTTCTTCTAACACAGAAATCATCATTCTGTTGTCAGTATTTGGTATTCACTCAACACGTTCTATTCAGAATTAACTAATTCTTACCTTTTCAGACCCTAGCCCTCTTAGAAGAAGAGGAAGACATAAATCAGATCACAGATTATTTTTCCTATGAACATTTTTATGTCATTTACTGTAAGTTCTGGGAACTGGACACTGACCATGACCTCTACATCAACCAGAAAGATCTGGCTAGATACAATGATCAAGGTATGTAGAGTCAAGAGCAAGAGAACCACTGATGGTTGTTAATACTAATATAATTAAGTATTGTTGGGAGATGGAAGCAGAATCCATATAAGCTGTTAATGCAGCACAGCCAAGCTGTGCTCTGGTGATAAGAACTAGATCAGCAGCATCAGTGGCTCCTATGTCACTGCTTGGGGTGATCACAGCGATGGTGCAAGGGTGCTTAGCTAAAGCCTACACTTAATCCCACAAAAATTCTTGTGCCGTGAGTCAGGCTGTAAATAGATATATATAAACAACAGTGCAGTCAAAGAGGACATGGGATAAATGCAGGGGTCCGTTGGGGCCGGAGTGCCAGCTCAGGACTGGCCAGTAAGGCAGCTACGGGCTGAATCAGATTCTCTAATCTGATTCAGCTCGCTGCCGAATTGCTGCCGAAATTCCGTGGCAACTTTAAAAGCCACTGGAGGGGAGGGGGTTTGAGGGAGAGGCTCCAAACTTGCAGGGTAGCTGCTGGGGCCTCTCCTCGAAATGCCCACCAAGTTTCAAGAAGATTGGACCAGGGGGTCCAATTCTACAGGCCCCCAAACAGGTTGCCCCCATTCCCTCCATTGTTCTCTATGGTAGGAAAAAAGTTAACATTTTTTCCCTCCATAGAGAACAGTGGAGGGGATGGGACAATCTGTTTGGGGGCCCATAGAATTGGACCCCATGGTCCAATCTTCTTGAAACGTAGTGGGTATTTCGAGGAGAGGCCCCAGCAGCTACCCTGCAAGTTTGGAGCCTCTCCCTCAAACCCCCTTTCCTCCAGCCCCTCATATACCCTATGAGTTTTTGCCATTGATTTCAATGGTCCATAGGGTATAATGGGGCTGAAACTGACATTCCCTTTTAGACATACTTCCGGTGATGTCAGGGGACGTGGCATATGGTAATGAGTTATGCTAATGAGCTCCTGCACCTCTTTTTCTACGAAAGGACCCCTGGATAAATGTATATTAAATTGCAATGATGTGCAAAAGCTTTCATATATAACCTGACATCTCCATATTTTCCCAAGCATTAGGGTAGAGAGCATGTCGAACTACACTGCCTACTATCAGCTGCAGATTATGACAGGGGACTATGACAATACAGAAGTATGAAAATGTTTTATTTCTTACAAACAAAACTTTTTTCAAGGAAGTTGTGGACTCCACCAACTTTTATCAACTACTCAAGGAAAGCTGAGTTTTAATCATCCCTAGTGTTCATGTTTTGGCATGGTTTTGTTTTGTTTTATTGCTGCATTGGCACACATCCAATGGCCTAGTAATGAAGTCTGGATTGGATCTAAAGGACCACAAATGCAGTTTGGCTCACAGATCTTTTTTGTCTACCCTTTTCCACTGCAGCCTAATTTATTCTCTGAAATGCTGTTTGTCATAGGCGTAGAGTACGGGGGGGCTCGAAGGCTTGAGCCACCCCCGAAATTTCCCGGGGGGGGGGGCTCAGCCAGTCCCGGGAAAACGGAGTGCCTGCTGCCGCGCCTCCCCGGGTCCTTCCGAGGCCCGGCGGCTGCTGCTGGAGAGGGAGAGGGAAGGGGTGGCGGGGGGGGGGAGAGAGGCACCGGCAGCAGCAGCTGGCAGGCCTTGGAAGGGCCCGGGGAGGTGGGGAGGTTTCCCCGGGGGGGGGGGAGAACATTGTCCCAGCAAGCGTGCGCGCTTTGCACGTGCGCTAAGGAGCTCCGCCCCCCCCGGGATTTCCAAAACTCTATGCCCCTGCTGTTTGTGGAGACTGGGGAGGTGGAAATCTCAGGAACAAAACAGGGTGGACTGGAGAGATCTGTAGTCATAGGTGTAGACTACGGGGGGGGGGGCTTGAGAGCTCGAGCCACCCCCAAAATTTCCCGGGGGGGACTGAGCACCCCCCCGGGGAAATGTAGCGCCTGCCGCTGTGGCTTGCTGCCGCACCTCCCCGGGCCCTTCCGAGGCCCGGCAGCCACTGCTGCCAGTACCTCTCTATCCCCACCCTGGCCGGGCCACTCCTCTGTCCTTCCCTCTCCCTTCCTCTTTTCCGGCGAAATGCCCAGCGTGGTGACGTCACCCGGAAGTGATGCCATCATGCTGGGCACGTTGCCAGGGCGACGCTCTGGCAATCGCCCTGAGTGGCCAGAGCGGGGCGGGGGGGGGAGAAAGAGGCACTGGCAGCAGCGGCTGGCGGGCCTCGGAAGGGCCCGGGGAGGCGCGTCAGTTTCCTGGGGGGAGATATTGCCCCCCCCCCCCGGAATTTACAAAACTCTATGTCCCTGTCTGCAGTAGGAGGGGAAACTGGGAAAAATCACTTTCCCTTTGCACAGTCGAAAATGGAATAAATTTATGGATCCAACCCTTTGCCAACTTGAAAACTGCTAGCCCATTTTTGCTCAATTCTGTGCTTGGCTGAAACATACAGATGTTCATACTTATGATATTTAACTAAAAAGCCATACCCTTCTGCTTCGACACATACAGCACATTGCATATACCATATAGACCTTAGCACATAATCAGAATAATTCTTATTGGATTTTAAGGAGTCTTAAGGAACTAGCAGAATGACTAGATGACCCACATTCAAAAACTGCTGTTGCGTGTCAGTAAATTGGATATATAGAAAAGCCACATTCAGTAAGGGGAGAGTGTTTTGTTGCTGGATTTTACACAACTCAGAACCATTTTACATACAGAGATTATTCTACATCACTTTTTAAAAATTATTGTTGTTGTAGTAGTAGTAATTTATAGCCCACCTTTCTCATTGAGATGGAAGGTGGATTTCAAAATATGAAAAGCAATTCAATCAGATAGCAAAGGCCTCCAGTAGGACTAGGATTACAGAACTGGAAAATAATGCTGACAATAAACTGTCTAAGGCAACAAAAACTCACTACAATATAACATAGCATAATGAGGAAGGATGGTTACAAATGGGGGACATTTTAGGAAAAAAAGGGGGGAGGGGAATTTGCTTTGGGGGAAAAATGCCATTTTCAACAGAAATATTGCATTCTGACTATTCCTAATTCCTGTTTCTTCATCTACAGCTCTGTCAAGCAGAATTATAGAGAGAATATTCACTGGAGCTGTGCTTAGGTAAGACAGTAGGAAACAAGGCTAGAGAAAAAAAATGTCCTTGAGGGAAAGATCTGGAATTAGGTTCAGAAAGGTTAATGGTGGATGGTTAATACACGATGCTTGCTTTGGCTTTGTTGACTCCTAATGTAAGTGATTTCTAATGCAAATGTAAAACCATCTTTTATACATATTCAGTTTCTGATTTTTCTGTTCTCCCTTGTGAGTGACATAAAAACCGTGAAAGAGGCTCAAATTAGGGCTATGCAAGTACATTTTTTCTATTTTTTCTATTAAACATTTTCATTGGTTTTGTTTTTTTAACTTAACCCACATTTATTTTGATTTTTACTGTTTTCATTTCCATTGGTTTCTATTTCTGTTTTTTTGTTCGTTTTGTGTTTTTGCCTCCCACTTGGATGAACCACTTTGGGAGTGTTACCCTCATTAGATCCTCCCTGCCAAATTCTATACAAGATATCAGAAAAGATTTCCATTTGAGAGGCAATTAAAATTCTGGCTTGCAGAGAGGGCAGAGGGTAGTGTGAGAATCTTGGCATGTGTGTTTTCCCCCCTTGTTAAGATCCTCAAGCAGGGAATGGAAGGATCTATTTTTATAACAATCAGCACACATGCCACTAGGAGCTAAAAGCATCCGATGCCTTTGCCTCACTGCTCAGTTGTAGCCTTTTTCTCCCAGTCGAGCTGACTTCCACTATTGGAGCCAGGCTGAGAAAAGTGCTGAAACCATGCAACAAGTTGTGGGAAGTGGCTGGTTTTAGGGTTTAGCTTCCCTCACTTGCTCACTCACTGTGACTCTACCTCCCTACTTTCTTATTAGTTGAGCAGGACATGACAACAAATGGATATTACTTGCCAAATTTGGCCTTCATCTAAAAATATTTGTTTTGCTGTCCTTCACCTCTGCCTTAGTGCCAGAGTCCTCATCTCATCTGTTTTTACATAAAATTAAACCAAAAGCTGTCAGAAGTTTATTCCTTTATCAGTTCTCTCCCACATAGATCTTTTGTATGGCATTTGGTTTGGCCTTTCAAGGGGAGGTGGGGTGAGGGACAGTGTTTAGTTCTGTTACCCCTCCTTCTGGCTCCCTCTGGTCTGCTCTGCAGCAGCCTACCTGCCTTCCAGAAGAAGTGTACATGCACACTAGAGTTTATACCCAGAATTAAACTTCGTTGGTCTTAAATGTGCCACTGGACTCAAACTTTGTACAAGCATTATGTTTGCCTTTCTCCCCTGCAGGTGTGCTGCCTGCCATGGGGAGGAGGATGGGCCTCTCTGCCTAGGGTTGCCAGCCTCCAGGTGGGGCCTGGGGATCTCCCGCTTTTACAACTGATCTCCAGCTGACAGAGATCAGCTTCCCTGGAGAAAATGGCTGCTTTGGAGGGTGGACTCTATGGCATGGTACCCTGCTGAGGCCCCTCCCCTCCCCAAACCCCACCTTCTCCTGGATCCACCCCCAAAGTCCCCAGGTATTTTCCAACCCGGACTTGGCAACCCTATCTCTGCCTCCGTCCCTTCCCCACCATTTGCAGCTTCCTGCCTTAAAGGGAGTATAAGCTAAGTGTTTGTCCCTGCATTTGCCTAGTAGATGTAGCACTAGTGAATAGAAATGCAAACTAATAGGACCTGTTTATACAGAATCAAGAAAACCCTCCCCAAGCTAGAGGGAATAGTGCCATGATTAGTGGAAAGTACAAATATTATGCACACAAATGCCTATAGGTGTGATCCTGTGATGCAGAAACATTTGTTACCTCTCCTGATTGGTAGATGTCCTTGTCAGATTATTTGCTGACTCACTCTCCATCTCCCCCTTCTGCTCTCACCTTGTACAACTGAAAGCAGACAGTGAGGCGCCAAGTAACAGCCATCCCCAAAACTTCCAGATATTGTATTTTTAGCAACTGGTCTTGGTATCACTCAGACTTCACTGATTTTTAAAATGTTTGTCATTTCACTGTGTAATATCCATGTGTATATCCATGGCTCAATTGCACTTGTTAGTATCATACATTAAAATGCTGACTCTGGCGCATCCTGTGTCAGAAAATGCTTGGCAATTATTTCTTTCTCTTCAATTCAGAACAAATTGTTTTTAGCTTATGATATTATAGTTTGAATCTGGAATCTTACATGTACAAGGCATTTGATTTACCACTGAGTTATTATCATTATTACTTATTATAAAATATGTACCCTATCTTTAAGAACATAAAGAAGCCATGTTGTATCAAGCCAAAGGCCCATCCAGTCCAACACTCTGTGTCACACAGTGGCCGAAACCCAGGTGCCATCAGGTCCACCAGCAGGGCCAGAACTCCAGAAGCCCTCCCACTATTGCCCCCCAAGCACTAAGAATACAGAGCATCACTGCCCCAGACATAGTGTTTCATCTATACCTTGTGGCTAATAGCCACTGATGGACCTCTGCTCCATATGTTTATCCAGTCGCCTATGGTCACCTCAATTTAGCTCAGTTCTTCAGACTCCCTTCCTGAAAATAGGGGCTGTGGCATGGGTACATGCCCCACACTTTCCACAGTGAATACAGAGGCAAAAAAGTCATTGAGTTTCTCTGTCATCTCCCCTATCTTCCTTTACCAATCCCTTTATTCCTTTGTCATCCAAAGGCTCCACTGCTTTTCTGGCTGATTTCCTGATCCAGATAGATTTTTAAAAATGTTTGTCTGTCTTAATACTTTTAACAACCCGGTTTTCAAAACTTTTTTTTTTGCATGCCTAATTATTAACTTCATTTCTTTTCCAGAGCCTGTGGTCCTTCCTGATCAATTCACTGGGGCAGACCTTCCACTTTTTAAAAGATGCCTCTTTACTTTTTATAGCTTCCTTGACTTGTGTTGTTAGCCATGCAGGCCTTCTTTTAGATTTGGCAGTGTCTTTCCTCACCTGTGGAATGCATTCTATTTGGGCCTCAATTAGTGTGGTTTCAAATAGCTTCCGAGTATTCTCTAGGGATTTGTCTCTTCAAGCACTCATCATTCATTTCTCCAAGCTAAACAGCCCTAACCTCTTTAACTTTTCTTCATAGGGACAGTGTTCCATCCCCTCAATCATTTTAGTTGCCCTTTCCTGCACTTTTTCCAATGCTGTAATAGCTTTTTTGGGATGCGGTGACCAGAACTGAACACAGTATTCCAAATAGGGCTGCACCATCAATTTATATACAGGCATTATGATACTAGCTGATTTGATTTCAGTCCCTTTCCTAATAATTCCCAGCATAGTATTTGCCTTTTTATTGCAGTTGCACAATCAGTCGACATGTTCAGTGAGTTATCTACCAGGACTTCACGATCTCTCTTCTGGTCAGTTATTACCAGTTCAGACCCCATCAATTTATATTTATAGTTGGATTTTTGGCTTCAGTGTACATTACCCACATTGAGCCTCATTTGTCATGTTGACACTCACTTTCCCAGCCTCAACAGATCCCTCTGGAGCACCTCATGTCCTCCCTGATTCTCATCACCCTGAACAGTTTAGTGTCATCTGCAAACTGAGCTAGTTCACTGCTTACTCCCAACTCCAAATTATTAATGAACAAGTTAAAAAGCACCAAACCTATACCAAGCCCTGCGGTACCCCATTGCTTACCACCTTCCACTGTGAAAATTGCCTATTTATACTCACTGTCTGTTTCCTGGTAATTAACCAGTTTTTAATTCATGAGAGAACTTGTCCTCTTATCCTATGACTGCTGGGTTTACTTAGGAGGAACTTTACCAAAAGCTTTCTGGATGTCTAGGTAAAACAACATCTACCGGGTCACCCTTGTCCACATGTTTGTTCACTCCCTGAAAGAACTCTAAAAGGTTAGTGAAACAAGATCTTCCCTTACAAAATCCATGCTGATTCTTCCTCAATTGCTTTTATTCATCAATGTGCCTACTGATTCTATCTTTAATAATAGGTTCCACCAACCGGCCTGGTCTTGATGATAGACTGACCAGCCTGTAATTTCTCCTCTGGAACCTTTTTTGAAGATGGGGGTTACATTGCCTACCTTCCAGTCTTTGGGAATGGCAGCAGGTTTTAGTGACAGATTGCAGATTACTTAAGGAAAGCAGCTAGATGAAATAACTGTGTCATAATAGGTGATTTGAACTACCTACACATTGATTGGGTCAATATGTGTTCAAGACTTGGAGAAAGAGATTGTGTTTCTAGATACTCTTAATGACTGCAGTTTTTTAAATCATCCTCTAACCTTTGATCTGGTGGGGGATAACAAACTCCCAGAGTTAAGCTTCCATTTGGGCACACTATTTCCACCCATAGCTTTTCTGTAAGTGAATCTATTTCTCTTAGATTCTCAGTTTTACTGGACTGTATACCCTCTCTGACATACAGAGCAACTCCACCTCTGACCCTTTCCGCCCTATCCTTCTGACATAATTTATATCCAGGAATCACTGTATCCCACTGATTATCCTCATCCCACCAAGTTTCTGAAATGCCCACAGTGTCTATGTTCTCCTCTGACACTAAGCATTCCAGCCGCCCCATTTTACCTTGTACACTTCTGGCGTTTGTATATAAACATCTGTAATTTCCCAGACACACATAAGGACATTCACAAAATAAGTTCCACCGTGGGAGAATTAATGGGGAAAATTGCTACAAGCAGACTTTTGTCCATCATAAAGGACCTCATCCCAAATAATAAAAAACTACTTTATTTAGAATATCATCTGCTTTCTGACGTGCTGCTGGAAGCTGAACACTGTTCTTCAAAGAATCAGGGAGATAATTATAAGCACTAAAACATCCCCATCTTCTTTAAAGAACTAAAATTGAGTCTCTGACATGTATTGAAATATCTAAATCTTTTTCTCCCTTGTGAACAAGGCATTTTTGAGACCTGTCTTTGCTTATATTTATGATAATTTAGGATTTCATTACAGTCTAACCCTTGGGTGTGGCTAGAGGTGTGAGCCCACAGGGGCTCTTGGCCCATGGCTGGCAGCTGCTTTGTCTTGAAGAGCCGGCTGCTGTATTCTGGACCAGCCCAAGATAGTTTGTTGATTTGTTTTTGTTTGGTTGTGGGGTTTTGTGTTGTTGTTGGTTTTTTAAAAAGATATTGAATAGTTGCTATTGTTGTAAACCACTTTGAGTCCCTTCTGGAAAAAAAGCAGGATATTAATATTTAAATTAATACTTTTTGTCTTACAGAGGAAATCAAGTACACAAAGAAAACCAGATGAGCTATGCAGATTTTGTATGGCTTTTGATCTCTGAAGAAGATAAAAGAAGTCCCACAAGGTAAGACTCCATAAATGTTTAGATGAAGTACCGTATTTTTTGCTCCATAAGACTCACTTTTTCTCCCAAAAAAAGTGGGGGGGGGGGAAGTGTGTGCGTCTTAAACCCCCCTCACCTTTCCCAAGCCATGGCACCGAGCGGAGCTAGGTGCGTCTTATAAAGCAAAAAATACGGTAAAGGAATGTTTCTGTAAAGGCAACAGGACCATATTATAGTGGAATAGTTCAGGAGGGAATGAGACTGGGAACTATACCACTGTCTATAGCATATATTATCTGCTTGCTAGATGTACTACTTTCAGTGCTTTGTTTTTATACCTATGTAAGACATTTCTGCATTGTTTTAACATATTACACCTAATTTTATACTTTCTCAGATTGCTATAATCCTACTCCTAGTACATTGCTTATTATATGTCTCATCCTATTGCATTCATAGAATCACAGATTCAATGAATTACAGAGTTGGAAGGGGCCATACAGGCCACTGAGGCCAACCACCTGCTCAATACAGGATCACCCTAGAGCAGAGATGTCCAACTCATTGTTATGAGGGCCAGTTCTGACATAAATATCACTTTATTGGGCTGGGCCATGTATGCCATAAAATGTAGCACAAGGTACTGGAGATAAACTTTATAAAGATGATTTCAGATGCCAAATGGCAACAGCAGGCGTGATTGGATTAGGTGTAATATGCAGAGGGGTAAAGATATCAGCATTGGTGTGATATACAAAGGCATGGAGATATCAGCATTGGTAATGAAACAGGAAACCTAGGTCTCAGTTTGGTACAGGAGGATTCAGTCCAGGAGGATGCAAAGAATAAATGGGGATAAGTCTGAAGAAGTGAGCAGTGACTCACAAAAGTACATACCCTACCACAATTTTGTTAGTCTTTAAAGGTGCTACTGGACTCTTTCTACCACTATTAGAAATCACAACATTCAAAAACCAGTGGGGGAACATTTTAAGCTTCCAGGACATTCGGTTGCTGACCTAAGAGTAGCAGTTCTCTTACAAAGGAATTTCAAAGGGAGATTAGAAAGTGATACTGCTGAATTGCAACTGATCATGAAGTTCAAAACAGTGCAAACTCCTGGACTGAATTGAGACCTAGGTTTCTTCTCTCATTACCAATACCTGCTATTGTCTTTTGGCATCTGAAATCATTTCACGCTCCAAGATAGAAGGACAGATGTACTCACATTCCAGCTGTATCTTAGGAAGTAAGCAGTGGTTCATGGAACCTCATGCCCTGCCCCAAATTTTGTTAGTCATTAAGGTGCTGCTGTACTCTTGCTCCCTTTCACTAATAAGGAATGCAAGCTGTTCTGTTAGGTTTCTCCCCCCCCCATCTGTTAGAAATGGAAAGGGGGATCTCTCCAAGTTCCATGGGACAGTCTCTCTCTCTCTCTCTCTCTCTCTCATACCTGGAATAAAATGTTTTTTGGTCTTAAACACAGGACTTTCCCCACCACCACCTGAAATAAAACGTTTTTGAGTCTAAACACAGGACTCTTCCCCCCATACCTGGAATAAAACATTTTTTGGTCTAAACACAGGATTCTTCCTCACCTACCTAGAATAAAATATTTTTTGGTCTTAAACACAGGACTCTTCCCTCCCCCATACCTGGAGTAAAACATTAACATAGGACTGTTCCCCCCCATACCGGGAATAAAATGCTTTTTGATCTAAACACCGGATTCTCTTTTTCTGGCATGCTCCCGCTGGCTGGCTGGCTCTCTCCCTCGAGTGTATGGTTATACCTGGAATAAAAGTGTGGTTATACCTGGAATTAAATATTGCAGGTCTTCTGAAAAGTCCTATGAGATGCCATCCCCCGCCCCGTCTCTCTTCCTCCCCCTCCCTCCTCAAAGGAAGGGGAGGGGGAGGCCCTCAGCCAATGGAGGGAAGTCTTTCTTTCTTTCCTCTGAAGCAAGAACTAGGAGATACTGGGGAAAAGGTGCTGCAATGTTAGAAACAGGAAGCAGGAGGCAGCACAGAGTCAGCTGTTCTTGGGCCGGATTGCAGCCCTGCATGGGCCGGATCCGGCCTACAGGCCATATCTTTAGGGTTGCCAAGTCCAGGTTGGAAAATACCTGGGGACTTTGGGGGTGGAGCCAGGAGAGCGCGGGATTTGGGGAGGGGAGGGGCCTCAGCATGGTACAATGCCATGGAGTCCACCCTCCAAAGCAGCCATTTTCTCCAGGGGAGCTGATCTCTGTCAGCTGGAGATCAGTTGTAAAAGCGGGAGATCCCCAGGCCCCACCTGGAGGCTGGCAGCCCTACATATCTTTGACATCCCTGGCCTAGAGTATCCCTTACAAGTGTTTGTCCGGCCACTGCTTAAAGACTGCCAGTGAGGGGGAGATCACCACCTCCCTAGGCAGCTGATTCCACTGTTGCACAACTCTTATTGTAAAAAGGTTTTTCCTACTATCCAGCCAATACCTTCCCGCCCTTAATTGAAACCCATTATTGGGAGTCCTATCCTCTGCTGCCAACAGGAACAGCTCCCTGCCCTCCTCTAATTAGTGACAACCCTTCAGATACTTAAAGAGAGCAATCATGTCCCCCCTCAACCTCCTCTTCTCCAGACTGAACATTCCCTAGTTCCTCAGCCTTTCCTCAAAGGGCTTGGTCTCCAGGCCCCTGATCATCTTTATCACTCTCTTCTACACCCGCTCCATTCTGCGCATGTCCTTTTTGAAGTGACACCTCTAGAACTGCACACAATACTCCAGGTTTACACTGCATTGATTTACACTGTGTAATCCACCTTCAGTCTCAGTGAGAAAGGCACACTATAAATAATATAAATAAAAATACTATTTATCTTATATAGCTTATGTTATATACAAAAGGCCTAGAAACTACAGAGTTCCACAGCAGCCAGTCTTAATGTATGGATCATTTTGCATTTGTCTTTGTAATTCTTTGAGGCATCTGAAGAAACGAGAGCAGATTTTGGCCTTCTGGGAAAAAGCTGAAAACAGTGGCCTCTTCTATAAATATAAAAAACAGTGGTTAATAAAGTATCTTTCTAGCACCCAAAATCTTGCAAAACAAACCACTACATACACATAGATGTTTGCAGGCTCTCTCCGACATTATCATTGTGGCATGGAAGTTGCTGGCACGCTGAATGTGTAGCAATTGCAGTTCCCTCCTGAATACTGCGCAGAGGAGTCACAGTATGGACTCTTCTCATATGTCCTGGGGCTTCTATCATTACCTTCACAGTGCTGGAAGGAGCCATACTGCTGTGGCTCCCTTGCCACCAAAGAAACATGAGAATGGCCCCTAAATGGTATGGATATTTCCTAGGCAAACAGATTGTTCCAGCAGTTAGTTATCCTCTCTGCTACAATCTCACTTCTACTTTGAGTCTTAATACCGCTATATAATGGACTACATTTATCTACTAAATATAAGATTCTATTTCATCAGCAGTGTCTCCCTCAAACTACATAAGATTGGAGGGAACATTTTGGATGGGGAGTTTGATGTACAAAACAACTGAGTGTATTTTCTGTTTCAGCTTATGCTCTGAATTTCTAGATAGCACTTTCCATTGCGAGGCATTATACAGAAAGACATCCAGACAAAGCTGCCCTGTGTCCTTGAAAGTGATTCCAATAAAGGTTCTTTGTTAGAAAATATTTCTTGTCCCAAACTACAAACAAGGCTACAAAGAAGCATGACTAATTTCTTTCTCTCTCTCTCTCTCTTCCTAGCACTGAATACTGGTTCAGATGCATGGATTTGGATGGGGATGGCATGCTGTCCATGTATGAACTGGAGTATTTTTATGAGGAACAGTGTGAGAGGATGGAATCTATGGGCATTGAGCCATTGCCATTCCATGATTTACTGTGCCAGATGCTTGATCTAGTAAAGCCAGAATGTGATGGTAAGACCAATGTTTACAACTGCTGCTGATTTGTTACTATGTGAAATATTACTTGATCTCTATGCTGCTTTTTAAGAATTGTTGCATTGTCTATCCAATCACTTGCTAGTGTTTGTGGCAGCTAGTTCACTGTAATATATGTTAAGTCCTGAGCTTGGGGCCAGAGAACAATAGTACACTAGGATCCTCATTGTCCCCCTATCAGAGGCTTAGGATATTCAAATAGTCCCATGATAGCCTCTGGAGGGAAACTTATCCAATTACCTTGAAACTTATTCAATTACCTTGGAACTTATCCAATTACCTTTTCCAATTGCATTGTTTGGACAAGGTCAGGGGTGCGGCTTATCTGTGTATATAAGCAGGTTCCCCTGACCTCCATCTCCAGGCCTCATCTTGAACCAGCTAAATAAAATGCTTGCTGAAATCACTGCAACCAGACTCCGCTTCCAGTACTTTTCATTCACAAAAACAATCACATGTGCATTTGATCTCAGTAGATAAAAGTATCTCCATGTGAGGGAGACCAGGGATCAAACTGGTGTCTTACATCCTAGACTTTGCACTCTCAGGTAGTATTTTTTAAAAATCATAAAAATCATAGCTATTAATTCCTGCCACCCCAAATAAGCTTTGCTTTTTAACCCTCTGGGCCGCTGGGGAGTACTTAATTTTCTCAGTTTAAAGTATCTGTTTACTGGTAAAACGCAGAATACAGATAATTGTTTAAGCATAGATAAGTACAGATATTCAACACATTCTTGAATTCAGTTAAAAATAGGTTTACTACTAGAAAATCAGCTCATGGAATTCAAAACATAAAATGCAACAGTTATCTAAAAGCTATTTAAAAGTTGATTCTGTGATTTTACGTTACTGTAGTGGTTGGGTATATACTTGCAGTTACAGGAAGGAAAAAATTGAAAAGCCAAATCTGGATTCCAAGGACTTTCATGAAGTCCTGATAGATTTAGCTGGGTAGCCATGTTGGTCTGAATCAGCAGAAGTTTGTGTCCAGTGGCACCTTTAAGACCAACAAAGTTTTATTCTGGGAATAAGCTTTCGTGTGCATGCACACTTCTTCACAAACACTGAAACAGAAGTCACCAACCATTGTATATAGGTAGAGGGTGGGGAGACTGTTGCTAGGAAGGACTAATGTATGGATCTTGGTCCTGAGTACATGATATCCCAGAAAACAAAGAAAAGGGAACTTTTCCCTGTTATAGCATGCTATTATATAGCATCATGATGTTATAGCATCAGTGGCTATTAGCCACAAAGTATAACTAGGAACTCTCCGTCTGGGGCAAGTGATGCTCTGTATTCTTGGTGTTTGCGGGGGGGAACAGTGGGACGGCTTCCTGCCCCCACTGCTGGACCTTCTGAGGCACCTGGTGTTTTTGGCCACTGTGTTACAGAGTGTTTGACTGGATGGGCCACTGGCCTGACCCAACATTGGCTTCTTTTATGTTCTTATGTTCTTATGCTTTTTTTTTTTTTTAAAGCCAACTAAATCTAAATTTAATTTTTCCAGGCATTTGTGGCTGACGGTTTAAACAGGGAATTGTGCAGGTTTGAGCAAAAGAATGTCCACCCACACTTGGAAAATGAATCAATCAATATCTTATGAGACTGCAGTAGGGAGGGCTTGTGAAAAGACAATTAGAATGGGGCAAGGCATGAATAATGTCACACATGCCTGCCTGGTAATAAAACTGTTTTTTACTGGAATTTTCATTAAAATACTATTACTACCTGAGACCTCTCTTCATAGACTGACCAGTTTCCTCCATTCTTTGAACAGATGACATAAATGTTGGCTTTCTCCTAAAATGGAATTTGTTTTGTTTTTTTAAATGGAAGCTAGTCATACCAAGTTAGCCAAACCATTACCATCAGGGCCAGCATAGGCAAACTTTGTTCTTCTGATTCAGACTCAAACATTATTCTGCTGATTCAAACCAACACAGCTACCCAAGCTTAATTTGCCTGTATTGGAATGATCCTGTAGAGGCCTGAAAATAAAGCTCATATCCAGTTTCCCAAAATCATCTGATACTGCAAACAAAAAAAAACAAAAAACAAAAAAAACCCCACCAAAAACATTACTGTGTAGAAAAAATGACAATGTTCACATATACAGTTTGGATCTCCTAGAGTAGGGGAACACTTCAGCAACTGTGAAGGAAATCATACTTTGCAAAAGTCCTGGCAGGGCTCATTTATTGATTCCACCCAGGTTTCAGTTTCTAGCTGATTATGAAATAACTGTCTGATCAGATTCTTAGACTGTTGTTCACCACACATTTAGCATATTGCTGCAAAGCTTCCAATAGTGAGTTGAACAGTAGCATCCCTTGAATTTTTTTTGCAAAACACATTCTGGATGTGTAATAAAGTTATCAGATAGTTAGTCACCATAGACTAGACCTGAACTACATTGCAAATTGAGATAAGATGCATCTCACCACACAAAAAGGAATTGTGGGAAAACCTGTTTCACAAATACAACATTGCAGTTCAAAATATTTTGGCCTTTTCTTTTATCAGTTCCTTTGAATTAACCGTTGTTGATCAGCTTTCCAGTCTGAGTACCCAGGCTGATAGTGTCTGTTATGGCATGCAGTAACTGTGCACATTGTAAGTTACCTACTAAGGAGGTTCCCTGCTTGTAGCAACTACAGTCGTCTGACTTGCTTGCATTGATGAGCCCACATGGAAAGACCTTATGGCAAACATTCACATGACCAGTTGTCACACAGACATGCAAACTGAGCTGATGAGGGAAGGATGTGGGAATCTGAGGTGAAAGGCACCCCCTGTCCTCTACATCATGGAATACTAATTGCCGTGTACTATATGAGCGTGAGATTTCATCCATATTGAGATCCAGTGGTATTACAACATGTGCTTGTTCCACAGGTAAAGTTACTCTGCGAGACTTGAAGAGATGCAGAATGGCTCATGTTTTTTACAACACTTTTTTTAACCTTGAGAAGTATCTAGACAATGAACAACGGGATCCCTTTGCTGTGCAAAAGGTACAGAGTCATTATACTTTAGTGGTTGTTCTGAAGGAAAATACAGTTTCACAGTAAAAAGGTGAGAACCTATATGAAATTCCCATGAAGTTTTCAGTGGCAGATGAACAGGTATCAGGAACCTAATAAACAGCTCTTTCCATCAGTGTATCCCAGATCATTCTCTTAAGAGATATGGGGAAGTAGTAAAGGATAGACTAAATCAGGACAGTGTCTGCTGGCATGGAACACCAGTATGTTATAGTACACATTTTATTCTGTTCTCTAGGACAGGAGACAGTTTGCCAGCTTGCAAGAGCTATGGCTAGACATTTCTTTATCCTGTGCAGAGTTCAAATAATTATAACCTTCTGTGTTTGGTATCCTTAGTCTGTTGCACATTCCTCTTTCTTAGCTTTTTAAAACAGCATTGATAACTGAACCATTAGATAACATAGGAGACGGGTGTCATGAACCTCCAATGTGGCCTTCTGCATTTATCCAATTCAGTGATAAGTATTAAGTAAAATGTTTTGGTTTTGCCATCAAAAAGCTGATTTACGGCAACCCTATAGGGTTTTCAAGGCAAGAGATGTTCAGAGGTAGTTTGCCATTGTCTTCTTTAGTGTCATAACCCTGGTATTCCTTGAAGATCTCCTATCCAAATACTTGCCAGGGCTGACCCTGCTTGGCTTCCAAGATAAAACAAGATGGGGCTAGCCTAGGCTATCTAGGTCAGGGGCAAGTAGAATGTAGAGTTTATATAAATTTAGGACAATCAAGTAAAATCTTCTGAGCTTAAACATGTTTTACTGAAAGCATTGTTTGAACTGGAAGAGACAGCAAGAGATATAGTCTGCCCGTCCTAAGCAAAGTTCTACCCTTCTAAGCTTCTTGACTTCAATGGACTAAGAAGGGCTTAGAAAGATATATCTCTGCTTAGGATGACACTGGAAATAACTTTAAACAAACCCTTTTAAACCATTAGTTGTTGAGCTGATTCTGTAAATCATTCCAGTGCTGAAGAATCTGGAGCTTTATGCCATTTAAGCAGTTACAAACAACAGGCCTATAGATACTTTATTGTACTTCTAATATAAATGATCTGAAATATTCCACAATACCATACAAGTGTATGATTAATTTCATGGGAGGGGACCCTATTTGCATTCATATATGCCCTTGAATTGAATGTTTCAGTTGAAATAAATGGTGATCTTTCCATGCAAATAACAATCTATGGATCTGTGTGAATGCATGCATAATAAACATATACCTAGATGTGACACATAACAAATACTTTTCATTTTTCTTTCTATAGTCTTCAATCACTTGGTATATGGTTACCCAAAGTCCTCTTTTTAGAGGACATGTCCTCTTTTTTTTGGTGTCTGTCCTCTTTTGGGCTTAAAAACAACAACAACCTGATGAAAATGTTCTCTTTTTGGAATGGAAGGTTAGGAATATTCCTAGTTAGTAGCAATTATCACAGCTTAAATCATAGGGGTATTTAAAATCAGATTTATTATAGTGATCACTTGCTTGAAGTAGTCAGTCGGGAAATATGTCCTCTTTTTTGCTTTTCAAAGTATGGTATACCTACATGGTAGGTTTCAGTACTTGAATTTAACGTAATCTTTAAAGGCTATTCCAAGTGGAGCTTGTGGAGAAAGGAGGTCTCCACCAAGAAAAAAAAACCCGTTTGTAATAATTTTGGAATATAAGTTCTTGTTACTGCTGTATTATGTATGTAAAGTGGTTCTGTTACAGGATAGCAGAGGTTTTCATACTGTTATAATGTTATCTTAGTTGGTGAAGCAAGAGACTGTTGAAAAGGGGAGGTTAAAAGGGGAAATTAAAAGTTCAGAATAGGATTTCAAATGAGATGGATGCTTTGAGGGAGCTCTTAAAGTCAGGATTCCAGGGTCAGTAAGAACAAGGCTTGACCAAGTGTGAGCAGCTGATTCAATGGAACCTTTGGGGGAAGATAGAGAAGTGTCAGTTGAGAGGAGCAGCAGGGTGGTGGGGTGGGGAGAGGCAGCTGGAAAGCAACTGGAAGGCAGAAGGTCTTCAGGAAGGTTACCAGCCAATGCCTACTGAGAGCCAGGCGAGAGGCTGAAGGCAAGAAAGGTTCACCATCTAGGAGAAGACAGAAGAAAGAAAACAGATAGCCTGGGAAGAAGCCAGAAGATTTGTGGCTGAATCCTGGAGACCTGACTGACAACCTGATGAGGCTTGTAAGCCTTTGGGGTCTTATCAGGGTATCACAGAGCTAACTGCCAGAAAAGCTTATAACTTACTCTGAGGCTAAAAACCTATAAATATAAAGCCACCCCAGAGAGTACAGATATGT
This sequence comes from Lepidodactylus listeri, assembly GCA_029233225.1. Classification (NCBI taxonomy): domain Eukaryota; kingdom Metazoa; phylum Chordata; class Lepidosauria; order Squamata; family Gekkonidae; genus Lepidodactylus; species Lepidodactylus listeri. The sequence goes on along the minus strand of JARCFY010000005.1, from coordinate 57,512,655 downwards.
AATACCTGTTTAAGTCAGATTGGATACAGGACCTGACTTTAGTCTTACCTGTTCCTTTCTTGTATATTTGTTTAGGATGTTGAGAATGATGGCCCTGAGCCCTCTGACTGGGATAGATATGCTGCTGAGGAGTATGAAATCCTTGTTGCTGAAGAATCTGGCAATGAACATTTACAAGAAGGGTGGGTGTTGATAACCTGCAAAAACAGATTGTTATTACTAATCCCAGAAATGTAAAAATTCACATGTCAAGTTATTTTGAATACATTCATAGAAGATTAACAGAGCAACATTATTTAACAAGAACAACTTGACAGTTCACTGAATAACCCAACTAAATGTGGAATCCTAATTAGAGTTACACCATTCTAAGTCTGCTCTAGTTAATTTAGGATTGCAGTGATAGGAGTACAGAATGTAAGTGAAAGTGACAATCACCATGCATACAGTGATTTAGTGCTGGCAACAAGTCATTCTAGATGTTGATATTTAAGACTCACAGATAGGTATATCATTATCGGCTGTGCTCCAAATAATGACAGAACAATTATGTGTATGGGATGTAAGCATCTTCATTTGGTTTGAACCAAAGGATTCCTCTTTGAGCAATGTGTGAAAAGTTCATATTGTTGATTGCATGGTGATGAAGTCTTCCATGGAACACTGAAAACATCCTAACTTGTACACTCTCTGAGAATTCAGTATTGGAAGAGAATGGAGAAAAGCCTTGGTTTTCTTACCGTTTACTCAACCAGGTTTTGAGCTGAAAAAATACTTTCCATTTAAGTTAAGGAAGACAGTTTTGGCATTGTTACAACTTAATGTTGACTTCTATGCAGATTTGATTAGCAAGACTGAGTGAAAACAAGACTGATTTGGAAGCACACTCACTGTGTTCCAGCCAAACACAGGCTTTCTCTCCAGGGCTTGAGCTTGAATAGTTCTGCAAGTTTGAAAGTTGAATTCAGACAAAATTTTCCACCAGTGGAACAGAACTTCCCAGCCTTCCCTCCCCCCTGTGCTCATCTCCACAAAATGCTACTTTTAACAGATAGCAAACCCTGAATAACAACATGAAAGGGACTGCATCAATGGAAATGGCCAGTTTAGTCCAGTCCAGCTCTGTAGCAGAAACTGGCTGTGCATGGCCTGTGATATCACCAAGAGATCTGCTGTCATTCAAATCCCCAGAGCAGTTTTGGCTTTTTAAAAAGTTGACTTTTTTCCAAAAAGAAAAAGTAAAATCTGACCCAGGTATGTGGGCATGCTGCATACCTAGACAGCAATAGATGAAGGACCAAAGTGTGTTAGTACCAGTGTATTTTATTTTATTTATGTATATTTGTTATCCCACCCTCCAGGCCAAGGCCGGCTCAGGGCAGCTTACAATTGATAAAATTCAACATATATATAACATAACACAGTCAATATAAAAACAATATTAAAAATCAATATTAAAACTACAGGTAAAATAATAAAGTGCTAGTCATCGTGGCGTCGACTCCGTTTGGCTTCAGATGACATAGGAAGGTGCTTCATGTCCTGTCCATTCAGCTTCAGATGTCATAAGATGCTTCAGATATCCGGGGGGGGGGGGTCAACTCAGGTGGTAATTAGGGATCCAGGAAATCAGGGCTCTTCCAACATGAGATGTCAACTGCTATCATTAGGCAATGATAATCCAGGTGGTAGTGATCGTGGTGGCGGCTCCAAAAGCCTGGCAGAAGAGCTCCATTTTACAGGCCCTGCGGAACTGTAAAAGGTTCCGCAGGGCCTGGTCTCCTCTGGGAGCTCATTCCACCAGAGTGGTGCCGCCACCAAAAAAGCCTTGGCCCTAGTTGTTGCCAGTCTGGCCTCCTTAATACTCGGGAGGACCAGCCGGTTCTGGGTCCCTAATCGCAGTGTTCTCTGGGGTACATATGGGGAAAGGAGGATGCTTAGGTATGTAGGTCCCTGGCCATAAAGGGCTTTAAAGATAAGCACCAGCACCTTGAAGCGGATCTGGTATGCTATAGGCAGCTAGTGCAGTGCTTTTAGCACAGGCTAGATGTGCTTCCAATAGCCATCAATAGCCTGGCTGCGGCATTTTGCACCAGCTGCAGCTCCCGGATTTGCGATAAGGGCAGCCCCATGTAGAGGGTGTTACAGTAATCCAGTCTTGAAGTGACCATCACATGGATCACTGTCGCCAAGTTGCTGTATTCGAGGAAGGGAGCCAACTGCCTAATCTGCCGAAGATGGTAAAAGGCCGACTTGGCAGCGGCTACTACCTGAGCCTCCATGGTTAAAGAGGCATCCAGGAGCACTCCCAACCTCCAGCGCTGGCACCAGTGGCACCCCATCGAAGGTCGGGAGTGGGATCCCTACCCTCGGACTGCTGCGGCTCAGGTATAGGACCTCCGTCTTTGTCAGATTCAGTTTCATCCTACTCAGCCTAAGCCACCCAGCCACGGCTTGTAACGCCCAGTCTAGGTCTTCTGGTGTGGAGTCGGGCCGGCCGCCCAACAGCAGATAGAGCTGGGTGTCATCCGCATACTGGTGACAACCCAGTCCATGCCTCCAGGTAATCTGGACAAGAGGGCGCATATAGATGTTGAAGAGCATCGGGGACAGCACCGCCCCTTGGGGCACTCCACATTCCAGTGGCTGCCTTCGGGACAGCTGGTCTCCCAGTGCCACTCTTTATCCCCGATCCTGGAGAGAGGAAACAAGCCACTGCAAGGCTAGTCCCTGAACTCCAACGTTGGAGAGGTGGATCAGTAGCTGGTGGACAACCATGCTGAATGCAGCTGACAGGTCTAACAACAACAGCACTGCTGTTCTGCCCCAATCCAGATGCCTCCAGAGGTTGTTTGTGAGGGTGACCAGTGCCATCTCTGTCCCATGACCTGGACGAAAACCGGACTGGAAGGGATCTAAAATGGAAGCGTCATCCAGAAAGCCCTGTAACTGTATTGCCACTGCCCTCTCTATTATCTTGCCTAGATAGGGCAAGTTGGAAACTGGTCAATAGTTGGCCAATTTGGTCGGGGGTGCACCTCCTTAAATGTCTCCAGGAACTGTCCCTCTAAGAAGGACTTGTTGATAATTTCCTGCAAGGCACCCCGAAGCCCTTCGCAGCCAGCTTTGATTAGCCTTGACAGACATGGGACAAGGGAGCACATGGTAGGGCGCACTGTTAGGAGCAATCTGTCAACTTCCTCAAGGCTGAGCAGGTTGAAATAATCCATAATGTGACTAGAAGACGTGCTTGGAGCCTTGAGTTCATTCACTGTATCAACTGTAGCGGGGAGGTCACGGCAGAGCAACACGACTTTATCCGCAAAATAGCTCGCAGAAGCCTCACAGCCAATATCCAATTCTCTGTAATTTCACCTGTCCTGTGACAGTGCAGTAAGAGACCGGATCGTTCTAAACAATTGGGCTGGGCATGAGCTTGCTGATGCAATCGTGGCCGCATAATACTGTCTTTTCACGGCCTTGACTGTCATCTCATAGGATCTCATAAACATCCTATAAGATGCTCTTGTAGCCTCATCACAAGCACACCACCACTGCCTCTCTGTCTCAATCCCCGTTCATTAGCCGCAACTCCTGAGTAAACCATGGAGCAAGCCTAGTCCGTGGGCGGAGAGGGCACCGGGGAGTGACCCCTGAGGAACACAGGAAAATCTCATCTGTCCCAACCCCCAAGCACTGGCCCGGTCAAGGAGCTGTGCATGAGTACTTTCCTGTGTCATTGGGGAATATCTCTGAAAAGAGCACAGCACACAGGTACTAATGTTGGTCAGGGAAAATGAGAATGAACTGACCACAGATCAGCCAATGTAATTAAGCTCAAAGACTGGATACTGTCCTGAGCCCAAAATCCCTTACCCCAATACATCTCAGAAGCAAAGGGAGGCTGGGCTCTTCTTTCCCCATTTAAGCAAGTGCTTAGACCGGGGTTTATGGAGAAATCAGTCTCTGAGCCAGCATGCTATCTTTGAGCCCAAGTACCTTCCCACAATGACCACTATGAAAGCAAAGTGAGATTAAGCCCTCCCTTTCCTTCCAAAGTGACAGTTGAGGAAAAGGATTGCCCCCATAAATTTCATGAAGTGGGTGCACTAATTAAAATTAGGTGATAAAGATATAGGCAATTTTTTTTTAAAGAGTTGAGGGACAAGAATGTTGCCTGATTTTTTGGTCTGAAGGAGAAAACTGCACTCACATCACATGTAACACAGCTGCTTTGAACTTTATTTTGTCTATCTACACTCACTATAAAACTGGTAAAAAAATATAAATGGTAGATATTTATGATTAACTCCACATAAACCATCTGCATCTTTATTTCTTACAGATCCTTTGATGATGACTATGAAGCAGATGAACTCTTATCTCTACCTGAAATTGGAGAAAAGTCGGACAAATTAGTTATTTCAGACCTTTCAACTTAAAAATACTGAATACTACTAGGTCACTAGGGTCTGTTAGTATTTATTGGAAGAGTCCTCAGTTGTCACGTTTCAGGAATTTTTTTTTTCTTGAAGCAACAACCAACATTTGATACAATAACATTGTTTATAATGAATGGCATGCTTCTGCATTATGGTAACTTTCAAAAACATGGTGGTTAAGTGTGACAGTGTTTTATAAACTGTACAGAAACAAGGTAGGCTGTACCCCCACGAAGGAGTACTGAAGTGGAAGGGTTGGCAAGCTATGGGTGTAGTAGGAAAACAAAGAATTTAAAACAAGTTCAATGAATTCTTTATTTTCCCAGATTGTAGCTTTTATTCCCCTTTTTATATTTAGAAACTGTACCTGCAGTTTCCTTATATCTTATTAGATAATTGTGCAGTAACTCACATAAATTTTAATGCATACAAAAAAAACAATTGCTATTTTTAGTTTACTTTAGCACCCTGTTAACATTGTTGGATAAACAATCACAAGAGCATTCTCAAATAAATGACACTGAGTTCAGTTAAATCCCACTGCTGTTAAAGCAACATTCTAAAAAATCTGCAGCCAATCAGAAGCCTTGCTGGGCAACACCCCCCACCCCAGCCCCCGCCACTTTCTAGGATGGTTGTTGGCAGTCACCATGGTGCTCACAGGCACCACACTGGAGACCCCTCCCCTGGAAAAAGACAATCCCTTTATTATTTACTGTTATTTTTCATGGAGGTAGCTTTTTCACTTATTGCTTTTCTGAAAAATCCAAAAAAGTGAGCCTCTACTGCATATGTAGTGTAAGTGAGCATGAAACTCCTGCCAGTCTCTTTAGAAAGGTAGAAGCACTGTATCCCGTACCAGCATAATCAAGCAGATACAGCAAAGGAATGTCCCCAGATACTGCTGCAAACTGGAGCACAGCTATTCACTATTCTTCACTTTTTTTTAAAGTTTGGCAAAAGGCTGGATGAATATTCTAGTGCTGTGTATATGTGCAGTCTTAACATTTTTTTCAAAAGCCCATAGAGCAGGAAAATGGACTAGATATGCTCAGAAGACTGCAGCACATTTGTCCTTGCAAGTGGTCTTTACATCTAAAAAAATGGGGAGGGGAAGTAAATTAGAGTCTCCACTTGTACAGCAGCATTTAAAATACCCAAGACATTAAACGTGCATTTTAAAAATAGCACATGTGTAGCAGTAGAGTTCTAATTGTACAACATGAATTACATCACAAGTGATATTCCACAGCTGCACTTGCACAACAGCACTCCACATCAGGTTCACAAAACTAATGTACACTTTCCTCAGGGAAGAAGCAAATTTTCCCAGTAGTGACATATTGCAGTTTGAATGGTAGGAAAATGTACCATCTCCACAACAAAGCATAATGTTGAGGAAAGAGATGTGAACTCTACAATACAAATGTCACCAACAAATGTCACAACATATGTTGTGTATTATGTATAAGCAAATTGTGTGCAGAAAATCCTCGTGTAGGACTGTGGATGCCTGCTGTTTAGTGGATAACTGTTGCAAAGGCATTTGTCACTCCACTGCTGAACACCTAACACTTGTGTGACTGACCTAAATGCTGTATCCATAGCACTCAGTGCATCATCATATCTGTAGTGTTCTGATGTCCCTACTGGTCTGCTGCTCCCCATCCTTAGCACTTGAGCACTGGCAAAGCAGTTTTTAGGACTAGGTGGCTCAGTACCCTCCTTTGAAAGCCCCTGAGACTTGTATCACTGTCTTCAAAGTTCTGTTCAGTTCAAGCGCTTTTAATAGAAATGCAATTTGTGCAGGATGAAAAGCCATCATATGCAAAGTTACCCCAGTCTAAACCCACTAATTCCAGACTGGAGTAATTTAGTATTGGATTTCACTGTAAACTTGTAACCTTAGTCTAGCTTGCTTTGGAAAGTATCAGCCCTACCTCTCACTGAAATGTCAGAAGCACACTATAGAAATCTGTTGTTTCCATGTGAAGTAAAAACTTAACAATACCAACGTGCCCAAGTTAATTTGTTCTGTTACAGGGCTTAATTTGTGCTAAGGTTCAGTTCCAGAACTTATTTTTAGTGCCAAGCCTTAACTAAACACATTTAATCTATGTCAGTTAAGTATATCTGAGCCCTTGCAGACTGTCTTTCCCACACTACAACGTATTGCCCAGCAAAACCCCATACTGGAAAAAAGGATTTCTATCAGAAGCTGAGACTTTCAGGCAAGTTTGTTCCCCAAGTATCTCTTTAGTTAGAAATGAAATACTGCCCTCTTGTGATGTTTTCTTAAATTACTTAAATTCATGTTGGCAAGTGCACTTTACAAAATTGCCTTTAGTAATTGCATAAAAATAGTTATATAAATCTAGATAAGAGTTACTAATGCATAACAGATTTGAAAGTAGAAAACTCCTGCAAGTTTAAAATAATTCCAGTTGTATTTAATTCCAGGGCAGGTATTATAAACAGAAGTGTTCTGGGATGGGATGAAGATGTACGTTTGCTGCAATAGTAAACAATTCTTCCTATGAGTGTATGTAGTGAAAAACCTTAAGCATTCTCATCTCCATCTAAGGGATGGCGGATAAAAGTGAAATAATCGAAGGCTGAAAACAACCTGACCATCATGAAGCTGTTGCATATAATGGATTTTATGTAAGGGACACACAGTCTAGGAAATAGTACTATGATCAATAATAATGGTATGAATCATCTAAAAAGAGGCTGTTATTGATAGTCTTAGACAAGATTTAACAAAAATACTGTCATATTATCTATACTTTTCCAACTACCTAAAAAGAATTTGTTCATGTGGATTGTCTGCATTTCTGTGATCTTCCACAAAGGAACTTGTATATATCTGTGATTTTAGGAGTCTTGGGCTCGCATAGTATATCCTTGAGCTGTTAGAAAAATGATTGTCATGTCATCATTTTGCTAGCATATTGGTTTTTATGTCAGAACATCTGTGCTAGCTTTACAGTTCTCTACCCAGAATCTTGTGGATGCTATTGCTAAAATTGACTCCATCAGTTTTTCAGTGGTGCATTGTGTATGTAAAGTGCTGTCAAATTGCAGCTGACTTATGGTGATCCTGTAGTTTTCAAGGCAAGAGGCTAACAGAGGTGGTTTGCCATTGTCTTCCTCTGCATAGCAACCCAGGACTTCCTTGGTAGTCTGTCATCCAGATAATAACTAGGGCCAATCCTGTTTAGCTTCCAAGTTCTGATGAGACTAGGCTAGCCTGGGCCATTCAGGTCACAGCAATGGTGGATTAGTTGGCATTATTTACTTCAGGTGTTTTCCTGGTTTATAATGCTTGAATACATCTTAAGGTATATTTTTAATGACACCAATTATGCATTTGCCCGTTTAAGCCCATTTAATTAGAGACAACACTACACTACTAGATCCTTTGCAGTTTTTGTTGCAGTTGACTAACAGCCATTTAACAGGCCATCAGGTTACCACTTATATACACACTGCATCTGGCTAGGAGAAATGTAATGACTTGTATGTGACTTTATATTCAAAACACTCACAAAATAGGATGAGTTTTCTGTATTATAAAAATGCTCATATGGGTATTTTAGCTTCATTTGAACACAATTAGAGCCATAATGTCTACATTTTATTTCCAGTCCTACAATGCACCAGCTTGATGAACTTGATGAACCAGCTTGATGCACCAGCTTGATGAACTTATTTTTGCAAAATACATTTTTAACTTTAGATAGTAATCTGTAGAGATGTTTTAGCCACATTTCGAAAGTTTAATTTTTATCTGCTCTTATTGCTGTATATCAGTTTTCTTGTCTAAAGCATGGCAATACCACCTACCTCATAAGAAAGGGGTTAAGATAATTCAGTAATATTGTAAAATTCCTTTCAATATAGGGCTCAAGCAATACCTTATTAGTAATGCATGTCCTTTTGTGCCTGTTTGGGAGAAAATCTTTCTTCCATTGGGTTAAGTAGGATGAGAGAGGGGCATCGTTAGGAAAAATATATACTGTAACTGGTATCAAGTGTATACCCAGTATTGTTTTTGAAGGCATAGTCAGCCACAATAGAATGATTTGGACTGCCACTAAGAGGCAGTATTGTGCAAAAGACAAAACAGCTGGGCTGAATTCCAAACAGTATCAGGTTTATCCATAAGCATAAATTTGTATAGAATTTGACAGAACATAACTGTCTGGAATAAACATCAGAGCTATTCCAAGAGAGCTCCAAGAGCACCTTGTGTTTTAGCTTAAAATATCGAACCTTGAAAGACCAAAAAGACCACCCACAATGCCAAAGTGGCTCTAAGAAAATCTTTTAAAGTCACAGTAAGTCTATGCAAAAATGAGTTAATTAAGAGCACAAGAGACTATAAAAGCTAAATGATTTGGAGCAATGCTTGTAATTATAGTTTATTCCTGTATTTTAACTTGCTTTGTTATATTATGTATTAAGGTTTGGAGGAATTATGAGATGTACAAAAAAAGTTGTGAAATATGATTGAAGCAGTTATTCAGTGATTACTTGTGCTGGGCATGGCTTTGCCTTAGCTATTTTACTTTGTATTTCTCTTTTTTTGAAATTAAATTTTTTTCAAAGTGTTGCATTGTACTATTGATCTCATTATTTTTCCCACTCATGAGAAAAATATTTTGTATCTCAGAAATAGGAACGTTTAAAAACTTAGGGAATAACACTCCATGTATCACAGTGCAATGGGAAACTTTTTGCTATCCATTTCACAGAATGAGTATCCAGTCAGCTTGCCAGGGATGGCAGAAGGAAAAGGTTCTGCCACCATCACAGGTCAAGGAGCCATGGAGAGATTTTACTGCCTCTCTTCCAGGAAGATCATCAAGAGAAGACTGGCTTGCCCTAACTGAATACACTTTGTTTTGACAGCATTAGACTGTTCTCCCTCCTCAGCTTTTTCCTTTTAACTCTTTGTGTGTCTTCTTTTTAAGCTGCAAACCCAAGAGCAGGAGTGTGTATTTCTTAGTAGATGTGATGTGACTCACTTTGGAAGATAATTCTCTGAAAACCATAATATAAATAAATTCAATATTTCTACTTGATTGGATAGGAAAGATTTATTTTGTCAGATTTTAGTTAAATTAAAGGTGGAGGTTGCTCATCTTTACCTTATGATCTGACACACAACAGGTCACTTACTTGAATGCCACTTCATGTAACTATTTTCATCATTATCTTCTACAGAACAGATTGCATTAATTCACAACTACTGAATTATAAAGTTTCAAGCAGCACCATAATGGTGTGTGTCTACTACATTGTTGTGAGAAGCTACAAATCAATTCAGTTTTCTACAGTGTCAGGCACAAATTCAAGCTTTGTTTAGGAAAATTTGCAGATTACAGTTAAAGGTAGGTGGGTGTGTGACCTGAAGTTTTAATGCTACTGCTGTATAGTTTCTTAAAACTAGCTTGTGTGTGAGTTATGTGCCATCAAGTTGCTGCTGACTTACGGTGAACCTATGGTGACCTCCAAAACATTCTATTGTTTAACAACCTTGCTTAGGTCTTGCAAACTAAAGACCTATACTTCAGGTTAGATCAGTCAATGGCTTAACTTTGCTTTTCTAGTATGAGTTATGGATGAAACACATGGAAGAATGTGCTGGACTGTCAATTATCAGAATTCTGTGGTAACCTGCCCAGGATCCTTCTGAATTAAAACAGCTTCCAGATTACTTATGCTGGTGCTACTTGCAGATTCTGCAAGTCTTCATGTTGCTTGCCCGGCTGACCTTTTGGGCAACTTGATGGTAATACTCCTATGCATCCTCTGTCCAGGACTTATTACCGAACATACGCCTCCTTTATCTTAAAACGGTGGGCACTGAAGTGCTAGTACAAAAAACATAGGTCAAATCCTGCTAGTTGAAAGGTCTACATCTATTCTGTGCTTTCCACTTGAGCTGTTTTGGTATTAAGAAGGCTGTTGGGTATTTTTCACCACAATGTATTATTTATTTAACAGGTATTGTTTGTAGCTGCTCTGCGAAAACCAAGTTGCACTTACCTGTAACTGTTGTTCATGGATGTCTTCTGTACAGTCACACATTGAGACTGTGCTTGCACAGGCCTGCCATGGACATTTTGTTTTCTAGCTAAAACTCAGAGAATGGGGGTGCTCCTGTTAGCCAGCAAGGCACTTTCTGTGCTCTTATGGATTTTCATATCCATAAGTCTGAACTCTGTGTCACCAACAGTGGTAGGGTCTTGCGCTTTCTTCTTGAATAGGAGCCAGCTCCAGCCCAAGCCAGGAGGCTGACACCCTAAGCAGTTCACCCAAGACAAAGGATTCCTCTTGCCATGAGGCTTCCTTCTGTCAGACATCCGCTGGTTGACCCCCACTCCCCACTCTACATCTGGATAGTTATGCTAACTAGACTGCTTAGCAACTAATGTGCCAGCCATCAGATACTTGGCTGAAACCATCAACTAACAATAGATATGGCCAGGTGAGTCATCGGACCCCAGACTCAGTGTCTGTTTCCTGATGAGATCATGCTCTTGCAATACTGAACACCCCCTGGACCTCCTCCCTTTGTTCACCTTTAACCTATAGCAAGGTCCAAGAGGGACGGACCGCCTAGTAGGAGTGTTAGTGGGTTGTGGTCTGCAAAGCCCGCCCCAAGACCCCCAATAAAAGTCCAAACCGAGAGTCACTCGGCCTCTTGAGCCGTCGCCCTCTATCTAACCTATTGACCCTTCAGTCCAGCTTTCTATCCCCAATCCTTGCCTCCATCTTTGAACCCCTTTTTCTCTCTCTGGACTCGCGATCCAGGAGAACCACGTGGTCTTGCTGGCTCAAGCCTCGTGGCCCCATAGCTTTTATACCTTTCTCCCCCATCCAACTCATCCTGACATCGGACAACGCATCTAAGGTAATGTGCTTTCCCCACCAATGATACCTGCTCATGCAATAGTGCTATTTTCTCTCTTTATTTTATTAGGCCTGTAAGATTGTGTGTGTGATTACATTTTTGGTATGCTTGATTACATGATCCAGTAAACAACATTGAACTTGGAATCCGTCTCACGTGCCTCTTTCCTTGAGAACTCCCGGGAGGGGTGGGACCCTGGTATAGTTGGCAAGAACCCGTTTATTTCGCTGATTGCTAAACATAAATTAAAGCAATTCGGCTAACACTCCATCCCTCTCAAAGCCAGTGAATACACAGGATTTCCTCTGTATGCCCCTGGAATAGTGTTATGCTCAGGAAATAAGAACTTCCTGTTGGTCCCCGGCCCAAGAGAAGTCCAGCTGTCCTCAGCCAGGGCCAGGTTTTTTTCAACCCTGACACCTGCCCGGTGGAACACTGCCGGAAGACATTCATGCCCTGCTGGAGCTGTTACCATTCTGCAGGGTGTGGAAGGCAAAGATGTTCCACTGGGCTTTCAATTGAGGACACCAACAGGGGTAGTCTTTGGCACTCACACAAGTCCCCATCCCTCGTAACCCCTCCTCCCAGGGAGGCTGGAGAGCTGGATTTTTTCTGCCATCATATATATGCTGTGTTTTTGCCATTTTGATTGGTATTGGTACTGGTATTTATTGGCTTGTTTTAACTTACTTTTAATCTGAGATTGTATATCAATTTGTTGTAAGCCACCCTGAGCCCAACTAGGGGGAAGGGCAGCCTAGTAAATCCAGTTTAATAAATAATGCAACATATACTCTGACAGCGAGTGCCCGCCTTCTCTCAGTTCCCACTACACCACCGTGAGCCTACTAATTGATGTTTAATAAATTATTAACTTTACCAAAAAAAATTGGACAATTGACCATACCAGAGCACACAGCGGGGCAGGAGGGAGGGAATGAGTGTCTGCAGAAAAGACATCCATGAACAACAGTTACAGGTAAGTGCAACTCTGTTTTCATCTTTCATCTTCTCATGCAGCCCCACATTGGGACTATTAGCAAGCTACTCAGCAAAGGAGGCAGGGTGAGACTCTCAATGAATAAGGTCTATAAAATAGCCTTGCCCACATCTGCTTCCTTTCTTGCCTGCAGATCTAGAACATAATGCCTCATGAAAGTGTCTTCTGTCAACCAGGTTGCAGCCCTGCAAAAGTCCAGAAGGGGAACCTGCCAATGAAAGGTGGCTGATGAACCTTGCACCCAGGTAGAATGTGCCTTCATGTCAAGAGGACACTGTTCTCCATTAGCCTTGTAGCAAGAATGGATGGCAGCTAGCTAGCTACCACTCATCTGAATACTGACTGGGGCCCCAATAACAAATGAAGAGTGACTTAACTTTACAGAAAGGTCTGATTCTTTCCAAATAATATAGGAGAGTCCTTCTAACATCCAGGGGATGCAGGGTGTTTTCCACCTGAGAATTCGGATAAGGGAAAAACACTGGGAGGACAATCTCCTGAGCCAAGTGGAATTTTGAGACTATCTTGGGGAGGAAGTCTAGGCTAGGGTTCAAGACTACTCATTAAATATCTTAAAGGGAGGGTCAGCCCTAAGCATTGCTAAATCGCTAATTCTCTAGGCTGAGGTAATAGCTACTAAGAAAGCTACTTTCCTAGAGAGTAAAGCCGATGAACAGGATGCTAAAGGCTCAAAAGGTGGCTTCATTAGACTAGCTAATACTAAGGGCAAGGACCATTCCGGCACTATATGGAGTGTCCGAGGAAACATATTAGACAGTCCTCTAAAAAAAACCTGCACCAACTTATGCACAAAAACAGTGGACCCTTGTACATCCTCATGAAAAGTAGGATACAGCTAAAGGATACAGCTAAGCCTGACTCTACCAAGGATAATTCCAAGACCAAGGCCAATGGACAGGTAAAAGAATATTCATTCCTGGCAGTAGCCATGATTCAAAACAGCTCAACTTCCTATCATAAGAGTATCTGGTCAAGGATTTATGGGCATGTAGGAGAATGTCTAGAACTCCTTGAGAGAAGGATCACTCTAGGGCCAGATCCTCCAAGCTGTTAGGTTCAGCCTTGCTATATTGTGATGCATAAGCGTATCGTGCATTAGTAGGACTGGAATAGTGGAAAAGATTATGTAGTTCCCTTTTGTTATGTGAAGTAGCTCTGTGAACCATATCTGGCAAGGCCAAAAGGGAGCTACCAGTATACCATCTGTCTGGTCTGCTATCATCCCTATAACCCTGTTTTGGATAGGGAAGGGAGGGAAAGCGGGACCTTTTACAGTTCCGCAGGGCCTGCAAGATGGAGCTCTTCCACCAGGCATTCGACTAAGGAGCCACACCTAGTAAACTTAAGACCCTGTGCCCTAAGACCACCACCGACAGCCTGCGCTTCGCCAGCATGAACCAGACTGAGATGACAGTCCCAACACCAATGATGACTGTATTCCTCATTATGATTGACTACTACTAATGTTTCACCATTGGATCACTGCCTGCCAGGGAGCAGAACTCCGGTGCTTTCTTGGAACCTGCTGTGGCAAACAAATCTCCCTGGGGAAAACCTCACTTGTCAAAGACTGTCTTGATATATTTGTCTTGAATGGACCACTCGTAACTGGTCTGGTAGACCCTGCTCAAAGCGTCTGCCTCTGTGTTCAAAGACCCTTCTATACGGATGGCCTTGGGAATAGCCCCAATGCTTTTGACTACTTCCTATGCTGCATGGGCCTCTAAGCAAAGCTTCTGGGAACAAGTACCCCCTACCTGTTGAAACAGTATATTGTTGCGGTGTTGCCTGTCTTGATCAGCACCCTCTTGACCCTGAGGACATTGGAGACAAAGGTAAGGGCAAATCATACAGTCTGATGTTCCAGAACATTAATATGGGGGACCTCCTGTGTCAAAGGCCACTGGCCCCGTATTGAGAGGCCCTGGCAAGGTGCACCCCAGTCTAATAAGGGTCAGGGACTCAAAAACCAAGGGGAAAACCTGAAAATAAATTAGAATCTTCCAGCCACCAGTGCAGAAATCTGATTGCTGACCTTGGTACTGAAAAGCAGCACTCTTTAGAGTGCTTCTTAGGGTCACGCCTCCTTACAAACCAGACTTGTAGGATTTGCATATGCAACCTGGCTAGTGGGATAATGGCAGTCATAGAGTCCATCAGGTCTAGTAGCCTTTGAATGGACTTTGCTGATTGCCAGTGTTTCCTTATGCATGCTGAGACAATAGCTTTTATGCTCTTGGCTCTGTCAGCATGTAAAAGGCCTTACCTATGGTGGAATCAAAAGCAGGGTTCAAGTATGGATTTTTCCTAGTTAACCACCAAACCAAGGTTGCTACAAGTAGATACAATAAGGTGAACTTGGTCATTTAGTAGATTGCGACTACGGCCACAATTAACACGTCATCTAAGTAAAGAAATAGTGAGCAATCTTGTGTGCATAAGTATGCCTCTACAATAGCCATGCATGCTGTAGCCAACCTGAATGAAAGGGAGGTATACTGGAAGACCTGGGAACCCTGTCTGAAACATAAGAACCTTGAATGGAATCCCCAGGACTGGAACCCATCAAGGACCTGCTCAACTGCACCCTTGCTGAGGAGCTCCTCTAGCTTAACCTTAAGTTCTGGGTACAGATTCTCAATGGCATTAGAAGCTAGGTAGCAAGGGGGCTGGGAAATAAACTCTAACCTATAACCTATTAATAACACCCAAACATTGTATGTAATATGACACCATGCCACTATAAACTGGGCTAACCTATCTCCAAAACTGGAGGTAATATCAATAACTGGGATGGTTAGTCAGAGCTTTGATGCTTGTTGGCTCTGGTCCCCCTGTGCATTCTGCTGAGGTATTGTCAGTTGTGGTGCACCCTTTCATTTTGGAAAAGGTGAAGGCTGGAACTGGCATTGAGGATACGCATATGTTGGTTGTTGATGCTGCCTCTAGCTCTTGTAAAAAGAAGTCAGAAAGCCATATTGCCTCTGCATGAATCGCTGCCTCTGGGTTGGAGCCGAGGTGAAAACATTCAGAAACAGGGCCATCTGCCTGTTTTTCTTCATGGTAGTCAGAAATCCATCAGTGGATTGAGAGAAGCGTGCATGCTCCCTCTAAACTGTGGAGTCTTGTGAGCAAAAATTCTGCTTTGTGAGCTACTGACATTAAAGTTGTGAGTGAGCAATTTGGCTACTGCATAAACTAGTTTGCTCTGGAGCCATCCTTTCTGAGCTAAGACAAAAATGTGTGAGCTGCAGGCTTAAAAACTGTGAGCTAGCTCACACTAACTCAGCTTAGATGGAGCACTGCCATAGACGCCTCAAAAGGGAGATCCTCCACTTTACTGTGAGTCTCTATAGGCAGAGCAGTATTGTGCAGCCGTAAATGCCTTCTGAGCACTACAACAGAGGTCATTGGTCAAGCAGACACATCAGTAGAGTGCTTTCCTGCATTAATTTCTTGCTTTGACAATTTAATTTCCTCAGATTGGATTAGCTTTGCTAGTGATTTGGACGCTTCAGGGAGCTTGTTGAGATACTGGGATAGATTCTCACAAAGAAGAGCTGATAACCCCCCATAACAGTTTGGTAATTTGCAATGAGAAAGTTGAGAGCTGATGAGGAAAACTTTCTTCCTATAGTGTCTAAATTGCCATCCCTCTCTATCTGCTGGAGATGAGTGCTGGCCAGGCCTCTGGCGAGCCTGCATATCCTCTGTAATTAGGGAGGATGGAGGAGGATGTGTAGAGAGGAATTCACAGGAGTCCTGTTTCACCCTGTAAAGCAGAAGCGCTTGATGCCAAGCTTGGAACCATCTTGGGTGGAACTCAGTGGAACAATGCCTTTTCCCATAAGGCAGCCTTCAGTCTCTAGGTCCTGTCCAATCGTGCCTTCAGGGTGAAGTGTTGACATTCTGGACATGCTCCCACATTATGAACCTCTCCTAGGCACAGGAGACAGAGCTCATGCTCATCACTGTGCATCATCTTTGTACCGCACTTGGAGCATTTTTTGAATAGTGCCTTGGACACCATTAGAGGGACCACAAGCAGGATGATTGGTGCACCTTGATAACAATGGGTGACGGCTCTTTGGAAGTAGATCACCAAGTCAAAAAACCACCTGGTACAACAAAAAAGTCTTATCTTCACCAGAACAACAAAAAACCAACAGAGTGTTGCTAAAAGCATCCTATCCATGTGGTGGTGACAAGGGAACTGAGGGAAGGGGGTGCTTACCATCAGAGTGTGTGATGCATTGGTGGGAAATCCCACGCATGCACTGGCTCCAAGAGGGGTGGAGCACCATTTTTGTAGTTTTAGTAGACAAAATGTCTATTAGCCACATAGATAGGAACTATCAGTCTGGGGCAAGTGATGTTCTGTATTCTTGGTGCTTGATGGGGGGGGGGGGCAACAGTGGGAGGGCTTCTAGTGTCCTGCCCCCACTGCTGGACCTTCTGAAGGCATCTGGTGTTTTTGGCCACTATGTGACAGTGTTGGACTGGATGGGCCACTAGCCTGATCCAGCATTGGCTTCTCTTATGTTCTTATATTCTTATGTCTGTGGCTGACCTACACGAGCGCAGTCCCAATGTGGGGCTGCACGAGAAGATGGATGAACAAACATGCTAAGAGCACAGGATATAAATATCTTGAACACATCAAAAATAAAATCAGTCTAATCTGCTGACCTAGATGCCGCTATTGCAGAATCAGAACCATAGGTGTCTCCAACACTCACGTTTTATCACTTGGATCCATTTCAGGTACACTAAAGATACGCTAATCTGCATGGAAGGGTTCAAGTGAGCACTTTCAGGTTGAGACAAATGCATGATGACTGATTAAATTTAGCTAAGCACTTTCATAAAGATTCTGGTCTTTAAATAACCAACTGATGTTGGAATATTTAATGTATAAGCAAGACCATTTAGCACATGTAACTTACCAAAGCCAACAGAAACCAGGCATTTGTGGATTAATTATATTTTGTAGACCCACATCAGATTTGGTACAGTAAACAAATTGCTTTGGTGGGCATGGTGAACTATTTGTGCCTGGAGCTGCACAGGTGGACATAATCCTATTGATTCTCACAGGCAGTGGTATCTGCTGCTTTCAACCTTAAAATCACATAAAGAACTAGGAGCTGATGGCAATACTGTGGGGCAATTCCATTCCTATTTGGATGGGCATTTCTTTCTTCCACTTTAAATTCACCCTTTCTCCAAGGAGATCAGGGCAAGATACATGGATCTCCATTGCTCCATTTTATCTGCACAACCACCCTCTCTCAGCAGGTTAGGCTAAGAGACCATAACTGGGCCAGGGCTCCCTGGTCTTATTAATTTACATGTCTTTTCTGCACACTGGGCACCCAAAGTGGCTTACATTACCCCCCCCCCCCCAATTTTATCCTAACCACCACCCTGTGAGGTAGGCTGAATGACTGGCCCAAATTGCCTAGCAAGATTCCATGGCAGAGTGGGGATATAAATTTGGGTCTCTCATATCCTAACCCAACACTCTAACCACTTCATCATATAGCAGGCAGCACTGGGCAATTTTTACCATATCCCTGCAGAAATAACTTAGGGCTCTATCTTGCTTGCGCTCTTGTTTAACATCTAAGTATATCTGCCGGTTAAGATTTGTGTGTTTGAAGACTAGTGTCATCACTATGACAACACCCAGCTCTATTTTCATCCAGCCTGAGAACAGCAATTGTTTCTTTGAACCAGTGTTAAGCACACTATGAGCTGAAATGGAATTTAGACAATTATTATGAACAATGACTTCTGGTGCATAGTGAGAGGCAGATTCACACGCTACCTTGAAAAGAAATGGGTTTTCAGAGCCTTGGAGATGCTGATTTTTCATTCAGACAGTGACTGCAGCTGTGTATGCACTGCAGTTGGTAATGTGATCCTTCCAATATTTGGCTACTATTATCCATGCTTCTTCAACCTGATAGCCAAAACCTTATGAAAAGCCATACTTACAATTTAATATTCATTTATGTCCTGTATTTGTTGCCCGCATTGTGCTAGCTAGTTACTTATGCCCAAAAATGAGCAAAATGATGAAATGGACCAAGTCAATGAAGAAGGCATTGAACTGGTCTATATATTTCCCAATAAATTAGACTGATGTTACGCACAGAGACTGGTGCTGTGCTCTCTGTTTCAACCAATCCCTAATTCTACAGACAAGGATACTAGATTATTCAAATGAAATGTACATTTCATCCACGCTGGTTAGGGTTAACTGTAATTCCAAATGAAAAATTTAGAGATATGAACACCTTCCTCCTGAGCAAATGTGTGTTTATTTACTTTCATATTATCCATGGTAGCAGGCAAGAACCAAGTAGAAGGGCATCAGTAGGGCATTCCATCAGAAAGGCACAGGACTATGAGCAATTTTAAGGAAAAGAAGTTGCTTTGTTTCTGGATAGAGCTTTGTGTGCATATACAACTTTTATAGTCCCTCTGCTCCTCCTCATGTTACAAACCTGCATTAACAACTGAATCCTTGCAGTTTCAGCTGCAAAAAAGCCTCAGAGCAAGAGGAGGGAGGGGGGTTAAACTTCCCCTTCAAGTAGTTTAAAGTTCAATTTGAGCTGATAAATAGATGGTAGTAGGTATTCTTCAGAAAGTCAGAAGGCTGTAGTGCTCTAATGAAATACTCTGTCTCGCTTTTTGCCCTTATGAAGATAACCAAATGTAATAAAATCTTGAAAAAGCAGCAGGGGGAGAAGTGAAATTTTCCAGTCTTCACTGTTAAGCAAATTGAAGCTTTAGGGCTTAGGTAAGATCAGAGAGTCGGTGTTGAGATGTACATAAAGTACTTACAGTCACGAATGAGTATAAATCAGCGAAGCAGGTAAGAGATGAAAGTGTGGGAGTCCTCTGGAACTCCAGAAACATGCTGCTTGGCCTCCATTGCTAATAATGGGGGGTCTTCAAAGGTTCTTCTGTAGGGTGTTTGGGCAGCTACAATCCTCCATCGCCACAGAAGAGAGCTTTTCCAAACAAGCCCACTGGCCCCCTCTGAGGGATCCAATGGACCTGGAATTCATCAGGTCACTTTAGGAACCAGAGAATCCAGACGACTGCAGGGAGCCCCTGCAAACACATCTGCAGCGATGGAAACCAAAACTCCTGCATATACAACTTTTATAGTCCCTCTGCTCCTCCTCATGTTACAAACCTGCACTAACAACTGAATATTGAATTAACTATACATAAACCTAGTGACCTGGGATCATGATGTTCGTAGCTGCTTTAAAGAGAACTTTTTGCCTACTTCTAAGGACCAATGTTCCGATCTCAACCTGTCATTTCAGAGTCCTCACTGTTTTCCTGAATGGCAGTCATTTCTGTAGTGCAGTGCAAACATTTTTTGGTCACTCAGTATAAAGTTCAGACAGCTGGTGCAAGTAGTAGTTGCCTGATCAGTATATTTGTTTGAAAAAGCATTGCTCCTGTAGTTTTAAAGATAATCTTTGTAAAAAATGTGTTTAAATTTGCAAAGAAATGGTACCTTCAGCAGCCTCAGCAAAGACACTGATGTGAGTCTGCAGAAAGGATCACTTTGTTTCTTCTGGCAAATGAGTAGAGAAAAACTTACTTGCCTAAGCAGACTATGACTTTAACAGTGGAAGGAGGCAGTGAAGAGAGTGCACCATGTTCCTGCAATTTTCTTCTCCATGATTACCTGATTACTACAGCCAGAATAGCAGAGAAAATTCAAGTGCCAAAAGATAGGGAGATTTCAGACAATCCTCATTCATGACCAGCAGAATAAACCCTCCCCACTGCTTTATTAATCTGAATATAAAAATGCAATAAATAAATAAAGCGTTAAAAATGTAACTGAAAGGAAAATTCTGCTTTAGAAACAACGTATTCAGCGCATTAAACTGTACCAAAACTTCCCCTGAGCAGTTACAAAATGAAATTAAAAAGCTAACATTTATTAATCAGCTCAGATTTTAATACACAGTTTAAGAATGTGGCAGTGCAGAAGGAAACTAGTTTTTAAAACAAACCTGAATTCACCACTAGCAAATACATTAAAGATCTGGAATCTCTAATAAGTGGTTCCAAAGAACATTTTACTTTAATCAGCAGCTACAGAACTGATGTTTTGTGCAGCTGTATAGAGATATTAAAACTGAAATTATTCCCATATTATGGGAGGCACACTCATGACATATTGGAGCTCCATAACTGTACTAGCAGCAACCTCAGAAAAACTTAACAGTTCAACAGACATTTCTAGATCATATCCAGCCCATGAGAATATCACACCAGGTTTTTGTTTGATCGGTTTCTTACAGATACCCTCCCTCCAAAAAAAAAAAAAATCAGATTTATATACCAGCAAGGTTAGAACACTGAAGTAGATAATGGCAGATCCCATTTGGTCCACACAAAATTACATACATATTTAACCCATTATGTTTTAATAGGACATAATAAACCTTAAAATTAAAGCACACCAAATTCAAGAGTCTGGCCTGGCAAAAAAAAAAGACAAGAATACTAAAGAGCATTTTCCACCATTTACTCTCATTATCAAAAATATTTTTCAACTCTTCTTGCAAAACAGAAACAAAAAAGTACATACTGAACACTTACATCACATTCTTCTTCCTATGGCTTTAACCCCACCCCCACCCTGCCCTACCCACAGAAAAGACAGGGGAAAAACAAACCAAAAAGCCAATAAAATGCTATTTGACCACATTCACATAAAATGACACCATGGTACACTACAGAACAAAAAGGAGGCATCATCCAATTGGTGTCCAAAACCTCTGCTTACTTTGCAGACCTAGTAATCATCACTATACATGCTTTGTGCCAAATCCAAATGTGTCTAATATCATAATTCACTGGCAACATCATTCAGTGAACAGTTAATTGGAAAATGTAAAAGAATTTCAGGAACTGTGACATTACATCTCTTTAGGTGAGCTAATTAAATATTGCTGTAAATTACGATATTGTCCTATAGATTGCAGAATAATCCTTTCTGTTCTAGTCAGTCCACAGTTTATGCAAGTAATTTAGATAATAGACACCACCAAAAAAAATTGGATTGATATGAACTGTATACTCTCTCTCTTTCTCAATGGCATAACTGGCATAAAGTAAGTTGAAATCCTGCGCACAGAACAGGGCATGGAGTATACTGTCCCTTTAGGGATCAAGTACAGGCACGCCATCTTACACATTGCCCCTACAGATCTAGCACTTGATTCTTTTACAGAGCCCCAGAACAAGCAGGAAAGGAACCATACTGGAAGTGGGGAAGAGTCTGGATAAATGAGAAAATGTAGATCCCATTCTTGAAAGGAAAGAAATGGAAGGGCCTCAAGCTGAAAGCGAATGTCTGACCATGTTAGAGCATGCCTGCAACAACGTATCAGGATATGCCATATTTTAGACTGACAGAAGCATCTACTTTTTTGTACTCCAGACATGCAGGATTGCAACCTAAATTTGCATGAAAGAAGGCATATATTCTTTTAAAAAGAGAGAGAGAGAGAGGCTGAACACAAGTACCTAGCCACTGTTCCAGAGGCCTGTCTAGAACCAGTCAGGGACACAAGAGATCACATACTGTAGACTGCCTACATGGGTGAAAACAACTCACCTTCTGCTGCACGGGGGGGGGGGGGGGGGGGAGACAACATCATGGGAAATAAAGTTCTAGAGTAGCCAGATTACCTAATCTCTGAAGACATGGCCCTGTATACACTGGGGCTGAGGATATCATTTTCCATGGATTTTAATGTTGAAGTACATCCTAATGCTATGGGTGGTAGCTTCTGTGAACCAGAAGATTTTAAAAGTGCAATCCTGAACAGAGTTATACTCTGCTTAAAACTAGCCTTGTGCTGCAAAGGAAGTAAATGCTATATAAAATATCACCATGTCAATTTTATTATTTCAAAGTAAGAATTGGACTCCATTTACAATCCCTACTAATGTAAGTGAAAAATATTTAAGAACAGACTTCGCCTGTCTTCCACATCAGCTCAAATGAAACATGGATCCCAGATAATTTTGACATGAGAACTAAACTGCTTTTATATTGAATACTTCCAATATAAAATGTTATTGCTATGGGCATGAAATACACTTCAACGTGTGAAAACAGAATGAACAATTTAGGAGGAGGAGGAAGCTTCATGACAAATGCACTTTATTTTCAAACTGTTATTCATAAGAAAAGGTTGTATTTAAAAACTCTGAAGTATCAACTGAAAATAAGTGCCCAGTTTCAAAGGTCTTTTGTTTTAAGGTTGTACACTAGCTGGGCAATTGCAGTAATTTTTACTTTAATGTAAAATTTCTTTTGAACAAATTTCAAGTACTAATTGGGTCATTTTCCTGTCCAAAAATAATGTGGTGTTGAAGGCTGCTTTCTGGCATTTTTTCCCAAGACTTCTAGTATGGTGCAATTTATGAACAACACTAAGTAACATGGATACATTATAAATTAGCACAACTGTAATTATAATTAGCACAACTGTAATAGACTGACTAGAAACCATTCCAGTGTATGTAATCAATCTCTGATTAAGCACAAAGCATGAACTGGTACAACAAGGTCAATATTTTCCAAAGAAGTCAATCTGTATTAAAAATCATTTACATTAGCATTTGATCCGAAACTATGAGGTGCTGTAAGAACTAAAGACAGTTTCAGGGTAACTCCGCAATTACTGTCAAACTATTTCCCAGACACTAACACACAACATAGCAATGAAAAACACTTGATACAAGTGATCTATACGTAGGAGCTCCGGCAAGTTAAACAGAACCATAGCTGCCTTCAAAATTGTAGCAGTCCCCCTACCAAAGGCCGGGGACGGGGTGATAGGGGGGAGAAAGACAAAAGAAGAATAACTCAGCAGTCATATCTCATGTCTATAGCTTCATCCAAGTTCTTATCATCATTTGTACTGGCAGCTAAAAATGTCGTTACTGGTGACCCTGTCATATTAATTACACTGGTACTTGTGCTGGCATTCCGCACAGCAATGCTTGTCACATTAATGCCCAAAGTAAGCCTAGTCTGCTCCAAGGCTTTTTCTGGCACTGCAAATGCCTCCAGTTTTTTCTCCCCATTAGCCATATATGAATTTTGGCAGCCACGGCATATGCAGTCTAAGCAGGCTTTTCGGTTTGAGTAGCAAGGACAGCGTTGGCCACGACATGTAAGAACACTTGGATTTTGGGTGGCTCGGCCACATTTACACCCCTTCTTTTCTTGCTGTTTCTTATATACAGTTTTTGTTGGACTTCCCGGCATGACATGACTGCTACCTTTTGATTTATCTTTTGTTTTCAGCATTCCTGATTTAGATTTTGGGCGAGATTTCTTGGCAGTATGATCTAGATTCTTCTTCATGCTTTTATTTGATAAGAGTACATTTTTGCCTATTTTAGAAGCAGTTCCTCCATTGGGTACAGTTGCTATAGGCTGCAAAGACATTTTAACTTCCTGTTTCACCATTACCGGAGCTGAGGCTCCCAACGTTGGGCCACAAAGGATACTGGAAATTGGAAGAGGTTGCACCTTTTCGCTGTCACTTTCCGATCGAGATCGCTTTCTATTTAACTTAACTACCTTCGGTGTTGCAGCTGTACATGAAATACCATGAGGCGAAGAACCCGACGACATGTACATATTATGGCTAGGAAGTGGAGGGGAAAACTGCAAAAAAGGACCATTTGATAAACTGTTTTCCAAACTGTGCTGCAGATTAGGACTGCAAACATCTGTGCCAGTCTCCAAGCTCCGCAGTACTTCCTCAACACTAAGCAAAAGAGGATCACCTGGTTTTATGTCTTCGCTGAAACTGCATATGTCTGCACACAAGTCACTAGGGGAAACAGTGTCACAAATAGGCTGAAGACTGCTAGAAATATCTTCAGTTTTCATGTATTGTCCAGGATTACATAAATCAATTGAATGTTCATGTTCAGGGGAAGGAATATTTCCTCCAAGTTTATCTGTTGACAGCCCATTACAATTGGGCAATCCATTAATAAAAAAACCTTTTGCATCTGAGTCACATGTGCTTTCAGGTACAGAAGAATTATTAACTGGAGGCTCATTAGTATGCTCTGAAGTTGAAGGTGATGGGGAATATGTCAGACACAATGCCAAGCTTTCATGAGATGCTTTTTCTGGGTCATCATAGAGTGGGGAACCATCTTTGAGCAAAGTCAAAAGATCTGGAGAACTGTCCACAGCTTGTTTAATATCTTGTGCCAATGGTGTTTGTGTTATGTACTCACATAGTTTTTTATAGCAGTTCACTAGAATGCTTAACTGTTTATTTTCTTCAAACTGCTCATAGTCCTTGCACCAACTACATGATGGTTTCATCATCATTTTCTTGCCTTTACATGTCTTGCAGACATAATGTTGACATGTGGAGTTGGTGGGTGCAATTGGATCTTGCAGCAGATTTCCTAAGAGGAAAAAAGAAAAATGTTACAGAAATCCAATGGAGACTTCAATTTTAATTAGATCCTTATTATATAATAATATATGTTTACTCTTAATATTTGGAGATACAGCCCATGAAACCACTATGTATGTCACCTGAATAGACTTTCACAGTGTAAACCAATAGGTTGCTAACAGTTTAATGTACTGGCTATAGAATATCCACAATATAGTCTTTCATGCCTACCATTCCATTTTGTTCATTTTGTTGCTATTACTATTAATGCAAGGTTCACGAAATTCTGTTACTACAGGAAGAGTTGGAAGAATTGAGTCCTTGCAATGATCACTAATTGAAATTGATCCAAGACCCTTCTCATGTGCTCTAGTATTTGTACTAAGCACATTCTACCATTTATCTCAACAAGTTCTATGCTCTACAGCAAGATAAAATTATATTAATTCAAAAAGTAAGGCATCATTTTTTAACATACTCCTGCTGCAGCAACGTAGCTCCACTGCAAAATTTAATGTATTTAAACTAAGAAACCAAAGAGCTGTTCTGCAGTATTCCTATGAACATATTTTCAAGTGGGAAGGGAAGAAAACATAATTAGGTTAAACCAGGAAAAGGAGCACTACATTATTTTTACCATCACAGAGATTTATCAGGTTAGGGAAAGCACATTATAAGGAATAGATGGAAGGGGGGAAATGTATTTTACACCTCAGATACATGTTTTGAGAATATATTCTATATACAGGCTTTCCAATGCCTATATACAAAGTGAACTCAAAATAAAGGTATATGTCACTCATTCAATAGCGTGACTGTAGATATGATATAATGCTGAAAAATTATCCAATTGCTCAGTACATGGCTATAGGTAACAGCAGTCACACCACATTTGCTGAGAATTCCTAAGAGTTTGCCAACCAAAATGAAGAAAAAACTGGACAGATAAAAATCAAAGACATGCAGCAGAAGTTGCTGGCTGCTTATCACCTTTTATCTCTCTCCTCAGAGGCTAGGAGCAGGGATTAGTCATTAAAAAGAACAAAGTTTGAGTCCAGCGGCATCTTTAAGACCAACAAAGTTTTATTCAGAGTGTAAGCTTTCATGTGCAAAGCACACTTCTTCAGACAAATGGAATAGAATTTCCTCAAGGGTTATTTACAGGGGGGGGGGGGAAGGAGTTAGGAGGGGCTACACAGACCCAGGATGCATATGCAGAGCTGAAATTGGATTAGGTGGCCGGCAATATTCCCTTTTAGCTCCACAGTGTTGTGAGCAGAAATTCTACCTCGTGAGCGAAAAAAACTAGTAGCATTAAAGTTGCAAGCAAGTCTACATTTGACTACTACATAAATTATTTTTAGAAGATTGTCTCCATAACCTTATAAAAATCACAGAATGAATTATTTTAAACTATATTTTAAGAATAATTTAAACATTATAAGAGAAAACAGAATCAAGTCAAATTTCATTACACAAAATGTTGTCCTCTACAGGGGTGGACCAGGCCTCCGGAGAACAGGTCTACCCACCCCAGTCCACTATATTGATAGACCTGGCCTCTGGAGGTCTACCTACCCCTTTCCACTATATTGGTAGACCTGACCTCTGGAGAACAGGTCTACCCACCCCAGTCCACTATATATTGGTGGACCAAGCCTTGGACTGTTGCTCTGCATTGACCCTTAGAAAACATACCAGCAGTTGGGGGGGGGGACACATGACTCTTACAGTCTACTTTGGGTTTTTTTAGTTAAATATGACAACCAGCATTACAGGTCAAGTATATCAGAGTACACTGTCAGAATGCTGCCTAACCTAACAAACAGGAAGTTGCTTAAATGTTATCAACCTATCCAAACAACTTTTTTATTCAGATATTTATAACCCATTTTTCCTTGTGACTCAAGGCAGCGTACAGATCATACTGAAAAGCATAATAGGAGTGTGCAAATAAAATCGTGGAGTTTTTGGCTCAGTTGTAGCCTATGGGGACCATTACAGTCAATGGGCCCCATAGGCTATAATGGAGAATCGATCCAGGGGTATCTGGGGTTCTGGGGGGTGGCTGTTTTTTGAGGTAGAGGCCCCAAATTTGCAGCATGGCTGCTGGTGTCTCTCCTTAAAAAATCCCCAAGTTTCAAAAAGATTGGACCAGAAGGTCCAATTCTATGGGCCCCAGAAGGAGGTGCCCCCATCCTCCATTGTTTCCTATGGAAGCCTGGTTGTGAGCTGAAGCAGAAATCCTCTGAGCTGGCCTCTGAAACGTTGTGCATCACTGCCCCCTAACACAGCTTAGAGAGAACTCTGGTGGCCAATCAATGGATAGCAACAAATTAGTACGTAAATGTAAGAGCTAACAAAAAGGTGTGGGAATAAAGCTACAGTCCAGCAGAACCCCCAAGATAAACCAAGGCGAGCTAGGCAGTCAGCAGTTCCTTCTGTATTACTCTGCCTCCCTCTTGCTTACTCTGGGTACTGGTGGGGAAGCCCTCTGAATTCTCAGCAGGCAGATCTATCACATGGTGAGTGTAACATGGTTCCAGGGCAGGACCTTAATGAAAAGACACCAAAAACTATCAAGAAAGATTTCTTGTAATAAGCAAAAAAAGTATGCTTGAAAAACACAGGGAATTAAACGAAGAGCCTGTATGCCAGGGGGGGAAAACCCTTCCTCAAAAAATACTAGAAAGGCAGCTAACTATTTCAACAGTGTTTCAAAAAGAAGCAAGACAACCAGAAAAATGTGGAAAAATAGTTTACCATCAGGAAGCCAGGCAATAAGTACTTAGTAATTAGCACTACATAATCAAATCACTACTGTAAGCACAAAAGTAGTACGGAGAATTTTGTCCAACAATGTTATGGCTATAAATGAAACAAAGTTTGATTCCAGTTGTACCTTTAAGACCAACGAAGTTTTATTTAGGATATAAGCTTTCATGTGCATGCCCACTTCTTCAGATACTAAACTATCAGATCAAACTGAAGGTGTTCAAACTCAATGCCAACAATCAATAGCTCAAAATACTGAACTGAAAACACAACACCTAACAAGTAATAAGGGACATTTTTAAATGTTATACTTCATTATACTAAACTGTTACCTTAAGTATGTCCATCTGGATATCAGTTTTTGTAGACAAAGCAACTTGGGAAAACCTTTTAGAGAGGCAAATAAGCCATCAAATTAAATCACAGGGCATATAGATTTGGATTTTACCTGCTTACACCAAGTAAATAGCCCAAGGTAAGAAGAAAATGTAAAAATAAATGCAGAACTTAAAACCTCTAACTGGTAGTAGTAGAGAGTGCCATCAAGTTGCAGCTGACTTACGGCAATCCCGTGGGGTTTTCAAGGTAAGAGACCTGCCTTTGCACAGTGAACCTGGTATTCCTTGGTGATCTCCCATCCAAATACTAACTAGGGTTGACCCTGCTTAGCTTCTGCGATCTGATGAGATCCAGCTAGCCTGGGCCATCCAGGTCAGAGCAAAACCTCTAACTACCAGCCTACAGATCCTTAGGCTTAAAGTAAACTGACACAGGTTGTTTTGAGCCACCCATCTGCAGTAATGTTGTAGAATGTTTATGAATAGGTTTGCCAGCTCGGGGTTGGAAAATCGCTGGAGATTTGGGATTGGAGCCCAGAGAGAGTGGGGCAGGACTTAGATAGGGAAGAATGCCGTAGAGTCCACCTTCCTTAAAATTCCGCATGCATTTTTCTGCCTTCAGTTTTCACTTCAGTTTCCCCCCTTTTACCAATTATTTTGAAACCAATGTTTCCCTGATTGTTTTCTGGAAGCTGATTCTTAGACAGCTTTTCCCTCATGCATAATGTTTCAGTCAGGTTTTTTTGTCCCACTCACTCCCACCCACATTCAGCCCACTTTTTGCTGACTGGACTGTTGTCATTGTCAAACTACTCCCCCCCCCCGCAAAGACGAGTGGTTTCAGTTTTTTTAAAGGACCTAAAATACTGATATAGTAATACAGAGTTGTAATGATAGTTTAATCATGCCCTCTGAATTTCCAGCTTTCATTTTTTTTAAAAGCAAGTCTCTAGTTCCTTCCCTCATGGAGATATTCCTACTCCCTCATATTTCTGCCAGGGAAAGCACTAGTGACTTATTTTTTAAAAAAATGAAAACTGGGAATTTGGAAAACCTGCTTCAACTATCATAACACTATATCAATGTATCAACATTTTAGGGCCTTTCTTTAAACAGAGGGATGCTGTGACGCCATTGATGACAACAGCACCCTCCCTTGATAATCCTGATTATTTAAACCGCATGTGAAAGAAAATAAACTGTTCCCATGACTGTGACAATGTAGAGGGAGAGCAGACCAATTTCAGTGCTTGTGGATCAACTGCCAAGAAAATCAGGAGTAAATTGAGAGTGCAAAAACGCTCTTTAATTTAGGACCCACTACCAGAATTAAACTAGATTAGAGCTTAAAGTCACAAAAGCTTGGTGAATATTCTTCAAATAAAGTAGCCTGCAAACTCCACCCCACCCACCAGACTTTGTTCACAACTTGCCAATATTTCATTTACACACAGGAAGAACTGCGAGCAAATCAATATTCTATGCTGCTACATGAGGGATTTGAGAGACCCATCACCATGAACTAGGCACAAACAGATGATGAGACTGGGGAGCTGTCTTGAGAAGGGATTTGTATAAAGGCAACAGGAAGGGGATTAATGGAAACAAAGAAATTGAATGGGTAGACGAAGTTGGATAGTAGACAAAGAAACACCACTGAAGCTGGGAAGTTCCTTAGAGATCTCCCAACCTCCCCCATCTAACAGCCTCAGAGTCATCTCAGTTAAGTGGGCAAGGCTCCAGAACCTCTTCTGGACAGAGACTCAGGGAAGGGACTGCCATGGTTGCACGGATCTTTTTATGAGCTGCTATGGTTCGCAAAGAAACAAAAGGGGGAAGATGAAGAGTTAGAGATGCCTGAATAGCTTCCTAAGGGGGAGGGGGGGAATCAGGGGAGGTTCTTAGCCAGATGTCGGCTTCAGGTGTTTTTTGCCTCTTCCTTGTCTTGTTGAGCAATATCCCTTGCTACAAAATGTTTCACTTAGTTATTAACCCCTAGTGGAATCTCCACATTGTCCTCAGATCCTGGGAGGAAGAAGAACTGGCTGGAAAGTGACTCTGCTAACTCACTCCTGTTGTGCTGGAACCTGATGGCCATCTGCTTGCTTACTCCTCAATCTGCTAGTTAACCTGTCATGGGGCTGTGAGGCTGTGTAGCTCCTCCACCATCAAAAGGAGATAAGGCTCGCCTCTTCTCCCTGGAACAGTGTTACCTCAGACTGGCTGGCCATGCAATTAATCAGGGCTCTCCTGCATTGGGCTTGGGATAATGACTTTTTTTGTCCCTGTTAGAAAATACCACAGCTTCTGAGGCCTTCCACTGTGGGCCACCATTACCTCAGCTGAGCAACCACAAGAAGCATATGTTGTGACAGCAAGCCAAAGAAGCCTAACTGAAAAGAGAAAAGGATATTTTTGTTAGAAATAGGATTGCCAAGACAAAAAACTCCAGCAGAGAAGATAAAGGTAAGAAAAAGAAATGCAATTAGAGGGACTTAAGGAAAAATAATGAAGAGCAGTTTGAATGTTGACTGTATTGAACTGAAGCTGAAGAACTGATGGCAGAGTGATATAGACAGAAACTGCAACCTATTTCTTGCCTCCATGGGATGATGGCAAATAGGGCTGCCAAGTCCCCCGGTAGGGCGGGGGAAACACCGATTTTTAATACTTACCCCCGCTTTTTCAAAATTGGCCACCGGGGGACAAAATGGCTGCCAGCAGGAACGCAGGGGAACGTCAGAGCCTGCCCTGCCCTGCCTTAAAAGGGAAATGTCTGCAGAGAGCCTGCCCTGCAGTAAAAGGCCTCACCAGACGTTTCCCCTTTAAGAATAGAGTCAGCAAGAGAGCTCCGCCCAGAGATTAAGGAGGGACTGAAGGGGCTGCTTTTGCATGTGGCTGGGGTAAGGTTGCAAGGTTGCTGTGGTAAGTTTCTCTTACAGCTCTTTTCCTTCTCTCTCTCTCTCCCTCTTTCTTTCTTTTTTCTGTCTGTCTGTCTGTCTGTCTCTCTCTGTCCCCATCCAGCAGAGGTCTTATCAGTGGCTATTATTAGCCACAAGGTCTAAATGGAAGTAAGTGCCTCTGCTAGTTTTTTTCCTTCTCTCTCTCTCCCTCTTTCTTTCTTTTTTCT
The DNA here is from genome assembly GCA_029233225.1 of Lepidodactylus listeri. NCBI lineage: Eukaryota > Metazoa > Chordata > Lepidosauria > Squamata > Gekkonidae > Lepidodactylus > Lepidodactylus listeri. The sequence goes on along the minus strand of JARCFY010000005.1, from coordinate 57,481,533 downwards.
GTCTATCTGTCTGTCTGTCTGTCTCTCTCTCTGTCCCCATCCAGCAGAGGTCTATCAGTGGCTATTATTAGCCACAAGGTCTAAATGGAACCCTCTGTCTGGGGCAATGATGCTCTGCATTCTTGGTGCTTGGGGGGGCAACAGTGGGAGGGCTTCTGGAGTTCTGGCCCCACTGCTGGACCTCCGGAGGGCACCTGGTATTTTTGGCCACTGTTGTGACACAGAGTGTTGTACTGGATGGGCTGTACTGGATGGGCCGATCCACTGTGGCTTCTCTCCTGTTCTTATGATATGAAAATCATATTTAGCACCTGTGTAGCACTTAGTGCTTCATATTCTGCCGAGATGAGGAAGGATTCAGTAGGGCCGTTGCTCAGTGATAGAGCATCTGCTTGACATGCAGGAGGTATCAGCCTCTTCAGCTAAAAAAGGATCAGGTAATAGGTGACATTAAAGATCTCAGCCTGAGACCCTGGAGAGCCACTACCAGACTGAATAGTTAATACTGACCTTGATGGACCAATGGCCTGATTCAGTATTAGGAAACTTCATGAGTTCATGTGGAAGCATGTGGAAGCAACATCACAGGATGTGACATCACAAAATGATGTCACTTCCTTTCTCCTGGCTCCACCCCCAAAGTCTCCTGGCTCCACCCCCAAAGTCCCCAGATATTTCCCAAGTTGGACTTGGCAGCCCTAATGGCAAATGATGACTAGATGCCTTACTGTTCCAGGGGAGAAGAGAATACATGGTCTCCAGGGGTCATTTCGTAGAAAAAGAGGTGCAGGAGCTCATTAGCATAACTCATTTGCATGACTCATTTGCATATGCCACACCCCCTGACATACCGGAAGTGTGTCAGAAGGCAACACCCACCCCTCAGGCTCCACTCCACAGGTGAGTGAAACTGACCTGCTCTTCCTCCATTCCCTTCCCCATCCAATACTTTGTGCAATAAAAATAAGCGTAAAGAACACACCCTCATTCTCTTCCTGCTCCCTTGAAACCACCAGGTTTCAAGTAGACTTGAGATACCCAGGACATGTGCACCACCCATCCCTTTCCCTTCCCACAACAAGACACCCTGTGAGGTAGGTGGGGCTGAGAGAGGTCTTTTGAGAACTGCTCATGAAAGAACAGCTCTGAGAGAACTTGTGACTGGCCCAAGGTCACACCAGCAGCTGCATGTGGAGGAGTGGGGAATCAAACCCGGTTCTCCCAGATTAGAGTCCAACTCCTGACCACTACACCAAACTGATGGGGTGGAAGCTGCTGAAGGGTTGGTGAAATTTCTCCAGTACTTATGTGCCATGTGCCCAGATAAAAAATGGTATACTTAGAAAATTTATATGCCACCTTGAACAAGTCTCTGGAAAAGCAGCACACAGTCATAAAAGGAACAATGATAAAATTATCAATATTAAAACAAAACATTAAAAACAATAAAGACCCTAGCAGGGCTTTCCCCGGGGTGCTGCGCCTCTGCACTGCTCGGGGAAGCCGAGGGGGCTTGGTCATGTGCCTGCCCCCTGGGCTCCTCACTCCCGGAGCTGCACTCCTGTGCGTTCCCACTCCAACGGACCCCTGATGGTCTCTACATTAGAAATGCAATGGCGAACAAATCTTGTCCCCAATAAAAGATAAGGCGGGAATTTTTTTCTACCCATAGGACTTATATTCAATTTCTTTCCCCATCAAATTGGGAACTTTCAGAGCACTAAAAGGAGCTCCTAAAAATTTAAGAAAAGCTTGATGGTTCAGATCTAGTCCAGCATCCTATTTCACACAGTGGCCAAGCTGTTGCCCTGGAGGGTCCAACTGGACACAAAAGCCAATGCATTCTACACTGCTGCCTCCTAGCACTGGTACCGAAAGGTTTACTGCCTCTGAACATGGAGGTTCCCTTCACTTCCCATGCCTAGTAGCCATTGATGGACCTATCCCCCATGAATCTGACTAGACACCTTTTACTGCCATCTATGGTAGTGGACATTACTAAGTTAACTAGCAGTGATTTTCAAAGTTTCATTACCTATTCAGCCACCTCAAGTCCAAGTCCAGAGTGATATAATAAATACATTAAATAAAAAGTATTTCCTTTCATCCATCCTGAATCTATTGTCCATCAACTTCATCAGGTGCCCCCAATTTGAGATTTTTGTTCCAATATGCATCACTTTACACCTACCTAAACCAAACTTCACATGCAACACTGTTGCTAGGGGTATGCAATTTTTTTCTCTTGATATTTTTCAGTTTGGATCTATAGGACCCGAAAAAAATTTGGGATTCCCAACAAAACCTGGATCCTAATACTGGTAGTGTATTTGGATCTGGGATTTTCTGGAACTCCCAAATTTGGGGGGGTCCAATAGACCCAAATGGAAAAATACAGAGGGGGAAAAAGCACCAGCAGAGCCGCAAAAAAACAGCTGAGAAGCAGCTCAGCTGGGGCTCTCCCAGGCACTGCACAAAAGAGCCCACAAAGCAGAACTCAAAAGGGCCCACAAATCAGCTGAGCCATGGGGAGAACTCTCTGCACAGGCTCAGCTAGGGCTCTCTTGGGCAGCCCAGTTTACACCAGACTGCCCAAAAGAGCCTTTGCTGATCTGTCAGGGAAAGAGATCCTCCCCCACTCAGCTGTTTTGTGGGCTGTCTTCTGCAGCCCTTTTAAACATCCCCTGTTTAAAGGGACTGCAGGAGAAAGCCTGAGAACTGCTAAGCAGTGGGAACAATCTGCTCTAGCCCCTCAGGGTTTTTTTCGGGGTTTGCCAGTAATTGCCAGATATGTCCAGGATATTTCCGGGAATTTTTTTTTGTTTTCCCAAAAAATCCTGGATGTTTGGGATGTCAAAATATACCGGAAAAATACCAATACAGTATTTTTTTGGTTTTTTTAATTGGGTAGGTCCAAATGCACACCCCTAATTGTTGCCACTCACCTTCTTTAGAGAGATCTTCCTAGGACACTTCACAGTGGTTTCCACCACTTTGAATAATTTAGTATAATCTGCAAACCTGGCCACTACATTACTCATTCCCAGCTCTAGTTTACTTATGAAGCAATTAAATGGCACCAATCACAAAAACAATACTTGCAGAATACGAAGAGAAGAAGACAAGGAACAAACCAACTGAAAACTGAAGGCAATACGATGATGAGCATTCCAGAAGACTCTAACCAACGGAGAGCGAGTAATGCGGTGTTACTAGCACGGCGGTCAGAAAAGAACTGGTGGGATGTCTGTGCCCAGCTCCTCTGGGCATGCGCGGTGGGGCCCCTGCGCATACCTGGAGTTGCTGGGCGCGAAAATTTGTTAAGAGCTTTCTACAATACCGATGGATTTCCGCCCAGGCGCAGTAGGTGTGAAGCACATCAAAGATTTGTTCATTTACACATAGTCTCATTTTTCTGTTTAACAAATTTTAATCCATACCAGGGCCCAACAGGGCACCTTCTCTTATTGAATAATTATTGTATTTACTTAGGAGCCTTCAGTGAGGGACCTATAAAGTCTTTTCTCTTTTGGAATAAGTGAAGATGATTAAGACAAAGTTTTACTCGAAACGTGCCATGTGAGGATTTTATGCAAGACAATCTATAGAATTAGACAATGACAAGTGGGGAGCCACAAAACTCATGGGGGGGGAATCCCTTCTCCCCATTACTGCCACTGCCAGGCCAGCACATCTCCCAGCTAATGCCACCATCACCACTGCAACCATCCAGCTCCCTCACTGCCAGCAAAGACTGCTGAACCTCCCCACTCGACTTCCTGGTTGCTGGGAGGTTAGCAAGGACTCATCCCCCCACACCCAATCCCCATGATTGCCTGTTCAGCAGGCAGGCATGGGGGCTTGCTGTCTTGGGGAGGGTGGTGAGGACTCCTGCACTCCCCACCCAATTCCTGTATTACGGCTCTGTGGGCTTGCGAGCTTGGTAAGGGAGGGGGGAGGGAGAGTGGAGGGGGAGGAGGAAAAGAAATTGGACTTAACCCTGCCCTTCACTCAGAGTGGCTTACAAACTCCTTTCCCTTTACATCCCCACAACAGACACCCTGTGAGATAGGTGGGACTGAGAGAGCTCTTTCAAGGACTGCTATATTGAGAACAGCTCTGAAAGAAGTATGGCTTGCCCAGATCATCCAGCAGCTGCAATTGGAGAAGTGGGGAATCAAACCCAGTTCTCCCAGATTAGGACTCACGCACACCCCTCCCATTCCTGCTTAATGGCTCTATGGGTAGATGGGTTCAGTGGGCTAGGCAAGGGGCAGTGAAGACATCAGTGTTCCCCTGCCCAAATCCTTGATTGCTGGTTCAGGGGAGGGGGCAGTAACGACTACTGCAACCCCCCTTGTCACCTGATTCCCTCATTGCTGGCTCAGCATGACTCACAGGGGGAGAATCTCATCACTCCCCATTGCCTAGCCTGATGTGGCTCCAGATCTCACCATCCACCATTATCAGCAATACCGGTAAGTATGTTGTCTACGCATGTGCAGACAACACATTTTTTTATTTGGAGGCAATTTAAACCCGCTCAGTATTTTTTTAATTTGGGGTTTTTTTTGCAAACCTGGGGAGTGCCCCAAGTGTGCAGAAAAATCTCTTCAGCCTCCTTGTGGCCACAACCCACAGATTTATATATTTGTAGGGGGCAGCCATGGGTGGCTTAATAGTTTATAGCCAAGTAGAGACCTGCAAGAGTGTGCGGAAAAATCTCTTTAGCCTCCACATGGCCCCAATCGGTGGATTTAGATATCTAGAAACAGCAGACATGGGTGGCCAATAGTACACAGACAAGTAGAGACCCTCAAGAAACTTGTGGGGAGTGAGCATGCCATAAGCTTTGCTTCCTTCCCTCTCCCCTCTTCTTTCCCTTTCTTTCTCTCAAGCCAATACACCCTTCTTTTTCTTTCCCTCCCCCACCAAGCCAATCCCCCTCCTTTCCAATTCTTTCCCCATGACAATACTCCCTTTTTGTTTTTCTCTCCCCCAAACCAATCCCCCCTTCTGTCTCCCACCGAAGTCAATATCCCAATCTTTTCCTTTCTCTCTTCCCTCCTTTCTCTCTTCCTTCCCTTACTTTCTCTCCCCAAACCAATTCTCGATTCTCTTTCTCTCTTCCCTCCAAGCCAGTCTCCCTTCTTTCTCCACCCCAAGCCAATCTCTCCTCCTTTCTCTTTCTCTCCCACAGCCTATCCCCCTAAGCCAAATAACCCCATCTTTTCCTTTTTTTCCTTCCCCTCAAGCCAATCTCACCTTCTTTCTCTTTCTCCCCCACTTATTTTTCCCTGCATTTGAGCAGGCAGTGGTGGCAGTGCCTGGGAGCTGCTCCAAGCCTGGAGCAACTCCGAGTGGTGGCCAGGCCTGGACCCTCTCCCAGTGTTTTCCACCATGGTGGCCGGGCTCAGAGCACCTTCTGGTGTTCTGAACTGTTGCAGCCAGGCTCGAAGTGCTTCCTGGCATTCCCCACCATCACAGCTGGGCCCACAGCAGCTCCTGGAGCTCTCTGCCACCATGGCCAGGTCTGGAGCCTCTCCCAGCGTTCCCCACTGCTGGATCCAGAGCAGTTCCGCAGGAGAAGCAGCAGCCAGGCCATCAAAGCTGTTTTTTTGGGTGGGGAATTTAAACCCCCCAATGATTTTTTTTTAAAGATTTAAGTTTTTTTCTGCAAATCTAGCGGGTGTTCCAAGTTTGCAGAGAAATCTCTTTAACCTCCATGTGGCCCTGATCTGTGGACTTGGCTATCTGTAGATGGCAGTCACATGTAGCTAAAAGTATATAGACAGCTCCTGTTTTTGCTATAAACATTAAGGATATGTTTACTGTTTAAATAGTTAATAGTTTTGTTGACTATTAAAATACCATAATGTGTATTATAATTTATTACAGCTGAATTCAGTATTTTCAGTGTTATAAAGTTTATCCCAACACCCAGATAGACTGGTAGTTCTATTATGACCGTATGGGACTGTTTCATTTTTGTTTTTGTTTTAAAAAAATTATCTTTACTCCAAACATTTTCTATTTTCATTTTTTGTTTTTTCCTGGCTCTCATATGGCCAAAACTAAGATCCATATGCAACCGTAGCATATGGTGCAGCAGCATGTAGCTCTCTCAAGTATATCTACAATTTTGCTTGTGGGAAACTAACAGTGCAATCATGGACAGAGTTACATCAGTCTACATTAATTGATTTCTGTAGGGTTAGACTAGAGTAATTCTGAAAAGGATTGCACCAAAAGGTATTTATGTTTTCAATTCTCCAAAACATGCCAAATAGTGCAGTTTTACATGTTATCAATAATGCATTTAAGTTGGTAACGCTGTAAAATAAATTCATTTGATATCGAAAATTGCATTTATTTTAATTTTCCCCTGCATTTTCATTTTTTCTCATGTCTTTAACATTTCTAGAAATTTTACATCTCTATGTAAGAAGAAAATTGAACAAAAGGTTCACAACCCAGTGGAACATAACTATAAAGGAAGGGAGCAGCCTAACCACCATTCACCATTTATAAAAAAAATAATGGCTAGATCACTTGTGCTCCTTGAACCAAAATTAGGACTAATTTGTGCAGTGCACATATGTGCATAAACCCACAAAATCAAAAGCTCTCCAAGACATGGGCATGGGCTCTCCAAGACATGGGCATGGGCACTCTGCAGTAGCTATATCCTAAAAATATTATTTTATTTTATTCTTGTTACACTCTTCCTGCAATCCCAAAAGCAATGCATATGCAATATGGGGCAATAATCATATTTTCACAAATATAAAATGTACTTTGCATGCTGAGAAAATAAGTTACCTCCACTACTAGAAGACATTGTTAAGACATACAATTATGTAGAACAAATGAGAAATAAACTGATATTTATTACACACAAAATTGATAATACTTTGTATACACTTTACCACTTCTGTTGCTTTTCTATGTTTGCTATGATTAGGGTATAACAAAGATAGCTTTTGAAATTCACTTCAGACCAAACAACATTTATGCATCCCTAAATCTTGAGGGCCAATCATACCCAAATTCTTCATGCAATACCAAGCATCCTAAACAGATGCCTACGGATTAGCACTCCCTGAGCTCTAGTTTTATTTGAAGATCTGCAACATAACAGCTATTCTTTCATCCTAGACTTTGTTCAGGTCCAAGTTAACATCGTAAAAATCTTGAGTATGGATGAACAGTCATTGCAAAAACAGATATGAGCTCAGTATTAGATGAAGAAGAGGAAGAGATTGGATTTATACTCTGCCCTTCACTTGAAGTCTCAGAGCGGTTTACAAACTCCTTTCCACTCCCCTTCCCACAACAGACACCCTTGTGAGGTAGGTGGGGCTGAGAGAGCTCTTTCAAGAACTGTTCTTTCAAGAACAGCTCTGACTGAACTATGCCTTGCCCAAGGTCATCCAGCAGCTGCAAGTGGAGACGTGGGGAATCAAACCCAGTTCTCCCAGATTAGAGTCCGTGCACTTAACCACTACACCAAACTGGCTCATTAAACATACAAACCCAGAATACCCTTTGTATCATTCACTGTAAGCAGTTATAACCATCCTATCATGTAAATTATTCATTGTCTCAGTTCTAAGAATTCTGCCCAATTGAATCTCATTATATAAAATACATCTTCTCCATATTTATTACTCAAATTTCTAGTAATTATGTGAGCAGATATAGATAATTCACTCCATAATGAGTTCAACTTGATTATTTTGAAGTCACTAACACAATGACTTGGGGAAGAAGGTTGGGAACTTCCTTATATGGAATTTCGTTATTTAACACTGCCGGGGACACTTCCCTAGAGTACAAGGAGCTACATCAGAATTGATCCTTTGCTACAACCTTCCTCCTCCATTCAATAACAATTTCAGTCATTTTTGACAAAGGCAGACTATAAACACTATAAATAAAATAGATTATGGTTGCATGGAGCAGAGAGTGGTTCTTGACAAGAGATTTCCAACAGTCCTTACTCTTATTTTTGCGGCTCGTATTACTTAAAAATAAGTTAAGAGGAAGACTTAGTGACTATGTTTTAGCTATTTCCTACCAGAGATATGGTGTGGGAATTTTTCTGGAGAAAAATTTCCAGCATTTTATTTTTCTGCAAAATTATTTTCTTTTCTAAAGATTGTTTCATAAAATTATCAAGCCTGGCAATATCAAAATTTTAATTAAAGTTTTGCAGATGACTACCCCTATGAATTGTCAGAGAGAACACCTTTAAAATCAAGTTACAAATTCACCTCATTGGCTGTGCAGGACAAATCGAAATCAAAGATAAAAATCTTACTTGTGTCTCCTCTCTCACAAGATAGAAAGGACACTATAACTAACAATCAGATATAGAAGTAACAAGTAATGCATGTGATGAGGTGTCCCAGTGATCTCTAAGAAGGAGATTATTTAATGCTGGAATAGATAAGTGGACAACTACACTCACTGCTCTGCCATTCTATGCAGGGTTACACCCTTCTAGGACCATTTAAGTCAATGATCTTAGAAGGGTATAACCATGTTTTGGATTGCTATGTGGGTGCGCTAAAATTAGTGTGTCAACAGGTTTTGTTGCCTTGATTTTTTATCTTAAAAGCAAACCATGTAAGGGAAGTACATGACATTGTCTTGAAAGTTGAAAAATAAATTTAAGTATTTATACCCTCCAATGGGGACCCAAAGCCACTTACAACAGTTTTCTCCTTTCCTCTGTTTTCTCTTCACAACCTGTGAAATAGGTTAGACCAGGGGTCATTTCGTGGAAAAAGAGGTGCAGGAGCTCATTAGCATAACTCATTAGCATAACTTATTTGCATATGCTAAACCACCTGACATCTGAGGTGTTTCAGGAAGGAAGGAAGGAAGGAAGGAAGGAAGGAAGGAAGAGCAAGCTGGCAGAGAGGGGACAGTTACTAATCCAAGCCTCAGAAATACCACTATTCTGGGAGGATAGCTTCAGTGGTGGCTGAAGACTTCAGAAGGCTGGTTGGAAGAACAAGGAACTTTCCAGGGGGCAAAGTCATTTTGCTGCAGCCATGACAGAAGCAGGCATTCTCCCACCGGGGGGGGGGGGGGGGGCTGGCACCAACTCCTGGAGCTGAACTCCCCCGAGCTCCTGCTCGAAATGACCCCTGGGTTAGACTAAGATAGAGTAATTGACATAAGGTCAGACAATAAGCTTCCATGTCAGACTGGAGATTCAAATCTTGGCCTTCCTGATACTGTAACTACTATACTACATGAGCTTTGAATTTGTTTGACTATAACATTTAAATCACAATTGATTTTTTTCCTCCTCAGATATTTCAGTTCAGGTATTTATGGCAACTGGGACATAAAATTAATGCAAAAGTACTAAAAGTTGTACTAAAATAAACAACAGCTATTTAGGACACTGAACAATTTTCCAATTCTATTTTAAGTCCAATTACTGTTCTCTACTTTTGCCACATAGTTGCTTCAGATATTTTCCAACAAACCATTGATAACAAGACTTATATACCTCAAGTCACTGCTTATGATTCAACTGAGCTGAATCTTAATACACCTGGCAAATTTTGTACCTTTTGAAGAGAGGCAATTTTCACCACTAAAATTTACCACAATGAAACAAATATGGGAAGAGAAATGCCATATTAACTTGTGGTTTCACAAATATTGCAGCTTAGCCTGTGTCAATTTGTGACCTGTCTAATTGTTTTCAGCAATTATCCATCATACAAATTTTCTTCTGACATCACTGCATACATTTGCCATTGAAAATCTGTAACTGCTGCATATGCAGAAATGCTCCACTATATACTTCTCAGCAATTCAGAATTTTATGAGGGCATCAGAAAGGTAAACCACACATACAACACTCTGGGCTACACACACAGTTTTGCAAGCACAACAATGAAGTATGTAAATACCAGGTAAAAATAAAACTGTTGACTGTCCCATCTTGTCGACTGTACTAACTCCCTCTATGTAATCCACCTTGAGACCCTGGGAGAAAGGCGGACTATAAATAATGTAAATAAATAAGATTCAACAGCAGATGGCAAACATATAGAGAAAGCAAAAAGCACAAAACTTGCATCAGAAAACTGCAAACAATATATGTTTTACCCAGGGCACAGAGTCATCTGTACAATTTGCCCTGTGTTGGAATGTATTTCAACATTCAAACTCTTCAAGTTCATATTTCTATCATATTTCACATTCTGAAACACCAAAAGTACAGTTTACAATTATAAAAAAACATCTCCACTGTATTAGCGTAAAAGAGGTTTCCATCCATTATCTTTGACTAACAAAATATCAGCTAACAGGAAGTGGGACAAAAGGGGGAAAGCACAAAATTATTCAATACAACAGTCTAAAGCAGCACTCCAAACTGTATTGTGCCATAATTGATAACACTGACCATGAGAAAGGGACAATTTAACCATAAAATGTGCAACTTACAGCAGGCCTTGATCAGTTTTCTTTGATTCTAGAAACCAGTCCAAAAATTTAGGATCCAGCCCTGTATTTCAGTCTTCAGGGTCATGTATGATCGTATTTTCTAACTGCTATCACCAGAAAAAAAATCTTGCAACAATGAAATTTCTAGACACCATGGTGACCTGGCACCTGGAGTTTGTCAAGCCCTGCCTTACAAGTAACAATTTATAGACTATTCCAAAGAGTCCTTGAATTAAAATAAAATGAACAAACAGAGCTGTATATCACAATATACTATAAACAAATCTTCCTTGTGTTTAAAACATACATATGCTACCTTTCTCCCAATTTTGGCCCTCAAGATAGTAAACAGGTAAACATTAAAATACAAGTTTAAATAAAGAAAACAACCAGCAAAAAAAGAAAATCAAATACCATAAAAACACTGAAGTCCTTGCTACATTAATAGTTATCATTTCCCAGAGGATCATGACACAAAATGCCCTAAAACAGAACCTGTCATTTGATTAACCTAATATCTAAACACCAGAGCCAGCCTAGAGATGCAAGGCCTGGAAAAACCCCCAGAAAAACTGGGGCAAACTGTTTCCTGTTCTCCCCCCCCCCCCCCCCCCCCCAGAAAAATGGGAAAAAAGGATTATGGAATATTTTATTTTACAATGATTATGACAAGGTGTTCATATATTTAATCCTCCAATATTCTTCCTAAAAACTATGTAACATGAGGACTTATGTAAGACTAAGTATCAAATCATTGTGATTCCTGTACACTGAGGATAAGCTAATGCAGGAAGACAATTCAAATACTGATCTCTCTGACCGATTCCACAAAAGCAGTTGTTCTGCCCTCAGTCTCCCATCCCCCCCCCCCCCCCCCCCCCGTGGTACTGCTCAATTTCCTACTATTTGTTACACGGCCGCATTTTGACCTGCATCTCCCCTCGATTTCCCCCGAGTCTTCTTGATCCTAAAAAGTAAGGCTCAAGAAGACACGGGGGAAATCGGGGGGAGATGTGGGGAAACGGGAGACCAAGGGAAGAACAACTGCTTTTGCAGAATTGATCTGAGAAAATACTGAGGATACCATTCTCAAATGCAAAGGTAAGATGCATTTCTGTATCCGTGGGTCACTGCAGTTGTCACAATTGAAGGGGAAAGGTTTCAGTTTCCTTTTTGCTTGTGGGCTTCATCTTGTTGGTATACTATAGCTGGTGGATGTGTTTTGGTCCTCTCAGCTAGGCTTCAAAAGACTGCTAGAAATTACTACAGAGCAAGCAAGGAAACTGAAACTATACTTAACAAGTGGGGACCCACTTCACACCGTTGCTTCCTCCCCCTACCTCTCTCACACTCTTTCTCTCTTCTGCCCCCCTTTCTATCTCTCCTCTATGCATGTTATTTCATCTCTCTTTCTGCCCCCTCATCATTCTGTTTTTCTGCCTTACCCACCTCATCATTCTTTCTCTCTCTTTCTGCCCCATTACTCTCCCAGCCTCCTGCCTGCTTCCTCCCCCACCCTATACAGCAGCAGCAATATTGCCTGGTGAAGTCTTGGTTTTTGTCAGTAAGAGGCAGGCAGAGGGGGCAGGGAGGACTCACTGAGGCTAGACCCAGCAGCTACCACTAGGCAACTTGATACCACAGAAGTTCCATGCTTCATGCAGCACCAGCTGCTCACTATTGTTCGACAGCAGCCACCACATGAAAGCCAGTGCGGTGTAGTGGTTAGAGTTTCAGATAAGGAGTCTTGGAGACACAGGTTCTGATCCTCACTTTGCCATGGAATTTTGCTTGGTGACTATGGGCCTGTCTCACACTTGTAGCCTAACCTACCTCACAGGGTTGTTGTGAAGATAAGAGAATGATGCAAGTGGCTTTCGGTCCTCTTTGTGAAGAAGAAGAAGAAGAAGAAGAAGAAGAAGAAGAGATTGGATTTATACCCCGCCCTCCACTCCCTAAGGGAGTCTCAGAGCGGCTTACAAACTCCTTTTCCCTTCCCCTCCCCACAACAGACACCCTGTGAGGTAGGTGGGGCTGAGAGAGTTCTTTCCCAAGAAGAAAGATGGGGTGTAAATGTAGTAAAAAATAATAAATACAGCTGAAAATGGGGGCAGATAAAATGTAGGTTGGCTGGTAGGTGGGAAGGAGAGAATGAAGCAGGGAAAGGTGAGGATATGGGGTTTGCCATGAGGAAGAAAAAAGGTACCCCTTGCAAGTCTCTGTGGACTCTCCATCATGCAATTAAGCCCAGTTCCCCCTATGGGGGGAGTTTTAAACACTGCCCATGGGGGGTTTGTTTGTTTAGACTCCAGATTCTTCTGCAAACCTGGGGCTTTTCTCAGGTTTGTACAAAAATCTGTCTTGTCTGTTCATGGCTCCAATATCTGGATTTAAGTATCCATGGATCTGGCTATACTGAGAATTAGATATACTGATAACATTGGAAGAACTCTTAAAGCCTCTCCCCAGCTGTAAATAAAGAGAAGATCTTTTCACCTAATAAATCATTTGAAGTGTACATGTTCTACTCAAGCCACTCTTTCCACATTATTGGTTTATTCTCATTACATAGTGATTGATTATACTATATAGGAGAGCACATGGTAAATGGGTCAAAAGTTAACCTTGTGCAATTACTTCCCAGCAGTAAGTATAGCTAGAAGCACTCTGACTTTCCCCATAAAATGGTGAGATGTTAATATGTTAGACCAATATCTGGCACTAAGTATACCATTTTTAATGCAACCCAAGTAGGACCTCCCTCAGTCACATACCTTCAAAAATCAAAAAGCATGATAGCCACCCAACATGGAACATTTATTACCCATCCTTCCACTAAGTAAAGTCTGTTTTAAGCATGTCTTTCCTCCTGTACCCCATAAGCATTTTGAAATTTCAAATATTATAAATATCATCAATTTTCAATGTACTATGAGGATTATTGAACACCTGATAGAATAGAAATGTGATGTCAAATGCAGAGACTGCATTTTCTGTCATCATATTAAGTTTGATCTAATATCTGCTAGCAAGCAATACAAGTTGACTATTTATCTTTGGTTCTAAGAGTCAGCCCAAAAATTTAGAAGGCAAATTATTGTAACTGTAATACAAACAACACAACACATAGTGTTCCCTCTAAGCTGAGTTAATGTGAGCTAGCTGACACATTTTTAGCTTCCAGCTCACAGATTTTTGCTCAAAAGACTCCACAACTTAGAGGGAGCATTGCATATAGATATTCTCAATTAACTTGCTAACTGAAACTAGAATAGGTTCTAAAAGTTTTAAATAAACCGTTGCTGTAGGTATGGCTCTATTCTTTTCCTCCGAATCACTACTATTTAAGGTGCAGGTATAACTGTTCCCACCTAATTAAGCCAAAGTCCTGTGTGTGGGAGACAGTACCTCTCTGTTTTTCCAGTACTGCAACCAAAGCCAGCAGCAACAAGCAGAGGGATCCAATTTGTGCCCCTTCACAGAGACAGCTGCCATTTTTTTATCCTGTGCATCTAATCTTGAATTTCCTCACTTCTTTCCTCCTAATATCCAAGTTGTGTGTGGAATATTATTGTGATCCTGTCAGTGTGGGCAACCTTCAGGGAGAGAGCCAGTCTGAGGAGGGGAGCTATAAAGTTTGTCAGGATCTTCACAGCAACCCAGGAGATGTGGGGGACACACTCCGTTCAAGGCTGGGGTTAGAATGAGGCAAGAAAGAGGAGGCAACAAACCCAAGACAGAGAGCAAAGGCTGTCAGTGTGCAGTAGGTGCTCAGGGAAGGTAAGTGTAAGGGAAAGCAGGAAACAGATGAAGAGACAGGTAGGGAAGGACAAAGCTGACTGAACAGCCCAGGGATTCCATTAAAAAAAGGGGAGAAATGGAACAAGAGAGATTTGGCAGTTTTGAGCACCACAGGCCAATTTAAGTCTGTTCTCCCCACAATGTGCACATAGGACTGCAGCCTCTCCCTGGCCTTCCATTTCAAATCACTTCACTTCACCATTTCTGCAGCTTGCCAGAGAACCACAGCCCTGAAGGGAGCCCCCACCTGCCTCAACTTCTCACCCCTCACAATTTATATTGCAGCCTGAAATGCAGCCTGAAATGCAGCTGCCTTGCCAGCTCTTGCAAACTTGCCTCTCACTTCACTATTGTACTGTACTGCCCCTTCTCTGCACCAAGTAACAGCCTGAGGGTTGTGGCCACATGACCTTCATATTTTTGCAACAGACACAAGAGGCTGTGTATGGTCACTATGCTGATCCTTGTTCCCAACTCTCAGCTACAAGAAGCCATATGTCTCCACTGGTCTCCTCCACTGGCTCATGCTCCACTGCTTTTCAGCCACTTTTGCAGATTTCCTTTGCTTTACCTATACCTGAATCCAAGCAGGCTATCAGAGGAGGGTGGCTTTGGTGCACCAGGCATCAGAAGCAAATTTAAGTCACAATGGTGATCTGCCCAGATTTGCCAAGGACAGTTCTATTGCCATGTTCAGAATTAGATATATTATTAAGTCAATATTTCAATGTATATTTGAGACCACTGGGCATATTTTAAGGGCCATCTACACACTACTGACACCCAGGTCTCCTCTCTTTTATGTAACTCTCATCAGAAAGTCTTAAATTTTTTACACTACACTTTTCAGATTGTATACACTCCACAATTCAATCCACTACATCTTCAGGTTAAGGATCTCCACCAGCAGAGATGGAAAAGAGTTCTGTCTGAAACCATAATTGTGAACTGCTACTAGACAGCCCAGAAATACTGTGCTAGATGAACCATAATCTCTGCATAAGGAAGCTAAAATGCGACCTTGGAGCCAAACCAGATGTTACTTTTTTCACGCCTTTTTGCATGTTCCCCTTAGCCACACAGTGGCTGTGGGGGATTACTTCTAAAAGAGAGAGAGAGCGCCCAAACAGGCTCAGAATTGCACTTCAGGAATTTCATGAGAAAACTGTGCAGGGGAGGTGCATATATAGTCCACACGGAGCAGCAAAATCAGAAAAATAACCCCCAGCATGCTTTCTGCATGAGAAAAATATGGGGGGGGAGAAGCCCTTCCTGCTCCATGGCATTGTTCCAAGCCTATTTATTTATTTATTTCATGCATGCATGCAATTCCCTGCAGGCTGCAGCCACTTTGGAGAACACATGGTAGGAAAACTAATCCCACTCCTTCATGTTCATCCTTGACAATACCTTCACAACAGGAAAACTGATTACTACAGTGTACATTAAGTTGGCTTTCAAGACTACTGGGAGTCAGCAGCTGTTTTCTCAAGAGCAACAGATACCTACTAGCAAACTAGAGTGTATTCTGAAAGGCCACACCATGTGTAAACAACTTTTCAAATTCTTCAAATATTTAATTCAAATAGATACCATGAATAGAGAAGCCCAGGTGCTTTTTAAAAAAAAATTAAAAAGCCATCATACTTTGTTTTTGTTTTCAAGTTTTGCTTCACAGTCAAACACCATAGTAAAAAGTTAATATGAAAGACAGAGAAAAAAACCTGGTTTCAATATTTGAGATTATGATGAGGAAAAAATAAATTTATACATACTCGCAACATAATGGCAAATCTGAGGTAGAAAAACGGCACCTACAGCACCCAGTTGGTTCAGTAGTCCTTCAGCAACTGTTCACACCTATTGCTTGAAAAATCAAATCTAACTAAATTCTGAGTCCTAACAAAGAAGGTTTTCTGCATGTTTCATTCTAATCAACCAGGCTTACAGACTAACTGCATTACTTCAGACCCATCACTTTATTCTTTATTTAATTTATTCACTGTGCCATATGTGATCCAGATCCTTCAATGTGGCAAGATTTTCACTGTAGTGTTAAATATTTTTAATGCACAGAAAAACATCTGACCTCTCTTACAATTCATGTACATTAAGAAAATGCCAAGGGAATGGCTGAGGAGGAAGCTTATTAGAAGTGTCTGCTTCTGATGGGGAAAACAGTACCTAACTGTTCCTTACTATCAGCAGAAAGAGATGTCAATAAGGGAGGGCAGTAGCCTCAGAGAATCCTTTTCCCAGTGCTGTTTGAAACAAATCTGAAGTCCTGCTCACTGCCAGTGGTGTGCAAAAGATGCAGGAGAATCCATGCACTCTAAGTTCTTGTTCCTGCAGCTGACAGTTCCTTGCTAGTTGCAGTGAGGTGATTTGCATCCCAAAACATGCATACTTAAACATTAAGATGCACTTATCAGCCTGATACATCAAAAACAAAGGAGAGCTTCTCAGAACTGAAAATATAGTATGAGTTACAAAGTAATCTCTCTCCTTTGGTGGGGGGCAGGGGTCCACTAGTAGAATACTCTTGACCTACTAAAGTTCCATACCACCTGCTTTTTGAGTGTATACTGACCAAAAATGTTTCAATCACACATTTTACCAGTTAATTTAGGATTGTATTTAAAGAACATTTGTATTTTTATCAATTTTAAACTTATTTCCATTTCAAAAGTTGACCTTGAAAGAGGGGCATAGTAATCTTCAAAATGTTAAAAACAACTGAATGAGAAGCTTTAAAGTATGTGAATGCTACAGGTTAAACTTAACTAATAATCCTGGAAATATATGTCAGGTGAATTTTTAAAAAACACAATAATCATGATGATACAAGTAGTCAGACTAATTGGAAAAAAATCCAAATGTCTAAACCATGATCCAGCTAAAACAAACAAAATAAAAGTTCAGACCAAACATTTATTTAATATGCTAAACAATAAACATTGTGTAGCCATTAAGATGCCAGTGGACTTCTGATTTATTTTGCTTCAACAGACTAACATGGCCACAGCTCTACAGGCAGCTTAACCAAAGTACTTCAGGCCTACCAACTTCAGTGAGCTGTGAACTGGGCTGTAAAGGTGACAAATCAATTCATACTTGTAGAGATAACTAAGTGACAGAAGTTAGAAAGTGATCCTACAGTAGCTACAAAATAAAACTTGCTTTCAGAAGAGGCCACTTAGGCCTTCTTAATTTACAATAAAATATTTTTAAAAATTCAGTTCAGCATCTCTATCTAGAGTTACTAAGAAAAATAATTAAAATATAACTTATGATCAAGCTTGTTAACCTCCATGCTGGAGCTGGCATAACACAGTACCTAAGAGCACAGTAGACATGCCACAGTTTAGCAGCTCAGCTATCCACCTGCAATACAGGAAAAATAGCCCACCTTTTAAAAAGGCAAACCTTAAACACTAATGTATGTGTTCTTGCAGTACATAAAATGTAGTCATCTGGAATTATAAAACTGACTTAAAGTGCATTAAGATGATGGAGAAGGTGTGTCACAGCAGTGCCAAAATATGGGTGTGCACACCATCATATTATTTTGGTCCAACAGGTGTACAATTAAGGGGCAGACAGTATTTGGATTCTCCGCCTCGAGTAACAACATGTCTCGAGCCAGCCTTGCTAATAAGCTTCAAGAAGTTTATCTTAAATGGATCCTTTCAAAATCAATTATTGCCCCCCTTTTAAGGAAAAGAGCACACAGGAGAGCAGTTAAAAACTGACAAGAGCAGTTTCTAGCTTATCCAACACCACTTCCTATTTCCCTTTTACGCAAACAATCCCAGCCTTTCACACTTTTCCAGTTTTTAGAAGCTAAACATATTTTGAAGTTCAGTAATGCAAACATCTTCACAATAAAGGAATTGGGGGGGGGGGGTGCGTGTCACACTACTACTTTATGCAATTCTACAGATGGTGTGACACAGAAACAACTTCTCACAATGCTCATTGGTCACTACACTAAGAGTCTGTGACACAAGTCTTTCATGATCTGATTGTCAAAACAAACAGAACAGCATCATTACAGAATTATCTCCTTTGCCTTTATGTCTGTCCATGATGAAAAGACACTTTCCCTGACATTCTATTGCTGGCTCCTACCCCTTCTCCAAACCAGCAAACTTTATTTACAAAAACACCTCCAACTTATTAGTATGCATCAGCCTTGAGCTCCCACGTGAACTGACTGCCAAAACATCTTAAACTACACAGGGCATCAGATCTATGACCTGTGCATAACTGAACACATTACTAAACAGCGGAATTCAACTGGAAAGACTTAAGAAAAATTAACAATGGCAAAAGTTCTTAAAAGCCAATCTCGTACGAGGCATTTAAAAGGTCGCAAAGATAAGTTGTAGTCGAGCTTTCGCTTTTTCTGAGATTTACCGAATTTGTTCAAGCAACAAACAGGCTTCTTCGCGGAGCACTTTTCAAAAGCGGGGCAGGTGAAAGGGGGGGGGGAAAGTTTCAAAGTCCCCGGAGGAAACCGCGAGCCATGTGGGGCGGGCGCCTCTCCGACCGCCAGGTCTCCCCCAGAGGCAGGCGCCGTCGCTCCCTGCCCATCTCAGTGGGTGTAACGAGCAAGACGAGACCAAAGCAGGAGGGCTGGCGAGCCGACGGGCGGGAGAAGGAGGGTGCCGGCTCGCCCGCGGCCCAGAACAATAGAAAGCGCCTCACTCACCGCACACACAGCAAGAGAGCGACTGCCGGAAGTAGGGCAGCAGCTTGCCGATCTCGGCCAGGCACTGCGGATCCTCCCCGGGGCCGTAGTTGAGCACCAGGCGACTGGCGGAGATGTACAAGGCTGTGGCATTCACCGGGTTCATCGCAGACGCTGAGGCCGACGGCTCCGGGCTGAGAAGAAAGCGCGGCTCCGCGCCCGGGCAGGGCAGGCCGAGGGGCGGCTGCACTCCTAGCCCCGCATCGAGGCGCCGTCACAGCCAGGGCCGGGGCCTGCTCTCCCTCCCCCTTCCCAGCCCTCGCCCGCCGCAGCTCCTCTTCGCGGCGGCCGCGGGGGCCCGAGCAGCTAAGCTAGGCGGCGGGCCATGCCGGCCTCACTCCCGAGGCGGCTCAGGCGGAGGGAGGGCCCCGCATGGGAAGAGGGGGGCGGCGGCGGTGGGATCCGCGAAGCCAGCACAGGGCGACGGCCCGGGCCCGGCTCTGGTAGGGGCGGGGGGGGGGAGGCGGCTACGCCCGGACTTTCAGCGCGGCCGCATCACCGCGCGGCGCCCGGGGCCGCTTCCGCAGGGCCAACAGCTTCCCCCCTCCGCGCAGGAATCGGCCACCGCACACCCAGCCCCAACGTCAATAGCAACCGTTAGATCCAACCGTCACTGCGCAGCCATCGCCGCGGTCGCCTCGGCTCGCGAGTGCGCATGCGCGGCCATTCCCTCTCCCCCTCTCTCTCATCACACCCACCCCCCTCGCGTTTAGTTGAGCGCTCGAGTCGCCTCTTCCGAGAGAGTGAAAGAGCGCGCGCAGGGCGGGGCTCTGGCGGCATGGCGCCCTCTCTAGGGCCAGGCCGCAAGTAATGTTGCTGCGCAGAGAAAACTCTTCTTCCGCGGTGCTTAAACCTCGGCAGAATAGCCTTCGTCGCTACAACGACGGTTCACAAGCCACGAGCAGATGGAATGTGCTTCGCATACTAGAATTTATGACTAACTTTAAAAAAGAGAGCAAGTGTATGAAGAATGCCTGCTCTTCACTTCTGGGGTGAGGGAGCAATACGCGCACGCAGATGCACGAACTAGGTTAATCGATCCAGGACGTTTCTCGTTTCCGGACAGAAACTTTGTCAATACAGTTTGTTGTTTGGGATAGTTTTGCAACCCGAAATGCATAATCTACACTCTGAACCCAACGCAGAATAACCCAACGCAGGTTTGTCAGTTACAAATAGCATATTCTCAAATGCATATACAATGCATGTTGTAACTATACAGTCCGAGTCTGTGTAGGTAATGGAATTTACTCTCAAATAAAGCACACACGCGCACAATCGTACTCTAAGAAAAGTCCCAAATTGGGCTAAGAATCCAAATTAAGGCTGTCCAGTAGGGCTCACTCCCAAGAAACTCGTCTTAAAACGGCACTTTAAATACATACGTGTAATTACAGTAAACCCCACTTTTCTCTCACTGGGAGCATACTGATGCTATGCACACATCCTGGAAGTAAATCTCAGTGAAGACAAATTACCTCCAAGGACATACGCATAGGACTGGGTTATAAAACTTAATCTAGGCTCTGACCCACAACACTCAACACACCCTACACATCCATAATAACAATGTGTTTGTGGCAATGTTGCAAGTTCTGCTTTGGGAAATACCTGGAGATTTTAGGAGCTGAGCTTCAGGAAAGCGGGATATGGGTAGGGGAGGGACTTTGATGGGTTATAATGCCACAGAGTCCAACTACCAAAGTGGCCATTTTCTCCTGGTGAACTGATCTTTGTTAAATGGAGATAAATTGTAATCCCAGGAGATCTCCTGCCACCACCTAGAGGTTGGCAACCTTATTGTCATTTGACTGTGCGTCTTTCTTGATTTTATCTTTCACTTTATACTTGTAAATTGGATGTTTTAGTTTGTATCTTTATTTATTTATATTATTTATAGCTAACTTTTTTCACTGGGAGTCAAAGCAGATTATGCAGTGTGACAATACAATCAACAAGACAGGACATTCTATAAACAATGAAATAGGTAATAGATCCAACCAGAAGTCTAAAAAACAACTGAACCAAAGCATAAGTATTAACATGACACATTAAATTATGCAAAATTACACAATTGATCTATTTACTTAGTTTGTTGCCCACCTTTCTCACTGAGTCTCAAGGAGGGTTACAGAATTATAAAGGACACTTCAGTAACGAAAATATAGTGCATACCATGAACAACACAAACTGGATTACACAATTTTAAAAAAATTAATTAGAAACACTTACATACAGGGGTCATTTGGGGCCGGAGCGAGGCGGAGTAGCACTCCACCAGCCCAGGAGTGGGCACTAGGGCAGCCACGGGTCGAATCAGATTCTCTGATCTGATTTGGCCCGCTGCCGAATTGCCACTGAAATTCGGCGACGGCTTTAAAAGTGGCTAAAGGAGAGGGGGTTTGAGGGAGAGGCTCCAAACTTACAGAGTAGCTGCTGAAGCCTCTCCCCCAAATAACCAAGTTTCAAGAAGTTTGAACCAGGAGGTCCAATTCTACGGGCCCCCAAACAGGTTGCCCCCATTCCCTCCATTGTTCTCTATGGTCAACAAAAAGTAACACTGTTCATTAACTCCAGGCATTCCTCCTGATCTGGCAGTCGCCAGGCATGTGCTCTGCCTCCTTTCGAGAAGCTCCAAATGTGCCCGCCTCATCCTGCGTTCCCCTGGCTCCGGGGACAGAGGGGCAAGGCAGCCTGTGAAGTTTCCCCATGATCTTGGGTTGTCTCTTCTGTGTTCCCAGTGCTCATGGGGCTGGAGTACCTGCTGTCCTCATCAGCTGGGGCACTAGGACCTGCCTCTGCTGTCTTAGGGTCATTAGAACCATCAGCTGCCTGAGTCTCAGAGGTGCTGACGGGGCTGTTATCAGCACCAGCTGAGTGCTTGTCAGTTAAAGCAGACTGGCCCATGATAGTCAACTTTGCTTTAGCCATCTCACCACTGCTTCCAGACCCTCAGCTAAATTCCTGGGAATGGTATCTGGCCAGCCACCCATCAAAAAAAATAGCTGGGTGTCATCAGCATATTGATGGCATCCCAGCCCGAAACTCCACACTAGCTGGGCAAGGGGGCGCATATAGATGTTGAACAACATTGTGGAGAGAAGTGCCCCTTGAGGCACCCTGCATTCCAGCAGGTGCCTTGAGGACACTGTCCCTCCCAGCGCCATCCTCTGTCCTTGACCATGTAGAAATGAGGTAAACCCTTGCAAAGCTACCCCACGAATTCCAGCAGCAGTGAGGCAGTGAGTCAGAAGGTTGTGGTTGACTGTGTCAAACATTGCTGTAAGATCAAGTGATATCAGCAGTGCTGACCCGCCTTGATCCAGCTGTCTGCGGAGATCGTCCATGAGGGAGACCAGTGCTGTCTCCGTCCCATGGCCAGGGCAGAAGCCCGATTGAAATGGGTCCAGCACTGATGTATCATCCACCCCTTTGCAATGATTTGCTGTCTTAGCAATTAGAATTCACCAAAAACACAATAGATATTTTCACATGGGAATTTCACATGAATGTTACATTGCACTTGCGATTCCTGGGAACGTTATGAAGCTTCCTTGCTCAGACAGCATTGTTTCACTATAACCATCACAGCATTGTTCTAGAAGCAATCACATCATGCTCCAAAGGGTATAACCAGCCACTCTCTGTTCAGTAGAGTGTGTGCATTATCTGGACATTCACTAAATTTACACACCCAACATGAAGCTGGGTAATTCTTCTCTGAGTGGAATGCTGGTATATGTTTCACATATTTTTCTCCCCAGATCTTTGTTCCTTGGATAGGTAAATATAGTCCCATAGAATAAGTTCCCTTCTTTGTCTCTTTAAAGCTACCACCTTTATTTTCTGAACTTGTATGTGTGTTAGAGTGCTCTTAAATTAATAAGTTTTATATTTTAATTCTCTTTAATAAAAAAAACATTCAATTAATAAGAACATAGGAGAAGCCAATTTTGGATCAGGCCAGTGGCCCATCCAGTCCAACACTCTGTCACACAGTGGCCAAAAACACCAGGTGCCATCAGGAGGTCCAGCTGTGGGGCCAGGGCACTAGAAGCCCTCCCACTGTTGCCCCCCCCCAAGCACCAAGGATACAGTGCATCACTTGCCCCAGATCGAGAGCTCCTATCTATTCCTTGTGGCCAATAGCTACTGATGGACCTCTGCTCCAGCCTGGTTTATTTTGAGAGTTCTACTGAGGGAAAAATCCCTGTAAACATAGGTGGAAATCCTGCTTGATTACCTCCTCTCACATTGTTTGGGTTTCCTGGCTAATTCCGCAACAAAATCAGGAGACCCTCACAACCACTTAGGGTAACACTAGTCAGTGTGTTCATCGATGTTTGGGTAAGTAACATCAGAGAATCTCAGACATGTTACTTGTAGTGTGTTGATAGATAGTACTTGCAGCTTTTTGTATTATTAGTGGATTCTTTGTTTTGTTATTAAGTTCCAGCTTAAAAGCGGTTTGTGATCATCTTGGAAGCCAGTTTGACTTTGAAGAGGACAGCTATTGAAACAAGCAGATATCTGGGCACTCGGCAGTTGAAGCTTTTTTTGTCTTTTATGGTTTTCTATCACATAACTGTGGGAACTGTTAATTTGTAATTGTTAAATTATTTGGATGGACTTATTTTGTGTATGGTTTTGTATGTATACATAAAGTTGGAACTATTTTTCAGCTGTAATTTTTTTACTCCATCCACACTATGAAATATAAATTTACATGGGTTAATTCTCCACAGGTTGTTAATAAATTTATGATGTATAAACTATAAAATTGTTGATTTTTGATGTGAGTACATTTGATTTATAGATATAATTTCTAGATACATTATTTCATATAATTGGTAGCCATTAATCACAGTGTTTTTTTTCCAATTTGTATCTCATTACACTGTGATCATGTTTTGTGTTATTTAGATCCCTTCCTCAGAGCAGAAGGAGCCCTCATGGTAAGTGCCAATGTTCCTTTCTGGGTGGATGATTAAGAGGAGGGTTACAGAACAATTTCAGGTCTTCTTGGATAACTCATCTGCTCTGGACTCTTCTCAGTCTGGTTTCAGGAGAGGCTATTGGATGGAGATGGTGCCAGTGGCTTTTGTTGGTGTTCTCCATCTGAAAGTAGATAAGGGCCTGTGACAGACTGCACTTTAAAAACTCTGGAGTGCTGTATAAACAGGTAATGGACAGGAGGGTTAATTCCTCACACTGCCAGAGAGCCTTGAATTACAAGCTGCTCCAAGATATCTGATTGGTTAGCATCAGTTGAGCAGAGAAAGACTTGAGGGCTGAATGCTGGGGAGAGTGGAGTCTGAATTTAGCCCTGACTGAGAAAAGTCCAGTACAGATGAGTCTGAGTCTAGCCCTGACTAAGAAGGGCTTAGTACTGACAGAGTTTGTGTTTAGCCCTGACTGAGAGCAGTTTAACAGAGATGGAATACTGGGAAGGCTGGCAGGAGGAATGGGTAGTTAGGTGAAGACTCGTATTCAGCCAGCTAGAACAGGAAGATAGCTCTGGTGAGTGGAGAGAGCCCTGGTCTGGAGTGTTTAGAAACTGCCTTTTAAATCCTGAGGAGTCTTTTAAAACTCAAGAAGAGTAGTGTTTACTGAAGGAGTTTGGGTACTGGACAGACTATCCCTGCCTTCTGGAAACCAACAGAGCCCAATATGTTCAAGAAATTATATTGGAGTGTTTAGGAAACACTGAAACAAAAGCCTGTCATCTTAAAGATTCTAAGTCACTGTGAAAAGCTTAAGAAACTCTCAGTTGCTTGAAACATATGCTTTGTAGTCTGTGCCTATATTGATTTACCTCAGAAATTTCATCCCTGATTTTACCTGACCTTTCCCCTCTACGTTGAATAAAATATTTTGTTATTTTTGAACTTTTAAAAAGCCTCCATTTCAGTGGTTTAAATTAAAGAGGGATCTTGACCCTTCTCTCAGGTTCCTGGGCTGAGCCAGCAGCAAAATTTCATATTGTGACAGGGTGGGACAGCCATAGTTCTTCAGAAAAGATAAATAGGGCTGCTCAGTCAGAAAAGGAAAGAAAAACTGAGGGAAAATCTTGCCTCAGTGGGAGGGAAGTATATTAATGATACCCAGCTCTGTATTTCTTTATCCACATCATCTGGTGATAGAGTAGAGGTCTTGAGCCTCCACATTCAGAGGCAGTAAACCTCTGAATCCCAGTGCCAGGAGGCAACAAATAGGGAAGGTCTTGGCTTCTATGCCCTGTGGATGGCCCTCCAGAGTAACTGGTTTTTAGAGACAGGATGTTGGAGGAAATGGACCACTGGTCTGATCCAGCATGGTTCTTCATATGTTCATATGCCTCTGCCTAATACTGTGGCTAAATGGCGAACAGTAAACAAGCTGAAAGTGAATCCTTACAAAACTGAAGTAATGCGGTTGGGAAGGCTATACTCTTGTTGAATATTGTACTTCCCACATTTGGTGGGGTTCAATTGACCCTATCAAGAACCTAGGGGGTATACTGCACCCCATATTATTGCTAGAAAAGCAAATTCATGCGGCTGCAAAAATGCTTTTTCCCCATCTTAATTTAACCAGGGAGATGGATCCCTACATTGAGTTGGCAGATCTGGCCACTTGAATCCATGCCACAGTAACCTTGATACTGGATCTGCTTTTTAAGTGAGCTCAGAAACTTCAGTTGGTACAGCTCAGCTGTTATTGGAAGCTAGGCAGGCTATGCATCATACACTCATTGTGCAGCCACTCCACTGATTATCTATTAGTCACCGGGTTCAATTCAAGATACTGATAGTCTCATACAAAGCCTTTCATGACCTTGTATTAAAATAGATCAGAGGTCCCCAGTATGGTGCCTGTAGGGACCATGGCATCATCTGACACTTTTCTTGGAGCTTGCCAAGTAGTTTTAGGAAGGGGGCAGGTTTTTTCCCCAGCAGAGCTTCAGAATGGCCATTGGAGATCTGTTTGGCTGCTCAGAGTTTTAAAAAAGATTGCTTCAGTAGCAACTGCTACCAGAGCACAAGGATCTTCATTGCATGACTGAAAATAACTTGTGTGTATTCAAGAAAATATATTTAAACAATGTATTCATTTAAAAAGACATACTGCTAAACAGTGCTTCTGCCCGAAGTTTTGAAGTTTCTATTAGAATTATGATAACCTCTGTGACCTTTTGTGGTTGTTTCTGCCTCCTGTGGCAGCCATTTTATAGTTGCACTGTTCCCTCTATGCTGAGTTAGTGTGAGCTAGCTCACAGTTTTTTAGCCTCCGGCTCACACATTTTTGCTTTAGCTCAGGAAGGATGGCTCCAGAGCAAACTAATTTATGCAGTAGCCAAATGGCTTGCTCACAACTTTAATGCCAGTAGCTCACAAAGTAGAATTTTTGCTCACAAGACTCCACAGCTTAGAGGGACCATTTGCACCCACCAGCCTGTGTCAGAATTCCAAAGGTGGCTGCTGGCTTTAAAAGATCAGGGATCCCTGGAATAGATAGTTATCCTGACCAGCAGAGGGAGCAGCATCAGTAAGTAACTGGAAATGCAGGTTCTGATCAGAGGTCAGAAAACTAAGGGAGAAGTTACAGTTGTTGCCAGTTGCTTGCAACAAGTTACAGTAAAAAGGAGCACAGCTTTAGAGATGTAAATCAGGTTCAAGAATGAAGCTGCGCGACGATGTGCTGCCAATGCTTTTTATATAATACAAAGGAAACTTATGCCAAACGTCTACAGCACCACTTTAACAAAGTAAAGTAAATGTATAACCACAAAGTTGCAGTCCAATAGTTTTTGTAGTTGTTCCTGTGTAAGTATTCATCAGCTGAGTAGATAGTTGGTGAGACGAGATTCTCCGGAATAACTCCCGTTTCGAATCTATTGATCTTCTTCCATGCCACTATTTCTGCTTTTGTATTAAAAAATACAAATACTGCTATAGGGTGGGTCAGGGTAAGGCTGTAGGACCTGATTGAAGAGTGTATTGGATGAATTCTTTCCCCTGTGAGGCGTAAGTTTTTCTGCTCCCCCCCTTTTGGGGGGTCTTTGCAATGGATTCTATGAGTTATTAAAATCTATAAATGTATATTTTTGTATTTTTAGGCATAATGTTTGAAGGCAACCTAAAATATATATAGATGCCTGATGTAGAGTTTCCATCTCTTGTTCTGGTAATGTATTTGATGAATGTGCTGAGAATGTCTACAGTTAACTATTAATGAGAATGCATTACCTGGGTGTGATTCTCTAGTTTTATTGTATATTTTTTTAATACAAAAGCAGAAATAGTTGCTTACAACAAAGCTTGAGTCTGTGCAGCTAGGCCTCTGTTTTCTTTGAATGAACCACCAAAACACTTGGACCCTCATATCTGCAGGACTGCCTGTTCTGCTATGCATCACCATGACAAGTTTGCTCATCTGAGCAAATTCTCTGTTGTGGAAAGGCCTGCATGAAGTGGGTCAGGAAGTCTCCCACACTTCTGTCATTCCACAACCCCCTCCCCCCCAAAAAACAAAACAAAAGTTAGAATTGTTCAGAAGGGCATTTTCATAAAGGAAATAAGGCTATAATATAATGGAATGGTTCAGGAAGAAGCTTTTATAAAGGCAAGAGGGTCATAGTCTGATACTGTTTATTATATGTATTATGCACTCATAGAGCATTGTTCTCTTTTTTTGTAATGCTGTTGGTTTTGTACTGTTTGTCATATCATGTCTGATACTTTTTTGCATTTTTTCCTAATCTTTGTAATTCTAGCCCTATTCTATTGCGTTGGTTGTGTCGTGCTATTCAATTACATTGTTTTGCATGGTGTAATTGGCCTTGAGTTTCAGCGAGGAGAGCTTTAAATAAATAAATAAATAAATAATCTACTGATAACTTCATGCTATCAAACAGAAGCAGATCAAGCCTTCGGGACTTCATGGTTCCCTACCAGTTTCACCTCTGTCATGTTTGGAGTCAGCTTCAACTTGTGTTTTCTTAACCACAGAGGAAGACTGCAGTTTCTAGAGCCTTAGCCAGAAAAATATCTAGCTGGGTGTCACCAGCATATTGAAGACTCCAGATTCCAATTATCTCATTCAATAACTGACCATAAATACTGAAGAACATTGTGGACAAAAGAAAGCCCTGTGGTACTCCACAACACAATTCAGTACTAAAGGGAAGACTCTAGATCTCCCGTAAGCAGTCTTGAATTTGCTTGGATTTTTTAAAAATTGAAACCAATGAAGATCCATTCCTTTTATTCCCACAAGGCTCTCTATACATTCTATCAAAATCAGGAGATCCAATAAGATGAGCAGTGATGGAAAGTCTGTATCCACTTATATAAGGAGATCATCCACCAAAACAACTAAAGCAGTTTCTGCCTCATGGAGAGGGAGAAAGCCAGGAGTGGGAGAAACAGCTGTATTGAATCTTACAGGAATGCTCAATCCACACTTGCAGTTCTCCCAATAGACTCAATCATTTACTTTACATTTAAATAAGTGACTGACAAAGCAGGTAGGCATAACGTTATTTAGCTAAACATTTCATCTTCAGCCTTTGTCACAGCTGGATTTCAAACTAGGCATTAGGTGAAGATGGAGAGAATTCTTGGGAGTAGTGACACCTTCTATATAAATGATAAAAGAGTGTAACAAAGAGTTTAAGGCCATGGGTGTATTACATGTTCTGTCTAAATATCCCAAAGTTCTCTCTAGCTACACATGTCCAGAATTGTTGGATTATATGGGTAGCAGAATGCACAAGGTTCATAGCGCAGCAAAGTCTAGCTGGAATTTTTGTGCTAGCAAGAAAACAAATTTGCATTATGAGCCTTTTACAGTTGCAAACTAATATGAGTCTTTTTATTTAAGGAATGCCATTCTAGACAGGAAAGTGAAGAGATAGACTAGATTAGAGAATCTAACTCATTTGATGCTCTCATGTTGCCAAGATGGAGAAGTGTGACATTGTATGGAGAGTGAGGATGAAGCCGGAAGGGAGTAGGTTTTCCCTAAGGTCAAATTTACATCTGACTTTCCCACTAGAATCATTCTAGTTTCAAAAAAAACTGTCTATACCTGTTTCTAGTTCAAACCATACGTGTCCTAGTTTATAAATTATTGTTTCCATTCGTTAATTGCCGTCCTGTGGTCAAGCTAGCATTATACTGCTTTAAACAAATGCTGTTGCTTAGTACTCTTCAGACCCCCTGGAGTGAAATTTGAAACCAGCAAGAAATGAGCTTGGGAAAAGACAGCAGTCAAACTACTTCAGAGGGGAGGTGTAAATTGGGCCTAAGAGTAGCAATCTACACTTCAAAGGGATAGCATCAGAGAGTAGTAAATGAAGAGTTGTCAGTGTCCTGCCTTATCTATCTCTCTGACTCTCTTGTAGTCTTCCTTTGTAATCTGAGACTGAGACAGCATAAAGTCCTTCACTTCCAATGAAAACTGGGCTCCCCCCCCTTTGGAAATATTTTCAAAACTGAACTAAAATATATCCTCAGATTTTCAATTGTTTGTTGTGACTGCTGACTGGTTTACACAAAGGTTTGAAGCTGTTTTCCAAATATACTGCTTGTGACAAACAATCCTGGGAATGAGTCTAGGCAGCTTCTGCTTTAGCACATAACTAAGGAAGAGTCACACAACCTATTGAATATGCATACATTCAGTCTGGAGGGTTTAAAAGAAGTCTACCATGCAAACCAGAGGGACAAATTTAAGGGACTGTTTTGCAGTCTGAAAATGTAGATAGGGTGGCAGCCTGTGTGTAAAAGTCCTGGAGTGAGTGGCATAAGCTATTCGTTTGACATCTTTCCACACCCAGGTCCCCTTCTCCCATATTTGTGACCTGCAGGCCTCAAGGGAAAAAAGTAATTAATGCTTTAACTCCATCCCTGGGATGGAGGAGAATACATAAATAAATTCATCACTATCTTTGCTGCCTTTTTTTCAGAAGTGTCTTGAGTTATGTGAAAGTAATGTGTCTCCAATGCATTTCTGATCTTCCTTTTACCCTGAACCAGTTTTCTGGGCTCTGTTTCTTGGTCACAGTAGCCCTAAGGTGACATTGAGATAAATATATGGATGTCTGGGGCAGGACTGCATGTAGAAACTCTGATAAATGTCTGCAGAGTAACAAGCTCAACACTGGAGCATGACAGAACTCTGGGAAATCAGAGAATGACAGACCTCTGGGAAATTTAGGGAAAGAGTATGTGTTTGTGTACATGTATGCGTTTCTGTAGTGCAAGACTGCATGCACAAATCCCACTCTCAACCTCCATGTATTCAGTTGGATTCATGTAAGCAGGCTCTCTGCAGATGTTCATATGTATGGAGGATAAGATTAAGGACAGTGAGAGCAACCCCTCTTCTCCACCACCACCATGTCTGTACCTTAGGGAAATGCAGAGGGAAAGTATGTCTTTGTATGTATATCTGCGTCCAGACATGTACATGCACACGAGGTTAAGAAGGAATGGTACGGTAATGCTAATTCCAAACTAGTATTAGTTCAGGCCTCATGCATAGTCACCTCATAGCAAAAAAGAGCAACCTATTCCTCAAGCTTTTCCTGTATCAATGGATATCAGAAGACCCAAGATATGAAACATTGTGACAGAGCATATAACATAAACTGTACTTTCTCGTCTCCAAACTACAGTGCGAGGTATGTGTCACTACCAATATTCATGCCAGGCAGCTGGGGACAATCACATATGAAGAGTTTCTGTTGTGCAATTCCCTTAGAAGTTACAGGGAATGGAGAGTCCTCTATCCAGCTATGCTACAAGCATAACAATCCTGTTAGTGTTTATGGAACATATAGTTCAGCTCATTGTCCAAAAACCTGATCATTCACCAGCTCTCCAGAGAACAACCAAAGCAATATAGTCTGCAGGTGTTCTACAGGGGAAAAAATACTTACATAACAAATAATCTCATAGTAGAAATCCCTGCAGAGAAAGATATAAAACCCATCAAAGGCTGTAACCATGATGGGGGAAATTCCAAAGCTAAGCCTGGTGATCAGGCACATCAATTATCATCCTAATTTTTTTACTAACCGGTTTGTAGCTATTAGATGTGTGCTCATGGTCTTCTTTAGGTTCACTCTCTTTTTCCATCATCGTATACCCTCTGACATACTTGTACACCATTATCATCCCTTTTTCTGGTTTAACAATTTCCTCTTCAAGGTCACCAGTGACAGATTAAAACAAGCCTCAAGTGTCAAACAAAAAATGTGTCTACATGTTGTGTATTGTGTAGCCCAGAGGCGCTGCCTTGCTTGCAGGGTAGCCCCAACAACAGGGCACCCCACTTCTGACCTGAACCAGAGACCCACAAAACCAGGCCAAGGAGGACACTCTTGACCTGTGCTAAAGAGCTAGCCATAGCTCAGCAGAGGGTTTCAGCATAGGCGTAGACTACGGGGGGGGGGGGGGCTTGAGGGCTCGAGCCTCCCCCGAAACTTCCCGGGGGGGACTGAGACCCCCCGGGTCAATGTAGCACCTGCCGCTGCGCCTCCCGGGGCCCTTCCGAGGTCGGCAGCTGCTGCCGCTGGTGCCTCTCCCCCCCCCCCCGCCTGGCCACTCTTCCATCCTTCCCTCTCCCTCCCTCTTTTCCCAGCGAAGGGAGAGGGAAGGAGTGGGGGGTGGAGAGGCCCTGGCAGCAGCGGCTGGCAGGCCTCGGAAGGGCCCGGGGAGGTGCGGAGGTTTCCCGGCGGGGGGGGCATTGCCCCAGCGAGTGCACACGCACTAAAGAGCCCCCGCCCCCCCTGGAATTTACAAAACTCTACGCTCCTGGGTTTCAGTCTAAGGTTGTACAAGGCATCCTTGAGGGCAATCTCCATATCGCCCACCACCCAGCAAAGGTATGCATATGAAATGACTGTGAGTTCCTCCAGGTAGGTATTTGCATGTCTAAAGCCATTCAGTAGCCAGCTGGCAAAACTTCTGTCTCCATACCCTCACGTATCCCCCTTTGTCTGATACCTGTATCTATGTACAAATCTTTTGTCTCAACACCTGGCCTTCCTGTCATTAACAATTCTTCCTGCTCCTTCTTTTCTCTGAGGCAGACTTTCCTGCCAAAACACTGTTCACCACTCTGACTGAGCAGCCTCTTAGTAGTGTATTTGAATTATAAACTTATAACTTTCTTTGTGTCCCACCCAGTGTTAAAGAAGTTATTTGGCTTTTGCCCAGGCCAGAGTTTTATTGTAACTCAACAGGAGCCCTCTTTTATAACCCTTTGGAAATAGCACTTGACACAAAGTAAAGTTGAAACAAAAAAGTAGATTTTATTTAACAGGCCCAGTTGGATCAGGAATAGGGCAGGGGACAATGAGTTGAGGAAACTGTAGTTCTTTAAAAGAAAATTAGAATATCTTGAACAGGCAACAGAGTATAATTGAAGCTTAAATTCTAAGAGACTCAGTTCTTTATTGTGAGAGATTGGTTTATCTTGTAGATTTCTTTCAGCAACAATATATCTTAATAAAGTTTCACAGAAAATATCTTACTTTCCTGGAAGTTAGAACTTTCTTCCGGTATATCAATACTTCCTTTTTGGGGATTATACCTTTCCTTTCTGTATTCTAAGACTGTTTCCCTTTCCGCTTCTCAAACCAGAGGTCCCTTCTGAGTTGAACCCTCTGAATAACTGGGTAAGGAATATCCTTCTTTTCTGTTCGACTAGGCTGACAGTTTTCCACCAACTACCTAGCCTCTTCTGGCAAATTTAAACCCCAGTTCTGGAGACAGTGAATAAATGGAATTCAGCTAGGGCTGACACTTTAGACCAGGGGTGTTGTCGTTTGTTATGAGGGCTGGATCTGACATAAATGAGACTTTGTTGGGCCGGGTCGTGTGTGTTATTAAATGTAAACTTTATAAAGGACACATACACAAAGATTTTTTTCTTACTTAAAATAAAAACATGCTTAAAACATTAGCACTCTTGCAATATTTTGTTTATTTAACAGTCCCTGATAACTGACACCTCTTGTTCTGAAT
Source organism: Lepidodactylus listeri (assembly GCA_029233225.1). NCBI lineage: Eukaryota > Metazoa > Chordata > Lepidosauria > Squamata > Gekkonidae > Lepidodactylus > Lepidodactylus listeri. The sequence continues at coordinate 57,448,485 of JARCFY010000005.1, read as the reverse complement.
TATTGTATCAAAATGTCTGTGCTGTTGCAATCTTGAGTATGCTGTTCAGGTATGTATCTGTAAGCTGCAAACCTACTTTTGATTTATTGACATTCACCACAGAAATCTCATGCTCAAAGTTCTGAGTCTAGGACTCGGGAAAAAACATGAAATGGCTGAGCAATTGAGAGAGTCTGGTGAAGCAAGCTATGATGCAGCAGCAGCAACAGAACTGGAAACAGGAGATGGCCAGTTCCAGAAGCCCTCTGGGGGCCTGATGTGGTCCCCGGGCCGCATGTTTGACACTCCTGCTTTAGCCTTAAGTTCTGATTTCTGAACTTTTCCTCATATAGGTGTATAGTAAAGGCTAGGAGTTGTGTCCCTTCACTTCTCAAGTGACTTGTCTGTTTCCCTCAGACTGACACACCCACACTCCTCCTGACTGGCAACTGCCAAGTCAAAGTCCAAGCAACGACTGCCTGACTCTAGACTCACAAGATTTTATAAAACTTTCCTCAGCTGACACTGACCAATCAGAGAGAAAGGGGTGCATGCAGGCAGCAGCATGTCAAAGTGCTTTACAGTGCGGCATTAACCCCTAATATCCCAGCTCTCTGAGTCTGATGTCCAAACCATCCTACTTTTGGAGGTCAGTTCATCACAGACCCATTTCCCCCATTTTTATCTAAGCCTGGGAACCCATTCAACCTACCTCAGCAGGACCATTAGCGGTTATCAGACCCTTTCAGTCTGCCACGGTAAGACCATCAACAGTCATTAATCTCATAAAGTCATGGCCCAGGAGACCACCCCTCGAATTCCTATAAAAATAGAGGGGCAAGTCCCGCCTCAGTGTGCGCTCTGAGGGCACCTAATATAAGACACACCCCCACAGCCTTTGCTTTGGGTCTCCTTTCTTAGAATCAAATGCTGGCCATTTGCACTTTCTTCTACACGGATGTCTGCACATCTAGACAAGTAGTATAACCCCTATAACTGCTTCTAAACATCTCTAATATCACCTCTTTGTTTCTTAGTTTTGTATTGTGTGTATATTTTGATTGCTTAGCATGATTGTATGCAGGGATATTTTCTAATAAATCTACTGAAAACTCTTTAAATCTGGAGCCTTCATACTGAACTAGATCTTGGTATATACAGGTGTGTGATCCCTTGTACTCTTCCGGCACTACTTGTTTCATGGCTAATTTTCCCCACTATCGAAACAGGCCATTGGTGGTGACAATTGAACTCCATGTCTATTCAAAGTAGGAATTACTTCCTTTTATCTGAAGAACTAGAAATAGTGGGGATGAAAATAATAGTCACTGATAGCTGAAAAATATTCTAGTTAGTCAGATAGCACCTTCCTAGTACATCATCCAACTACCTGTTTCTGAAGTTAAAATTATTCCAAAATCTAGAATTTTTTTTTACCACACAAACTTCAATCCATATTCTCTGGTCGCTGAAGTAGGTCTGTGGTTACAGGAAGAGTGAGATGATAGACAGCATGAAATGCAGCCCGTATATACATTTTAGAGTTCACAGCCTGCTTTAAAAAGATCCCCCAAATATGAACATGATTATGCACCACTTTAAAACATGTGCACCACTTTGAAAAGCACTTATACTATCATATGTGCATTGAAATGTGCAGGAAGGTTGGAATACAACTGTAAATCAATCTTGCTGCATGTCTGTTGATTCTGAATTTACTGTGTGGAGAATCATCCCTCGCAAGAGCCTGTTCCCCTGCGAGGGACAGAAAGGTGCTCAGCTAACTGGATATCTGTCCAGCCAGGCTTCCTTTTCTCTATTCCCCTAAATCCATCTCTCTGAATAGCCACCACCACCATTACAGGAAATCCCCAGCCAAAAGGATCTGATCTCAGCCTCCTTTCTTCAACCTATTACCTATTATGCATGGGTGTTTTCCCTCACTTTCACCATGCATGTCTGTTGGGTTGTCTTTGTTGTTCTGCATTGATTTCCCTCCCTTCAGTGCTTGGTTCACTTTCTGGTCGCTGTTTCCCCAGGTGTTTGGAGAGTGCTTTTGTGCCAATTTTCCCGTTTTTGCTTCCAAGCTGAAGGTAATTCAAAGTGTACAGATTCCCTTGGATTTCCCCCCACCCTTTTGCCGCCCCTCAAAGGTCACTCCCCCACCCACACTGAGGGCATTCCACTCACTTTACACCTTCTGCCATCCTCCCCCCTTCATTGGTCAACCAGCTCCATGTTCCCTTCATTTTAACTTTTTTTGACAATAGGCATGAGTCTAGTGATACAAAATTTTCACTACTCTCAGATCGCCAAAAAAAAAAAAAAACCCAAAAGGGGAAGTTTAAAAGGGTTTGTGTGAGGTTTAGTCCTCTACTGGTATTGACTTGAAAGGGGGATCGAAGAGGAGGCGAATGGCAGCATCCCCAGTGCAAAAAAACAACAACTCAGGGCTGCATGCAAAAAAATAAAGGGGGAGATCGTCAGCGCAGTATGAAATTAACGTGAGATGTAAAGAGAGAGTGAGACACTGGGATGGGAAGTCTAAAGCTTTGAAAACATTTTACCCTTTAATGCTTTTAGTGAACAAAGTTGAGGGGAAACCATTTTGGCAGTCTCCAGAAGCCTAGCATTAAAATGGCAACTGAGCCACATTAACTTTCTGCAAACCACCAAACTTAAGAATTGCTTGGGATCAATCCATTTGGAGGACAGAGTGCAAACTGCACAGGACAGGCTCTAAAAGACTGCCAAGATCATGAAGAGTATGCAGGATCAAATTAGAGAATCACAAAGAGAAAACCACACACATTTGCATGGAAGGGCAGGAAATTAGCATTATTATGCAGCTGCGCTGGACATCAGCAAAAATACTTCCCCCATTTTTTTCAGTTTAGTGGTACAAATCTAAAAAAGCTCTCCAGAGCTTCAGCCAGAGGACTTCTCCCCCATACCAAATGCAGCCCTGTGCGAAGCGTGGTACAGTTGAATAGACTTGCTTATTTTTACCCAACTTTGCACAGGTGTGCACACACACACATGTTGCCAATGATCCCAGCTTGCAATGCCAGTGTCAGGGGGTTTCACTGTGCATTCTGTACATTCAACATGTTTCTCCATATTATGAGATTGTGTGGCTCTCATTTTTCATAGTGGCCAGCAGCACAACAGAGAATCCCCTAGTGCTGAACAATATGGAAAACTTCGCAGCTGCTTGTCAATTTCAAAAAATAGTCTGTTCAGTTTCAACATCAGTTGTTTCACCTTTGCCTGTGTTCTTTTCTGTTCCCTTTCATTCAATGGACTAACGCTAAAATGCATGTGCAAAACCTGAACCGTAAGGATTTAAATGGAAAGCTCTTGTTAGATGCTACTGCGCAGCTCTGATAGGGCAATTGCATAAATCTTTTAAAAATGTAAAGTGGCATTCCACTCCAAGTTAGAAAAGTGCAGGGTTTTTATTGTAGCTGCAGAAAAAGATGGAAAAGAATGGTCTATAAGGCGGGCACAGAATCCAAAGTCAAGATTAAAGGCTTACTGCTCTGAAAATCTGCAGTAAGATGTGCAAGAATAATGGGCCTTTCTCTGCCTTTGGAGGCTTTACTTGGGCGCTTCCCCATTCTCCTTGCCTGAGGACTAACATTTTCACTTGCATTTTAGAGGGCTGTGGGATCTAACTGATGCCCCACCCCCCTTTGTTCCCTCTCTGAGTAAATATGATCAACTGGTTACAGAAAACAGTCTTCACATATTGCAGTTATAAGGAAATTGTTCTACTTGGTCCACTTCTATCTGTATAACTAAACACCGACATGCTCTGTGCTTGGGATCTGATGACTCATCCCCCAGCATTTTTCTTTTTTGCCAGCTGTGAACTTCCACCTGGACTCTAGTTCAGAGAGTGTAGACCCAATCTTTGGAATAGCTACATGAATTCTAGGGTGGAGGGCATTTTTCTACATGCTGATATAAATACATTAAGAACATAAGGGGTGCTTTGCTGAGTCAGACCAGTGGTGCACCTAATCCTGTTTCACACAATGGCCAACCAGCTATCCCAGAAGGCCAACAAATAGGACACAGAGGCCAAGGCCTTCACGATATTGCCTCCTCGTACTTGTATTCAGAGGCTTACTACAGCTGAACAAATGTGGTTCTCTTTACTCATCATGTCTGGCAGTCACTGAAGACTTATCTTCCATTCATCTAAAGGCCCTGCTACATGTTGCAAAGCTCTTGTATTTGTTGATGGTTACATGAAGACTTTATATCAGATGTGTGGCTGGAGTTTTGTGCCTACCAGAGGCATGTCCATCCTTTTCTGCTTGTAACCATGGTGCACAGGAAGTATCAGCTTCAGCCTTTCCCCTCTGCCATTTTCACATCTTCCTTTCACCCTATATAGCTGCTGTTGGCTCCATTGAAAAAATTCTGTGTAGCCACACAAGTAATGTGATTTTGCAAGAGCCAGTAATGATTTTACTGGGCAGCTTGAGGATGTAAAAACTGTGTGGACTAAAGCTGCTTCTCTCTACAACTCATGGTTGCAGACAAAAAAGGACCTCTCAGAGGCACAAAACTCCCACTGCATGTCTGATACAACAACCTTGTGTCATCCACTAACAAACATTAGGACTCTTAACACAGGGCCCCCAACACTGTATCTGTGCATGCCAATAGGTCCCCAGAACCTTTTCTGGTGCCCACCTGTCATAGACGTCAACTACGGGGGGGCTCAAGGGCTCGAGCCTCCCCCAAAATTTCCCGGGGGGGCTCAGCCACCCCCGGCAAAATGGAGCGCCTGACGGTGGCCAGCCAGCTGGCTGCCATCACCGCCTCTCCTTTCCCTCCACCCCCGGCCTGCCCTCCTGCCTCCCTGGGGCGGGGGAGAGAGGCGGCGGGGACATGGTCCCGCGCTTCGCGCGCACAGCAGTCAGCCGGCCAGCTGGCTGCTGAAACCGGGTCTACCTCTCTGGGGCCTGGGGGGGGGGGGAGAAGCAGCGGGGACATGGTCCCATGCGCACGCGTGCTTCACGCGCGCGCACAAAAGAGCCCCCCCCCCCGGGATTTACAAAGTCTATGCCCCTGCTACCTGTGTGTTTAAGAAAAGTGGGCAGAGCCTTTTCCTAACTTGCCTTGCATGGGAAAAGCTCCTTCCTCACTGTGCTCTCAATCTTCTCAGCAGCAGGGCCAGTTTACCACTGCCCAGTGGATGGTGGCACCTACCACCACTCTTAAAATTACAAATTATTGGGTAAACCTAAGTATCATGTGCAATGGAGAAAAGGTTCTTTCTGTCCACCTTCTCTGCCCCACAAATGACTATATAAGCCTCTATTACCAGGATCCCCAACTGTTTTGAGCCTGCAGGCACCTTTGGAATTCTGATACAGTGTGGTGAGTGCAGCTACAAAATGGCTACCACGGGAGGTGGAGCCAGCCACAAAATAGCTGCTGCAGCTTACCTGTAACCACTTAGTGAAGATCTTTGTGTTGTGGTGGTAGCTGCTGCTGAAAGCAACAGAATTAAAAATCTGCAAAGCCAATCAAATCTCCAAAGCTCAATCACAGGCCTTGCTGGGCAAAAGCTAAAAACAAAGTGTTATAATTTTTCTACTTTTCCAACTCAATCTGACCTTAATAGAAATTCACTATGATTCACCAAAACCCTCAGCAATATAAAAAAAATCTAGAAAGATAGGATTTACTAGTATTAAATCACAAAGAATATGAGTAAGAGAAAACTTTGCAAAACAAGGTTACAGAACAGAGAGAATTATGAAAAATATATATCTGAACTGAGGCATGTCTTTGAATCTTTAGCAGTTTATGGCTTTAACCTAACTGATAAAAGGCAAATTTTATGCTTGGGATTTTGGGGGAGATACTTCTGTGTTTGTGAGAGTGCAGAGTCAAAACCAAAAGAAAAATGCAAAAATTTTCAATCAGGCACTAAAAGAATTGCAGGAAGAATGCTCAAAATGTCTTATTGAATTTGTATCACCGAATGGCTCAAGTTACATTTCTAGAATGAACTTGAAAGAGCAAATCCCAGAGAAAGGGAGAAAAAACAATGACTGCATTGCTTTATTTGTAACAAAAGGGCTACTTCACAAAGGACTGTAGAGAGCCACCAACTAATGGCAGTTTTTCTAAGATGCACAGGAACAGCACACAAGCTATAAACAGAGAGGCAATTTTAAAAATCAAAAGCATGATGGTCCTAATGCAGCTGCAAAGGAAAAAGCTTTTCACTAATTGACCAGAAAAGCCTTATTTATGATGCTGCTGAATCAGAATCAAAAGAGAATAAGTGGCTAATAGACAATGGAGCATCTAGTCACAGCACACACTGCAAGAATTTCTTTGATGAACTTAATGAAAGTGAGAAAAGAGAAATAAAAATTTCAAATGAGGAACACATACAGATTCAAGGCATAAGTACTGGCACTTTATGCTGTAGCACACCTCACAAAAAATTCCTAAATAAAGTTGGAGATGTTCTGTACATACCCAAATCAAGCTGTAATTTATTGAGTGTGTCTACATTAGACAACAAGGTCTTTGACATATGTTTTGTAAATAAGAAATGCACTAAGCAAAAATAATGTTGTATATGCATGAGGTAATCAAAAGGGACAAATATATGAATTGATTCTTGCAGGTGGAAAGGTCCACCTGACACACGAAAGACGAAGAGAGCCTGGAACTGTGGCACAAATGTCAAGACATCGTAATCCAAAGGCAGTCCTAGACCTTCAGAACAAGAACCTTGTCAAAGGCATTAAGGTAAAGCCATGTGACATCAATGTCATAAGCAAATGTGCATGTTGTATTAGAGCAAGAGGAGTTAGACCCAGGGGTCATTTCGAGCAGAGCTCGGGGAAGTGCAGCTCTGGGAGTTGGTGCCAGCTCCCCTCCTCCCGCAGGGGAATGCCTGCTTGTGTCATGGCTGCAGCAAAATGACCCCATCCCCTGGAAAGGTCCTTGTTCCTCTGACCAGCCTTCTGAAGGTTTCAACCACCACTGAAGCTATCCTCTCAGGACAGTGGTATTTCTGAGGCTTGGATTAGTGGCTGTCCCCTCTCTGCCAGCTCTCTCTCTCTCTTTCTTTCTCTCTCCTCTCTTTCTTGCCTTCTGACATACTTCTGGTGATGTCAGGTGGTGCAGAATATGCAAATAAGTTATGCTAATGAGCTCCTGCACCTCTTTTTCTACGAAAGGACCCCCTGGTTAGACCCTCATTTCCACCCAGAACTGAGGATGTACTAGCAAGCCATTAGAATTAATTCATAGTGATGTCCTTGGACCAGTATATGTAATATCAAATGGTGGAAACAGGCAGTGCTCCGTTGGGGCCGGAGCAAAGCGGAGCGCCGCTCCGCCAATGAAGACGCTGGGGGGTGGGCACATTATGAAGCCACGCCCCCAGCAGGGCCGCCGCCGGGTCGGACCCCCTCCCACCCATCCCCGCTCAATGTCCCCAAGCTGGCGGCAGGCCGCCAGTCGGGGGGAAAAAAAACCCTCCCACCCCGCCCCCCCACTCAATGTCCCCGAGCTTACAGACCTAAGTCCAAGGCCTGTTTCCTCGGAAGGAGGTCCCACGGAAGTCAGGCGGCCTCACTGGTCCACAGCACACCCCCACCCCCAAAGGTACACGCGCGCTTAAGCTCCTTGTGAAAGCTCTGGTCTTTTCTCCGGCAGCCTTTGGATCAGGCGAACGTCCAGAAATGGCACTCTAGGCTCGCAGCCTGACTCGGCAGTATGGGCTCCCTGTTGCCCAGTATCGCCGTGGTGCTGGGGGCCGATTTGCCGCCTCGCAGATTGCAAGGCAGCAACAGGGAACGCTTCGTGTGTTCCGCAGGGGGTGGGGCTTGCTCTTTGAGAGCCGTTGCCCCGCTCCTGCTCTCTTCAGTTCACTGGCATGCTTGGAGAGGTCGAGCACGTGTTAGTGGAGCTCTCTGCGGGGCCTCAGTAGGCAATTTTGTTGGGTGGCAGCAGTGGCGGCGATTGTTTTGCTCGCCCCCCCCCGCGCTGATGGCGTCCGTTGGTGTGCTCGGTTTGGAGCACGCGTTTCGGAGTGCTTAGATTGGGGCCTCTTGGTCCTTCTGTCGTTGTCGGCGACTGCTTTTGCCTCCCCTCCCCATTGCAGACGGTGGCGTGTCCCGAGGCCCCACAGCTGTTCTGGGCTCCTGTGGCTCAGGGGCGACGGCGGCGGCGGCAGATAAGGGGCAGAGGCGTGCGGCTCGTGCGGTTGACTCCTGGCCCCTCTTCCTGCCCTTGGCGCATTGCTCTTGGCCCACCCTACCCCTTCCCTCCTTCCTCCTCGGTTGAGAGCGCGGGCTTGGCTGCCTGCGACCCTGGTTTGGGCTGAGGCTTGGTGTCCCTCGCTCACTGCCCAGCCCTCTTTGCGGCAGCGGAGGCGGCCCCTTTGGCTGGGAGCTGCCGTGAGGTGGCCGGCTCCCTCGTGTCAGCGGCGTTCCCGGCGGCCGGGCGGAGGCGGCCCAAGCCTTGTGGCGTGGAGGCTTGGCTCCCCTCACTTCGCTTTGCCTGCCGGCCCTCTTTTTAGCACCAGCGGCACCGGCTACGCAGGTGGCCAGGCAGCTGCCACCCGTGGCCTTCTGCCGTTGGGTTTAACCCCCCCTTTTTCTTGTTCAGAGCTCGCAGCCTGACTCGGCAGTATGACCTACTTCCGAGTAAGGATCCCAATCTTTCCTTGGCTCCGAGGAGTGGGGCACTACAGATCGCCGGGTTGGCAACACAAGGAACCACACGGACACACAAGCACATGCACACCCGGCAACAGCCAGCCAGCCAGTCGCCCAAGGGAAGCAGCGGCGCTTCTCCTCCCGGCGGGGCGGAGGATGGATCCTGCTCCCCCTGGCCCCAACCCGGCTGTCCCGTGGGCTCAGAGGCACCAGGCCTCCTCCTGGGCCAACGTCGGGGCTCCTCCAGAATCCTCTGACACATGCAGACGCATTCACACGTGCACACCCGTCCCGCCTTCGCGTGGTTAGCAACAGGTCTCCGCGGTTTGCCCGGGGCTTCCTCCGCCTGCCCTCTCCCTCTTCCTCGCTCTGGCTCCATCCCCCAGCTGATTTATGGCAGGGCTAATGTTCAGGGACTGAGTTTACGGCTTGAGTTATGAGGCCGGGGACCGATGGCTGACACCTCGATGCCTTCCCAGACAGCTGCCTCCCGCGCCCCCCGCCCCCCTGCGCCCGCAGCTGGGCAAAGCAGCTGGCCCCCCAGTCCAGCTGCGGCAGAGGCGGCGCATTCCTGCCCCAAAGCCCGGCTTCCTGCTGCCGGCAGAGGATCAAAGGCGTCCGGGACGGGGAAGCCCAGCCGAGGAAATGAAGGGGGTAGACAAAACCCCTCCGTTGCAACCAGACCCCCGAGCCCTTCCCTTCGTGCCTCTCTCCGCCGGACAAAACCGGGGAGAAAATGTCTCAGCCTTCTGGGAGCTGGGGGGACGACGACGATGACGACACACAAGCGAATCTTTTAGCCCTGCGTCCTCGGGAGCTTCAAGTCCCCCCGCACAAGGCAGGGAGATGGGTTTTCTTGCACGCCCCTCAGTTTGTTTTAGGATCCAGGTAGAGAACACCCGAGCTGGTGGCACGTTGCCGGCCCAGGAAAGAGCCCCTATCCCCCCCTCACCATTCCTCCGGGGGGGGGGGTGAGGGAGGGAAAAGCTGGGCCCCAGTGCCCAAGCAAGAAGGGGGGAGAGAAGCGCCTTGTCTGTTTGTTTTCTTTCTTTCTTCTCTCTCTCCCCCCACCTACCTACCTACCTACCTTCCTGTTCCTTTCCTCCCTCCCTCCCGCCCTTTCTTTCTCTCTTTCTTTCATCTATCTTTCTCCCCCTACCTACCTACCTTCCTGTTCCTTCCTTCCTTCCTTCCTTCCTTTTCTTCTCTCTCTCTCTCCCCCACTTACCTACCTACCTTCCTGTTCCTTCCTTCCTTCCTTCTCTCGCCCCCCCACCTCCCTCCCTTCCTTCCTGTTCCTTTTGTTCCTTCCCCCTCCCTCCCTCCCTCCCTTCCTTCCTTCTAACACACTTCCAGTGATGTCAGGGGTGTGTGGCCTTCTGACACTTCCGGTGACATCAGGGGGTGTGGCATATGCAAATAAGTTATGCTAATGAGCTCCTGCACCTCTTTTTTTACGAAAGGACCCCTGGAAACAGGTATCTTTTAGTCTTTCTGGATGATTTCTCAAGATACTTAGTTGTAATCTGCTGAGGCAAAAGAGTGAAGTTCACAAATATCCTCAAGGGATACGCTGCTATGGTTTTTAACAAGTTTGGAAGAAAGCCTCAAATGCTACAGATGGATAATGGTGGTGAGTTTATATCACATCACACACAAACCTTGGCAGAGGAAGGCATCCTGCACAGGAAGTTGGTGAGCTTTATATCTGAGCAGAATGGCACTGCTGAAAGGAAACAGACCTTTACTGAAAATGAGCAAATGTAAATCCCACCCCCTAATGCAGGCCTACCCAATAAATGGTGGAGTGAAGTAATCCTGAGTGCAAACTATCTCCAGAACAGACTCGCTACAAAAGGGAGCACACATACATCTTTCCAAATATAGCATGGCAAGATGCCAGACATGGGACCAGTGTTCCCTCTAAGCTGAGTTAGTGTGAGCTAGCTCACAGTTTTTTAGCCTCTGGCTCACACATTTTTGTCTTCACTGAGGAAGGATGGCTCCAGAGCAAACTAATTTATGCTGTAGCCAAGTTGCTTGCTCACAACTTTAATGCCAGTAGCTCACAAAGTAGAATTTTTGCTCACAAGACTCCACAGCTTAGAGGGAGCATTGCATGGGACACAGAGTATTTGGTAGCAAGGCCTTTGCATTTGAACCCAAGGAGAAAAGAAAAAAAAATCCCAGAACCAGAGAAAATGTTTTTGTGGGAAATGTTTCTGGAAGTAAGGGGTATAGAGTACTGTACCCAGAAACAAGTGAAGTCTATGTCAGGCATGTGGTTCACTTTGACAAAAGCAGAGCCATTAGAGAAGAGATTGTATCATGTGACTCAGAAAAGGCAGATGACCAGTACTGGCTCTTGGACCTTGAACCAGTGCACAATGATTAAATATCAGAATGAAACACAGGAACTAACCTGAAGGTTTCTTCTCTTCTGTGGGGCGAAGTCATCCAAACTGGTTAGGTCACACCTCCTCTCACTCCAGGCAGAGCTATGCAAATTTGTGTAGATTGTATTGGCTCAGAGTGAGGCTGACCCTCCAGTCTTAGTATAGCTCAGCTCCATAACAGATTTTGTGTATGACTAGGGCTCATTTCGTAGCAGGAGCTCCTTTGCATATTAGGCCACACACCCCTAATGTAGCCAATCCTCCAAGAGCTTACAGAGCTCTTCTTACAGGAGCTACTGTAAGCTCTTGGAGGATTGGCTACATCAGGGGTGTGTGGCCTAATATGCAAAGGAGCTCCTGCTACGAAATGAGCCCTGTGTATGACTAGATTTTGTTTGAAGGGTGGGATGTGGATGACTTTGCCCCACTGAAGAAACCTTCAAGTAAGTTCCAATGCTTCATTCTCCTTCAGTGGGGGAAGTTATCCAAACTGGTTATATGCCCAAGCTACAACCTGGGTGGGATCCTTATCCTTATTTTTATTCTGTTCTACCACTATTTTGCACACCTTGCTATCAGATGAAGTTTTTACTGATTTTAACTGGTCCCACCTATAGTGTATCAGGATGCAGCTCTACTGATTTCTTCTTCTGGAATGCCAGTGGAAAACGTCACTGCAGATCTGGTGTAGCGGGCCGTAACATCCTTTGGAGGTCCTAGGCCTTGCAATTCATATGCTTCTCAGATATCTGGCTTGAGACCTTTTTACTTAAAGGTTGTGAGCTGTGAAACACAGACAGAAAATCCTTTAACCTAATCTGTGCCATTCTATTAAGCAGACACACAGAGCCCTGTGCATGTCTAGTTTGTGCCAGACACTCTCTTTGGGATAACATGGTGTAAGACAAAAGGACAGTAGTATCAACTCTTGGTTAACATGATAAGGGAAAAAAACCTTTGGCACAAAGGAAGGATCCCTCCTGAGTACCACCAAGACCTTGTGAAATATACACAATTCCTTCCTGGCCAATAAGCCCCTAATTCAGGAATCCTTCTTGCAGAAGTCACCTCCACAAGAAAAAAAGACGTCTTCTGAGAAGGAGACTTTAGATTCTGACAATCTGAAAGGATCAAATGGAGGTTTGCTCAAGGCCTGTAACACTTTAGAAAGGTTCTCAGTAAGCAACCTGTGCCTAATGGGAGGTGCCAACTGTATGGCTCCTTTGAAGGGAAGCTTAATGTGCCTATGAGAAGAAAAATTAGGCAGTCTTATGCAGTCCCACAGAGCAGCCAGTGCTGCAACCTGCCTTTTAAGGAATCCAGTCTGATTCCAACCTTTGTGTAGAAAGAGAATGATGTCTTTGTAAATAAATTTCAGTGGATCCAGCTTTTTTTGTACTGGCCCATTTTTGAATGCCTGCCACGTATGATTATAGAGATGACTGGAAGCAGGTAAACTGGACAGCACCATGGTGTCAGCTACTTAACTTGAAAATCCCCATCCTACTAAGTCTGCCAATTCAATCTCTAAGCTGTCATCTGGAGTCAAATAGGGTCTGGGTGGTGAATGGACTCTTGTACAAGAAGAAACCATCACCTGACAATCTCCATGGTAGAGATACTGACATCTTCACTAGCTCTGAGACCCAAAACTTCTGTGCCAGAAGGTAGTTATAGAAATAACCTCCATTGTCTCCCTTGACACTCAGCTGATCCGTGTGGTCGTAGGAAAAGTGTACAGCAGATCACCGGGTCAACGGCAAGTTTGTGTGCACTTGCCCTCTGCCCTGGAATCACAGAAACTGGTTAGAAATCTGGCAAATTGGTTGTTGTTCAATTTTGCAAAAAGATTGAAGATAGAGATCCTGAAACAAAGTCTGATTTTGCTAGAAGATCTTTTTGTTTAGACTCCATTGTCCTGGATCTAAATCCTTCCTGCTCAGCCAGTTTGCTTGGTGGTTTGTAATACCATAAATGTGTTCTGCTTGTAGATCTACCATATTATTCCCTGCTCAATGGAACAGGATTTTGGACTCCTGGAGGAGCACCATCGTTCTGGTGCCTCCTTGCCAATTGCTGTGTGCCTTGGCTGTAGTATTGACCATGCACCCTAGCACATAATTGTTCCTCGATAAGATTTGGAAAGCAATCAGTGCTAGTCTGATTGCCCCAAGTTCCAGCCAGTCCATACTGTTCATATCTTCCAATGGGCTCCATCTGCCTCGGACAATATGATCCTTGCAGCGTGTTCTCCGGCACTTACTGCTGGTGGCCACAATTACCATCAGGTAAGGAGGCTGGAGGAAACTGACTGCCCTTGTCAGATTTGGTTGCGAACACCACTAGTTTAGTGACCTCTTCAGAAGAGGCAGTATTTTGACTTATTTGTGCTCCCTTTGTGTGTGTGTGAGTGTGTGTGTTTGTTTGTCCTTCTGATAAGGGAGAAGAGTCCATTGTAAAGTCCTGGCAAGGAAGCAGGCCCAAGGAATCAGATCTACAAACTAAATCCTCAGCCCCAGTACTGTCAACTGGTGCATAAGGTCCACTGACCTTTGTTAGGTTTCTTTCACCCCTTCTAACAATCTTTCCTGCTTCTTTGCAGGTAGAAACACTTTGGCCATCCTTGTCTGAATTCTGGCCCTCAAGTGGACTGTGTCCCTGGAGGGTGTGAGATGATTTTTTTTAAAAACACACTGATTGGGCAGATGTGTGCCTAAAGAGATTGCATAGTGGGCTTGGTGTCCTAGCTCATCTCCTCTGCATCCTAGGCACTATGGAGGGTATCGTCCAGGTAAGGATAAAGGTGAATTCCTTGTTGTCGTAGGTAGGCTATTAGAATGACCAGGACCTTGGTGAACACCCCTGGAAATGATGCCAGCCTTATACTGGAAATTCTGGCCCTGAAAATCAAAAATGGAAGAACTTTCTAGAAGGTGGAATATGCAGGTAAACATCTTACAGGTCCAAGAACGTCATGTGGTTGTCCTGCTGAATACTCTGCAGAATGAAGTGAAGTGATTTAAACCGGAACTTGTGCTTCTTTACCCATAGATCAAGATGGGTAGCCATGTTAGTCTGTCTGCAGAAGTAGAAAAGAGCAAGAGTCCAGCAGTACCTTAAAGACTAACAAAATATGTGGCAGAGTAAGAGCTTTCGTGAAACACTGCTCACTTCTTCAGCTACCCATAGCTTCAACTCTCTTTTTTTATTTAGAGTTACTCTCCATTCCTCGGATCTTTTTGGGACTACAAATAGAATGGAATAAATCCCATGGAAATACTGTTCTAAGGGCGCTGGTTCCACTGCCCCTATGTGCACTAAATGTTGAATAGGTCAGGACAGAAGAAAAGGTGTCTCTGTTCTGTCTTCAGAGTGGGGAAGCACATGAGGAAATTGCTGGAATTGACCCCCAACCATATAGTTAGGTGGTTGGTCTTTGTTTTGTTGGTTCCTGTCCCGTTCATTAGGAGGGAACTGCCTCTGTTGGAATCTGAACCTATAGCCAAAAGTGAAGCAGTACCTAAAATCCTTTTGTTCCTGTTTTGTGTTTTGTTTTGTTTTTTAAATGCCAATGAATCCGAAATAGACAGAGATTACACCTTCCAATGAGTTATCCATAGGTTCATTGTAACTACTATATTGCTGGTGTATGCTCTGGAATCAAGCTGCATGGCCTCCTGGGATGCATCTGCTGCAAATTTTGCAGCCTTTATAATCTTCAGGATGGATCTCTTAAGTGTCAAGGGGTCAGTGTCTGGCTCTTGAAGGAAGTTATTAGCACGGCAAGTGGCTCAGATTGTCAGAGAGGCTGCTTCAGGGTATCCCCTTGGGCCGTCTCATTATCATTAATATTCTTATCCTTTGATTTCTTACACATGTTGGCCACATCAGTACTTACACAGTCCCTATGGACGGGCTACCATTCTTAGTACGGAACTAATTTCTACTGTCGGCATGCCTTAAGGTAAGTAACATTACTACTGTATATATTTAGTCACCAACTCAAAGGAAGTTGAAAAATTAAAGAGACATTACTACTGTGATGTTTAGTCACCAGCTCAGAAGTAGTTGGAACTTAAAGGGACAGGGTCTAATGACTGCAAATAATAAACTACCATAAAAGAGTTTCTAAATATGAGTTTAATGCAGGATCTTCATAAGAAGCTTCCCAATTCAAAAGACTGATTTAAACCCAGGGGGTGTAAGGTTTTTAATCTAAAAATCCAATATGCCTCTCGCTGCTGTAATAATCTGCGCAAATCATTATGATTATATCGATGGATATTCACGACCTCCAGAACTATAAATCTGAAATCGTTCTTAGGGGCGAATTTATTTCTATTTTGGCTACCCTTAAAAAATATAAAAATAAAGAAAAAGCAGAAATTATAGATAAGATTAAAGCCCTGGAGGGCACACATAGAAAACCCTGTTCCAAATGTATTTACAAACAGTTGTTAGCGGAATGCAAAAGATTAGAAACCCTGGAATAATTTAAAATAAAAAAAATATTTTATGTTAAACAATCTTATTGACAAAAATCAGCCAAGTCAGTAAAGCTGTTAATACGGAAGATCAAAAAATACACAAATAGACAAAACAATATATCACTTAAAAGACTCCCTAGGAAATTCATGTTAAAAAACTTCAGACATTTTGGAAGTGATAAGAAGTTATTATAGATTACTTTATGAGACTACAAATCCATCACTAGAAAACATCCAAAAAACTCTCAGAAGCTTACAAGAATTTAATGAATAAACCAATTTTAGCTCAAGAAGTTAATGAAGTAATCAAAAATCTTAAAAATAACATGACACTGGGTAATGATCGGTTTCCTACAGAATTTTATAAGATATTTAAGTTGCAATTAGTGGATCTTTTGACAAAGGTAGCCAATCATTGACTGGACAATTACCACACTCATGGACAGATTCAACTTTTTTTTTTTTTACAATTCTATTTTTATTAATTTTTCAAAAAAATTTTTTTTACAACAAACATACAAACCATAACTACAACTGAAATATAAAATCAAATAAACATAGCAACTGTTCAAACCAGCACAAACAATTACAGTCTATCCCCATTACCAACAAGTATTACAGGATGAATTCTTATATAGTTAAATAAATGTTTTACTGTTTCATTTACTTTCTTTTCTATAAAGTGAAAAAACGGAAGACTATTTTTCTACCATTCCTTATAATGTGCTCATAGCTTTTGCTGCATAGTTTCTAAGACTGTAAAATCACTTTTATCCTATAAATGCTTTAAAATCGTAGAATATCAATAAAACAGTCTATTTTACTTTTATAGAACAGCTATTAATAAAAATTAAAATCAAAAGGCCTACTAAAGGCCAACACTTCAGAGCCCTCCAATCTGGAGGGAAAGGGAGAAAAAACTCCCTATCCCAAAGTTAACTAAACACAAAACACGAACTATGGGGGGAAATCTAAGATAGGGTTATGCTTTAGTTTTCTTGTTCCCTCCCATCCTCCACTATGATAACTACATTTTCTTAAATGACGTTTGTTTCTTTAAAAAAAATACCTTTATACAAACACCTAACAGATTATTTACTCTACTCTTTACTAGTAATTTCCAATATGTCTCATAGAGTGGCTCATTTCAAAACAATTATTTTAAGGTGAGTTTAGCTATCTAATTTCTATATTAACTTAAAAATTATAAAACTGTATTACCACTCCATTTTCTCTTTTATTTAGGGGGTTACTCACTTCAAAGGAAACTTAACCATCAATATTATTGAAATGTCTTTTAAAAATTCCAGTGAGTTGTTACTATTTTCCTTACAAAGTTAAATATCAGAAAATTTTTACTTAAGGTGTTATTAACTTATTTTCAATATCACTTGTTGTCCACACAGTAAAACTTTAAACATCCATTTCAAGCCTCTTTCCAAACTAAGATTAATATTATAAAATTAGTAATCTGCTATTTATAAAGCCTTAAATGTTAAAACAGTATTGACACAACTCTATAACAACTTGGCTATTATTAAATTCCTAGGCAATTTTATTTTAATGTGGGCTATTATCATACACATTTAGCAACTACTTAACAAACTATTGTATTTTAGTCAATGTTTAGTCAACTCTATGAGTACGTATTGTGGTTTTCTAATTCCACCCCTTAGTTTTAACAGTTTAACTGTTTTAAAAGTCTAAAATAACTTTTCAAAAAGTTATTGCAGCCACAAATGTAGTTACAAAAGTCAATAAAAATATATTCCTAGAAGTATTTAAAATCTCACTGTATAACCACGATGTAAGGATCAAGTAACTGGATATTTTAGTTTAGAGTTCAGGGAGTACAGGTCATCTTCTTCTTCTGTGGTGAGGCTGATTTTCAGTGCCAGCAAGAGATTCTTCCCTGTTTCAATATCCGATGCTTGTAGGAGGGAGCAATCTCGAAAAATCAGGATGTCTGAAGACTGGCTCCAACGAAACTTGAGATTAGCATTGTAGATTTTTGTTGCAAAGACTTTAAGGAGCCGATGTTTATCTAGTGCCTCTGGGGATAAGTCTAAAAGAACTCTTACTTTCTCTCCATTGTAGGTTAGCATGCTGAGTTTCCGTGATTCCTGTAGAATTTTATTCCTTGTTCTCGGGTAGACGAATTGAGTGATGATGTCTCAGGGTCGCCCTCTTCGTGCCATTGTCGTAGGTCCTAACTGATAGGCTTGAGCAATTGCAGGAGCCAGACCATCTTCTAGGCGAAGCATTTTCGCAAGCCATGTGGATAAAAAAATAGCTAGGTCTGTGCTCTCCTCCCCATTCTCTGCCAGACCCCTAAATGTAAGGTTCCGTTGTCTCCATTTTTGTTCAAGGTTTATAATTTTTGTTGTTAAAAGTTGCTCTCTGTCTTGCAGAGCTTTGACTTCGGTTTGGAGTGTTTCTCCAGCTGACATGGCCATTTCAGCCGTTTTAGATGTTTCTTTTAAATCTTTGGCGAGCTCTGCTAGTTTATTGTTTATAGGGTTTAGCATTTCTTCCATAGTTTCTCGAATGGTTTTTGTAAGATCAAATTTAAGTTGAAACAAGTCTTCTCTAGTTAAGTACCTTGCTGTAGTTCCCTCTGGCTCAGCGGGTTCAGTGTCGGTCACCATTTTGGAGCCGGTGGCCTCATTGCTCTCTGCAGATTTCTTCGAGTCGTCCCGGGGAAAGTACGCTTTTACTGTAGAATTTTCTTTCTACTGTTGTTTTGCCTTTTGTGTGCCGGTTTGTCCCATATTTCAGGTAGCTATTAGTCAGCTTTACGTCGTTGTTTTCGTTAATTTGGAGGATGGGTATAGGGAGCTCTACAGTTTTGCGTCCGCCATTACTCAGCGACACTCCACCCCCCCAACTATTGTTTTAATCCCAAAGGAAAACAAAGATAGGGCGGATCCAGCTTCTTACCAACCAATTAATCAGGATGCTAAAATTTTCTTGTCGGTAATGGCTTCTAGACTCAAGTACATAATAACTGATTGCATACACCTGGATCAGACAGGATTTATCCTGGATAGAAATCTTTTTAGTAATATTCGTAAGACACTTAATATCATAAATATCTGTAAAATCAAACAACAAAAGCCAATTCTTTTGACATTGACATTGAAAAGGCCTTTGATTTGCCAAAGATAAAATATTTACAGGAATGGTTAGCTTACATGAACTTTGGAGAAGGCTTTCAGAATGCCATATCCAGGGGTAATTTCGTAGAAAAAGAGCTGCAGGAGCTCATTAGCATACCCAATAGACTATTAGCATAATAGCTCATTAGCATATGCCATGCCCTTTGACATCACCAGAAATGATGTCAGAAGGGGAAGCGAAAAGGGGGGGAGGCATCTTCAAAAGCCTCCCCTCTGCTTCCCCAGCCAGCCTGCCAAGGCCTCCCCTCTCCTTCCCCCACTCAAGGCCCTGCCACCACCTCCCCGCAGCCCCATCAAGCCCCCCCCACCACCAGCAAGGCCAGCTCCCTGCACTTACAGGGAGCTCCCTTTAAGTGCAGGGAGCTGAGGAAGAGGAAGCCAGAGGGAGGCATTTAAATGCCTTTCTGCACCCCTGGGCCCTTCCTAGCTCACGAGTGAGCTAAGAATGGTGTGTGGGGGGGTCTGTGGGGCTTCTTCTGCCCGCTCACTTCAGCAGGCAGGCAGAAAAAGCCAGGGCGAGGCATTTAAATGCCTCTCTACACCCCTGGACCCTGCCTAGCTTGTGCGCCTCAGCGGGCAAGCTAGGAACAGTGTGGGGGGCTTCTTTTGCCCATTTGCTTCAGTGGGCAGGCAGAGGAAGTCAGGGGGAGACATTCAAATGCCTCTCTGTACCCGCCAGGCTCTTCCTAGCTTGCCCACCATGGCAAGTTAGGAACAGTCCGGGGGGGGATCTGCGGGACTTCTTCTGCCTGCTTGCTTCAATGGGCGGGCAGAGGAAGACAAAGGGAGGCATTTAAATGCCTGTCTGCACCCCCCGGGCCCTTCCTAGCCTGTGCGCCTTGGCGGGCGAGCTAGGAATGGGGGGACCTTCTGTGGGGGGTTTTTCTGCCCGCTCACTTCAGTGGGTGGGCAGAGGAAGCCAGGGGGAGGCATTTAAATGCCTCTCTACACCCCCCAGACGTCGGTGGGTGAGCTAGGAATGGTGCGGGGGGGGCACTGCAGGGCTTCTTCCTTCTCTCTAGAGTTGTACTGCAGCAGGGCACAATCTTTCCACTGTATTCTATGGGGCCATATACAATGTTAAGATTGTGCCGCTGCTATGGCACGACTCTAGAGAGAAGGAGCACGGGGGCAGGGAGCTGGGGGTGGGGCTTGTCACCACTGCCATTTGTGCCTACTCCTGGGCTCCTGGAGCAGTGCTCCAACATGCTCCAGCCCCAAATGCCCCCTGGCCATATCTGCTATTTATGATCAACCCACTGCCCAAATCTGTGCAAATGGAGCTCTTTCTACACCTTTCAGTTTATCCAGAGGAACAAGACAAGGAGGGCCTTCTATTATTTGCTATCTCTTCTATTATTTGCTATAGCTATAGCTTTGGAGCCACTGGCTGAATCTTTGAGAAATAATTCAAATTTTAAAGGAATCCAAACAAAATCTTCAGAATATAAACTCAGCATGTATGCTGATGATATGGTCTTATTTATTACGGAACCTGATACTACTTTAGTTGCCATTCATTCATATTTGAAAAACTTTGGCAGTTGGTTCCCTTCGTCAAACGCAATGACCTAGCTACAGTGATCCATGCTATGGTCACCTCAAGACTAGACCACTGTAATGCTCTCTACATGGGGCTCCCCTTGACTCAGATCCGGAAGCTACAGCTGGTGCAGAATGCTGCAGCCAGGCTGCTGATGGGTCTCTCTACACGGGACCACATCCGGCCTGTGCTGAGGTCACTGCACTGGCTGCCTATAGTATATCGGATCTGGTTCAAGGTGCTGGTACTAACCTTTAAAGCCCTATATGGTCAGGGGCCTGCCTACTTGAGGGACCATCTTTCCCCATATGTGCCCCAGAGGGCACTGAGGTCAAGCTCACAACACTAGGACCAGGGCTTTCTCGGTGGCAGCCTCATACGCCCCATACTGGTGGAACGAGCTTCCGGATGACTTCAGGGCCCTGTGGGACCTATTACAGTTTCGCCAGGCTTTTGATTAGGAGCTGCTAACGGGGGGATTAAGGATAACATCGCCCTGGAACCACGGGCCGAACCTCTTGCTGCCATTTTCACCACATGATTCTGTTGCCACCAGTACTTGTTGTTTTATTTTTAACTCTGATGTTTATCTCTATGTTTTAAAATTGTAAACCATGTTTGATGGTAGTTTATTGTTGGAAGCCGCCTTGAGCCAGCTTGTCTGGAAAGATGGGATAAAAATGCAAATAATAAACAAACAAACAAACAAACAAACTTTGAAAGCATCTCTGGTTTGAAGATTAACCAGGCTAAATCAGAGGTATATCCAATCAATTTAACACAACAACTAGAAAAGCAAATTAAATATCAATACCCATATAAACGGGTAAAAAAGACATGGAGATACCTAGGAATTCAACTCCCTGTAAATTTAAAATATATTATAATATATAACCACAGGAAGCTTTTTCAAAATGTAATCACACAATTGAAATCCTGGAATATTTTAAATTTTTCTTGGCCAGATAGAATCCGGCTAATTAAAACCTTAATTTTGCCGACATTTTTTCTTCTTCTCTACCCACTGAAATATCAGATCAAGAGCTGGGTAAATGACAAAAAGGATTATTAGATTTTGTTTGGTCTTATAAAAATCCTCGTTTTCAAAGTCATGTTTTATGTAGGGCAACAGAAGTTGGTGGTCTAGACTTCCCAGATTTAAAAAAATATTACTTAGCTGCTAATGTAGAATATATAATTAAAATGCTGAATTCAAACCCTACAGAAGACTGGACAGTATTGGAAGAAATGTTTGTGGTTCCAGCTACACTACAAGAAACAAAAAAAAGAAAAGAAAATGAGTTCCTTTATGTTTCATTAAAACTATGGGACAGGGTTCGTAAATCTTTAACTCCCAAAATATCACAGCCATCTCCCTTACTAAACCAGCATTGGTCTGAAGCTGAGAATCAAGAGGTGTTCTCCAGGAAATGGATAAACTTTAGATATATCTGCACAATTGACTTACATGAGAAAGGCAAAATTTTAGACAAATATCAGATTGAAAACCACCTGCAACTCTCAATCCCATGGTTTCAGTATTTCCAAATTAGATCTACGATGACATATATAAAAGCTCTTGGTACCCTCTCAAGACCCCTTACAGATCTTGAAACTCTTGTAAAAAATACGGAAGGTACTGGCTATAAAGGACTATTATCAAAAATGTATAAACTCTTAATCATCCCGGACTTAACCAGACCACTTAGATATCAAAAACAATGGAATGTGGATTTTGGTTTTCCCTTGACATCTCAATCTTGGCAGATGGTCTGGTCTTCTCTCAATAATACTCCCAAAATATATAACATTAAATTTCAATTATTTGTCATCTCAAATTGATATATTACACCTTATAGACTTTCTCATTTTTTCTCATCTAACTCACCAAGATGTTGGAAAAACTGTGATCAAATTGGATCTCATAGACACTGTTTATGGGAGCGTATTTTTGTAAACAAATTTTGGCAGGAAATATGGGCACGTATTAAAATGATCATGACTACAGAACTTACTCCCGAAGCCTTTTTATTGAATTACTGGCCAGATTTGTTCATGCAGAATATAACAAAAGAACTTATTGCTATCTTACTTGCTGCAGCTTTATTGGTGAGTACTTCAAAATGGAAAGAACAATTCCTTCCCTTGATACTTCAATGGCATGAAAAGATCTGGGACCAGTTTATAATGGCAAACATACTCTTTAGCCTCTTCAGATGACCAGAAAGCTTATTCAAAATTTGTGACAACCTGGTACCTGGTCTTACAATACATGGCTGATCAAAATGGAATCCCTGTGAACTTGCAAATTTTTGAATCATTGAGGTATAATGGTATTCTGTTTTGTTTTGAATATGATGCTATAGGACAGGGGTGGCCAACCTTGCTTAACGTAAGAGCCACATAGAATAAACGTAAGAGCCACATAGAGATGTCTGAGAGCCGCAAGACAGGAGCAAATATCACATACACGTTTTTATTTTTAAAAATATGCAAATTTGCTTTTTATTAACGTTAAATGGGACTGCCAAAAATAAAAACAAACTAGGAAAACCGGTTATTGATAATGATATTACTTGTTTGCTAATGATATTGAGAGAGAGAAAAAGAGAGAGATAGAAAGAAAGAATTAAAGAAGTGGAAAGAAAGAGACAGAGAGAAACTAGGAAAGCAAATAGATGGGAGGGAGGAGGGAAGGAAGGAAGGAAGGGAGAAAGAGAGAAAAGGCATGCCTCCCCTTTGCTTCCCCAGCCACCCTGCCAGGAGCCACACAATATGTGTGAAAGAGCCGCATGTGGCTCCCGAGCCACAGGTTGGCCACCCCTGCTATAGGAAATTACTGAGGCACGCTTGTTGTGTTTTAAATAAGGATCAGTTCACTATGTTGGGATGGTTATTTTTCTTTGTCTGTTTGTCTGTTACATTGTTACAGGTTTGATGTTTTATATTATGATTGTTTTGTATATATTTTCTATAAGAACCACAAGACAAATAAAATAAATTTTAAAAAAGACTACTACTGGAGCATCTAGCAGAGGGACCTGAGATCTTTCATGTTGCCCGCCGAAAAGGTGAAGACCTTTTCCCCTATGCCCTGTAGAAAGTGCTGGTGCCTGTCCATTCTGCCTTTAGTATGTAAACAAAGTATTTGGAGATGGACACACTGAGGAACCTTTGGATGGTCTCTCAAACCCTCTAATAACTAAATTGGTTGAAGCAGACGATCTAAGTTTTCCTGTTGTATTCAACTGGTAGTTAACAAAAGGCAGAGGCACCTTTTTAAATCTCCAGAAATGTTCCAGCCGCAAAGGCCTAGAAGAATTTTCCTAGGAAGGGCTAGGAAAATTTTCTGACCATTCCCCTTCCTTTTTATTGGAGCTTGTATCCATATATCCTATGGCTGAAAAAGGCTCCTTCACCCTGAACCTAAGCCTGAGATGGGTGGTGAGGGAGAAAGGGAGCATCTCATTTGACAAGCTCTCAGGCTCCTGATGTTGCCAGTGCTAGTGTCCTTATTGACGAGATCAGCCACAGCCACCGCTGGGCCAGGAACTCCTAGCCACAGAAAGGCCAATGTGAGGAACACTTCACACTCAGGCAAAGGGAATCCTTGGAGCCCAAACCTTTCCTGACAACTATAAAAGAATGGCACCGATAGCATGGTTTTAAATAAAATAAGAACAAAGATTTATTCATTATTAAAGGCAGGGAATTGGGGAAAATGGTTTTATACAACCTAAATAGTGGGTAACCAGCCAGTTCTCCATATGAATGCTATTAACCGTGTAGAAGGCTTCTTAAACTTCAGGCTGAATTAATATAAACAAACCCTATAAGAGTCTTCCCTGTGTGTGTTGGTGTTTTTCTTTTAAACAGAGGTCAGCCCTTTTCACTCTCGCAAAACCTCTCAGCAGAGTCTTATCTGTCCCTCTGCTCTGTGACACCCTGTCACTGTGCCACAAACCGAGTTTTCCCTCAGAAGGAAGCCAGTAAAATGCCCCTTCTCAATAATAACTCTCTCCTCTTTCTGAACCCCGCTCTTCCAAACTGTCCTTGTCCCTTCAACTCCCCCCAACTGCCAAAACCTTTCCCCACTCTGAGCCCCCTCCTGGAAGCATTCTGTTGTCATGGAGGCTGCTCACCAATCAGAGTGAGCCTCTGCCACTGTCTACACTCAGACTGGTTTTACTTAGGCTGATTTTACACCTCCGCTCTAAAGTAGTTTGACTGCTGTCTTTTCCTGTGCTGATTTCACAGTGGTGTGAAATTTCACTGCAGGGGGTTTAAGTGCACTAAGAAACCACAGTTATTTAAAGCAGAATAAAGTGGCTTTATACTAGCTTGACCACAGGAGGGCAATTAGTAGATATGGACATTTCAGTGGCAGCACGGTTTCACACCGCACAGAGGTATGGGCAGGTTTTTTTGGAACTAGAATGATTCCAGCGGGAAAGTCAGATGTAAAAACAGCCTTAGTTCATCACAGACAACATGATTCCTGGTTGCATATGCACAAGGTTGGGGGAGGCCCTGGCAGGACCAAAGGCTTGCATCCTCCAATCTGGAGAGGGAGGGCAGAAAAAATGCAGGGAAAAACCTGAACAGCCACCCTACTGGAATTTTCTGAACTCCTCAACCCACTGGGAAAGGCCTCAGAGAGGCTGGGGGGAAGGGCTCTGCTGTGCTGCCACCCCCTTGTTTGCCTTGGGAATCCTTATCCCACTGCCCCTATGTACCTGGGGGGGAGAGAATCTGACCTTCAGCTCCAATCCTGGAAGCCTCCAAGTCTGTATGGGGTGGGCCACCCACTGATCTCCTCATGGTTGCTGGACCCAGTACAGCTGTGGTGGGTTTTTCCAGTGCAGTTGGGGGCCAGCTGTGGAATGGTCTGGCAGCGCTGACAAAGGCCCATGCCAGTCTCTGATGCCAGAGGCCTCAGGTGGGAGTAGGGCTGCCAAGTCCCCCGGTAGGGCGGGGAAAACACCGATTTTTAAAGCTTACCCCCGCTTTTTCAAAATTGGCCACCGGGGGAGGCAATGGCTGCCAGCAGGGGAACGTTGGAGCCTGCCCTGGCCTCTCCCTGCCAGGCCTGAACTTCTTAAAAGGGAAATGTCTGCAGAGAGCCTGCCCTGCAGTAAAAAGCCTCAACAGACATTTCCCCTTTAAGAGCAGAGCGCGCAAGAGAGCCCCGCCCAGAGATTAAGGAGGGACTAGGCTCTTTCTACTGAAGGGCCCTCTTTTGCATGTGGTGTGCAAGGTTGCTGCTGGGTTAAGTGCCAGCTCTTTTCCTTCTCTCTCTCTCTCCTTCCCCCTTTCTTTCTTTTTTCTGTCTGTCTCTCTCTCTGTCCCCATCCAGCAGAGGTCTGTCAGTGGCTATTATTAGCCACAAGGTCTAAATGGAACCCTTTGTCTGGGGCAGTGATGCTCTGCATTCTTGGTGCTTGGGGGGGCAACAGTGGGAGGGCTTCTGGAGTTCTGGCCCCGCTGCTGGACCTCCTGAGGGCACCTGGTATTTTTGGCCACTGTGTGACACAGAGTGTTGTACTGGATGGGCTGTTGGCCCGATCCACTGTGGCTTCTCTCCTGTTCTTATGATATGAAAATCATATTTAGCACTTGTGTAGCAGTGCTTCATATTCTGCCGAGATGAGGAAGGATTCAGTAGGGCCGTTGCTCAGTGATAGAGCATCTGCTTGACATGCAGGAGGTATCAGCCTCTTCAGCTAAAAAAGGATCAGGTAATAGGTGACATTAAAGATCTCAGCCTGAGACCCTGGAGAGCCACTACCAGTCTGAGTAGTCAATACTGACCTTGATGGACCAATGGCCTGATTCAGTATTAGGAAACTTCATGAGTTCATGTGTCAGCATGTGGAAGCAACATCACAGGATGTGACATCACAAAATGATGTCACTTCCTTTCTCCTGGCTCCACCCCCAAAGTCCTCAGATATTTCCCAAGTTGGACTTGGCAGCCCTAGGTGGGAGAGGCCTGCCACAACAGTCTCCCCTGTCTTTCTAAGACCAGCAATGGGGACCTTCCTCAAGGCCCTACCGTCTTCCATACTGACAGGATAAAGAGGCTCCAAGAGAGGGGGTTTGGGCTTGGACCCAGTAGATCTCTGCTGGGTGTTTTCAGCACAGTTAAGGGCTGGCTGGAGAATGACCCAAAGCCTTGGGTCTGCCAACACTAACAGGGGCCTGTGCCAGTCCCATGCCTGAAGCCTCAGGTGGAAGAGGCCTGCCACAACTGTCTCCCACTAACAGCAGCTTGTGGTGCTGTAGATATATCTGCCATTGGCCAGTCCCAATACCTGAAACCTCAGGTGGGAGAGGTTGTCTTAACGGTCTCTTTATTCTTTCTTAAGACCAGCAATGGGGCCTTTTTACAAGGCTTTTCCATCTCCATACCAATAAGGCAAGAGTCTCCAAGAAAGCAGAGCTAGCTAGGCTCAAGCATCCTGCTGGAGTGGCAAGGCTATCGAAACTGGAGAGTCAGCCTTGCTCCAAGCCAATACAGTCTACACAAATTTGCATAGCCCTGCCTGGAGCGAGAGGAGGTGTGACCCAACCAGAGAAGGCAGATTCAGAAACAATTGTGCCAGAGATTCAGAGCAGTACAATACAGGAAGTGGAAGCAAGTGAGAATGAGAAGACAGGTGGACTGGACATGGACAGCTCTGTGACAGCAGATGAATATCCAGGACCACACCTCCGATGCTCATTGCGACCGGAAAAAAAAATTACACACAATACTCATAGCACAAGTCTTCAAATAAGGAGAAGCAGATTCATGCCTGTACTTTTATTCTTGTGTATGTTGATGGCTTGATTCTGGGTCATAACAAGGAAATGGGCTATAATAGTGTGCTAAAGTGCCTAAACAGAGAAGGAGCTAGGAGATGTTTCTTACCACCTAGGCATACAAATTGAAAGGGAGGAAGATGGTTCATTTATCCTAAACCAGTGACAGAAAATAATTGAACTCTTATAGATGTTAGGTCTAGAAAATGCCAGCACTGTGGCAACACCTATGGAAACAGGTCTTTCTTAAGAATATCTGTATAAGTGAGCCTTACAGATAAGTAAGTAAAGACAGTCAGTACAGAATTGCCATAGGAAAACTTCTATACCTCAGTACCACTAGAAAATCTGATACTGCAACCAGTGTCGGGATCCTTAGTAGAAAGACAACTGCATCTAGCAAGAAAGAGTGGGTTGCAGCAAAAAGAGTGGCTAGATATCTAAAAGGAACTTTAGATTTGAAACTAAAATTGCTATCCGTCAGTAATCCAAAATTAGTCAGTTACATGGATGCAGATTGGGCAGGAGACAGCTTCTGTCCCATTCCCAAGCTAGAAACTGAATTGAAAAGAGTCTATCTGTCTCATCCAGAAACACCTGGAATCATGGAACTACCACTTTTTCAATAACTGTACTTTAAAAGGAAACTGAACCATAGTTGTTTGTTCTACTATATTCACAGATAGATTTCTCACACTGCCTCTTTTAACACTGCTGTTTATGAGACATCAATGATTTGTTTATCCTTTGGGATAGTCCTCCTCTGACAGACTTTACTAGTCAGGATAGAGAAAGACCCAGTGAATATGTAGTTTGTGTCATGTCTCCAGGTATTTTGTCCATGAGTGAACATGATTTCTACTCCAGCATAGTGCCAGAGGATTATCTGATTTAGTCTGATAAAGTGCACTCTGACTCACTAAAGCTTATGCCACAATAAAATGGGTTTTTAAGATGCCACTGGACTTTATTTTCTCACTCAAGGTGGATTCTATAGCATAAGGCAATGTAAGGGGGGGGGATGTGCCTATGTAGAAAAGCTCTGCTTTGCATGCAAGTCTCAGGTTCAATCCCCAGCATCTCCACAGTTAAAAGAACCAGGCAGTGAGTGACAGACTTCTACCTGAGACATTGGAGAGCAGCTGCCATTATCTGTAGACAATATGGAGTCTGACTGATTCAGTATAATCCAATGGCAACTTCATGTGTTGTCACTAAGTAAGATGAGACATCCACTAAGCAATGTTAATAGAACTAGGATTACAGCAGTCTGAAATAAAACCTAAACTATTCTATGTGATATGTTAAAACAAAGCAGAAAATGATATTATGTAACTATAAAAACAAAGCAGTGAGTAGGATAATACAACAAACAGATAATAAATACTGTACACAGTGATGTCACTGTTGGTCTCTAATATGGTGCTGGATCCAAATCTGGATGTTTTACTGCACACCAACATAGCCACCCTCCAAATCATCATCAGTGTATCTAATTCTCAATGTGGCTCCATCTGTGGATACTTAAATCTAGAGATTAGAACCACAAACAGACAATACACATCTTTCTACAATCCTGAGAAAAGTTCCAGGTTTGCTGAAAAATTTGAAATCTAAAAAAAAAACACATGGGGGATCTAACCCCTCCAATAATAGAAGCAGTACCTGTAGCTTTAAGAAATTTTTTTCCTCAGGAGCAGTTGCTAGACAGTCATAACTGTATTGGTAGCCTTCAAGCCCCTGTTTCTGTCAAAAAAGGGCTAGGGAAGTGGTATGCTTTTTTCCAGGGCTGTTTTGGCCTTTGAGGGAAGACACATGGGGCTAGGCCTGGCAGCAACCACCTGATTACTTGCCACAAAATGGCTTGCATGACTCCCCCAGGAGCTACTCACTACTGTTCAACAACAGCCACCGTATGAAAATGGTTTAGGGTTGCCAGTTCTGGGTTGGAAAATACCTGGAGACTTTTGGGGAGGATCTAGGAGAGGGAGGGGTTTGAGGAGGGGAGGGGCCTCAGCATGATACAATGCCATGGAGTCTATCCTTCAAAGCAGCCATTTTCTCCAGGGGAGCTGATCTCAGTCAGCTGGAGATCAGTTGTAAAAGCAGGGGATCCCCAGGCCCCACCTGGAGGCTGGCAGCCCTACAATGGTTAAAGTGGCAGCTTGTTATCAGCTGACGTGCATGATTTGTCCAAGCTCAGCTGCTTGCTATTATTTGACAATAGCCACCCCACAAAAGCCAGTATAGTGCAATGGTTAGAGTTTCGGACCTAGGTTTAAATCCCCAGTCTGCCATGGAAGCTTCCAGGGTGATTTTGAGCCAATCACAACACTCTCAGCCTAGTCTACTTCACAGGCTTGTTGTGAGGATAAAACTGAAAATAATGTAAGCTGCTTCCCATTGGGTTCCCATTGTGGAGAAATATGGAGACAGTATAAATTAAGTAAATAACAAATGCAGATCAAGATGGGGACAGATAAAAGGAAGTTGAGTGGGAAGGAAGGAAAGGTGAGAATATGGTGGTTGTCAGAAGAAAGGAGAGAGATAATATTGTGGGAGGAGGACAGAGGGGAAAATGAGCACTCCCCCAGCATGTAGCAGCGGACTTTTATTTAATATTATATCATAGTTTTCACTAATATACATATATCCTGAATTAAATACATACAGTTTGAAGAGTAGATATGCTTCACTTTTTATGCACGGAGCTTTATTGGAGCTCTCTGACTGGCCAGAAATAGACATCACGTAGTATGCAGAAACATCATAGCTTCAGTTTATTGCAATAACAGATGCTGTATAAATTGAGGCCTATTCAGGTTAACTTGTGTTACTTTAAATACCTGAAGCGTCAGGATTCAGAGACTCCTAAAAACAAAATCTTTAGTTTGATACATCAAGACATGAAGCGTCTGCAGAGTTCTTAAACTTTTCCCAGTCTTCTGAGATAGATA
The DNA here is from genome assembly GCA_029233225.1 of Lepidodactylus listeri. NCBI lineage: Eukaryota > Metazoa > Chordata > Lepidosauria > Squamata > Gekkonidae > Lepidodactylus > Lepidodactylus listeri. The sequence continues at coordinate 57,418,432 of JARCFY010000005.1, read as the reverse complement.
TTCCATTTTTTAAAATTAAGTTTCATTAGCTCAGTCATCTGAACATGTTCTATGAAAACATGCTTTTGCACGATGCAATGAGTTTCCAACAGCCCAGATGAAGGGACGTTTCCTCAAGACCTCTCCGGAACTGCACTTTTGTGACTGCCCTTTGACAGAACTTAACTTGGCATGTCATGTTTTCTTCAACAGTCCAAAACATGCAGCAGCAAGAGAAAGATTCCTAAGAAAATGGCTATTGAAATCCTAATCTTTTCCTGATGCAGCAAGATTAAGACTACTTCTGAGCAGCCTCTGCCAAAATTGCATCATGGATGTGGCAAATTTTTGTTTTACTATTCTTTTAAACTCTTATTTTTTTAATGGTGTATGGCCTATGGGTTATTAAACCTAAATAAACTTTGAATGCTTTGAACTTTGAATGCTGAAAACATGCTTTAAAAAAAGATGGGAATTTAAGAAAGATCTTATAATCGTACAATAAGTAGAGGGTCTTAATATTCGATGTGCATTTTTTTATAAGTATGAAATATTATATTTTTTGGGGGGGGTTCCACTAAACACAATGATTTAGTCCTTTGTGTTTGAAAGTTCTAGGAGTTTCTAGATTCGTAAAGAGCATTGGAAAAGGTGAACTTTCCCATATCTCTATATCTAATTCCGAGAGTTTTTTTTTCTGTGTGGATGCTTATATCTGCCAAAAGAGAGCTGACTCTCCCACAACAGCTTTTCTTACATAGTCAGGCCCCTTCCTCAGGCTGCAGAAAAATCCAAAAAGTTAATAAAAAACTTCAGGGACTGTTGATTTCCCCCAAATACCTTTTGAAATGGCATCAGGTCCAGGCGTCAACTGTGAGATTAGAATGTTCGGGGGAGGGGGGGGAGGTCCTAACTGTTTCTGTCAGTAAAAAGCAGGGTTTTTACTGGCAGCAGTCTAGGGTTGCCAAGTACCCCCCCTGGCCACCAGTAGCGGATTCAGAGCCAGGCTGGGAAACTCCTGGAGATTTGGGGGTGGAGCCTGGAGAGGACAGGGACCTCAGTGAGGTACAATGCCATAAACTCCAAAGCATCCATTTTCTCCATGGAAAGTTAGCTCTGTACTCTGGAGATGAGCAGTAACTCCAAGGGATCCCCACGTCCCACCTGGAGGCTGGCATCCCTAGGCAGCACCCTCTGGGTGATTTGATACCACCTGATTTGCATGACCCAGGTAGGCCCAGCTGTTTTGCTACTGTTCATCAGCAGCCACTCTATGAAAACCATTGTGATGTAACAGTTAGAGAGCTTCAGATTGGGATCTGGGAGACCCAGGTTCAGATCCCCATCTTGCGGTGGAGGCTGACTGGGAGATTTTGGAGCAGTCACATACTTTCAGCCTAACCTACCTCACAGGGTTGTTGTGGAGATAACAAAGAAGAAATAACAATGTAAGCTGCTTTAGTCCCTACTGTGGAGAAAGACTGTAATTGTCCTAGGTAGAGGCTGCAGGGGAGGGGGGTGGAGATGGAAAGCTAAAGACAGATAAAGGTAGGTTGGCAGTTGGGTGGGAAGGAAACAGGTTTGCCAACTCCAGGTTGGGAAATTCCTGGAGAGGTTAAGAGGTAGAGCCTGGGGAGGGTGGGATATATTAAGCAAAGTGTACACACTTGCTTAGAAAGAAAAGCAGATTCCGCCACCATCAAGCCTTCAGCTCCCTCTGCTGTTCAGATCAAGAGCCACGGAAAGGCTCGCGCACCAGGAAATAAGGAAAGACTAAAGACGTACGTCACCTTACTCGAGAGCGCGCGAAAAAATGGCGAAGGAAACACCTACGCAACGTCTTAAAAGAACGGAAGTGTCACGTAGACCACTTCCGTCTAGAGGTCGAGGCACTGCGCGCGCAGACAGAAGGTGTACGGTGAGTGCATGGGGCCAGAAAAGTATCGCGCTTGCGCGCTCGTTTTCGCGCGAAAGCTGTTTTGGGCGCCTCTGCTGACGGGCGGGGCTACCTCTCGCAGTGTGCGGACGCGGCCGGCAGGAGGCGCGCGGAGTCTGGCTGGCGGTGGCGGCGGCTGCGCCATTGGCGGGTAGGAAATGCCGCCAGATGGCGGTTTAGGATTGCGGCTCTACTGAGGTGCGGCCCCCGGCACAGCCGCCTGTTCGTTCCGGCCCGGCTTGGCCCCGGCCCGCCTAGACCCCTCTCCCGTGGCACCGTAGGATTCCCGGGGGCGCTGGCCCAGCTGAGGTAGGCGAGTCAGCGCGGGCGGGCGGGCGGAAGGAGGGGGGCTCTGAGGCTGAGATCCAAGATGGAGGCGCGAGGGGCGGGGGCAGCGGGCCCCGCTCGTTCACTCGCTCGCTCGCTCACTCGGGCCGGGCCAGCGGGCGGGAGCCAGAGCTAGAGCGGGAGGGAGGGAGCGAGCTGGCTGGCGGGCGGGCGGGCGCTCTTCGCCCGAGGAGGCGGCTCCTCCCGGGTAGCGGCCCTTTCCCCCTTCCCGGCCCTGCCCTGCCTTTCCCTCCCTGCGGGGCCGGGGTGACAATGGAAGGGCGGCGGCCCCACGGGGCGGCCTCTTCTCTCCGGCCCCGCCAGAGCCTTTTCTGGGCCCGGAGCCCGCCGCTGTGCGCCCGCCCCCACACGGGGCCTGCCTTCCCTCTGGCACTGCTTTCCCTGCCCGTTGTTGGCCGGGCGGCGGCGCTGAGCAAAAGGGACAACACTTTCCCCCGGGGTTGTGTACCGTTGGCGGCGGCAAGGAGAATGTGGAGCGGGGGGAGGGGAGGGGAGGGGGAGGAGGAGAGGGATGCCTGGGATGGCGACTCTGGAAATTGGCGGCGGGATTCGTTACTGGCTGAAACGTCAGTAGGGCAGCACCATGGCGATGAGAGGTGGAAAGGGGAAGGCCATTTGGGGATAGCGTTGATGAGGGAGGGCGTGTTATTGTATTAAATAGATGAACAGGGTAGTGGGGTTTGAGACAGACGAGATGGAAAAGACCGAAAGCACTGGCTCTTGGTTGGGAGACTGATACTTGGGGCAGGGGAAGGGTTAGAGTTAATAGGATCAAGGAATATTAGGGGCAGTTTCGTACCCGTAGTGCAAGTCAGTGAGGTGATACTGGCGAAGTAGGAGCTGATGGATAATGGTAGTTGGGATTTGCAGGAGATCGTTCATAGGCGGCCCTAAGTAAATTGAGTGTCTGAAGTTCTGTGTTGAAACACAAGATCCACGTCGATCCTTTAGTTAGGCATTTGCAGTCTGGAACTGTTTGACGGTCCTGAAGTAGATGGTTTTGCCTGTAAAATTATGTGAATTTGGAGAGTAATTTTGTGTAACCTGAAATGGGACTAGCTGTGCCTAAGGACACCCAAAAAAGGGAATGCCACCTACAATAAGAAATGTAATCTGAAGGGATGGTTGTCAATATTGTTTTGGCCAGCATGTGAGCAGTACCAGATTGGCCTGAGAGAGAAGGGGTGGGGGTTGCTGAGGCAAGATTAATAATAGAATGGAAATATTGGTTATTGGCCACTTAGAATGTTCTATAGATAACTTTTGAATAAGAACCTAATTGAAGCTTGTTGGTTGAGGGAAGTTGCTCCCGTACCTTGAGCACTTTACCTAGCATTTTTCCTGAATCCCAAATATTAGGTATTGTTAATCAGCCTAACATCTTGAAGACTGTCTGGTCTGTTCCAAAATACTTGAAGAATGTTGTGGAGACAATGAATAAACTATACTGCTAAACATGAGCCTCTTTCCTGTTGATGTTAGAGCAGTAGTTGGATTTGTACATTTTTGTTGTATTACTGGGTTATTAAACAGATGTAATGTGATAAATTGCTCATGAAGAAGGAAAAGCTGTTCCTGAAATAAACCAGAACAGTTTCACCAAAATCATGTGAGTGGTTTGCCCCAATACCTTTGGTGATAGATATGAACAACCACTCACTAGGAAAATATGTTCTCCCACACTTTGCTGTTGAATGATCGTTCAGTTCTGTTTTTATATTTCTAGTGCTACAACCCTAATCTTATTGTATTATATATTGAATAGCCCATCCTGTCAATTGTGTTGACTCTGTGTAATCTGCCTTGAGTCTAAATAAGAAAGGTGGACTATAAATGACATAAATTAAAAAAAATTCTCAAGAAAAATAGAGTAAATTTTTTGGTGGTTTTTAAAAAGTACAATCTTAAATACAAAACTAGGGGTCCTTTAATTAATTTAAACTCTTGATAAATTGTATAGAACTTTGTGTTTGTTGTTGTACTTATGCTTAATGAGTATAATGCAGAAACAAGCCAAGAATACTGCTACTCTAATGTGTTACATGTGCATCAAAGTCATATTAGTTTCAGGCAGACCCCTTCCTGGGGGTAAGAAGCAGACTGTTGTTGTTTTTCACCTTCCCACTCTGTCATGTGGTGTTTGAGAATAAAATTACATAATTGAATTAGAGGGAGTGGTGTTAAGGTTTTGGAGGCCAGGTTAGCTAAAATTCTAAATGAGCTGGCTGAGCAGGAATTCGAACCTCAGTCTAGATTTAACTGTAGATTCTTCCTTAGGCCTGAGAGACATTACCCCCCCCCCCCCCCCAATTTGAGTAAAATAACTTTTGCAAAGGGGTTTAAAAAGAATAAAATTCTCCTGTACTAGTTAAGGAGAAGGTCAACAATTATGGGGTGAAATCTGCTAACAGTAGTCTGAAGGTCAGATTGCCACTTCCACTACAGTTGATTAGCAAAGTTATGCTAAACCAGAAGTAGAATGAAAAACTGGCAAGTACTGCACTTTTTTGAACACATTAAACTGCTTTATATTGAATGAGACACTTGGTCCATCAAAGTCAGTAATGTCTACTTGGACTGGCAGTGGCTCTCCAAGGTCTCAGGCTGAGGTCTTTCACATCACCTACTACCAGATTTTTTTTTTGATCATGCCACTTCTGATGATCTTGTTATATTTTGGGTTGTTGATTCTATCAGCAGCAATAATCTGCTGGTACATATAGGGATTGACACAGCTACCACATGGCTTGTAGGTTTCAAATATATCAGATTTATGTATCTGGCACTTTGACAACTTGATCTAAATCACTTGTTTACTTGGAATACATTGTGGTGAAGGCTGTCTGTGTATCCAGGATTTTTGTGTTCATTCTGCTTGTTTAATAAAAAAATATATTATTTTTGTATGTGTTTTAATATTACCACGTTAATGAAGCTTGATACACATTGTAAGCTAGTATTATGTACTATGGTATTATGTATTAAATAATAAGGTATTATTATTTAAATAACATTTATAATGGCTCTTGTGAAGTCCCCAAGAGTATTTGCATAACTTCAAAAATTCTTGAAATGGAGCTACTGCAGTTTTTATCAGATGATCTTGATTGGTATATTCAAGTTTTGGAATACATTGTGTATATAATGGCTTTTTATTAAATAACAACAAACATTAGAGAGTAGTTCTCACAGTATACTGCTACAAGTGAACTAACAGCAAATAAAATATTGACCTGATTTGAACTTTTAGTTTCAACTATGTCAAAGCACATCAGTCCACACTAGTGGTCAGGGTTCCAATCCGCAGTCTTTCACTCAAGAATAATTGTTAGAGTACTTAATGTCTTCTCAATTTGTCCATCACTATTCCAAGTGATACCTGTACTCGTTCTCTCTGACTTTCTTTCCTGTTGCTTTCCTTTTCAACCAACTTTTCTGACCCTCCCCTCCAAAACCGCCTTTGCCAGGGTGCTACAAATATAGTACAAATGATGGGACAGTGGCATTACAAGTTTCCATAACAGTACGTATTCAGACACTCCCCCCCAAAGTGAGTTGATGTGCCAGAAAATAGGTTTCAGCAGAGCATGAAACAAATAGGCAGGTATGTGATATAACCAGAGCACATATTCTACAGTTTCGCAGTCTTGTGATTCTTAATGTTAGTTTTGTGTCCATTTATCCTTTGGTGTAGGGCAGGGGTAGCCAAACTTGCTTAATGAAACAGCCACCCAGAATAAACATCAGATGTTTGAGAGCCACAAGACATAAACAAATATTACAGACATGTTTTTATTTAAAAATATGCAAATTTGCTTTTTTATTAACATTAAATTAGACTGTGTGAAAGAGCTGCATGTGGTTCCTAAGCTGCAGTTTGGCCACCCCTGGGTAGGGTTTGACCTGTTTGCCCTATGTAGAAAACTGAAGGACATTGTTGGCATTTAGTGGCATATACAGTGCTGGAAGATGAGCAAGAGAATGAGCCAGAGATGGCATAGTTGATATTAGGTCCAGTGCTCACGTTTTCTGGGTATATGTGGCAGTAAAGTTGGCATCTGGGTTATTGCAGGCTATGGTACCAGTATCCATGTTCAAGTTAGTTGTATTATTGTGGGTGAGGAGTTGTTTAAGATTGGGGGGCTGTCTGTGGACAAGAAAAGGTTTGCCCCACCCCCAGTGCTTGTGACAGAGAACTGTATTCAGTAGAGGTTGTAAGTCACTGATGATGCATTGAACTGTTTTGAGCTGAGAGCTGTATGTGACTACTTAGCAATGTTCTGTCATTGTCTCTTTTGGACCTGTCTTGTAACAGGCTTTCTCTGGCTATCATTTTGGCTTTGTTAATCTGTTTCTTGACTTCATCAAGTGGATATTTTAGTTCCAAAAAGATTTGTTGTAGATCTCTTAGGTGAGAATCTCTGTCTGTAGGATTGGAACAGATGCGGTTGTAGCATAGAACCAGCAATGCCTTTCTGTTTTCTAAATAGGCAGGGCTGTAGCCAGGAACTTTTTCATGGGGGGGCACTAAGTAAATTTAATTTAAATCAAATCAATGGAGCAGGGGAGGGAGGGCTTGCCCTACTGTCTGAAAGTGGCCCAATTAGAGGTGGAACAGGAACACCTGTGCTGCCTTCCCCTCCCCACCCCCATTGCCCACAGCTCTGCAAGTTGCAGAGGAGAGGCAGGTGGCAAACCTTTCTACTGCCTGCCCCAGTTCTGGGGGTGGAAAATCCTGTCCCGCCATCTGGGAGCCTCTCTTCACTGGGTGGGTTCCCTGTGCTGGCTCTGCTTGCCCAAGCCAGCTCCTCAGGAGCTACGGTGGGCAGTGAAAGTAGGACATGGTGGCGGAGGAGAGCTTAAATTGCACCCAGAATGAAGGAGCTCTGCTGAGGTTGCGTGGCTTTGCAGCTACTACAGGCTGCAGAAAGTAGGCTACTTCCTCCTCGTGTGTACTTTGTACCTTCTCTGCATTTCAGGCTAGTTTCTCTCCCCACCACCACTATAATAAATTGGAGCCTCCATCTCTGCAAGTTTTAAATAAGTTTCCCATTTAGTTCCCTCACTCACTAGACTGTTTCCCTTCCACCTGATAGAAAGACTCCACCTTTTGGATGCTTACGAGCCAGACATGGAGGCAATGCACATGTCCTGACTTTCTATTGCTTCTGCAGTAGGTGCAGGGGGAGACGAGGAGGAGCCTGCTCTGCCCTTCCTGCATGCTGGCAACACATGGCTAAAGCACTGCAGAAGGCCAAGCTCAGGTGCACAGTGGCTGTGGGAGCTGGAAGTGCCACAGCACCTTTAGGCACACATCCTGGTGCCTGGAAGGCGTGTCTGCCACTGCTGGGGTGAGACGCTGCAAAATCGAAAAGATGCACTGCCCCATGTGCCCCACTGCTGGCTATGGTCCTGTACATAGGGCAAACAGGTCAAACCTTATGCCAAAGGATAAATTCCCTTCCAATGCCAACAATGCCCTTCCATTCTCTACAAAGGGCAAATAGGTCAAACTCTATGCCAAAGGATAAATGAACACAAATCTGACATTAAGAATCACAAGACTAAGAAACCTGTAGGGGAATATTTCAGCCTTCCAGAACATTCAGTGGGTGACCTCAAAGTAGCTGTTTTATTGCAAAGGAACTTCAGAAACAGACTAGAAAGGGAAATTGCTGAGTTACAGGTTATTAAAACACTCAGAACCCACCCACCCCCGGACTTAACAGGGATACTGATTTCTTATCTCACTACATATGCTACAGTTCTTACATCTGTATTCTCACCAAGAAGAGCCATATCTCCTCTTTATTTTAATGTATTCCTAATTTGGAACAATAAATTGGAATAGTGTTTGTAATGTCATGCAGTGAATAATATGTAAATGTAAATAATGTAATAATGTAAATTGGAATGGTAGATTAGAATGTATTTCTCTGATCTAGCAACAGAGGAGACATAACACTGCACAACCAATCCCCTCACCTCAAAGAAAAGGATGCTGTTTGTTACCTCTGTGCTTGAGAGGAGACGTATGGAATGTAACAGCAGGTCTTAGTTAATTGCTCTCAGCAGTCCACAGTTAGGAAGGGTACATTTACTCATCAATCTCCAGTTTTGGTATAATATTTGCTTCACTATGTTTTCCCCTGGAATTAAATCCAAACAAATGGTGACCATATAAATTAAGCTTGTTATTCCTGTTTGGTCCTTGCATCTGTTAAACGTCTTCATTATGTTGTATACAATTTTGCTTCTCATCCTCTACCTGTATGTATGGACTGGTAAATTCCATTTCAGTGTATCTGAAGATGTCTGTGTGCGCATGAAAGCTTATACCTTGAATAAAACTTTGTTGGTCTTAAAGGTGCCACTGAATTCAAGTTTTGTTGTGTTAAAAGCAGAATATTTTTATCTGGCAAGTTAAGGCCTATGTCAGTTTCTGAGGGTCAGGTGTGCATTTTGCTATATGCCACATCTGTGAAGTGTAACAAAAAATACACATCTAGTAAAATCCGAAGTACTGTCTGTGCCCTTAGGCACACAAGGGCACAACTTTTGTGAGAATTTGAAATGGCTTTTCTGGATAGCCAGCTGTAATCAGTCCTGTAGCCCACAAGGGGTTAATGAAGAGAGGCTGATGCTTTAGTTGTGATTGAATAGCTATTCAGGGGTAGTAGAGTCAAAAGGCCACAGACATGCCAAATAGAAGGACATTTTTCAGAGGCTTCTAGGGAGAGGAGGAAATGTTTTCAGCTTTCTGGCAGAGAATTATTAAGGAAAAGGTGTAGTTGGCTTGTTTTCAATAATTTGTATTTGATCATTTTTAAAAGAGCTGAGGATCCTGCACATGATTTCCCCTCCCTTTTATCCTCACCACAACCTTGTGAGAAGTAGGTTAAGCAGATAGCCTGAGGTCGCCAGTGAGCTTCATGGCAAGCAGGAATTTGAACATAGGTCTCTCTAATCAAAGTCTAACGCACCAGCTGCTATACCATACTGGCACTCTTGTTCAGTTTGAGGGTGCTGAGAGTATTTTTCTGTGATGGCAATTGCACTACTGCTGTCCTGGGGTACAAAGTTGATGAAAACGACTGCTGTTTACAAAGTTTGGATGGGTGCCAGTGCATCCATAATCGTTATTTTCAAATGCTAGGTACACCAAGAATGGTGGAAAAAACTAACCACATCAAAAACTCTTGACGGACCTTTCCTCTGATATACAGAATATACTACTTTACCAGTGCAAAAAAAAACACACAAAAACCCTTTGGGTGCTTTCAAGCCATGCATTTTCTGTATAATGAATTAAGAAGGGTAAGTAGTCACAGTTTTTAACTGATGTATTTTGAGGTGATGTAAAAAAATGTTCACCCTGATCTGGATAGCTCATGCTAGCCTAATCAGTGTCAACCCTGGTTTCAACTCAGATGGGAGACCACCACAGAATACTAGGGTTGCTATGCAGAGACAGGCAGAGGCAAACCGCCTTTGAACATCTCTTGCCTTGAAAACCCTATGAGGTCACTATAAGTTGGCTTTGACTTGAGAATCAAAAAAAAAAAGCTCATGCTGGCTCTGTGTAGAAGTTAAATAACTGACAAGGCTATTCTGGTTATTGTGTTGGCATAAATCTCTCACTCTTCCATGTTTTTTACAAAGCCAGATAATCAGCAAGGATTTTTTTTACCTTTTAGATGTTTTTATTTTGGGATTGGCCTAATAGCTGCTGTACAAGATTGTAATTTAAGTGTATTCGTAAACAGCTCTCAGATTAAAGTGTAAACAAGTCTTCTGTATAACAGTAGCTGTCTGATATTGCATGTTATGTGTGCTATTACTGTAAGGAGCTACAGTTTTAATATTGCTAAAGTAACAATTATGAGTTAGGTGTTACCTCTTTTGCAGTTAAAATTGTTATACAGATAGATCATATTATATGGATCAAGATTTTTCGGGGGGGGGGTTTGCTCCACTCTCAAAGGGGGCGTAAGTTATTAGAAGGGGCTGGGATAGTTGCATTTCTCATGTTTACCCTGAGTACTAGAAACCTGATTGAAGATGTATGTATGGTATTTAAGTGGCAACAGTGAGATGGATTGGGTAAACCTTGGGTGGCCTGAGTGCATGACATACGCTGAAGAAAAGGAACAGTGCTTAAAAAGGGCCTCAACTTTGAATGGAGGTGGGGGGGGGACTTTGAATGGGAATTTATCTTTCAGCCTGTTCAACCTTGGGTCTCACTGAGTAGCATTGGACAACTGTCTAAAGTTGTTTTGAGGGTAAAATGCTAAACTGGGCTTCTGGGGGTGGGGTAGGAGAATAACATAACAAAATAAAACAGCACTGCAGATAATCTACAGCATATTTGTGGCTGGATCCATTTCCTTTTAATTTATTTTTAATTAGCGAGATGTATGTTTTTCTTATGCCCTTCAGGCTTTGGAAAGTTGCCCTGAAATAGGCAATAGTGCTTTGGGTTTGGAGGTGCCTTTATGCAAGGGGCATGGAATGTTGCTTGTGGAAGGCATATATCCTTTTTGAGAGAAGGACAGAGTTATTACTGAAAAGTGATGGAGAGGCTTTAACAAACTATTCACGGCACATATTTGTATTACTTTCTTTGTAGAATTTGATAGTAGGATTTGTTGGCTTGTAAGAGCCAGAATTGTTTGGTCCATGAATGTCAAATTGCATATGTGACCCTGTAGAGGGTAGGATTTTAAAGAAAGAGTTGAGGATCTTGATTATGCTGTAGGAAGTCAGAGCTCTGTTCCGGGAGCTGATAGCAGTACTGTGTATATTCTGTATTAAAAATAACAATTCTACTGTGATTTCTGTAGTAGGAAAGCTGAATACTGTGAGCAGTACAAACAATACAGATAATGCTTTGCATCATTTCTGCCTCTAATCATGAGAAAGAAACAAATTCTGCTCTTTGACCAATAAAAATCTTTCTCTGGTCTTGTCATACTTCTGTCTTACATTTTCAACCCTAAAGGTTAGATTTCTTTCTCTCAAAAATGGAAGCTGAGATTCTCAGGTTGCTGAATTAAGGCTAGTTTCAAATACTGTGGCTCTTCTGCATGTGTGTGAAGTTGCAGAATAAGCAGCCCTGCACTGGAGGAGAATAATTTGTATTCATAATATCAGGAAGGGGCAATTTTCAATTGCTGGATTCATTATCAGTGATGTGGGATAAAAATTTCCTATGCTATATTTTCCATGGAAAGGTTTCTGCCCCATATATGTAAATGTTGTCCATTTATCTATAGTTGTCAGGGCAGTTGTGCTGCAGATTAGTCATGTTAGATGGGCTAAATGTGGGATATAAAGTATGGATGGGCCAGGCTTGTACATTGTGTAATAATCATTATTTAAACTATTTAAATTTGGGTCAGAAAAATTTCCAAAAGATTTTCTGATTCAGAATTTCCTGGGAAACCACATTATTGTTCATGATACTAGTGCTTCCTTTGTATGTGGCTTCTTTCCCAAAAGCGTCAGTGTGAAATGTTACTGTGCAAATACATTTCATACGATGCTTTATTTGAGGGGGAGGAATCATCCTGAGCAAAAGAATATAAAAAAAATTGAGGAGGTTGGAGGGGGGGGAAAGGTTCTGTATAAGTCAATGGAGGGGGAAAAAGGGGTTCTGTATAAGTCATTGATTGTTGAATTTAGAGATTTCCCAGAATTTAGTCATACAAACTTGAGGCTAGCTTTGCTGCCCCCTCCCCCAAGGTTCCAGAGGCTTTCAGGCTTTATCCTCTGTCTTTTGGATTTTTATAAAGTACCCTTTGGGAATGCTTAGCTATTTTGGAGTTGCAGTTTTTCTGAGAGTAAAAATAGATTTAAATTAACCTTATGTCCTGTGTACGTACAAGATCCTGTTTTATATTGTATGGTGCCTCAGACAAAGGTGAACTTAAAAGGGGGTAGAGTCATTATTACTTACTTAGTTACAATATTAATTGTAGCTTGCTCATCACTAGTGTTAGCTTTTTAGGGATACTGTCTTCTATCATGGCAATTAGTATAAAAAAAGACAAGAATATATAAGTGGAAAAACAGGGCAAATTGAATCCCAGTAGTAATTTTGGGCTAATTCATTATGATGTGTGTTGATCCAGATGATTCTGTTCTAAGATTATAGACCTCTGTGGTATAGTATTTGGTTGTCAAATTATTGAAGAAAGATTCAGAATTGTAGCAGTCAATGTTGATGATACAGATAGTAGATTAACAATTATTGTGGATATATATATATATATATCCACAATAAATATACAAATAAATAAATAAATATATCCACAATAAATCCACTCACCGTAAAATCAATGCCCAGGCCAAACCGCTGGACCTAGAAATATCAAATTCGGGGAGAGCACTCCTACCATGGCATAGGTGCTCACTAAGAAGGGATTTTTAGAAATTTGACCCCTAAGTGGATCAAAAGGGGAAAAATGTGCTCCCCCCATTGATTTCTATGAGGCTACCAGGCTGCTGCTTACTTGCACCCCCCACTCTTTGATTGGTCAGCTACAGAGCTCGGCGTTCTGAGGTTAAAAAAAACAGTTATAGGAGACCGTAGAGAGCTAATGGCAGTTGAGGAAATCAGGATTGCCTTAGTCCTGCTGCTGGCCCAGCCTCCTGGATGCCTTTAAGCCATGAGGGAGCCTGCCCTAGCAGTAATGCCTTAGTCATCCTGCCAGCCCCCCCTCCACAGTGTCTCCTAATACTCCTCCCCCCTCCCCCTCCTACAATGGACAGGCAGCTGCCTGTCAGGTGTAGGAGAGGAGGTGGGATGCTTTCAGCAAAACAATCCAGGAACACAAATAGAGAGGCCATCACTTTCGTGGAAGGTGGCAGGAGTTGACAACAGACAACTGCTTCTTAAATGGACAGTTCTATGTTGCCTGCTTCATAGTGAGCTCACCAAGCAGCCTGGTGATCTTAGCACCTGAGGGCATAACCATGTGGTCTACAGAGAGGTCCTTCAGTGGAGGGGGGGAAGTATGTATGTCTTACTTCACTTTTTACACTACAATCTTTTCCATTAGAAATCCTACAACAAATCTTACATTTCAAACTTCACATCAATATTATGACTGGATTTACAGAATTTAAATACCATAGCGAAGCACAGGTATCAGGCTAGTTATACATATTCCTTTAGAGATGCTTGAGTGAGGGCTAAGAATATGGGAGTTCTGAAAAATAAAAATATAATGATGATGACCTTATTGAAATAGTAGATGGCTTGCTCCAGATCTCATTGTTTTAATATCAAGTTTTTCTTTTGGGGGGATGCAGTTGTGTTCAAGCATCTATAAACTCATTTAAAGTATGAAATTAAAGAAAATGATAGAATGGGGGGGGGAATTCTGGAATCTCAGATGTTTACAATTTTTGCATGACTTCATGGGAGACAGCTGGATAGCTAGAATTTCACGAATTAGTTGCCGTTATCAGCATAGAGAAGATACTATTGATATGTTTTGTGGATACTGATATTTGTACATTTATACATACTTTGTATGTTTAAACAAACATGTGTTTGGCCCACTGGAGTTTGGGAGGAAAAGGTTGTGTTTTTTTGTAACTTTATGTTTATTAATTTTTCATACTTTAGAAACATACATTACAACTATTAACATTAACAACAAACACAACATTGAACAAATAACCAACACCAACTAAATACAACTAATAAATAAATAAATAACAAAAAACAGCCATTCAGTATACTAAAGGAAAAGGTATTTTATCCCTCAGAGCCATATGGATGGCCTAAAGGAAAAGAGGCTTCTGAGGAAAAAGGAATTTCTGAGGACTAAAGGGGAGAGAGAAGCCATCTTGTCCTGTACAGAGAAGAGTGTAGCCTGAGAAGGAGATGCCACAGAGCTGCAGCCTATGGAGATCTGCAGCAGCTGTTCCACAGAGAGTGTGAGAAACTTGCAGGACATCTCAGAGAGACAGTAAAAGACCTTATCTCTTTGATTCCAACTTTAAGTTGTGATGCCCAGGTTTGAGTTTTATATGTATCCTACTTTAATTTCCCATCTTTTTAAAAAATTAAATCCTAATTGTATTAGGTTATACCTGTGAATGGTTTTAGGTTATTGGAAGTTGGGGAGTTTTGAAATTCTGTTTTCCTTTAATTTTCCTGCTGATAATTTAATAAGAACGTAAGAGAAACCAATGTTGGATCAGGCCACTGGCCCATCCAGTCCAACACTCGGTCACACAGTGGCCAAAAATACCAGGTGCCATTAGGAAATCCAGCAGTGGGGCCAGGACGCTAGAAGCCCTCCCACTATTGCCCCCCCCCAACTCCAAGAATACAGTGCATCACTTGCCCCAGACTGAGAGTACCTTGTGGCTAATAGCCACTGATGGACCTCTGTTCCATATCTATATATCTAATTCCCAAGTGCCCCCCCCTGTGCGGATACTTAAATCCACGCGGGATGGCACTTGGGGGGTGGGGTTTCTACACACAGGGGGCACTCCCTCTATGTGCAGAAAAATCCTAAATGTTTAAAAAACTTTTTGGGGGATCTTTAAATCCCCCGAAAAGTTAAAGCGTTCTCCTTGCGTGCGCAGAGAACGCTGTGGCTGCTGTAGGGGAGGGGGTGGGAAGCGACATGACGAGGACTTGCCGCTGCCGTTTGCGGGGGGGAGGGAAGAGCCTCGGCGGGTGGCAGGTCTCTATGCCCCCGCCGCCGTTTTGAAAGCAGGGAGGGAGGGGGGGAAGCCTCAGTGGATGGCGGGTGTCCCTGCCACCGCTGCCGCCGCCATTTTGAAGGCGGGGGGAAGCCTCGGCAGGCAGCGGTCTACCTGCCGCCACCGCCTTACGGGGGGGAGCCTCGGCGGGCGGCTGTCTTCCTGCCGCCGCCGCCGTTTTGAAGGTGGGGGGAAGCTGCCTGGAGGGGGGACGGGGTAGAGGCTCGGCACGCGGGGCCAGAGGAGGGGGAAGAGGCTCACCCCCCCCCCCGCAAGTATCGCGGGTCCTCCGGCTTGTGTTTATCTAATTCCCTTTTGAAGCCATCCATGCTTGTAGCCGCCACCACCTCCTGTGGCAGTGAATTCCACGTGTCAATAATTCTTTGGGCGAAGAAGCACTTCGTTTTATCCATTCTAACCCGACTGCTCAGCAATTTCATGGAGTGCCCATGAGTTCTTGTATTGTGAGAAAGGGAGAAAAGTACTTCTTTCTCTACCTGCTCTATCCCATGCATAGTCTTATAAACCTTGATCATGTCACTCCAAGCTAAAGAGCCCCAAGTGCTTTAACCTTTCTTCATAGGGAAAGTGTTCCAACCCTTTTATCATTCTAATTGCCCTTTTCTGCACTTTTTCCAATGGTATAATACAGGGGTGGCCAACCTTGCTTAACGTAAGAGCCACATAGAATAAACGTAAGAGCCACATAGAGATGTCTGAGAGCCGCAAGACAGGAACAAATATCACACACACGTTTTTATTTTTAAAAATATGCAAATTTGCTTTTTATTAACGTTAAATGGGACTGCCAAAAATAAAAACAAACAAGGAAAACCAGTTATAAGAAAGAGAGAGAGAGAAACTAGGAAAGCAAATAGATGGGAGGGAGGAGGGAGGGAAGGAAGGGAGAAAGAGAGAAAAAGCATGCCTCCCCTTTGCTTCCCCAGCCGCCCTGCCAGGAGCCGCACAATATGTGTGAAAGAGCCGCATGTGGCTCCCGAGCCACAGGTTGGCCACCCCTGGTATAATATCTCTTTTGAGGTGTGGTGACCAGAACTGTACACAGTACTCCAAATGAGGTTGCACCATCAATTTATACAGGGGCATTATGATACTGGCTGATTTGTTTTCAGTTCCCTTCCTAATAATCCCCAGCATAGCATTGGCCTTTTTCATTGCAGTCGCACAGTTCCCCTTGGTTAGGAACAGTGAAAAGCCAGTGGGCTGGAGGAACCACTTTTATCATTTTTTACACACACACTTTCAGTTACAGCCAAGGTCCCATAGCATTTGCTTTTATCCTCCAACATAACAATTCTAATAAATGATGGAGGGATGCCTGGTTGCTTCCTGTCCATCTTCAGTTGGCCTTGTCAGTAGTGGTTGGAAGCTGGAGGTTGAGGAATCACACCTGAAAGGAAAGACAAGAATATATAAGTATGACTGAGGCACAGAAAAATCTATTATTCTCTGTATGTCATTGGTTGATTAAAATCTGGTCTAGTATTGCTGTGATAAAATTAATTTGTGTATTTAGGTTCCATGATAGGCTGGCTCACCTAATGTTTGGAGTTGTGCAGTGTTCTTTGGTATAGACTATGACAGATGAGCAGAAATGTATCTTTTGGAAATTTTTATGAATCGTGGATGTTAAATAGCAAAACAGAAATCAAGTGGCATCTCTAAGGCTAACCATATTTATTCCAAAGTTTGAGTCCAGACCAACATGGCTACCCACCTGAACATATTTATTCCAGCATAAGCTTTCATGAGTCAGAAATGAAGTGTGAGTCCTCATCCACTTTATTGACTTAAATAAAAGCAATGCAGTTTGGATGGGACAGGTGGGAGAACAGGAAGAAATAACTAACTTTTCTTCCTTCCCGTTTTTTCAATAGGCTGTGACAGACAAGAGGCTGTCTAGCCCCTAGATGCCATGTGAAGGCCTGAGGAGACTGAAGGCCGCAGCTTTATCAAGTCAGCTTTCAAAGAGCTGACAGATGTTGAGGGAGAAACAAGCAGTTGACAGTTAAGGTCTGCCTCTTATTAAGTTATTAAGGTTGATCTCTTATTAAGTTCATTCATATTACAAAAATAGTTTGTCTTGATGGTGGAAAAGAATGTAGATTAGAACCTCTTCATACACTGTAAGATGCCTTGAATCCTGCAAGGCAAAAAGGGCAGCTAATAAATGTTTTACATAAACATATATAAGTGAGTTATTTAGTTTGTCTGTTCTTTAGAAAGGAGGAGAGTAGTTATAAACTGTCAAGGCTGGGAGTCTCACAAATTATCTTGAGGTGAACTCCATGAATGACTTCTGACAGGAAAATTATCTTTCAGTGGTAAAATAACACTTAAGTTCTTTGTGCTCAATTGAGTTAAATTGTATATAAAGATTTCTGAGGTTAACTTGTTTCAGAAGAAAATGTTTAGCTCAGCTAGGTCTTGAGTGTTACTTTGTTCTATAGCCTGTTCACTTTGCCTCTTCCCATTTTCCCAGTCTTCCCTCTGACTATTTAAGTACTTCAACAAAATAAATCACAACTGCTGTTTTATAATCCTTCCTCAAGAACCTTGGTGTCCTTAAACCATAAAATTTACCTCACAATAGTGAGATTCAGCAGCCCTCAAAATAAAATCTTAAATATGCTGCCCTAGCATACCTCAGAGAAATGGGAGGGGGAAGGCTTACTCTAGCACCCCCCAATTCCCTTGAAATTTAAAGATGGAGTCTAAAGGCCCTCTACAAAAATGTAGCAAAAGACAGAACAACTATTTACAGCGTTTTTTCTTGTAGGCCCAAAATTGTAACACTCTGCATGTGCATCTCATACATTGTTTCTTGGTTGTAGTGAAGTAGTCTGTTTTTCTTGCACAATATTGGTTGCTTTTCCAACCTGAATGTTAGCACATTTAATCCCAAACTAGTGCATTCCCAGTAAGGAGAACTTTGTCTCCACAGACCACTTAAAATTCAGCTTGTACCCCTGCTTGTATATTTGGTTTGTCTTTTAACTATCTACTTGTATTTTCTATCAACTGCTGTTCCTCACAAAATTTTGTGCTGCATGGGTGGGTTGCTGAAAATAAAGCTTTTCAAGATTATATTATTAGTCTTTTAAATAATTTTGAAAAATATATTGAAGGTTGTTTGGGGTGATTATAGATATCAAAGAATGAGCTAGAGGATTCTTGGAGCTAGACTTTTGTGTCTCGTTATTTTGATCTGCTAACAGATGCTGCTGCTAATTTGAAGACATTTTCCAAAAATATGAGATGCGGAAAAAAACCCTTCAAATAATGAGGGCAGATAGTGACAACTCTTTAGGAAAACTGGTTGTGCTTTAGAACTAGGAATACTGGCTTGGATCTCAAGCCTGCTGGAATGGGTGGGTTATGTATGTAATATGGGTAAAGGAGCATGGTAAAGTCTTGTTCCAATTCAAAGTTTTTAATTTACCTTTTAGTGTAAAATAATCTTCTTTAAAGAATGTTAGATTTCTGAAGTGGTTGGTGGTAAGGTGTTCTGCCCTGCAGTCAACCAAACTTCCTGAAATTAGGGGATGCTGAGCTAGCAATATTTCACTGGTAGTCTGGA
Source organism: Lepidodactylus listeri (assembly GCA_029233225.1). Lineage (NCBI taxonomy): Eukaryota > Metazoa > Chordata > Lepidosauria > Squamata > Gekkonidae > Lepidodactylus > Lepidodactylus listeri. The sequence continues at coordinate 57,399,839 of JARCFY010000005.1, read as the reverse complement.
GACAGCTGCCAAACCTTATTTTGGATAATTTCCAAAATATGACTCCAAGAGTCACTTAAACAGGAAATAGGCTTATTCACAAATTTAATTTTCTTTGTTGAGACATTAATGGGGGAGGGGACATCAATAAGAGTTTGTATGCCTTCACTTTCCAGGGTATTGTAAGTATCTAATAGCAGTAAAGCAATCAACGTTAACTTGCTCTCTCAGTTTAAATCAGGTAATCTCTAGGCAAGTATTTAAGTGCCAATATTAAAAACAGTACTTTTTTATTCTTCCTGCTCTTCTTCAAAGGATTCATTAAATGTAACAATGCTTAGCAAATGTGTCAGTAAAGTAAAAATGTATCACTTTGCAAATGTGAACATCTGTCAAAATGGAAGTGCAATTTTTGGAGGGGGGTATACTCTGAAAAGGAGGAGAAATGTTTTAATCCTTGATTTTATTCTTCCAAAAATAGGGTCATTTGAGTGATCTGTTGTAGAAGCTATGGGGTCTATATCATTTAGCTTGTGGTTTCTGAGTTGTCTTCAAGGGGCAGCCCCATGTAAAGCACACTGCAGTAGCCTACTGTTGAGGCTACTATAGCTAGAGATGGAACATTTCTGGGAATGTTGAAGCCATGGGGGAACCCCCCCCCCCCTTAAAGGAAATTTTTTGTCATACCTAATTTCCTATTGGACCTAAATTACTTTTACAGATTTAACAGCTAAAATGCTGCATTAATAACTTGTTAATAATAACTAATAATAGCTGGCATGTAAAATGGTACTATCCTTGTTTTCTATCCAAAAAGCAAATGTCTGCAATATCTGAGAAAGAGTTGCAAAATGCTGCACCTTATGCTACCATAGCACTTGTATATTTAATTTTTGCCATATTAAAGCAAAGAAAAAATAACAGATGAAGGTGGAAAATAAATTATTCAGTAAACAAAAAAGGGTATTTAGACTAACTTTCATAGTCACAATGCATTTCATGTTTGGGCATTAGGCGGATTGGCACTGCTGATACTTTTTGAGTTGTTCGCAGTGTTCGATAAGGTTGATGACGATCTGTTTGTTGACCCACTGCATTGCCGATGTGGGGCTAAGGGGGCGTGCCTTGCAGTGGCTGACCTCCTTTCTCCAAGGTTGGGGGCAGAGGGTAGCACTTGGGGGTGAATTAACTCAGCGACGCCTGGTAGAATGTGGTGTGCCACAGGGGTTGCTTCCCCAATGCTGTTTAATATCTACATGTACCCCCTCACCCAGATTATCCAGAAGTATGGGCTGGGTTGTCACCAATATGGGGATGACACCCAGCTCCATCTACTGATGGATGGCCACTCGGACTGTGCCCCAGAAAATCTGGACAGGGCATTACAAGCCGTGGCTGGTTGGTTACAACAGAGCAGACTGAAATTGAATCCATAGAAGATGGAGGTCCTGTACCTGGGTTGCGGGGATTGGCCTTCCAACCTTTGATGGGACCCTGTTGGTTCAGGCACCTAAGGTGAAGAGCCTGGGGGTGTTCCTGGATACCTCACTAACTGTGGAGGCCGAGGTAACTGCCACTGTGTCTGGTCTGCCTTTTTCCATCAGAGACTGATCAGGCATTTGGCCCCATATCTCACCGTCCAGGATCTGACTGCAGTGACCCATGCAATGGTCACTTCAGATTGGATTATTGTAGTTCTCTCTACATGGGGCTGCCCTTGATTCTGCTCTGGAAGCTGCAACTGGTGCAAAATGCAGTGGCACGGGTATTGACTTTGTTGTCTCCATGGATGCAGATCTACCTGGTGCTGTGTGAACACTGCCTGCCTGTTGAGTACCGAATCCATTTCAATGTGTTGGTATTTATGTTTAAAGCCCTATATGGCCAGGGCTTACATATCTGCTAGACTGCCTCTCCCTCTATGAGCCCAGAAGGGCTTTACGATCAGCCAACCAACATCTTCTGGTGGTCCCAGGCCCCAGGGACATCCGTCTCACCTTGACTAGAACCAGGGCTTTTTTTAGCCCTGGCCGCTACCTGGTGGAACAAGCTTCCATATGAGATCAGAGCCCTTTGAGACCTTTTACAGTTCTCAGGGCCTGCAAGATGGAGCTCTTCTGCCGGGCTTTTAGTTAGGGTGGTGGACTTACCTGTCAGACTCCGGTCAAGTAACTCTCAACAGCTCTCTCTTCAGCAGTGATAAGCTTTATTGATAAGTATACAAGATCCAGGCATCTCTGTGTTAGAACTGAAGCATTTTGGAGGGTACCTTCATATAGGTAAAACTAAAATAAAGCCCCCTCCCCACGCATACGTCACACACATGCCAAGCATTGCCCTCCCAACCAGGTTGGGAAGCTACAGAGTTTGCTATCTCCCAGATGGCTGGCACCAAGCTATCCCAAGGACACCTTCCCCGTGAGAACAAAGGAGGCATGCTTAAAAGAAAGTTACAGTGGCTAAGCCAAAGGTCCCACTCATTCATTCAGACAGACAGACACACACTCACTCCCCTCCCTGCAGGAATTTCCCTCCCCCCTAAACCGTGGCAAACTGAAGTGGAAGAAAACATAGCAAGGTTTGACAATCCCTCTCTCTCTACTGGGCCTCCCCTCAGTGGGTCAGAACTGCATTACCATCCAAGGACCAAACTTGAAAGAGATGGCATTTGTGAGGCTTTAACTATAACTTGTACTGGATGAATTTTGGTGTATTTTATTGGTGTTTTAACTGTTTTAATTTTTGTATACTGTATATTGTTCATTATGACTGATGGAACCTGCGCTGAGTCTGCTATGCAGGGAGGGCGAGATATAAATCCAATAAAATAATAAATAAAAGTAAGCTAAACTTTATAACATTGAAAACAATGAACTCTTCACTATGTTGTTAAATGCATAATGTATTAATTGCACCAAATTATTTGCATTTAAATAAAAAGATCCTTGAAAAATTCCAAATTTTCTTTAGGAAATCTTTTAAAAAACGGAGGGAAAAAATATTAAAATTTTCCTGAATTTTTCCACTTTTCCAGAGCCTTCACAACCTCAGCATGGATCAGTATGGTCAGGTCAGCAGTCTATCAATAGGGGGAAAACCTTTGGGCTAAGTGCAGTTGACAAAATGCATTTTTAGTCACTGTAGACATCTGGTTTTTTAAACAGAGCAGAGTTTAATACGATCACCTAAGCTCTTTACATTGTCTCTCAAAGAAAGCTGAACTTCCTCCAATGTGTTGAGCAAATCCCTCTTGAGGATATGCATTACTGGCCAGCATCACCTCCATGTTGTCACAATTTGTCCTCAGTTTACTCTTTCAACCACTTGGTCACTGCATTATGGCCTAGTTCCAAGGAGACAGCCTCTGGAGTCTTATTTAATGTGATGTATAGCTGTTTGTCCTTTTTGTACTGATGACAAGCAACTCCAGAGATAGGGATGCTCTCATTTAAGAACCTCAAATAGGTAATATTCAACACAGAGTTCTATGAAATTCCTCAGGACAAATCCCACACTACTGACCCTTCTTCCATATTGGTACATTCTGCATACCATAAATTAGAAAATACTCAAACCTCAAGGCCTATAAGAAAAGGTTGAAGGAGCTCAGTCTATTTAACCTGGAGAGGAGACGACTGAGAGGTGATATGATAACCATCTTCAAGTACTTGAAAAGATGTCATATAGAGGATGGTATGGAGTTGTTTTGTGTTGCCCCAGAAGGTCTAATCAGAACCAGTGGGTTGAAATTAAATCAGAAGAATTTTCGGCTAAACATTAGGAAGAACTTCCTGAAAGAGTGGTTCCTCAGTGGAACAGGCTTCCTCAGGAGGTGGTAGGCTCTCCTCCTTTGGAGGTTTTCAAACAGAGGCTAGATGGCCATCTGACAGCAATGCTGATTCTGTGAACAGATCATGAGAAGATGGATTGCATCATTGCTTAGTTCTTGTGGCCCCTTCTTACCCAGAGAAATGCCAGTCACCACTTTGGGGTCAGGAAGCAATTTTTTCCATGCCAGTTTGGCTGGGGGTTCTGGAGGGGTTTTTTTTTTGGGGGGGGCTATTTTGTGGACATAGAGCAGGGGTCACTGGGGGGTGTTGAGGGAGGTATGTGTGAATTTCCTGCATTGTGCATGGACTAGATGACCTCTGGTCCTAACCCACTTAATCCCCCCCGGTAAATTAAAAGCTGACCTATAACCAACTAAAGTGTAAATTTAGGTTAATTTTTTTCAACAACAGTCTGATCATAGCCTGTCTTAGTGCTATGAGGAGGACTTCACTAGAGAGGATTTCAGTCTTCCACTGCAGCACATTTGTGTTATATCCCATTAAGGGTTTCCTTGGGTGGAAGGAATAGTGATTTCTGCTTATTTGCCCATATTGCTGCAGACCTCTGACTGCCCCTCCCCATATTTTCCTGTGGATCCCCTTTTCCCCAGGAAAAGCATTTTGAAGAGCACTTTGGGCTGCAATGTGTGTGTGGGGAGTTGTGCTCTGCTGATGGAAATCCCTGCCATCAACAGAAGCTACCAGCAGAACCATGTCATTGACTTCTTACAACATTTAATGAGCCATGAAGAGCATGGATCCAAGCTGCAGGTAGTGACTTTCACCCTCTTCAACAATGTCACCAAATGATCCATATAATTAGGCCCAGAAAGTGCTACAGACATTCCTCTTGCACATCTAGTGACAAATTGGCATCCCGCCTGCCCCCATCAGAGAGATTTTATCAGCAAAGAAACATGCTGTAAAATAAAACCACAGCATGCAGTAAAACAAAATCACAGCTAGGGGTCAAATTGCTGACTTGTTGTGACTCCCTTTTTGGGATCAGAAGAAGAGGAGATTGGATTTATACCCCACCCTTCACTTGGAGTCTCAGAGCAGCTTACAAACTCCTTCCCCTTCCCCTCCCCACAACAGACACCCGGGGAGGTAGGTGGGGCTGAGAGAGCTCTGAGAAAACTCTTTCAAGGACAGCTCTGACAGAACTATGGTTTGTTCATGGTCATCCAGCAGCTGCACGTGGAGGAGTGGGGAATCAAACCCGGTTCTTCCAGATTAGAGTCTGCGCACTTAACCACTACACCAAACTGGCTCTCATATAAATGGGATTCAACCCAAGCAGTAGTAACAAAAACTAAGGAGGCGGAATCTAACTTCAATTTCCTGTCTTCACTATGTCAGCCAAAGCAATGAAAACATATGTTTCAAATGGCTACCTTTTCTCTGTAGAGGTTAGGGGCAACCACATCTCTCCAAAACAGACCCCCCATATAGACTAGGGGGCCTTGTCCTAGGGGTAGAGTGCTGGTACAAGATGGTGTGGGAGGAAACTTGTGGCACAGAAAGCAGACACAGCTAAGACAAACTCTCACAAGGTTCTTCAGTTCCCAGGATCAATCAAGGGTGGTCCCCACTGCACCTGTGAGGTGTTGTAGGCACACAGAGTGAGGAGAGAATGGAACTGGACTTCTAGCCAGGCCACATCTAAGTTCCTTCTATGGTAACCTTCTGGCTAAGGAGCAGTAGCCAAGGTATTTCCTTGCTGTGGGCTGCGGAGCAGTGTCAAGTAGAGATGTAAAATTTCCAGAATTTTTTTTTGGGGGGGGATTGGAAATTTTGGGGAAATTTTTTTACAAACCCTGTGGAACTGTAAAAGGTCCCACAGGGCCCTGGTCTCTTCTGGGAGCTCATTCTACCAGAGTGGAGCCACCAGTGAAAAAGCCCTGTCCCTAGTTGTCACTAACCTGGCCTCCTTGATACTCAGGACAGCCAGCCGATTCTAGGACCCTGATCACAGTGCTCTCTGGGGTACAAATGTAACACAAAGTACCAGGGACATAAACTTTATAACGATGATTTCAGATGCCATGGCAATAGCAGGCGTGATTGGATTAGGTGTGATATGCAGAGGGGTGGAAGTATCAGCATTGGTGTGATATACAGAGGTGTGGAGGTATCAGCATTGGTAACGAGACAGGAATCTAGGTCTCAGTTTGGTACAGGAGGATTCAGTCCAGGAGAATGCAAAGAATAAATGGAAATAAGTCTGAAGAAGTGAGCAGCAACTTACAAAAGTACATACCCTACCACAATTTTGTTAGTCTTTAAAGGTGCTACTGGACTCTTACACTTTCTACTACTATTAGAAACCACAACATTCAAAAACCAGTGAGGAAACATTTTAACCTTCCAGGGCATTCAGTTGCTGACCTAACAGTAGCAGTTCTCTCTTACAAAGGAATTTCAAAGGGAGATTAGAAAGACTGACTGCTGAATTGCAATTTATCACGAAGCTCAAGACAATGCAAACTCCTGGACTAAACTGAGACCTAGGTTTCTTCTCTCATTACCAAACCCTGCTATTGTCATTTGGCATCTGAAATCACTTCACTCACTATAGTTTGGGATACATTTAAGGCCTTCGCAAGGGGGTACTTTATTAGACAAAATGCGTGTCAGGAAAAAACAAAATAAAAAAATTGCTGTAATTGAAAAACAAATTAAAGAACAACAAGAAAGGTTAAAGGACTATCCGACGACTGCACAGATAAGACTAAACATTAAAAACTTACAAAATCAAATGAACAACCTTCTAACTCAGGAAATCGCAAAAAAAAAATCATGTACAAAGCAAAATTACTTTGAAAATGCAAATAAAATCTAAAAATGGTTAGCATATAAACTAAGGCAGGAAAAACAGAAAAGACATATTAAAACCTTGGGAGATGAGCAGTGAGAGGAAAAGTTTGCACTGAAGGATTTGGAAACGATTGTTGAAAACTTTTATAAAACATTATATACTAAACAAGGAGATAATCAAAGAGAAATTAAAGAATTCTTTAAAAGCTATCAAAATATTTAAAAGTTTACCGAAAACTAAAGGAAAATTTTGAATGACCCAGTCTCAATGTCAGAAATAATGGACACAATTAAAAATCAGAAAAAACGGAAACCCCCAGGACCAGACAAGATTGAATACCGGCTGAGTTTTACCAAATATTTGAAGAACAGATAGCACTCCCCTTAAAACAGACAGTACATAATCTTATACAAAAGAAAACTATACCTGAATCCTGGAATGAAGCATTAATTACACTAATACATAAACAAGAGACCAACGAGAAAGACATTAAAAACTATTGCCCAATTTGCCTACTGAACGTACATTATAAAATTTGTGCTTCGATTCTGGCTTCATGATTCAAGAGTGTGCTGGGCCAAACAATTCATCAAGACCAGGCAGGATTTCTACCTAAAAGATACTTAAAAAAACAGTGCAAGGACTATCCTGAACATCTTGGAGTATTTTGAAATGCGTCCGGGAGAACAGATTTTTTCTCGACACAGAGAAAGTGTTTGATAACCTTAATTGGAATTTTATTTTAGAGTACTTAACAGCTTCATAGTGTGGGGAAAACTTTAACACCATGATCCGAGCAATTTATAACACCCAACACACCAAAATTGTAATCAGTGGAGACCTAACACAAAAGATCAATATTCAAAAAGGTACTAGACAAGGCTGCCCTTTGTCTCTGTTGCTTTTTATTTTTGCCCTTGAAATATTGAATGACATCGTTAGAAATGAAATGAAAATCAAGGAGGAAGAATTTAAGCTCCAGGCCTATGCGGATGACCTAGTGTTTATATTATGAGACTCCTGCAATGTATGACTCACCTTTCAACAATATTACAAGAATATGAACAACTGGCAGGACTAAAAATTAACCTCACACTAATGACAAAAAATTGTATTACAGATCAAAACATACAAAAGCTATCAGGATTTGAGATTCAAAAGAAAATAAAATATTTAGGAGTAACACAGTAGATGCAGTTCCTTAATACAAGATAACTACATGAAACTGCTTATAGAAATCAAAAAAACTGATAAATGGAAGGATATGCAAATCTCATTCATGGAAAGAATAGCAACTGTTAAGATGAATATCCTGCCAAGATATTCTCCTCTTTCAAACAATTCCCATACTTAAAAACCAACTTTTCTTTAAAGATTTAGAAAGAATTATTAGACAATTTATTTGGCAACAAAAAAAAGCCCAGAATTAAACTAAAATTACTCCAAGAAAGGAAAGAACGGGGAGGTTTTGCATTATCAGATTGGATTTTGTATTATCAAGCAGCAAGCCTATCATGGATTAGAGACTGGATTATGTTAGAAAACTCCAGACTTCTGAAATTGGAGGGTCATGATCTACTATTAGGATGGCACGCTTTTTAAGGATATGACAAACAAAACATACATAAATATTTTAACCAGCATTTTGTTAGAGTATCATTATTGAAAGTATAGACTGAGATAAAAAGGCAATTTTATAAAAAGATACCAAAATGGATAGCCCCATTAGAAGCAATTACTAATCTGAAACTAATTACAAGAAATTTAATGGGAAAATATCAACAACTGTTAGATGGCAATAACAACTTAAAGCCACAAGAACTGCTGTTGAAATAGGAGATTAAACTGACATGATGAGAAAGAATGCAATTGGAATGCAGATATGCTAATGACAAAAGCACTGAATTTTACGAAAAACCGACAGAGTTAGATAAAATATTCTTAGGCAAAGAAGAGAAACTTGCTAAAAAAATTGTACATGGTATTGTTAGACCATAAAATGCAAGATAAAACAGTTAAAAACGACAATGGTTACTTGGGCACAAAATTTAGGCCGCAACATTAATTTAGATCAATGGGCCAGAATCTGGAAAATGAATATAAAATATACAAAAGCGGTGTCTTTTAAAGAGAATCTTTATACAATGTTCTATGGATGGCATATGACACCAGATAGATTGGCAAAATATTACCCTAACATGTCAAATATCTGTTGGAAGTGTAGGAAAAGTTAGTTCCCTTTTCCACGTCTGGTGGACATGTCATAAAAGTAAAATGTATTGGGTCAATATACATAAAATTTTACAAAAAATAATAGGAACCAATATACTTTTTTACCAGAGATTTTCCTGTTATATATAATACCTGAACAATATAATAAATCAGACTGTTATATGATAATACATGTAGTGACTGCAGCTAGAATTTTATATGCCAGATTATAGAAAAGTCAAGACATACCTTCAAGAGAAGATTTGATTTGTAAGTTGCTTGAAATGGCTGAAGTGGATAAACTAACTATGGCACTACAAGGAAGAGGAGATAATACCTTGAAGAATCTTGGGCTAGACTTTATACATGGATTTAAAGCTTCACAAACGAATAATTATAGCCAACATATGTTAGTAAAATTTATTTTAATTTAAATTTAAAATTTATTATGTGCAAAAGAGATTGAAAAAACTAGCTAATGTGGGATGGAGATCTGTGTTATTATATATGTAAGCGAACAACACTGCATGTGTTTCTTTTTAATGAAAAACTAATAAAAAACAATGTTAAAAAAATGAAATCACTTCACTCTCTCAAATATAAGCACAGATGGACTGACATTCAAGCTATATCTGAAAAAGTGAGCAGTGATTAATGAAAGCTCATGCCCTGCCACAAATTTTGTTAGTCATTAAGGTGCTGCTGTACTCTTGCTCTCTTCCACTAATAAGGAATGCAAGCTGTACTGTTAGCCCTCCCATCTGTTAAAAATGGAAAGGGGATCTCTCCAAGCGCCATGGGACTCCCTCCTTGGTCCCTCCCTCTTTGGCATGCTCTTTCTGGCTCTTCCCCTCCTTCCCTCTCTCTCTCTGAAGAAGTGTGCTTGCCTACAAAAGCTTATACCTGGAATAAAACATTTTTGATCTTAAATGCAACTCTCTGGCTCTGAATAAAACAGGTTTGGTGTTAAACACAGGACTCTGTCTCTCTCTCACACACACACCTGGAATAAAACATTTTTGGTCTTAAACACAGGAGTCTTTCTCTCTGTCTCTTTCTTTCTCTGAAGAAAAAATGTGCTTATACCTGGCATAAAATGTTGCTGTTCTTAAAAGTGCCATAAGATGCCATCCCCAGCTGGCTCTTTCTCTCCCCCTCCCTCCCCAGAGGAGGGGGAGGGGGGAGGAGCCTTCAGCCACTTGAGGGAAGGCTTTCTTTCTCTCCTCTGAAGCAGGAAATAGGAGAGACTGGCCAAAAGGAGCTGCGATGTAAGGAACAGGAAGCAGTACTTAAGAAAAAACTGTAAGCTCATGCACCCTATGCTATTTTAGCACATGAAACTTAATTTATGCTGTTTGGTTAGAGAAAGCCAAGTTCTCAGTAAAACTTTTAATTCTATCTCTGAGGTGTGCAGGACATCTTGGTGGGTGATTTCGATCCTCCTTTCAGGGAGGCACGAACTAGATTTTTGCTCTTCCTGTCTGTGATGGAGTCATTTGCCTCTTCAGTTCTGTTTCTGCCTCAACAGGGAGAGCAGCTCTTTAGTAGGCTTAGCCTCCTAACATTTTGCCTATAGAGTTTTTTCTGTTCCTCTTCCTTTCCTATTACTTACCTTCTATTTCTCTAATTTCCTTATCTTAACATATGTTCTGATCCACACACCCCTGAATACTTTCTCAACCATGGCTCAATGAATGTAAGGCACAAGTCTGAGTAGAAAGTACATGAAAGAAACACATGTTCAAAAGTTTCTATCTCCCGCTTAGTGCAGGAACACAATCTACAGTCAAATGGGTTTTTTTGGAATCTCCCGTATAATACTACTGATGGCAACAAATTAAACCTTGCTAACATATATGCTCTGCATTGCCCCGGAATTGTTAGATGTTAGATACTCAGCCCTGTGCCCAAAAGGTAAAAGTCCCAAATCGAGGGGTAAGCATCTACTTTTTGCACAGCTCTCAAGAACCTGCTTCTCAGTGCCAATCAGTCTTTTCCTTATCAGCCTAAAAGCTGACTTTTGTGTGTACAGAGATAGATCTCAAATTTTAAGCCCAATTGAATTGATTTTTTCTTCTATATGACGAAGCCACGTAGAAGACTGGGACTCCATTAACATATGAGCAATAAGACCATTGCCATCTCTTTTAAAAAGTAGGTGTAACCAAAATTTAATGGCAATAATCCATACTCTAATTCCAAGACAATGTGGACAAAAGGTCAGAAACTGCCTTGGAAAAGGCACACAAAGCCACTGCCATGATGATTAAGACATCATCTACAGCGTCCATCACATCCAGGGTAGCCGTAGTCTGGGACTGAAAGCTGATGCAACTTCTCCCAGGGAACAATCAAAGACTACTAGAAGGGGCCAACAAAATCATAAAGGCCAATATGTTTTTTTCTTTCTTTTAGGTGATATACTATGGATGTGTGATATTTATGATGTGACTGAAACACTATATTGGACAGATAACTCAAACTGTAGAACAGGAGAATGGTGATCTCGAAGATGGATAATTTCCAGAATCCTTTCTGTTGATGATGGATTTCCCTAACAAAAAGAGTCAATGCTGTTGTTTTATTTATACCATTTCTGTTGATTTAGTATTACTCATTGTATTCACTGCCACTCAGCAGTACTGCCCAAAAAAAGGAATATTTGCTTGTTTCAACTCTTTATTCATAATAACTGTATCAAAATGACAGTAACATGCAGTAATAAAAATAACCACTATAATTCTGCTCAAGCATGACAGTTCCTTGAGGCAGTCTTTAAGAAATATGATAAAATCAAAACGTTTACCAACCTGGAGATTTTGCCTGTTCAAACATATTCCTTTTGTCATCTTCATCACAGCACTTCTCATGATATTGTTTCAATCGAGCCACCAGGCCTTGCATATGTTTGTTGAAGTGTTTGCATTTTGCACTCCTGCCTGCCTTACCCATAGGTAGAGTAACTTCATTAAAATATTCCCAGATTGGGTCTCTTTTATGGCCTGCTGCCATTATAAATTTTCTTCTCCAAGGAAAGAATAATATGATAAACCTCAGGCTATACACACAAAGATCCAAAGACTTGTAGAGTATTCTGCTCCAAGGGTTTCACTGTCATTTTTACTGTTTGCCCCCTCCCTCCTCACATTTAGCTTCTTGTGCAGATTTGTTCCACTCCCAACAATCTTCTATTCATTGAATTTTTAGAAACTTAGCCCTTAAGAGGTAAGGGGTTGATTTTGTATACATAGATTTGTGAAGGAACAATGGGATTAAGGTCTTTTTCTCAACTCTGTATGTTTATAACATGTTTGCTATGAAGAAGAGGAATGTGATTTCTGCAGACACAAATTCACAGTTCTGAGAACCGTTAAACTAGGCAACTGTGAAAATATCTTCTAAATAGAAAAATTGCCCAATAATCTTACCGAAACCTCTGGAAGAGCATGATATTGTGACTGGATTAATGGAATTCATTTACCAAGAAATTTAAACATTGCATGAATATACAGCTTCATGTTACATAATTTAAAACTAATTCTTATTTCATGGTGAATAAACTTTGGACTATAATGTACCTTAAATAGAAAACTATCTTTAGATAAATTTTTCCTCAAAAAACATTTTATTTAAAACAAATTTAAATTTAAAAAATCCAATTTAAATAAACCCCCAAGTTTTAATTTTTTTAAAAAAAAACATTGTTTTTTTAACCACCCTACCCAAGACGCTTCAGCAGCCACCCTTTTAGTTTGCAGCACACCTTATCCAGATTTAAGCAGGAGACCAGACAACCAGTCTGGGGATCTTCCAGACAAGTATTTCGAAGAGAACTATTTAGTCCTCGATTCAACAATCAACAAATTGAACCAACAGAACAGATTTTGAAAGGAAGTCCCCAAAGGCATGACTGACCAAGCATTCTAGTGTGTGTGTGTGTGGGGGGGGTGGCTGCTTCATTTTCGAGATGCCTGGATCAACTCTCACACAGACTCCTGAGCAACAGAGATAGTCTCACAAGGCTACTCCATAGAGTTTGCCAGAACCCACCAGTTTCTTCCATTCTTCCCAAAAAAGAATGGGGTCCGGATAGCAATACTAGATCTTAAGTTCCTAAATAAACTAATCAGACAGGCACTTCCACATGGAAACTCTCAGGTCAATAACAAAAGTCTTTGAACCAGAAGAATTCCTCAGGTCAGTAGACCTCCCAGAGGCCTATGTCCACATCCCAATATTTCCCCCATAGAGAAGGTTCCTGAGGTTCTGCTTAGGAAGACTACATCTGCAATTCAGAGCCCTCCCATTCAGCCTCTCCACCACCCCAAGAGTCTTCTCCAAGATTTTGATCAACCCAGTTGTTCAATTAAGGGAGCCAGGCACCCATGTCCACTGTTATTTGAATGATCTGCTGATCAGATCAGCTCCAAAACCAAGTCTCATTCGAACACACAGAAGATTTTTCCTTGCCTTCAAACTCATGGCTTCCTTGTCAACCTTCAGAAAAATTCCTTACATCCTGCCCAGAAAATAGAACATTTGGTAGTAATCATAGGTGCTACAACCAATTGTCTTTTCCTCATGGAGAAAAAAGCTCAGAAGACCAGAGAAATGTCAGGAGGGGTTATCAAAAGTAGATCATCTTCTCTGATGGCACTGGCCTAACTAATGGGGATGTGAATATCAAGCACTGACGTGGTCCAGTGGGGACAGCTACATGCAAGACCACTGCAACCTGAGGCCCTTTCATCTTCAAATTAAGGAAAATCTTCCCATCCAGATTCCACTACATGTCAAATCCAATCTTACTTGGTGGACAAGAATGCCCAACCTTCTCCAAGGAAAGAAGTACTACATTCCTACGATAAAGCAACTCTTTATGGATGCCAGTCTGTTGGGGTGGGAGGAAGTGCTAGATGTGATTCTGATTCAGGGCCAGTGGTCCAGAAGTGAGGCATGTCTTCCCATCAACCTGCTAGAATTCCGGACGATCTGTCTCACCCTGCTTCACTTCAGCATACAGATAGTAGGCCAAACACATATCAGACAATCTCTTGTCCAAGGCATACCTCAACAAATGGGGGAGGGGGGGAATCCAAATCATCAGGTCTGCACAAGGAAGCCATCAAGATCCTAGCATGGTTGCTGTTCTGAGTTGCAGTGCGGTGAGACGGACAGTGCCGGGACTCACTCCCAGGCACCGCTGGCTTCTTGTTTTCTTCAGAGGAGATTTGGGGGCTCCCAAAGTCCACTGCACTCCCCAGAGGGGGGTCCAGAGCAAGGGACTTGGTCTGGGCTCCCCACCTTGTGGCAGCAAGCGGATAGAAGCCCTGGGATTGTCCCCAGCAAGAAATGAAGAAGAACGCTCATGGCAGCCACGTGTGTCTAGCTGTCGCTACCCACGAAGAGGGACTTAAAAGTCTGCACCTCATCCACAACATCAGTGATGTATATCACCGTGAGTATACCTTAATGCAACATTTCCAGAAACTTTACTACACAAACGTCTGCCCCTTTAAAGTTTAAAAAGACTGGAAGGAAGGGGTGAAGAATTTTCTTCTCTCCCCCCCCCCCCCCCCACTTTTATCGCGGCTAAGAAAAGGATTCAAAGCAACTGTATAAATAATCTTTTGGGTGAAGAAAGCAAGAGGACTTTGTCTAAGCTGGTACTTTCAGGAGCTAAAATCCCCTTTGTCTTCTGAATCTGAACGTTGGTGAACTAGAAAGTTCTTATAGTTTTTTCATTTTTCTTTGGAGTCAAAACAATTTCTGGATTTATACATGAAGACTTTGTAAAAGATTAATCAACATTGGGATCATCTATAACTCAATAAATAGACTGTAAAGACTTTATTTTTAAAAGGATCTTATTCTGAATCTTTTATATACGAAGTTCCCATAACAATGTATGTTTCTCTTTACTGAAACTATAAAACTCCATTTTGTTCTGACTACACTGTTTAGTTCTGTAAACAACTGATAATCTTCCTGACTCATGTTAGCACTGCCTTGTTCTCAATATCACTACAATAGTTGTTGATGTATCCTTTCTACTAATGTTGTCTTTGTAAAATGTGGCTTGGAAAATATTTTTAGAGGTTCTCTTGTTTTAACACATCTTTGAAAAAATGAACTACACTGATAGACTGCAAAAGATGCCAGAGGCTCTACTCCCAGATACACTATAACTTATGGATACTAAACTTATGCAGGTTTCCTTGCAGGATTTCTTGAATATGATCCAAAACACAGTTGTTGTGGCTGTTAAAATGGCAGTTGAAGGAGTTTTCTACCCTCTTCAAACTGAAATGCATATACCGATGTAATAGAACATAACCAAAAAGGAGACAGGCCAGACAACATGGAATGAGGAAATAAAAATAATGGAATGAGGAAATAAAGAGCTACATGCTTTATAAAATAGCTCAAATAATTTAATAACATCCTTAGACAAAGCCCATATTAGTAGAAAATAAGAAATTGTATACTCATATATTTGCAAATTTTTTATGATAGTATATGGTATATGGTGAAAAACTGAAATTGATTCAGATAATGTATGAGGTACTATTTTAGAGAAAAGATTGATATGATGTATTGTATCCCTTTTTATGTTTGTTTTGGAAAAATAAAAAATATATTTTTAAAAAGATCCTAGCATGGTGAGAGGAGAAACTAGCATAATTATGAGCAGAGCACATCAAGGGGTCAGTAAACTTTCAGATGGACTGGCTCAGCAGGGAGACCATTCAGGAAGGTGACTGGTCTCTCAAGAATCTGTTCCATCTGATCACATACCACTTTGGCTTGCCATTGGTGGATCTGTTTTTGTATCTCCCACCAACCGCCAGCTGCTTCAGTACTCAGCGAGGTTTTTCCATCCACAAGCCAAAGCTACAAATGCTCTGACCTATCAATGGCCAACAGGTCTTCTTTTCACCTTTCATCCTACTCCGATAATTCCCAAGCTGATAAGGAAGATCATGGAAACAAGGGTGGAGATCATTGTGGTGGCACCATTGTGGCCTTGTCATTCGTGGTTCTCAGTTCTTCAGGAGATGGTGACATCTCCACCCCCAGTTCTACCAGTATCTTCGACTATATTTGGTGCAGAGCCAGTTTGGTGCAGTGGTTAAGTGCGCGGACTCTAATCTGGGAGAACCGGGTTTGATTCCCCACTCCTCCACTTGCACCTGCTGGATGACCTTGGGCAAGCCATAGCTCTGTACCAGGTGTTCTCTCAAGGACAATTGTCTTAGAGGTCTCTCAGCCCCACCTACCTCACAAGGTGTCTGTTGTGGGGAGGGGAAGGGAAAGGGGTTTGTAAGCTGCTCTGAGACTACAAGTGAAGGGTGGGATATAAATCCAATCTCTTCCTCCTCCTATATTACAACAGGGATTGGTCTGGCACCCTCACCCAGAATGGCTAGGCTTAACTGCTTGGAGGTTGAACTGAGTAACTTTCTATGCCTAGGATACTTTCAGAGTGTAACACAGACACTGCTAGCTTCAAGGAGACGCTCAACAATTAGAATATACAACACTTCTTGGAAAGCGTTTGTTAGATGGAGTAGGAGGAAAGGTGTTGACCCACTTGAGCCCTCCATAGAAGCAATACTAGCCTTTCTTCAGGATAGCCTGTCAGTCTTGCCCCAATTTCGGAGGTAATAATTTATCCAACCATCCTCATGTTTATTGTTTCCTCTGAAGGGTGACTGTCTAAAGCTCTCCTCAAATGCATAGATTCCCTAAGTGAAAATTACACACAGTCTTATCAACCCTCATCAGAACCCCCTTTGAACTGATTCGGGAGATACCCTTACAATGGCTGAGGATGAAGACACTCTTTCTTGTAGCAGTGACTTTGGCAAGAAGATTCTCAGAGCTGGGTGCTCTATCAGTCAAACCTGGATTATGCATTTTTCATAGAGACAAAGTCACACCAGGAATAGATCCAACCTTTTAGCCAAAGGCCAACCCCATCTTTCATAAGGTAAAGATAAAGGTTTCCCTTGCTCGAAAGCTAGTCGAATCCGACTCCAGGGGGCAGTGCTCATCTAGTCACCAGGAAATCAGTTTGCCATCCTTCTGTCCAGATCCTAGACATCCCAAGAAGAAGCGATGGCATACACTAGATGCCAGAAGAGCACTTAAAAGGTTTTTGTACTTTTGTACTTACACTTTTGTACTTACACTTACTGTGAAGTTAATATATATTCTGCTTTTTGGAGTTACCTGAACTGAAGATGCGGGTGACTCCCGCCACAGACAGGAAGAGGAAAGTTCTAGTTCCTGCTTTCCCGAAAGTGGGATGGGAATCATCCACCAAGTTGTCCTCCTTTCCTCAGAGAATGACCCTTCACAGTAAGTCTCCAATGGTTCGTTTTCCTTTTAGGCTTTGGTGCAATTTCTGCCCCACATCCTGATAATTTTTCTTCCTCTTGCAATGTAGGGCAGTAAGCTACTTTTTACCCTGTCTGCAGATAAATTTGTGACAGTGGTTTCAGGGAGAGGTGAAAATGTCAACCACTTCAGCTCAAAAAGACAACAGAAAATATGCAACAAATATGAAAGAGCTAAAAGAAATTGTAGAAAGATTTTATGAAGACTTACATAGACAAGAGGAAGAATCAAAGGAAGAAATCCAAACATATTTAAATAATTATATTGGGAAAAAATTTAACGTAGAACAGAAAGAAATTTTAAATGCACCAATTACACTGCAAGAAGTTAAGGAAAGCATTATGAAGCTAAAACTAGCAAAAGCACCAGGCCCGGACGGACTTCCACCAGAATTCTACAAGGTGTTTAAAGAACAAATTACACCTTTCCTAAGTAGAACAATACAAAATATCTATGAAGGAGGAGAAAGCCCAGAAACTTGGCAGGAGGCGATCATCACTCTAATCCCAAAACAAGAGATAAACTGTATAGAGGTACGAAATTTTCGCCCAATCTCTTTGTTAAACGTGGACTATAAGATCTACGCCACAATATTAGCGAATAGATTTAAAAAGGTTTTAATGCAGACAATTCAGAACGATCAAGCCGGCTTTTTGCCTGGAAGACAATCAAAACAAAACATAAGGATTATTCTGAATGTATTAGAATATTACGAGAATCATCACAGCAACCAGCTAGCACTTTGCTTCCTGGATGCGGAAAAGGCATTCGACAAGTTAAGCTGGGAATTTATGATTAGACAATTAGAACAATGGGACGGAGGCGGAAAATTTGTTTCAATGATAATTTTTTTTTACCAACGACAAGTAACTACAATAACGATTAACGGAGACACAATTAGGAAAATTGCAATACAGAAAGGGGTTAGACAGGGATGTCCGCTCTCCCCTTTATTATTTATTTTTACTCTTGAGACACTCTGTGATATAATAAGAGAAGAAAAAACGATAAAAGGTCTAAATATTAAACAAGAGTCTTATATAGGATTAACAATAAGAAAACGAAAATTATAACAAAAAATTGTTCCAAACAAATAGCTACGCAACTACAAGAAAAGACGAATTTTGAGGTGGTAAAAAAAGCCAAATATCTGGGGATTCATATATCAAACAGATGTAGCTCTTTATATAAAGACAACTATTTAAAAATCTTATCGGAAATCAAAAAAGATTTAGAAGTTTGGACAGGACTACAAATCTCCCTTATGGGATGTATAGCACTTACCAAGATGAATATCCTCCCACGTCTTATTTTCTTCTTTCAAAATTTACCAATTCTAAAAAACCAGGCGTTTTTTAAAGAATTAGGAAAAATTATTTCGGAGTTTATATGGCAAAAGAAAAAAGCCAGGATTAAGATGAAATATCTTCAGGACAAGCAGGAAAGAGGTGGCCTTGGGTTACCAGACTGGTACCTATACTACCAAGCCTCGGGGATGGTTTGGATCAAGGAATGGGCAACATTGGGAAATCATAGACTATTAAAACTAGAAGGATACGATCTGGAAGTTGGCTGGCACGCAGTTTTGTGGTACAACCAACAAAATAAGAAATTTAAACACCACGCAATAAGAGGCCCATTATTAAAAATTTGGGAAGAGATAAAACATAAGTTTTATCAGAAAACACCAATGTGGGTTGCCCCACTCGAAGCACTAATTAAACCAACTCTTTTAACTAAAGAGAAAATGACTCCTTACGAACTACTATTAAACAGAAATCAAGAACTACACAGTGAGGAAACACTTAAGACCTTAGGCCTAGTGCTGACATGGTGGGAGACAATCCAACTAAAATCAAGATACAATTTAGACAGGAGGATAGGCTTCTCTAAAACTCCTATAGAACTAGATAAAGCATGGCTCTAGTCAGATGTTAAGACAATTAAAAAAGTTTATGAAAATCTTATTAATGACAAAATGGCAGATGAGTGGATCAAACCAAACATGATAAAATGGGCACAAAACATAGGACACAATATAGAAATTGATACCTGGTTAGAAATATGGCAAAAAAACATTAAATTTACAAGAGCGGTTCCACTAAAAGAAAACATATATAAAATGTTTTATATGTGGCATCTTCCACCTGATAGACTGGCTAAATTCTTGGCCACAAACTTGGATACGTGCTGGAAGTGTAAAAAAAATAAAGGCTCATATTACCACATGTGGTGGACTTGTAGAAAAGCCACCAAATATTGGTTAGGTACCCATAAGTGTCTTCAGGAAATAACACAAACTATTATACCTTTTAAACCAGAATTGTTTTTATTAAATATGATTGTGATGGAATGTGACAAAAATACAAAAAGACTGATTACACATGGAATTACCACCGCAAGAATATTATATGCAAGATACTGGAAGATGGAAAGTACACCAAACCAGGAGGAACTTATAAACAAACTTTTTGAGACTGCAGAAATGGATAACTTGACAACCAAAATACAGAACAAGCGAAACCAAATGTTCACATCTGTATGGGATAAATTTTATGAATGGTATGAAAACTATATCTGTAAATTAAGAAGCAAATAAGTGAAAAGATACCAAGATGTTGTACACCGTTTTGTTTCCTTTCTAATGCTGTTATAATGTTAAGCATTTATGTTTCTTTAAGATAAATTACAATAAAAAATTATATTAAAAAAAAATGAAAAGAAAATATGCAACAGTTGAGAAGTAATGAAAGCCTTTCATGTTCCCCTCATGAAGATTTGCTATCCTTCTAGGTGCAGAAATGCATCTTGGGTTTAAGAGCTGTGTATGTCTACATGCCTATCTTATCTTTACAAGCATTTCACACATGCTAAAAGAGAAGATATTTCATATATCTGGAGCAGGAAACCAGTCAGAGAAGCAGTTGGGCCCTTGGATGACAAAGGAATAAAGGGATTGCTAAAGGAAGATGGAGAGATGGCATAGAAGTTACTTTTTCTTCTTCTTTTGCTTCTGTGTGGAAAGTGTGGGGCATGTACCCATGCACAACCGCTATTTCAGGAAGGGAGTCTGAAGAAATTAGTCAAATTGAGGAAATGACATAAAGTTCTAGACCTATTGTGGAAATTAAAAACCAGTACATTTCCAAGTTCTGATGGCATACAAAAGGAGAGATTGGGTTTATACCCCACCGTTCACTCAGAATCTCATAGCGGCTTACAGTCTCTTTTCCCTTCCCCTCACCACAACAGACACCCTGTTAGATGGGTAGGGCTGAGAGAGCTCTTTTGAGTACTGCTCTTGAGAGAACAGCTTGGAGAGAACTTATGACTGACCCAAGGTCACACCAGCAGCTGCATGTGGAGGAGTGGAGAATCAAACCCAGTTCTCCCAGATTAGAGTCTGTTTCTCAAATGTGAAATAGTTGAGGTACTAAACTGTTTATGTAACTTGCTAAATTGCTGCTGTACAAGAAGACTTTAGAGTAGCAAATGTGACACCAATTTATAAAAAGGGGTCCAGAGGGGAACCAAGAAATTACTGGCCAAGCAGCCTAATGTCTGTTCCAGGAAAATTAGTAGAAACTGTAATGAAAAATAGAATTATTAGGTACATAGAAGCTTGTGCAAAGGGAAGTCCTGCCTCACCAACCTTTTGGAGTTCTTTGAGAACATGGACAAGCATGTAGACAACAGTGACATTATATACTTGGCCTTTCAGAAGGCTTTTGACAAGAGTACGTCACCAAAGACTCCTGAGTAAACTTAGAAGAAGAAGAAGAAGAAGAAGAAGAGATTGGATTTATACCCCGCCCTCCACTCCCCAAGGGAGTCTCAGAGCGGCTTACAAACTCCTTTTCCCTTCCCCTCCCCACAACAGACACCCTGTGAGGTAGGTGGGGCTGAGAGAGCTCTTTCCCAAGCTGTCCTTGAGGGAACAGCTGGTACAGAGCTATGGCTTGCCCAAGGCCATCCAACCAGGTGCAAGTGGAGGAGTGGGGAATCAAACCCGGTTCTCCCAGATTAGAGTCCGCACACTTAACCACTACACCAGACTGGCTCTCTTAGCAGTCATGGGATAAGAGAATGGGTTCTCTAATGGATTAAAAATTGGTTAAATGACAGGAAGCAAAGAGCAGGAATAAATGGACAGTTGTCACAATGGAGCGAAGTAAGCAGTAGGGTTCCACAAGGATTAGTATTGGGGCAGGTGCTATTTATAAATGATTAATAAATGTTCTTAAATTGTCTGGAATTAGAGGGGAGTAGTATAGTGGCCAAGTTTGCAGACACAGAATGATTCAGGATGGTGGAAACTAGGGCTGACTGTGAAGAGTTCCAAGAGGATCTCCACAAACTGGGTAAGTGGGCAACAGTGTGGCAAATGAAGTTCAGTGTTGGTAAGTGTAAAGGGATGTACATGGAGACAGAACTTGCTGAGACTGAGAGAGGAAAAGATCTCTGGATCTTATGGTTCCAGCCAACTACCGCCCAGTGTCGAACCTTCTATTCCTGGGTAAGGTAGTTGAGAGGGCAGTAGCAGAACAGCTCCAGTTTTTCCTGGTTGACGCCTCTATTCTGGACCCATTCCAGTCTGACTTCTGCCCTGGCTATGGGACGGAGATGGCACTGGTCATCCTCACAGATGACCTTCGGAGACATCTGGATTGAGGTGAGTCTAGTAACTGCTGTTGTTGCTTGACTTAACAGTGGCATTTGACACTGTTGATTATGATCTTATGACCCACCGCCTTGCTGACACAGTGATACTGTGGATAGCCTTACAATGGTGAGTCATCTTTCTCCATGGTCAGGGATGAGGATGGTGCTTGGGGAGAGGGTTTCTCCACGTTACCCTCTGGTATGCAGCATTCCTCAGGGGGCGATCCTCTCCCCGATGTTGTGTAACATCTCCCCTTGTTCAATTAATCTGGGAGTTTGGGCTGTGTTGTCATCTGCTGATGGCTGGCTGGACTCCACCCTAGATATTCTAGCCAGGGCTTTGGAGGCTGTGGCTGGTTGGTTGCAGCAGAGCCAGCTGAAATTAAATCCATCGATTACAGAGGTCCTGTGCTTGAGTTGTGGTGGGTGGGATCAGAAATCTGACTTCCAACCCTTGGCAGGGCATCGTTAATGCCAGTGCCAACAGTGAGAAATCTAGGAGTGATCCTGAATGCTTCGCTGTCAGTGGAGGTCCAGGTCACAAATGTTGCCAGATCGGCCTTTTACCATCTTTGGCTGGTCAGGCAACTGGTTCTCTCTCTCTCCTGCGACTTGGCCATGGTGATCCATGCAATGGTCACCTCCAGGCTAGACTACTGCAACTCACTCTTTGTAAGGTTGCCCTTGAATTTGACCTGGAAACTTCAGCTGGTGCAAAATGCAGTGGCATGGTCTTCTGATTGGGACATCTTTGCAAGCACATATACAGCCAGTGGTTCACCAGCTGCATTGGCTTCCAGTTGAGTACTTGATCAAGTTCAAGGTTATGGTATTAACCTTTAAGACCCTATGTGGTCAAGGACCAACATATCTGCAGGACCGTCTCTCCCAGTATGTCCCCTGAAGAGCTTTATGCTTATCAGAACATCTTCTGGTGGTCCCCTGCCTAAAAGACATCCACTTAGCCTTGACCAAAACCTTTTCAGCTCTGGCAGCATAGAGTTTTATGTGCAGCAGAAGCCATGACAGTTTTTTCTGTGGCAATGTGTAAGGACTACAGAGAGCTACTTATTGAATAATATTGTTTTTTCTTCTTTCTAGTGTGTGTTGCTTCTTTTCTTTATTGTGTGTGTGTGTATTAAGTGCCATCAAATCGTTTCTGACTTTCGGCAGTCCTTTGATCTAATTCTTCCAAATATCATATCAGTAATAGCCTTGCTCGGATCTTGCAAACGGAGGGCCACAGCTTCCTTTATAGTGTCAATCCATCTCATGTTGGGTCTCTTTTTTTCCTGTTGCGTTCAACTTTTCCTAGCCTGATTGTCTTTTTCAGTGATTCTTGTATTCTCATAATGTGGCCAAAGTATGATAGCCTCAGTTTAGTCATTTTAGTTTCTAGGGAGAGTTCAGGCTTGATTTGATCTAGAACTTGCTTATTTGTATTTTGGACAGTCCACAGTTCTGTAAAATTCTCCTCCAATACTGCATTGCAAATGAATGCGCTTTCTTCATTGTCCAACTGTCACACCCATACATACATAGTAATGGGAAATACTATGGCATGAATTAACTATTGAGGTTAACTGGTGTGGTTAGTCCAGTCACTGTTAGTTATAAGAGTGCTTAATTAAAGCTACAAACAGAGGAGCGTTGTTTTACCAGGGTACTCAGCTTACAAAGCTACACAGAGCCACATTGCAAGCTTAGAAGAAAAATACTGCTCTCTTTATTTGAGAAGTACACTTTGGATAGGAAAGAGCAGAGATTACTAACTTTACTAGCTAAAGGATGGAGGCGGATTGCGAGAAGCCCATCTGCCTCATGGTGCCAAGAGAGGATTTCGTGTCCCTCTCTTGGTGCGTGCAGATAGAGAGCAAGACTTCAATCAGAGTGAGAGAAGTAGGAAAGGGAAATTGGTCCCTGATATCACAATCTACATATCAAAAGAGGACAGTGGCAGAAGAGTAGATACAGGAAGAAAGGTCAGTGTGCCTGTCTAGCTATCTAGTCTCTCTTGCCACGCAGTCTGGAGGTGTGAAACGGGACATTGCATCTAGAACTTCCAACATTAACTTGATCTTGGTCGCCAACAACATGTCCTTACACTTAAGAATCTTTTATAGCTCCTTCATAGCTGCTCTTCTTTTGCCTTGGTTCAGCTCTACCACCACCTGACAAAAAGCACAAACGTAACGTTTTGCTTGTTGCAACCCTGTGCAATATGTCTACCTAGAATAAGTAATAAGCGCTAAAAAACTTTCCAGAAGTACAAGCTAGTAGTTACCAGGCAGACTAAAGTTGTTGTCACAAATAGATTCATTTTCATGAAATGAAAAATGACAATGCCTGTGCTTGAGTGGCAGGTAAAGGGTGAATAATTGGAGAACTGATAATTCTTCATTTATGTAAAAAAACCCTCAAACTATGCGATGGAAAGTCAGCTATTAATTCATTAAGAATAGATTTAATATTTAATTTTAAACTTTTACCTTTAAAATGAGAAAGATAACATTTGAAACATATTTGGACATGTCTTACTTTGTGGGAAAGCACTGGTTCTGTCCTCTAACTTTAAAATACTTAGGCTGAGTTCAGACTGACAGTTTGGCCTGATATAGGCACGTTTCTCAACCAGATTAAGTGGGCTGGTTCACACAGCCACAGCTCTCTGGCGTTCCCATGCGGTACTCACCCCGTCCTGAAGCATTTTGATCCCACTTTAAAAGTACCAGGTGAAACCTGTGGCAAGCTGGTTGGGTGCATGTTGATCCCGCTTCCTGGAAGCGGGGATGCAAATAAGCCACAATCAAGCGGTGCTGGTAATGTGAACCCACTGATCCAGCAGGGATGTGCATAACCACCCATGTGTGCTGTGTGCTTGAGCGCACAACCGCCCACGGGGATGCTTCCAGCTCGTGGAGTTAAAGCTCCCAGTTATGGAATCCTGCCCCAATTGCTGCTGCGCCTATGCACCCATGCGCCTACATGCAGGTTGGTGAAATGGGCTAAAGCCGCGCGCAACCGCAGTGCCACCACCAGGGGCCGCCCTGCAGTGCGAACACTCCATTCCGGTGTGGTCCTGCATCGGTCCACGCAGTGCGACCGGAAAGCCCCGCGACAACTTGGCCCAGGTCTTTTTCCCCCGCTTCCCTTGCGCTTCATTCTGCCAGTCTGTCCTCTGCCTTAGACTATAAATAAGCTGTTACTAAACACACATTGTTAGACTAGTACAGAGAGACAAGAGAAAAAAAGTTTTGTATGTGGAAATTCTCTAGGTACAGGACTAGTTCATTTTAGCACAGCTTATAAACAGAATGCATTTTCAGGTAAGCATTGGATTATTGCATTTTATAAGACAGAACAGAGCTTGATAAATCAGGTTGCCATGCTTCCTAAAAATTTCATAGTGCTGCTTAGAATATCTGTCACTCCCATGAGGACCTGGCAGAAAATGGCACCTCCTAGGTAAGGCCAAGGTGTTGCAGTCACCAGAACAACTGCAATGTATCAGCAAGTTCCACTGGGAGACCCTGATATGGGAGAAGTCTTCCTCCTGAGAGACATCCAGGACTCTTGCTGGAGCCAGCTGAGATGCTGGGATTGCTTTGGCAGTTGCAGTGCTTTGGGCTCCCTTGGATGGGGTGATTTCTTCTTGGAATCTCAAAGCCTTGGGTGCAGGCCAGGGAGGGAGAGGATGCTGGCCACAAAGAGCAGAGGCAGGTAGATCCATGGATGCCCCTCTTGGATGCTGCTGCTAGTGGGTAATGAGTATAGGGAGGCTCCCTTGGGCTTTCTATGTTTCCTCGAAGTCATTTTGGGTCTGGGATTCATTGCTAAAATTGATTCAAAAATCTGGTCAATGTCTGGCATTTGTGTATCCCAGATTTGGTTAACACTGCAGATTGATTGCTGGTTTTACATTTTGAGAAGAGTAAACACCTATTTTGCATAGATAAAATATAGTAAAGAAACATAATTTTCCCCGCGACGTTGTCACAAAAAATAAAAGGAGAAAAAAGCAAATGTGTTTATTTTTTCTTGCCTATGTATGCCAGAGTGTGATGATGTCACAGAGCAGGTGAAAAATGAGCCTGGATCCTAAAGTTTTGGGCTGGCTCTTATATTAAGAAATATAGTAGAGTGTGTTAAGAAATTATGTAGTTTATTATCTACTATTTTTATTTACAAAATTTATATTCCGCCTTTCTAAGGGCAGTCCTAATCTAAAACATACATGATAAAATACATCATGTAGCCATTAAAACAAACATCATTAAGACAACTTTTAAAAGAGTTAAAATAAATACAAAATGTAAAACATTGGTTAGGAAGGGAGGGGTCATTGAGCAAATGCCAGTCAAAATAAAGAAGTCTTCATCCACTGGCAGAAGATGGTGTCAGAAGGGGAGAGGCGAATCTCCCTGGGAGAAAGTTTCAGAGCTTGGTAAGGCCTTCTGCTGGGTGGCATCTCAGAAGGCAGGGGCATCCAAAGCGGGATCCCTGAAGATGACTATAACGGTCAGGTGGGTTCATAAGGGATTAGATGGTCGTTCATGTATTTTGGTTCCAAACCATATAGGGCTTGAAGGTGGAGACAAGCACCTTGAATTGTGCCCAGAAATAAATTGGAAGCCAGTGTAAGTGAGCTAAGACTAAAGTGATATGGTCCCTAGGAACCATTCCAGTCAACATCCTGGCTGTAGCGTTCTGTACCAATTGAAGTTTCAGTACACTTTTCTGTCCAGGGAAGGCTGCCGTTGGCTAACCAGTCAAAGCTGGTAAAAGGTGCTTTTGACCATAGCTGTCCCCTGGTTATCCAGTGGAAGACCTGCATAAGCCTTCTAGATAGTGTAAAAGTTCTGATAAACTGCACATTAACATGTCTTAATTATTGTCTCGGCAACTAATGTGCTGTTTTGTTTAGGAAATACCTATAGCAAACAACTTGAATACATCAGTGATATGAACTGGTATTCTCTCTCACCACCTCTGCAACAGCCAACACAGACTGCACCTTGGTGGTTAGACTGACTTTGCTATATAATAACTGTTATTTGTAAGTAAGACAGAGAAACTGTTCATCTATGCTGTGTGGACCAGACATACATCAGTACCAACATACCAACATAGGACTCCTAGAGCTCACATTTAAGTCACTTGACAGACCATTGCTTTTTGTTGTAAATTTCTCTTTAAAACTAAATTTTAAAACTTTATGGACTTACTATGGTTTCATTTTTTCTAAACCTTTTCCTGCTTGTTAACTTTCCCTTAATTCTCTCTTTCCTAGCACCTCTATTCTGTTCAGCTTACAAATTGTAAGCTTGCTGATCATGTCTCTCTTTTTTGTTATGCCTCTAGCACTCACTGTTTCAAGTGTATCTAATGTTGCTGTAATAATCCCTGGTTTCAGTGTTCAGTATTAACAGTAATGTGGGTGGCTCAATAAGCAGGGAAGGAGAGAAATGACAGTTGAGAAGAGATAGTTGGAGGAGAGAGGTATAAAGGAGAGTAGAAGAGTAAGAAAGGATAGCACTTTTGTTGTTTTAGTGTAGTATTAGTAGATATGCTAAGTATTAACAGGTTATATTCTTGTTGGTACATTAAATATAGAAATAACAGCAGTACAATCTACAGTGAATCTACCTCTTTCACCTATTTAAATAGTCTGCGCATACCCTAAACATTAGCAGGAGTCATCATGAACAGGATTGGAAGCCAAGTAGGTACAGCTGGAATGAGGGCAGACCCTTCAAGAGTGTTTTGCTCCCATTTATTTATTCATTCATTCATTCATTCATTCATTCGTACTTTTACCCCGCAAGTAGGCTCAGGCACATCTATGTGCCATGTGACTTTGGGACTCCTTTTATGCTTACATTCTCAGGCAGGTCGTCACAACTCTGAGGAATTTGAGAAATTAATAGTCACTATTCTATTTACATGAACTGCCAAAAGGGAAGGAAAGATGATAGAAATCCAAATTCTTAATAAATTTTGACCAAGTTACAGAAATAATTATATTTAAAGATGCTGGGTACCACTGAAAGTACTCGTGATTGTGCTGTGCCTTACAAGAGTCATTTCAGGCAATTAAAAGTCAGACTCCCAAAGACCACAGAGAGGCAGTCAATCATGAAGGAGAAATTTATGGGGGGACCGTATGATGCAGCTAAGAGAGGTTTAAGCCTCAGAGTGGTTTAAAGCCCTTGTTGCATTGGAATCCAGATAGGACATTCTGTGGTGTAAAGGAAAGAGCAATAGAGTTAGGGGAAAACTATAAAAGAGAAGGGGGAGTACTGTGTTGAGTACAAGGTTGTAGCTGCATGTTTGTGAAGGTCCTTGAGGATGCCTGTGTGGTAGTGTCAAAAGCTGAAGCTGGATCAGTACAGTCTGAGTTTGTGAGGGAAAACATGGTGGAAAGGAAACTCCAATTAGAGCTGGAAGAAATGAGTCCAGAGATACAGCAACTTCAACATGATTGCAAGAAGGCTGTATCCATGTCTTGGAGTTATAAAGAACATCCCTAGAGGGGTGGAAGATCTGCTGATCGGTTTGACTTTGATGGAAATTCTGTTCCTCAAAGACAAGGGAAATTTGGAACATGTTGAATGGTGGTGTATGGTGCGTACACTGCCTTTAAATTAGGATGCCCTGCAGCAGCATCTGCCCCAGCAGGGATGCTCTGTTTATTCAGATAAATTAAGAGCTGCACAGTCAAAATGCTGATCTGCATCGGAAAGCTGAAGAGAAGACTTGACTTGTGGCAGCATACAAAAAGGAGCTGGAGCAGAAGGATCAGTGCTTCCATACAAACCTGGGAAGATGTGTGCAGCACAGTTTCAGTGTATGTCTTTTAGAATAATGATGATAGAGGGATTTTGAGAGAGTGGAGACAGCAGCAGGGAAGGGGAGGAATGACACTTGGTAAAGCAGAGAAAAAGAGAGAGAGGGAGAGAGGATGAATAAGGAAGGTTAGCAATTTAGTTTATTATTTTGGTGGGTTGTAGATATGTGAACGGTTCATTAACCTGGTAGGTTATTGTTAATGTATTAAAAAGAAATACCAAAAATACCAATCCATTTTGTCTGCCTCTTCAGCATATTTACATTGTGCAAAACACTGAACCATGACATTAGCATACCTACAAAGGCAAGTCAGCTGGTTTCTGATAACACATGCCAGGATCTAAGTAGCATACAAATATTTATTATGTGCTCCTTCTCTTCTTGGGAAATAAAACAATATATCCAAGACAACTCCTTTCCCAGGGTTTGTTAGTTTTTTTGCTCATGGATGGTGAAGTGTAAGGGGAAATGTCTATGTAGGCATTCATTTGAAACAAAAGAGTGCCATCACATTTTTGTGGTGTAATGATGTAGGTGACATTAAAATGAAAGTGAGTTACAATGGTGGTGCTTTAATATATACTTAGCATAATAGTATTTTATTTCATTTACTTAAAATGTTTTATGCTGTTTTTCTACCTAGTTCAGAGTCCTCAAGCCAGTGAATTTTCAGAACATTAAAATATGTTGTAAGAAGTGTATTATATATAAAACAATACAACAAAACACAGACACATGCACAAAAACACATAAAACAGGAAGGAGACACAGCGTCACTGGGGGAATTTCAAACAGAACAGAAAAATCTTCATCCTCTGGAGGAAGACAGTGACAGAAGGGGAAAGACTAATATCTTGGGGGGGGGGGGGATTCTATCATTTCAGTGCCAATATTGACAAGGTCTGCTTTACCATTGCTACCCATTTGACTTCAGGTTGTGAAAGCACCTGGGTGAGTTCATATGGGAGCAGGCAGTTCTTAAGGTATGCCAGCTCTAAGCCATACCAGGGCTTTAAATGTCAGTACCAAGACCTTGAATTGGGCCCAGGAGCAAATTGGGAGCTGTGTAGGTGGAACAAGACTGGAATGGTATGGTCTCCATGACCGATTCCAGTCAGCATTCTGGCTGCAGCATTTTGAACCAGTTATAGCCCCCAAAGACTTTTCAGGGACAGCACCATAGTGCATTACAGTAGTTTGATTTAGATGTCTCCATTGCGTGCACCATAGTGGCCAGAACTTTTTTGCCCAGGAAAGTCTGTGGCTTGCTCACTAGCCAAAGGTGATGAAAGGCACTCCTGGCCATCACCTGCTTTATCCAACAGGAGGCCCTGTATAAATTATAGCATAATACTATACTACTGAAGTATACTAGTATTTTATTAGACTACTGTATGTTAGTAGTTAATATGTAAACAAAGAATTCTTCACTGGTTATCTCAGGACATTAAGAACTTCCTTAAAAGAAGAGTTGTTAGCCCACTGTGAGCTAGTATCACAGTGTATTAAAATGTCAGGCTAAGACTCAGGGGAACTAGGTTCAAACTCTGCCATAAAGCTCATGAGCTATACTTAGGCCAGTTTCTTTCTCAGCCTAAGGACTGTTGTGAAGACAAAATGGGGAGGGACACAGGTGGACCATCATGTATGCTTCCCTGAGCTTCTTAGAGGAAGGGAAGGATAAAAACATCTAGATAAACATATAAAGCAAATTAGGAAATGAACTGAATTTGTGAGCTGCTCTTACTATAATTTCAAGGTGTTCTCTGAGGTAATGAAGGGTACATATTTTGAAAATGAAGCTGAAATACATATTTATTCAGTTGGGTCTTAGGACGATGGCTGCATTATAGAAATACATCATCATCCCTGGAGAGAAATAATTAAAAGACTGTTAAATTGATTTAATCATAATTTAGATTGCTTTCTTCTTGGTTTTGAAAGATTAAATTTAGTGATGTGATTGTTTCTACTCCCTGATGTAACGAATGTTGCATAAACTGGATGTACAAAGTTTCTGGGAGAAAAGAGAAATTAAATAACACAAATTGACTGGTAATCTTCTTTCCCCCATCCCTTTAAATCTCTGTTAATGAGTTACTTATGAAAAGGATAGGAATGAGTAAATTGAGACAATCCAAGACCTAAGCCTTGGAAACAATGTAGTAAAATGTAGTGTGAAATGGTCACGCTATACAATACATTCACGAAATATTCATGCCATAATTGCAAATGCTACTCTGTCAAATGTGTTATGTAGTGTTTAGATTGTTGTTTTTGCTGTAAAGTCACAGCTGACTTATGGCAACCCCATAGGGTTGCTAGCCTCCATGTCACTACCCTGGTATTCCTTGTTGGTCTCTCATTCAAATACTAACCAGGGTGGACCCTGCTTAGCTTCCGTGATCTGACAAAATTGGGCTAGCCTGGTCAGTTCAGGTCAGTTCAGGGTTCTAGGTGCCTGCAGAGAAATCTCTTGACTAGTGTTTTGGATTTCCTCATAAGCATAATATTATGTATTTTTTCATGATACTTCTCATTGCTAATAGACATATACAAGTAGGGTACCCACAAGGACTTGCTGGGGCATCTTATTTAACCCTGCCCTTCTATTTTCTCTTTCCCTTTCCTGTACCCTCTCCCTTTTTCTAGTTCCTTCTCACCCACCCGTCTAGAGGTGTAACATTTCCGGGAATTCTGAAGCTATTGGGGGGGGGGAGGGGGAGTTTTCCCCTGTTTTTCCCCAGGGGGAAAATGGATTTTTTTTTAAACATTGAAAAAAGGCAATATTAGTATTCTTTACAGGTTGAAAGTCATTTTGGGATCATAAAACGCAGTGTGCATAGAATGGCTTGGCATGAATGTATCATGTTTGATATGTTGAAAATACAGCTTGCTCAGAAAATAATAACAAATTGCATTTAGTTTTTTAAATTTTATTTTTTGTTACAAATGGAACTACAAGGTCCTGAAATGGAAAGAACACCTGAACTATAAGATATCTCTCTTGCCAGTTTATGAAAGCAGCAAACCCCACTCCAATAATAAATACCTAAGAAACTATCAGCATAACTAAACTAAGAACATTATTTTCATCTCTTCCTACTCCTCTATAGGATAGGCATAAAGCACTTATGATTCAGTTTTCTGAATTCAGATGAATTTAAACTCTTACCTTTCAATTAAGTACAGTTTCAGCTCCTTTGGTTGCTCTATAGCTTGCTTTACCAGACTCTCTCAATTGCACATGAACAATAGATAGGCAAGCTTCTGTTCCCTGCACCGGCTGAGCCTCCTCCTCCTCCCAAAGGCCCATGGGATTGCTTTCGAAAGACTCACCATGACCTAGGTGGTATACAGCAGGACTGGGCTAGCAGAAAGGGAGATTGTTCAAGATGTATTGAAAGTGCCACTCTTGAGTGCCCTTCTATGCTTTCTTGCCCTGTAGAAGGGAACTCACAACACATTTAAATGCATTCTGAAGGCACATAATTAGGGTTGCCAGCCTCCAGGTGGGGCCTGGGGATCTCCCGCTTTTACCACTGGTCTCCAGCTGACAGAGAAGCTCCCCTGGAGAAAATGGCTGCCTTAAAGCGTGGACTCTATGGCATTGTACCATGCTGAGGCCCCTCCCCAAACTCCGCCTTCTCCGCGCTCCACCCCCAAAGTCCCCAGGTATTTCCCAACCTGGACTTGGCAACCCTACACATAAATGTCCTCTGAGCTGTTTTTCCCCCTAGGAATTGATGTGCTTGCTGCCCTGTCGCTTGAAAGGAAGGGCTAGAAACAGGCTTGGAGTCTCCCCCTTTAAAGACAGGCATTCTGATTAATTTAATTAACTGCAATTTAACTGTTCCCTAAAAAATTTAAATGCCCCTGAACAAAAAAAATCCTGGCTATGGGCCTGGATTCAAATGTGTGTCACCCAGATCTAAGTATGAAAATCTAACCATTACATCATACTGGCTTTTGTGCAGTGACTGCTGCTGAAGAATAGTGAGCAGCCAGGTCTGTTAGTGGTTGCTACCAGGCCTGGCCCCTCCCTCAAAGGTGAAAAGAGCCCTGCAAACAATGCCTCCCCATCTACCTTTTCCTGACAGAAACCAAGGTTTATATACTGTTATGGTTACGAAGCAGTGGCCACTGAGGGCATCTGTTTCTTAAAGCTGCAGGCACTCCATTTAACATTTTGCTTCTCCATGATTTTTTAAAAAAGATATCAGGTATTTCTGCAAATATGGGGCTTTTCTGTACATGGCTCCAGTCTCTGGATTTAACTGTCCACATTTGGGGCATTTTGAGAATTAGATATATTAATTGATATTGATGATAGAGCATGAACTGATATCAGACTCCAGTAGTTTATCCACAGCTTAGAAACAAGCAGTAGAAATTATGCCAAGACTATTGAGCTCAAGGCAGAAATTTCTACATGCAAATGTACTTCCATTTAGGACATCTTTCATTTTGAGCTATTATAAACCGTGCTTACTAATGACAGACATGTTATACTCACTATGATGGTACTTAAAATGCATAACATGTATTGCAGAAAGCAGTGGTTGCTATAGCAACTTTCTAGTAGGTCACAGGCAATGTTGTGTATATATGATCTGGCTGTTAATGCACACTAATATGCTGCCTGATGGAGAAAGAAATCCAGCAGCTAGGAGAGAGAACTGAAAGCTCTTACAACATGCATTATGATGCATATTATAATGATTTCATTATGAACAGTAAATTGATAGAATATTGTTTTTTAAACTAAATTGTTTATGCTTATATAGGAAAAAAACAAGTGTTCACCAGATTCCCTCCTAGCAAAAAAAGGACTGCAGTTGGAGAATAGATGTTATATATTACACAAATCCCCTGTCATTTGAAAATATTTGGTAGTAATAATTTAGTTTCAATTCATCCTTCTTTTGCTTAACATTGAATTGATGCTGTACTTTTTGCATGATCCCTGAAAAGTCTGATTTGTTGCATGGGAGAGTTTAATATAAAATGTGAAGTTGCTGCATCCTTTCACTACTGCGGGTCAGTTGCTCTGTTCAGAACTTTGCAGGATTTAACCCTTGAAGAATAGGATAATTGGTGTTCTTGAACCACAGTGTCTGTTTTACCAGCTAGATATTAGAGGTAGTTGTGTCATATGTACCAAATACAGGACAACCAGTAGCTTTGTTTTGAGAATTATCTAAATTGTAGGAGTTTTCCTTCTGTGTCTAGAGCTGTAGATAAGGCTTATAACACAATCATGTGATGAAATAATTTCCTCAAGGGCTTTTCTGTAGTATGTGTAACATCTGAAACCTTCCTATATTAATTATCTTTACAGTCTCCCGACCAGTTTTGGAAACAGAGCTACAGGGTGATCGCCAAAAACGTGCAAACTCTTGGAGTTTTCTCTAAGGTCTTAATTTTCTGGTCATTGCTTTATGTTTGTCTTCCATTTGCATATCCTTTTGAAGTGTTATGATAGAGTATAGCACTACTTCTGTACTGGAAGAAGTGAAAAGGCAAATTGCTGTGATAAGGTTACATAGTATGAGGACAGCTGGCCAATTGCTGAATTTGTGAATTCTGGCTCCATCTCTGTGAACTGACATCTTTTTAGTATATGTATCATTTTTTTTTTTGGTGTTGGATGAGATAGAAGAAATACAGCTGCTTTGGATATAAGGTCACCATTTAAGAAACAAATATGTTTTTGCTTGGGTGTTTGAAATTTAGAATATGCTGTGTCGATTTTATAATTCCATAGGTTTAAATTGATGATAGCAGAGCTTCTCACCACTTCAGGTGAATTCTCTGTTTTGGTGGATGGTTGAAGTGGGTGTATACTTGAAAGACAAGCTCTGTACCCTCCTCATGTGTCTGATGTACTGCAAAACTAATGTACATGCCTTGGATTTTAGGGGAAAATTTGAATATTGTTGGACAAGAGTTTATAGATCTGGAAAAATGCAGGTACAATAAAATGTGCTGAAGGGAGAACATTCTGGTTGGAATGCAATAAATATTTATAAAACTCAGGAACTATTGTGCAGAGTTTCCAGCTTGTGGAAAGGTAATTCTGTTTGACAATGGTGGCAGTTTCACCCTGGCTTAAGTGCATGTGATCAGAAGATGTTTGCTACTTACAGGGAGGGGGCTGCAGACACATCAGAATCTTTCATTGTGCCTGCAAGCATAAGGTAGTCAGTGCATTTAGCTGTTTTAGTCATTAGCTATCTTGGTACAGAAAATTGGAGAGCAGTGACATTTGCATTCAATTCAGAGGGCAAGATATTTCTTGGTGAGGCCACATCTGAAATACTAAGTCCAATTTTGTTCTGTTCAGCCATGCTAATTAAGGATTAGTTTAAATGAAGTTAGACTGGTGTTCGACCGTTAAGGGGAAGGAGTGTGGACCCAAAGGTATCAAATAATGGTAAATGTAGATAATGATACTTTATTAGAATAATAACAAAGAACACAGACGGTGATCTAATACAGAACATGCCAGGGTCCTAGACAAAGAACACATCATGACAGACTAGGTGGAGGAACAACCTACACTTTGTGGCTGTAGACTGCCATGTGGAATCATAGAATCACAGAGTTGGAAGGGGCCGTATAGGCCATCTAGTTAAACCCCTTGCTCAATGCAGGATCAGCCTAGAGCATCCCTGAAAAGTGTTTGTCCAGCCGCTGCTTAAAGACTGCCAGTGAGGGGGAGCTCACCACCTCCCTAAGCAGTTGATTCCACTGTTCCACAACTCTTACTGTAAAAAAGTTTTTCCTAATATCCAGCCGGTAGCTTCCAGCCCTTAATTTAAACCCAGTATTGTGAGTCTTACTCTCTGCTGCCAACAGGAACAGCTCTCTGCCCTCCTCTAAATGACAACCCTTCAAATAATAAAGAGAGCAAATGTCCCCCCTCAACCTCCTCTTCTTCATACTAACCATTCCCAAGTTTCCTCCAGATTGGGAGGAGTAGCGACAGGTGTTCTTGACTCCATGTCAGATTTGAAACTATGTTATCATTCAACCTACTACCAGTCCTAAAGTGGAAGTACACAGTGGGCCACAACCAAAATGTTTATAATTGTTTTTTGCATACTTTTTTTTTTAGTGTTGGTAATTCTTTCTTTTTTTCCCCTTATACATCTTCTTTAAGTTATATTCTTGGCCTACATCTTTTTTATTGTTTCTCTTAGTGAGCTCTTTTGCTTCTGGTTTTTCAGTGTCATTTTATGGTACTCATAAAATTCATGTAATTGTCTGACCCAAAATACTCTTTATACTACTTTTTGTTAACTCTGTCTTGTACTCCTTTTAATTGAGTTGTAGAGCTATAAATGCTGCTTTTGAGGGGTGATCTGCCCCTACATTATATAGACCTCCTAGGGCCTATGGTCTTCATGACAAGTTGTAAGCTAGTTGCAATCACTGATTCCTTCCTCCAGTCTTCTCTTTTTTCCTTCAGTCTTATAGGCCAGTCTCTCTTTTGTTCCTTTCCTAGAGCTTTCTCTGCATCATCAGAATCCTTCCTCCTTTCTGCAGCTCCTAGTTCCTCTGCGATATCAGTGTAGCGTAGCTAATTGCTGCCAGAGGCTTCATCATCACAAAATCTGCCTGTTCTTTACCGTGTGGACTGTAACAGCGTGTAACGTCACTTGCATATTACTTAAACGAGTATGCCAAGTGCCAAAAGACAGTTTATGAACTCTTATTTTTCTTAATGTAAAAATTCCAGAACAAATCCATAAGATTTTTTAAGTCTGAGGACTGGCATTCCCTTATAACCAAGAACATGTTAGCCCTAGAGCTGCAAGAGAATGCCCTAGGAGAAGAGCCAGATTCCTCTACACCAGAGGCCAAGGGCAGACCCAGAGGGAACAAAGAATTCTTCCCTAGATCTAGTGTGACAGAAAAAGGTCTTCCCTTTTCCCGAATTTTTTGGGAAGCAGCTAAAGGCAGAATGGGCCAAACCTTTGGCTAACATGTAGTTCCCTACATTTATCAAGAAGCTGTATGTTTTACCAATCAGTTCTTGCAGGTCCCACTTGTGAATGCTTCAGTAGCAGCCCTACAGTCATCTGAAGATGGCGAAGGCACAGTTAGAGATAGTATGGATAAGAAGGCTGACTTTGCCCTAAGAAAGTCACATGAAGCCACCACCATGGCCAGTTTGGTGTAGTGGTTAGGAGTGCAGAGTCTAATCTGGGGGACCCGGGTTTGATTCCTTACTCCTCCACATGCAGCTGCTGGTGTGACCTTGGGTCAGTCACAAGTTCTTTCAGAGCTGTTCTCTCAATGGCAGTTCTCGAGAGAGCTCCCTCAGCCCCACCTACCTCACAGGGTATCTGTTGTGGGGAGGGGAAGGGAAAGGAGATTGTAAGCCGCTCTGAGACTCCTTCAGGTAGGGAAGGCGGGGTATGAATCCAATCTCTTCTTCTTCTTCTAAGCTTCAGCAACTGCATCAGTAGTCTCAAGACTGTCTGGACCAGAAAACTATTCCAACTTATTCAGGCCAGCAGTCGTTGCCTGGTGGAGGGAGCCAACTGAGTGCTCAAAGGCATCTCATTCACTGCAGATGCTATGCTGGATACCTTAATTTTTTTTCATCCAGGTCTATAGCATCTACAGCAGCAGCAGCAGCAGCAGCAGCCAGAAAAATCCTATAGCTCAGGGCCTGGCAAGCTTGACCTCCATGCCAGTAATACAAAAGATACAAAATATCAAACTACATAAATAATGAAAAATATATTCAACAATCAATGAGTATAATAATCTAAACCTATTCAAATAGAGTAGTTTTTCATAAATACACTATGGTAATCAGAAACGCAAAAGTACACAGTCCAAATACAAAAACAGTCCTGTTAATACACCTTCAGAAGTAGTCCAAGTCAAATTCCTCAAAAAGCGAAAAGTCCAAATATAGATGTTTATAATTCTTCTTCATAAAATCCTCATCTCACCACTTGTGTATTCACTTCACAGCCCTGCCATATCATCTTGCTTCCTCAAAAGTGGAACACCAAAACTGCCCTATCTCAAAGAAAAGGCTAAGAAACTACTAAATATAAAACAGTAAATTCACCAGCTAAAATGTTGAGTCATACACAGCATCTTTTTCATTCTTAATGTACATAAGACCAATTTTTATTTATTTATTAAATTAGATTTGCTAGGCCACCCTTCCCTACAAGTAGGGCTCAGGGTGGCTTACAACAGAATAATAACAATTAAACAACATTAAAACCATTAAAACAGATTGATAAATAAAAACAAAAGACATAATACCAGATGGCAGAAGATCAGCTCCCCTAGCCTCTTTGGGTGGAGGAGTTGCGAGGGATGGGGGAGTATATGAGAGTGCCAGATGTCTCCCCCATTGCTGTCCTTGAGCAAATGCCTGGCGGAACATCTCTGCCTTACATGACCTGCAGAAAGGTAATAACTTCCGCAGGGCACAGCTGTCTTCTGGCAGAGAGTTCCATCAGGTGAGGGCCAGGGCCAAAAAAGCCCTGGCCTTGGTTGAGGACAGCTGGATTCTCTCAGGCTGGGGACCACTCGGAAGATACCAAATAAATTATATTTTCTATACTCAGCAAACTGCTGCAGCTGACGACCAGCTGACGTGTTCCACTTAAAGAGGTGTACGCTTGTCAGCACAGGACGTTTGCAAACATGTAAAAACATGCTACAAATAAGAATAATCATTGTTTAGATTGATATCAGCAGGATATATTCAGTTTAAAAACCCAAAATCACTCTTCACGAAGGTTTATTCTCGGTATCACCTGTTGTGTACATGCACCTCTAGAATATTGGTAAATAACAAAAAAAATTGATATCAACAGAACAACCACTTTCAGATAGATGTTTATTTAAATGTGCCTCAGCTACATTATTTCTAGCCCTAGAGATATGTTCTTGTATCCAGACCTGTACCTGACATGTCGTGCTGCCACTATACAGCTTCTGACACTCACACAAAATACAGTAAACAGTATTCTTAGACTTGCACGTGGGGTATGAATCCAATTTAATTAGAACACCTTCCTGGCTTGTGAATTCTTTAATGGAAAGTGCTAAATGGCATACTGATCACAATCCACATGGTTGGTGTCTTCCATTAATTCCTGCATGAGGTACCGATCTACTAAGGTCAGCGCTTACTATCATGTTTCTGATGTTCCAGGTTCTCCTTAAACCTACAGATAATAAATTTTCACAACCCTGTTTGAATAGGTTTAGATTATTATACTCATTGATTGTTGAATATATTTTTTATTATTTATACACAGTTTGATCTTTTGTATCTTTTGTATTACTCCCGTGCATCTCTGCTGTTTGGACCTCCATGCCAGGGCAATAGTTACTTCCTACCCATTTCAAGTCAACAGACTGTTTGGAGACTCTCTGGACAAAATCCTCATAGAAACCAGAGACAAGAAGAAGGTGATGCCCAGAACAGTAAGTCATACCGACAGGAGACCCATTGGGAACTACTCCTTTTATTCCCAGTGAGTCCTACTGAGATTTAATAAAGAATATAGAAGGCAAAATTGGGTGTCCTCCAGACAGTCCTTCAGAAGAGGATCCTTCAGCAACTGCTTTAACAAACAATTTGTGGGCAGAACCGAGAAAGAATCCTGCAACAATAAACCATCCAAGGCGGAGGTGTCAAACTCATTTGTTACGAAGGCCAGATCTGACATAAATGTCATCTTGTTGGGCAGGGCCATGTGTGCCATAAAATGTAATGCCAGGTACCAGAGATATTAAACTATAAAGATCAGCAGCTGGTAAGCTCTGAGTTGTAACATCACTGCAAGGCCCTATGGGCTCGGTGGGGGGTGCAAAGGAAAACCCATATGGCCTGACTGCTGTAGATGAGGTTGTTCTGCCATGCGTAAGCCACAGTCGGAGTGGGCCTGTCCACTGCCCCTCAAATAGTCTCCTGTTCCCTCCCTTGCACTAGTTGCTTGTGGGCCGCATAAGAGCCCGGGACAAGCCAGTTCCAGCCCCCAGGCCTTATATTTGGCACCCCTCATCTAAGGCATGATTACAAGCCAGTTCTGGTGGGGGGATGCCTTCTACATTTCCAAGACATGTGGAGCAACTCTCAGTCAGACAAGCGGCCCCTAGAGATAGTCACAAAAGGATACGCCATAGAGTTCAGCAAACCCCCACCAGTATGTTTTCTTGTATCACCCATACACAAGAATCCAGTCAAACATTGCAAGACCCAGGCAGCCATCCAACATCTTCTCTCCATTCAGGCGATAGAACCTGTCCCATTATTAGAATGGGGGTTGGGAGTTTCTTCTTCACAGTGCCAAAAGAGAACGGAGGTTGGAGGGCAGTGTTAGACTTGAAGAACCTCAGCAAATTCGTTAGACTGAGACACTTCCATATGAAGACACAGAGGTCCATCTCAGAGGCTCTACAGCCAGAAGAGTACCTCACTTTAGTAGATATAATGGAAGCATACCTCCACATTCTGATCTTTCCTGGCCACAGAAGAGTCCTTTGATTCTGTGTTGGAGACTCCCACCTGCCGTTCAGGGCCCTTCTATTTATCCTCTTCACAGCACCGAGGGTCTTCACAAAGACCTTGATCAACCCTGTTGTAAAGTTAAGGGAGCATAGGATTCATATCCACCCTTATATGGACAACTTGCTGATCAGGTCATGTTGTGCCTAGACACAGAAACAGTCATCTGATGCCACCAGGATTACAGGTTCCTGCTTAGTCTTCAGAAAAGTTCTCTGCAGCCAACACAATGGTTAGAGCACCTAGGCGTCATCCTGGACACAACATGAAATCAATGTTCCCTCTAAGCTGGGTTAGTATGAGCTAGCTCACAGTTTTTTAGCCTGTGGCTCACACATTTTTATCTTAGCTCAGGAAGGATGGTTCCAGAGCAAACGAATTTAGGCAGTAGCCAAATCGCTTGCTCACAACTTTAATGCCAGTAGCTCACAAAGTAAAATTTTTGCTCACAAGACTCCACAGCTTAGAGGGAATATTGCATGCAGTTGCCTCTTTTTAACTGAGGCAAAGGCAAAGGAAATGAGGGAGATCGCACAAGTGGCCATAAAGATCAAGTCTTCCCTGATGACACTCGTGAAACTGATGGGTCTACTGATTTCCAGCATCAGTGCCATACAGTGGGGGCGGCTTCACACTAGACCTCTACAACTGCTCCTGAGACTGTTCCAATCATGAATAATGAACAAGGAAGACCTAGTAATCGGGGCACCCCTGAAAGTAAAGACGAGCCTTGTCTAATAGACAACAACATTCAGGGAACAAGAACAAGGAAAGATATACTACACTCCTGTGGTGAAGCAGATCTTCATGGACTGCAGTCTGTCCGGGTGGGGAGCAATATTAGAAGACTTACCAGCACAGGGTCAAGGGTCCAACAATGAGACAAGACTTCCCATCAACTTCCTGGTACTATGGGTGATTCATGTAACTCTACTATACCTCAGCTCACGAGTATTTAGATGACACGTTTTGATCAGAACAGACAATGTATCTGCCAAGACCTATCTCAACAAACAGGGAGGATCCAGATCTTCATTGCTTCACAAGGAAGCTATCAGAATCCTGGCATGGGCAGAGCAATCTGGTATTGATCAAGGCAGAGTACATAAAGGGGCTGATGAATAAATACCCAGGCAGATTGGCTCAGTCGGCAGACCAGGAAAGGGAATGGTCCCTGAAGAAGGACCTGTTCCAACTGATCACTGTATACTTTGTCTTCCTCTGGTGGAGCTCTTCATATCACCAAACAATTAACAGGTAAGCCACTTCTTCACCAGATTTTACCATTCTGCAGCCAAAGCAACTGCAGTGATATCCCAGTGGCCAAGTGGTCTTCCTTTTGCTTTTCTACCCACACCAGTTCTTTCAAAATTGATCAGGAAGATTAAGGAACAAGAAAGCAGAAATCATAGTTGTAGCACCATATTGGCCTTGGTGACCATGGTTCTCCACCCTCCAGGAATTGTCTGTCCATCAACCACTAACACTCCCAATAGTTCTGCACATGCTTCAACAAGGCCCGGTTTGGCATCCCCATCCAGAATGGTGGCTGCCTGGAGATTGAGTGGGACAGCATCTTAAGACTTGTCTATTCAGTGGAAGTAACAGACATCTTGCTAGCTTCTAGAAGACATTCCACCAATAGAATTTATAACACATCTTGGAAGGCCTTTGTTAGGTGGTGCAGAAAGAAAAGTGTTGATCGATTGAAATCAGTGATTAAATCTATTCTGTCCTTCCTACAAGATGGTCATGCAGAAGGTCTCAAGGCTTCAGTGCTAAGTCGTCAAATCATAGCTTTGAGGATGGTACTACTTCAATTCCAGAAATTGAACTTATCCAGACACCCACATATTCGATGTTTTCTTAAGAGCACGGCCTTAAAAGACCCACCACAAGTGCATAGAGTCCCTACATGGAGATTGCATTCCATGCTGTCAGCTCTCACTAAACATCCTTTTGAACCCATCAAAGAGATTCCTCTGAAAAAAGCCCTATTTCTTACAGCAGTCACATTAGCAAGGAGGGTGTCTGAACTAGGAGCCTTGTCAGTTAACCCTGAGCTCCTTGTCTTCCGCAAAGACAAAGTGGTCATGTGGATAGACTCTACTTTCAAACTGAAGGTGAATTCGACTTTCCATAGATCCCAGGAGATTTGCCTTCTTTCTGGCCAAACCCCATTCACCTGAAAGGAAGGTTATGGCATATGTTGGACATGTGATGCGCACTAAAGACATTCATCAGCAGGACAAAACATATTAGGAAAATGGAACACTTCAATCTCTTCACCTAATAAAGGTCTAAAGATGTCAAGATCAGCCATCAGGAGCACTCTTAAGGCTTGCATCACTGCCCATTCAGTTCGAAGTGCTGCAACCAATGCAGTCATAACTAGACAAGCTACAGTTGAAGAGGTCTGCAAGGCAGCCTCTTGGTCAACAATGTCAACCTTTATTGGACATTACAAGATGAACATATATGACTCGGCAGGTGTAGTGTTTGCAAGGACAAGCAGGGGCAAAAGCATGCAAGGTGGCAGCCTTTCCTTGGCTGCTAGGCTTGGCAGGAAGTGCTCCACTGAAGCAGAAGAGGAGGGGATGCCGGGTTTGGGCTCCTCAGCATCTGGGGCAGCAGTGTGGTCCAAGCCACCAGCTTCCCAGACTGCTATCAGTGGAGTGTTCGACTGCTGCAGGAGCAGTGGCTCCGCTAAAGGCAGCCCAGCAGCTGGGCTGAAGGGCATTTCTTCCAGGAGAGCAGCTGGAGGATGCAGCTGGTAGGAGCTGCCTGGCCTCCACTTTACCAGGAGCCCCCGTGGCATCTTTCCAGTGAACCAGAAGGGGGAGTGAGTGGCAAAAGGCAGGAGACTCTGAGACCTTCCATTCCTTCTGGCTTGGGTGGCGCTCAGATCACAACTAATTAGATTAGTCACCAATCTAATCAGTGGTGATCTAATTAAGCACCAGTAGTAATGTATGGCTGCGAGAGTTGGACCACAAGGAAGGCCGAGTGCCGAAGAATAGATGCTTTTGAATTATGGTGCTGGAGAGGACTCTTAAGAGTCCCTTGGACTGCAAGGAGATCAAATCAGTTAATGCTAAAGGAAATCAAACCTGACTGTTCCCTGGAAGGACAGATACTGAAGCTGGAGTTCAAATACTTTGGCCACCAAATGAGAAGGGAGCACTCACTGGAGAAGACCCTAATGCTGGGAAAGATTGAAAGTAACAGAAGAAGAGGACGGCAAAGGATGAGATGGTTAGACAGTGTTACCGATGCAACAAACATGAAATTGAGCAAACTCTGGCAGAAGGCAGAAGATAGGAGGGCCTGGCATGATGTGGTCCATGGGGGTCATAAAGGGTTGGACTTGACTGTGTGACTGAACAACAACAAAAATTAAGCACCCTGCTCGTGTTTGCACCTCCACTGAAAATTTTCTGGCTACGGGCTTGAGCATTTGGCAGAAGGGTGCTAGAACTTATTGTGGACACAGAAGACAATGCTCTACCCAGAGAATAGAGACCCTGCTTTGGGAGCTCCCACCAAGGTGTCCTCCATCTTAGAGGGAGAATGGACTATTGTATACTTACCGTGAAGGGTCCTTCTCATCTGAGGAAAGGAGGATATCTTGTCCCTCTCAAAGTCATTGTCATTCTTTATTCTTTTACTCTGCAAGGCCACTTCCTGTCCTGTAGTATGCATTCTTTTTTGTTACTAATTATTCTCCTGTTTATAGTTCAACAGTGTTTATTATTTCTTAGTTTAGGAGATTGTTGATAGCTTTTTGGAGTTACCAGAATGGGAGAGTTGGGTGACTTCCACCAAAGAGACGGGAAGTGGAAGGCTTTGTTTCTGCTTCCCTGAATGCAAAGTGGGAATCACCACCAAGATGTCCTCCTTTCCTCAAAGGAGAAGGACCCGTCATAGTAAGTATCCAGTGGTGTATTCCGTTTAACTATTCTGACCAAAAACCAGTGATTGACTTTTCATAGATGCATTTGTCTAATTCATTTTAAAATGCTATAAGATAGTGGCCATCAACATATCGTGTTGCAGTAAATAC
Source organism: Lepidodactylus listeri (assembly GCA_029233225.1). Classification (NCBI taxonomy): domain Eukaryota; kingdom Metazoa; phylum Chordata; class Lepidosauria; order Squamata; family Gekkonidae; genus Lepidodactylus; species Lepidodactylus listeri. The sequence goes on along the minus strand of JARCFY010000005.1, from coordinate 57,355,464 downwards.
CATCATTCAATTATCTGTTGTGTGTATTTTATTATTTACTTAGAACATTTTTATGCTGTCTTTCCACCTGATCAGGGTGTTGTGTGAAGAAACATGTTGTTCAGTCTGTCTTAAATCTTCTGGCAACTAGTTTCATTGAATCCTCCTAATTTTATGAGAGATGGAGAAAAGGTGCTCTTAGATTCTTTATTGTTCTTTGTCTTACCAGTTTTAAGATTTTCATACTGACCACAGTATACCCGGGGGAAAGGCCTCTAGAAAATGGGCTTCTCATAGTTTCAGTACCAGCTTACAAATAGTTTAAAAAGAAGCTTCCAGTATTACAAACTTTGGTTTCCTATAGTAGAATCATGCTGTAATGCATACTTGGTTTGAATTCAAAATATGATGGTAGATTATGATTTTATTGCAAACTAGATCTTATTGAAATGTTGTGCTTTTACCACTGTCTCTTTTGGTGTGAATATCTCTTATATATAATGTATGTTTAGTGTTAAAGATTCTGTGATGGTAAATTTTTAATGCTGTTTTCATTATGGGCAGATATGTCTCTTTCTTGCTGATACATACAAATATTGATTCACTATAAATGCATATTATATTTGTGTAACTTTAAAGTTATTTAAAGTTTATACTTCGTTTTAGCCAATGACAGCTTCCACTTAAAAATGCTCTAAGTTTTCAGGAAGGATCAAATTCCGTATTCTGTTAAGTGTCTGGTACTGCAAAATATTAGCAAACTGAATTACAATATATTCATATAAGTATGTAGTTAGGATTTTATGGCATTCTTACCATTGTTTTGTACATTCAAAATGCCCCAAGTGTGACATTTTCTTCTCCTCTTCTTTTTCTTAAGCTGCTTTTGTATTGGGTCTGTTAAATTTCATTTCATAATTGTGATTTTTTTAAAACTAGCTTTTGTTTTTTGTTTATAGGCTGGACTTGGAGATTGCTTGGAAAATAGTTACGAGAACATTGGCTGATAGACACCACTACAAGATACTCTTCTGTTTCTGTTAGCAGTTCTTAGTGTGCTAAACAATGATTACTTCAGAGTTACCGGTGTTACAGTGAGTAGTTTATTTTTAAAATATATATACACACATGTTCACAACACATAATCAGCCCAACAAAATATTTTGGTGAAGGACATTCTTATAATTAGGACCTATGATTTGGGTAGTGCAGTTCTTTGGATACTTTTGCAACAGATTTCTTGTTTGCATGTTGCTTAAATTGATCTCTGCAAGTGACAAGTACAAATGGCATCAGCTTAATGTAACACTTTTAACACATCCTTTCTCCTTAGAAAATCAGGCTTTTATTATTTTAGTATTTATATTATGAGCTACAGAAGTATGAGTTGAATATTTGTCTTTGCTGGAGCTTATTGAAATTACCCTGCTAGTCAATTTATCTTGGAATTAAGAAACTAAATTATTTGTAACAAGTTTTTCAACCCAAATCAAAACTGGATTAAAATCTAATTGCCATATTAGAATAAAGTTTTGAATCAGAGTTAATGATACCTTTATCTCAAATGGGTGATCTGTTGATATTAAGCATATTATCTGTTTTAATTTCATAGTGGAAGTTGTGGGGAAGTATGGAATCTTGAGTCCCGTTTCTTTGAGCATGTCAGTTCCAAGAGATGGACTAGTTTGAATTTTCTTAAGTACCATGTGAATAGATTTGGGGGAGGGGGATGGCAGCACAACATCCAGTGCAGAATTAAAATTGACTATAGCTGGAATTAAATAGCTCATTATAGCTGAACTATACATGGAAGTGATCAAATGTTTGTTGATTTGAGAGTGACTGCCTATGTAACAAACTTGCAGTCTTAACTTACTGAGTCCCCATTGTTGTGAGCCTTCCAGATAAAATAATCTCTATAAATAGTGATACTAGTATAATCATGGTATATTTAAAGTTGGTGGGAAAAATTGAACATTTGAGATGATCTTATTGGACTATTAGCTCAGAATTGCCTACTCTGACTGCCAGTGGCTAGAAATAAGATCTTTTCCAAAATGTTATTTAAGGTTCTTTAACTGGAGATGTCGGTGATTGAATATGGGACATTGTACATGCCATGCACAGCGTTAGAAGCAGGATGTCATAGAAGGAATTTGTATACGGAATGGCAAAGCTGTTTCTACTATTATGGATAGTGTCAGTTACCTGAGCTGATTCTGGAGGTTTTAAAAATGTTGAGAGCATTTTATGATTGTAGGAAATTACATTTTTAAAAAGAGCTCAGTATATTCAAGGTGGATCAACAAAGAGGTTTTAAATGTTTGTTAAATTTTGATGAGTTTAAAGCAAATCTTCCGAAGGCTTACATTCGTAGAAAGAACAAAGAAGGTTTGTATTAATGCATTATGTTGATTGGACTTTTCCTGAAGACTTGCTGTGATGTTAAAGTTGTTGTTAAAGTTGTTGTTAAAGTTGTTAAAGTTGATGTTAAAGTTGTTAAAGTCTTCCTTAACTCAAAACTACTTTCTTTTTAAAAGGTATATGGATATTTATATATCTTCTGTCTGTCCTAAAGTTTTTATTGGAGTGTTGGTCTTTGAGGCAAAATCTTTGAGGCAATAGCCTGCTTTGAGAGTGAAAATTGCTTTTATAATTTTTAGAACTACCCCAGCAACCAAATTTGTTGTTTTTTGCATTAGAGTAACAGCTGACTTATGGCAACCCCGCAGGGTTTTCAAAGCAAGAGACATTCAGAGGTGGTTTGCCATTGCCTGTCTTCATGACCCAAGTATTCCTCAGAGGTCTTCCATCCAAATACTAGCCGGGGTCGACCCTGCTTAGCTTCTGAGATCAGATGAGATCAGGCTAGTCTGGGCTATTCAGGTCAGGGCAGCAACAAATATAGGAATGTAATTTTATTTCTTCTGGAGATTTGTTGTTCCTAGTCTTCTGGTTATCCTAACATGAATAGGATGCGGTGGCCAAGATCAATCACCTTCATTCTTCATTAGCACTCCAAACCAGCAGCTTGTACATCTGTATGGTTGCTAGGTAGCTTTCCCTGCTGATTAGAAAGTTTGTGGTGTTCAATATAACATTCACAGTTACCTGTTAGTATGAGTGAATGGGACCTTGTTGGTATAAATTGCATGGGTAAATAATGAGCTAAAGTTTCTTGGAACTTTTCAGATTCTGGTATACCTCTTGTTTTTTAAAATATACTTCCCTTGCTGAAATTGATCTAGGTTTCTATAATTTGTTTTCTTAATGTAAATAATGTATTGAAATATTTTACCCCACCTTTTCTCTTGGCAGCTTACAGTAATAATTATCTGAAGAAGTGAGCAGTGACTCACGGAAGCTCATACCCTGCCACATATTTTGTTAGTCTTTAAGGTGCACTGGACTCTTGCTCTTTTCTACAGTAATAATTAAAACCAAGTTAAAAGCAAAATAATTTAAAACTCAGACATCTCACCCCCCTCAAGATGCTTGCTATTCATATCCTATCAAATGTCCTGGCAAACAAACTGGCCTTGCAGTGCCTCCTAAACATCTCCAACAAAGGGGCAGCCTTCACCTCTTCACGGAACCTGTTCCACAGAGTGGAGGCCACAATAGAAAAGGCCCAGGCTGTGTTCAGTGTCAGGTACATGACTCTTAAGTCTGGGAATAGCCGGGAAGTAGCAGCTTGAAGACCATATTTGGTGCACAGGAACATATAGAAGGAAATGGTCATGAAGGGCTTTAAAGCACCTTTAATTGTTTGTGGAAGCAAATTGGCAGCCAGTGTTGTTGTTTCAGAACCAGCAACATATGCTCCCATTGACTTGCTTCTGTCAGTAGTCAGGCTGCTCTGTTCTGTATCAGTGGCAGTTTCTGAGTTGTCTTTAAGAGCAGCCCTATGTAGAGCATGATGCAGTAATCCACTTGTGAGATTACAGATGTGTGAATCAGTGTGGCCAGATTGGCTGAGCTGGGAAACCAGATACAGCTGATAGAAGGCACTCTTGGCCACTGTGACTTTATAGGTCTCTATGGTAAAATCAACCTCAAATCATAGAGTTTTGCCCAAAAACAAGAGTGTCATTATGTCACCTTCCCAATGTGCTGTTGTCACTTCCACGTGATGTCAGCATGTCACATTTATTTCTGGCAACGTTGCTGTTTGGGGATGGGGTTTCCTCCTGCTGGCCAGCTAGCTGGTGGTGGACAGAAGCTCCAAAAAACATGGGATCCCCCAATCCCAACTGGGGAATAGCAACCCTGTCTCCAGTAGTGGTGGTGGTGGTGGGTTTACCCTAATCCCCACTTCCTTTCCTGTCTAGAAAAGGAGCTCTGGTTTTTAGAGGAGCTCTGCTAAAAGCTTACCTCTCTCTGTAGTAGTTATTATTTCTTCCTAATTCTCCTCCTGAATTTTGAGCCTATCTCTTCAACTGACAACCAAGTGCTCTCCCTACTACCTGTCCTCCTCTTCCTTTCTCAAGAGAAGAAAAAGAGAAAGCATCAGTAAGAGCCCTGCAATCTTAATACAGCTATAAGAACATAAGAGCTCTACTGGATCAGACTTGTCCAGCATCCTGTCTCACAAAATCTGGTCCAGCATCCTGTCTCACACAGTGGCCAACCAGTTCCTCTGGAGGGCCAACAATGAGACATGGAGGCTAAGACCTTCCCGTGGTGTTGCCTTCTGACACTTGTATTCAGAGGATGATGTGGAGGTTCTCCTCAGTCACCACAGCTAGTAGCTACTGATAAACATATCCTCCATGAATCTATTTAATTCCTTTATAAAACTGACTATTCCTATAGCCATCACTATACCCTCTGGCAGCGAATTCCACATTTTAATCATTCTTTGTGTAAAGAAAATTTTGGCAGGCTCCCTAGAGGAGAAGCATAAAAATCATCTAGACACATAGATAATCCTGTATATATAAAAGCTCAGCATATTGGCACTTTCTGGCTCTTTCATTGGCTGTGCTGTGCGCTCCATCAGCCATTGGCCTGTCAACTGCCACTCAAGAGTACTCATGTGCCATTGGCTGGGTGCTGGGTCCGCTCCTTTCCCCTGCCAACTGCTGGCTTGGCTACTTCCCTGTCAGAATAAACTGCCAAAAGGGCTGTCTCTCCTGACAAAGACTCTTCTACTGCTGCTTGGCTCCTCTGTGGCTGTCTGTCTGTCTACTAAGGTGGGCCAGCAGCTGTCAAACCATTCTCTTCTCCTTCTGCTGTGTGGCTCACTTTCCCCTCAGTGGGTGTTGCTAGGCAACCAACCTTGGTTCTGTTAGTAAAAAGGTGTGTGTGGGGGGGAGAGGCCCTTTCCAGGGCTACTTTGGCCCTTGTGGGGAACTCATTGGGGCCAGTCCTGACTAGGGTTGCCAGCTCCAGGTTGGGAAATTCCTGTAGATTTTGTGATGGAGTCTAGGGAAGCCAGAGTTTGGAGAGGGGAAGAGGCCTCAGCTGAATAGAATGCCATAGAGTTCACTCTCCAAAGCAGTTATTTTCTCCAGGAGGAGAGAGAGAGAGCTGTTGTCTGGAGTTAAGTTGTGATACCAGACGATACCATAGCCAGTGTGGCATAGCAGTTAGCACTACAGAGCAGGGTCTGCCAGACCCAGGTTCTTGCTTTGGAAGCTGAGTGGGTGATTTCAGACCAGTCACAGATTTTCAGCCTAACCTACCTCACAAGGTTGTTGTGCAGATCAAAAGGGGGAGAATGATGTAAGCTGCTTTGTTCCCCACTGTGGAGAAAAACTGTACTCTTCCTAGGTAGAGGCTGCAGGGAGGGGGGAGGAGATGGAAAGCCGAAGTCAGAGGGGCAGATAAAGGTAGGTTGATGGTTGGCTGGGAAGGAGATAGGGTTGCCACCTCCAGGTTGGGAAATTCCTGAAGATTTGAGGGGTGGAGTCTGGAGAAGGTGGGGTTTGAGGAGGGGTGGGATTTTGACAGGTACAGTGCCATAGACTCCAAACCGACCATTTCCTCCTGGGGAACCATTGTTGCCAATCTCCAGGTGAAGGCAACAATTCTGGATATCACTCAGAATTACAGCTGCTCTTAAGATGGCAGAGATCAGTTTCCCCTGGAGAAAACTGTGGACTTATACTCTTCTGAGGACGCAGTCAGAAGAGCATTTTTGCCACAGGTGTAACATTTTGTTTTTAGAGGCTTCAGTTTGGATTTCAGGAACTTGCTAGCATTGCCCATTTCATTTAAAAGAGTGTGAAGCAGGCAATTTGGTGCTTGGGTGTCCCAAATCCTCTCCAAAGCGAGCTGCTGTGTTTTTTCCCTCTGAGCTTCCCTACCCACATGATCTGAAGCAGCCCTACCATCCCTCTCACTCTATGCACAGCCTGAGTAACGAGATGATATTCTCTTGCCAGGCTTCTCTTCCAGTTGCACCAGAGGGAGCTGAAAGCACTTTCTCCAGCTGGAGGGCTACAACAGCCTTCTGCCTCGCGTACTCAATGCTTGGGTTTTGCCACTGCAGCACAAGAAGGAGGCCAGCCAGCTTCCCTGGCTGAAAGTGATCCACTTCCACCATTCCAGCTCAAGATTCAGAGGTGTCACTTATTTGGGGAGGCTCTTCAATCCCTTGCAGGAACCCCCTTTCCTAGCGAGAGGCAGTGCCTGCTTTCCCCCCCTTCCACACAATGCACCAGCACTTCTCCTGAGCATATGTGTCCAAAGGAGCACTGGGGAGTCTCCTAGTGCTGGCTTGTGTGTGCTCCCCTTACCTCCTCCTCCTGTGGTGTGTGTGCTCCCCTTACCTCCTCCTCCTCCGGACTCTCTGCGTCAGCGTCCCTCTCACTGTTGACCATTAAACATTTTTTTCCTGTTCCCCCCGCCCACTGCTTCTGTTCCTTTCTGTTCTCCCTCTCCTGGGCTTGGGGGTAGCCACTGAGAGGGGATTAACAGCAGGGTAGCTTCAACTCCACCGAGGGAGGTAAGAAAAATCCTCCCTTTCTTTCAGGTGGAGGCAGATGGCATCTGCGCTGGCTTGAAATACCTCTGGAGTCCATGTCCTCTTTCCCTCCTCTGGGCTTAGTGTTCTTGCTGGTGTTCTTAGCTATTGCTTGGAGCCTGAAAGTTGTAGCTGGTGGGTTTCAAGTGGGGCTGCTGTAAGCTGTCTCTCTCTCTCTCCCTTGCCTTTCATTGAGGCCAGCCGTGCAATGGCAACTGTCTCGACAACAAGACTAAGAGGGGCCTGAAGATAATCTAATCCAGCCCTGGCTCACCCATTCTCCGGTGGTCCTAGGAGTGAGGCAGTCCTCACTTGTGGGATATGGCTCCTCCTCTTGAGCAAGGTTGGTCTCTTAGAAATCAATCCAGCCGAGGAGGGGCCTGTCCCCTGGGAGTTCCCCAGTCTTACCAGCCCTGCTGGAGAAGCAGGAGGGTCTCATCGGCGTGCCGGGGAGTGTGAAGATCCAGAACAAAGTGGGGGGGGGGGAGGAACAGGAAGGAAGGATTGTGCCTTCAGGGCTCCCTCCATACCTCCCTCCCCAGCTTTCAAACCATAGCAGGGGATTTTTTGGACCGTAAGAGGTCTTCGCCTCCCTTGGCTCCCAGACCCCATTGGAGAAAGTTCCTGCCAGGGTTCCCTTGCGAGTGGCAGTGGACAGCAACAATGAGGCAAGGAGGGCCGGTGGCGCTGGGAGGTCCTCAGCAGCCATGACAAGAGCAATGCTCTCCTCTCAGGGCCAGGGCAGTGCAGCTGCAGGCCAGCACCAAAATCCACCAGGCTGCAGAAGATGGCAGATGGAACAGCAGAGCTGTTGGGTACTGGGCTGTAGCCTCCCAAAGGCCCTTCCAACCATTGGCGGTGGGGCTTTCTGCCTCCGGTACAGCACAAGGGGGATGGTTGAGGCTGCGGCAAGTGCAGGGTGGCGCTGAAACAGAGGCAGCCCCCCTGGAAGCCATCGCTGGAGGACAAAGGTATCTTGCCTGAATCGCGGTAGGAAAAATACCCACTGGGCATGGGGGATGGGGGGAGGGTGACTGGGGCCTAGGGCTCAGGTCCCATAGGAGCCCCCCCTGGGGGTGGCAGAGAAGGACAGAAGGGGGGGGAGTATACAGCTCTCTGTCTCCTGGGCATACCCTGTATGAACGGGGGGGTTTCTTCGTCCTTGGTGCCTAAGCCATGCCTCTCTGCATTATCTGGACCGATAGAGGAGGCAGATAGCTAGAGGGGAGGAACAGGGAAGAGGATCATGTGGCTTCTCCCACTCAATGTCCCTGTGTTTGTTAGTTCGTTCTCTCTCTCTCTCTTCCTCTCTGCTTCCTTCTCTCTTTCCCCCTCAGCCCACAATCGCAGAGTGGAGGACAAGAGAGGACTCAGAATGACTGCAAAAGCAGGCTTAGCCAGTCCCCAAACCATGCACAGCACAGACAGTGAGGTTAAGCCTGCCAGAACCCTGTCTCATTCTCTACACAGGATTTCCTGTTTGAAGAGTGGAACATGGATCTGGGGGGGAGGAGACCAAGCCACATTTCCTATCCTGGCTGAAAGCTGAAATGACGAAGGAGTTCAGAGAATGGGCGCAGGAACCAAAACAGGTGTCTAACACCTCACCCCTGTCCCCAAAGCGGGGGAGAAATCACAAACACTCCAGACCAGGGGGGGAATCTACCCCAAGGACATCTCTCCCTTCCCCCAAGGCCAAAAAAGGGCAAAGAGGGGAAGCTTACCCAGAGGGAGAGTACTGTCCTCTCCTCGATTTTCGGGAAGGGGATTCAGACTCCGAAAGCTCAGCCTCCGAGAGGGAAGACGGGGAGCTCTCTGAGGAGGAGAGCTCTCGGAGGAGAAGGTGGAAACTACACAAACCAGGCTGTTTCCTCCAGAGTTGTTTAACAGGCTCTTTCTGAAGGTGCTGAGAGCGCTGAAAATTTCCTACAAGCCAAAGGAGTTGAAAACTTGGACCCAGGGTTCCCAGAAGCCTTGGGTAAAAGCATACCCAAACCGGAAGTGAAGCAATCAGGGGTGCCACTCCCAGCAGCCTTCTACAGCTTAATCAAAGCTGAATGGGGACACCCAGCCAAGCTGAAGGCTAACCATCAGGTGTTTTCTAAGTTCTACACCATGGTTCCAGAGCCACAAAGATGATCGAACTACTAGTGGTGGATGAACTGATCACCAGTCTAGTTTTGACCTCAGTTCTGCCAGTGGAAGTGGATAGTATGCTTAGGGACCACTGTGACAAATGGATTGAACAGGCGTTCTGTAGGGATTTTGAAGCATCAGCTTGCTCCCTAAGAGCGTCAACTGCAAGCTCTATGTTCGTCAGAGCAGTCTATGTCTGGGCCTCTGACCTGGCATCATCTAATAGTGGGTTGCCAAAAGAATTCAAGAACGCATTGAAGAAAATTGAGCTGGCGACAGCCTTCGCTGTGGACACCTCCCTAGATGCTGTACAACAGTCAGCTAAGGCAATGGCATTTAGTGTGGCAGGTAAGAGGAACACATGGTTTAGGTGCTGGGATGTGGACTCATTGGCTTATGCCAAGGTCGTGGTGGTCCCCTCTAAAGGAACCAACCTATTTGGCAAAGGCCTGGACAGGTACCTGACAGAGGACAAGGACAAGAAGAAAGTCCTTCCATCAAAGAAGGACAGCAAAGGCTGGAAACGCTTTCAGTCCTTTCATGACAAGAAGGCACCAAGACACACACCTGGCAAATCCTGGAAAGTGGCAGAGCCACCCACAATATAACAGATCCTCTTTCCACAACAAGCCCAACCAGCACCACAAGACATCCAAGAAGGGAACCTCAGCATGACTGTCCCAATATCGTGGAACCGCCAGAGATAGGGGGCATTTACAGCAGTTCGCTGCTGGCAAACATCAGTGAGGGACAAATGGGTACTGGATAAGGTAACCAACAGCTACTCTCTGGAATTCGACACTACCCCATCTGACCGGTTCATACAGGTCCCAAGTAACCAGTCAGCAGAGAAACACCGGCTCTTGGAAGGAGCCATCAGTCACCTGCTAGACATCGGGGCCATAGAGCAGGTCCTGGAACAACAAAAGGAAATAGGGATGTATTCGATCTTTGTGATGCCACAGAAGAATGGGAATGTTGGGCAATCCTGGACCTGAAGTGGTTGAACAAACATGTGAGAACCAGGAAGTTCAGGATGGAGTCCATCATGCTTGCCATTTAGGAAGGGGATTTCCTGACATCCATCAATCTATCCAAGGCCTATGTACACATTCTGGTCTGAGAGTCTCACAGCAGGTTTCTGCAATTTGTCTACAATGGAAACCACTTCCAATACAGGGCTCTTCCATTCGGACTGAAGTCGGCTTCCAGGGTATTCACCAAGGTGTTGGTGGCCGTAGTGGCACACCAAGGAGTGTCACTTTTCCCATATCTAGACATTCTGGTAAAGGCATCGTCCTTCAATTGGGCTGGAGGCATCAACAATGATGGTGAACACCCTCAGGGATCATAGCTTCGTAATCATCTGGGAGAAGAGCACCCTCAGGGAACATAGCTTCATAATCAACCGGGAGAAGAGCCATCGTCACCCAACATAGATGCTGATGCATCTGGGGGTATAGATAGATATGATAAGGGACAAGGTCATCCTATCACTAGAGAGACAACAGAAGTTACAGTCCCTGGCAACAGGGGTGTTGGGGAGGTGTGATGTAGAAGTGATGGTTTGGGCAAAACTGCTGGGAATAATGGCGTCATGCCAAGATGTCCTTCAGTGATCGAGATTCCACGCTTGGCTGCTGCAACTTTTCCTGTTGCCCCACCAGGACACCATTGCACACAAGAGGCCCAAATTAGTCCGGCTCCCAGAAGCACTGAAGAGCCAGTTGCAATGGTGGGTGACACCATCCCGCTTTGACCAGGGCTTCCCCCTACGGGAGCCAAAGAGGGTAGTAATGACCACAGATGTGTGCCTCTCCAGCTGGAGGGCACATTCTTAGGGGCAAGTCTCACAGGGCCTCTGATCTCGGGAGGAGACCACCAGGAACATAAACTTCCTGGAGCTCAGAGCCATCAGACTAGGCTTGATGGAATTCAGCGAGCTCCTGTCAGGTTGACACATCCTTGCGCAGACAGACAATATGACAGCAAAAGCATACATGAACAGACAGGGAAGGCATACAAGTCAGAGACAATGACACAAGCAGACTTTTGGAGTGGGTGGAGGTCCACCTACAGTCCCTGAAGGCGATAATGTGGCGGGGCAGGACAATGTCCTAGCAGACTGGCTGAGCAGACAGGTGATAGACCAGTTGGAATGGACATTATGCAAAGCATTCTTCCATCAGATCTGCTACAGGTTTGGGAAGATGGAGATGGATCTGTTTGCCACAGATCAAAATTGTCAAGTAACTAGGTTCATGTCAAGGGCAAGGTGTCCCCAGGCGGCAGGAACTGACATACTAAACTGCGACTGGCCTCAAGGTCTCCTCTGTGCCTTCCCGCCAACTGAGCTGGTGCACACAGCTATACAGATGTTGATAGAGCAGAAGGGCAGAGGTAGTTATGATCACCCCCTTCTGGCCAAGAAGACCATGGTTTCAGAACCTGAAAAGATTGTCAGTAATGGAGCCCTGGCACCTACCTCAAAGGGAGGACTTTCTAGTACAGGGGTCAGTGCGGCACCCCTGGCTGACGCTCCTAAATTTCACAGCCTGGAGGTTGAGTGGAAGTAATGAGCAGATCTAGGATATACAGAGAGGGTTACTGAGACCATGGTAGTCTCTAGGAAAGGGTCCACCAACAGGGTATATAACATGACCTGGCAGGTTTTTCATACATGGTGCTTAGAATGCAGCTTGGACCCCTTGAAGGTATCAGTTTAAAGGGATTCTGTCCTTTCTCCAGGACGGGCTAGATAATGGATTGAGTACCTGCACCTTGAAAAGACAGGTAGTGGCCATCTCGGCAGTAAGGGGGGCTAAGAAGGGGAGGACCCTAATCCAGCCACCCCCATATTAAATGCTTCCTTAGGGGAACCACACTATTAAACACAAGTGCAGTTTTACAGATTCCCTACTTGGAATCTTAACACTGTTCTGAAAGCACTGTGCAAGGCCCCATTTGAACCCATGGCATCCCGTCCACTGAAGGAGCTGACGTTTAAAACCCTTTTTCTGGTTGGGATCACATCACCCAGGAGTATACTGGAATGAAGGGCACTCTCCATCGATAAGGAACTCTGCGTTGATAGGATGGTATTGAGGCCGAATCTGGCATTCATACCCAAGGTAAACTCCATATTCCATAGGTCAGAGGAGATTGTGCTTCCATCTTTCTGCCCAAACCCTAAGGATGATAAGGAAAGAGAGTGGCACTGTCTCAACATCCATAGATCCCTTAGTTTCTACATTGATAGGACAAGACAATGGTGAAAATTGGATGCCCTCTCTGTCTCACTAGGAAATCGTCCCAGGGACAGAGGGTCTCTACAGCCGACTTGAGCAGGTGGATTAGAAGCTGCATCATAGTGGCCTACAAAGCAAAAGGGTTGGAAGCACCCAAGGTGCTCACAGCACAGTCCTTACGGGGGGGCAGCCACATTGGCGGCATACAGAACCTTCCTGTTGTTAGAGATGGTCTGTAAAGTGGTGAATTGGAAGTCGGTACATTCATTCACTAGACGAGGGGTATCAAACATGCGGCCTGGGGGCCGGATCAGACCCCCGGAGGGCTTCTATTAGGCCCACAGTGAAACTGGCTGTCTTCTGCTTCTTCTTCTTCCAGTTTGCAGCTTACAGACCTCAACAGCATACTCAGGATTGCAACAGTACAGACATTTTGATGCAATAATTCAGAGCAAGAGGTGTCAGTTATTAGACACTGTAAATAAACAAAATATTGCAAGGGTGCTAATGTTTTAAGCATGTATTTATTTAAGCATGTTTTAAGCATGTATTTATTTAAGCATGTATTTATTTGCACTAGACATTACCACATAGACAGGTCAGCCTCAGCTGAGGCAGCCTTTGGCCTCAGGGTTCTGCAGCAAATCACATAGCCTGAAGCTACGAACCCACCCTGGGACACAAGGGAGGACTGCCCCACTCCTAGGATCACTTGTGGGATATTGCTCCTCTTCTTAAACAGCATCGGTCTCTTTGAAATCGATCCAGCTGGGGAGAGGCCTGCCCCCTGGGAGTTCCTCAGTTGTCACCAAGCTGTGATCTTCCCCCTTCTTAACTGAAAAACAAAATTTACTTCTGACCCAGTGTGGACAGCTGTGCACATTAGAGTACTGTCAAAAGTCGGACTCAGTGACCATTTCTCTAGGGCCAACTTGCCTTTTCCTAGCTAGTCTACCTTCATTGTTGTTTTGCTTGCCCATTACCCCAGAAGGGGTGCTCCCAGGCTGTGTCCCCTGTTCTTCAGCACACCACCACTGTTCCTGAAGCCCCCCCCCCCTTTAAAGATTGGGTGGGTATGACTGCCCCACTCCTGGACCACCGAGAAAGAAGCTTCACAGTAAGTGAAGACAAATCTTCCATTTCAATCCTATGAGAAGGAGCCCTTGATTCCTGTTGTAGAGGGCCTTGTGGCCCCTTTGGTTGTTGGGTGCTGATGCTCCAAAATATTGTCCAGTCTGAAATCAACACATCCAGTTTAAACAGATGAAGAACAAGAAAAAGAAAGAAACCTAACAGCACAGCTTTCAATCTTTATTAGTGGAAATGAGCAAGAATCCTATAGCACCTTAATGACTAACAAAATTTGTGGCAGGATATGAGCTTTCATGAGTCACTGCTCACTTCTTCATATACAGCTAGAATTGGTCTTTATATCTTGGAGGGTGGAGTAATTTCAGATGCCAAATGACAATAGCAGGCATTGGTAATGAGAGAGACCTAGGTCTCAATTCATTCCTGGATGGTGCAAAGTTTATGTCTCTAGTAACTTGTATTACATTTTATGGCACGCATTGCCTGGCCTGACAAAGTGACATTTATGTCAGATCCAGCCCTTGTAACAAACGAGTTTGACACTTGTGGTCTAGATTATGAGAGGATATATGTGGCCTTTTTGTTTCTTTGCACACCATCAGGGTCTAATGACATCCTGCTTTCTCCATGCTTGGATGATCTTGGCAATGGTTTCTCCTACCTTAACAGAGGATCAGGAAAAGATGCTTGTCAGCCTGTTTTGTCTTCTTGTTAACAGAACAGGAGATGGTGATCCAAATGGGACAATATCTCCCGGGAAAACTTTTAAGCAAGTTCCGTTGGAAGTTGCTACAGTTGGCTGCCTCCTGGGCCAGGAGAGGAGTTATCTCTTGGGGCCAACACACCAAAAGGATCCCAGGTTCTTTACCAGATGCAGAACGTCAGCCTATTGGAGTTCAGGTCTTTTCCTGGTTCTCTCCTTTTTTCCCTAGCTGAGCATTCCAGTAGGCTCATCTGGATAATATTGTAGGCAAGGCATTTATAAGTAAAGCAGGGAGATGAGAAGTTGCCATTACTCCAAATAGAATCTTCTAATTTTGACCTGGTGGGAAAAGATCCTGCTGTTCTTATGCGCAAACATACCCTAGACTAATAAAACCCACAGAGCAGCAGGCTGAACAGACAGACCATAGATCATAACGAGAGATGCTCAAACCAGGGATTCTTGAGTAAGGATCCAAGAGGCTCCACTCTCACTGGGAGTTCTTTTTCCTCTGATCGGTTCCTTTCCTAATCTTATACACCAGTGGCAATACATATTATTCAGCTTTTATTTTGGAGATCCAAGGAGATTATATATGGTATGCCCTCATTCTGGATCAAAGCTGAGCAGATAGCTCAGGCAGTGTGCTATCCTTGTCTTTCAAACACTGACTTCTGCTCTGGGAGTAACACAGCCCTTTCACTCTGTAGGGTGGTAACTACTACAGTCTTTGCTTCAGTTGAGGAAATTGCTAGAACCACCACATTAGCATCTTCATCTACTGTTGTTTGACTTAATTAAAATACTCCTGCATTGCCTGACTGCAGCTTTGGCAGACAGGTCTTTCTATTGGTTGTTAGGGCTAAAATTGCCATCTGTTCCCACTCAAGATGGGAGCAACTGCTTTTGTGCATCCCATGCTCAGGTGCTCTCTCCCTCAGAGTGAGAAAGGAACATTGGACTCACCACAGAGGTTCATTGTACTCTGGGAAAGGGAGGGTATCTTACTGCACCCCAATGACAGGAGAAACAATTTGGGCTGACTGTATTCTCTCTATTGAGTTAATTAGGTTGCTAATGATTTTCTTGCCCTTGTTATCTGCTTTAATCAGAGCTGTACAGTATTTCCTTAGCCTTTGTGCCTCTCTATAGCAGGGGTGGCCAAACTTGCCTAATGTAAGAGCCACATAGAATAAACTTCAGATATCTTAGAGCGGCAAGACATGAACAGATACTACACAAACATTTCTATTGAAAAATGTGCAGATTTGCTTTTTATTAACATTAAATGAGACTGCCCAAAATAAAAATAAAAGGGGTAAAAACAGATACTGATAATTATATTTATTTGTTTGCTAATAATATTTGTCTAAGATAGCGGTGGAAAGAACAAATGAAAAAAGCAGAAAGAGAGAGAGAGAGAGAGAAACAAAGAAAGCAAATTGATGGAAATGAAGGGGAAGGAAGAGAGAGGAAAGAAGGAAGGGAGGAAGAAAAAGAAAGATGGAAAGGGAGGGAGGAAGGGGGAAAGAGAGATAGAAAGCAAATAGATGAAGGAGGGAGGGGGAGGGAGGAAGAGAGAGAAAGAGAAAACAAATAGGGAGGGAGAGGAAAGATGGAAGGAAGGTGGAAAGAAAGAAGGAGGGAGAGAAACAATCAGAAAGCAAATAGATGAGGGAGGGGAAGAAAGACTGAAGAGAAAGAGAGAAAAAGGAAGGGAGAAAGAGAACGGTGGAAAGAAAGCAAATTGATGGGAATGAGGGAGGAAGGGGAAGAGAGAGAAAGAGAGAGGTGGAAAGAAAGCAAATAAATGGGGAGGCAGGGATGGAAAGAAAGCAACTAACTTGGCTTGGAGAAGGGATTTAAAGAGACACCTTTAAGCCAGTGGGCGGGGCCACGGGTGGCTTGGAAAACACCTTTAATTTTAAATGTGTTCTCCAAGCTCCCTGCCCCTGCTGCCGTGCTGGGTTGGCTTGGAGAAGGGATTTAAAGAGACAAATGCCTTCTCTGAGCCAAGCCAGCTGGCCAGTGTGTCAGGGCTTGGAGAACACCTTTTAGGTGGGGAGGGAGGAGAGAAAGCCTACCCATGGAGGGGAACACTGACTGGGGAAGGGAAGACCGATTGGGGAGGCATGCCTCCTCTTCACTTCCCCAGCTGCCCTGCCGGGAGCCGCACAAATAACAGTAGGCAAAATATTAGAGTGCTTTGTTTGTCAGTGTGATATTTATAATGCTTATTTATTGACTTAACTCTTATTCTTAAACAAAAGTTAGAGTCCTAAAATGAAATTTGCTATGCAACATTTTTAAAGTTATTTTGGTCCCTTTGGAAGAGAGCCTTGTATCTGCGTGCATAACATTTGCAACTTTTACAACTACACAATGTCAGTTGTTCCTCTGGTATGGGTCTGAGACTCTTTGCTGTTAACAAATGCCCATTCACCTTATCCCAGCCATTGCCCAAGGAGTTCTGTCTTGAATGGTTAGGGGAGAGGAGTATAAGTAACTTTCTGATGATTAGAAATGCCTGTATGTTCTCTGATGGACTTTGAAGTAGATGAGACCATATCTGTAGATTTGATCATTTGTGTGTATGAGATAAATCTCAGGTTCATTGAATGTGTCCACATCAGCATTTCTGGACCATAATCTGACAAGATAGTTTTCTGCATTTGAAATTTCTTCCAAGTGACAGACTATCAGTCTCACCAAATTGTTCAAGAAGTGCAAGAGGCTCTGATTTCATTGTTGCTGGTTTAATTCCAACCTTGCTTTGCCTCTCAAGGGTTTGTACCCTGGAAATTTGTTAGTCTTTGGGGTGTTGCTGGGCTCCAATCTTGATCCTAGACAGTTAACACTTTTCTAAATCCATTGACTTCTTTGGGTTTAAAAGGGGTGTACCACTGGTTAGGATGGCACTGTAAAGGCGTTAATAATTCTGCATTTCAGAAGTACGCCAATGAGTGCAATTTTGTATGTAAATTAAGTTGTAAATCATGCATTAAGATTAAGATCACAGGGAGAGGCCCTCCTGACTATCCCATCTATCAAGGAAGTTTGTTTCGTGGGTATGTGAGGGAGGGCCTCTTTAGTGGCAGCCCCATAGTCATGGAGCAACTTCCCCAGGAATGTGCATCTGGCACCCTCACTTTGGATCTTTGGGAGGCAGTTGAAGATTTGTTTATTGATGAGTACATTTGATTAAAGCAGTTCTAAATTGTGATCTTAAATTTGGGGTTTTATATATTTTATTTTACTTATTTTATCTATGTTGTAAGCTGCCTTGAGCCCATAAGGAAAAAAGACAGTTAATAAATGTTTTGATGACATGGCTATCAGTGCAGAACTGTAGTTGAATAATGAAAATGTTGAGGTTAAGGAAATCAGTAGCAGTACTGAGAGGACTGATCGTTGCATAGTACCCCATGCTGACTGGGCAATTGAGCATGGTGCAAAGCATGGGGTGAGGCTATTAAAGGATGCAGGTATTGTGGTACTGCAGGAACTACTGACATTGTATGGCTGTAAAACTTTCAGATCTAATGCTTGTATGTGCAAGAAGGCTGGACTATTTTGTTCTTTTTTCTGCAAGTGTCAAAAGAACTATTAAAATGTTGTGTAGCAAATTATATTTCGAATTAGGACTTGTAACTTTATGAATAAGGTTTTAAACAATAAGTAAGCATTATAAATATCACACTGACAAACAATCACTCTAATATTTTGTTTACTGTTATTTAAGAAGGCAGAGTGAATAATTTTCTGTACTTTTAGGAGCTGTCACCTTAACAAGTCTCCTGCTGCATTCCCAATAATACAAACATTAAAAAAAAAATTTCTCAGGATTTATCACCCCTCCCCCAAAATGTTGAAAACCTTAAAAGATACTTCATTTTGTTTTTACAACAAAAGAAATAGTATATTTGGTTTTATCTTTCTTAAAAGTAAACAGTTCAACACCAATATATTCTACAAGAATGAGAAAAAAGATCTGCCGTCTTGCAAAATGGCAGCTACAGGAAAAATGGCTGTCTCTACATAATAACATGTTTGGCTTTATTAACCTCAAAAACATATATTTTGACATCAAGATGAACTTCCTATGTTAATTTTAAGTATCAAAATAAAAATATCCACCATCTTGGAAAATGGTGATTACAGGAAAATTTATATATATACCTATATATATATATATATACAGACAGACAAACAGATAGATCGATAAAATTTTATTTTATTTTTGCAGTGGTCTGATGTGGATCCAGGACTATCTGGTTAGAAAGCAGCCAGTTGAATATAGTGCCATAGCCATCCACTTTTATTCTAATCCAGAGTCAGTTTTTCTGATGTATTATTAAATCATATTAGGCTTAATTAGACCAGATGATATTTTAGTCCATGTATCATATCTATTTAACACCATTTATATTTCAAGAACTTAAGATTTTTTTGGAAGTCCCAGTTGTACATCTTCAGAAGAAAATTTCAAAGTCTGTATGTGCAGTCCTTTACTGCCCAGCTGCTTGATGTGATAGTAATCTTAAATAGCTAATGCTTTCTGTGATGGTGGGGAATGTTTGTTTATCCACAATGATTTTTCTGGCAGTATACATTTGTTCATTTGTTGGTCTTAAAAGTTTGTTGGTCTTAACAGTTTGTTGGTCTTAAAAGTGCCACTGGACTCAAACTTTATTTACTGTACACATGTCCCCAAGGTTAACAAAAATATTTTAACATTCTGTAGGAAAACTGGGACTGTACATTGTTCATTAATTTAGGTTAGACATTTGAAGAGTGCAAGTATTACAAGTGTAAACTTCTGGATCACAGTCTCTCCACCACTGTTTTGTGACACATAGCTTTTAAGACCATCAGATCATATATGAAGGAGTTTAATTAAAGCACCATTTTTTTAAAAAAAGTGTTTCCATTGGAGTATCAAAAAATCTTCCTTAGCCCTTGTCTTCTCAGACATTTGTTATGGTGTAGACTTATGCTAGTCATTTTCCCGTCTTTTAAATGGCTGAATATTTCATGTTTTTTCTTTTACTGTTTTGAGGTAACATTTTGCAGACCAAATTCTATGTAGGGTGCTGTTTGTTAACATACATAATTTTTATCTGATTGTTTTCTTTTACTGTTCACTTTTGGTGATCAATTTTGTTCTCATGAACTAAATAACATGTAGCAAGGTTTCCTCCTTATGATTCTAAGATTGTTCATACTCAGTTGAAAAATGCAGGAAGAGGAAGCTGTTCGACAGTGCTTTTGTGCTGTTGAATGTTAGAGCATCCAAACATTTCAACACTGCTACCAAATCATTAAGCAATCCTAGCTCTTTATATCCTTGAAACTTCAAGGAGTCTGACTGTGCTAATATCCTCAGAACTACTTGAAGGACAGCATGTAGATACCTCTTCACCCCCATTTTATCCTTGCAATAACCTTTTGAGGTCAGTTAACTGATCCACAGTAAACTGGGAGCTTGTGACTGTGATGAAATTTGCATGGTCCCTCATCTCCCCAGTACAAGTGTCACAATCCGTCTACTGTGCCACACTGCTTGAAATGTTAGTCCAAGGTGGAGGTATGAGGAGTAACAAGGAGGAGGAGGAGATTGGATTTATACCCAGACCTTCACTACCTGAAGAAGGCTCAGAGCAGCTTACAATCTCCTTTCCCTTCCCCTCCCCCACAACAGACACCCTATGAGGTAGGTGGGGCTGAGAGAGCTCTTTCCAGACCTGTCCTTGAGAGAACAGCTCTGACAGAACATTTCTCAATGTTCCACTGTAGTCCAAGATCCTAGTATTATAATGGATATTGTTATTGTTATTTTACCAAGGTAAATGAGAAGCATTGAGCTTGTCAATATGAATGAGTCTATATAACAGTTTAAATTAATTTCAAGTGACCATATATGTCCCTTCTTCAGAGATGATGAAAATACTATATTTGTTAGTGCTAAGTCTGGCTCTTAGATCCAAAGAAAATTTGTCAATGCTTGGTCTAAGTGGTGAACTGTCAGACTGTCATAGGCCCTAGAATAGGATCTTACCAGAAGATCATCCAAGTAGGGATGGGTATGAATTCCCTGTACACAGGGACTGGCTGCTAGAGTTACCGTAAGCTTAATGAATATACAAGGAGCTGAAGCCAATCCAAAAGGGCATAGGCCTGATCTCCCAGAGTCAATCCGCATAAGAGAACCTGAGGGAAGTATATGTCGAAGGAAGGAATTGGGATGTGTTGGAATGCATCCATCAGATGTATGGATATGAGAAAGTCCTTTGCTGCAGAGCTTCGAAAATGGTTCTGAACATCTCCATTTTAAACTTCCTTTACCTAATGAAGTTGTTGAAAAATTTGAAATACAAAAATGAAACTCCAATCCCCCCCCCCCCCCATTTTGTGATCACTGTGGGGGAAAGTATGGATTAGATGCCTCAGCATCTCTCCCATGGAGGATCAGATTCAATGGTCCGGACGTATGCCAGGTGGTCAATTGCATTTGATGTTCATTGCATCTAGTTTGGATACTTGGAAATCAGGGAGATCAGGTATTTGTCTCATGTGGGGTAAGAGAACTCAATGGAAGATCCATGAGCAACTGTGCTTAGCCCCCATTGATCTGGTAAGAATTGTACTAGGCTTGTGGACTGTACCAGGCTTGGGTGATGTTTGGAATCATTCTCTCACTGCTGGGTTCCTGGCATCAGTTGTTCTGCTGATGCCTGTTGGATTTTTCCCCCTCATCTTAAAGATTGATTAAACAAGCAGGTTTGGTTTTGAGGTCTGTAGCTCTGTCTGTTTTTAGTCCAAAAGTCATTCACTTTTTTGGGAAGAGACAAATTTGAAACTGACATCCATCTGTTCTTTGTCTGCTGTCTTCCTTTTTTCTTGATAAGGGCATGGCCTTGTTATCCTTTATTTCCACAAGGATCATATCCAGACAAGTTGGCCTTAGGGCATCTACGTTTCAGTGTTTCAGCCATAGGTTTCTGTATAGCTGACACAGCTGTTGTCGTGATCCTGGCCAATAACTTCATGGAGTCCAGGCTAATATCCAAAATAAAACACCACTTTGTCCAATCTGTTGAGTCAAGCTGACAAACATTAAGATCCAGAGACTCTGAGCAGTTTATGTAGTGAAATTACTGACACCTTGGCTATGAGGGATGTGGCCATTAAAGCTTTAGTTGCCAGAGCGTGGCTTCGTGGGATTGGCACAAGTCTGCATTACTGTTACGGTTGGCAGTGTCCCTAAAGTATCCTTTTTCCTTGGAGAGGTATGTTCCTGAGGCCAGTCTAGCTACAGGGCTGTCCACTACTGGAATTTTTAGTAGTTTAGTGACATTAGGAAGAAACTAATAAAACCTTTTAGAATGCCAAACATGAAATCTTTGAGAAGGATGAGGGCACTTGATCTTTGTGGTTAAGAACCTCGGAAATGGAAAAATGAAGGATGCTCATAGCCTTCCAGAGGATGTGGGAGGGATGGTGGAAGGGGAGTGGGTCTGTCGACCTCTGAAAGAGCAGGTGGAGAAGCTGCTGTCCATGACTGTGTCTGTGTACGTGTGTGTGTAGGGCTCAGAAGAGTAGTCAGATGGGGAAGCAAAAGTCACACAAAGGTTGGAACAACCTAAGAGTTCAGTGAGCAAATTTTGCAGCTCTTTCCTTGTCCTACTCTCAGGGGGAGGCAGGAAATAGAATTGAGGATGTTGGGCACTCCCTCTCCACTGGGGACAGGACCAACCTACTTCCTGTCTCCAGGGGTTGTGAATAGGAGAGTACCCAATCATCACAGTGTTCTCCTCTCTTCAAGTGAAAAGATCAGTAGGCCTGTGTGTAGTATGTAGTTCTATATGCAGTAGTAAAGAAGTAATATGTAATACTTCAATGACATTTCAAAGCCAGATTAATATCTTACAATCAGGTAGAAAATAAGGTACAGTAGTAAATATTGGAAAATATTTTTTTAATTAATCATACAAAATGGATATGGATTGCAGGCCAGTGGTTGTGGTCACACACACTACATAATCCACTTCCAGTCCACTTTCCAACTGGATTTTGCCAGTTCACACATTAAAATCCAGTTGGAAAGCGCATCGAAAGTGGATTATTTAGAGTGTGTGAGCACAACCAGAATTTGTGTCTTGATTTTGGGCAACAGATTACACAGAGCCTTGATGTTAAGGAGTCTGTTAACAACAAACCTTATAGTAGTGAAGAAATTTCATAAAACAAGGTAGAGTTTAAGGTACTTTAACATAAAAATTATATCCACATCTTTGTCATCATCAAGGGTCACTTTTTTGAGTTTAAAATAATCAATCTTGCATGTTACTTTCCATATATTGAGAAGACTGTAATCTTTCTATGTGAGATGACAATTAGCTCAGTAGCACTTGTTTCAGATGCACATATTAGTAGCTTTTCTTTATCATACTTCCAGCTACATCATTTGTTTCGTCACTGAGTCCATATGGGGGAAGGTAGGATATAAATGTTTTAAATACAACTGCCCCCTATAGTTACTTAAATGGTCTTACAGTGGTCTCTAACTGCCACAGTATGAATCTTTTTGAAAACAGGTACGTTTCACCCTGAGCTAAATGTCCCTAGGATGCTACCTTATGATAAAGACTTGTCTTTGCCATTTTTCTCTTCTTTGCCATCATTCTAGTATATCCTGTAAATGCTGTACAATTTAATTTAAATAAAATATTCTACTTGGCTTTCTTTTCTCTGTTACTATTGTATTAGAAGATGAATAGAGGCATGCACAATATCTCTACTGTTGGCCCATATACTACTGGCCACATACCTCTGGGCTGTCTTCGGAGACCATGTGTAAAGTTTCAGTATTGGAAGAGTTCTGGTTCCATGGCTGGTATCTCTATTCATGCAACTCTCTCCGTGATAAAGTTTGAACTCTGCCTCCCAGCGTGGAAGCTAGGAACCCTTAGAAGAAACCTTTCATTAGTGTCAGAATGCATTGCAGGGCTTTCCCAGCTCTAATGACACTTTCATTGCAAGGCTACATCAATGCACCTCACATCTGTGTTCTCTTTATGGTGTTGGTTCAAGGTTTTTGTTAGTGACGTTTTAAGAAACATTTTGATGCACTTAAAATATATTTTACCTAGGCTTAGAACTGATTGTGATTTTGCATGTAGGCCCATCAGCATTATTATGAAGTTACAGACTATTGTTGTTTGGTGTTTGCTCCCATTGAAACCATCTAAAGTTTTCTCTGGGAAAGTTCTGAGGCTCGACTTAACCACCATAGGGCTCTTACATAGTTGGCAGTTCGTAAAATGAGATAGGGAAGCAGCTTGGATAGAAGATGGGAAGACAGAAGTTGGAGAAAGTAACCAAAGCAGAAATAACTTGAACCTAAAAATACACTAGTCCAGTCTTATCGGAGTTTGGAAACTAAGCAGGGTTGACCACAGTTAGTATTTGGGTGGGAGACCACCAAGGAAGATGGGGGTTTCCTATGCAGAAGAAGGTAATGGTAAATGACAAAGTTGGTTGCAAGTTGATGGCACACCATTATTATTATAAAAATACACACAATCTCTTGATTTGCCTTTGGTGAACAACATGCTGTATTCTTGCAAAGCTGTTTACCATTAAATATAAAACTTTCAAGTAAAATTTTATCTTGTAGTGATCATGCCCTGCCCATCTTTAATAAATTTCCAACCTAGCTTCTAAGTTTTTTTGGTATAATTAATATAGGGGCTGATCCAATTACCTGTTGCATCTTCCCCTCTCCTTTTCCCAAGCATGCCGCAGGAATTCACTTCCACCTTCCTATCAGTAGTTTTCTTGGGAACAGAACTGCACGTTCTTTGTGATATGCATAAAAGTGCATGCAACTAGATTAGTCTTTTTAATTTATTAAAATAATAGTTGTGTTAGGTTCAGCTATTTAATCTATGTTTTTTAAATAATTTAATTTTAACTGACATTTTCCTTTAGGGATTCTACAAATGAAACTACTGCACATTCAGATGCTGGTAGTGAACTTGAAGAAACTGAACTGAAGGGGAAAAGAAAACGTGGTCGTCCTGGCAGACCTCCAGTATGATGCTTATTTTTCTTTGAATATATATTTTTAGACTGTGCTTCATTCTGATTGCTTTACTGCTTATTAAATGAATAATTCTTTATAAATAAACCTGTGAGAAGAGAGAATATGTAGTATATAATTGGTATGGAGCAATGTGTGAAGCTATAATGGGAAGCTAACTTATAAGATTGTTAACTTTTACATTTTTGTTTTTAAAATCAATTTTATATACTGTAGTCATTAAACATCATTTAGGACTTGGAGCAGGTTTGTTACTATATAGATATAAAATGTTCGTGAGGATTTTATTTTAGTAATATGATGAATATGACCTGAAGATTAAAAGATTTTGCTTTTGCATGGTGAAGCGTATTGGTTCTTGAGGTGTTAGAAGCACAAGATTTTTCATTCTGCTATACTATAATAATCCTATTATGGGAGAGTTTTTCAGTTGTTCAAAGGTTTTAGAAGATGGTTTTTAAAGGATTTCTAGAGCATCATTAATTTAGCTATGTAGGTAATCCCAGAACTCTAACCTACTTTCATACTATCTCAGTGTTATATTCTTCTCTACATTCCTTTAGTATTTATAGCTCTTGCTGCCCCCATCCCTCTAAGGCCCTTTATTCTTCCTTCATGAACGTTTCTTGCAGTTTTAGCTGTTATGATGACTTCTTGGTAGCATTTTAAGTAATGTTGTTGCCTCAGGACCATACTCTACAATCACATACATCCCTGTAGATTATTTTCAGTGACAGCTTCAGTTACATACCCTTAAAATTTCCCCCATGACTCTGTGTGTGTGTTTAAATTAGATTTTCTGACTCAACCTAAATGTTATAATTGCCCAAGTGAAACATTGCATATGCCTAGGTTGAAGAGGCAATTAAATATTTACTTTTCTGTGTTAAATTATAGTGGGTATAGAGATTTCAGAGAATCACAACAACTGTTCCAGCATGCCTCTGATGTACAGCACTGAGCTCTAGTGGTCATATCAAGATCAAGGCTGGTTCATCTTCATGTCTTCTGTGCAGTCCGACATGGGACTGCTTCAGAACAGACCTGCTGCAGAGGAGTTTACTACAAGCTTCTAGAATTTACAGCTGAGCGCTTCCCCTCCCCTCAGCACAGCAGAGCTACGAGCTCTGTTCTTGCCCAAATGATCATGTGATGAGGGGCGGAGGGAACACCTTTCCCTCAGTTTTTTTCTGCCGCCATGGAGAAAGAACGTACTACAGCTTCAGAAAGATTTCTTTGCAAACTTGTATATTTTTTTTGACCATTTGCTATTTACGATAATATAGATGGCACTTTTTAAGAAATGCCACAATTGTGGCATAAAAATGGCACAAAACGATAACCACATTGACTTATCAGGCATGTAACCTCTTCACCCTGAAAGCGCGGCAAGAAACTACTCTTCTCCTCAAGGCCGCTTTGTGGGAGCAGTCACTTGGGTTCTATAAACTCTGGAATTCCCCTCAAAAAAGAACCAACATCCCCTCAGTGGTCTCTGTGCCAGTCTCGCAATCAAAGTCTGAAGCTGGAGGGATTGCTCAGACCTCAAGAGTGGCTTCACTTTGAGACTCCTGAAGGCAGAGAAAAGTGGGGTATAAAAACCTCCTCCTCCTCCAGAAAGCAAAAAAAAGGTCAAAACACTCAACAGTTATCTCTAAAGGTGTAAGGAAAGAGTTACCATTGTCCCCTCAGGGTTTTTTTTTAATTATGTGGATTTTCTTTCTAAGGATGTTCATGATTTTTTTCTTCATGTGGTAGCATCTGCAAGGTTAACATTTGTTCAACATTGGAAGAGGAATATAATTCTGAAGAAGAAGGATTGGTTAGAAAAGTTACATAAGTATTTGCTTATGTAAACTAACCTGTTTATTACATGGTCAAGTGTCTGATAAATTTGGAAAATGATATTTTTAAAATCTAGAATGAGACAATAATTCTGAGTTTGTATAGTTGATGTTTATAACAGCTATGCAGTATGTATCTTGTATTTTAGTTCTTTTCTGTTTCGGATTTATTCCTATTTTTTCTTTTTTATCAAATAAATTAAAAAGAGAGAGCGAGATCAGCCTCAAGGGTTTGATCAGATGGACAATAGCACACCTCCACATTTAAGTTACCCTTAGGATCCAGTATTTCCATGCCTATAGTTTCTGTTGGGGAATTAATTCCCCTAATGTTTTCTACCGTATTTGATTCTCTGTCCTCTTTGATGTACAACACATCATCTCTCCTAACCTGTTCCCTCCCTGTCCTGCCTATAGAGCTTATACCCAGGGATGACAGTATCCCATAGCTTTCCCCCCATTCTACCATGTTTGAGATACATACTATATTTCAGTTGTCATCCAGCACCAAGCACTTCAGCTCCACCACTTGGCTTGGAGACTTCTAGCACTGGCATATAGACACCTATAACGCGTTTCCCTCTTCAGCAACCCTCACCTCCCTTGGCCCATTTCTTTTCACATATGGCCCTCCTCCACCATTCTTTCCTCAAGTTCTGTTATGCTTCTATTAATATTACTCTGAGTGTTTTACACAGTCATCCCTTTGGACTGACTTGTCCTGAACCACAGGCTCCCCAGCTTCTCCTGCCCTTCCAGGATGAGAGACACCTCTTGACACCATGTTCCAGTTGCCACTAGTGGCTTCATCAGCTCAACCTGTTGAAGGGTGTTCCCCTCAATTAGCCATCTCCTTTTCTCTTTGCCGCAGATCACCAGCCTGTCTGTAGTGAACCACAAAGTTCCTAGGTTCTCCCATTTTCCCTCCAAAGGGGCTGAGGAAGTGGACACCCAAATTCTGGATTGACTGCCAATCCACCCTGTTGCCTTTCTTAGCAAGGGTTCTAGGCAGGGTCATTTCGAAGGGGGATGAGCAGGAATGGCATTCTGGGAGTAACAAGCCCAGGAGTAGGGAACCCAGGCATGCTTGCATGCCTGCTCTCTGCTTCCCCAGCCAGCCCGCTGTAGTGGGTTGGCTGGGGAAGGGAAAGGCAGGCAGGCAGACATGCCCCCTTTTTTTCCTGAGCCTCTCTACTTTTGTGGAGAAACTCGGGGAAGTGGGGGGGGGATTTAAATGCCTTTCTTTCCTTTCCCCATCTGGGGAAGGGAAATAAAGGCATTTTAAACATGCTTGGGTTTCCTGCCCGATCATCTCCAGGTGCCTCTTTGTCAGGGTGTGTGGCATATGCAAATAAGTTATGCTGATGTGTTATGCTAATGAGCTCCTGCACCTCTTTTTCTACAACATGACTCCTGGTTCTAGGGAAAATCGAGAGCCTTGGAAGCAGAAGTTATTCTAATAATGCCTTACTGGCCTTGCAGTATCTTGCAAGGTTTTAGACCTATTTCAGCCAGCCACTCAACCTGCATGGTTCATTTCCGTGGTCCATCTATTCTGTACAATAGATCTTTTCTCTGTCCTGGTGTTGCATCTGAAGATAGAGCAGCAAATTTAAAGAGCCATGGTTACTGTGATCCTGTAACCAGAACCATCTCAGCTTCTCACAACTCTATCAACTATGCTGTGGAAAGCCTTCTGTAGATGCTCCTGCCTTACTCCCTGTGTGGCAGCAGTACAGATGTCACAGTGCCTCCAGTCAGGCCTGGATCAGGGCCTGTGTCCAAGCATTCTGATACATTTTTTCCACCGATTGAAAGGCTGCTAAGGCTGGAATACATACCTCTGTTTAACCTCAAAGCAGAGAACATTGTTATCTGTATTCTGATGACACGTTATCTAAATTTCTGAATGACCTCTCTTCGCTGTTATGTGAGTGTATTAAACAGCCTTGAAGACAGACACTGTGGAACTCATAAGATAAATCTCATGAAGAGAGCATGTTTCCTAGCACATCATTCTGAAATCTATCTTCTTGGTAAGACTGGAATCTCTGTAAAACAGTGGTCCATAAGCCCAACCTGCTATGTGCTGCAAAAGGATATAATGGTAGATTATATGAGACACAACTTTTTTTTAATTTATATTTTTTATTATTTTATAAAACAGTATGAAATACAACTTGAGGGGGTCTGAGAGAAATAGCAGGGTCCTCCCCATTCCAAGACTGAATTGATTCTTCTGTGGCTTGTTTATCCCATCTGTACTTTAGTTTGAAAGGTAAAATGCCCTGCTTTCATATGACTTTAGTAAACTGAATGGTTTTGAGGTCCATGTGTGCCACATTTCAGCCTTCTCTGTGATGTGAAAAATATGTCATCTTCAATCAGAGATGCAAACAACCGTTCATCTGGGCAAACAGAAATTTCCCACACATAAATTATTCAGAGCACCCGTTTTTCAGGGTATCCTTCATATGAAAGAAGACACACTGCACAGAACTTAGCAAAAAATTTCCACACCATTTTCAGCCAACGTTGTCTTTGCCTCATCATGTTTTTCTAGGAACCAGAATTCCGTATTCATTATATAGAATAGTAGAATGCAACTGTGTGAGGCAGCAGAGCTTTGCTGTCATCTTGCATGTTGTATAATGGGAGGCGTTGTCCATTCCTAGAACTGTTTTCATATGTGTGCAGCTGCCATTCAGCTAATAGAAGGAGATGACAGGTGACTTGATGCTAGGGAAGCAAGGAAGTTATTGAGAGTCTTAGAGGCTGGTGTGAAAAAGGACAGTGAGAAGGGCCCAACCAAGAATGTTGGCAGCTGATTGGAACAATAGTAGAAATTATGTGGGGGTGGGTGAGTGGGAGGAAGGAGCC
Organism: Lepidodactylus listeri; assembly: GCA_029233225.1. Taxonomy (NCBI): domain Eukaryota; kingdom Metazoa; phylum Chordata; class Lepidosauria; order Squamata; family Gekkonidae; genus Lepidodactylus; species Lepidodactylus listeri. Next base: position 57,326,507 of record JARCFY010000005.1, on the reverse strand, counting down.
TTATCGAGAATCAGTAAGCTGTAAGGCTCATGAAAATATCGGAAGAAGAGGCAATCCCAAGAGATCTCTGATCTGACTTGTTTAAAAGGGTTGCACTGTCTTATTACTTTGCCTGTGGAGCTACAATGACACTGATAAGTTCCAGTTGGAAGGAACGATACATTTGTTTGTCTGATCTGCTCCAGCTAAAAGTTTTACAAATCTGCTTTGCTTAGGTTTTTTGATATCCTACCTAAACAACTGATGATCAGAATCTTTATGTAAAATTAGAAACTGAGATATGAGGGAAATAACATTTTGGAAAGTAAGTTGTGCATGTTGCATGAATTTTAATGAGGTTACATGGTTCTGCATTTCTGGTTTTTGTCAATCACAGAACAAAGTTTGGGGTTTTAGCAGACATGAATGAATGTGAAGTAGAAAGTGGTGGTATTATAGCAGGCATAGTGAACTGGGGACTCATAACAAATTAAAAAAAATGAAAAAGTGGGATTGTTGGTGAGAGAAAATTAAGAATGAGCTTTAAATAGTTGGGGGGCATCATATTCATTGGGGCATATGTGAGGCTAAAAACAATTGCATTCTAATTTTGTACACTCATACCTGAAATTATCATTTGTTATGAGTGTTTTCTTATGTAGAATATTATACTAGATCATGTATTGTGTTGCTTTCAGTTTTCAGATTATTCTTATCCAAAGCAAAGAGGGAAAATATTTTTGGGGGGGGGGGGGAATGATAAGAGAGCAAGCGTAGAGTAGTCATCATAGAGGGACCTGGATCAGAAAAAGATGCACCTCTGCTCTTACGTAGTTTTGAATGAGTTGCTCTGTCAACTCATCTGTAATTCAATCTGTAATTCAAAATAGCTGAATCTGTAATTCAAAATAGCTCAAGCTTGTTCATCATGGTTTAAGCTTTGGTGAGGAGAGTTGATATGTAAAAATGGAGGGGCTGCTTGAGAAAGCATGCAATTCCTTGGCCGTAACACTGGAACCTGTTGAAGAAATTGGCATAGAATAGTAGCATAGACAAAATTGGCTAACGTTGTGCTGAGCACAAAATTATTAATACATTCTGACAAGCAACAGAATATCTGACTGAAAAGTGGAAGAATATGAACTAAATGTGAGGACCTGAAAAGAACTTATAGGGAGGAGGAGTCTCATTTCCCCCTGCCTTTGCTTCTTCCCCTCTCCTCCCTTCTTTGTCACTCTTCCTCCCACCCCTTCTCTCTCTCCAACCCCTTCTTTGTCATTCATGCCCCCTCATTCTTTCTTCCCACCTTCACTTTTTATTCTCCTCCCCCACTGGGCTTCTCCCATGTCTCAGGCTGCTTCTCCCCCCTGCTGCCCCCCCCCCCCAGCATTGCTGCATTAGCAATGGGGGGAGCATCAATTTTCATGCCCTCTCCCCATCTCACCTCCTAGGCTGACACTTCGCTGCCAGGAGAAGGGAGCAGCAATTTCCAGGAGTGGCAGTTTCAGCAGGAGAGGGGAGGATGGGGGTCATTGTAGGCTTCCTCTCCTCACCAGCCTGCCTGCTTCCAGGCTGGCTGCATTAGCAGTATTTTTAGGAATAGGGGGAGAAGCTTCTCCTCTTACTTGCCAACCTTCCCACCCCCTGGCCGGCTGCCTCAATAGCCTCCTCACCCATCACCCACCTCCAGTACCCTCCCCTGAGTCATGGCAGACTTTTCCCTTGACAATTGAATACCGAGAGTGAGGCAGCTGCACAGGAGGCAGGTGCATGAGATGTGATTGCCACAGTCTGAGCAGTCAGCAGTCAAGGGAAGTTTCTGAGGGTGCTCAGGGGGAGGGTTCTGGAGGTGGGTGGGTGGATGAGGAGGCGGGAGGGTTGGCAGGTAGGAGCACATGTAACTGTTAGAATAGACAAGTGGAGACCCTCAAGAAACTTTCAGGGAAGGGGATTCCCCCCACTTTTGTTTCCTCTCCTCTTCCTCAACTTCTAGGTTTCTCTCTCTTTCTCTATCCTGCCATCCCTTCTCTTACTCTCTCCCCCATGCCTGTCACTCTTTCTGCCCCCTGCTTTATCACTCTCTCTTTCTCATTATTTCTGCCCCCAGTCTTCCCTCTCTCTGCTGCCATCACTCTCTCTTTCTGTTCCTCTGTCTCCTTAATGTCTTTCTGTCTCTTTCTCCCCCCCACCCTGGCACTCTCTTTCTCTTTCTACTCCCCCACCCCAGCACTGTATTTCTCTCCACTCCCTCACATTGAGGCTTCCCTCCCTTACCAGCTGAGCTTACCTCCCCCCCTTGCCGTCTCACCCACAGCAGCTGTGAAACAGGACAGGCAAGCCCCCTTCCATTATTGCCGGCTTGCCTGGAGCTCCTCCAGGCGGGCTTGCTAAGGCCCTCCTCCGCCTCCCCTTGCTTTTGCCACACACCCACACCCAGCTCTCAGCAGCTTGCCTGGTGTGGCTCCAGGAGGGCTGGGCCTAGTGGTAGCTCCGAGGCTGTGCTGCTGCCACCACCATACCCTCTGCCACATGAACTTTCACAAGTAGGTGGGGAGGATTTAACACCCCCCCCCCCCCGGTGTATTTTGTTTAACTTTTTCAGATTTTTCTGCAAGCCTAGGGGGTCACTCAAGTTTGCAGAAAAAAACTGTTTGGGGTAAGTGTGCCCCCTGTCTGCAGATTGAGGTATCCACAGGTAGGGGGTGTACTTGGGAATTAGAAATAAAGATGTAATAACATTAGGTACCACCTGAGGGTGGTATTATTCCCCCTTCCAGAGCAATTTTCCAGCAGCCATTGTATTGCAGGCAATTTTCTTTCTGCTGTCCAAGACAGGGATTTTTCCAGCAGCCTGAGTCTCTTGGTTTACAGCTAGTCAGGGTGTTGGGTTTAGCTGCTATTCAACAGGTTTCATCCCTTCACCTCCAAAATATCAGTAGTGTTTCACAGAAATTACCATAAGCTTCTTCCTTTTTGGCATGGGGAGCATATGGAGCTGAATCAAGAGAATATTCAAGTGGATACCCATGACCATGAGTGTGATTAGCTGATAACATTGTGTCCATATGGAAAGCATTTGGTACTTTTGCATGTCATATAATCACTCCCTTGTAGAAATGCATGCTAAACTATATTTTATATGTACGTCGTTACTTTATCTTTAAAGCATAAGGAAGAAAATAATGAAATACTGGGCATGCTTTCTTAAACTATCTTAGGTATTTGGTTAATTATCCTGAAATACAGAATAAATGGTATAGACTTCACGTGCTTGGTATGTATGCTTGCAATTGTAGCCACTATCAAATACACAGTTCAAAGACTTTGCTGCCACCACTCTGTGAGAGAGTTCCAGCAGGTAAATAGTATCCATGGGATTTTCAGTTAAGGAAGACAAAAAGGAAAGAGAATAAAAGTACTTTAAACTGACAACATAATGTAATAGTCCAAAATGCTACTTCAACTGCGTCATTTATAATAATGATCATAGTTGGTTCTTGGAGTCCAGCATACATGCAAAGAGCCCTGTTTGGCAGGCATACACAATTTTGGGGGTAAGAACAATCTTGGAAAAGTTGAATTATTGAGGGGTTTATTTTACCAATGTTGATACCCCGGGTGGCTTCCAAAAATGTTTAAAACTTAAAAGGATTAGAGTTAAAATGGAAAATGACAGAGAAACTAGGGTTTGAGGTGAGTGAGTCCACACCTGTCATCTTCCTCTTTGCAGCACTGTTCCCCAGTGTGAGCTCCAGGTGGGTTTAAGGTGGAAACAAAACTGACAACGTCATTATTATTTATTCAGCACCTTTAAATCCCCTCTTTTCTAGATACCTGCTTGAGGCAGCTACATTCTCCTAGCAGCCATTTCAGACCCTAGGAAAGTTAATTCCCAGTGTTTTGAGATCTGCATGGAGTAAAGTGAACTGCAGTGCTGATCTTCTTACAAGAGGGCATCCTTCAAAAGGTAGCAGCTATAGCCATGATCCTACTGCAGGTAGCTGACGCCCCCTAACTCAGACATTCTCATATTGTATGTTTCCTCAAAGGGGTCATGCAGATCAACCCTCCTGTGATCCACAGATGCCCCTCATGGAGACTTCACATAGTTTCAATTCTCACTAAACCTTCCTTCAAACCCTTAAGGGAGGTTCTCCTTAAATGGTTCCACATGAAGACCCTCTTCCTCACAGTGGTGACTTCAGCTAAGAGAGCGTGAGAACTGGGAGTCTTGATACCCAGGAAAGGCCTGTGTGCCCTCCACAAGAATAAGGTGGTGCTCCAGCCGGACCCCACCTTTATTCCCAAGGTGAACTCAACCTTCCACAGGAGTCAAGAGATTCATCTCCCATCCTTCTGCTTGTGTCCTAACCACCCCAAGGAGAGAGAGTGGCACTTACTAGACCTCTAGAGGGCCCTTAGAATTTACCTCCAATGGTTAGAGTCCATCAGAAAGACTCTTTTCATTTCATTAATGGCCCCAAATAAGAGGAAGATGTCCAGATCAGTCATCAGCTATGCCATTCGACAGTGCATCTCCCATGCTTACCAGGCAGGCAACATTCTGGCTGCAGCAGGGATTACAGCACATTCCATGAGAAGGGCAGCCAGTAACACAGCCTTTGATTATCAAGCCTCAGTGGAGGAAATAAGCAAGGCAGCAACATGGTCTTCAGTTTCCTCATTTGTTAGACACTCCACACTTAACTCCGTCTCCTCAACCTTTGGCTGTAGAGTACTGCAGCATGTGGTGGAAGATAACTAATTCCCACCCATCCCTTGGGAAACTGCTACTGGAAATCCCATATCAAGATGCCCTCCTCCTCAGAGAGAGAGTGGAACCTTGGATGTTCATCATGAGGGTTCCTTCTGTTCTGTTAGGAGGGCATCTTGCCCCCCCCCCCACGAGACAGAAAGATAGAAAAGAGGTGAATGTTATGAAAAGTAGAGTCCTGAGTTTCCAGTGATTCATGGTTTCCCCTTTTGGAGACTTCACATGGTTCTCCAAGCACTGACAAAACCTCTGTTTGAGCCACTGTGAGAAGCATAGGTTAAAGTTCTGTTCCTTATGACCTTTATCTCTGCCAGATGCATTTCTGAGCTAGAAGCACTATGGGTTTCTGCATTTTTCAAAAGAATGTGGTTGTCCTTCAGCTGGGACCCTTTATTCATACCAAACATGAATTCCATCTTCTCTAGGTCTCAAGAGATGTATCTTCTGTCTTTTTGCCATAATCTGCCACACCCTAAAGAGAAGAATTGGCATACCTTGGTTATGTGCAGAGCCTTATGTACAGTTTCTGTCAGGGGGTCAGATGCTCTTATAGCTTACCATCTGGTGGTTAAGGGCATGAATGTCTTTAAAGTGACTCTCAGCAGGTGGCTTAAGGAATGCATCATTCTGGCTTATAGTTCTCAGCATTTTAAAATTCTGGAAGGGATTACAGCCCATTTAACAAGGAACCCAGTAGCCTCAGCCACTTTTCACTCCAGTGTATCAGGTCTGGAAATTTGTATAATAGCCACATGGGAAGCTATAAGAACATAAGAGAAGCCATGTTGGATCAGGCCAATGGCCCATCCAGTCTACCACTCTGTATTACACAGTGGCTAAAACCCAGGGATCATCAGGAGGTCTACTGTGGGGCCAGAACTCCAGAAGCCTTCCCACCATGGCCGCCCAAGCACCAAGGATTACCGAGCATCACTGCCCCAGACATAGTGTACTATCTATACCTTGTGGCTAATAGTCACTGTTGGACCTCTGCTCCATATGTTTATCCAATCCTCTCTTGAAGCTGTCTGTGTTTATAACTACCACCACTTCCTGCAGCAGTGAATTCCATGTGTTTACTACTCTTTGGGTGAAGAAGTAGTTCCTTATCTGTTCTAAACATACTGCTCATCAATTTCATTGAGTGCCCACAAGTTCTTGTATTGTGAGAAAGGGAGAAAAGTACTTCTTTCTCTACCTTCTCTATCCCATGCATAATTTTGTAAACTTCTATCATGTCACCCTTCAGTTGTCATTTCTCCAAGCTAAAGAGCTCTAATCTCTTTAACCTTTCTTCATAGGGAAACTGTTCCATCCCCTTAATCATTTTAGTTACCCTTGTTTTTCACCTTTTCCAGTGCTATAATAGAGGTACAGTGACCAGAACTGTATACAGTATTCCAAATGAGGCCACACCATCGATTTATACAGGGGTATTATGATACTGGATGATTTGTTTTCAATCCCCAGCATAGCATTTGCCTTTTTTATTGCAATCACACACTGAGTCGACATTTTCAGTGAGTTATCTACTATGACTCCAAGATTATTCTTTGGGTCAGTCTCCGCCAGTTCGGACCCCATCAACGTATATTTATAGTTTGGATTTTTGGCTCCAGTGTGCATTTCTTTGCATTTGCCCACGTTGAACCTCATTTGCCACATTGATACCCACTCACCCAGCCTCAACAGATCCCTCTAAAGCACCTCCCTGGTTTTCACTGCCCTAAACAACTTTGTGTCATCTGCAAACTTAGCCACTTCACTGCTTAATCTCAATTACAGATCATTAATGAACAAGTTAAAAAGCACAGGACCTAGTACTGAGCCCTGCAGTACCCCACTGCTTACCAGCTTCCACTGTAAAAAGTGCCTATTAATACTCACTCTCTGTTTCCTGTTAATTAACCAGTTTTTAATCAACAAAAGGACCTGTCCTCTTATCCCATGGTTACTGAGTTTACTTAGGAGCCTTTGATGGGGAACTTTATCAAAAGCTTTCTGGAAGTCTAGATAAATAACATTTACTAGGTCAACCTTGTCCACATTCTTGTTTACCCCCTCAAAGAACTCTTAACAGGTTGGTGAGACAAGATCCTCCCTCACAGAATCCATGCTGATTCTTCCTCAGTAGCTTTTGTTCATCAATGTGTCTACTAATTCTGTCTTTAATAATGGATTCCACCAAGTTACCCGGTATCGACGTTAGACTGACTGGCCTGTAATTTACCAGATCTCCTCTGGAACCCTTTTTAAAGAGGGGGGTTACATTAAAAAAAACTAAAAATAAGAGTGTTTGTGGTAAGTCTAAAGTATTTTTTATATTATTTTAGTAAATATTATCAAAAACACTTTAAGTGATGTTTAACTTTAAGAGAGTGCTGGCTTGGAAAAAAAAATAGTTAAAAGATGAATGTTACCCAGGTTTTGTACGTCTATAAATTGAACATATCAGTGCTCTTCAAAAACCCACATTAGGCCAGTCTGTTTTAGATTTCCCTTATTCATGGGGAAACCACTCAGTAAGAGAAACCAGGAACTCATACAATCCTTTTGTGGTAAATATATATTGGAATCTTACCCACTGGTATTAGCACAAGTTTTAGGTTTAAAGTTTTGTTGCTTGGCAGGCAAATCTATCTGCTCTCAGCAAACCAATCAATTTTAAATAAATAAAATACTTCTTGATAGGGGAGGGGGTTGTATTTGTGTTAATGTGTGAATTGCCTCTCTCGGTGCAAAAGATTTATCTCATTCTCAAGGGACTGTGGTACAATGAATTTCAGAAGAGGCCTAGGCATTATTTCTGAGGGGTCCGTGTCAGAAGTAGGCAACTTGTGTATTAGGATCACACAATGTAGTCATTTACTTGAATCTTATTTATATTGTTTTACTTGTGTATTAGGATCACACAATGTAGTCATTCTTGAATCTTATTTATGTTGGCTTGAAGAGAGTCACCTGAATCAAAGTTAATTTCACCAAAAACAATGCACAAACTTTAGCTGACTATACTTAATCCACTGCAGTGTAATCCACATGAATAGGAGCAACCTGTCAGTTAAATTTGAACTTGAGTTGAGTTGAATTCCTGATCCTGCTGATTTACAGTAAGAATTTTGTAGCCAGATATGAACAGCTGGGGAGAGAAGCGGAAAAAGTTACTCCTATCATGGCAGTTGAACAACCAGTGCAGAAAACATGTGAGGTACTGAAGGAATAAGATGAGAGAGAAATCTAGTTCTTTTGATAAGAATTTGTCTGGGGGCATGTGAATTTGGAAGAAGCTTTATGCCTGATCCCCAGCACCTTTTGACTCTCTGTTCTTAAGTAAAACTGTCATCATCTGGAGAATTAACTCTTTGTAGCTGTCACTGACTGCCTCAAAATAGCTCTTGAATCTCAACAGAATATGCATATGTGTGACAAAGTCCTTTTTAAAAGAAGACTTCTAGCCATAAAACAGACCTTAGATCAGAAGTAGGCCATTAAAAAATTAAATAGATAAAAAACCGAATTAAAAGCCTGGGCAAAAGGATATATTTTGGCTTGGTGCCTGGAAGACAATAAAGTAGGAGTCAGGTAAGCCTCAAGGGGGAGGGCACTCTAAAGGAGAGGTGCCCTGTCTCTAGTTATTCCCCACATTACATTTGAAGGCATGGGGTAGAGCAGAGGAGACAGACGTTCCCCACCTTTTTTTCCCAAGCACCTTTTTCAAATTTTCTGAGAGAACAACTGGAAAATTTTGAGCACCGCAAACAAAATTTCTCTCTAAGAATGAGTAAGATGCTTTATATGCAACATTGTTCACACTCCAAATGTATAGAATGAAAAAATTGAGGGCTCGTTCAATGGGAAAACTGGGAAATTTGGAACACTGAAAAAAAATTGTTCCCTGCCCCCGGGAATGAATAAAATTAAATTTTACTCAATTTGTGTAATATGAAATTTTTTATGTAAGACAGTATGTAGTATTAGAAAATGATAATTTGTGTACTATAGACATCAGGCCCATAGCCACAGAGGGCATTTGAGGGTGACACCCCTTGGCAAACATGCCCTGCCCCCTCATTTCCCATTCACTTGGTCCTCCCTCTCCTCTCCTCATCCCTCCCAAACCCGCCAGCCCGCTCCAGTCCCTGCAGAAGAAACCTCTGGCTGGCTCCCTCCCTTGCCCTCCGGCTGGCTGCCAGGCTTCCATCTCTGTCTCCTCAGGCAGGGCAGGGAGTGTGCCACTCCTGCCTCCCTGCCTGCTTTCCCCACGGGGCTTCTGGCAGCTGCAGGTGGCAATGTCTGGTCGCAAGCAAGTGCTGTGTGCTGACAGCCCTGAGCCCCCTGCAGCTGCACCAGTCTCTGCCCCACTAAGCCCCCAGTGCCAGTCCGTGGCTTGACCCAGCCAGCTGTGATCCTGGGTGATGGCCCTCGGGGGCCTGTGATACTATTGGCAGATGCTGGCCTGCCAGAGTGAGGGAGGTGCACAAATCCTCCCTTGCAGCTGATCCCTTGCCTGTGGTCCCCCTCCGGCCCTGCAGGCACCTCCCTGCACCCCTCCTTCTTGGGCCTTGTCATGGGGAAGGGTGGCAGGCTCTCTCTGCTGCTGCTGCTGCTGCAGCCATCGCAGGCTGGGGAGGGAAGACCTCCTCAGGCCCTGCAGGCCTCTCCCTGCAACCCTCCTTCTCTGGCCTTGTCACATCCCCTAAGGGGAAGGGCAGCGAGCTGTCTCTGCTGCTGCAGCTGTCACGGTGGAGTGGTGGGGGTGAATGGGCTGTGGCCAGTAGAAGTATCTTCCATATTGCAGGGTGGCCTGGGCTGGGAGATTAGTTGGTTGTAGTTACCTGGTGGGCTTCCTGGCTGAGAACGGAGTTTTTAATCTTATTTATTATTATTTTATTATTATTATTATTATTTTATTGTGAAATTGGCATGTGCCCCCCACCAGAATTTTTCTGGCTATAAACATTTTAAAGAATATTTTGTTTAAATGTAAATAATTTTGGCAACAAGATACTATAAAGGGAGGGGGCACACTTTTTTCAGTCTTCTGGCACCTTTGGAATTCTGACACAGTATGGTGGCACAACTGTAGTTGCAACCACAAAATGGCAGTGGGTGGTGGGCACAACTCAAAATAGCTACCCCAGAAGGCAGAGCCAACCACAGAATTTCAGGAAGGTGGGTTATCCATAACTCTGGTAGTAGATTTTCAATGTTTTAGTCAGGAGTTCCATTTAATGGGGCACCTTTTAGAATTAGCATTGTTAAAAATGTTTTCTTGTACACAAACAACATAAGTATACTTATTGAGCTAGCTAAGAAAAGTACTCTTTACAGGAGCCTTTCTCTTACAAGCCCAGCCATTTTTAATCTGGCCAGTTAAACCTGATAGGAACATAAATGCTTTTTGAAAAGTGAACAAAATTGAATGTAGTGAATTATAAAAGCACAGTAAGACTGAGAAGATTTGATGACATCAATAGAAGTTCCAGGTAGGTGCATTCAACATTTCAGCTGCGCAGCCCAGTATGTAGGTATTTAGCTAGAATCAAGTCTCACTTTGTTTTTAGAATATCTCTCCACTGTTTGTGCAAGTAATGCTCATTTATTTTGTACTTTGGGAATAGGGTTGTTTTCATATTAAACTGATGTACCTGATATTAGAATGTAGGGATTATATCTATTGGACACTTGCTGCACCACATCAATTATCAGTTGGCCTTGGGATTTGGTACTTCCCTTGAAGATCCGTTATGGGGGGGAAAACACACACAGAGGTGAAAACAATGTATTCTCAAATAGTATATAAGTCCCTGGGAAACTGCCATATTAGCAAACCTTGGGACAAACTGGATGGTGGAGCAGCGCTGTGCATATTGGCCAGTTCTAGGAGCTTGACCACTGTTGTTCTTGGGGCTCCCAATCAGTAGAAGGGGCATGAAGATATATTCTCTGGTTGTTTTAAGGCTCATTGATTTCTTTTCTCTGAGTTACCAGAGAAATTTCAGTAGAACTTTTTTCCTTCACCACTTGTGTTCTTATTGCCTCGGAATCTCTTTGTGGAAAAGAACCTTTTGCCTCTTGGCAATATATCCATGTACTATAATGTATTCAATGATAATATATTATTAAAGAGTTCAGTATTTTCAGTGTTATAAAATTTAATTGTGATTGTATGAAAGTGTTTCTGTCCAAATAATACATTCTTTTGTTTACCTTCAGCTTCTGTTTTTTCCTACCTCTCAGATGGCAAAAATTGTATGTAGGCTACAGTGGCATAGCATGCAGCAGTTTAAAACTTTTTCTCACATATGTAATTTTTCTTATGGAAAACAAAGACACAATTTAAAACCCCATAAATATGCCAAATAGTATAATTGTATATCTATATACTAATAGCCAAGTGCTCCCTGTGTGTGCGGATATCTAAATCTACACATCAGGGACACATTGGTGGCAAAGATATTTTCCTGCACACTTGGGGCAGAAAAATCTGAAAAGTTTAAAAAACTATACTTAAATCCCCCCAAAAGTAAAAGAGCATCTCCTGCACATGTGCAGAGAATGCCCTGGCTGTCTTGCCGCTGCTGGGGGGGAGCGGGAGAAGGCTTGGCAGGCCAGCACTGTGAGCCACTCAGGCCTCGCCACTGCTGGGAAGGGGATGGGGGCGGGAGAAGACTTGGCAGGCCAGCAGCTGTGAGCAGGCCTCACTGCTGCTGGGGGGGGGGGGAAGAAGGCTTGGCGGCCCTGGTAGGCCCGCCTGCTGGGCTCACCTGCTACCGCTTCCTCCTCCTGCGGACCTCCTCCTGTCTGCAGGCTGGAAACTGGGGAATACCCCCCCCCCCGAGTATCGCGGGTCCCACTTCTTGTACTTACTAATTTATAAATGATGCATTTTATGTTGTTAAATCAGTAAAAGAAGTTTAAGTTTGATTGGAAAGTATTGCATATATTTCAATTTTCCCTAAAATTTCCCCCTTTTTTCTCTGGGAAAAATGTTTTCCCCGTGGCTTCAAAATTCCTGGAGGTTATACATCAGTATACATCCATAATCAAGGAAGATGTCTGATAGAAAAAAACTTCAAACTAGATGAAACAGTATGTAGAATAGGTCACAAGTTGTGTTAATAATGTTAGAATTTGTTGCAGAATGATTTGGAAAAACTCTCATTAATAAGTGACTCAAACATATCATTTCTTAGCCTCACTACTCATTTATGTGGCAATCATCTACAGTAGCTGATGTTAAATAAACAGCAAATAAGACAAAGCTACTATTGACTTGTGTTCTGGGATGTCTAATAAGAAGAACTGTGCCTTTTCCCATGGAAAGGAGCATGTCCCTGCAGCAAAGTTTGTGCCAGAATCCATTATGATGGTGGCTGAATTAGTGTATCGACATTGCTCTTTTTTTCTGTGGAAGTATTGTATGTTTTTAGAAATGTTCAGGTCATTTTTTTGAGGTATGAAACTGCCTTATATTGAATCAGACTCTTGGTCCATCAAAGTCACTCTTGTCTACTTAGACTAGTGATGACTCTCCAAGGTCTCAGGCAGAGGTCTTTCATATCACCTACTCCAGATCTTTTAACTGGAGATACTGAGGACTAAACCTGGGACCTTCTGTGTACCAAGCAGATGCTCTACCACTGAGCCACAGCCCCTCCTGACATGATATTACAAATAACATTCAGAAATGGCAGTTTTTAAAGTCATGAAGCAGTAAGGCCAAATACTGCATTTCCTATTGCTCTGCTCTGCTGCAGTTAAGTCAGCCAACTTTGTTAAAGCAGGCCTTGACAAATTTCTTTGGCTGTTAGTGTAGCCAAAAAAATTAGGAGCCAGACTTTTATGGTATTTCAATGACAAAATTTTCTAAGTATTGTTACCACAAATTCTAATCCTGACCTTTTCAGTATCTCATAATTTTATTAAATCTATGATGAGTACATCAGTAGATATAGGGGCAACCCTAGTTGTCTTCACCATGACAAAAAGCTGACCTCTAACCTATGAACCAGTGGTTCATAATCTAGTATTAATTAAAAAGCACAATTTAATTAAATATTAGAGCCGGTATAGAAAGCAACTTGTTAAGAAATTAATTCATCCATCACCAGTGAATGATCTAAAGCAGTGATATTCGGTGGCTTACGAGCTGCATGTGGCTTGTTATCATGGACTTCAGTTTTGTGTCCAAGTTTACACAAAACTGCTGCTGGATATGCTGCTGCTGGGCTGAAAATTCTCATACAAAATTGTACCTTTTCTACAACACACTGCATCTGTGATTTCTCCAGCGTAGTACAAGAGTTGAAGCTGCAGAGGTATCTGCTACATGGCATGCATTTAATTTTGACTCTTCTTATTTTATACAAACTGGATAAGAAGAAAGTATATCTGCACTTGTGTGAGGCGAAGCACCCTAATCCCTCATGGGTTAGCATGAATGTTAGAAGGCCTAGTCTGGCTTACAAGTGCTCATGATCTTTGCATCTCTGCAGTTTCCATCCTTATCTCTTTCAAGGCCAAACTCAAGAATATGGTAATTGGTTAATCATGAGAACCTGCACTCAGTTGTATAACCAGATGGGAGGAGGGAATTAGGAACAGTTGCCAACATTCTCTGGAAAGTTCTTCAGAAGAAGATTCTTGATCGGAACATAGTGACCACCTGATGCCATAGGGTAGAAAGCTATAATAAAGGTACAGGTTTGGGAGAGTCATGCTAACACCATGCTAGTATGCTTTGATATGTTATGCTTCATCATGATGGATTTTATGCTGCAAGAAAATTTGCCATCTAATACTCAGGTATACAATGTATTAGAAAAGTTAGCTTCTTTGGGGGTTTTTTGTAACTAAAATGTTGAGATGCTACTGTGTAGTGAATTATTTTGGCCATTTAATAAACCTTTATATATTTTTACAAGGTCGGTTACATATGTGCTTCCAACCTTGAGGACCCGCGGGTCTGGGAAATTTGTCAAAGGTTCCATGCAAGGGACCAGGAGCAATAACACAGGGGGATCTGGGCTTGGGTCTCTGACAATGTGTACCATTTTATATACCATTTGTTATGTGTTGTTTTTATAGTCTAGGATGTATATTATAATATGGCAACTTTTAATATAGGGACTGCAAAACTTGGGGCTCTAAAGGCATCAAAATTTTCTCCTTTCTATTTCTCAGTCTGCTAATAAGAAGCCTCGAAAGACTCCAGGAGAGAAGTTTCGTTCAGAACCTGGAATTAGAGGAACAGGTCGAGGAAGAGCTAATGGTCACCCTCAGCAGAATGGAGAGGGAGATCCTGTCACTTTGTTTGAGGTGGTGAAGCTGGGCAAAAGTGCTATGCAGGTAAAATTGTGGGTGCCTATCATAGATTCTTCTGAATTAAACAGATTTTAATTAATGGTCATACCTTTACTTTTTCTTCTGTTCCACATCTCCAAATATTAAGAGGGGATTGGAGTATATATCTAAATAAATTACCATTTAAAAATATATCCTAGGACTAGTGGTCTTTTGTGTACTTTTTATAATTATTGTTTTATTTGTGTTGTAAGCCACCTCAAGCTCCTCAAGGTAGAAAGGTGGCTAATAAATATTTTAAATAAATATATAACTAGCGTGAAATTGTGCAAAAGGGATTTCTGTATAGATGCTCCATAGAAAGGGGATCCCTGACATGGATAGTCGGCTAGCCCGATCTCATCAGATCTTGGAAGCTAAGCCAGGTCATCCCTGGTTAGTATTTGGGTGCGAGAGCATCAAGAAAGTCCAGGGTTGCAAAATGGTGACAGACAATGGCAGACCACTTCTGAATGTCTCTTGCCCTGAAAACCCATGGGATCACCATAAGTCATCTGATGATAAAACAAGGAAAAAAGAAACAAAGGAAGAGGGTCCTACTCCCAGCTGAAGTGTAAAATGCAGGGATACAATATGAGTGTTGCAGTTTCATCATGCACAGGAATGCAGATTGATATCAGTGTATAGAATTACTGTATTAATCTAACTGGCTAATATTCTTTCTAGGAAAGTGCTCTGTTAGTTGGGTCCTATGTATCAGTGTAAGAACTTGAATCATCAGCAGTGTAAATTCCCAGTAAGGTCATTTAGTCGAGAAGGCTTTCACTATAAGAATAAAAAATCGGAAGAAGTGAGCAGTGACTCACGAAAGCTCATACCCTATCATAAATTTTGTTAGTCTTTAAGGTGCTGCTGGATTCTTACTCTTTTCTACTGCTACAGACAGACTAACAAGTCTACCCATCTTGAACTATAACAATAAATCTATCAGTGGTCTTAAGGGGATAGCATCATATCAATTCCACTGATGGGAGATATTTCATTCCTCTCCCACTGCAGCCTCCCAGCCTGCATGGCTAATGGTCCATATGGGTCCCATGATCTCAGAAATAAACTTTCCTAGGATTGAAAAGGCCTGTGGGGGGATGGAGATCATGGGAAAGATGGGAGGTCCAATCCTTATTAGTAAATTATCTGCAATGTCCAATTGCTCTTTTGCCATAAAAGATGCTTTAGAAGAGAAAGGAAGATACAGGTATTCCAATGTAAACCAAACTTCATCTGGATCTGAGATTATCCATTGGCCCAGTCAGCATAACTGTACTGCCTCCCCTCATGCTATCAGCCAAGATTAGAGAAGTCTAAGTCTCCTTGAACAGGTGTATTTAATGTTTGTGAAGTAACTCTTGCCCCTTAACCATGACAAAGAAAATCCAGTAAATTTTTCCCCAACTCATTTCTTCCTCTATTGGTAGAGGTAGAGAAGCAAACAAAAATGAACTTGGGTGAAATTTTCTATTGCAACAGTTTGGTAATATTTCATCAGATTTAGTAACTATCATCCTTCTATCTGTTTTCTTCATTGTATAATGAAGAAAACAGAAGGTCTTGGTGACCAAATATTGATTTGCGGAAAAGGTCTTGGTGACCAAGAAATGTTCTTGATAATGTATTAAAAATTATCATCCATAAGTGCTGTAGAGTTTGAAACAGAAAAGGCCATTCACCCTATCAAATGCCTTTTTAGCGCCTGTGAACATTAAAAAAAATCAGAAATTAAATTCCAGGGATAACCCATCTACACTTGGAAATTTATTTATCTTCATCGTTGATAACTTCAAAAATAGTTACATAAAGACTTTAATATATTCTTAGTATTAAACTGTTGTAGGGAAGTCTGAATATCAAAAATACTGTTTTCAGATCCATAAAATTCTTCATGGTATTGCTTGAAAACTGTTTCCTCATTTGTTAAGTTAAAGAGTCAGAGATGGTGAACAGTATAGATTTGAGTTTCCTGGTTTTAGAAAGGTAATGCACTAAAAGCAGGGGTCCTTTCGTAAAAAAAGAGGTGCAGGAGCTCATTAGCATAACTTATTTGCATATGCCACACCCCCTGACATCACCGGAAGTGATTATGTCATCGGCAGTGTGTCAGAAGGCAAGAAGGGAGGGAGGGAGGGGGAAGGAAGGAAAGGAACAGGAAGGTAGGTAGGTAGGTGGGAGAGAGAGAGAGAAGAAAGGAAGGAAGGAGGGAGGAAGGGGGGAAGGAAGGAAGGAAGGAAGGAAGAAAGGAACAGTAAGGTAGGTAGGTAGGTGGGGGGAGAGAGAGAAGGAAGGAAGAAAGGAAAGGAGAGGGGAAGGAAGGAACAGGAAGGTAGGTAAGTAGGTGGGAGGAGAGAGAGAAGGAAGGAAGGAACAGGAAGGTAGGTAGGTGGGGGGGAGAGAGAAAAGAAAGGAAGGAAGGGAGAGGGGAAGGAAGGGGGAAAGGAAGGAACAGGAAGGTAAGGGCTCTCTGGATGTCTAGAGCTCTGAAGTTGGAGAAGGGACAAATGTTGGCAGTAGCAAGTCTTGATTCAAGTGGAAAACTGAAGCTACCTTAGGCAGAAACACAATGTCTGGTTTCAGGACCTCTTTATCTTGTCGAAAACAGATAGAAGGAGAGTCAGATCTTGGTGCACAGAGTTCAGATGTTCTAGCTGAACAAACTGCGATGAGAAAAGCCACCCTGAAGGCCTTTAAATGTAAATCACAGGGCCAAAAGTTTGAAGCCTTTGTTAAGACCAGCTGCAGCTCCCAGGCCCCGCCTGGCCCGGGAAAGATCTGAGCGGGGGGGAGGGGCTTCTCCCGGGCCAGTGGCGCTCGCCGCCAGGCCCGGGAAAGATCTGAGGGGGGGCGGTGAGGGGCTTCTCCCGGGCCGGCGGCGCTCGCCGCCAGGCCCGGGAAAGATCTGCAGGGGGGCGAGGGACTTCTCCCGGGCTGGTGGCGCTCGCCGCCAAGCCCGGGAAAGATCTGAGTGGGGGGGAGGGGCTTCTCCCGGGCTGGCGGTGCTTGCCGCCAGGCCCAGGATGGGTCTGCTGGGGGGGAGCGAGGGGCTTTTCTCGGGCCAGCGGCGCTTGCCGCGTGCCCGGGAAGGGTCTGCTGGGGGGGAGGGAAGGGTGAGCTGGGGGGGGTGGGAAGGAAGGGCCTTCTCCCCAGGCCGGCGACGCTTGCTGCTGGCCCGGCAAGGATGAGTGGGGGAGGAGGCTTTCTTCCGGCTCGGCGCCAAAGCGCGGGCCGGGAAAGCGAGCTGGGGGGCGGGGCTTTATCATGTGCCCGCCCCCCGGCTTCCCCTCTCCCAGAGCGGCGCTCTGGCGCGCCCCGGCCCCAATGGAGCCCTGACTAAAAGTCTGTCAGCTTTGTTGTTTCAAAGAATAGCTGTTTGAAAAACATATTGCCTCATTAGTCCTTACCAACTTTGATTTCTGTAAACTTGAAGCTATTGCTTTGCTATTTCTAGAGAGAGTGTGTTCCATTGCAGTTGATTAATAGTCCGTTAACTTGTCTTCAACTTTTTCATAATTTCTTATTCTTTTTTCTTTATTATATAGTCACGTAGAGTACAATTTACAATTATGTTTATTAATATACACAATACAAAGTACATTAATATGTCAGCTATAAATACACTTCAAAATAATTTTAGTCCATTTTTAAATACATCTCAGGATTTCTTCATTCACATTTTTATCTGGCTTAATTTTATTCCAGTAAATAATGAATCACTGCCAAATTTTAATAAATTCTTCCTATATTTTCCTCTGTCCATCCCATAATTTCTGCAGTGATCTTGTTCATTAGCAGAGTGAACCTTGCTTTGCAAATCCAAATGTTTGAATCATGTTAACTGTCTTTTTTCTAATTTTGTGCCAGAGTTATTCTAGCAATGACTGGCAAATTTCTCAGTGTTTCTTTTTTCTTTGGCTTTCAGCATCTGAGGAACATGTGTAATGCACATTTAGGTTCATTTGACAGTTTACCCTTCATTTACTATTTAGAAATTTATTAATAATTAATATTTCTTTTAGTTCAGTTCACTTTCGGTATAATTTTATTATGGCCTTTAGGCCATTCAGAAACAGAATAAAACAGATAAAACACTAATATAAATTTGTCTTCATAATACCTCTCCATACATCACTCATCCTAATATATCTAACAGTTAAAAGGGTAGAATCTGAGTAAATTATGCTCTGGATGTTATCTGAGCCCATATTTTCATTGCAGAACAGAAAAACTCTGCCACAGAGACAGTAGTTCTTTGATCAACCCCTGCCAATAAAATTTTGAGAGTTGCCTGCTCAGATAACATTTTATCAGCCAACAGAGATTCCAGTAAATCCAAGCATGCCTGTATATAGAACCTACAGTGGAAAAACATGAGAACCAATCTCACTCAGGTTAGCAGAGCAAGGACAAAATCTGCAATTAGCTGGAATGTTTTTGTATCTTCCTGATAGGAGTGTTGATGGTATCATGTTAAATCTAGCCAGTGTAAGTGCATGGATATCTTAACAGTTAATATAGAGAGAGATAACACACATATTGATGTGGAATCATTGGAGCAAAGTTAACTAAAACATCTATTGCCAAATTAAATAGAAGATGGGATAGTGAGCAGCCCTATCTCACCCCCTGGTGTAATTGAAAAGGTGCTTGTAACTTTGTCTCAAGCCGTAGGGTTAAGATAAATCAGGCTGACCCACTTAAGAAATTTTCTCCTAAATCAAAGGCCTACCAAACTTCCTGTAAATAATTCCATTCAATACGATCAAATGCTTTCTCTGCATCTATAAAGTAGAATAATATAGAACACTGCTGTATACTACGGTTGATTAAGTCTCCTGGCATTCTAAAACATAGACCCTCCTTTCAGAAATCCTGTTTGATCCATCTTAATATATTTACTCAAAAAAGAGTATAAGCAATTCATCAGAATTGTTGTTAAAATTCTCTGGTTGGTATTCAGGAAAGAAATGGGATGGTAGGATGTAACTAAACATGGATCTTTTCCTCCCTTATGAACCACCATATTTTCCTCTGCCCAAGACTGGGGAGGGAGATCATTTTATAAAATCTGGGCATATAATTTTACCAGAAATGGTGCCACCTTCTCACTACAAACTTTATAGAACTCATTAGTACACCAACCCAGTCCAGAAGATTTCCCTAATTTCAGTTTCTCAGTCACCTCTGTTATTTCCAGTCTTGTAATGGGGAAAAAATGCATTTCTTCACATGCCTACTCATCCATTCATTATGTTGCTTGGACATTTTTGGAATGGGCAGTGAATGCATAACGCCCCCGCTCTCCTCTAGATTAGGATTTCCAGTTTCATACAGTTTTCCCTATACCTTTTTAATTTCTTGGACAGTTTTTGTTTGGAGTCATACTAGACTATGTGTACTCACATCTTATTTCCATTGGTGAAGTCATTTTTTAATTCTCTGCTAAAATTCTTGCCAATATTTTTCCTAGTTTATTACCATACTCAAAACGTATTTTGCTTAGAGTATGATACAGACTTAGCTGCTAGATGGGCATTATAGATTTTAATTTTTTCTTTAGCTTATTTTCACATACCTTTATCACGTAAACTCCTAGTCATTTTATACTTCTGTTTTTATTCTTAAACTCCTCCATAATTTTCATTTTGGCCTTCCCTTTGGCTTTTTCCCCACTAGGTTTGTTGGGATATAAGAAAGCTCCTAATATTGGCTTTACGTGTCTCCCACACCACTGTATATTTTATTTGTCCAAATTGTTAATTTGAAGGAAAAACAATATTTCCTCATGCAGCTTTCTTGCTATGCCCTTATTTTACAAGTGAATATTATTTAACCTGCATTCATTTTTTTGATATTAGTCTGATTAATATTCATTTTGAAAATTAATGGAGCATGATCCACATAAGTCATTTATTTAATTATTATTTTCTTAATTTTTCTAACCATGTTTGCTCCTAAGAAATGTAATTTGTTCGAGAAAATGAGTTGTTCTGGGGGGAAAGGAAAGTCTAATTTCTTTGTATAAGTAACTCATGTCTATAGATGTCTATTAAATTATGTAATCAACCATTCAAACATTCTAGGAGTTCTGTTATGAGAAGCTGAGGCTGGATCCATTGACCAGTCCATTACTTCTTTTAAGTCTCCAGCCATTACATCTTCCATCTAGTCTGATATCTCTTTTAAATAATGGTTTCTGAGCCTTTGGGAGGGTATACAAATATCCTATGGTGACCTTCCAATCTAGAATTCTCCCTTTCAGAAACGAATATCTACCGTCCTTATCTTTTTAATTACTATTACTTCCACTCCCAATTTGTTGTTAAATGCAGGCCTTACCCCATATGTTTCATTATTTGCTGCAGCATGATATATCTGATCTCTGAACACACTTCTTAAACATATTTCACGATCATGCTTCAAGTGTGTTTTCTGGAAGCACAGAATACTAGGCTTATCTTTCTGCAGCGTTTGGAAAAGTTTCCTTCTCTTATATTGGTTATTTAATCCATTCACATTTAAAGCAGACATTGTCTATTAAGTTTTCAATCAATCTACACTTCAGTTAAAACTACTATGTCTCTTCTTGTGGTTTCTTCTCTCTTCTTCCCCTCTAATTCTCTTTCATTTAGGGCTTCACTCAAGACTTCCTCTTCTTCTGCATCCAGTAAATCCAAAAACTTTTTTGCGTCAGAAACCCATTTAACCACAGTTGTAGTTCCACTGTGTTGCACTAATAGTTTAAATGGGATCCCCCCACCTGTAAGCTAAATTTTCCTTATTCAGTCTTCTTACTAGGAATTACAATTCTTTCCTTTTCCGCAGAGTGAAATTTGAAATGTCCAAAAGAGTTATAATGTTTGTCTGTCAGTTTTAAGCTCCTGATCTGAAAGCTGAATAGGAAATTCTGTATAAATATTTACAGACATCCTAATTGGTCTATCATCCAGTGTAACATTACACCTGAAAATATCTCACATCTTTTTAATCTACTGAATTCTTCTGTTTTAATATGAGTATAATTTTCCAAAATAAGGTTTTAGCATTTAGCAGGGGAATTTAGAAAAAAAAATCTGTTCTGTAATAAGTATCGTTAACATCTGAATAAAAACAGTAGCCTTTCTGCTAATGACTGGAGATGAGTGAATAAATCTCTAAAATTGTCTTTACTGATTTCTTAGAGGTATAAATACTTTCTAGTTTCAGCAACTCAGCATAATTCTTAGTAGAATTCTGTTTTGAATGTCAGTTTCTTGAGAAGTCCAAAGTCTCATAAGTAAGCCAAAAAGATAGTGTCCATTTATTGTAATTCCTAGTAAGAAGACTGAATAAGGAAAATTTAGCTTACAGGTGGGGGGATCCCATTTAAACTATTAGTGCAACACAGTGGAACTACAACTGTGGTTAAATGGGTTTCTGACGCAAAAAAGGTGTAATGTCATATAACAAAGGTTTGTTAACTCCTTTAGTGAATGTCCAAGTACCGTTTTTCATTTGCTTGTTGATTGAAAGAAAGACGATCACTAGTAGCTTTAATAAGTTGGTGGCTGGGGGTGGGGAAGAGAAGGAAGCAAAGTTTTTCTAGATCCAGTTCTTGGATCTAAAGCCCCATCCTTCATATGTCAAGTCGTGCTGCTCCATGTACAATTAGCAATTACATTTGGTGCTGCTGTGAGCTGATGCCTCAGTTGTTATGGTGGGCAGCTTTGAACCTGGACTGCTGGAAGATCCACCATCTCTCATCTTTGCTTCTTTTGCCATCCCAAGTTCTGTATGTAGTGTTGGCAGCCCTGTTGGGGAACAGATGAGAGGCAGTAGCTGACAGTGAGTGCTCCTGCTGATAGATGATCTGCCCCTGCACTAAATCCTTGGCTGTACAGACAACTTGAAATCCAGGGTGCCTAGAAGGTCCACCTTCACTCAGCTCTAATTCTTCTCCCTTCTCAGTTCCTTTATCAGGGAATGGGTGGGAGGCAGCAGCTAATGAAGTGTCAAATGACCTTCCCCTGTGTTACAGGTATTGATTCCACTTTATTTGATTACTAGTGGTAAACCAGGTAAATCAGTGGACTTCATGCCCCCATTTATGCGCCAGATATAAATGTCAAATGTTGTGATGCTGTTGTTTAATGCTTAAAATTTTTGTGTGGCAGTTATATATCACACATTTACATAAAGATGTTTTGCCTTGATTTTTAAAGTAACGACTGACTGAATACACTTCTTCCAAACAGTTTTTAAATTCTGATTGAAAGACTGCACTGTTTTGATCTCTGCGAAGTTCATGGAGTGAGATAAAATTATCACATATGCACAAAAAGTCAACATTGTCCTTCCATAAAGCTTGTTAGGAGTTCTGTTTACACAAGCTTCTGTATCACAAGCAGCCTTGTTAGGTTTGTTGTAGAAAAAAGCATTGTCTTTACAACAATCTTTAATATTCCTTATCTTTTGTTGACAGGCTGTGGTGGATGACTGGATTGAATCATATAAACAAGACAGGGACATAGCACTTCTGGATTTAATCAACTTTTTTATTCAGTGTTCAGGATGCCGAGGTACTGATAAATCATAAATTGTTAACAGAACTGTTTGAAGTTTCTTATAGTGTTTTTTTCTGATATGTTGCGGAATGGGGTATGTGGGAGACTACTATACTTCAAGCTGAATCGATAAATTATTGTACATTGATATTTTGCCAAGACTTCATGCAGCAAATGGTATCTAAATCACTGGAAATAGGGATGGCCATGAACTGGGAAATTGGAGGTTTGTAAAGATTCTTGGGGCTCATGAACTGGGATGGACCACTGCCGATTAATGAACCGGTTCAGGTTCGTGAGGGTTGTGATGCAATACGGCTTGCAAAAGCCATTTAAAAGGGAATACGTTCCCTTTAAATGGCTTTTGCAAGCCCCACCACCATGGCACAACTCGCCAGTGAGCTCAGGAGGCATTTAAATGCCTTCTGAGGTCACTCATGTCATGTTGCTTTAAAGGGTTCTGGTTGCCTAACGCTCCAGCATGTCTGGCTCACAGACTGCTCTCATGAACTGCACAAACCTTGGTGAAAACCAAACCAGTTCATGGGAGAAGCGATGGCACGAACCAAGCTTCACGAACCACAAACTGGGCCTGGTTTGTGACGAATTTTGATTCGTAAATTGGTTTGTGCCCATCCCTAATTGTAAAGCAAAACAAATTTGCGAGAATTAAACAAGTCAGTTATACTTAACCTGAATTTAGTATTGAGATTGAGGACAGCGACAGTTCCATCCTGTCACTCCCACCCCCCTCTCCCCTTCCTGTGAGATAGCAACATTACTGGCTTTTCTTGCGCCATCTCCAGCTACATTTCTCTGTTACTGGTTTTTACTTGTTTTTAATTGATGTTTTGTTACCATGTTGTACACTGCTCTGAGCTCAGCTTGCCAGGGGAGGGCAATTGAAGGAATCCATGCTATTGTGAGATTGTCCCAGTAGATATAGTCCACAACAGGTCTCCTTAAGCAGAAAGTCCTTTATTTGTAGAAAAGATCATGTTGGTCAAACACTTTTCCTGTTAGTAATGCTCAAGCTTGGAATTGCAATTACAATTATACTTGGTATGAAATATGGTCTAACTACCATCTACCAATCAATAGAGAGAATTCTTGGCGCCCAAATATACTGGGGGGGGGGAAGTTCCCAGAGAAATTAAGCAAAAGGAATACATAACACCTGTGATTCTTGTAACATATAACAGGAGGCACTTTCGTTCAAGGTCATTAGCTAAGGAGGCTAGAGATAAAAGGGAAAAGAAAGCAAATGAGTAATGAGCATGCGCAAAGCAAAGCGAGCGAGGCGTGCATTCCAAAGGTGGGAGTCGGGTTCCTGATGCTATCTCCCGGGCGGGACCTACAGAGGTTAAATGAAACCTTGGAACACAAAGCATTGTGAATTAAGCAGTAAACGTCAATGCAGCTCAGGAAGTATTGCAACAGATAACACAGCAACTTCATTGATCATGGCAAGACAGCCACTCAGGCTTATGGCAGTTAGCCTATGCTCAACTGACATTCTGCCCTCCCGATACAACATTCCCTTCCTTCCCAGATTTCAAAGGGTAAAATTTGTGAAATGCACGAATTTTAGCAGGGGCGTGAACATGTGAAGCCTCCACCCATTCATTTTCTTCTGGCTCAAA
The DNA here is from genome assembly GCA_029233225.1 of Lepidodactylus listeri. Lineage (NCBI taxonomy): Eukaryota > Metazoa > Chordata > Lepidosauria > Squamata > Gekkonidae > Lepidodactylus > Lepidodactylus listeri. The sequence goes on along the minus strand of JARCFY010000005.1, from coordinate 57,302,214 downwards.
ATGCAACCATTTTATTAAATAGAACAAAGCTTAGAGTCCAAGATATGCTCAATTTCATAGTGTGGATCATCATTCTTCATCAGAGGAGGAGGAGAGGAGGAGGAGGGTCTCCATTCGTTCGGCCCAGGATTCTTCTTCAGAAGGCTGTAATGGAAAACAGGGCGCACAAATTTTAACGATTTATGAAGTTTCAGTTCAAATGTCACTTTGTTAAGGCACCTGATCACAGGGAACGGACCCATATATTTCCAACCTAATTTTCTACTAGGCTATAGACCTTTGATGTGTCTTGTGGATACGTAGACTGAATCTCCAGGGGAGAGATCCCAGCCTGGGGCTCTCCCTTTGTTGGCATACTTTTTGTATTCAGCTTTAGCTTCCTCTTGGGTCTTAGCAATTAACGGCCAAGAATCCCGCAAGGAGTTCCACCTAGTAGCAAAGTCACTTGACCCCTCCACTGCTGGGCTTAGGTTGGGAAGGGGAACTCCTTCAAAACCTCCGACTGCCATAAAAGGGGATACTCCAGTAGAAGAATGTACTGCATTATTGTAACTATATTCAGCAAATGGCAAAAGATCAACTCAGTCATCTTGTTGAAAATTAGTGTAACATCTCAAATACTGCTCCAAGATTTGATTAACTCTTTCAGTTTGTCCATCTGTCTCTGGATGGTAGGCACTGCTTAAGGCAGATTCAATTCCCAGGCTCCCGCCAGAAGTTGGCAACGAACTGTGAGCCGTGGTTGGAAATTACCTTCTTTGGTATACTATGAAGTTTGATTACTAGATTAGCAAAGCTTTTGCTAAAGTTTTTGCTGTAGGTAATTTCTTAAAGGGAACAAAATGAGCTTGCTTAGAAAAAGTGTTCACCACCACACACACCACAGTTTTCCCCTTGCTGGGGGGGTAGGTCAGTAATAAAGTCCATAGAAATAACCTCCCAGGGTCGGCTGGGAGTTTCTAGCGGTTGCAAAAGTCCTGGGGGCTTCCCACCCCAGGATTTCCCCATTAAACACGTTTGGCAAGAAGAGATATAAGTAGAAACATCTCCCCTCATTCGCGGCCACCAAAACTGTCTCTGCAGCAAGTTCAAAGTTTTAAGAAAACCAAAGTGTCCTGATAACTTTGATTCATGGGCAGCATACATGATCTCTTTACGGAGAGCAGAGGGGACAACCAGTTTTTGGTCTTTAAACCAACACCCCTCTGGACTTTGTGTTAATGTAGGCAATGCTTTGAACTCATGAGTGTCCTCTTCTGAATAAGCTGTAGCAAACTTAATAATCCATTCAGACATGGCTGGGGTTACCTGGAACTTGGTCTGGCTTCTCGTTTGTACAGCCCCCCCCCCCACCAATTACTCAGAGGTGAACATAGTTTCTATCACCTCAGTCTTTTGAGAGTCATGTTGGGGTAGGCGAGAAAGAGCATCAGCCAGGGAATTGGATTTCCCAGGGAAATGGCGTAGGATAAAACTGAACTTTGAGAAGAAATCAGCCCATCTAAGTTGCTTAGTGTTAAGGGAGCGTTGCCTGCGCAAAGCCTCTAAGTTTTTGTGATCAGTCCAGATTTTAAGAGGCTGATGCGCTCCCTCTAATCAGTGTCTCCATGTGGTTAAGGCTAGCCAGATTGCTGCAGCTTCCTTATCCCACACCGCCCAATTTCGCTCTGTATCCCCAAATTTCTTAGATACGTAGGCCAAGGGATGCAACTTTTCATCAACTCCTTCTTGTAAAATTGCCCCCCCCCCCCCCATGGCAACATCGGAAGCATCCACCTGCAAAATAAATTTCTTATTCTCATCGGGATGCGCCAGGATGGGTTCAGAAGTAAAAAGACGTTTTAGCGCATTGAACGCCTGTTGACACTTCTGTGTCCAGACCAACCGGGCACCCGGTTTGGTAGCCTCCGGCCCCTTCCCTTTGGTTTTTAACAAGTCAGTGAGGGGAAGGCTGTAGTGGGCAAAATTATTGATGAAATTTCTGTAGAAATTAGCGAATCCTAAAAAGCTTTGGAGCTGTTGTCTAGTTCAGGGGGTCTCCCATCCCACCACCGCAGACACCTTTTGCTGGGTCCATCTCCAAACCTTGGGGCAAGATTCGGTACCCCAAAAAGTCTATTTCAGTTTTATGGAAATCGCATTTGGAGAGTTTTGCAAAAAGGTTATTAGCCCTGAATGTGGCCAGCACTTCTCTTACTAATTTCACATGCGACTCCATATCTGGGTAATACAGCAAGATGTCATCAAAATAGCACAGGACCTCCTTGAACAGATGCTTGTGCAGGACCTCATTTATTAAATTCATAAATACGCCTAGAGCTCTCTGAAGGCTGAAGGGCATTACCAAGTATTCAGATTGCCCCAGGGGGGTGTTAAAGGCAGTCTTATATTCATCCCCCTCCCGGATGTGCACTCGGAAGTAAGCATTTCTGAGGTCCAGTTTCGAAAAGATTTGCCCTTCACTGGCCTCATTGAACAAGTCTTTGATCAAGGGAAGGGGGTAGGCGTTCGAGGTGGACACGGCATTCAAACCTCGATAGTCAGTGCACAGCCGTAGGCCCCCATCTTTTTTCTTTCGGAAAAGGACTGGTGCAGCAAATGGGGAAGTGGCTGGACAGATAAAACCCTGCTCAAGGTTTTTATCAATGAATTTGCAAAGTTCAATTTTCTCCTGGGGAGACATGGTGTATAACTTCCCTTTGTGTAATTTATGGCCGGGCAACAGTTCAGTGGCACAGTCCGTGTTACGATGGGGGGGGGAGCTCATCAGCCTCTGCTTCCTCGAAAACCTTCGCTAAATCGCGGTAGGCAGCCGGAATGGATAAAAGTTCCTTGCGCACCAAATACGCGCTCTCAGAGCCAGGCTGATTGCCCCACTCCACTTTCCAAAGATGCTTTTTACTAGATGGAGAAACCCAGGTAATCCATCTCTCACTCCAACAGATATAGGGGTTGTGCGTTTGCAACCATGGGCTGCCCAACACTATGGGGAATTGCGCATGGGGTGTGATAATAAAAGCGCATTGTTCCTAGTGCTCCCCTGTGCCGATTATGATAGATTCAGTCTCGAAGGCACAGGGTTCTTTCATCTCGGAGCCATCCATCTGGGTAAAGCGTAGAGGCACCTCCAAGGTACGCACCCCCAACCCCAACCCATCCACTACTATCGGGCTAATTAAGTCCCTGACACAACCCAAGTCAATTAGGGCTCGCACCCGCATTTGCGTGCCCTGATGTGGATTCACAACAGTCACAAGCATATAAAGGAGGGGGCCCGGAGAGCTCACCGTTTGAGGTGCAATGGTTTGAGGGGCCTGCTGTGTTGCGCCGTTCAGAGCAGGTCCCAGTCGTTTCCCTGTGGCTGGTCCGCCATCTCGTCGTCCGATTTCTCCAGGAACCTGGCCTCCACGATTTGGAGCGCCAGTGGCTTTGGAGTGGACGCTTTCTTTGGTTTGGGACGGGCTGGTGGGGAGTTGGGTGCTCCACTCTTAGGAGAAGCGGTGAGGCATGCTGAAGCGAAGTGGCCTGATTCCCCGCATCTGGTGCATAATCCCTTCTTCATCCGGAACTCTCTGAGATCGCGTATGACTGGTTTGGTCTTTGCCTTGAAAGGGGTGGCCGGTGGGGCAGTGCTCTTGGGAGTGGTAGTCTGGTGTCTCATGCGGATCAAAGTAAACTGTGCCTCGGCTTCTTCCGCAGCGCTGATCCACCCATTCAGGGTGGCCGGATTGACATTTCTTAAAATAGTCTCATGTAACTCCCCATTTAAGCCCCGGCGATATTGCTCGATGAAGACTTCTTCAGGCCAACCCCTAATCTTGGCTTCCAACTGCTTAAACGCAGCAGTATACTCACAGACCTACAATCTCCCTTGCGAGAGGTTGCGCACCTGGTTCCGGGCTTTTTCCTCGCTCATTGGGTCTTCGTATTGTTGGTGTAAGGCCCACATGAACTCTTCCACATTATCCAACTCAGGACCCGGGGGATTGTGGAGGTTCACATACCATTCAGCAGCTTCATCTCGTAGTCTGGAACCGAGGTAGCCCACTTGATCACCCTCATCTTGGAACAAGTGGCCCCAATTCTGCATATACCGACCTGCCTCAATAATAAAGAATTGCAGCTTCGCGGGGTTCCTGTCGAAGGTGGCTCCCATCAACTCGTGTGGCACAGGCCGCCTACGTGCTGGCTGCTCGGGTCCCGGGGCCGGTGGTGCGGGTAGTCCCGGGGGTGCGGGAGGCTGGGCTGGCAGCTGCACAGGTGGCAGAGCCACTGCTGATGGTGCTCTGGCTCCAACTCCAGCCCCCACCAGTTGCTCTTGGACTGCTTGTGCCACCACGTTCGGGAGGTCGGTCATCATCATGATCATCTCTCACTGCAGCCATCTCTGGATCATATCGAACCTACGATCCATCTGCGCTCACATCTCGGCTGCCTGGGAGTCGTCGATGGCCCTTCGTTCTGTCCCTCAGGCTGCTGACTGCCGGGTCCCACCTTCCCATCGCGGGGACCAAGTTTCAGTAGTCCATGGTCCGAATTGAGCCCAGGATTGGGGGGCTCCCCCCACTCCATCGGTAACGGATAGTCACCCCGCTGGTGCTTGCGGGGCGTACTTGCACCTCTTTGGTGGTGACTGGGACCTCAGGTTCAGTAGTAGGGATCTCAGCACCACCGTCATCCATAACGGGTACAATGAACTGGTCCCAATGAGGGATTACTAAAAGTCTGTGAGATTGTCCCAATAGATATAGTCCACAACAGGTCTCCTTAAGTAGAAAGTCCTTTATTTGTAGAAAAGATCATGTTGGTCAAGCACTTTTCCTGTTAGTTTTCCTGTTAGCCGCTCTGAGCCTGCTGTGCGGGGAGAGCGGCCTAGAAATTGAATTAAATAAATAGTAATGCTCAAGCTTGGAATTGCAATTACAATTATACTTGTTATGAAATATGGTCTAACTACCCTCGACCAACCAATAGAGAGAATTCTTGGCGCCCAAATATACTGGCCCAATATTCCCATGGAAAGCAGGGCAAAATGAGTTCTCAGGGAGAAATACTGTTGAATATTTTTTTGGGGGGGGGGGAAGTTCCCAGAGAAACTAAGCAAAAGGAATACATAACACCTGTGATTCTTGTAACATATGACAGGAGGCACTTTCGTTCAAGGTCGTTAGCTAAGGAGGCTAGAGATAAAAGGAAAAGAAAGCAAATGAGTAATGAGCATGCGCAAAGCAAAGCGAGCGTGGCGTGCATTCCAAAGGTGGGAGTCGGGTTCCCGGTGCTATCTCCCGGGCGGGACCTACAGAGGTTAAATGAAACCTTGGAACACAAAGCATTGTGAATTAAGCAGTAAACGTCAATGCAACTCAGGAAGTATTGCAACAGGTAACACAGCAACTTCATTGATCATGGCAAGACAGCCACTCAGGCTTATGGCAGTTAGCCTATGCTCAACTGACAGCTATGTTCCTTAATGTTATTTCTGCCCTTTTACAGATGTTGCTTTTCAAAAGCAGAGCAACTGATATTTTCAAGTGCCTAAAGATCACTTGTGATAGTAATAGTTATGGCATCTTTCAGAGCTTAATTTGTCATTTAGAAGTTCCTAATTCTTATTTAACATGGTCAAGTGTGGTGGTTGAGTCTAAAAGGCTGACAAAGGGGCTAGACTTCATGGAAAGTAATTGAGATTCTCTGAGAGAATAGCTAAAGGTTTAAAAGACTAACAATCTGAGATGGTCCTGCGTAATAGTTCTGGAGAAGTCAGAGGCTCTAAATTGGAAATGTAAAACAATTTTGGTGCAAAACGCAATATGCATGGCAGAGGGAATTAATATTACAGTTAGGGAACAAAATATATAAACTGTAGGGACTCTTAATAAATATGATTTTCCATAGGAATTATTTGTTCCAAGTCAGAATAGCTTGAAAGGTATATTTTTACCTATTTTTGCAAGTAGATCTTTATTCTCATCTTGGAGTCATTTTTAGCAGATAATGTGGGTAAAATCTGTATGAAATAAAATTAGAATGGTGATAGGACTGACCAGAAGAAACTATGCTGCTCTTTTTAGTCTGAATTGCAGATAAAAAATAGTCTCTGTAAAAGCTCTTAAGCTTCAGTATTTTACAACAGAGTTATCTAAAACACTAATTAATAGTATCCAGTCATAAAAATTGTATTTAGTGAAAGACTATTCTTTGAAGGATAATCTTCAACTGGCAGTTATCCCAGTATTTTAAATAGAATGGATCTAGTTCCAGATAGATCGGTCAGTTTCATGAATTGTTCTGCAAAATTATATGGTGGGTGTTTCAATATACATGCTTGCTTGAAAGAATGAAAGTTATCGGAAAGAACTACTAGGCAGCTTAACTTAACTTTGCCTGCAGTCAGAAGAATCACAACAGGATGGCAGTTGATCCTGATGAAATAGTTTCAAAAACACTTTTATCAGGCAACTTGAATGCAGTAAGATAGTAATGAAAATGTCTGAAACAGTAGATAAGACTAATATTTGAAGAAAAGAAAAATAATGGCTGCTGCTGCACAGATGTGTGGTTAATAGGGTTTTGAAATTGTGTTTATAGTTTAAATATGGTGATTCATGACTGCTTTTGTACTTTTGTGTCAGAAATGCAGCTAGGTCATTGATGACATCTCTAAACTGCAACAACTTCCAGTTGTGTATAATTCAAATAATTTAGAGGTCTGTATACACAGTCAAATCTTTTGTTTTCATTTGGATTCAAGCAATCCCTCACCAAACTACAAACCTGTACTATTAAAAATAGGGCAGTTCCAAATGTGATTTGACTGTTCAGAAGAGCCTGTGTAGATTTCCAGTGTAAGCAAAAGCACCCAACTGTGTGTATGTAGCCCCTACTGTGTGCAGTAGGTTGTTGGCTGGCTCAGGGCCAATATGTTCAGCTTCAGAAAGGGAATGTTAATTCATACCCTGAAACTAACATAATAAGTGTGCCAGAAGGACTTGTTTCACATTGATGGTTGCTATAAAACTGTCACTATTTTTTGCCCTCTCATTTATCCTCCTTCAGGTAACCAGAGCCTCTGAATGTTTATGAATAGCAGTTTTGATTCTGAGCTTACTGTCTTACTCTGGGTAGATGTAGAAATACTGGGCAATTTGCCAGGCCGTAAATAGCATAATTGCCTAGTCAAAGGAGAATATTTACCTTTATGGAAGCAAAAGACTGGATATATCTGAGAAGCCAAGAAATTTGCCAGATAGAAGGATTAAAAATTGGTAGGAAGAAGCTCTGATATGGCTTACTCCTGTTATTTTTTTATGTTACTTCTTTGTGGTCTCTATTCATCTGAAGAAGAAGAAGAAGAAGAGATTGGATTTATATCCCGCCCTCCACTCACTTAGAGTCTCAGAGCGTCTTGCAAACTCCTTTCCCTTCCCCTCCCCACAACAGACACCCTGTGAGGTAGGTGGGGCTGAGAGAGCTCTGAGACAACTGCCCTTGAGAGAACAGCTGGTACAGAGCTATGGCTTGCCCAAGGTCATCCAGCAGGTGCAAGTGGAGGAGTGGGGAATCAAACCCGGTTCTCCAAGGTTAGAGTCGACGCACCTTTAAAGGGTCTTTTTGTGAGCCAAGCATGTGGCCTGCAACCACCTCTCTTCCTCCCTTCTGCTAACTTTAAAGGGCCCTCCAGCTGGTTGGTGGGCCTCGTGGTCCCTGCCAATTAGCTGAAGCCCTTTAAATTGGGCAGATAGGGAGGGAGAGAGGTGGTCGAGTGGGTGGTCACTCTTTGGTGTAGTGGTTTGGTGTAGTGGTTAAGTGTGGGGACTCTAATCTGGGAGAACCGGGTTTAATTCCTCCACTCCTCCACTTGCACCTGCTGTATGACCTTGGGCAAGCCATAGTTTTGGCGCAGCTATTCTTGAAAAAGAGCAGTTTCTGTCAGAGCTCTCTCAGCCCCACCCACCTCACAGGGTGTCTGTTGTGGGGAGGGGAAGGGAAAGGAGTTTGTAAGCTGCTCTGAGACTCCCTTGGGTAGTGAAGGGTGGGGTATAAATCCAGTCTCCTCTCCTCTTGGGGGCGGGGCTTGAGGCAGGACTTCCCCCAGTGGCCAGCTGACCAGGGGCAGATTGAAGCCTCTGGAAGCGGGGGGAACCCCTGCCCACACTTGGGGGCTGGCAACTCTACTCAGTGTAGTTCAGCCTCCTTTGTGTATTGTTTTTTCTCTCTCATTTATGTTTGCTAAGGTGCCCATGGCACAGAACACTATTTCATGAGCTATGGACAAGAGAGATAGAACTCCTTTCAGTGTAGTTATACAGAAAAAATCCTATTTTTTCCCATTAGAGATGGCACTGAGCACCTCTGGTACAGAAAAGTATTTGTAGCATACTTGGGAAAGGGTTGGTTCCTGGCCATTTGCACTTGCACTGGCCCAAGGTTCCTGGCCCTCAGAGCTTGCAGCAATGTTACTTCTAAGCTCCACAGTGTTCTGAGCAACAATTCTACCTTGTGAGTGAAAAAAGCTAGTAGCATTAAAGTTGTGAGCAAGTCTACATTTGCCTATTGCATAAATTATAATTCATCTCCATAACTTTGTACAAATCTTAGATTATTTTCATAATCTTGTAAAAATTTCAGAATACATTCTTTTAAACTATATTTTAAGAATAATTTAAATGTTATAAGAGAAAACAGAATCAAGTCAAATTTCATTACACAAAATGCTGTCCTCTACGGGGGTAGACCAGGCCTCCAGAGAACAGGTCTACCTGCCCCTTGCCACTATATAGGTAGACTTGTCCTCCAGAGAACAGGTCTACTCATCCCTTTCCACTGTATTGGTAAACCTGGCCTCCGGTGGTCTACCTGCCCCTTTCCATTATATTGGTGGAACAATCACTGTCAGAACCCTGCCTATCCTAACAAACAGGAAGTTGCTTAAATGTTATCAACATACCCAACTTATTAATTCAAATATTTATATGCCATTTTTCTCTGTTTCAAAAAGATTGGACCAGGGGGTCCAATTCTGTGGGCTCCAAAAGGAGGGTGCTTTCATCCTGCATTGTTTGTGAGCTGAAGCAGAAATCCTCTGAGCAGGCCTTTGAAATGTTGTGCGCCAGTGCCCCCCTAGCACAGCTTAGCAGGAACTGTGGCTCGCAGTGTCTTTGAAATCTATCAACTTCTTCGTCAAAGGACAGAGGATTTTTCCTGATCTTCCTTCTCACCCAAGTTTTCTGGTCTTAAACATCTCTGCCACCCCGCACATACTTTACCACTAGTAGTTTAGATTGTCTACAATGGTCAATGTTAACTTCTGTTCAGTCACCATCAACCACTTGACTGCTATGTTTTCTAAATAGGAAGAGGGCTCTTTTCTGTCAGACTGTAGTGATCCTGTTTGTTACTACTCAAAAATTGTTTCTGATCATATTCAGAGCAGCTCATTTACGTAGAGGTTAACTGCCTACTCATGAGAAAAACTTGGTCTTCGGGGCAGTACATCTTAAGTCCACTTACTTTAGTCTTCTTGCCAAGACTTCCTTTCCTACTGTAACTCATAAACTGTGCCATTTTTGACTTCGCCATTTTGAAGGAGATTAAGATCCTTTTCAGGGTCTGCTAAGAGGGCTGCACACCTCATCTACCACCCAACATCAGACTTATTGTCACTGATCTTATGTGGGCAAGAGCCATTAGGATCTTTGACGTGGTCTCTGTGCTTCACACCTATGGGTTACTGCGCCTGCGCAGTGCCTTCGGTGTCGTAGAAAGCTCTAACAGATTTTCGCACCCAGCGCCTCCAGGCATGTGCGGAACCCCCACTGCGCATGCCCAAAGGAGTGGGCGCAGACATCCCACCAGTTCTCTTCTGACTGCCATGCTGTTAGCAACTTCGTTCGTCAGCTGAGTACTTGTGGAAAGCTCCCCTTCTGGCTCGCTTTCTTTCTTTCCTCTCTACATTTTTCTTATCTTTCCCTTTTCTGTCAAAAAAAACAATTAAAAAAATCTTCTCTTCAGGCTGTGGGCGGTTCTTCCGTTCTGCCTTCAGGCCTCCCCCCACTTTCCCCTCTTTACTATGGCTAAAAAGTGGGGTTGTTTCAAACGCTGTTCTTCCTGTGGCAGCAAACTTGCGGCTCCCGACGGCCATTCACTCTGCATTCTCTGTCTCGGAGAAAGTCACCGGCCTGATTCCTGCCCTCACTGTGCTAAGTTTAGCAATCAAACTCTCAAAAACAGGGCAGCTCGTCTTAAGGTTGCTTTACTGGAATCTGCCTTGCTTCCTGCATCGACTGCTGCGCTGATGGCCTCCGCAGCTCCTTAGCAACCGGCTGCGTCAACAGATGACCTTTCGATGCTGTTGACATTGAGACCAGCTTCCGACATAGTCCGCACATTGTCCAAACACCCGACGCCCATCCTGTCCGTGGCATCAACACCTGTTAAGAAGAAAAAGAAAGACAAGTCAGACAAATGCCATAAAGGGTTGGCTGCAGATGCAGGTAAGCCCCCTAAAAAGGCCTTGGCCTCTGCCCAGCAGCGCCTCCACCCACCACTGCCTCTTTGGGGTCGGCAACCTTGATTCTTCCTCTGGTGTCGATGGAGATACCTACCATCCATCTCCTCGACTTGCCTATCCAGCAGCTTGATCCACTCTTACCGGATCACATCTTGGAGGCACAGGAATTCTTTGAGACGGATCAGGAACAACTCTACACCCGCTCACCTCATTGTCAGAAGCCCCTGTCGAGATCTCCACCATCTGAAAGATCTCTTTCCCCCGCTGATGTTGGTCACCATCGACCACGAGACCATCTGCTCGACATCGATCCTCCTCTACCCAGGGACCGCAGACAGGACTATCGTGATCGCTCCCCTCGATACCAGTCTCCTCAGCGGCGATATCCTCAATACGGTTCCCCCCAACGTAGATCACCGATCCCAAATCATTGGGGCTATCCGCCACATCCTATGGCACCGTGGGACCACCGCCAGCTTCACTACCAGTATGGGGCGTATCCCCTCTCAACCTCGATGCCCTGGCTTCCACCGGCCACACATTCCCATCGAGCATGATCGCCGAGGTTGTTTCGTCCGCCTCCATCAGCTATAGAGGCCTCAGGATGCTCCGGCTGGAGAACCACCATGTCACTTGCCTCCAACACCGACCCCATTGGGCGCCGTGCCTCTCCATGCACCTACTCCTGTTCCACACTGACGAGAACCACCTCAGTTGATACCGAAGGTCCCAATATCGGCGACTCCGCCTCCACCACTGCCCCAGATCACCGACGTAGCCTCTCCATCTTTGTCGTTGGAGAGGGTGTCGGATGGTGACCAGTCTGACACCCATAGTTGTCCAGCTGATCCATCACCTAAACCTGACGTAGCAGATAACCTCCCTATCTCCCCGTTGGAGGACCTCACCTCCTACAGTACTTGATCAAGCGCATGGCCCTCTCTCTTGGCCTGTCCATCATTTAACCAAAGCCGGCCATTACTGATCCAGTTTTTGACATTGTCCATTCTAGTTCCCCTGGAAGAAATGGAGGCTTCAGAGAGCAGATTATGGCATCAAATCTCTGTTGAGTTTCTCCATTTCCCCAAACTCCACCCTCCCCAAGCAGTTCCCCAGATCTCCAGTAACATTCTAAGGCAGAGATGGCAACCCTGTTCCTCTTGCCAACATTATGTTATATCCCATTGGCTGCTCTTAGGAAGAGGCAGAAACTGACATGGCCGTCACCACATTTCCAGAGAAGTGGCATTCCAGTTTTGTCTCCTGTATTACAGCAGTTAGAGCTGGGCAAACTCTTAGTCTGCCTTTTTAGGAAGTTTTGATAAGCCCTAGAGCAGGGGTCCTCAAACTACGGCCCGCGGGCCACATGCGGCCCATCGAGGGCATTTTTCTGGCCTGCCAGGTGTGCCGCTGCCTGTCCTCCAATTCCCAGCAGCACACAAAGCAGCAGAAAAATTGCAGCCGACTCATCCCGGGCCACATGACAAAGCCCCGCCCCCCTGCTTCCAGTCAGCCAGGAGGAGGCAAAAGGAAGACTGGAAGAAGGTAAGTGTGGGGTGGCAGGCGCTCCGGCTGGCCCCAAGTCTCCTAGCCGGCTGAGAGGCCTCTCAGCCGGCTAGGAAACCTGCGCCAGTCCCAAGAGCCGGGCGGGGGTCTTTTTCAAGGCTTTTTGTGCTGCTGGGAACCGGGGGTGGGGGTGGGGAGAGGTTTCTCTTTCCCATCATGATGCCTGCAGTAGTGGAGTTTCAGGGAGAAGCAGCTGGGGGCTTGCTGCCTTAAAAAGTTTGTGAGGATGCCGAGTTCTTTGTTTCTTCGGAGAGGGAAAGAAAACAGCCCCGTCAAGGGTGCCTTTTTAACTTTACTTGTTCTTCATTTTAAATATTGTATTTGTTCCCATTTTGTTTTTTTACTTCAAAATAAGATATGTGCGGTGTGCATAGGAATTTGTTCATAGTTTTTTTTTAAACTATAGTCCGGCCCTCCAATGGTCTGAGGGACAGTGAACTGGCCCCCTGTTTAAAAAGTTTGAGGACCCCTGCCCTAGAGGGAAAGTTTCGATAAGCCCTAGAGGAGATTCATCTCTTGTCTACTATTTTCTGTTTCTCATATTTTTTCTTGTGTAAAAAATTAGTTCCCACTCTTCAAGAAATAAAAGTACTTGACAGTGTCCATTGTTATCCTCTTTCTCAGTATTACTGGTGAGTTTTCAGTCTGTCCTCCAAACTGACTGCCCTGCTTTCATGACACCTACAGATCAAGGAATATCATTCTCAGGTTGTCTTATGAAGGTTTATAGGGTTGTATTTTCCCTGTCTAGTTTCCTTATTGTTCCTTTCTTTCCTGTTTGTTTGTGTTGTGCAAGATGCTTGGCAAGGTGTTTTATTACTCATATTTTATAGTGTAGAAGTTTCAAAGTTCACGATATCTCAAGCTTTAGTCTTCTTAGCAAAGAAGAAAGGGAAATACCATTCTCTTGAAACTGTCAAGTGCTGCCTTACTGTTTGGTGTTAGAAGGCCCAGCCTGTTTGTTCTGGAGCACATCACAATAATGCTGTTATGCTGTTGACATAAATTGGTGTGTATGGGGGGGACGAGGACAAGGAATCTGATACACTTTCACATATGCCATCATACCATTATGAGGAGTCCCCTGAGTATTCAGAAGCCCCTATCTTGTCTGTGGCTTAATTTGTGCTTCAGATATATAGCAAAATATTTGAATAAAATACATATACAATCATATTATATGAATAACACTTGCTGGTTTTATCACAGGCACTGTACGAATTGAAATGTTTAGAAACATGCAAAATGCGGAAATCATCAGGAAAATGACTGAAGAATTTGATGAGGTACAGTATAAAAAATTAAGGAACATTTTGAGCTTTTAGTTGAAAGGATGCTGGGAATTCTTCAGAGTGGAGAGCTTTATCCTGATGAACATTCACCTTTTTTAAGAAACTGTATTGGTTGAGAGAGTAAGTTAATCATTTATACTTGTGGGTGATAATTGAGAAGAAGCTTAGATATGAGTAGCAGTTACCTAGATGCCAACTAGTACTGTAATATGGCCAGATGTACATGATTTTTTTTAAAAAATATTTCCTTTGGAGCAGAGGTTCCCAAACTTATTTGGCCTACCGCCCCCTTTTCAGAAAAAAAAAATTACCCAGCGCCCCCCTGGAAATCGACTTTCAAGAAGTGAACAAAAAGATGCAGGTAGAGTCCACCACGATAGACGCAGCCAGGCAGGCCAAGGCAGGCACAGAGCAGCAGCAGCTGAAGGCCTGAAGCCAGAGGCCAGCAGTGACCACCACACAAGAGCCCAGCAGCAACACCAACCTTACAAGGGTGCACATGCATTTGCAATTTGCAAATGCATGGCTGTGATTGGCTGTGGGGATCCCTCTTCACCTCCCCCTCCCTCCCTGATCCCAGGGAAGACCAGGAGAAGGCAGGAAAAAGCTGCCTTACATAGGTTCTGGACTCTTCATTCTTTATGCTTCCACCGCCCCCTTATTTTTATTCAGTGCCCCCCAATTGCACCCAAGGCTCCAACCGCCCACCTGGATCATTCCAGCGCCCCCCAGGGGGCAGTATTGCCCACTTTGGGAGCTAGTGCTTTGGAGGAATGTAGAATTTGGAAGAAAAAATGTTCAAGTATTGTTTGGAAGAAGTAGAGGGCTGCCACTGATTAAAGAATCCTTAAAGAAAATCTGTAGTCAAACTTTCAGGCAACATTTGCCATATAAAGAATATTCAGTATTCTGTTATAACAGCTGCACATTTATTATATTATGTAAGCTGAAGGTCTGCAAGGAATAGCTGGGCAAATAAACAGTTGGGAAATTTAATCCAACCCCTTGTTCCTAGTCAGTTTTCTGCATAGCTTAAGTTTCCTTTAAGTGTAGAGAAGCCCCTTCCTTATCTGTAGATAGTTGTGTTTCTGTTCTGCTGATAAGTTTGTTGTTAGAGGAAACATTAGGGCTCGTGTGAAATCATGGGCTGGGTGAAGAATTGTGAAATCCCCCCTTCCTCCAGTCTCTTTAATCTCTTAGGAGCTTGAGCACACCTATCTCCTCCCCCTTCAAGCTGTCTCCTAGAGCATGGTTTCCCAACATGGTCCCTGTGCCTGCCAGTACCTTCCCTAGTGCCCCCCAAATGCTTTTGTAAAGTGAGTGGGGCTAGGTTAGGCCTTGTGCCCAGAAAGAGATCTGATTGGCTGTGCAGATTAAAAGGCATCCTGTTAAATAAAACTTCTGCCTGAAATATTGAAAAGTAGCTATTCGGTTATATGTAACCTGATATTGCTCCCTGACATTTTGTGGTTGGCTCCACCTCCTGTGGCAGCTGGTTTGTGATTGTGCCCACTGCAATTCTTGTGTTAGTAGCTTTGTTATGTTGAACTCCCCCTCCTACTCCTGTTCACCTTTCCCTAACAGTAAAGAAGACGATGTATATAAATCTTTTTATACCAAACAGGCATTTCTGATATGATTTGCTTTCCTATGGATTGTCTTCTCATTCCATAAGAAACTTATATAAAACTTTTCCATTATAGAATTGTAAACATTGTTGTGTCAGTGCACTGATTATTTGTATGGACAGCCTACCTGTCTGCAAATGAGTACTTTTCTCTAATAGTTCCCACCTCGGTGCTGGAAGAATGAATAACCTCTGTGATTCCTTGGGTTTTAGAATTATCACTCCTATCAGAAGACTAATTAGGTGGACAGAGGGAGTGATATGTATACAACCCTTGAAAAAATTCCAGACCAAATTTTATTCTGAAGCACTCAGTAATGTCTGGCTGTTCCTCATCTGGGGCCATTGTACCCTCCAGGACCTTCTTGCCTCTGGAGGGATCTCAGAACTTGGGGCGGGGGGGGGGGGGGCAACACCTTTGGACTCTCTCCAGCCAGCAACTTCTACCTAACCAACATGGAGCAGGTCTGGCAATTCCTCCTTGGCCTTCCCAGCCTAATAAAGGATTGTCTGAGGGAGAGGAGTAGGCTAATCCTGGATTCCCCCAAATCTTTCTCTTCAGGGGTGGGCCCATGTTGATTGAATGGAATCTTGGCCACTGGCCTCCCTGGCTGGGCTGTCTCCTCTCTTGCCCCAACTCCCCTGAGCTTTAAAGAGGCTTCTCTTCCTTCTTGCATGGGACCCAGGAGCCCCAGTTGCTGTTGGCTTCCTCCTATGGCCTGTTCCCAGAGGCAGCCTGCTATCTGAGCCCCACCTCCTGTCTGAGGTATGTGGCAGGCCGGTCAGGCTCTGAGGCTGCTGCTGGTGCATTTTTGGGTGTGACCTTGCCCTTGCTGCTTCCCCACAGCCCCTTGTTGGGCTGCCTGCCTGCCTCAGCGGTGCCTGGGGAAGGCTGTTCCTTGCTTGAGTCTTCTCTGGAGCAGGAAAGTGTGGGGATGCCCCCTCCCCCAGACAAGTAGCCTGTATAAAATATACAGTACATGTCCATACTTTCTTTGAGCCTTCTATGGTTTTGTTGTTTGTTTTGTTTGGTACTGCCCTTTTTCCCCTAAGATGATATTGCTTGTAGGGGTATTATTTACTTAGGATATTTCTATGGCAACTCTTCAGAGTCCTGCTTGTTGTGGCTTACGATGTAGCAATATAAAAACAGGCCATTAGAGTTACTTGGATACCTTGTTGAAGAGGACTCAAAGAGCCTATTTAAGGAACCGGTCTATGTTTTTCTTCTTAACATTAACAGTTAGAAAAATATTCTGTAGCAACAATCCACCATAAAATATATATATATATATATATATAAACAGAACATAAGAAAATAAGAGAAGCCAATGTTGGATCAGGCCAGTGGCCCATTCAGTCCAACACTCTGTCACACAGTGGCAAAAAATAACAAGTGCCATCAGGAGGTCCACCAGTGGGGTCAGGACACTAGAAACCCTCCCACTGTTTCCCCCCTCCATCTCAAATTAATAGAATAACGTGCCATTACAAAATCAGAAATATGTGGTCTCGTGGGCAAGTGTACAAATTAACTTCAGACAACAAAGAGAACAAAGTTCTCTTGGTGAACTTTTTTGCTGAATTGGAATAAAACCTTCCTTTTTGCTGTTTTTCCATACCTATACATTCCAGAATCCACAGCTCATATATCAGCCTGACTTAGATTCTCTGTCAAGAGTGTGTGTGCATGTTGTGTTCCATTGGGAAACTTGTATAGGACTTGGATAATACTACATGACCCTTCACTCATGCTGAGGAGCTGCTGAGTAGTCTGGCTGGTTTTTCTGTAGTTCCCTCCTTTTTTATAGCTGGGCACTGATTTGTGGAAGTTTAGTGACCACTGCAGGCCCAGATACAGGGGCAATATGAACACATGAAGCTGCTTTATACTGAATCAGACCATTAGTCCTTCAAGGCTGTGTTCTGTATTCAGACTGGCTTTGGCTCTCCAGGGTCAGGTAGAGATCTCTCATGTCAATTACTACCTGGCCCTTTAAACTGGAGATGAGTAAAGATCGAACTTGGGACTTTCTGCGTACAAAGCAGATGATCTACCACTGAGCCACAGCCCATCCCCTAATGTATGGAACCAGATGCAAAACACATCAAATAGAAAACACCTTAAATCCAATCTTTGGTAAGATCCTTAATCTAGAAGCATTTGTTCACTAGACCTGTCACAGTGTGGAATCACCTTCAGTCTGTTTTCCTCAGAGCAAGAACAAATAGCATTCTATTTCTTTCACATAGCCATTTTCTAAGGCAAAGGAGCATCTAAGTAATCGCAGTCACTGCACATACAAACATTGAAGACAGAAAATTAATGATGTATGGTAACCAAGGAATGCTCTGTGAACTTATTGAACTGAAAATGTCTTTCACCACGTCTGGTCAGCTATGATAACTAGATGCAAGGAAATAAACAATTGCGTAAGACTTCATAGTTGGACCCTCTTCAGCTTCATTTTACAAAGCTGAAAGTTCAATGTGTGTTAAATGTTTATGTACTTTTTGTCTGTCTAGGATAGTGGTGATTACCCACTTACCATGCCTGGACCACAGTGGAAAAAATTTCGATCAAACTTTTGTGAATTCATAGGAGTTCTAATACGACAGTGTCAATACAGCATCATTTATGATGAATATATGATGGACACCGTGATCTCACTTCTGACTGGATTGTCAGATTCGCAGGTCCGTGCTTTCAGGCATACCAGTACACTTGCTGGTAAGTAAATGTGAAATCTATTTATTTTATTAAAACATTTTTATTCCACCTTTCCATCCAACTCAGAGTCCCTAGACATAGACAGGAAGGTGGTCCAGTGTTTCAGTTTCAGTTTAGTTTTATTGCATAGGACCAGTGGCCGTTGTGAGCAGTAGAAAATAATATACAATAAAATACAGTACAGTAAAATTAGATTAAGACATTATAAAAATGACATTTTAAAACTTGTTTCATAAAAAAAGGAAACCCTTCCATAGATGTCTTTTGTATACTAGTTAGATTCTTAATTGGAATATGCTGGCTCTAGCTTGGCTTGAATTTTCTTTGCTGTTACAACAAAAAGGGCAACCTTATAGGAAACCTCTGGCTCTGCATCAGCAAGTAAAAATATAACTTTTTCTGTCACAGTGCTGAGGCCTAAATTGGCCAGGATTGAACTCAAGGAGGTTCACTGAGGGAATGCCAAATGAAACAGAAAATTCTTCATTGCTGGCAGTGATCAAGGGTGACAGACAAATCTCCTCGAGGAGAGAATTCCATAATTTTGGTTCCATGACTGAGAAGGCCCTTTCTTGGCTTCCCACCCATCTATTCTTAAATGGTGAGGGCACCCAAAGGAGGGCCATTGAAGTTGTCTGGCTTTCAAAATTATTCAGCTTCACTGTTCTTTAATACATTGATATTAGTCTATATGAACAATTTCTTCATTTCAGATAGATGTCTTGCATGCTTTTGCAATAATAAAGTACTGGGCAGGGGACGTGCTTTCCCCTCACTTCAGTGATGTCCCCCACTGAAGTCCTTTTATTTTCTTCTGTAAGAGTCCTGTGGAAGTTCAAATTGAATGTAGGGAAAACCTGTTGGCCAAATCGTAAAAGTTTTTGGGAAACACAGAAAGAAGGACACTTTAAATTTCAGCTGATTTCAGGTATTAAATACCTGAAATCTTTCTTTTATATTTTTCCCAGCTATGAAGCTTATGACTGCTCTTGTGAATGTTGCCTTAAACCTGAGTATTCATCAGGATAATACACAGAGGCAGTATGAAGCTGAGAGGA
The DNA here is from genome assembly GCA_029233225.1 of Lepidodactylus listeri. NCBI lineage: Eukaryota > Metazoa > Chordata > Lepidosauria > Squamata > Gekkonidae > Lepidodactylus > Lepidodactylus listeri. The sequence goes on along the minus strand of JARCFY010000005.1, from coordinate 57,283,430 downwards.
ACAAAATGATTGGTAAACGAGCCAATGAAAGACTGGAGCTGCTCCTTCAGAAACGGAAGGAGGTAAGTCAGTAGGTTAAAGTTGCCCTCCTGGTTATGCAGTAGGCTTTATAAAAATAGCAGAAGAATATTGATTACATAAAGCTGATTCTGTTTTTAAAAAAGAGGCACATAATCTTACTGAAGAAGATTCAGAACAAAGAGTCCAGTGTCACCTTTAAGACCAACGAAGTTTTATTCAAGGTGTGAGCTTTCATGTGCATGCACACTTCATCAAACAATGAAATGGAATTACAGATCATAGTTGTATATATAGATGGTGGCTTGTTGATCTGTAATTCCATTTCATTGTCTGACGAAGTGTGTGCACACACAAAAGCTCACACCTTGAATAAAACTGTTGGTCTTAAAGGTGCCACTGGACTCTATACTGTTGCTGCTCACAGCTGCAACACAGCTGCTCACTTTGAAGAAGATTCAGTTGAATATCTGATAAACTTACAGTAATGTGGCATGTATACCTTGCTAGCAGTGCACAGAAACAACAAATATGGATTGTTATGTGAATTTTGCATGCAATCTGTTTATTTAGTAGGGAAAAAAACATTTGAATGAACTCTTGAATACTTGCTGTGTCTCACATATTATGAGTTAGAAGCAGTACTCCATTCTTCTATACAGTGAAAAAGAACATAAAATGTTTAGGCGGGTAAAGTCATGCACAGAAATTCCTAAAGGCATATATTGTATGGCTTCTTGTTTTCTAATTTGTAAGTAACTAAGATTTGTTTGGATTGAGTATATACATTAATCACTCTGAATAGGCAAAGGTAATACTTTTATTGGTGACTCAGCATTACTGGAGCAAACCTGTTCTCCATTTTTTGGTTATTGCTTAAAGGGGTAATACATTAGCTGCTGAAATCTTCCATCAGACATTACTAATTGAAAGTCCTAGAAAATCTACTGCAGAATAATTGCTAGAAGTTTGGTTGAAAGCTCACCAATTTTAACTTCAAATTAGGCATTTTGAACTAGACTTTCTAGGGAAATAGTATCAGTATTGCTGATTACTTAAGAAAACCCTGAACTGGGTGTAATATTTCTATCCTGACATCAGTCCCCCTGGCTTGACTAATTGCTGGTCTTGGTAATCTGTGGCTCCTAAACTGTTTTGTATTGTAGTTTCCCTTTCCAGATCACCAATATTCCTTACCTTACAGCCATCATGAAGAAGTTTATTTAAAACCATGCTACAGCATTTGACTGTGTAGCTGTAGATACCTGCTTAAATATGGTTCTAAACTAATAAACTGGTTGCCCGGAATACTGCCTGCCTACAGAGATTAAAGCAATGATGTCATGATTCTCAACGACATCTTTAATGAACTGAGCTGCGCTTGTGATGTCAAAAGTTAATGTTTACTATGAAAATATATAACTTAGATGTGGTTTTAGAAAAGGAAGTAGCAAACTTAACTGAAACATATTTAAGAGGAGTATCTGAGAATGTGTCACTGTGAAAATTATCAAAACGTCAACAGTATTTCAGACTTTAATTTTTATTACAGTTACAGGAAAATCAAGATGAAATTGAAAATATGATGAATTCTATTTTCAAGGGTATATTTGTCCATAGATATCGGTAAGTGAAGAAAAGACATGATCTGATCTGAGTAATTATCTTCTGCTTAATCGTGGTTTGCAGCTAGTTTAAAAGGTTCTGGTTAAAGTGGGAGGAATCAGTTTTAGTCTTTGCCATGTCTAGTGTTATTGCTGAGACATCACTTCATCCCTTTCCAAATTTCTAAGTGATGGTTGAGAGAATCCTGCTTAATGTTTGTAAATTCAACAGGGCTGAGTACTAAAATTCCACCTTGATTTTAGCACTAAAGCAGTAGTGGGGTCTGTAAGCTAGTCAGGATTTTTGCTATGCATTCACAGTTAGATAATAATTGTTGTGGAAACAAAGGTAATCAGCATGAGCCTCAATCATTGTGTGCTAAAGAACAGACTTCTGAAAAAGGTTGTGGGTAGCTATTGTTGCTTCACCTTTTCTGTTAACCACGGCAACATGAATTCTTGATTAGGACAAAACAGTAATTGCATTGGTTGTCAGTTGACCCAAGCGTGAAAGCCAGGGATGGGAGGAAATGATTGAGGTGCTGGGTAGAGCAAGATGGGGGTCAGGTTCACTTTTAAACCTTTCCTCCTGTTCTACCAAACAAAACATCACCTCCAGGCCCTGAAAAGCATTTTGGAACGTTACAGAAAGCCCCAGCTTCCAAGAACATGCAGAATTTTTTTCCCCTTTACAAGGCACAGGAGCCTATAAAAACAAATGAGAGTAACAAGAACAACATTCTCTGGCACCATATCATTTTCTGCCCAGAATTGTGCTGAAAGGTGCTGAGCCCCACTAATGACCCCCACCAATGACCCCCATGTTGTACAAAGTGGTGATTCTTTGTGGTTTTGGTGCAAGCACACTAATGTGATTCTATGGCTGCATGGGCCCTTGTTGTAAACAGTTGTGGTGGCCAGATCAGTCTCCCAAGATAACACCAATGTGTGTACCTAAAGGGGCAGAGCCACCCTTCTTATATGACTGCTGTAGCTGCATCACTGAGTACTACCTCTTCCATTGGAGAAGTATCATTTAAAAAACAAACAAACAGTCTTTTATTCCACTTTTTCTTCTCTCCAGTCTTTCAGTTTCCTTGGAGGGGAGGTCTTTACCTGCCCATGCCTCTAACTGTGTGTATTAGCAATCTTCATTTTAAAAGTTCCTGAAGTTTGCCAGCTAGGATAGCCCCAGTCTCCAGGGAAGGATCCTAAAGCACACATTGCTAGTGCTTCACTAAGTAGGCTTTCTGCAACCACTCCATTCACCTCAGAGCTAGCCTGAGATAATACGTTTTGTGGGTATCAGATTAAATGGCCTAGATACTGACTAAACCCATCTGCTCAGTCTCAGAATCACTGTTGGCCCTACTTACATTTAACTTTCTGATGCTATAGCTTCATTTCTCCAGAGCTGAGCCAAAATCTCAGAGCTTCAAAGTCCAAGCATCAGCATCATACTTCAGAACTGAAGAGAGAAGGCAAATTACCACAGACTTGTGTCCGTGCTTCCCCTCTACAGCTTTCTACCAGTCATGTCTTTGGGACCACACAGTGCCTTTCCAATATCTCTGGAGACTCATTCTGCAGCTACAGTTTTTGCTCTTCCACCAGTACCTCTTCATCCAGTTCTTGAGGCTATGCACAGAGCATTTCTGATCTTGGGAACAACATCACTAGGACATAGCGTCTCCCCCTATGTTATACTCATTGAATCCATTTATAAAGGGGTAGGTACATCTTAGAAAGCTTATCCAGTTTCACCACACTTCCAGCTTCTCCTTAATTGCTTACCTCAGGGCATTTCCCACACATTCACTTAAATTGACACCACTCTGCCCACTGTTCAAGATACTTGGAATTTTCCCACTATTTCTCCCCACATACCAGGGAATGCTACCTGTATGAGTACCAAAACGCTTGAGAACATGACTAGGAAACCATCTCCTAAGCGTGTAATGGCCCATTGTCAGTATTTATTGTGGGAAAAGATCACCCCCTTTCTGGATCATTTGTTTCAAGGTTAGAGACCTTGCCTTAGTCTACAAGAATGATATCCTGTATATAACAGCAGCTAGATATGTTTGGATCCTTAGCAAATTGTAATTCTAAGGCCACAGTTGGTTCCATCACTGTATACAGCTAAGCTTGACTTAACTCCACATCTCTGGCCTCTGAGATTGAGACAAGAATTGAGGATCTTCCATTTGATGGCAAAGGTGTATTTAGTCTCAAGGTAGATGTCAACTTGGAATATCTGCAGGAATTAAGCTCCGCTATTTGCTTGAGGGACTTAACCAGAATACTGCACAAGACAGCTCAGACTATATCCTAACTGTACCCTCTGGTGGCCTTGTCAGTCCTAGTTCACAAAGCTCCCATACCTGGCCAAGACGACAGTCCCTGTCGAAGAAGCATGTCAAGATACACCACCCATATGGCAATGTTCAGAAACTGGTGGCATAGTGAATAGTCCCATTTGGGTGCTATCCTCTGTGCTCCAATAATGCCTTCTAAATTTGAGGAAATATTTTTTAAAATTTACATTATTTGTAGTCCACCATTGTCACTGAAACTCAAGACTGTTTACACAGAGTGGGTCAATAAAATTACCATGATGGGACATTCAAAAAACAATGAAATAGGATTTGGGTTCTGGAACCGACCAGAAATATAAAAAGAGAACTGAAGCAAACCATAAGTGTTAGCACGATGCATTAAAAGAAGCAAAATTACATAGTAGGATCCAGCTTACAGCAAACTACACAGTAGTATAGACCACAATCCCTTAAAATTTATCCCAATAACTTTGTGGATCATTTTGTATGGTGCTATCATTTTATCTGTATAGAAAAGCCCTCTTGAATAATTCAGTTTTGCATAGTTTGCGGAAAGCCAGGAGAGTGATAGCCTTCCTGACCTTCTCAGGCAGACTATTCCACATGGTGGGAGCCACAATGGAGAAAGTGTGTGTTCAGGCAGTTGTTGGCTTTGCGCATTTCAGGTGTCTCTGCTCAGATGAGTAAAGGTGACATGGTGGAGCATGGGGGGGGAGAGGCGGTCTCACAGATATGAAGGTTCAAGGCCATGAAGGGATTTTTATGTGATAACCAATACTTTAAATTGAGCCGAGTAACAGATGGCAGCCAGTGGAGTGACTGTAGAATGGGAGTAATATGTGTGTGTCACCTAGCTAGCTCCCAATAATAGCTGAGCTGCAGCATTCTGCACCAACTGCAGTTTCCAAATTGATTTTGAGCTTTGATCAGTGTACAGTGCATTACAGTACTTTAGGATCCATGTCATGGATTCAGGTGGCCAGATTAGCCATATCAAAGTAAGGGGCCATTTTTCAGACTAGGTTGAGAGTTGTTTTTGAACTGGTTCTGTGACAAGTTCAGTTGTTCTAATTCTTCAGTCGTGGACTGCCTGCTCCACTTGAACATGTAGGGGACTTGCTTCTTCTCCAAGCTCAGTTGGCAACTCCAAGCTCAGTCTTCTGCTCTCATGCTGACACTGTTTTCCCAGCCAATAGTTAACAGTTCCTCAAAGGTTTGCTCCATCATAACTCCCTCTCACAGCACCTCTTGGGAACTGCAGTTGGTGCTCTTGCAACTTGTGGCACAGCCCTTAGAACAATTGATGGCATATATCTTTGGCTGTTATCCCTAAATACAGGTTTTTTTGCATCTGATGAGTTCAGCAAGTGCTCATGTGCACTTTGTTCTGAGCCATCATATCTTTGGATCTACCTGTGCAAAGCTGCAGATCAACCTGATATTAAAATCCTAAAGTGGGTTTCAAGAGATAACTTACACCAAAATTCATGTTGCTTATCTTCTTCCAGGACCCTTCTTTGAATGGTGGGTATACCTGTATTCCTTAGATGTACACTGGGCATTTAGCCTTCTTCATTGACAGGACTCCCTTCTTAAGAAAGGATCCTAATTTGTTGGTGTGCTGTTGTGAGCCGTGCACAAGTTGGCCACTAGATCATATTAGTTATTGGACTATGCTATGCTATGAATTGGCACACTGGCAACTTTGAACTCACTTGACTAGTGCAGTTACCACATCTACAGCTTTTCTCATGGACATTTCTCTTCTGGAGCTATGATTGGGATCAGCCTAGTCCTAGCCATTGATCTTTATGAAACACGGTGTATAGAGCAGGTAGTTCTGTTTGTTAGTCTCCCATTGGCATGCTTGTACAGAGACCAAAAATAAGCAGCCTTGTGGCACTATTAGCATAAGTTTTTATGGACTACATATCTCACTTCTTCAGGTACAGTGAGTAGATCTCCACTATGTGATCTTTAAGTGGACATTTGTATAGTCAGTAGGGATGTGTGGTTAGATATATTCAGTCTGAATATATACCTGAAAATAACTCACTGGTATTTTTTGGATATATTTGGGGTCTGGATTGATATTTGAGGATCTCTGCAATACTGGTATCCTGATCCTGAATATTCCCAGAAGTATTCAGGAATATTCAGGGCCAGTGTTTTAAAGCCCCAAACTGGGGGGAGGTTTGTTTTGTTTTTGTTTTTTGCTTTTTGCAAGTTTTCCAGGCAGCGGGAGTGGGGAGGGAGGACGGCAGCTCTCATAGGCAAATGGGACCATACATTAGGTGAGTTTGCCAGGTTGGTTCTGCTGGGATTCTCTGGTTTGACATTGTTTCTGTTGGGTTTATACTGCCATGGTAGCGCTGGGTTGTGCTTGGCTTCTCTGCTTTGATGTTGTTTCTGTCGGGCTGGACTTCCTTCCCTTGCTTCAGTTGGTTTGGCTCGGATTTTCTGGTTTAACATTGGCTGTGTTAGGCTTGCTACAGTGGCCTGCAGTTCTGCTGGGATTCTCTGGTTTTACATGGATTCTGTTAGGCGTGTTGGTTTTGTTTGCATTGGGAGGCATTGGGCTGGTGGTTGCTTGCTCTTATGTGTTTGGCTATTCTTTGCACTGGAAAAAGCATGGGATTTTTTCCCCTTTAGGGAACAATAAGGGCATCTGAAAGCTCCTTGTTAAAGGGCCCAAAGTCACATGAAACATGGAATTTCTAGTGGAGAGGTAGCACTAACTTTGCTGGGATTTTGGTGTAATTTGCTTGCAGAACAGCCACTCTAGTACCCCAGAATAATGGATCAGAATACTTTCAGAAATCTGGAAAAACTTGATTTTAAATTCTAAACCAATTTTGGAGAATAATCCGGAATACAAATAATTATGCCCTCCCCATAATCCAGATTTTTAAAAATGCTGATTTTTTTTTTCTGGTCCACATCCCTAATAGTCCCAACAACCTAGCCTTCTTCCCCACAACAGTTTAAAGTTCTGGCCTGTTGCATCACTTTAGGAAAGAACCAAATTGATGACATGACTTCACCCCTCTAGGCATACACATTGTGAGCCAGTTTGATTTAATGGTTAGGAGCACGGACTCTAATCTGGGAGAACTGGTTTTGATTCCCCACTCTTCCACATGCAGCTGCTGGTGTGACCTTGGGTCAGTCATAAGTTCTTTCAGAGCTGTTCTCTCAAGAGCAGTTCTTGAAAGGGCTCTCTCAGCCCCGCCTACTTCACAGGGTATCTGTTGTGGGGAGGGGAAAGGAGATTGTAAACCACTTTGAGACTCCTTTGGGTAGCAAAGGGCAGGATATAAATCCTATCTCCTCCTCCTCCTCCTCCTCCTCCTCCTCCTCCTTACAATGGGTGCAGCCAGCTGCCAAATTGGTGGAATTTACCAGAGCTAAGTTTCTAAATGGTGGTGTTCTCTGTAGGTGTAGAATCCTATTAATAGATAGCAATATAGTTGTGCTGACAAACAGCTGATAGGATGAAAAATTCTTTACTCCCTCATGAGTGAAGAAATGCATAGTATCTCGGGCTTCCATTGTAATTCATAGAATGTCCGATGTATGTCAGGTGTTCTGAGAACTGTATTTCCCAGAATGCACAAGAGTAGAATTCACAATCAAATCACTTGAGGGGGGGAAAAGGAGAAGGAAAATAAAAAGGAGATAACAATAGTTTCCCCACTTGTCAGTTCCCTGCTGACAGCTAGCCTTGTGACATCTGAGTGGCCACTATTGGAAACAGGATGCTGGATTAGATGGATTGTTGTTCTGTTCTGGTGGGTCTGGTGGGCTTTCCAACCAGCTGAAGCTCGTACTCCTAAGACAAAAAAGACTTTCAGAAATACCACTCAGACACTTTAAGACTGTAGCTATTGAAGACCAGAGTTCCTTCTGCTGTGGAACACATCCCCTATTACAGTGCCTGTCAGCAGACCACCCAATGTTCAACTGGTATGCAGGCATTCTCCCCACGGTTCTGTTGTCCTCAGTACAGCACTTTATATTTCCCCATAGGAATGAATGGTAACTATTCATATATGTGTGTGATACAGTAAGGCAGTCCAGTTGAGAACATCATTCAGTTGGGGATAAACCCAGAGGTCATTTGGGGCCGGAGCTAGGCAGGGCAGAGCTCCACCAGCTCAGGAGTGGGCACTAGGGCAGCTATTGGTGGAATCAGGTTCTCTGATCTGATTTGGCCTGCTGCCGAATTGCCGCTGAAATTCGGTGGCAGCGTAAAAAGTGGCTGGAGGGGAGGCGGTTTGAGGGAGATGCTCCAAACTTACAGGGTAGCTGCTGGAGCCTCTCCCCCAAATACCCACCAAGTTTCAAGAAGATTGGACCAGGGGGTCCAAGTCTACGGGCCCCCAAACAGGTTGCCCCCATTCCCTCCATTGTTCTCTATGGTCGGAAAAAGCAACCTGTTTGGGGGCCCGTAGAATTGGACCCCATGGTCCAATCTTCTTGAAACACGGTGGGTATTTCAGGGAGAGGCTCCAGCAGCTACCCTGCAAGTTTGGAGCCTCTCCGTCAAACCCCCTCTCCTCCAGCCCCTCATATACCCTATGAGTTTTTGCCATTGACTTAAATGGCCCATAGGGTATAATGGGACTGAAACTGACATTCGTCCGGCCAGCTGGGGAAGGGAAGGGGAGGCTTTTGAAGATCCCCCCCTTTGCTTCCCTTTCTGACATACTTCCGGTGATGTCAGGGGGTGTGGCATATGCTACTGAGTTATGCTAATAGATATGCTAATGCGCTCATGCACCTCTTTTTCTATGAAATGACCCCTGGATAAACCTGAATCATCAAGCCTTGTTATGTCTGCATAGTTCCATCCTGGGTTCTGTTTCTTGATCGTTCTCAAGAATAGATTTAACACAGAATATTGGGAACTGGCTTTTTATTACATGTATGCATTCACCCATGCACTGAAATGAAGCAAGCATATTAACCAAATTCTCCCTTTTTTCACAGTGATGCTATAGCAGAGATTAGAGCTGTTTGTATTGAAGAAATCGGAGTGTGGATGAAAATGTACAGTGATGCCTTCCTGAATGATAGTTATTTAAAGTATGTTGGTTGGACACTTCATGATAGAGTAAGTGTGGCCTGCAGTAAAATAGATTTTCCTGTCAAAATATGCTCTTTTCCTGTATTTATGTCCTTGGAGTTTATATTACACATAATTACATAAGAATTAATTTAGTTCATTTATGTGCAATATTATTAATAAGCTTCTGTCTTCCCCTATTTTCTTCACTTCTTGAACAAAGCGTGGAGCATTATACAGTCTGTTGTGCAAATGTTACTTTAAATGGCATTTGAGGGGAAAGTTTCTAGCACGAGTATATTCATTTGTAATTTTAAGAAACATGTGAGTGGATGGTTTTTATCTTTCAGATTATATCCTGTGTTTTCATTACACTAATTTACAAGGAACAGTTCTCAGAATTGTAAAGTAATGATAATTGTACATAAACACAGGTTGTTACAGAAATATGAATACGTTCAGACTCAGGAATATATATTTAGTCTCGATCCTGTGTGAAGTTTGATCTCGATCCTGTTTGAAGTCTGCTAAGCTTTAATGTGATCCTTTGTTTCTGGCACTATGGTAGCAAATCCGAATAACTGAGTAGTACTAAGAAGGTCTTTTGTTAGTACTTACTTTGATGCACATTCAGACAGTTACTCTGCAGTGCTCTGATAGCCACAGTTATTGTTCTTTGGATAATAATCCTAGTCAGATAACATGAGGCTCTTACACCATGATAGACATGGGGTTCCTTAAAATTTAACAGCTGGGTGTGCCATTGGGCCACTCTGGACCTGAATATCAGATTGCTGTTGATGCTGTTGTCACTGGGTTAAGGGCAGGGTACGTGATAGGGCCCTAAGCAGTGCACTGATTTCATGAACAATCCAAAGCATCCTTGGAATCCTGAAGAACTACCACTTCAAAATGACCCTTTATTAATATCTGCATTTTCAGTCTCAGTCAATTTTGGCATTTCCACTTGCAGAACTTGTTTAATACAATAGAGAGAGGAAAGTAATTCTAACCAATTATTGAAGCCAGTATTAGTGTAGTTAATGAAGGAAGCAGTGGAATAGGGTGGCATGACTTGCTTGAAAAATGTTTGTAACTGTCAAGCCATTGAAATGACATTCCTCAGCAGTTCAAAATAAGAGAATCCCATTTCCCACCATTTGTCACACACAACAATATGCTGTGATAGGAAGCTTGGGAAGCAGAACTTGAGAGGAGAGAAGAATGGCAGCTGTCTGTTCTAGGAATTTGAGCCAAGTTGTGAGAGGGGAAGAACAATCAGTTGGCTGACTGGGGATGCAGTGGAAGAGAGGAGCAGCTGAGAAGTGGTGACTTTTGTGGATTTCATGACTGTTGGTCTAAAGATTTGGTGCAAATGTATGTGTTGATTTTTACCTCAGAAGTCGTAAAAAAAAAATCAGTAAACCTGTACCAGTTCAGATTTCATGTACTCCCAAGGGTACACTGGGGGGGCATTTGTGCCCTGCTAGTTCATCTCTTGTTCTCCCTTCCTATTTTACTAATTAAGCTAATTATTGATGCATGATCAGCTCCCAGTGGGATGAATGGGAAAATGGAAACCCCACACTACACACCCAGGCTTATAAGTCTTACTGACCTTCAAAGGCACTATGGAAGTCTGTCACCATGCTATTTTCTGAATGTACAGGGGAAAAAATCACTAGAAATAGTGGGGAGGCAGGGTCAGTCAGACTCCGTCAACAAATTTTGTTATCAGCCCATAAATCTTGGACATTTTTATAGACCCATAGGAGCATGCTCCTAGGTTTATGGGCCATCTTGTTGTGATTAATTTTGTATAACTGTAGAACGTTTTTATTGTTTTATCTGTGTTTTAATTGTTGTGAGCTGCCCTAAGCCCTGCACACAGGGAAGGGCGGGATAAAAATCTAATAAATAATTAAGTATCAATGCTGTGTTTGACTTGAAATGTTGTGTTGAAAAGAAACCCCATTTGGCTGAAGGGGGTTGATTTTGACCTTCTTGGTTAGTCACTGTGTGAAACTGTTCATTGAGTTGAGCTTAAATTCTTGGGAATTGAATTGACCTTGCCAAGAGTTACTGGTTCTTAATCCCTAGATGCCCCCAAAGTACACACACCCAAGAAAGACACAGCCCATTTCCTGCAGTAACACACATAGCTAGAGCTTAGTTGAATTCCACCTTCACTCCTTGCTTCTTCTTTTGAAAGGATTAGGGCACTATTAACATCAGTAGCTCTTATGTTGCATTTGTATTCCTGTGTTGGAAACATATTTTTAATTTTTAAATGTTAATCATGATTTATTTTCAAATCAATTGGGATTCTTCCCCTCCCCATAGCTGATAAATTCAATAAGTTTTAAAGTAAATGAAGGCTAAACTTAATGGCTCTGTTTCAGGAAGTGACCATCAGATTTAGCAACATTACAAAGAACAGTAAATCTGATAAAGTGGTGCCCATTGTGCCTTTCTTTTCTTCATTTGAGATTTCCTTTCAGCTGTTATCTTTAAAAAAAGAAATCCAAACATAAATATGTTGAATTTCTTTTTGTATTGTGGTAAATGGCGACCCGTGATACTCACGGGGGGGGGGGGGGATCTCCCCCATCACTGCCAGTCCGGCACATCTCCCAGTCACCTCCCCAACATTGCTGCTGCTGCCATCCAGCTTCCTCATTGCCAGCTGGGTGGGATTGGAGAGAACTGCTGAGCCTTCCCACCTGACTTCCTGGATGCTGGCTGGGCAACAGGGGGAGAAGCAAGGATGGCACCCCACCACCACCAGATTCCCTTGATTGCTAATTCAGCTGGTGGGCAGGGCTTGCTGGCTTGACGGGGGGGGGGGGGGGGTGGGCAGTGAAGACTCTGAAGCTCTAATGACTACACTGGCTTTCATAGGGTGGCTGCTGTTGACAGACTCATGCAAGTCAGGTGGTATCAAGTCACTCAGATGGTGCTGCCAGGCCTAGGTTTGCTAACTTCCAGGCAAAATCTGGAGATCCCCCAGAATTACAACTGAACTTCAGACATCTGTCCCCCTGAAGAAAAGGACTACTTTGGAGGGTGGATTCTGTGGCATTATACCATGATGAGGCGTCTCCCCTCCCTATACTCTGCCTTCTTCAGACTTCACCACAGATTATCCAGAAATTTCCCAGCCTGGAACTGGAAAACTTAGCCTAGGCCTGGCTCCAATGTGTCTGCCTTAAAGTCCAAAATAGGCCTGGAAAGGGCCCTCCTCCCCTGCATTTTATTCACAGAACCTGAAGCCTGGAATGCTTTGGTTGCCTAGCAACAACCACTGGAGGAATCCACTTTTTAAAGATGCAAATGCTCCTTTTATCATTTTGGGTTTTTTTAAAATCCATCAAAAAAATTATTTTTATTTCATTTTTCTCCAAACCTTGGGGCCCTTTTGAGGTTTGTAGAAAGCTCTGTCTTGCCTGTTCACAGCTCCAGTCACCAGATTAAAGTATCCAAAGATTTAGTTGATTTCACTATTAGAATATAAGATGATAATTGCATATATCTGAAAGGATCCTCATGCTGGAATAACTAAGACTAAATGGCTTTAGAAGGGCATTCTCCTGCTATCAGATTCCCTTAACACAATACCATTCATTCTAATATTCAAGATTAATATTTCATCTAGTATTTTAAAAGTCTGACGTTTGGCTGCATTTATGAGATTGAAATTTTGCCAGTTTCAGATGTTTGCCAGTATGGTTCTAATCAGAGTCTCTTGTAGATCTTTCTTTCCCAGTTCTTCCTTCAATAGCTGCATTTGATTATTTCTGCTTATGCTGATTCTAAGCTCTTTATGCTATATTAAACATGTATCTCTAGGGGAAGTTTTTCCCATGCCATCTTCTCATACAGTTATCCCGGACTCTAGAAATGAGCCATGGTGGCTCAGAGGTTAAGACACTGAGCTGCAGACTGGAAGGTCGGTAGTTTGAGACCCGAGTGCTGCATGACGGAGCGAGCTCCTATCTCTGGGCCCAGCTGCTACCAACCTAGCAGTTCGAAAGCAAGAAATTGCAAGTAGATAAATAGGTACCGCTTCAGTGGGAAAGTAACAATGTTCTGTGCTCCTCGGCAGTTAGTCATGCCGGCCACATGATCACAGAAACGTCTTCAGACAGCGCTGGCTCTTCGGCTTGGAAACGGAGATGAGCACCGCCCCCTAGAGTCAGACTCAGCTGGCTTTTGAGCAAGGAAAACCTTTACCTTTACTAAAAATGAGACCTTGTGTCACCCACCACCTTTCATAGAGCTGTGGTCCATCATAGGGAACAGTGGACTGTCAATGTAATGGTTGTTTTGACATTGGCATCTGGTATGGATACTATGGAATAAACTTCCCAGAGATGCTTGCCAATTCCCCTATTCGTTTTTCATTTCTATGGAGGAAGAAGGCTTTCATCTTTTAGAGTGTTTTTAGTTTAGGCTTTGATGGCTTTTTTCTGAATCCTGATTTTGGCATTTGGTTTCTTGCTGCTCTTCTGTTTTTATAAATTTATTTGTATGTAGTTTTAATCATGATTTAAAAACTTGTAAGTCACTCTAAACATTTGATGGAATGACAATTAATAAATGAGTAAAATGAGACATTTTGCATATCAAAGAAGTTTGATAATTTTCTTTGTATTAATCAAAAGGAGTAGCTATATCTCTGGTACCTGTATTACTTTTTAATAAATTCTAGTTTATGCTTATTTTATTTAGCAAGGTGAAGTGAGACTGAAGTGTCTAAAAGCTTTGCAGAGTTTGTACACCAACAGAGAGTTGTTCCCCAAGCTGGAGCTATTTACAAATAGATTTAAGGTAGGTAGACTTTTTTTTAAAGACAACATACACCTTAACTTTGCCTTACTTTAATTATTGATTTGATGTGTTTTTATATACTATGTTCTCTAGAACATGCCATGATGATTTTGCCCTCCCTCACAGTGCTTCCCTTTGTCCTCTTTTTGTCTGAGCAGCCCCCCCCCCCTTTTGGTTTTTCTTGTTTGAATGTATATTGGTAAAAGCTTATTCAGCCTAGGGTACTGAGAGGAGAGACTAAAATCCTTCTGATGTCCTGGTTTGATAATGGCACATGAGAGGTTGATAATAGTTCAAAAATAACAAACTGTTTTATTTAACTTTATGGGGAAATGGTCAGGTAGGAATCAGTATAGGACTTGCAAGGTAAACAGGCAACAGGAATGAGTAACAAAAGTAGAACTTGGTATATGGCCTTTGGAGGTATTTTCTGTTGTAGTTGCAGTGTTTGGGGAGAAATTCAGTGTCATATGTAATGGAAAGACTTATGGAAACGTTATGGGATGAATCCAAGGACAATTGCAGAGGAAGACTCCTCATTTAGCAGTAGGAAGGCCTTGGATCCAGCCCCATAAAATTTACGATTTCAGTTATTTTTCCTGAAAACATTTATGCTCTCTCTGCTTTTCAGGATCGCATTGTATCAATGACGCTTGATAAGGAATATGATGTTGCTGTAGAAGCCATTCGATTAGTCACACTAATACTTCAGTGAGTATATTTTAAGGTAGTATAACTTATATTTGCCAGCATTATTTTATTCTAGTTATCATTCACTTCTATGTGATTCAAGATATGGAATTACAAAAGCAAATAGTAGCAATTTTTATAATGCTTTTTCTGAAATAGGTGTAGGATATATTTCAGCTTGAATGTTTTATAAGAATTAAGTATCTTTGGATGCATCCTTTATTACAAAATGTAAAAGGCAAAACATAAAACTATTGCTTAATCTTTAAAAACCTTTGGAGCTTCTGGGTTGGGCCGCCTGACCAGAAGTGAACTCCGCAGGCATTTGTGGGCCTTTGGAGCTCACTCTGGGAGCGCAATCAAATCGGGCGGCCTGACTCAACTGTGCTCCCAGAGTGGACTCTAAAGGTTTTTATAGGCCTTCAGAGCCCACTTCCAAGTGGGGCCTACCCGTATAAGGGTCTTCAGAGCTTACTCTGAGAGCTCAGTCAGGCCAGCCTGACCCAGAGGTGGGCTCCAAAGGCATTTAAATTTAAATGCCTTTGGAGCCCGAGAACATGTCTCCCACAAACCTCTATGGAAAACATGGAAGTTCGTGGGCAGATTGTGGGAGACATATTCTCCCAAACGCCCGGTTCACGAACTAGCCTGGTTCGTGCTCAAACCAGGGTTTGTTTGGGGGTTCGTGCCCATCCCTAATAAAGACACGTGTATTATGTATTTAGTTGAGAAAACTATTCCTAAAAGTGGGGGGCATATGAGCATTACCTAATTCACAGACTGATGTTTTACTATAGCCAGATTTGCTTTATTCTTTTTCTGAGATCTTGGTTTGTTTGAGTTGCCACTACTGAAAGGCATCCAGTCTCTTCCTCCTTCATTGCATTTGGTTTTAGAAAACCTGCCACAGCCTCTGGTCTAAAGCCTTTTTATACATCCAAGTGATGGCTTGCATGGGTAAAAAGCTATCATAGATCAAATGCTACAAATAGAGATTTCATATCCTCTTCCTACAAACTATGGTACAGAATCCTAGTTTGTAGTCACAAGAACAGCCCACAGTGGATCATCTCATGCAATTCAGACATCAAAACAAATGGTGGTTTGTGTGAACAAGGAAATGTTCAGAGTCTGAACTGAACACAAGGGAAGAGGGAGAACACAAACCCAAGGACTTTCAAGGCTTGTTCCTGCAATTACAATTTCTTGTTGCATCTGAAAGGAATCTCAGTCAAAGGATGATATGCTACATTAACATCATTTGATTACTGACATAAACTAGCTGTTTAATAGTGCTGCATTTGATTACTATAAGGCACTTTTCTGAGTTCAGTGACTTCTTGCTAAATTCCACTACACCTATCAGAATAAGGAAGTGCTTTGTTTAATAGAACCATGTGTACCTAAAAGTTATGAAAGAAGGAATCAGTTCATTTTGTAAATATACTTTGAGGCATATTCCTTTATTTCCATGAAGATGTGTATTCGTACAGATGAGAAATCATTTTTGTTTGGAATATTACTTTTTGAGTTTTAATTGTGCAGCATATTTCAACAGTTGATACCATTCGCATAAAAATTAATAGTTTAGTGATATTTTGTAGCGGTTACACTGTTGGACAAGGATCTGAAAGGTCCAAGTTTGAATTTTGACTCTACCATGGAAATACTAGGTGACATTGTGCCAGTTACTCTCTCACAGGGTATTGAGGGTAAAGTGGAGGAGAAGAGAACAATGTAAACTGCTTTGGGTCCCCCTATGGGGGGGAAACAGGATATAAACATCAAAGGGTGAGGCCCATTAGGCATATGAGTGTTACCTATTCTAAAAGTAGATTACAGAAAGTGGTAAGCTTAATGAAAAGTACTCAGGTTCAAATGATATGTTCTGGCTTTTCCAGTGGAAGTGAAGAAGCTTTGTCAAATGAGGACTGTGAGAATGTTTATCATTTGGTATATTCTGCACATCGACCTGTTGCAGTGGCAGCTGGGGAGTTCCTTCACAAAAAGTAAGCCTGTGTAATATATATGAAAATAGCAAAATATTGAAGGAAAGTTAAACGAGGACCATTAAGGGCTTGGCACTCAAGTGGCTAAAGTAGTTGTTAATATTATTTGTTATTCTATGGATTGGACAGATGTCATCAGAAATGTTTCCTGCTTGTGCAATAAACAGTTTAGTTGTTTCAAATATTTTTACACCCATACGCAGCTACAGAGGTCTCAGTAAGGCTTACAATTTTAAACAAAGTTATCTAATATAACAATAGACGATTAATACAATTAATTGAAATAGCACAATTAAACAGCAGTATTTATAAAGCTAGCAGTAGCATTGAGTGGACATACTTCATTAGCTTAAACAGTAAAAAGATCCAGTAGCAATTAAAATTTCAGAACAGCAGCCATAAATTGTGAACAATGAAGAGAAAATCAGCCAGAGTAAACAACAAATCAACCAAACTAAACAAGCTTCAACAATCTTACAGATGCCTGGACAAAGAGAAACATTTGATCTGGAGCCAAAAACTGAGCTGGTATGGCACTAGGGGTGTGCGTTTGGTATAAACCAAACCGAATAAATTTCCAAAATATACCTTATTCGTATTTTTTTGGGTATTACCTAAGCCAAATACAGATCGAGATCTCTATTTGGCTACCAATATGGCTGAGCCTGAAAAAGCCATTTTTTCAGCTTTTATTTGGATCAACTATACTGCAAGCCAACCCCAGCTGAGGGGGCACAGATGTCTCAGCTCTGTGCCACCCTAGCTGATCCTCTCTTGCATCTCTGAGCTACCAGAGAGGATCACCTGGGGTGGCACGGAGCTGAGAGCTCTGTTCTGCTTTGGCTAGGGCTGGCTCCCCTTTGCAGCTTGGTTTCATCCGAGCTGCAAAGAGGAGACAGCCCAGGATCGGACTTTTGCAAGGCATGGGGGGGTGGGGGGAGTTCTCTTTAAATGCCTTTCCCCCCTCCATGCCTTTTGCATACCATGCTGCGAGTGAACTCACAACATGGCTGCAAAAAGGCATTTAAAGGGACTGACTCTCTTCTAAATGCCTTTTTCCTCTCTATTGGAAACAATAGAGGATGGGGGCACCTTCTTCCAGGACCCATAGAATTGGACCCCCTGGTCCAATCTTTTTAAACTGAGGGGTTTTTGAGGAGCGGTGCCAGCAGCTATGCTGCAAATTTGGTGCCCCTACCTAAAAAAAACCCAGCCCCCACAGAGCCCCAAATACCCTCGGATTAGTGCTCCATTGTAGCCTATGGAGACGATTGACTGTAATGGTCCCCATAGGGTATAATGGAGCGAAAAAATTCAGCATTCCCAAATATTTCCTAAATCCCAATACCATACCAATATTGGGATTTGGGAATATCAGGAAATATTGATATTTTTCTGGTTCAATATACCCGAACCTGAAAAATACCAATTTTTGTTTGCATACACCTGTTTGGCACCATGTGGATAATTATGGTGAAGGCAAAACAGAGAAGGCCTTGTCACTAGGGGCCTACCCACCTTGCCTCTGATGATGGAGGCATTCAGAATAGGACCTCTGAAGAGCTCTTTTCCATTATTTTTATGAATTGATTGTAGACAGTAAGGTAGCAACACTCTATGTGTTTTATGGCTACAAATTAGGAAAGAGGCACACTTTCTAAATAAATATGCTAGTGATTTACAATATTCCTAGATTAATAGGAATCTTGAGTCATGCTATCCAAAGAGTTTGCATATTTGAATTTTTCCTATTGGCTGTAGAACAGGAAATACTGTGTGTTTAGCAACTAACCAGATAGTCCTGTGTTGTCTTTGTTAGCTTCTTAACTAAGTTTCAGTTAGACGCCATGAAGATGCTTGAGCAAATCCTGTGTTCAGCTTTGATGGCGAATATGTCACAAAGATCTTAGCACATGGACTTAACATGTTCCCTCCATATGTCATTGGCTTGTTTGGTCTGGTGTTATAAGGAGCAGTTTCATTAAGGGGGATTTTAGCGTTTAATATTTTAATTTAAGGACTGTAAGCAATATTTGTGTGTATAAAATGGGTCCATCTTTGCTCACATTTTTGCCTACTACCATTCTCTTTTCTTCAAGATTTCTCTTTAAGTGTAGAAATTCTTACTGCTTGATCACTGTCCATCACCTATCTGTGATCTGTGTCTAGTCTTAATACAGTTGACCAAGCATGTTCACCAAGCACATATTTCTCTGTGTCCTTGTCTACCCCTTGTATGAATTTTTTCAAGGGAAGTTAGCTGTCACAGGTCAATAAGATTCTTCACAGTATTCTACAAAGGCTGTCATTCGGCATCCACATATATAAACTTCTTTAGGCTGTGCTGACATAATGCATTTTGTGATTGGGCAGTACTGTTTGCTTGCTGGATAAAGAAGGATGGAATAAGTTTGCCTCCCAGGCCTTACCTATAAAGCTGGCCCAGTGAACTTGCTAGCATGGAAAATACTGTTTTCTCTTTCTAGACTGTTTAGCCGGCATGACCCTCAAGCAGAAGAAGCACTAGCCAAGAGGAGAGGACGAAACAGCCCAAATGGGAATCTTATTAGAATGCTGGTCCTTTTCTTTCTTGAAAGTGAGGTAAAATTATGCTTTCAGTTTTCATATAAAGTTTGGCAATCCTGTTAAATTATGTCTTCCTGTTAAATTATGTCTTTGCACTTACTATGAATGCTTCACTGAAATCTGGCTTAGTTCTAAAGGATGTTGGCCCTCTCATTTATTTGCTTCTGGCTTCCAAGATAGATTTCAAAAAGCAATTGAAAAGTTTTAAAAGTTATAAGGTCTGTTAATTTATACACGTGATACATATAGAAAGCTTCAGCCCATATTGAATTCTTGTGAGCATTAGAAGGGGCTATGTCTCCTGATTTGGTTTCACTATTTTAGAGGAATATAACATAGTACAAGATAACAATATGTGTTTTGAAAACTGCAGTTAAAGGTTGTGCTTCTGAGTAAAATACCTTGAACCAAAGCATCATTGATAAAGATCATGCATATGTGTTCAGATAAATGTATTGTGAACTTCTGAATTTGCAGTAGTTTTTGGATTTTTAATGGAGAAATATGTGGTATGAAAGTAAACCACCCCAGATGTGTGCCCATAATGATAGATAAAATACTGTACACAATAGAAGGGGTAGTTTTTAAAAATTATTAAAAAGTATTAGTCAAGTCTCTTTAGTATTGATTGAAACTTAAAAGGCTCTCACTCAAACATCTTTTCCTGTTTGTGGGGGAGGTGCTGAAGAGTCATCCAGTCTTCAGAAGAGTTTTTTGTACCTTAGGAGTTGCATAGAGTAAGGATGGGAAGGATGGGGTGACTGACATAAGAAAACGATGGGGGGCAACCCTGTATCAAATTTGGATCCCCTTGCTCACCTTTTGATCCTAGATAGTAACAAAATAGTACTGAACATCCTACCCTATAATGGTAGAATGATAAGCTAGACGAATAAATGGGCAGTTAAAGAACATCTGTCTTATCTGCTACATAAACACCCATCTTCAATTGACTTAAAAGAAAGAACTCCAGGTTTCCTGAGGGTGGTTAGAGTTAGACTTCATTTTTATTCCCCACGGATACCAACATTAATACTCTCAATGCAGGAGTATTTAATAAAATATCAGGTCTTCCCGGTATAGTCATTCCATCAAAAAGGAAAGACTCTTAAGGAATTTGGAGGTTTCATCTCAGCTAAGGAGAAATAGAAAAGAACACGCCCCCAAGCCCAGTCAAACAGAAAGTGATTGTGAACTTCTTATCAATCTCACCTCCCTGGAGCCAGGATCTAAGCAGTGCACTGATTTCATGAACAATCCAAAGCATCCTTGGAAACCTGAAGAACTACAACTTTTTTAATATCTACCTCCCTACAGCCGAACATGGCTACTATAGTAAATAATGGTACTAACATAGGTGAAACTGAGGAGACTGAAGAGAGCTTATTAGCATCCTTTGGTGGTCTCCCGCTCAGAGACCAGGACATCATGATTCAGAGATTACAAAGGCTGACCACTACTCTATGACATTAAAATACAAGCTGACGGTAAACCAGATGAACAGTCCTGCTCAGTCAAGATGCCTTCAAACAGGCCATCATGGAATGAGAAACCAGCTCTGCCCTTGAGTCCTTTTGGTCACAGGTTTCTGGATGATTCAGCCAGAGAAACAACTTCTAAAGAAAAAAAGACTGTCTGAGAATATTATCCTGGAACATGACCGGGTGGGCTGCTAGGATGAGGTCAAGCGATGTTAAAGAATTCCTGAGCAAATTTGACCTAATACTACTTTAGGAAACATGGGTAAAGAGTAAAGTTTATCTCTCGGGCTTCACCCCATATTTTTTACCTGCGGCTGATACTGGGAAAAGTGAAAGGTGCTCTGGAGGGTGGATTTGTCTGATCTCAGTAATCCTCAAAGTCAGGGTTATTGAGTTACCTAATAGTCCTCCTTACACGATGGCATTATTTCTGGAGTTTATGGAGTTTTCTATAATTCTGGTGAACATCTATCTCCCACCATAGATCCATAAATTTAAAATATCCTAGTGCTGGACTCATTTAGAGGACTACTTGTAATCTTTGGCCAGGAATCATCCTACAACCACAATACTTATGGCCGGAGATTTTAATGCTAGAGTTGGGGAGACAAACGAGGACCTTTTTTTGAAAAACTATAAAACTCAGATAAAGGACTTTTCAATTATGAATTACAGAAGATCTAAAGACAAGAAAATTAATGGATCTGGCAGACATTTTGCATTCTTATTTCTATAGAATGATCTGATAATATTAAATGGATGCACACAGTTTGATGGAAAAGGAGATTTTACTTGTATAAATCATTTAGGGGCAAGTGTAGTAGACTATTTTGTTGCTTCTACTGACTTACTCAGAAGAGTGGAATCCCTGGAAGTAAAGGATTATTTGGGCAAAAGCTGAAGAAATATGGCACTGAACCATGTCTCCTTATCAGCTCTACAACCATCCCTCCGCCTGGGTTAGATGCAGGGACTTAGGACAGCTATTGGAGCCTTTAATCCTAGACAAAGGAATCAAGCAGGGATGTTTACTTGCACCCCTGTTGTACAGTTTATATATAAAGGACCTCAGACCCTGTCTCCTGAAGGAAGCATGTCATCTTCCACATTTATCTAAGCACGAAGTTCCAGTCTTTCTGTATGCTGATGATGCAGTGATAATGTCTAGATCAATGGTGGGCCTCTGCAAGCTGATAAAAAATTTTGAGCTTTACTGTTATCATGAGGGCTTGTTCATCAATGTGGCGAAATCCAAGGTCATAGTATTAACCAAAAGGGAGAAGGGGGAAATCTTCAAATGGGACATAGCAGGCTAACCTTTGGAACAGGTCAATCAATTTAGGTATCTGGGAATCCACTTTGAAGCATCTCTTACATGGAAAATACACTTGGATCTAGCAAGGAACACAGCCTTGAGAGTGGGGAGGACAACTGTAAAATGCCTCTGCTCATCGGTAGGCGAATTTGTCCCCTTGGCCTTAAAGGTATTTAATGCTAAGGTTCTAAACCAATTCCTGTATGGTGTGGAAATCTGGATTCAGGCCACGTCTGAAAAAATGGATTCCATCCAGTATGACTTTTTCCAATGCTTATTGACTACTCCTAGATGTGTCTCAGGCAAAACGGAACTCGATGAATTATCAATGGAAGCTAGGGCTTGGATTAAAGCATTTCTCTTCAAAGTAAAGGTTTAAAAAACTGTGGGAGGATCTACTCTACTCGTGCTTATCTGGGCAGATAAACAATACAGCCAATGGGATCAACAATTGGAAATGAAAATGAAATACCTAGGAATAACAAATGATGTGTTAAGAATACAGAAACTAAAGACATTATAAGACAAATTTAAAAATGTGTACGAAAGTTGGATGTTACAAGTATGTCTGTTAAGGCGTGCAGGGTATGTTCAACACTCCATTTGGGAATTGCCCTCCCAATGCAACTGGTGAAAGACCAAAAGATTTTTATCAACTGACAGTCCCAAAACAAAGAAGAGCTTTTACTTTGGCAAGAATGAACATTCTTCCCTCAATGGTTTTGGAGGGCAGATATAATAGAGCAGGAGTGGCCAAACTTGCATAACATAAGAGCCACACAGAATAAACGTCAGATGTTTCAGAGCTGCAAAACATGAACAAATATTACACATGTTTTTATTGGAAAATGTGCAAATTTACATTTTATGTAAATCTGTTTTTACGCCTTTTGTTTTTATTTTTGGCAGTCTCATTTATTGATAATGATATTTATTTATCTAATTATATTTGTAGGCTGGGGGGCTTTTGAGGATGCATTTAAAGATAGTTGTTTTCTTTCTCTGCCCCACCCCAAGCCTACCCAGAGAGAGGAACACTGGCTGGGAGCCACATAATATGTGTGAAAGAGCCGCATGTGGCTCCCAAGCCACAGTTTGGCCACCCCTGTAATAGAACGTGCAGATGCTCATATGATAAAATCGAAACCATTTAACATATGATTACGAAGTGCCCTGTATTCAACAAGCTGAGGGCTAATTTAGTCACCCCTTTTACTTAAAGATATGGAATTGCTAAATGTGCGAGTCCAGGTATCATGGCTACTATCAGATACAAATGATCGTGTCACCCTCCTAGTGGTAAAATTCATAGGTGCAATAATCAAATATAAGAGAAATAATACCGAGTATGGTCTTTTAAAAAAAATTTCTTCTAATTTCTGCTTAGGGCGATAGCCATATGATCAGTACTAGATAGACTTGCATAGTGTATTGAGAATGTTGCATGTTCATGATGAAGGCATTTTACTATTCCTGAAGCATAATGGGCCACCATAGATACCTGCCTTGAGTCTGCTAATAAGTTAATTTTAAATTGAATATATTGTTGTTCCTTTTATTATAGTCTGATATAGCAAATTTACTTTATAATTTCATAATTACCCCAAATAAAATTGTTTTGAAATTTACTGCATACCCAGATGTTATGTACTTTTTGAGGGGTGGAGGTGCAGGAGGGAGACATTAACAGTGACAAGACTGCATTGCTTGAGAACACATTGTAACAGCTCACCCAGTCATGGGTGTCTAGTACTGTAATGATACTGTCCTGTGGTATCTATAAATGTAGTACAAACAAATCCAATCTGTACTTTGTCCTTCTGCTTAAAAGATAATAACTACATATTGAAACACAGCTCAATCAAGACTAAATTAGTAGAACAATAGAACACAATATGTATTTTTGTAGGAAGGCTGATGCAAATATAATACTGGAATTGTGATATCAATCAGCTTACAATGCTATTGTAAAAAAGACCAAAAGTAAACTATATGCATCATGGAATTATGGAGGGGGGAAGAATCTATTAGATGGAAAAGCCCACATTTGTCTAGAAGACCAAGAGCACTGATTTCTCCAACAAGAATTTAATGGTTAACACTTAGTAGCATAAAATTTGTGACTAAGGCCCAAACTACACATTACATTTAAGATGTGATCCCAGTGGTATGGGCAGCAGGATGCCAGCTGTGAGTTCCCCATAGCAACTCAGTTCTAAAATGCTGCAAGGGCCCACAGCACAATGGGAAGAGGAACTTTGGCATTCCCCCCTCCTATGCCATTTTCCCAACTCAAAATGTCCATGAGGGGGCTTATACCATGGGGGGATGCATATGTAGCCCTCAATGGCAAATAACACCCATTGGCTCCATTCTGGGTCAGGAAAACAGGATGGGGAGAAGGCTGGAGCCCCTTTTCCCATGCTGCAGACACTGTGTCAGTGAAAATTCTCATGTTTATTTGCTACTATTAATTTGTGAAATATGTTGTCTGTATCCTGCGGAAAAAATATTTGAAGCACCGCTCTATGCTGGTGTTTGTGTCAGCAGGATGTTCTTCAACAGGACTTGATGCTCTTTTAATCTGGATACACTAATGAGGTGAAATGCTTCTTCCACTTCTTAAGAAGACTCTTCCCTTTGGATCAACTTTTCATATAAGGACTTAGTACCTACTGGTGAATTTTCCAAAACAAAATTGTATTTTTCTATGAAATTCATGTATTTTTCACATGTTGTATGTATTACACTGTTTATTTTAAAATATATAAAAATTATAAAATGTACCTGTAAGCAGTTCTTACTAGTTAGTTTATCATGGCATAACTCTATTTGGCACAGATGGTTCCGTGATTCTCTTTCTTTGTTTGTTCCATGGCCAGAAGATGGCAAAAAAAATCTCCAGGATCTCCAGCCAAACTGGTCTGGAGAAAAATTGCTTCCATCCTGCCCCCAAAGTGATGATCAGCATTTTCCTGGGCATGTAAGAAAGGGCCATAAGAACTAAGCACTGAGGCAATCCTTCCTGCCCTCCCTTCTCATGATCTGTCTAAGTTCACAGAATCAGCATTGCTGTCAGATGGCCATTTAGCCACTGTTTGAAAACTTCCAAAGGAGAGCCCACCACCTCCCAAGGAAGCCTGTCCCACTGAGAAATTGCTCTAACTGTCAGGAAGTTCTTCTTAATGTTTAGCTGAAAACTCTTTTGATTTAATTTCAACCCGTTGGTTCTAGTCCGACCTTCTGGAGCAACAGAAAACAACTCTGCCCCATCCTCTATATGACAGCCCTTCAAGTACTTGAAGATGGTTATCATATCGCCTGTCAATCATCTCTTCTCCAGGATGAACATACCCAGCTCTTTCAACCTTTCCTCATAGGACTTGGTTTCCAGACCCCTCACCATCTTCATTGCCCTCTTCATCCTCCTCCTCCTTCACTGCCATCCCTCTAAGCTGTGGAGTCTTGTGAGCAAAAATTCTACTTTGTGAGCTACTGGCATTAAAGTTGTGAGTGAGCGAATTGGCTACTGCATAAATTAGTTTGCTCTGGAGCTATCCTTTCTGAGCTATGACAAAAATGTGCGAGCTAGAGGCTTAAAAACTGTGAACTAGCTCACACTAACTCAGCTTAGAGGAAACACTACTCTGGACACGTTCCAGCTTGTCTGTTTCCTTCTTAAATTGGGGTGCCCAAAACTGAACACAGTACTCTAGGTGAGGTCTAACCAAAGCATAGTAAAGTGATACCATCACTTTGAGTGATCTGGACACTATACTTCTGTTGATTCAACCCAAAATGGCATTTGCCTTTTTAGCTACTGCATCACATTACTGACTCATGTTCAGTGTATGGTCTACTAAGACCCCTAGATCCTTTTTGCACATACTACTACCAAGACAAGTCTCCCCCATCCTATAATTATGCATTTGATTTTTCCTACCTAAAGGCAGAACTTTACATTTATCCCCACTGAAATTCATTTCATTTGTTTTAGCCCAATTTTCCAGCCTGTCAAGATCATCCTGTATCCTGACTCTGTCTTCTGCCGTATTTGCTACCCCTTCCAATTTAGTGTCATCTGCAAATTTAATAAGCATTCTCTCTATTCCTTCATCTAAATAATTTCTAAAGATGTTGAGCAAAACAGGTCCCAGGACAGATCCCTGAGGCACTCCACTTGTCACTCTTCTCCAAGAGGATGAGGAACCATTAACAAGCACTCTTTGGGTGTGGTCTGTCAACCAGTTACAGATCACCTAACAGTGATAGGATCCAAACCACATTTTACCAACTTGTAAACAAGAATATTATGTGGAACTTTTTCAAAAGCCTTACTCAAATCAAGATAAACAATGTCTACAGCATTCCCTTGATCCAGCAAGGTAGTAACTTTCTAAAAAAAAAGAGATAAGATAAGTATGACATGACTGGTCCTTGAGAAACATGTGCTGGCTCTTCGTGATCACAGCCATCCTTTCTAAATGCTCAAGGACCAACTGTTTGATGATTTGTTCTAAAACTTTTCCAGGTACAGATATTAAGCTGACAGGTTGGTAGTTACCCGAATCATCCTTTTCCTCCTTCTTGAAGAGGAGGATAACATTTGCCTGCCTCCAGTCTTCTGGCACCTCACCTGTTCTCCAAGAATTCTCAAAAATAATGGACAGAGATTCAGAAATTACATCAGCAGGTCTTTTTAGTACCCTTGTGTGTCACGATCTGTGTAGGACTGGGAGACAAGGCCTTGTGAGGCCTAGGCCAGGAGACCTGTGTAGAAGTAGAAAGCCTAGCCTACAGTCCCCACAATGCAACAGTTGTAACTAATCGGTGTCCAGGGATTGTTACTTAAAACTTTGTGGGCTGTGGAACTACATTCTTTTTCTCTCACACAGAGTTAAGCTGAGAGAAAAAAGCCCTCACTTTGGACAGAGTGAGTACAGGCACCTTGCCTGGTATATGAGGCTGTGGGCCTTGAATAATAACTGGTTAAGAGAAATAGGTAGCTGTGTTAGATTTGTTTTATTTACCTTTAGACACTGTTAGATATTTTAAGCACCTTGTCTTGTTCTCCTTGCCCCTTTACTGTACTAATAAACTATTTCTTTAATGTTCTCTGCCTGGTCATCATGCCTATATTTCTCAGCTTAAAAGGGGCATTTTGGTTGGGCTTGGGAGGGTACTCTGGGCCTTCCCAAGGGACCCTAAGTCCAAAGTGGTGGCAGAGGAAGGTGGCAACCCACGGGGCACCATGACACCTTGGATGCAGTTCATCTGGCCTTGAGGACACCTAAAGAAACTAGGTGTTTATGTACTGCCCCTATGCCACTCCTAAGCTGCTCTCCCTTCCCTCATCATGTGTTCTGTTTTTGCCATGTTGAACACTGCTTCCCTTGCTAGAGAAGACTGAGGAAAAGTAGGAATAGAGCAGTCTGCCCTCTCTTCATCATCTGTTACAATTTCACTTTCCTGACTCCACAATGAGCCTACCATGTCCTTGCTGTTTTTCTTATTTTGAACGTAAGAGAACCCCTTTTTTTAGCTTTCCTAACTGTCTCTTGCTCCCTAAGTGTTCACGGGAAGAAATCAAGATTACAGTGCAACTCAACAATTTTACTTAATTTTTCCTGTATTAACTAATACATTTTGTATAAATGAAATGTTGTTACCCACCCTGAGCCCGCTTGTGGGAAGGGTGGGCTATAAATGTGAATAAATAAATAAATAGCCAACAAAATGGAAAATACACTTGCCAAAAAGCTATCCTGTTAATCATAATCACAGTCTTAATCAGTAGATGCCTTAACTCAGTCACAGTGGGCAATGGGCAGGATGGAGTCCTAGCTGGGCATAACCAGGTGATGATAGAAAGGGTACATAGCAGAACAGATTACAGGGAACAGCTCCAAAATACATACTTGAGAGCTCTCAGTGCTACTTTCCCTTGCAGTGAAAAAGTTAATATTAATTAACACCTTTCCAGCAGTTTTGCAGCTGTTTAGGTATAGCCAACAACTTACCTACCATATGAAACACTGCAAACAGAGGCAAAAACATACTAAGTAATAGTATCATGCAAGAGCTTTGTGTGCCATGGTGTTCAAGCAGTGAAGGGGATGTTACGCTAGGGAACCACCATCATTGTGTACATGTGCACAAACAGGTCAGGCAGTTTCCAGGACCTAGTATGTGCATGGGTACCTGCCCTGTCCCTGTTCCACCATACCCCAATGTTTAAAGTTCATACGTAAGCATGGAGTTGGGATTGCTGCTGTCAGGCAAGCCCTGTACAGTCTGTGGAACACCCCACCCATCACTGTGTTCTGAAACAGGCAAGCAGCCAGTACAGGTCTTTCAACATGGGGGTGATATAACCTAGCCCCCAGCAATAGTGTGCCTTCCACATTTTGGACCAGTTGAAGTTTCTCAGCCATTTTTAAAAGCAGTTACTTGGCAGAGTACATCATAGTTTCTTGTTCATATACATGATGTGTACTAGACATGAGTAGTGTAAAATTCTGTATTAAGTAACGTAAGGGGGAACCACACCCCTTGTAATCCTGTTGGGTGCCGAGCTCTAACAAAGCAACACCAGCCATTGGTGCTGCTGCAAAGCATCTATGCAGAACAGTTTTGAGAGGGCATGGAGAAAAGAATAACTGTTGCTAGCCCTTTTTATCCCATTTTGTCAGCAGCTTTGAAGCAGCCAGCACCAAATTGCTTGAGCATCCTTTACATTGCTGTAGCCACTGTGCTACAGGTGTCTGGTTGTGGAGCTAGTTATAGGAGAAGTGGATGAGGTTGCCCATACTGTTAATAATTGTATAACTTGCTGATCAGCAATGATTTTGTGCTATTTTAGGGGATACAGTAAATATTGATTAATATTCTGTCTGCACTTTTATAAGTTATTCTGTGTTTTCTAGTTGCATGAACATGCAGCTTACTTGGTGGACAGTTTATGGGAAAGTTCTCAAGAACTGTTAAAAGACTGGGAATGCATGACAGAATTGCTGCTGGAAGAACCTGTCCAAGGAGAAGAAGGTATGTGTTAGATCTGTGACGTCAGCACAACATAATCTGATCTCTTTAGTTTTAAGTGGATGGAAAACAAATACTAGTAAACAGCTCAACTGAAAATAAATCAAAACATCATTACATTTTTGGATTGCAATCTAATTAAATATTTTTGTCATATCTAAATATTGAATGAATCAATTGTATTGCTTCCTGTTCTGGCATTATGTACAGATAAGTACAAGGAATTGTTTCTTTTGTCATGAGGTGGCTTGTAGACTCTTGGGAACATGAGAAAAATAAGAGAATATTCTCTTGGAAAGCGGTGCTTGAAATAATGGTGGTGGGTAATGTGTGAGGCAGTGAAATACAAATTAGAACTTGATTTTACAAATTAAACAGAGTAGAGTTCATTACTCTTAAGAGTAACATCGAAAACTACTTCATTGCATAATTAATTCTCTAGTGAAAAAGCTATGCAACATTATTTGCTTTCAGAAGAGTAAACACTAATCATCTTATATCCTATATAATAAGCCTATTCCAGAAACATTTCCTGTTAATTTTGTAATTATTTATCATCCTTTTTAAATCTAGAACAGCATTGGGCAGTTTCTTTGGTCTCTCAGGCCTCCTTCACATATAAGTTGTCAAGCATGATAAATTGGTCACACTTACAATCCAAGATGCTCCCTGATTTTAGAACTTTTTTATAAACTGAACTTTTTTCACTTCCTCACAGACACGAAATTGGTTTCATAGTATTGGCAGTCACTTGGGCACAAAACAAATTAAGATGCAGATGGATGGAATGTTAGATGGATGAAACTGAAAGTCACCATTGGACTGTGGGAGAGGAGAATGAAGTATGAAAATAGACAAACCATATGTGCATGGGATATTTCCCTTGACAAATTTTAATGATCCGTTGACTTATGAAGGTCATATTTCAAGGGCAGCCCAAATGATCTCTTCTTATAATTACTAAAATGTCATAAAATTGTTCTCTAATGAACAGAAATGGTAGCTGCATTTACCCACCACCACCATCACCATGGCTATTGCTCCAGTGTACATTCCCCTTCCCTGAATTTTTTCCTGCATTAACATTATTGGGATTTGTTTGGAAGCACAGTCATGGCAAAAGGCCACTCACCACCGAGCAGGCAGGTTGCATGGGAAGCAAAGCAGAATAGAGCCTGCTTCTATCTCTTTGATTCTTCATTACAAAATCCCTCACTACCTATCTAGTGGTGACTGGCCTTTTGCCATGACTTGTGTTTCTAGACCCCTTATTGTGTGTGTGTGTTGAAATCCCCCTTGTGCTGTTTTCCCAATCCAAAGTAAAACCCCCACTCAGCTGTTTCTCTTAGATATGGCCTGAAATATAAGGGAACAGTAACTGGGCTTGACCAAAATGATCATGGAGGATGCTTCTACTCGCTGGAAAAAGAGCTGGCCAGCCTCTCACCTAAACATATCAAAGAGGGAGTTTAGAAACCCAGAACAGAATAGCCTTGGAGGAGGGACAAGAAACAAAGGAATAACACAATTATATGGCCTTTTGTGTTGAATTCCTGATGCAGAAGTGCTTGAGACAGGCAAAAAATTCCAGTTACACAGAAGCAAAGATACAGTTAAAAGATAGGGTGTATTGGTTGAGGGTCAACAGATATCCATATATATGAGAAACGTGGGGTTCATCCAACACTTACTGACTCATTTAAGATCTTTGAACTTATCCTGGATCCAGCATTACTACTGGAGAAGCAAGTAAGTGCAGCTACAAAAAACACTTTCTTCAAACTCAGTCTAGCCTACAAGATGGCTCTCTACCAGGGGCATAGAGTTTTAAAATCCGGGGGGGGGGGGGGAGAGGCTTTTGTGTGTGTGCATGCATATGCCGGAACCATGTAATTGCCGCTGCCACCCCTCCCACCTGGCCACTCCTGCCTCCCTCCCTCCAGGGGCCAGCTGGGCAAATGCCCAGTGTGATGGCGTCACCCGGAAGTTTCGGGGCGATTACCAGAGCATCGCCCCGGCAACGTGCCCAGTGTGATAGCGTCACTTCTGGGTGACACCATCACACGCCCCCAGAGGGAGGGATGGAGGGAGAGGGAAGAAGGCAGGAGTGGCCAGGCAGGGGAGGGGAGAGAGGCAGAGGCAGGCAGGCGGGCCTAGGAAAGGACCGGGGAGGCGCGGTGGCGGGCGCTCCATTTTGCCGGGGGGGCTCAGTCCCCCCCCCGGGAAATTTCGGGGGTGGCTCGAGCCCTTGAGCCCCCCCCCCCCCCCCGTAGTTGACGCCTATGCTCTCTACCTTGACTCGGCCAATGTGGCGACCTGGATCCATTCCATGGTAACACTGAGACTAAACTACTGTAGTGTACTCTACATAGGTGCCCCTTAAAAGTCAGAGATTCCAGTTAGCTCAGAATGAAGCAGCTAGGTTATTACAAGGAACTGGGTAGAATGTGCTCATCACTCCCATTCTGCAGTCACTCTATTGGCTGCCAATCAATTGCTGGGCTCAATTCAAGGTATTGACTAACACATAGAAAGCCCTTCATGGCCGTGGATCCTCTTATCTGTGAGACAGCCTCTCTCCCTATTCTCCCCCATGCCAACTTTGCTTATCCCAGCAGGGCCTTCTGCAGGTACCATCCTGCAAATGGTCAAAATCTAAATTGCATTCTCTGTTGTAGACCCCACTTTATGCCTCCCTGATGAGGTTAGGGATGGCTCCCACTTTCCTGGCATTCTGCAAACTATGCAGAATGGAATTATTGAAGAGGGCTTTTTGCACAGGTAGATAGAACTATGCTGTAATGAAATGGCCAGAAAGTTGCATTGGTAAAAGAGCAGGGACCGTGACCTATACTATATTGTTGGCTAACACTGTAACTATGCTCCAGACTAGGTAGTTTCTACACCACTTAATGTATGATATTTAAAAGTTCATGCTTTATTTCAGTGCTGTTTGAGATTTCTGTTTGTTTTCTGATTTCTGTACAAACCCTATTGTATTGCTCATTAGATGTCCCATTCTGTTGATTGTTCTTCATTTACACTATGTAATCTGCTTTGAGTGTCCATGAGAAAGGCAGGCAATAAATAATATTTTAAGTAGAAGTTCCAGTGCTCCCTCTAAGCTATGGAGTCTTGCGAGCAAAAATTCTACTTTGTAAGATACTGGCATTAAAGTTGTGAGCGAGCTGCTGCATAAATTAGCTTGCTCTGGAGCCATCCTTCCTGAGCTAAGACAAAATGTGAGCCAGAGGCTAAAAAACTGTAAGCTAGCTCACACTAACTGAGCTTAGAGGAAACACTGAATACAACTTAGCAAGAATGAACTAATGGTTTTCATATCTTTTCAGAAGATATTTAAGTATAGATAACTTTGTATTGTGTCCGAAGATAAGTAGTCGGGAATGTAGCCCTTATCTAGGGGGACAGTTAACTATTAGGAGATGATTTTAAAAACCTATAAATACGGGAAACTAAATTGATTAGGAGAGGCTTCTTAAAAGGGGCACCTTGCTTGTAACCTGCTTATCTTTGGGTAAGATATGTTATTTGTTTGTTTGTTTTGTTTTGTTTTGTTTATTCCATTAGATTTTTTGACCACCCTTCCCCACATGCACAGGGCTCAAGATGGTTCACAACAATTTAATTCAGTGCAGTGTAAAATAAGTTAAAACCATAAGAACTCAGTATTTAAAACATTCAGAGCGTTTAAACCTTTCAAAACATTTTTTAAAAAAGATGGCAACGTTAGCATTTAGTCGCGGGGGAGGGGGGCCAATCATATGCAAGGAACTGTCGCTGGCCTCAATCAAAGGCCTGGTGGAACATCTCCTCTGCCATACATGCCCTGCGAAACTTTAATAGATCAGACAGGACACAGATGTCACTCAGCAGAGAGTTCTACTAGGCTTGGGCCAGGGCAGAAAAGGCCCTGGCCTTGGTCCAGACTAGCTGGATATCTTTTTGTCTATGGACTCATGTAATTACTCTTCTTCAGTTATCTGTGTAGTAGTGAAGGAGGGTATAATTTTCCGTTGAGTTCGTTAATGTTAACAATTTAAAATAGTTATGCTGTGTTAAAGAATAAAATGGAAGAAAAGAGTCTCTAATATTATCACTTCTGTACTATACCTATCACAAACAAGAGGTGTTGATGTGTGCTTCTTGCCAGGAATTAAATGATCTGATATAGGAAATCTAAACTAGATACCTAGGGCTTCTTATGTGCATGCTTATATCCGAATCAGACCTGTTGTTTTCCTCTAAAAAGCAACTTAGGGTGAGTGCTATTTAGTTTGGGAAGATAGCACACACACAAAAAAGAATTTACCCTCCCACCTCCAGTTTTGTGTTTTTGCCGCTCCTCTCCAATACAGTAATTTTTGATTTAAAAAAAAAAAATGTTGGAAATAAAACTATGAACCTTCTGCCATTTTATCTATTTGGCCCTCAGATTAGAAGAACGTGAAGCTTTTGTAGGGCAGAACTGCGTGTTAATGTGTGAGATCCATGAAGGGATCAGCCAACATATTTTTGAAAGTTTGATTTCTTCCAGGGAAGCATCAGTTTATCACTAGAAGTTCCCCTCTTCCAACATACGATTAACCCCATGAGAGAAGAAAAGAAAAGAGGCACGAATTCCTGATGTATTTTTAACATTAAGAATACACTTAGACATTTGATTATGGGTCTCCCTTATAGTGTGTAGGTGGACTCATCAATTAGTCTTAGCAAAATACAGTGTATTTTGATTTTAAATATTTTTATGGTTTTTCATCAGTTAATTTAAGATCTTCTTATCTCTGTCTCTAGCAATGTCTGATCGGCAGGAAAGTGCACTTATAGAGCTGATGGTATGTACAATTCGGCAAGCAGCAGAAGCACATCCTCCAGTAGGCAGAGGTACTGGGAAGAGAGTAAGTATAATTAATTTTCAGTCAATAAGGGCAATAAGTATTTTTATTATTGAACCATTGTTGTATATCAGAATGCATTAATTTACATCAGTTATATAAATTATGATTTAGATCACCAAGAAAAAGGATAATAATTGAGCTGGTTCCTACTCAGGATGTATACATATTGGTTGATGTAGCCGTGAAATATATTTATAAAGTTAAGAAAGGCTTTGTTATAACCACAGAGAATACACTTTTTCTTAAATATGCAACTTAATTTTTATTTATTTATTTATTGAATTTATATCCCGCCCTCTCAGCCAATTTTAAAATATGATGGAATACTTTACTAATTTTTAGATAACAGCGCTCATGACTTCTAGTAAGGCTATCTTAAGCAACCTGCAGCAGTGATAGTTGTAAGGCAGCGGCTAGTTGCTTCTTTTTTTGCAGTCTGACTTCTGCTTTATTCTGTCTGTCCTTTTTTGTCTTACAACTGCTCTGCCCCGTCCCGCTCCTTAAAGTAATTAATCTCAACCAGCTATAACATCTAGTGTTAGCTACTAGCCAGACTGGGGTTTTTCCCATGGGATACAAGGTAAAATGTCCCATGTTCTCAAACTTGTAAGTAAAGTCATAAATATTTAATTATAAATTACTGCTGAGCAACTGCAAAAGTTAGACCATTCCTAGGCATAAAATAGGAGTATAAAGGGTCACCCAGATGGGTCAGTTAGTGGCACCAGGTGTGCCTTTAAGACTCCAGAGGAATCTGATCATTAATGCCCATTGGAGCAAAATTGTATTCTGCAGATGTTATGCTTCTGTCATTTCATCTTAATCTATAGACCAGGCATTTTTTACTATTTTAAACTTTTTCTTATGAAAGTATATAGTTGGAGTGATTGGTCAGTCTCCATAGGCTCATGTAGATTAGGCCATATTATGTAATGGACTTCTTTAAACACTATTTTGTGTTTTTGTATTCACTTTTGTATTATATCCTCTGAACATACAATACTTAGGAATACGTTGCAGTATTCCCAGTGGAAAAGAGCAGAATTTAGTTTGGTTATTGCTGTGGGGCCCACTTAAAGTGCCCATATAAAAAAACAAATTTTAACAAAATACAATATTAGCTTGAAATCAGGTGCCTGCCTGGACAGTGGATTCATCAGGGCTCTGTATGTTAAATGATACATGTTAAGTGAAACAGTTAGAAGCCATGAGAAAAGTCTTCAGAATGTTTTAACCCAGAATTGCAATATATGAGCTAATATACTTTAATTGTATAGGTTTTAACTGCAAAAGAAAGGAAAACTCAGATAGATGACCGAAACAAGCTAACAGAACACTTCATTATTGCACTTCCCATGCTACTGTCAAAGGTAATATTCCTTAAAATATTTTTTCCTGATATTAAATCTGTTACTCTTTTTTTGTAACTTGGGCATTTTTTTCCATTGCCAGTATTCTGCTGATGCAGAGAAGGTGGCAAATCTGCTTCAAATCCCTCAGTATTTTGACTTGGAAATCTACAGTACAGGAAGAATGGAAAAGGTATATTGCCAAAATAACAGCTGTTCTTAACTGGATAAATTAGTATTCATTTTAGTTGAAGATTGTATGCTAGTTTGCTGTCTTGCATTGCTGTCTTGTGGCATTCTTGTGTTTTGCTTAATGTATATTATAAGAAATAACAGAACTTCCATCTCCATTCCACAGCATTTGGATGCCTTGTTGAAACAGATTAAATTTGTTGTAGAAAAACATGTAGAATCGGATGTTCTTGAAGCCTGCAGCAAAACATACAGCATTCTCTGCAGTGAAGAATATACTATTCAAAACAGAGTTGACGTAGCTCATAGCCAGCTTATTGATGAATTTGTGGACAGATTCAACCATTCTGTAGAGGATCTCTTAAATGAGGTTTGTTTGAATCTTCTTTTTCCTCAATACTAAAGTATCTGCCCACACGTTAGTGCCAGAACACTACTAATCTCAATTATTTATTTTTGTTTGTATCCCAGAACACCAAATGAAAACTAAGGTTCTGTTGTATTGGGGGTGTAAAAGACAGAGGGCCTAGACAGAGGTGGGTGGCAAACACATGAACACGTTCACTGTGAAGCACAAATAGAAATGGAACAATTTCTGTTTCACCATAATGTTCAGTTAGTAGCAGATTGTAGGGTGAGGATGATAATAATGCAGATAAATCAGACCCTCAGTATGATTATTGCTACTAGTGAATTTGAAGCTACCATAAATATCTTTTATTTTACACAGTGTGTGCTTAAGACCCATGGGGAACAGTAATATTCAGAGTATGGTGGCAGATTAATTTGAAGAGTCAGTGTTCAAACACTGACAGACTTTCAGGATAGACTTCCTTATTGAAAGAGAAAGAGGTTCTGTTCTGTAGGTTTGCCTTTTGTAAATCAGAGAGGCAAGCAGAAAACCAAACACTGATTTTCTCGTTATAATAATACGAACTCTTCAGTCTTTTGGATCAGATTAGCATGTACAAAAGATGCACCATTACTTTGTAATCATCTCCCAGTGATATTGAATTGAATGATAAGTTTAGGTTAGGTTTAAGTTAAATCATCTATATGTTTCCCTCTACAGGAATCTCCTATCAGCTCATTGATCCCTAATTTTTTAATATGCAAAAGTGAACTTATGAAACAGTCTTTAAATGTTTTAAGCAATATTTTTTTCTCTGAATGCAGTTGCAGACACATTCTTTGTTGGTATTGTTGACATTTTAGCTTTTATCTCCAGTCTTGTAAACAGTAATTCCAATTTGCAAGGTTGCTTAACAGTTGGCAAAAAATGTTTCATTCACAAGAAAAATTCACCAAAGAATGCTGAAGTTTATAAGAGAGGTTTATCTTTCTACAAATGAAGACCAATATCTAACACAAGAATCTATATGGGATAATGAATTAGCCCATTATTAGTGTAATATACTGCATCATCCGACACAAGGCCTCTTACACTAGAGGAAGGTTCTAGGGTTAATGGAGTGGAAAGATATAACTTTTAATTTCCATGGAACCTGATGTCCTCCTAAGGTTGCTAGAACCTATGGAGAAACACACCTTGTGGCCATTTCAGTCTTCTTTTAGCCTTCTCTAGTTGTGTAGACTCAGGGCTATTTTTGGGCAGGAACGCACAGGAATGGAGTTCCAGCTGGCTTCTGAGTTGGCCATGCCTACAGCTTCCCCCCACCCACCCCCCCAAGGTTCCCCAGGTGCCTCGCAAGCCATTGGGCACCTGGGGAAGCCAAGATGATCCAGGACGGGAAGGCAGTTTAAACTGCCTCCCCTCCTTGGGTTCCTCAGACCTGGGGAAGCTGACCCAGAAACTGTCTTCCTTCTCTCAGGTTCCCCAGGCGCCCCGCAAGCCACGGGGCACTTAAGGAAGCTGATCCTGGGAGGGAGCTGCGCGGTCGGGTGTGGCCTAATATGCTAATATGTTTCTGCTGTTAGGTGTGGCCTATTATGCTAATGAGTTCCTGCTGGGCTTTTTCTACAAAAAAGCCCTGTGTAGACTGAACTGTTCACTTGCACATGAGAACACCTGTAACTTCTTAAAATGTAAATAATGAAAAGTGCAATGTGCTCATTCCTTGATTCAGTGTGTTTCCATTTCCAGGGAGAAGAAGCTGATGATGATGACATATACAATGTTCTTTCCACTTTAAAGAGGTTAACATCTTTTCACAAGTATGTGTCTTTCCTTGTTAACCAGATCAAATACTGTATTTTGTTTTGCCTATTAGGGAAAGGCATGGGGAAAGGGGTATTAAATGAAGGCTGAAAAATAGAGGTAGAAAAGCTTCCAGTCCTGCACAGTTCTTTAGCACACAGATGTAGTGGTGAAAGAAAAAGTCTGGAAAGACTTATCTCCACCAGTCTTTAGTTACTGCATAAGATCCAACTCAAGGCACTACATAAGATCCAACCCAAGTCATTTGGTAGAGAGTGTTAAACTGCCTTCACTAATTAGTGTGTTATCTTTTTGCTTGAAACAGTTTTAAGTTTCTAAGAATTCAAATTCTTTTCTTATGAAATCTTCCTAATTTATAGTCAACAGGGTTAATCATTTCTGAACTTTGGCTGTAATTTATGTACAATCCAAAGTTTTTGTATTACTGTTAGTCAATTTATTTTGGAATTGGAGGTTTACATTGTATGGATTATGAGAATGATAGGACTATCCTAAGCAGTCCTAAGCACATGTACACACTTCTAAGTCTGTTGAAGTCTAGTCTTTGAAGGTTCTTGCGCTTTTTAGGATTGCATCTTGGGTTCCTTAAAAAGCAGTTTTTCTTGCCAGCGATGACCAATGCCATTAAAGGTTTGCCATAATGTTTAAAGTACACATAGCAAACCCTACTTTGCTTTCTGCTCTTCTTGAGTCTGCCTGTTTCACCCCCTTACACCTAATCATTTCACCATTCCCACTGTATCCTAGTCTTTCCATCTATCACGTCATACTATTCTCCTTTCCAGCAATTATCATTTCTTCCTGCCAGTTCCTTGTCCCATCACCCCATTATCTCATCCCAGAGTTTTCCATTTCCTTTGATTCATGCTGGAGGCCGTATCAGGCTGGGCGCTGGAGCACCCTCAGCTATTAGTCTTGGGTGATTTCAACGTCCATGCCGAGGACTCGACCTCCACGCAGGCAATGGACCTGGTGTCGTCCATGGTGGCACTGGGACTTTCCCAGTTTGTTACGACCCCCACTCACAGAGCCGGTCACACGCTTGACTTGATTTTTACAGCGGGGGTTACGGTGGACCGGATTACGGTCTTGGCTGTACCATGGTCAGACCACCAGACTCTGAAGGCCCAGGTGAACTTGCTGCTCCAACCCCGTTTGGGTGGCGAGCACATTTTAGCTTGCCCGTGGAGCCAAATGGATCCTGTTTGATTCCAGGAAGCTCTGCTGGATCCGATGCCCCCGGTGGCTCATTGGATGAGCAGGTCGAAGACTGGCAACATCGTCTTTTGGCGGCCATCAATGAGATCACTCCCCGGCATCCTCTGTGCCCCCGCTCCCGACTTGCCCCTTGGTATACGGGCGAGTTGAGGGTAATGAAACGGGAACTCAGACGACTAGAGAGACGATGGCATCACGCTCCGGACGAAGCAGCAAGATCATCTTATAGGACGTTTATGAAAGCCTGAGATGGCTGTCAAGGCCGTGAAAAAAGCTTTTTAGGTGGCCAAGATAGCGTCTGCGAGTTCCCGCCCAGCCCAGTTATTTAGGACAATTCGGTCACTGACGACTCTGCCGGTGAGCAGACCAAATGATAGAGAACTGGATATTGGCTTGTGAGGCTTTTGGGAACTTTTCCACAGATAAAGTCCTGTCGCTCCACCGGGACCTCCCTGCCACAGTTGATACAGTAGCAGAACTTGAGGCTCCAAGCACGGCTTCTGGTCATATTTTGGATTATTTCAGGCCACTCTGTCTGGAAGAGGTTGACAATTTGCTCTTTCTGGTCCGTCCAACCACCTGTAGACTTGATCCGTGCCCATCATGGCTAATTAAAGCGAGCCGTGAGGGGGTACGAGGGGCACTTATGGAAATTATCAACACATCCCTTGCAAAGGGGATGCTCCCTAGTGCCCTAAAGGAGGCTGTGGTATGTCCCCTCCTTAAAAAACCAGCATTAGATCCGGCCGAATTAGGCAACTACCGACCAGTATCTAACTTACCCCATTTGGGTACGTTAATCAAGAAGGTGGTGGCGGACCAGTTGCAGGGCTTTTTGGAAGACACCTCTGTGTTAGATCCCTTCCAGTCCGGTTTCCGACCAGTGCTGGTCGCCCTCACAGACGACCTCTATAGGCATCTGGATTGAGGTGGTACAGCGGTGCTGGTGTTGTTGGACCTGTCGGCGGTGTTCGACATGGTTGACCACCAGCTACTGGGCCACCGCCTCGCCGATATTGGGATCCAGGGGTTAGCTTTACAGTGGCTTTCCTCGTTTCTCCAAGATTGGGGACTGAGGGTGGCGATAGGGGAACAACTCTCCCAGAGACATCCGCTGATCTGCGATGTCCCACAGGGAGCAGTACTTTCCCCTATGTTGTTTAACAGCTATATGTGCTCCCTCGCCCAGATTGCCTGGAGGCATGGGCTGGGGTGTCATCAGTATGCGGATGATACCCAGCTCTATCTGCTGTTGGGCAGACAGTCAGACTCCAGTCCAGGAGATCTGGACCTGGAGTTGCAAGCCGTGGCTGGTTGGCTCAGGCAGAGTCGACTGAAATTGAATCCGACGAAGACAGAGATCCTATGCCTGAGTCGAAGCAGACCAGGGGTAGGGATCCCTCTCCCGACCTTTGAGGGGGCGCCATTGGTGCCAGCGTCGGAGGTGAGGAGTTTGGGAGTGCTCCTGGACCCCTCGTTAATTATGGAGGCCCAGGTAGCAGCCGCTGCAAGGTCGGCCTTCTATCATCTTCGGCTGATCAAGCAGGTGGTTCCCTTCCTTGAACTCGACGAACTGGCTACAGTGATCCATGTTTTGGTCATCTCAGGACTGAACTACTGTAACGCTCTCTGGAAGCTGCAGCTGGTGCAGAATGCAGCAGCATGGCTGTTGATGGGTCTTCCCGTACGGGAGCACATCCAGCCCGCCTTAAAAGCACTGCACTGGCTGCCTATAGCATACCGGATAAGGTTCAAGGTCCTGGTGCTTACCTATAAAGCCCTATATGGCCTGGGGCCTACCTACTTTAAGGACCGCCTCTCTCCATATGTTCCCCAGTGAGGACTCCAGTCTGGATCCCAAAACCATCTGGTCCTCCAAGGGCCAAAGGAGGCTCGTCTGGCAGTCACAAGGGCCAGGGCTTTCTTAGTGGCGGCCCCGCACTGGTGGAATGAGCTCCCGGAGAACATCAGGGCCCTGCGGGATCTTTTACAATTCCGCAGGGCCTGTAAGACGAAGCTCTTCCACCAGACATTTAAGTAGGGGCCGCCCAATATATACATCTTGGCCCTGGCCCGATTTTATCCGCCAGTTTGTGTGACCGTTCATGATGATTATATCTGGGCGCTGCTTTGATATACCAAGAAGGTACGCCATCTGTATGATGTTTATGTGGTTTTATATGTTTTATTGTTTTAAGATATTGTATCTGTTACTGCTGGTTTGTTGTTAGCCCCCCTGAGCCCGCCGTATGGCGGGAAGGGCGGGATATAAATCGCAAGAAATAAATAAATAAATTCTTCTTGTCCCTCCAGACTCCCTTTTCACAGTTAATGCTTTGTCATCTTATCATCCCCATCTTTCCTACTCCACTCACAGTACTTCCTCCTTGTTCTCCATTAGCCAAAGGAAGGTATCCTAAAATGGCATACATCCCCTATTGGCTCGGCAGGCAGGGCTATGCAAAAAAATTTTTCATAGCACTTCCACATGCAGCTGGGGAGAGAATGCCCTGCCTCACTCCACATCAAACAAACTTCCACAGCTTTCTGCAAAAATAAAAAATAGAAAGAAAGACATCAGGTGTTAGGCAAGGAAAGGAATAAAGAACGACAAGATGCCAAAACACTCAAAAAAGCCCTTGGGAGTAATGCTGAGCATCGTAGCGCCTTTTTAGCTCAAATCATGAGGATACGCCATGGAGCCAGGAGATCACCTGATGTCTGATCACTTGGCACCTAGAATGACCGCTTCTTCAGTGGATATCTTGCCTCTGCTGGTTCTCTGGGTCAAGGGATTGGCTAGTGCTTCAGCTGCCAGAAAGTCTACTAAGATTCTTCTCTTCCTCCTTGCTAAGGCAACATCTGGGGCAAGAGCCTTCCAGACTACCTTCAACATTGTTGGAGCAAATTGGCACTGCTTTTGATTCAGGCATACAAAACCCCTCCAATTCAAGCAGATCAGAGAGACTCCAGGGTTATAGCACTCTTAGTCATTGCTGGCAATAAGACTTCTCAGGTAGCGAGTATATACCATATGGACCTAGTAGAGTTGCAACACTCACAGGGATCTTGTAGCTCATCATCATCCCTTCCAAGGATTTTTGATGGGGCATCCCTACCCCCCACTATTTTGTCCTGGATCATTATCAAAGTTGTTAATAATGAAGGGCTTTAGAAAAGCAGAAAGGAAAGCAAAAGGTCAGACATAGGGGCTACTCTCCCTTTTTGTTTTTGTTTTTTGTCTCCCTCTCTTACATACTGCAAAAGATTCAGAAGGAACTTAAGGGCCCAATGCAGGTGTTCCTCTGATGAAACTGACTGTTATTCTTCAGACCACCAGCACACTTCCAGGAGCAGAGACACTAGGAGCTCCTCCAAATGCAAAAAGGTGCAAAACCCTCTCCTCTACAGCCCACATGCAGCTCCACATTGCCCACTCTGGCCATTTGGATTCTCATCACTTAAATTTCATGCTCATTTTCTGTGCATTCTGACAGAGAGGAAGGAGGGTGGTTGGGTGAGGAGTTCCTCTAGTACAGCACCAGCCTCCATTAGGCAGTTCTAACGAGGATTTCCCTCGACTCCTAGGAAAGATTACGTAGAGGCTAAAAGTCTCTACTGAGATGCCGCCCCATACCTCAGAGACCACCTCCAACAAGGAAGATTCTGGGGGGGGGGGGTTGCCAGCCCACTCATGCCCCATCTATTATACCATTTCTAGGGTCATTTGAGGATGCCCTGAGGGGTGAGCAGGGTATACCCAGAGGAGGGAAGAGTTTGCACTAGCTGGGCAAAAGAACCTTTACTCCATCCCTTCTGCCATGAAGACTCTGCAAGTTCCCTTCGTGGAGGCCCTGTAACTGCCCTACTGCCAGCCATGGTGCTGCCCAAGGATGAAGACAACATGTTCAAGGAGCATGTGGATAGAAAGGATGAGCTCTCCATCAAGAAAGCTCATGAAGGATCTTCTGGTTTTGGTGACTTGCAACTCGGACGTGTCCCATCGAGCTCTGATGAGGACGTGCCGAGTCGCTGCGGATAGGAGGGGTCCTGGACAGATCTGGGTTCCCCAGAGTCTGGGGTGCAGAGGGGAGCCTCTTCTGAGGCGACGGCCGAGGAATTGAGGCTCTCCTTATCCTGAGAGGTACCACAGCGAAGCCATTATGGCATTTTAGAGCTTGCTACTGGGCAAGCGAACAAGAAACCTAGCCTGAATACCCTCCTACAGTAACTCATACACCAGAAAACTGAGTTAATCGATCCCCTTCAAAAGTGGCTGAGTCTTTAAGGACAATGGCATCAACTTGGGAGATAAGTGACGGGTGGGGGAGGAGTTGGGGATTCCTCCCCCTTGAATTGAACAGTTCCTGAATGATAAATTAAAAGGAAAAAGCAAAACTGACCTTAAGAGCCAGTACAGCAGACTGAAAGGTGCAAAGTAATCTCAAGCATGTTCAAATCAGAGAACTTTGATTTTAAATACGAAAACTTTTTTCTTGTGTAAACAATGACTGGGAGAGGGAGAAGAATGCTACCGGAAAGGAAACCTCTCACAGGAAGCACTCAACCAACGACTCCCACCCATTCACAGGAAGCTGCTGCTGATTTTTCCAAATTGTTGGCACAGGCATTGCGCCTTCTGATGGAGCAGATGGCTAATGTCAATAGCAAACTGGATGAAGTCCAAAAGCAACTAACACGGATGGATAAAAGAGCAGATGCTACTGACAAAG
Organism: Lepidodactylus listeri; assembly: GCA_029233225.1. Classification (NCBI taxonomy): domain Eukaryota; kingdom Metazoa; phylum Chordata; class Lepidosauria; order Squamata; family Gekkonidae; genus Lepidodactylus; species Lepidodactylus listeri. The sequence continues at coordinate 57,239,862 of JARCFY010000005.1, read as the reverse complement.
CCATTAAGAAAGTTGAAACAAAAACAAAATACATTAAGCAAAAATTGGAAGAAGTGGAAAAAGAGAATTTCAGACAGAGGACAATTGTTGCAACTCCAGATGGAAAGATCGATGTATGTTCTACAATTTCAAAGTATTCCTGAGCAAGAAGGAGAAAATTTAAAAGAACTTTTAAGTGAAGCATTAGCACGTATAACAGATCTTAAACAAGACATAGTGCAAAATGATATGGACTTTACCTATCAAACTTATTCAGAATTTATTAAGAAAAATTAACTTCCGGGAGAAATATTTGTAAAATTCTCTAAGAGAACTACTAGAGACGTTGTTTGGAAAGCCGGGAAGACTTCAAAAGTTAAGGATCAAGAAATAAAAATTCTAAAGGACATCCCATTTGAGGTGTGAAAACGAAGATGGCAATATAAAGACTTAACGGTTTTCCTTCACAACAACTCAATTTCTTATAGATGGATCTTTCCAGAAGGACTTTTATTCAAATATAAAGATAAGATTAAGATTGACTCTATTCAGAAAACAAACAACTTTTTGAAAAAACAACAAAGCCCAAATAAAGATGAAAGAAAAACTGATAGCAGCACGGAAGAAGAGGATAAAAGCAACGGTGAATTGGAAGGTACCCTGAGCAGCTCTAGTAGTAGTAGCAGCACTACTGAGAATCGGAGAAAGGAGCAGCAGCCCTAAACTACTTAAAACTAATCGAAAACATAAGAAGAAAAAACATGGAAAATAAGTGTGAAGTTTAATGGAATGTGAGCCAGTTTGGTGTAGTGGTTAAGTGTGTGGACTCTAATCTGGGAGAACCGGGTTTGACTCCCCACTCCTCCATTTGCAGCTGCTGGATGACTTTGGGCAAGCCATAGTTGTGACAAGAGACAGTTCTTGAAAGAGCTCTCTCAGCCCCACCTACCTCACAGGGTGTCTGTTGTGGGGAGGGGAAGAGAAAGGAATTTGTAAGCTGCTCTGAGACTCCCAAGTGAAGGGCGGGGTATAAATCTAATTTCTTCTTCTTTTTTTCTTTTAAATGACTATAGAACACCTGAAATTTATTATTAAGGACTATAGCTAGCTTTACTTAGAAAGTAACCATTTTTCACAAGAATGTATACAGGTAATGTAGGACTGATAAGAATACAAAGGAACTTCAGAAATGCAGCCCAGCTTTTAAAAGGGCCACACCCACACAAACCCTCCTAGTTTTTGTTGGCCATGATTTTGTCTGTTTTGCTTGGAGGAAAGTCACAAAGTTGAATCCTTTCCTCATTCAATATATATGAAACAAGCATAGAGGAATCTAGTCTAGACTACATGCCTTACTTTCTGAGTTGCTACGGCCTGTTGTGTCCCATTTGACTCTGTTGACAGCTCATTAATCTTTTTTTCCCAGTATCCAAACCTGGGGGTTGGGCATTATCTTCTATACCTTCACTTTGAATCTCAGTTCCTGGGATGAAAGGGTGAGGAACACTGTCCATCTTTACATCTCAAGTGGTCTCAAAACCAAACAAAACATCACAAGAATTCAAATGAATCAGAGTCTGCATGGGCCAGGGACAAAAATAGACCTTTAGACAGATAAATTCTCTGAAGTGGTAATGGTCTCAATTTTTTCCTCTAATGTATCCACCATATCCCACTCAGATTTCCTGACCATAATGGAACCCTATCCTTCAGTGTTCTCAGGATGCCTACTAATGTGGTGTAGTCAGGGGTGTAGCGGGGGGGGGGGGTTCCACAAGGGTGGTTACCCCGGTTGCAAAATTTCAAAAAAAAGATAAGAAAGAATTATTAATAAATAAATAATAGTGCCCCCCCCCCCGAAAATCTCCCAATTTTCAAACATTCTACACAGTTTTTCAACATGACGGGGCAAATAAAAATTTGCACAAATTAAAACCAAGCAGTTTTAAATAGACTTGTGTATACTAGCATTAAATTCATTTTGCTTTAATTACATCAGTATTTTCTTAAAATACAGTACATGTGCTCGGGGGGGGGGGGAAGGGGTTTACTACTGGACTGGTGGAAGGGACTCAGGGAGGTTAGGAGGGACTCCACAGGTTAGGAGGAGCAATACTTGCCTTGCCCCAGGTGCTGGCAACCCACACTATGCCACTGCATGTAGTGGTTAAGACTGTCAGACTCAGTTTCAGTTTGATTTATTACTATCCAAGATCAGAATTCAAACAAACATGTACCTTAATTATAACTTATATACTAATAACACGGAGATAAGATAAGGTGCTAGGTTAAACTGTTACAAACTGTAGTAAAAGCGATCATAAAACCCATAAAATAAGCTAAAATAGGACAGTACATACTCTCCAATAAAAAGCCCTTGCAGCCATATGCTCTAAAAAAATAAACCGGGCATTTCCATCATTGATGACTCGACTTACAATATAATCTGCGCTTTTTAATTACCAGATGGCAATATTTAGCAACACTGCGTGAGACAGATTGTCAGACTAGGATCTGGGAGTCCCAGGTTCATATCCCCACTTATGCCGTTGAAGCTTGCTGGGTGACCTTGGGGCCAGTCACACTCTCTCAGCCTAATCTACCTTATAGGGTTGTTGTGAGGATAAAATGGAGGAATATAAACTACTTTGGGTCTGTATTGGGAAGAAAGGTGGGCTATAATTAATTTAAATTAAATAAACAATGCACATCTGTGAAGCAAAGTGCCTTTCCTACCACCCCCACCAAGGGTTAATGTGAACAGTGTTCGACGTGGGCTGACCTGCATTGGCTCTGTGGCCTGCAGGCTCCTTATTGTCCTCAAGGCCAAAGATGGAGGATGGTTACCGTATTTTTCGCTCCATAAGACGCACCTGACCATAAGACGCACCTAGCTCCGCTCGGTGCCATGGCTTGGGAAAGGTGAGGGGGGTTTAAGACGCACACACTTTCCCCCCCACTTTTTTTGAGAGAAAAAGTGAGTCTTATGGAGCAAAAAATATGGTAATTGGTTTCTCATGGGAACCTCATGGGAGACTGGGAGGACTGATGTCATCTTCCAGAGGTTTCTCTTGAAGACACGTTGTGTTTGGATATCACCATCGCCTGACATGCTGGGCCAAAAACTGTAATCCAGTTGTAGCCCCAAGGGGGTGGGTAGCTGAGATTTTCATGGACTATAGGCCTGCACTATACTCTGCAATTTCTAAAGATGTAGACTATGCTGATTCACAGCCTTCTTATTGACACTTAGGTTTGTGCCACTTAATGCAGCCCTGAACAGTGAGGTAGTGAAGCTAGCTTTGTTGTTTTCTGTTCTGTGTGTTTTCTGAGTAATGTGTTGGAAATAACTATTTTTTCCTTTTTAATACTTTTGAATAAACTTGCTGGATAGGCAGGGTATAAATCCAAATAAATAAATAAATAAATGTTATTTTATAAATAGCAGTCTGGTTCTTGTGCACCTTGGGAACCCACGGGGTCTAACCTCTCGTTTCCCTGACAACATCTCTCACAATGGACAGTATAGCATCCTATATTTTGGTACCTTCAGTCACTCTACACCTTTCTCTGTATATTCATCTGTTTGATCCCCACAAAGGATTACTGTTCTGATTATTACAGTGACTTTCTTCTTTGGGAAAAAAATCTCTGTGACCCTGAGGGACATAGAAGTTCTTTGAGTACACACAAAAGAAGTTGAAATAGTCCTCTCAACCCCAAAAGATGGTAGCCACTGAGACATCAAAATGCACCCCCATATTTTCAGCAATTTAATAGACACAAATGTTGCTTTTCAGCTTCCCGTTCACCACTATGATGTTTTCAGGTAAATTAGCTTATAGTCTTCAAACCTTCACCAGCCTTACATTTCAGTTAAGGCATTATCAGTTCTAAGATATCCAAATGTTTGATTTACGGTCCAGTTCCGTCCTCATTTTAACAACCATACAGGATGTCTGGCTTCTCTTTACCACCAGCTCTGATCCCAATTCCACTATGTGATTAACAGCTGTTAACTATTACTATAATACCAGTGCTTGTCTTATTTGAGGCAGCCAATGACTGCACCGTCTTGTACAATGCTACTAACTTTGCCTACAGCACAACTACTGGTTTCTGCTCAGGCAGATCTTCTGTTGACAACACTGTCAACTATGTGTGACACATTCAGGCAGGCAGCCGTGTTGGTCTTAAGCAGCAGAACAAAGTTTGAGTCCAGTGGCACTTTTAAGATCAACAAAATTTTATTCAAGGTATAAGCTTCCATGTGCAGACACACTTCCTCAGATACAGTGAAACAGAATTCCCTCAACCATTACATAAAGGAGGGGGTGTTAGTTGCTGGAAAGGGCTAGTTAGACTCAAGATGCATAAATCAGTGATTCAAGATGAGGTTGGATTAAGGCAGTTGGTACAATCTGTGAATGGCAGTAAATTAGCATACAGATTGCCAGGAAATACAAGAGTTAACAAACAGGTAAGAACGAAGTTTGAGTCCAGTGACACAGTCAGTCAGTAGATGTACATTTATCCAGTTATCATTTAAATCTGTTGATTAATTTATCAGAATATTCCTTTTCAAACGCACTTACAAAGCTTTCCCCAGATCATATTGTAGGAGACCAGGAACCTTTTTCAGAAAAACTTTGGCTGTGAGGATAGTTGCCTGACAGTTCTCTGAGCAGCAGTGGAAATAATATGGCAACATCAACTGCATCACCACGTCACTTCCAGGGAAAACCTGGAAGTGATGTAGGAGAGCTGTAGGAATTGCCAGAAACTCCATGGTTTTACCGTAGGGTTTCCAGTGATTCCTAAAGCTACCCTATGTCACTTCCAGATTTTTCTTAGAAGAGACATAGAAACGCGGCCAGTGTCATGCTCCCACCATGTCCTTGCCCTCAACCTTTCCACTGGATGTTGGTTTTTGAATGGAAGTTGGTTTTTGAATAAATATCAGATCTCTTCATGAGCAAAGAACAAGATATTTTATGGAATGGCTATATGTATTCCCAAAATCAACTCTGTTTTTCATTGCAATTAGTAAACAGTTCCTCTAAATTTCTAGCCAAGGTTTGTCCACCCAAATGGAAAGGTCCATCTAGATGTGGAAAGGGCTTTTAAGGGTTTATGTGGAGCTTTCAAGGTTCCTATTGGAACTAATCTTGGGTACCTATTTCTGTGTGATCTCCTATGACTTGAATAAGGATTGCATCTTGGACTCCATGAATGTGCTTTCAGTTTATCATCTAAGAGACTAAGCAGTCCTACTCTGTCCTTTCATATCAGGATTTATGGGTGGAAGTTATCAGATTTGTGTGGGTACCACTTTGATTAGATCATAGACACTGAAATTAGTCTTTCCTTTGTGTGTTCCTCTTGTTTTTCCAGTTTGCTCTATGTAACAACCAAGTACTGCTTTGCTTTCAGTGTTATCCTTCGGTCCAGGAATAGCTTGGTTTAATCTAAAATAATGGCTGCTGTTACTGGTCATAACTGTTGCTTGGCCTGACTTGGGGCCAGATTCAAGAACTACCTCAAGACCCTATTTCAAGCCCATAGTAGCAACTGTATACCAATAGTTAATTTGAAAAATGTGTACCGGAATTAGTACAATTGCTAAGAGTATATACAATAAACCAAGCTATCCCAGGTTCAGATCTCACTCTGCTATGAGGTTAAAAGTCGTCTTACACAAGACACAGCCTCTGTCCTCTCTGAATAAATACCATGCAAATGAAAGCAGTGTTTATTTCCAAAACAAACTGCTGAGCAGGAATTTCAGCCTCTTATGCATTTGACATTTCAAGTACTCATGTTGCATATTGTTCTTCATACAGAATAACAATATGAAGAACAAAGTGTAATAATTTTTAGGCTTTCTCTGTATATTGTGTATATAATTTAGGGTGTATATATCTGCAAAGGAAAACTTGTTCAGTTATACTATCACCAGATTTATCATGTCCTGTATGTTCCATTTGTACCCCTGAGTTTATGATAGAGCTCCAAATGCTGTCTTGGTGAAACAGCACCTTTATTATAGAATCTGGGGTGCAATTTCAACGTGACAGGTTCCCCTTAATGGTATTGACCAAGCTCTGTGATCTGAATGACCTCAAGATTAAAATTTGGGCTAGCATTTTTAAGTTGAATAAATCCTCTGCATTTTAATTAGAGAAATAGAGTTGGATTCAGTGGAAGATTTCTGCAAGCAGAAGGGAAGGCAATTTTTGCTGATGCTGATCCCCTGTGTCCAAGCAGCTGTTTAAGTGTGCATTTTGGACTTTGGAGCAGGGAGAAAGCCCACTAATAGAAATACTTGATCCAAACCTTATATGCAGCTGAATTATCTATTTATTAACACCAGTGATTTTATTCATTGTGGTAAGGAACCAACTTTTTGTTAATAACTTATTTTGAATGATGTCTAATATTTTTTTACATTTTGTTTCAGTGCTCATGATCTTACAAAATGGGATTTGTTTAGTAACTGCTACAGATTACTGAGGACAGGAATTGAACATGGAGCTATGCCAGAGCAGGTAATAATAGCCATGTGTGTATATAGTCCACTTAGTGATTTGAGCTTTCCATTTTATAAAAGCAGAGTTCTGAGTCATGATAACAGGGTATAAAGAGAAATACATCTCATAATGATCTTTGTAGATACAATGGTGTTGAAGCAAATGGAGGTCTTTAGCACATCTTTTTTAATTTCTTTGTTTACTTATATATCTAAAGCCATTAGAGGCTCCCATGAGGAAGTAGTTTTCTGCAAGCCTGGGGGTTATCTTTTCGCCCTATACTCAAAGCAGATTACACCAACAGGGAAAACTAAGTGACAGTCTTGTGAAAACAGAAAGAAGTATATTAAAGTTTAAATTAAAAATTGATTCTGGGTAAATAAATTACAATATGCTGCTTATCAAAATGCACAAATTGTGCTATTAAATTGTAACTGATAGAGACTATCTCTACACAGGAAGGACATCAGGCAAAAATCCAAGAATACAAAGGTGTATTTAGAACAGGGGACATGGTATGACATTTAAATATGGGGCCAACTATTACAGATACTATGCATCTGTTTTCCCTCACACCTGTAACACAATAAAAAGCCAATTTGTATTATTGATGTTATAAGTATCTTTCTTCTGCTTAATTAGTTTAGTTGAGCAGTAATTGATTTGGTTATTTTTATTTATTTATTTGTTACATTTATACCCTGCCCTCCCAGCCATGGCCGGCTCAGGGCAGCTTACAACAGGATAAAAACAACAATAAATAGTATAATGGTCATAAAACCATCCAGCATTAAAAGATGTTAACAATAAAAATAAAACATTACATTTAACATTACATTTAAGATGGCGGTCAGACTTCAGTGCCATCCTGGTGGTCGGTCTCGGTCTAATATTGTGTGGGTGGCTCAGGTTACCTCAAGATTTCAGAGGACAGGGCACTCCCTCTGGGCGGCTCCTAGTTGAACGCCTGGTGGAACAGCTCCATCTTGCAGGCCCTGTGGGATTTAGTTGAGCAAAAGAATACTGTAATATATCCAACAAACTGGAAGTTGAGTTGCACCCATGGAGCAGAATTTCTTCAACTCCTGCTGCAGTTTGCCACTCTTATTTTTATTTATTTTTTATATTTATATCCCGCCTTGCCGGGCAAGCAGGCTCAACTCTCTCCAACTGTAATCCAGTGTGGTGGTCTGCAGTGGAAAACAAGCATTGGATTCAACCCTCTAAATAAATAGTGGCTTGGAAACCATGAATCACTGGTGGAAAGAGCTGATGGTCCAGGATCTTCCCCTCCCCCAGGTGGCCCTTTCTGATCCCATGAATGTTTATTGCTACAGTTGAGGGACTTGTGTGTATTAATAGCTGTGCCATTTGGGCAGCTATAGGGAGGAGTGGAAAAGGAACACACTCACCCTTTCTGCTTATTGCATGAGCAGAGCTCTGCTCATAGAAGAGGAAGAAAGGAGCGATTTCACCCTCTTGCAACTGCAGCTGTCTGACCTGCATGGCTATTGTCCATGCAATTTCCTCAGTCCCAGCAATAAACTTTCCCAGGGCCAGCAAAGGGTGGAGAAGATGGGGATGATCCACAGTCCTAGCACCCAATATTATTGGGAATTTATGCACTTTAGTTTGTTTTCCAAATAATTAGACTTCTGCTTTATAAAATAGAAAACACAACTGCCAACCCAAGATACATCTGTCAAGTACATAAACCTGGACTGTCGTCATAATCTATCCTAGTACAGTTTATGAGAAGAGCCACTCTAATATTTTACCAAGTGTGAGCTGTTTGTTGGTTTACTTATAAATGAATCATATTGGAAATTTCATAAGTTTTCTAGGAAAACTTCAAATGCACTTAGGAGATCTTGTGCATATACTGACTCATGATTGTGTCCAGCACTTTCAGATTGATAACAAAAATAAAAAGCAGTGAATGAAAAATACCATGTCTGTACAGGAAAAAAAAGATTGTGCTCTAAAGCACTTTTAATGGACTTCTAAAGCACAGAGAATTAATGCCTGAAGGCAGGATTCTAATGCAAATTTTGCCTCTATTAGTTGTAGCAAGTTTAATTGAAAGTTCTAAGAAGTGCTTATGGCTTATTATTATTTGTATTTCTCTCTGTTGATTTGATAATAGTTGGTTTGACCATATAGGATTTAGCAGTGCTTTGCAATCAAATGCCTTAAACTTCTTTATGATTTCTTATAATTCTGTGATGCCTCCTTGAGGTTACCTGTGGTGTCAGCATAATTGTGCCCTGGCAGTGTGTTCAAATTATCAGACTATGTTGGGAATTAATGGCCAAAATTAGTTTGTATGTCAGTAATGCTTAGATCTTTGTTAATGTTTGTATCCTTTTTAAGGCTTCATTACTCCTTGCTTTACAATGGATGTCTCTCCATTAGAGTTTTTTTTCTTTTTTTCAAGATTTTACCCATTTTTGCCCAAACATGTATTTTATAAAAAAACTTATTACTTGAAAAATGTTACGCAAGTTGATGTTTTTCTCCCAACGTTATTTATATATGTTCAGAATTGTATAAACCCTTGCACTTAATGTCTTCATACTGATTTTCTTTTTTTAGATAGTAGTTCAGGCTCTTCAGTGTTCCCACTATTCTATTCTTTGGCAGCTGGTGAAGATCACAGAAGGATCACCTTCAAAAGTAAGAGATCCTTTGGATTCTTTATGAAAGTGTTAAATACATTGGATTGTATTCTGCTGTGTTCTTCCATTTCTTGCTTATGTGTATCATTTTATGGTTTTGTCTTCACACAGACCACCGAGGCCTTCAGTAAAGGTGAAAGTGTCTTCTGTTACGAACATCTTAGAGTTTGATTAGCTCTTATCCAAACACTGTTACTCCTTTTATCCAAAGAGTATTCCACAGCATTAGCCTCTAATTATCCCACTGGCTTGGTCCTCACTCAGGAAAAAAAATACACAGGTTCCAGCAAAGTATATGCTGATGGTGATTAGAGCAGGAACAGAAGAACAAACTCAATTGCTTGAATTTGTTTCAAAAGTTAGTGTCATCCAAAGGTTCTCATGCTATGCAATGAGGATGGCTGGCAAAGCTTTGTATAGATTGCTGTCTTTTTCACATACTCACTACAATCAGCCACTAAATATCCACTAGACTTACCAGAGAAACCGTCATGATTGCAGTGCATGCACTCCATTCAGCACTTCATATGAATTGAGCTCTGCCCATAAGGGAATATTTGTATAACAAATTTCAGCAGTTCTTTTCCAGGGTTGGGGGGATCCGTTTGGGTACACATGAGGTTTGCATGTATGATTAAGGAGCCATCTGCACTCCCAAGATATTTTTTCCCCTTTGTAGAACATGTTACTTGACTCTTACCTACCTGCCTGTTTCGCGGCTTGTACTGGTTACAGTTCAGAATATATCATCTGGGCTTGTATATTAAAGCTTTTCTGTCTATTCTGAGTTAAGCCAATGTAGATTATATGCAGATAAACTGTGAAGAGATTTCAGAAGGATTTTTAAAAAGCACCTGAAATAGCAGAATCTGTCAGCAAAACCAGCGCTATAGTGCCCAGCAGCACAACACAGTGCCAGTGTGGCAGCAGTGCAAACCCAATAGAACTAACTAATGTCACACCAGAGAATCCCAGTGTTGTGGAATTATGAAGCCCAGAACTATTAGTGGGACCCCCAGTTTCCCTGAGTCCTTTTATTGGTTGGATGGATACTGGCAAGGGGCTGAATGTAGTATATATAGAGAGAATGGTTCTAAAACAAAACTAATTCATTCCATTATAATCTTTTAATACAGAAAACATTTCATAACATTGCAGTGCTCAGCATAGAATATGCAACACCTTTCTTAACCCCATATTTAAAGTAGTGCATTTGTATGAAACTCAGAGTGCTCTGGACTGGTCACCGAGGTCTCACAAAGAGCTATTGATGGCCGGCTCAGAGGAGACAAAACTTTAAACAATTTATACCCTCTGGATCCACAGGTTCAATCAAAATGGCTGACTTAAGGCTAATGCAGTTTTAACAGAAGAATCTCTTTAGTACAATTTTACCCTGTACTCATACCATAGAAAGGAAAGAATGTTATGTGACAAATAGAGAGTCATAGATATCAATTCAAGGATCATCCTAAGACTCTAGGAGCCTTCAGCAGATAAACTAGTTGTTTTGACTTTATTTTGACCCCATGGGAAGTACAGCGCATTGCTGTGACCTGTTTTAGCAAGCATTATCAGTAGATCATGTACTACATACTTTCAGTAGGTCATGTACTATAGATGTACATTATCAGTAGATCATGTACTAATTACACCACTGTTTTATAGACACGCACAACCTCGCCTCTTTTAAGTTCCTCCTAGCACTGGCCTAGTTAGGGAAGAACTAAAGCCTTATGCTGAAATTTATTTTAAATTGTTTAAAAGTTAAACAATTCCTAAAACAGACCCTTATTACTAAAAGCCTATTTAGCAGCACCTAAGTATTGTACTCAAGTCTTGGCTAAAGAGCAGTGTTTCCCTCTAACCTTAAATCCGATCTGCCCAACTGCCACTGCTCTTTCCACTCTCCCTCCTGTTCCCTGGGAAATGGGTGGGGAAAGCAAGGTGGTTAGCTGGACTTCACATTTGAAGCCATCAACAACCTTGCAAAGTTTCAAAGCTGCATTGCAATGCTGCTCTGCGGTGGCTCACCTTGTATCTCCATGGATTGGGGCAATTGGGGAGAGGGTTTCACCATGCTACCCGTTTGTGTGTGGTATCCCACAGGGGGTGATCCTATCCCCTATGTTATTTAACATCTACATGTGCCCCCTCGCCCAGTTGGTCCTGAGGTTTGGGCTGGTTTGTCACCAGTATGCTGATGACACCTAGCTATATCTATTGATGGACAGCTGGCCAGATGCCACCCCAGAGGTTCTGGACAGGGTATTAGAAGCCACGGCTGGCTGGTTGCAGCAGAGCTGCCTGAAATTAAATCCATAAAAGACTGAGGTTCTGTGCCTAAATCGTGGAGGGGTGGACTTAGGGATCCAGCTCCCAGCCCTTGGCAGGATGCCATTAATGCCATAAGAACATAAGTACATAAAAGAAGCCAATGTTGGATCAGGCCAATGGCCCATCCAGTCCGACACTCTGTCACACAGTGGCCAAAAGCACCAGGTACCCTCAGAAGGTCTAGCAGTGGGGGCAGGAAGCCCTCCCACTGTTGCCCCTCCCCCCACAAACACCAAGAATACAGAGCATCACTTGCCCCAGACTGAGAGTTCCTATCTATACTTTGTGGCTAATAGCCACTGATGGACTTCTGCTCCATATGTTTATCTAATTCCCTCTTGACGCCGTCCATGCTTGTAGTCACCACCACCTCCTGTGGCAGTGAATTCCACATGTTAATCACTCTTTGGGTGAAGCAGTACTTCCTTTTATCTGTTCTAACCTGACTGCTCAGCAATTTCATGGAGTGCCCACGAGTTCTGCGGCTGCTGCACTGGCTGCCTATAGCATACCGGATCCGGTTCAAGGTGTTGGTGTTGACCTTTAAAGCCCTATATGGTCAGGGGCCTGCCTACTTGAGGGACCGCCTTTCCCCATATGTGCCCCAGAGGGCACTGAGGTCAAGCACTCAGCATCGCTTGACTATTCCCGGTCCGAGGGATGCGCGGTTGGCCTGTACCAGGGCTAGGGCTTTCTCGGTGGTGGCCCCATACTGGTGGAATGAACTCCCGGACGACATCAGGGCCCTGCAGGATTTGTTACAGTTCCGCAGGGCCTGCAAGACGGAGCTCTTCCGCCAGGCTTTCGAATAGGAGCCGCCACCGGGGAGATGGCAGGACAACATCGCCCTGGTTCCACAGGCCAAACCTTCTGTTGCCGCTACTCTCCAGGAGCATGTAGATGCCGCCAGTAGATGCCGCCAGTACGGCTATGTTAGTCGTTTTTTAATGTTGTGTATTTATGATTTTAAATTGTAAACCACTTCGGTGTTTATGTTTATGTTGTGAGCCGCCTTGAGCCAGTTCGCTGGAAAGGCGGGATAGAAATGCAATAAATAAATAAGTAAATAAATAATATTCTCTCGCTTTCTATGGAGGCCCAGGTCACGGTCATTGACAAAACAGCTTTCTACCATCTTCGGCTGGTTAGGCAACTGGTTCCTTATCTTCTTCCTCATGATCTAGCCACAGTGATCCACAGAATGGTCACCTCCCGGGCTGGATTACCGTAACTCGCTCTACACTGGGCTGCCCTTGAGGTTGACTTGGAAACTCCCAACTGCTTCAAGTTGCAGCAGCATGTGTCCTTACAGGGATACCTCTTAGAGCACATATCCAGCCAGTGCTCCGCCAGTTGCATTGGCTTCCAGTGGAGTACCAAATCCAGTTCAAGGTTTTGGTATCAACCTTCAAAGCCCTGAGCAGTCTGGGACCTCCGTATCTACAAGACTGCCTCTCCTACTATGTCCTTTGAAGAGCATTACGCCCATCTGAACAACAGCTGCTGGTGGTCCCCAGCCCTGAGAACATACATTTAGCCTCAACCAGAGCCTGCTCCCCTGCTCCACCCCCTGACTTAGCTTTGTGGGGGGTGTTTGACCACTGCCCTTTTAAAATCTTGGGCATTTTATAGTCCTATCAGCCATCTTGGTATGTTACATTATTGAACTGCAGAATGTTTTATTGTTTTATTTGTATTTTTAATCTGTTTTGAGCTGCTCTGAACCATGTGTGCAGGGAAGGGTGGGATAAAAATCCAAACAATAAATAAATAAATTTGCAAATGCATTGCAGTGGTTGGCTCTAAACTCTCCCTAAGGCACTTTTGCCATTGGGCTGCTGAGTTGCCTCTTCCCCCTCCCTTCTGTTACCCTGGAAACCAGAGCAAAAGATGAGAAAGAGCCCCAGAGGAGAGACGCGAAAAGTAACTTTGTAGCTCTTTAAAGTTTAAACCTCTCCTCTAGCTGCTATTTGGTATTGCCAAATAAAGCCTAATAAAAGCCCAATAATTTCAGCTTTTATCAGTATCATCTATATCAGTAGCCAAATCCAGATTGGAGAATCTGATTTGGCTTGGTTTATACCAAATGTACATCCCTAGTGCATAATAAGTCTTTTTCTTCCTACCATTTTCTGCTCAAAATACTCCCCTACTGAGCCCAAACTGCCCTCTTGTAACAGGGGAGGAGACAAGGTTACTGTATTTTTTATTCTGTGGGGAGCAAAGCAGCTTGTGGAGGGCAATTTAGACCTAAGAAGCAGGGGAAAGAGTTAAGCATCCCACCCTCCATTGGGTTACACGTCACATACCTGTTCTAACATGTTTGGTCTAGTTGTTTATTTCCCCATTTCTTTATGTAGCTGTCGGGTAACGTCATGCCAACTGTTTGTTTTCTGTCACTTGCCCAATTTTGATTAATACATGAACGATGATCGATTTTTCATGTTTACTCCAGGAAGATTTGTTAGTGCTGAGGAAAACTGTGAAATCATTCCTAGCTGTCTGCCAACAGTGTCTGTCAAATGTCAATACTCCAGTCAAAGAACAGGTAAAAGACATTTTACTTAAATTGCATTCAGCATGTGCAAATTATTTTAAAGCTTTTTTATACCATGTATTATATAAAGCAAATGGTTATTGTACTTTAACTTTATTATGCTACTATACTTTTCTGTTCATTAAAATTACAGTGTTTCTTTTATAGGTTAGTGGTTGGAATGTTGGCTTTAGAAGGTGTTCAGGAGTTTTTTCTTTAGCCCTGACCAGGATAGCCCAGGCAAGCCTGATCTTATCAGATCTGAGCAGCTACGCAGGGCTGACCCTGGTGGATGGGAGACCTCCAGAGAATACCAGGGCCAGGAAGTCAGAGGCAGGCGATCTAAGCCACCTCTTTGAATGTCCTCTGTGCCCAGTAGGAATCGCCAGAGGTCGCCATGACTTCCAGGCACAGGCACTCATGCACACACACATGCACACTGACAAAATGCAAAAAAGAAGAGAGAGAGTCATGTCTTTACATTTTGACTGGTTGGCCTTAAACATTTCAAATTTTTGTACTTCAGTTTTCCCATCCGTAGGTTTGTGGTACAATTTTAGTGGTAATTCTATTGTTAAATGGTATTTTTGTATGTGTAAGTGACATTCTTGGAACGTTAGCCCAGGTACTTTCCTTTGCAGTAAATTCATAGAATATCTTGGAGACCTTCCATTTCCCCTACAGCTTTACCTTCATGCAGTGGTACTCACTCAGTGGCTGACAAGAAAGCCACACTCAAAATTACCATCAGCCAAAAGAGCCTCTTGACTACTGTTTCTTATGCACCCCACCAAACACACAATACAGCAATATAAGGTGCAGCTTTTTAATATTAAATACATAAATACAACCTTTAAAATTACTAGAGAATTTCTGAATATGTAGGGTTTCTAGGGGAGATGCTGTGGCTCAGTGGTAGAACATCCTCTTGGCATGCAGAAGTTCCCAGGTTCAGTCCTTGATACCTGCAGTTAAAAGGATCAAGTGGTGGTTGGTATGAAACACCTTTGTCACCCACTCTGCAGAGCCACTGCCAATCTGAGTAAATAATAGTACTTGATGGATCAATGGTCTGATTAGGTATAAGGCACCTTAATATGTTCTCTCCACTTCTGTTGAGCCTCTGCACTCTTCCCTCACTATCTTCTTGTTCTTTCCCTTGCAGAAATGTCACAGCTTGGGCAAGCGCTAGGTGGCCAAGACCGCTCTGCTTCATTCTCGAAAGAGAATGAGGAGGGGGGGAGGGGGGAAATAAACGGTACTCAGGCTTTCCACTGCAGACCCCTGCTGTGAGCCAGTGGCAAAGTTTTGAAAGAGGTGCAGCAGCTTAGGTGAGCGAGCAAGATTGCCAAGGTTCTTAGGAGAGAGAAAGCTGGCCAGGAAGAAATGGAAATAAAAATACCTTTGTGATCAGCTTGCTCTTTTCCTGGCTAGTCGGGGTGGTTTTACTTTCTGTTCAATGCTGCTGCCCTCCCAATCAGGTGCTTGGGTGCTGGGATGAGAGTGCAGAGGGTGCAGATGGCAGCCCCTTTACTTCAGCCCTGGCATAAGACCCATGCTCCAGGGAGTCTCACAGTTTACCCATCTTCAGCAGCAGCTGTTACAAGGTGGGGAGCACCTGCCAACCACAAGCCTCACAGGGCAATTGCCCTACCTTCCTGAAACATGGGCTGGAAGCTACATTAGGGAACAGTGATGAGAAGAGCCACACATGGCATGTCAGAAGGCCCATGTGGCTCCCAAGCCACTGAATGAATATCATCTCCTTAATGCATCTCATAATATATTTAGTTCATGCGCTGTTTAAACATAAAGATGTTCAGTCTGCTGGTAGGGAATAAATCTCCAAAGGCAATAGCTGTACAGTCAGTCTTTTGCATTAGGGATCAAACTCATAAGATCTCAGAAGATTTTGAGGTAATAATCCTAAAGCAGTCATCATGTATCTTGTCCACTGCTGTCTTTGCAGCTAGATTTGAGTCCTGTAGCACCTTAGAGACCAACAAGAATTTTTTCATTTAAAGGGAGCTTTGAAACTCTAAAGCATATACCCCAAAAATCTTGTTGGTCTTCGACGTGGTCTCTGTGCTTCACACCTATGGGTTTTCTGCACCTGTGCGGAAATCCATTGGTATTGTAGAAAGCTTTAACGGATTTTCACACCCAGCGCCTCGGGGCATGCGTGGAAGCCCCATCGGACCCCGGCATATGGCATCTCGCCAGTTCTCTTCTGACTGCCATGCTGGTAACAGCTCTGTTACTTCACTCCGTCGGTTAGTGTTGTGGAAAGCCTTTGCTCCTCTTCCAGCCTTCAGTTTGGTTTGTTTGTTCCTTTTATTCTTTCTTTCCTTCAAAAAACAACAACAACTATCTTTACTTTGGAATGGGGGTCCTCCAGGGCTTTTGGCCTCTCCCCTTTCTCGCTGTCTCATCTTCGGCCACCATTACTGTATGGCTAAAAAGTGGCCATGGGTCATCTCATCCTGTTCACTGCTTCTCAGTGACGGCCTGCCAGCATCCTCCTCCAGGTAGGCCACTGCTCACTACTCTCCCATAGGTGTGAAGCACAGAGACCACGTCAAAGATAAATAGGTTGCTTAGCTGTAACTGATGATCTTCGAGTGGTCATCCATGCATTCACACCACCCACCCATCCTTCCTCTCTGCTGCCAGGCTGGTCTTCTTCTTCTTTCTGGTCTGGTTCACAGTGGTCAGAAGGAATTGGCGGGATGTCCGCGCCTGGCTCCTCTGGGCATGCGCGATGGGGCCTCCGCGCATGCCCGGAGGTGCTGGGCACAAAAATCCGTTAAAGCTTTCTACTATACTTATGGATTTCCACGCAGGTGCAGAAAACCCATAGGTGTGAATGCACAGATGACCACTTGAAGGTCATCAGTTACTGGTAAGCAACCTGTTGGTCTCTAAGGTGCTACTGGACTCTAATCAAGCTCTTCTACTGCAGATGTCGACTGTCCTCTGAAACTGTTGTCTTTGCACTGACAGCAAGAATATGCCACACCTGATGTGAATGCTTGTCCTTTTTGTCAGAAGAAGCAGTTTAGCACACACTGAAGAACTCTGTAGAAATTTGCTTCTGTATTTCCAATAGCTTTCTGGGGCCCACTTTAATGAGTATTTGTGTTGTCTTCTATAATAATAGTCAATCAAATGACTTTGTTTAATTTCTGCTAGGTTATTTATTTGTAATCTCCTTATATAAGCTCCTCTTGATGCTTATGGAATGGCTGGATATATTTTGTGTTTCAGGCATTCATGCTCCTTTGTGATCTCTTGATGATCTTTAGCCACCAGCTGATGAGTGGAGGTAGGGAGGGTCTCCAGCCTTTGGTGTTTAATCCAGACTTAGGCCTCCAATCTGAACTCCTTAACTTTGTGATGGACCATGTTTTCATTGATCAGGATGATGAGAACCAGAGCATGGGTAAGTAAAAAACATGTGCTTGTAAAAAAATCAGTCTAACTCCAGTTTGTTTAGAAGTGTATGTTTGGACATCTTAGCAAATTGAGACTTTGTTTCTTTCCCAGTAATTGGAATTCGAAGTTAGGGGTCTGTGAATGCCGGGGGTGGGGGGGGGGGGGGGGGAGAGGAAAAGAGTATTACAAGAGGAAAGGCAGGACATAAATGTTTAAATAAATAAATAAATAAATAAATAATAAAAACCTGGGGGTTACTGGCCATTTGCCTCACAGATTGTGATGTGTTTGTAATCAAGCCGGTATATATTCTATGCCTGCAGTGAGAGTTTAACTTACATAAAATTCAAACCAGTGCTCCTAAGTTGCTTTTTAAGTTTTAAGTAGTCACCTGAGACTACAGCTGAGGTATCCACTCATATTATATGCATTTGGTAGTGTCAGGTGAGTGAATAGGTTTGATGTCAACTTGAAAGACAAATATTTTATTATTTGTTTTTGTTTAGAGGGAGATGAAGAGGATGAAGCTAATAAAATTGAAGCTCTGCACAAGAGAAGAAACCTTTTGGCTGCCTTTAGTAAGCTTATAATTTACGACATTGTAGATATGCATGCAGCAGCTGATATCTTCAAACATTATATGAAGGTAAATTGTAGTTTTAGTTCTTTTCTCCTAAAAATGTCAGTATTGCATGTTTGAAAAAAGTAATGGTGGTTGCCTTTCTTCCATTGCGTGATTCTGCCGTATTGAGCATTGTTGGGTACATTGTTGTGTTGAATCCTACAGTTTTTGTATTTATAAAATTGGTGAAGGGCTGTGAGAGTAAGCACTCTCTGTTTGAAAGAGAATGGACTCCATCATGCAAATTCTGCCTTGCTGTTTTAAAATAAACAAATGAGATCAGCTGTATTTGAGCTCAATACAGCTTTAATGAAACAGAGTATTTTCAGCTGAACAGGAACATAGATTCTCAAAGATGACCAGAGTCCAAAATAAGGTTCAATTTTTCAGAATATCATGATAAAAAGTTAGATGCTACAACTAAACTTTTTCTTTTAGTACTACAATGACTACGGAGATATAATTAAGGAGACATTGAGTAAAACAAGACAAATCGATAAAATTCAATGTGCAAAAACCCTCATCCTCAGTTTGCAGCAGGTAAGAATGTTAAAGCAAACATTTAACTTTCAAATTATATCTTATACACATAGGTTGTTTTGGTCAGCTGCTGCTCTTTCGTTTTCACAATAAGCTGGTGAGCCACCACAATGCTGGTGAGCCACCACAATATTTCTCTTATTTCTAAGGAACAGAAAAGTATTTGGAGGTCAAAACAAGATGTCATCTTGGGGCTACCTTACTGATCAAGCAACTGATACATGCAATTTATTTCTATATAGAGATGAATCTCTAAAAAAACTAATCTATAAACTTGGGGCATAAAACTGCCCACACCAAGCCATGTGTACTGTGGTACATTTTAGTACACATTAATTCTTGGGTTGGGGAAATATTAGTGTCTGAAAAGACTGAGTATAAGTGGCCCTGCTGAGAGACTTTCTTTATAATTTTAATATGCCACCCTTCCACCACAAATGCCTAGGGTGGGTCACAACAATATAAATTCAGTTAAAACAATGCAGTGTTTAAAATGCAAATATAGACAAAACGAACTAAGAAAACTAAAAACCATTGAAAAGCAGAAACACAAGAGGGAAAGTCACAAATGTACAAATGGCAGCTGAAATAAAAACAGCTATGCTCTGGTGCTGAAAAACATCCAAAGATAATACCATCCAAAGATGGGAAGGATATTCCATAGGCCTCGGGGGGCATCACTGAAAAGGCCCTGTCTTTTCATGGCCATCTGCCTTATTTCAGAATGTGGGGGACACAAAGAAGGGCCTGAGAATGATGTCCAGTGTTGAAGAAAGACTGGCAAAAATGATTTTTTTCTATAGATCAGAGTGATGTGGTTGCTTTATCAAAGCTATTTGACTTTTCTTTACTGTTGTGTTTGAAATAAGAAGCTCTTATTAAATTGTTGTCATTTGTTCATAATGTACAGCAAATTCATTTAAGCCCAGATATTGATTATGTGGCATCAGGCATCAGTGCAAACATCCGAAACTTCCACTAGGCACTACCTATGTTAGTTTTAACAATTAAATTATTTCTTTAGCTGTTTAATGAGCTTGTTCAGGAGCAAGGTCCCAACTTGGACAGAACATCTGCGCATGTCAGTGGTATTAAGGAGCTGGCCCGAAGGTTTGCTCTCACCTTTGGCCTCGATCAAATCAAGACAAGAGAAGCTGTGGCTACATTACACAAGTGAGTGGAAGATGCTGTAAAGGGGTCTTTGTTTATGTTTGTAGCTTTTTAATGGAAAACTATTTCAGCTTGTCAAAGAAGAATTGAAATTCATGATTCTGTTTATGAGTTACATGTGTGTGTATATGGGAAATATGCTGATGTTTCCGAATGGTAAGATTGTTAGGGAATAAATAATTGTGCTTTTTTATATCAGTTGAACGGTGTTAAATTGGCTCTTTGGAATGCTGGTCTGACTCATCAAGGAGATAAATATTAATAATGGTTAGTCATAAGTTACTAAAAGGCAGGTCACATTTTGTATAGTGTAATTTGCTTCAAGCGTCTTATGGAGAGATGACTCATAAATATGCATTTTCTCTTTGTATATGTGATGGTCTAGATGACTTCGGGTATAAAAATGCATTATATGTAATTCATTCATTCTTTTCCTCTGAAGTGTTTAAACCTAACAAGCCTTTGAGCAACATTAAAAATGTGTGAGCTAGTGAATTGATTTCATGATAAAAATTGCTAAGTGCAAAGCAGGAACTGCATGAAATTCAGTATCCAATTTATGTCTATGTGAATACAAAATCCCCAATCCAGGTTCTGGTTCTGGACTGCTAGTCTTAAACAGCAAGTAGTGCCCTGGATGGAGAATATAGTCAATTTCATCAAAAGACCCATCTTGCCAGTTCACTATAATGAGCCCCATGCTTTAAATATGTATATCTGCATGCACATCAGCCATTCTGCCTCCCCACTGGATCTCAGGGTGGAAGTGTTGACCTTGGTCTTTGAGTTAAGAAATATGCTTTGCACTTGTGGAGTTCAATTGAAAACTTTGACTAATAAAAAGATACTTCATACAAGAATAAGAGTTTCCTAGCTGTGTAAATGCTTATGTGCTTTTGCATTGTATTACAGGGATGGCATAGAATTTGCCTTTAAATATCAGAATCAAAAAGGTCAAGAATATCCACCGCCTAACCTTGCTTTCTTGGAAGTGCTTAGTGAATTTTCTTCTAAACTTCTGCGGCAGGACAAAAAGACAGTGTAAGTGATACTTGGTGCACTTGTATGTAGGCTGTATTGTGTTTTGTTTGAAAGTTCATAACAGAAAATACATAATGTCCAGTGAATATATTCCACAATCCTGTTCCCTTTATGGAAATGCTTTTCTGAAACATTATGTTTTTAATGTGGTGGTTTTGCCAGAGGCTGGTTTTGCCTGAGACAAAGTTTTTTTAGTGAATTTGGGTGGTTAAAGAAGCTCAGTGAGACAAGATACCTTGGGAACACAAATATATTTAAAGTACAGAAAAGGTAACTGTCCACAATATACCTCAAGACAGTTTCTTATGTTACTTTGGTTGCTGAGGGCTTCATACAGCAACAACAGTTCTTCTTTGGTCTTCTGTGCCGCCATTGGTTTCATCAGTTCCGTCAAGCTGAGGTCATTTCCGACTAGACATCATTCCAAGTCTCCAGATTGCCCTCAATGTGAATCTGAGCTACTGAAAAATGCCAAGACAAAGATCAAGCACCAAGAAAAGCACTGCTAGGTTCCAAGGCCTTCTTCCCCCAGACCTACCTCCTTGGTTTCAACTGCTAGAGTTCCAACAGTTCTGGTGCTGAGCAAGAGGACCTGCCTCCACCAAAGACATCTTTTCTGCATTCATCATCCCCTGGTTCCATCATTGTCCTAAGAGGAATTAGACATGGGTCCAAAGTCCTGCTGTGTCGGATCCGAATGTTCCACCAGAACCACCACAGTGGGTTCCATGGGCTTACACTGCATAGATGATGGAAATGGCTAAGTCCCTGGACATTCAAGTGACCTATTCTGTTCCAAAACCTAAGGATAAAATCTTAAGAAAGCTTGATTCTGACTCAGCAAGTACCATCACCTTTCCCATATTGAAAGGGGTTTTGGACATTTCTGCAGCCATCTGGGAAAGGTCTGCCAGCATCCCTGCCACTTCCAAGACGGTTGAGAAGCATTTTGTTGGCCCAGAGTCCAACAGGAGGGGAGCCCTTATGTTTCCACACACCTAGCCCCTTCATCCCTCATTGCTGAAGAAATGCAGACTCAGCAACATCCATCTCCTGCTGATAAGAAGGGCCAAAAATTGATACAGTTGGTAGAAAGGTTATTCTTCCACAGATTTGAATCTGAGAATAGCTAACAATGGGGCCATAATGGGAGGCTACCAATTATTTTTCTGGGAAAAGATGTCCTCTAATATTGATATCCTGCCAGAAGACAAGAACTCCCTAGCCAAACTTTTTCAGTCGGGAGCCATCTGCCTGTCAAAACAGCAAATCAATGCAGGGCAGCATACGGCAGACTCCTCGGTCAGGGCTTCAGCCATTGGACTTTGCAAGCACACATGGCTCTACTCGACTCCTCTTCTGGTGGAGATATGACAGAAGGTTGAGGATCTCCCATTTGAGGGGTCTACCCTATTTTTGTCAAAGACTAACACCCCCCCCCCCACTACCACCGCCCCCCCCCACACTACCTTCAGTGGCCACCATTAATTGGTGGCGGAGGCTGGTCTGAGTTGTGGGCAAATTATACCATCTGTAGAATGAGGGGCAGCTGGGTACTATATTACACACTGTCTTGTTTTTGCCAACTACTGCGAGCACTTTAATATTTATTGTTATTGTTGACTGTTGATGTTTTAACTGATTTTAAATATTTTATATACCTTGGTGTATTCGCCAAGCTCTGTTAGCTGCTCTGAGCCTGCATGCGGGGAGAACGGCCTATAAATATGATAGAATAGAATAGAATAGAATAGAATAGAATAGAATAGAATAGAATAAGAAGACCCCCTGCTCTTTTGGCATTTCTGCAAATCCCAGCATCCCTTATCAGCCAAGGTCCTCTTACAAGTACCAAGAGCACCCTTACGGACATCATCAATTCTCACAGCAGTATCAGCGCCCTCCACAGTATCTTCAACAAAGTTTGTTTTCACCTTTGTAGCCTCAGATAAGGCACAGGACACCTCATAGATCTATGTTTATGGGGCAACATCAACAGCAGTCCTCCAAAGAGGAGGCAGCTCTGGGTCAAAAGGGCCCCTTCTGACTAGGGACCTCAGCTGCAGGGTCTGGGCCCAGTTTTTCAAACAGACTGTCCCAGTTCTCAGCTCACTGGCTACAGATGACCTTGGACACCTGGGTGTTGTCCATAGTTCAGTTTGGTTACCGTTTAGAGCAGTGGTTCTCAACCTGGGGGTCGGGACCCCTTTGGGGGTCAAATGACCATTTCACAGGGGTCGCCGACTGGCGTCTGAGCCCGCCCCACCCCTCCCCACCAGCAGGAAATGGCCCTGCGCTCGATCGAGTGCGAGGTCTGGCCTCCCGGCTCTTTGCCCTCAAAGGGAGCTTTCCCTTTAAGGGCAAAGAGCAGGAGTTGGTTGGGGCCAGAGCCCCGCCCCCTGCTTCCAGCAGCCCTTCCAGCAGGGGCCACGAGGAGGAAGAAGCCAGCAGGTAAGTCAATGGCCACTTCCCCCTCCTCGCCACCACCTTTAGGGTGCTCTGCTGTCACCTTCCCTGGGCTTCACGCCGAAGCACAGAGCCCAGGAAAGGCAGCAAAAGCCCCCCCGCCTTCCCTAGGCTCCGCACCGAAGCGCAGAGCCCAGGAAAGGTGGCAAAAGCCCCCCCCACCTACCTACCTTCCTTCCGTCCTCTCTCTCTCCCTCCCACCTTTCTTTCTCTCTCTCTTCCCCCTTTCTCTCTCCCCCCCTCTCTCCCCCCTACCTGCAACAGCCTCTTCCCCCCCCCCACCTACCTTTGTTTTCTCATGGCATTTTCTGTTGAAGAAAAGTAAGTCTGAAGCCTGAGTGTTTGTTGTGTCTTGTTGGGACTAGCTTGCAAATATATGTGTGTCTTAAGTCTGTATTAAAGTTATTTGGTGCTAACTGCCATGCAAGAGAAAACATCTGAAAAAGTAGCTTCATTGTTGTGTGTGTTGGCAGAATTGTATTATTGGGGGTCACCACAACATGAGGAATTGTATTAAAGGGTCGCGGCATTAGAAAGGTTGAGAACCACTGGTTTAGAGGTTTATGAGTTGCCACTTTGAATGCCTCCTCCTTCTGTAATTAATAATCTAATGGCAGAATTAGGTCCAGAGTTAGAAGTCCTGATTGCCCAAGGAGTGTTCAGCAAGCCATCTATATTGGTGTCCTCTTAGATTCTTCACTTGCAAAGGCCTTTCTCCCTGTGGATAGAGCACCTAGCATCAGGGCTTTAATTAGACAAGTCACTAGACAGCATTTTCTATCAGCATTGTTTTTCCAAAAATTACTAGGGCTCATGGTGTCCACTACAGTCATAGTATTGCATGCGTGCCTTAGAATGTGCCCATTACAGAACTGGTTTGTGAGGAAATTTGATTCCACTGTGCATTCTCAAAATCAGAAATTTTCTGCATCACACTATATAGTTCAGCTGCTAGTTTCATGAGGGGATCCTCCTAGCAGAGGTCCCTTTCTGTCAACTGCCACCACAGATGACCATTACTACAGATACCTCCTTGGAGAGCTGTGGCGCCCATTGTGGCTCCCTTTCAGTTCAGGACAAGTGATTATCCTCAGAGAAGAGGTTGCACATTACAGTTTTGGAATCACATGCCATTCATTACACCCTCAACTCTTTTGCAGCAGTAGCCAGAGGACAGATTATTCAAGAACAGATAGACAACACAACTGCAGTATATTATATCAACCAACAAGGCGGCACACTATCCCTTTCCCCTTGGAGAGAGACTATGGCCATGTGGGAAACGGCAATTGTGCTAGGGATTTCATTACATTCTATTCATTTTGTGGGCACAAATAACACATGGGTTGATGTCCTCGGCCAGGATGGGTTGCTGAGATCCTAAGCATTCCATTACCATGGAACACCTACTCCCCATCTTTACCCAGTGGGGTTTCACCTCTTTGGATTAGTTTGCTACCAGACACAGTACCAAATCCAAAATCTTCTATTCCAGGGCCAGGAGCAATTACCTTTCCATATGGGATGCTTTACAGTTCCAGAGGACAAATGCCGTGTTCTATGCCTTCCCCCTTATAACTAAGGTCCTCGCCAAGATCCTGGGGACCTGGTGTATACTTGTGACCCCTTTCTGGCCAAGGCAGACTTGGTTCCAGATCCTGATGTTGATATTCAAAGGGATATACATACACTATATCAGCAACTGCAGATTTACTGCTCAAGGACTTGATGCTACAGCATGAGGTGCACAAGTTGCCCCAAACAGCCTGGCTACTGAACTCCCCTACACAGAGTTTTCAAAACAAGTTTCCAGGGTTGTCATTAACTCAAGAAAACCCTCAACTAGTTTATCGCATGCTAGATATGTGGGCTACTTCCCAGGGAATACCTTTGGTTGTTGACTATCTCTTGTCCCTAAATTCAGACCTCTCTGTGTCTTCCATCAGGATTCAGTTTCTTAGCTCTTAGCCGTTTAACCACAGCAGTCAAGCAGTGGCTAAAGATCTTTACTGCATCACCAGAATATTTGAACAATGCCATGTAGAGTTCAGTGTCATCAGTACATTGGCACTCAGTTCCCAGACTACTAATAAAGGCTTTACATAGAGATTGAATAGTACAGGGAATAGGACTGTGCCCTGTGAAATCCACAGGACACATCCCACACTGATGACAGCTGGTCTCCAATGGTAACCTTTTGAGTCCAGTCCTAGACTGCCTTGTTCACATATTTTCAATTGACCAGGCTAGAGCAAAACACTTGGTCTTTAAAGTTTTACTGCACTTACCACTTTCAAAGTTATTTCCTTTGGTTATGTTTGTTTGAATTTACTATTCTGAGTTGTTACAAGATGGCCAATTATTTGTAATAGCTATTGATTTTCTTATAAATTAGTTACTGCTTATCTGTGGTAGGTGAAGGTTTGTGCATGTTTGGTAAGTGGTTATATATAAATATTTTATGCTATAAATTTCCTTCACCCTTATTTTTTATTAGTAAGAATGTGTAAGATATTCTTTTTTGTATATTTATTTTATAGCTACAAGATTAGATCAGAGCATTGTGTGCATAAATGTCATACACTCGTGTCTATAGGTTAGTTTTTCTGAGACCCTGTAGCTATTAAAAAAACAAGTGTGGTGGAAATTATTGGAATTTTTAGTAAATATACCACCAGAGCTCTAGTTAGCCCAGTATACCATATTTTGAGAAACTGTCATCACTGTGTGTGTTTTTCTCTGTCATTCTTCAAATTTTTCCTGGCAAGTCCTTAACATAATAGTATTGTGTGATATTTATTTTCCTATATGCTGAACCTACTGATTATGAAGTGCACTTTTATTTATTTATTTGTTGCATTTTTACGCCGCATCCTGTCCTGTGCGGTCTCAAAGAGGTTTACAATATGTTTTCACTATATGTGTTATTTTTTGTTGCAGCCTATCCAGTGTTAATATTTCTAGGATATATAAGGACTTAATTTTTTTCAGTAAGTGTTTTTGGAAAGGAAAAATCAACTTTTAAGGAAAAAATTAAGCAGTAGAAGAAAAAATTGGGTAATTGAGGTAAAAATTAGGGGATAAGTAATAGTCTCCTAATAGGAGGGAAAATTAGGGTAAATAAATATAAATATTGTGGGAAATTTGGGTGTATTTTTGGCAAAAGAAAGTTTAGCCAAACTTTTATAAAGAAAATATAACACATTGTTTTTATTTAGAACTGCAGTAATGAAATAAAAGCAAAAACCAATAAAATATTAAAAGGAGGCAGTTAATTAAATTGTTTCAAAATAAAAATGGCAGAAGCAGAAAAATCAAAGAAGAAATGTTGGCAATGTTGTTTGAAATATCTGAAGTACGGATTTATATCAGTGCCAACAAATTAGCAGCTGCCAATGTGCCTAATATGTGAAAAAATCTTTTCTAATAAGACAATGATGCCTTCCTGACTGATTGAACATTTGAAGAAGACACATCCTAACAAGGCAGACAAGAACTTAACTTTTTTTCAATCACTTTGTGACAAATTTCAAAAGCAGCCAACACTCTTGAGCATGTCATGCAGTGTTTCACAACACAACACAGATGGTTTGCATGCATCATACAACGTTTCACTGTTGATTGCTAAGTCTGGAAAGCTGCATACAATTGGTAAAGAATTCATCCTACCAACATTTAGATTCTGAGTACTGTTTTGCAGAAGTCACCACACAATATATAAGTCAGTTCCTCTCAGCAACGATTCAGTGCAAAGATGCATAAATGAAATGGCTGAAAGAGTGGAAGATACATTGTGCAGCATACTGAGGACAAAAGAATTTGCATTATAGCTGGATCAATTTGCCAGGCAATGAATTTGTTTCTTGGTTATGTACAATTCCTAAAAGACAAAGGTTTGGCTCAAAAGTTATTTGCAAGGCAACTAAGAACAGATACTAAAGAATAGTCAGTATTCCACGTTGTTGAGTAGTTCTTCAAGACAAGGAAATTCCACTTACTAACATATTTGCTTGTGCAACTGATGGAGTACTGGTAACTACTGAGGAAGTTGGGGTTGTGGAGGAAGAACTAACTGAGCTATGCAATGACATAAAGCCAAAGTTTAAGAAATCATACCAAAAGTTTTGGTTACAGAAGGAAATCTGTGATTGCTGTCCTGCACTATGGACAATGGTTAAGAAGCTCCTTGTTGCATTTCCAGCATCATATTTGGTAGAACATGGTTTTATTGTGGTCATCCAGCTTTTTTCCAAGTGAAAAAATTGACTCCAGGTTACTTAATGTGGTGATTTAAAACTCCTGCTAAGTGAATTTAGACCAGACTTTGGGAAACTGGTATCACTTCACATTAAAAATTTATTGAACAGTGAGGTAGTTACTAAATGTGGTATCTAAAATTCTTGCCAAATGACTATCAGACTTTGAAAAGCTGGTTTCACTGGATCAAGGTCATCAATTTTGTTGAATACATTTTTTTTGAATAAGTTTTAACTGGACTTAACTGCAATTAATTATTTATCTTTTGAATTTATTGATATTATTTTCCTTAGTTGTGCAAACTGCTGCTCTGGATAATGTTTTTTATAGAGTAGGGGGCACTGGGCATGAGTTTATGGAACAAAGGGGGTGGTGGCCCAAAAAGTTTTGGGAACCACTAGCTGAGAGTAAGGCCCTTAGCAGCAGAGAACACTCCTTGTTCTCTGTAAATTTTAGTATTTTGCACGGTCTAGAAACGGTGAAAGTTGGCAGATAAGTGAAGGCACTCCTGCAGTCTAAAGATGTTCTTCATAAATGTATTCACTGATTCTGGAAACTGGGGGGGGGGGGGGGGGGTTGCTTCCACAAGGACTCCAGGGAGACTCAACAGAATTTCACACCTCTAATTCTCTTAGTTCTTTCAAAATTTAATTAACAGTTTGTATTCTTTATTGGTTAGAACAGCTGTTTGATGTATAAAAATCAATGCTCGACTGATGTGTTTATGCCCCTTAGAGTATTTATTGAATCTAGTTTATATGTTTTCTCAGTCTTTTTTCTAAACCTAGCTAGCCAGGCTCTTTTCAGCTCTACTCATAAAAGTAGTTTTCCATTCTAATCTGATGCTGATCTGATTTTATCTTTTTAAAAATGATGAGAAGGTGCTGTGGCTCAGTGGTAGACCATCTGTTTAGCAGGCAGAAGGTCCCAGGTTCAATTCTGGGCATCTCCAGTTAAAAGGATGAGGTAGCAGGTGATGTGAAAGACCTCTGCCTGAGCCAGTGTCAGCCATAGTGGACAATACTGAGTTTGATAGACCAAGGGTTTGTTCACTATAAGGCAGTTTCATGTGTTCATGTGCTCAATAAACCGGCGCACCCTACATATATGTTTTTAGGGGAGGGGCTGTGGCTCAGTTGAAGACCCTCTGCTTTATATTCAGAAGGTCCCAGGTTCGACCCTCAACATCTCCAGTTAAAAAGGACCAGGCAGTAGGTGATGTGAAAGACTTCTACCTGTCTTGAGTAGACAGTACTGACCTTGATGGACTGATGGTCTGATTCAGTATAAAGAAATATAACATACCACTGTGTAAAAATCTATTATTACATATATATTTTTGTTAGACTGATATGAATTTTATACAATTATATACTAACAAAAATTGTCTTATACTTTGTATGTGCCAGTATTAATACAGTTTTTGAGTTTGAAGTATATTTGGCTCCTCGTTAAGCTGGGATTGGTTCCAGATTAGATGAAACAGATTCAGGCTCCAGACTCAGGCTTCTTGCATATAGATGAAACCTTACTCTGATGACCAGAAATGAGAATTAACCTAGGAATCCCATCGGTCAATTATAACTGCAAGCTACAGACACTTTCACTTGGAGGTTACTTGCAAGTCGCGTCTTTATTTTGCAGCCAGTACACTTTGTTTTGCTTTTTGTTGTTATCTTTGGCTTGGATATTAATGTTTTTGTGAATTTATTTCCTCTTGCATGGTAATAATCCTAAGAATCCTATGAACTCTTACTGAATGGTTTTGTAACTGTATTAATATTGGCCTGTACAAATTATAAGACAATTTTTGTCAGTACATAATTATATAAAAATCATATCAGTCTAACAAAATATATATGTAATAATAGATTTTTACACAGTGGTTTGTTATATTTCTGTATTCTGTACCCTGTGTTCTCTTTTGTTGCTTGTCTCATTCCATATAAGGCAGCTTCATGTGTGTTTATGTAGACAAAAACAAATGCCATACACATTATGTATTACGGGGTATATTGCATAGAGATGGAATATCACTTTGGCCAACTGAGCTGGGAACCCTTCCAAATCAAACATCAAGGCAAATCTATCTATGAAGGAGTAGCTTTCAGGTGGTGGATGCAAGTTATCTGATGATTCCTTAGAACTGAAAATATTGTGACTATAAAGAGTTACTGTATTCATGATCTCTGCTCTTTTTTCCCCTCTTCCTATCTTTTAGTCATACTTATTTGGAGAAGTTCCTAACAGAACAGATGATGGAAAGGAGGGAAGATGTATGGCTTCCATTGATTTCCTACAGAAACTCATTAGTTACAGGGGGTGAGGATGATAGGATGTCTGTGAATAGTGGAAGCAGCAGCAGCAAAGCTTCTTCTGTAAGAAATAAGAAAGGCCGGCCTCCACTTCACAAGAAAAGGGTTGAAGGTAAGTATTGCTTTGAAGAATGTGTTCCATACAGTGGGACAGGCTTGCAGTACATGAGTAATATTTCTGTGACTTTAAACAGTGAGTGCAGCATCTTATTGGATGCCTCTTGGCAAAGTTAAATGTTAGAGTTTCTTCAAGACATCTTCTTGTAGAAGACTGTAGTTTCACATTTTTCCATGGATAAAGCAAATATCTTGAGGTATAAATTCATGTAAGTTACATGCTTCTCATATATTACAGCAACACTTAAGAACATAAGAGAACATAAAAGAGAAGTCAGTGTTGGATCAGGCCAGTGGCCCATCCAATCCAACACTGTCACACAGTGGCCAAAAACACCAGGTGCCATCAGGAGGTCCAGCAGTGGGGCCAGGACACTAGAAGCCCTCCCACTGTTGCCCCCCCCCCCAGTCACCAAGAATACAGTGTATCACTTGCCCCAGACTGAGACCTTTGTTCCATATGTTTATCTAATTCCCTCTTGAAGCCGTCCATGCTTGTAGCTGCCACCACCTCCTGTGGCAATGAATTCCATGTGTTAATCACTCTTTGGGTGAAGAAGTACTTCCTTTTATCTATTCTAACCCGACTACTTAGCAATTTCATGGAGTGCCCATGAGTTAGAAAAGGACTTCTTTCTCTACCTGCTCTATCCTATGCATAATCTTGTAAACCTCGATCATGTCACCCCTCAGCCGTCATTTCTCCAAGCTAAAAAGCCCCAAGTGCTTCAACCTTTCTTCATAGGGAAAGTGTTCCAACCCTTTTATCATTCTAGTTGTCCTTTTCTGCACTTTTTCCAGTGCTATAATATCTTTTTTGAGGTGTGGTGACCAGAACTGTACACAGTACTCCAAATGAGGTCGCACCATCGATTTATACAGGGACATTATGATACTGGCTGATTTGTTTTCAGTTCCCTTCCTAATAACCCCCAGCATAGCGTTGGCCTTTTTCATTGCAGTCGCATACTGTCTCGACATTTTCATTGAGTTATCTACTCAATCTCACTCTGGCATGTGATTTGGTCATGACAGACATGTACACTTACTTGTGATTCATAAAAGCTTGTGGATTGCATAAAGTTTTCAAAAGTGTAGAATAGGTGGAAGGTGTCTCTGCATTTGAATTCAGGTTGCAAAAACACAGATTGAAAGCTTGAGCAAATCAAACAGACTCTTCTGTTCTTAAATTAAGCCTTCAAAGAAAGCTTAAGCTACATTATTAATAAATATTGCTCAAGTAAAGTTTATCTTTTACTAGATATATAAAAGTAAATTAAGATTGTAATGTACATTGGAAATCAAACTGGAAATAAAATGCCAGATAGCCAAACTTATTACATTCAGAGTGACAAATGTAGATTTTGTATTAACTCAGCTTTTTTTCCAAATGTTTATCTGTTCCAGATACTTTCACTTTGATTTATGCAGGTTAATTATGCTGTGCCTTTGTTAATTATCACAGTTTATCATCCTGTGCAATTATCTTGGTATAGATGAGAATCTTGAGGGCTCCTGGCTGAATAGGAATGACAGCATTCAAACTCCAGGTGCTCTACAGACACCACAGCTCACATCAACAGTGCTAAGAGAGAATACTCGACAAATTGGAGAGCAAATTCAAGAGCATGAGTCAGAACCTGGAGCTGAACAAGATTTCTTACACAAGTAAGTAACAGTGACGTGCTTAAGCAGTGATGAAAAAGTTCCTATTAAAAATATTGCTGAAATGATTTTTTTTAAGGTAACCCTTATGGCAGGACTAGAAATGATTCTGTGTATAAAACTTGCTTAAAAGGAGGGGGGGAGTTCAACAAATAAACAGATTAATACAGGCATTTGAAGAGGATTTGCATGCTAAAGACATTACCAAAGGTATCCAGGAGACTCCATTAATGAAATTGTATTTGTTGCAGCACCAGCAATCCTTGTGTTAACTGAAGAGTACTGCATTTTCCTAGGCACCAAAAAGTAAAAATTTCTTGCAACAGTAGTATTGCAGCCTTATAGTAAGTTAACAGATTGTGCCATCTACAAGAAACTTCTGCTCTATTGATATAGTGTTTACTGACCCCAACCAGGTTTTGTTAGAAAACCCTATCAATATGAACTCTAGAAACATTTAAAGGCATTATTAGATTGTAAGTCTTCTGGTAGGACTTAGTTGTATCCTAGTACAAGGTCTTGTTTTAGAGTTTAGAGAGTATTCATTTTAGGTGATTTATACGAATTTCTTACTCAATATCTGTACACAAAAATGGCAGTAAAAGTTAATAACAATGAAAAGTAGGAATAAATCTAAAAATTACACTGTACAAATCTAAAAATGTGCAACTGGTGTAACTCAGTCTTCTTGCAATAAAGTGAAAAAAATGTGTATATGCATCCTATGACTGATATACTCAATCTTCTAAGCCCTCAGATGCAGATATCTTGGTTGGGCCAACAAAAACTAGAAGATTTAAGTCGAAAGGACAGAACGGGAATGAACTACATGAAAGGAAGAAGTGGTGTGAGGCATGCAGTGTAAGTGTTGAGAATGATACAAGCCAGGGATAAACTGGGTGACTGATAATTCAGTATCTATTGAGTTAAAATCATTTGCTTGTATATAGCAGCCATTGAATAGGGTTTTCTTTGTTTTTAACTACTCCAAAAGGCAAACTACAGAAAATAACCAAGCTGTGACATGGATCAGAGCTCTTGTAAAAATATATTTAATACATTTGAGACATTTGTAGTTTGTTTTTAGACTGCCTTTCCACCCAATTTAGGATCTTTTAGAAGGCAAACAGTAAAAACATTAAAACAAGTAAAAACACTTATAATATACAGAATGAAAACAAACATGCACACATGAATGGGAAAGAGAGTAAATGAGAATCAGTGAGGTAATGATAAAACAAAAAAGTCTACAGTCACTGGTGGAAGAGAATCATAGAAGGGGACAGTTGAATTCCGTGGGAAGGGAATTCCATAATTTTGGTGCCAGAACTGAGAAGGTCCTTTCTTGGTTGCAACCCATCTAGCATTAGGCAGAGAGGGGCACTTGAAGCAAGGCTTCTGAAAATGACAGGAATGGTTGAATTGGGTTCTTATGGGAGTAGGCTGTCCTTAAATTATGCTTGTCCCAAGCCATATAGTACATTAAAGGTTACTATCAGCACCTTGAATTGGGCCCAGAAGCAAATTGGGAGCCATTGTAGGTTGAACAAGACTCGTGTGATATGGTTCCTACAACCCACTCAAGTCAGATTTCTGGTTGCTGCATTCTGCACTAATTGTAGCTTCTGGACACGCTTCAAGGGTAGCCACACACACATCACATTGCAGTAGTCTAAGCTGTTGCCAGGGCATGCACCACAGTGGAAGGATCTTTTCTGCACAGGAAAGGCTGCAGTTGGCTCATAAGCCACCATTACCACCTGCTTATCCAGGAGAAAGACATGAGCTTCCTTGCCTTGCTAAAATCACTACCTATTCAGATTATAAAATAAAACAAATAATTGTATACTAGATTTTATGCATATTTTCCTTCCCTCTCTTAAGGCGGGGTCTAATGGAGGATGATGCTGAACCTATCTTTGAAGATGTAATGATGTCTTCACGAGGTCAGTTAGAGGACATGAATGAAGAATTTGAGGACACGATGGTCATTGATCTGGTCAGTAATCCTCACTTTCAAAACTTTTTTAACAAAATGGATGGCTGCTAATTTAGATAATTTATTTTGGTTGGAATTTCAGTATCAAAAAGTATGGTTTCTATGCCTAATTCCATTTTACCCTTTCACTTCCATAATTTCTTCTACTACTGAAGTGATAGAAAACTTTTTATTCTGAGCATCAAATAGGGTTTCCATCATCCATGTTTGGGCAGGGGTTCCCCCACTTCTGGGGGCTCCAATCTGCCACTGGTCTTTGGAGGAAGCCCCACCCCCAAACCATGGCCACCCGGCAGCCACCCCTTTCCCTCCCCTCCTGCAGAGATTTAAAGGGCTTCAGCTGATCAGCAGGGACATGGCCCACCGATCAGCTGGAGGGCCCTTTAAATCTTTCAGCAGGGAGAGAGAGGGGCTGTCGCTGGCTGCAGTTCTGCTCACAGAAAGACACTTTAAAGGGTCTTTTTGCAAGTGGGGTAGGGATCCACGGGGCTGATTTCCCAGTGGAAATTTGCCACTTGGGATTCTGGCCTGCTCACTGTGGTGCTCACAGTGAGCGAGACAGTGGCGTGTGGACCTGAATCCCAAGCAGCAAATCAGCCCAACGCACAAAAAGACCCTTTAAAGGGTATTTTTGCATGGGGAACTGCAGCTGGCAACAGCCTCTCTCCCTCCCTGCTGAAAGATTTAAAGGGCCCTCCAGGTGATCGGGGTCCACGTGCTCCCTGCCAATCAGCTGAAGCCCTTTAAATCTCTGCAGGAGGGGACGGAAAGGGGTTGCCACGGAGGGTCGTGGCTTGGGGGCAGGGCTTGGGGCTTCCCTGCCCACCTCCCAGAATGCCCTCCCCCAGATCCCCCACACTAAAGCAACGAGAGGATCTGGCAACCCTAGCATCAAATAAGAATTCATTTGGTATTTGAATTGTAGAGTCACAGAATTCTTGTAGATATCTGCATAACCACATTCAAGTAGAGAAGGTAAAATACTGTAGACTGTAAGTCATTGTTGGAATGATCAGCATTCTTCTGCATACCTCATGAGATTAAAGTTTTAATAAAAGCTGGCTGATGCAAATGGTGGGCACTTCCCCCATCAGTCAGGAAGTACAGTGGGCTTGCTTTGTCTATCATACTTTGCTGCATACACTATTAATGTTACTGCTGCAGTAAACTTCCCAGTTTCCTTTATAACATTTTTAGTTGAGACCCGTAAGAAAGAGTTATAGTTTTTCAAAATGGAAAGTGCCTCCATATAGATGGGTTTCAGGAAATCAGGTTTTCTCCTAGCCTTCAAATTCACTAAAGATTAAATCTTTAGGCTAGCATTGGGTCATAGATTGAATTTAGAAGATGCACTTATCCTTTCCTGGTTTAAAACTATTTGCAAAGATAATTCTTGTGTGCCTGTTATGGAAATAAGAAAATGCAGCTCCCAAGTGTGTTACAGATGCTTCTTTTGTACCT
Organism: Lepidodactylus listeri; assembly: GCA_029233225.1. NCBI lineage: Eukaryota > Metazoa > Chordata > Lepidosauria > Squamata > Gekkonidae > Lepidodactylus > Lepidodactylus listeri. Next base: position 57,204,714 of record JARCFY010000005.1, on the reverse strand, counting down.
AATCCCAGATCTCAAAATAATTGCATACATTTTTCCTTCCTAGCCCCCTTCAAGGAACCGACGAGAACGAGCAGAATTGAGGCCAGATTTCTTTGACTCAGCAGCTATCATTGAAGATGATTCGGTAAGATTTCACTGGGCATGTTTGCTACTTGGAACGTCAAACAGTTATCCTGTATTTAACTGTTTATTCCTTGTTTTTCTAGGGATTTGGAATGCCAATGTTCTGAAGTCTGGTGAAGACATTATTCAAATGTGGAACTCTGTTCTTTAGAGCTCAAGGCCTATATACTGTGATAGCTTATATGAAAAACCACATTTTTGATGTGATTTGGTTTGATTTTTAACCAAATGATTAAGGTCATTTCCTTTTTGTAATGAGAGAAGAGGAACTTCTTAATGAAACAAGGAATATTGGCCAATCAGTCACTTCAGAAAGGCTGACCTATAAATCATTTGTTTCCCTGTCCTTGACAGTCCTTATACAGGTTTTTTTCCTGGATGGGGAGGAGCTTTTAAATTAAAACAGTTGCGAAATAAATGTTCTACACGTTTTCAGAAAACATTGAATGAAAACAAAACTTTTTAACTTTATTTTTCTGCTGTACAACTTCAAAATGTTTTAACATTTGCCTTTTTATGTTTTAGAAGCTAGCCATTTTTATTAAATTTATGCCTGTCCGCCATTGACCAGCAGCGATGTGATCAGCAGGCCATCCTGGCTGGAGAAGTGTTGTTAAACACACTGGATGTGACTAGCAGTATCCTCTCTGACCACTGAGAGCAAAACACTCTTACAAAAGAGTTTAGAAGTCAGATGTGTGCATCTCTGCCAAAAAAAAGTCAGATTCTGAAAAGAAAAACCCAGATTTTATACTTCTGAGAAGATTTATTTTTATTTATAATAGGGCATAAAATAAGAGATGTCCGTGAAGCCACTTTTCCAACAGACGCTGTGTAACATTCATTTTATATAGCACTAGGGGAACACACAAACAGCACATTTTCTATTGGTACTTGTTCTGTGCATTTTTAGCAACTTATACCAGCAAATAAAATATTCTCAGTAAAATAAACTGGTCGTTCTAAAGTAATCTATTTGCTGTTTCTACTACCTATTTCATGACCTGTCAGATCTGAGGTACACAAGCAGCAGCTTTCCTATGGAGCGTAAATCATGGGGGAGATTGGGATGGGGGTGGGGAACAAGAGTCACACTTGCATTTTCAAAACAATTTTAAATGTACCATAGAGAAGTGTCTAACTTTCCATGCCGTAAATACCCTTTTGTGCTATTTTTGTAAATTAATTTTGCCAGTTAGATTTACTGTATGTGCTGCATAGAAACTTGTGCTTAGATGGTGACGTTTTTAAGCTTACAATGGAATACAGCTACATTCTCAGTGTTAACTGTGCATTAATAAGAGTAATTATTAAATGATTTTTCAAAAAAGCAGAACAATCCATTGTTCTAAGAGATTGTTTTCCCAAGGTGTTGAGCACAGCTCCTATTGATTAGAACATCTGTAAAAATGAGGCCAAACTGTTATTCCTTTTGGAATTTGAATGCTAGTTCTTGAAAGCAGATCTAAATTGGCCCAAGTTTAATGCAGACACGTCATAAGTGCTTTTTATAACAGCTGCAGAATAATTTGTGACATGCTGCCTTTTTAAAGGTAGATTTAATACATACAAGGTGCATCCAATACTTACCTTTTGGGAGAAGGGGAACACATGTGAAATCATGTTACTTTCATTTAACATTGGGGCTCTTTCCCTTTTAAAAAAAAAATTGTACAGGTCTCAAGTTGTGGTTGCCAAAAACTGTTTGACCTGATAATTCAGCCATTCCTTCAAGGTAGCTGTTTACTGTAAAGTTGCTAAAGTCACTGGGTTAGTGCTTCAGGACAAAGTGCAAGTTCTCCCAAAAAAGCGGACAGGAATGGGTGGAGTAGCACTTCTTGTTTTGTGGGTAGAGTGGCATAACTGTTGCTGGTTTGAGGCCATCACAAATAAACTTTGTGCTACACATCCCTCCACACACAAAAAATGAATTTTAAGTGATCATTATAGAGTTCTGTAAAACAATACAAGTTACCTCCAATGGGTTTCCAGTTCAGTTTGCAATCAATAGGTTTTTTAAATGTGTCTCCTTGATTGGTTTTGCTAGTAATTCTGTAAATTGTACATTTACAATATGAGGTTTTTTCCTTTTGTACAATTTAAAACTGATGCTTCACTTTTCCTTTAATAAACTCCTCAAAATCGCATGTGCAGTGGAGTCCTTTCCACAAAGCATTTGGAAATGGGTGCTTTCTGTTTGGTCTGTCTTCCACTAAATATTTCCCAATAGTGAAGCCTGAAAAGCTGTTCATTTCATTCCTTATGTCTGCTTATCCTGCCACTGTTCAGCATTCTGGACACAGCAGACTCTTGAGTTTTTGGTGTGTTTTTTTCCTCTTTGGAGATTTTTGCCCCCTACAGTAAATGATGCTTTTAGTTCAAGTCCCCCCCCACCCACCCCACAAATAGTTTTTCATAGTCAAATGCCCTTGGAAGACATTTCCATCTCCCCTCTTTTATGCACCAGATATGTCATTCAAGTAAATAGCAATTTAGCACATGTATGGAATTTTAGAGAATGGGATTCCTAGGGTCTCAGCTTTCATTTGGAACAAACACACAATCAGCAAACTTCTCCCCCTTATATTTGCCAAGGTTTTTGAAGCTCCAGTATTCAGTAGGTGAAGTACACTTCCTCTAGACACACACTCCTGTAGGTCACTAAGACCCTTACCACTGCACTGTTCAACTTTTTTGCCAAAATAATAATCCAAATTCTACAGGAGTCTGTAATTTCACAATAAAGCATGAAATGAGTTAGTGTGATCCTGCTGGAATTCTGGTGCAATAGCAGTTTTAATAAATGTATCTAAATGTGATATGCAGCATCTCAAAGTTTAAAGTTTTCAGATAGCTTCTAGACTAGGACACCCAGAAGCTTCATGTGTGGTCAGCCTTTTAATAAGTTGCTGCTTCATCTAGATTTGGTAATTTAGAATCTTGTTTCTCTGATGTCTGAAAAGAAAAACATCCTTAAAGAGGGGACAGCTTGTCTCTAGAGAACTCCCTTATTTCAAGTACAAGGGTAATGGAGAACACTTGTCCTACTTGTGACAGCATGTGGATATTTTTCAGAGAACAAGTTGGTTGTGCAAGATAGTTAAACCTTGGATTCAAAATTTATACTTGTGTGATGCTTTACTGAAACATTAGCTTCTGGCAGGTAACATACTCACTTTCTTTTTTGTGGCTCCCTGACATAAAATAAGTGTTCTACCTAGAAAATGTTTAAATTCGATTACTGCTAAACTTTTAATATGTACAGTTTTAGTAGCAATAGTTGGTTAAGGGCTGCCATGAACCAATATTTCTGCCCTAAAGGTTAAGAGCCGTAATAAGACAAAGTTAGAGAAAATACAAGGCTTGGTAAAGAAGTTGGTACCAAACTGTTGTAGTCAATAGCACTCAGAAGTCTCTGTTATTTGAAGTTTTTGCTTAGCATAAGTACTTCAGGTGGAAGGTAGCTCAGTTATTCTGGAGATGTCATTTGGAACTACTCACCACTGTATTCACCCAGCATATCAGCTAGAAAAATTTGAAATCTTAAAAATATATTGGGGGGTTTAAATTGCCCCCCAATAAAAAAGCATTGTCTATGCGTGTGCAGACAACACACCATTGGAATTGGGGGTGGCCACCGCTGCAAGGAATCATTCTGGGCCTGGCCACCATGGTGGAGAATAGTGGGACTTGCTTCTTGCCCAGCAGTGGTGGATGCTGGGAGCATCTCTTTGCGCAGCCATGGAAGCAGCAGATGCCAGGAGATGCTATGGGTTTGGCTGCAGTAGCAGCAAACTCCAGGAGCCACTTCAGGCTTGGAACAGCAATGGGGGGGGGGGGGAATTACCCTCCACACAAGTATCATGGGTCCCCACTTGTTTTTTTCTAAATTTAACACCTGTTTCTTTCCCAGTAACCTTGTGTGTTTTAATTGCTACCTAAACTCAGTCTCTCAACAGTACCAGTGCAGAAGGAGAAGGAAGAATTTGGAAATAATTAAAGCTCATCTAAATGTTTAGAATACAGTATCAAATACAAACGATTGCAGAAGAATTTTGTATACTGGCTTGCAAGTTCCAAGTATCAGATGCCAGAAGGTGCCGGAACTCAGGCAAAGCAGAGTTGTTCAGTCCTTGGTCAGAGGTCCAGAAGTCAGGCTAGGCAGAGTTGGTGGCTTAGCATCTATCGTATGCATTGCATCTACGCCTAACAGCCTCTCTTGGCTGGTTTTATAGACCCATGCCTAAGGGTCATGATTGCAACCAGCTGCTCAGAAACAATCCTGCAATTGCTTATCTTCATTATCAGCAAGTAGCTAGTGTTGGGCCAAGAGGTGTGCACGTTACCATCTTGTCCATAGCTCTGTTCTCAGCCTCCGTCTGTGGCGCTCCAGGGGGGTAGGTGATACTTGTGGACTGGGAATGGCCAACTGAGGTTCACCTGCTGAAGCAGGGCTGGAGGGTGTTGGTGGCTTTGCACCAGCTGTTGGCTGTGAATCCTCACAAGTCTACAGCTCATTTTCTTGCTGGACAGCCCTGTTAACAAGTCTGGCTACATGGGGCTTCTCTTCTCTTGAGAAGTCCTCTTTTCCTGAGGTGTACTCGCTATCGCTGATCTCTGGCTAACTCATGACATCTTGGAACAAATTACTACATTATAAATTGTGACAATTTTTTAAAAAGTCTTTTCAAAATCTGAATGACTGAATTTTAACAAATTTATATGTCTTGTTGAATATTTATTCTAGGGATGTGCACAAACCTAAAGAGGGTAGTTCAGTTTAAGGCAGCCCACAAACCAAACCCCAAACTGAGCCAAAAGGGGTCCTGACCGAGCTGGTTGGGCAAGTTTAGTTCCCCCTATCTTCCGGTTGGAGCTTGGGGAACAGGGACCACCCTGGAAGGGACTTCCACCTTTGTCCCAACCACGATTCACTGGGGCCAGGAGAAAGAAAAGATCACCTGAGATTACCTTTCCCCCTTTCTCCTGGCTACGGCTTGCTGCAGCTGGGAGAAAGGGCCCAGGAATTGCCTAGAAAGTGAGCGGGTCCACTGTGGGCCCACAATTTGTGGTTGTTTTTCCAACATAAAGTTTTTACAGGGTAAACAAACAGTCAACAAACAGTTCTTCCTGGTACTAATCTTCCTCAGGGACGTTTTACCTGTGGAAATTGTACTTCGTAATTGTTGTAACTTAAACATGTAATATGAAATACTTTATCAGCCCTTTAGATAAAAATACGTACTAAAGGATTTTACAACATGAAACTCTACATAGGTTATATATATCCTCCAATGCCCCTGTAAAACTTTATGTTGGAAAAACTAGAAATTTAAGCACAAACATATCAGAACACAAAAGTAGTCTACAACTGGCGGGGGGGAAGTGCCCCACTTTATTGAAAATAATCATGGTCCCTCTGGTTTTATTTTTTGGGCTGTGCAGAAATTAACCTGTAAAAATGAAAGTCTTCTACTGAAAAATAAAGCAGACTGGATTGGTAAACTTCAGACACTGACACCTGAAGGGTTAGATGTGTCTTTAGAATTGCATCAACTTATGTAAAAAAAAAAAAAAACTGGGGGTGGGGGGGAGATTACATCAACTGGATGCCAGAATATAGTAAAGTTCTTCCTGTGACAATTACCTACTGATCTTTTACTCTTTTTAAGGAACTACTGCAAGACAAACAGGTTGGTAACATTCATTTAGGCACAGAAAAAAGATTTCTTAATTTTGAGCCGAAACCTGTTGGATGCTGAACAGCCTGATCTCTGTTCTTTACAAGACATTTCTCTTCCTCATGCAGTCTCAAGGACAGAATAAGCTGTAGCGGTTTTGTATGTCACTGATATTTTAAGACCTGAATTTTAATTTTTAATACAATATCTTATTTATATAATTTTAACTATAAAGTAAACTCATTGTTGTTATTATATAATACAGATTACCCTGATGAACTCTGTTCACAAAACAAGTAGGGAATTTTTGGAAATTTAACTGAATAATAAAATATATATTTTACTTGATTTTGCACCATCGGCCTTGGCCCTATTTTTTATCTCTTGTGACCAGATCCGTAGCTTCGGGGATCCCTGGGGGGGATGACCCCTCACGAATGTGCCCTGCCCCTTACCCCCAACTCTCCCAGTTCCCCCCTCCCCTGGGAGGTGGAGGGAGGACTGGGGCTTGTTCCTAGCGTGCCACTCTTGGTTGCTGCCATCCTGTGAGACTGAGCGGCAAGGCTGGCTGGAAAGGCAGGATGTAGTGGGCAAGGGCAGGCTTCTTGCTTCCACAGTCAGCTTTTCAAAGCCCCTCTCCCTCTCCTGCTTGGCCGCAACTGGAAGCAAGAAGACCTGGTGAGGCCGTGTGGCAACTACCCACCAGGGTAAAGAGCTGCTACTGCAGCCAAGCAGGAAGGGAGGGAGAGGGGCGGCACCTTCCCTGAACATCAGTTCATGAGCTAGTTTGTGCCCATTCCTAATTTATTCTGCCTGTTCTTATAAGAAATGTGGTGTTACAGAAAATCAGCTAACACAATGAAAGGGAATGGCAATTACAAATTGCAGCCATGTAATCTCACCTTATATATAATTGAGTAGTGGGCTGGCACTTTCTGAACATTCCACATGCTCCTGAATCAGTTGGCTCCATGATGTGTCACTCAGAAGCTGTCCCTATCCACTGGCCTCATTGCCTGAGTCTTGCCTTCAACATTCTAAACAGTTTGCTGTTCCTCCCCCCCCCCCCCCAAATAGCCAGTCGGAACTCAGAGGTCATTTGCATATGCGGCCTGATTGGCTTTTGCCTCTAACATTCTAAACAATTTGCTGTTGTTGGGATTCATTGAATATGTCCTGAGGTAAAATACATATCCCAATCTTCCCTTAAACAGTCACTGGAGTTGCCAGTCTCCCTGTGGGGCCTGGAGATCTCCCAGAAATGACCGTGTTCCCCAGCCACAGTACATCATTTCCCCTACAGAAAATTTCCCAGCTATTACAACTGATCTCCAGATGACCAAGAGCAGTTCTCTTGGAGACAATGGCTGCTCTGGGCAGTAGACTCTATGGCATTATACCCTATGTAGACTCTATGGCATTATATATATGCTGAAGTTTATCTGTACCCCAAACCCTGCCCTCCCCAAGCACTACCCTCAAATCTACAGGTATTTCCCAACCCAGAGTTGGCAACCCTGTAACTGGCTATGGAACCGCTTTCCAGACCCTTGGAACCCAGAAGACATGGCATAGGAGGAGGTGCTTTTCTACCTTAGCTGCCACTGCATAACCCCAAATTAACATAAGTCAGGGGTGGAGTGAACCATACCTGTTACTATGAGGCTGTCCTCCCATACTACTTGGGGAAGCAAAATGACTTGAGACAGCCCTGCCTTATAGCTAAGCAGAAGGAAATAAACGTGGCTTGCCTCCCTCTATTTTCCCCTTCCCTCTGCTGCCCCACCAGCCACAGCCAGGACACTCACTTGGAGCATCCTTCTAGAGCCTGTTGTATTTCTTCCCACAACAGGCCTTACTCCTATTTTTGCATAATACTGTTAGATGATAGGACTGTTTCCAGACCAGCATTAGTGTACATTGTGTCAGAATCAGCAGCCAACCTTTACGTTGGTCTGTTTAAAATTTAAACAGCTTTTTTCTGCATAAAGCCACCTCAGCTCTTATGTTCAGCAACTATCTGCTTAGAGGAGTGTAAGCCACCCTGAGGGTGTTATGTTGTTAGCCACCCTGAGTCCTGTTTGGGGGAGAGGGAGCGAAACATAAATTTGATACATTAAGAGTGGAGGCCTTAAAAGTGACTGGAGTGAATGGCTTCATTGTAATTAGACATATATATATAACATGAGCCTCTCATCTTTCAGCCATATTGGAAAACTGTTAACACCAACAATGCCCTGTAACAAATACAGCTTTAATTATCATACTGAGCCAGCTGAGCTGGGAGAAAGAACTCAGGAGAGCAGCTGGGAAGATGAATGGTTTTTTGCCTTTCCTAAACTACTGGGGAGCGTTAACTGAGGTTGCTTTGTGAGAGGACAGAGTTTAAGGGTGAGTGGGTGCTTGTGGCTTGCTGAAGAGTGGTGTTTTTGTCTGGGCCTGTTTAGGTCTTTTGTTTGGTCTGTTGCTCATTGAGCAAGGTCTGTTTGCCTGGGATTGATTGAAGGTTCCACCCTCTGCTGTTGCTGCAGGGAGGCAGGGGCTGTGGGCCTCTAAATTGTTTGCTTCCTGTCATTTAACTGGTTTTTAATCTGTCTTCGCCTGGAGTACAGGCCTGAGTACCCCGCAGGTGAGTGGGTAGCAATGTGGCAAATGAAGTTAAGTAATGGTAAGTGTAAACTGATGCACACTGAAGCAAAAAAAAATCCCAACTTCAAGTATAAGCTAATGGGGTCTGAATTTGCTAAGACTGAAAGGACAAAAGGTCCTGGGGTCATAGTGGATAGCTCAATAAAAGTGTCAACCCAGTGTGCTGCTGCGATGAAAAGGGCAAACTCTATGTTGGGGATTATTGGAAATGGATTGAGAATAAAATCAGCAATATTATAATGCCCCTGTATAGATCTATGGTGTGGCCTCATTTGGAATACTCAGTACAGTTCTAGTTCCCATATCTCAAAAAGAACATTGCAGAGCTGGAAAAAGTACCAAGGAGGGCAACCAAGATGATTAGGGAGTTGGAGCACCTTCACTATGAAGAAGAGTCTGGGACTTCTCAGTTTAGAAGAGAAACAACTGCCCTGACCTGAATAACCCAGGCAAGCCCCAATCTTGGAAGCTACGCAGGGTCAACTGTGGTCAGTATTGGATAGGAGACTTCCTTGGAATACCAAGTCGGGAGGACTGAGGCAGGCTTTCAGCCACCTCTGAATATCTTCCAGGCCCCCAGTAGGGGTCAGTCACCAGAGGTCAACGTGACTTCCAGGTGTGCGTGCACACACACACACAATTTTTTAAAAACCCAAAGGAAAAGGGGGGGGGGGGGACACGACATGATAGCGGTTTATAAAATTATGCATGGGGTGGAGAGACTTGACAAAGAGAAATTTTTATCCCACTCCCCAAATACTACAACTTGAAGCTGATGGGCAGTAGGTTCAGAATGGACAAAAGGAAATACAAGAAAGAGATTAAAATGTGGAATATGCTGCCAGAGGATGTAGTGATGGCCACAGGAATAAACAGCTTTAAAAGGGGATCAGATAGATTCATGGAGGATAAGTCTATCAATGGCTACTAGCCATGGTGACTAAGGGGGAACCTCCACATTCAAAGCCACTAATCCTCCGAATCCCAGAGCCAGGAGGCAACATCAGGGGAATATGCTTTGGCCTCTACGCCCTGTGGTTGGCTGTCCAGAGGAACTGGTTGGCCTCTGGGTGAGAAAAGATGCTGGACCTGATAGACTATTGGTCTGATCCAGCAGGGCTCTTCTTCTGTTATGTACTCTCTTTTACTAGTTTCATGCTCTGTAACTTGCATTACTGTTTAACAATCTCTCTGAAGACATACTTCATTTTAAAATCTTTTATTTCCATATCGACTTTCTCACAAAATGCTGATTTTACATGTGCAAATTTTATTTTGTAGTACTCTCAGAAATTGAAGTAGGATAACATATCCTGAGCATAATGAAATTTCTACACATTTTCCATTTCAAAGTATCACTAAATGTTATCCAAGGCTGTGAAAATTCCAGAGGATATCCATCGAGCAGGCTCTACTGATTTTCCCTATAGTCTTAGCGCTCTGAATTGATTCAGAGTGGCATGTTAGCATGTTTCTTCCAAGGGTTGGATTGTCTTTTGCTTGCCAGCACTTCTAAATCACGGCAGATGCGAAGCCGAGTAGTAGAAGGCTGGATGATGTCATCAACAAAACCTGTTAAACATATTAAGAGGAAATGATTATTTTCTACTGCTAAGCAAGGAAATAAGCAGCAGGGCTAATACCAAACTCCATCTGATGCATTTTAGCCCTCTCATTAAACCAAATTTATTGTTTTTGTAAACTGTTCTAAAGGAAGTAAAGAACAGCTAAAACGAACTCTGTCTTTATATACCTAGGACTTCAGAAAGCTTGTCTGAGGCCTCATGATCTATTCCAGTGACTGTAAAATGAAGCTATTATCTGCTAAATAGCATGCTTTTTACTAAGGTAACTATGATCCCTTTATAATTAGCAAAGGAGAAGCAGGAGTCTTGGTTATTGAAATCTGAACATGAAATTTCAGTGTTAAGATGTACATACTTGACAGCATGTGAAAATACATTTTGTCCCTTTTATCAGTTTTTCTGGAATCTAAACTTCAAAATTCACTCTGAAACGTGCTATTCAGCAGACAGTGGCGTAACTTTACAGTAACTGGAATAGATCTTGAGGTCTCAGACAAACTTTCTGAAGTCCTAGGTATATCATTTTAAAACAAAAGCTTTGGGGGATTATTTTACTTATCTACTCAGTTAACAGCAGTACACTCCCCCAACATAAGGACCTTTCCACTCATAGAACAGCCTCTTGGTTTGCTGCCACTATTTAGCACACAACATCTGTCTCGTTTGTTTGTTTTTTACAATGATTATGTCCTGCCTGGTCGGGGCCACAAACAGTTTAAACAGCATAATAAGATATACCATAAAGCCAATTAAAAACAGAGCTGAAGTACATAGATAAGAGGGCAGCAGAGTAAAACACAAAGCAGGCAGGAGGAATCACTGAGGGAAAGCCAGATGAAACAAGTCTTCACCCACTGGGCAAAGAACAGAGACAAATGAATATCCCTGGGGGGAGAATTCAGAAATTTTGGTGAGAAGGAAGGCCCTCTCTCAGTCACAAGGGATGTATGTTCTCTTCAAACTACAGCAGCTCTACCACAAGCAGGAAGGGAGAGAGGGATACGTACTATGAGAACATAAATGCAAGAGCTGAAGAAAATACATTCAGAGTACCTTCAGATGACAACTCAAAATATGTTGTGCAGAGGCAATGCAACCCAAATATTGCAGGCAGCCCCCCTTGCCCAGTCTACATGCTCTGCTAAGATTCTACCCCCAGATTCAGAGTAATTATCATTTTATTTTTTGCTTCATTTATACTCTACCTTTCTCCCTAATGGGGACCCAAAGCAGTTTATATTGTTCTTCTCTCCTCTGTTTAGCCTCACAACCACTGTGTGAACTAGGTTAAGCTGAGAGAGTGTGACTGAAGAAATGAGCAGTGACTCATGAAAGCTCATACCCTGCCACAAAGGGTGTACTGGACTCTTGCTCTTTTCTACTGCTACAGACAAATACGGCTATCCATCTTGAGTGGCCCAAGGTAACCCAGTGAACTTCCACGGCAGAGTGAGGATTTAAACCTGGCTCTCCCAGACCCTAATCCAACATTCTAACAACTACCCCAGACTGGCAACTGTGACCAGGAGTCAAAGATGAAATCCCAAAAGTTCTCTGCTACTGGGATGAAAATAGTTATCACTCCCAAAGACAGGAAGGCACCAGAGCCAACAGGAAAGAAGGTCTGGCCGAGGAGTCCTTGCACTGATCAACCTACCACGGAGGTCAGTTAAACTTTAAGACAATAATACTTAAGCTGCTTTTTCTTAAAGTGCAAAGATTAGTCCTGGTCTCTAACACAAATTGTGTGCAGAGCAGAGTTTTTGCAAGAGAGCTTAAAACTGTCTGCTGAGGTGGAAACCATCTACAGCAGGATGGCAGGCTCTGCCGTTTATTCAAACCCTATTAAGGCCTCTTCCCAGCGGGTAGCTGCAAGTAGCCCAATTTCAGCATGCCTGCTTAATAAACTTCTGAAAAGGGTGTACTGCAAGATAGTGGCACCACTGGGACTTAGATTGGGATTTTGACGCCATCGGTTTTTTAGGGAATTTGATGCTTGACTGTTTTATGCTAGTTCAACTGTTTTCTGTTTGTACTTTGATGTAAACCACTCTGAGCCTGGCTATTGGGAAGGACAGTCAAAAGTTCAATTACTAATTATGATGATGATAATGGTGATGGTGGTAATAATAATGATAATAAATTATATGATCGTGTTGTACACCTCCCTGAGCCTAGTTCCACTGGGGAGGATGGTTGATAAATTTGATAAATAACTTCCCAAGCAGCACTGTTTATTGAAGCAGTCAGACTAAGAAACCTGCAAATTAGCCTTCTCAGCCAGCTGCCTCTGGCTGTTTTAGCAGATCCACCTTAGCATTTAAGCCTCATTTGCTCCCTCTTCTTCTGGAAAGCAGAGATTCCCAATTATTAGGATTGGCAATGGCAGAATTATATTGCCTACATTTCCTCTCCTCCTAAATAATGTAATTCTTCATTTAAATGCTGAGGCTTAGCAAAGCAGAAAACTGACATCAACCATCTTTGGATAACCAGCCTCATCAAGAAGTAACTTCAGTTAAGCATATTCCCTTCCCATGGCAACCATTTCCTCAAAATTCCAGAAGTGTCTGCAGATTCAACATCAGGCACCATAGTTTTGTACTACTATCTAAAAAATGTTTGTGGTAAGTCTTCTATAGCAACCTGTGTTTCCCTGTTTCTTTTTAATGAAACCACAGCTAGACCTTTGCAAATTGAGGAAATCAGGGCCTCCTGCTTTTGAAAAAGTAGAATAGACCATATAGAAATAATTTCTTAGAACCAAAGAGAACTTGTGGTTAATAAAATGCATTAGTAGAAACTTGAAGCAACCATACCTTTGGTTGCTGCAGGGAAAGGATTTGCAAACTTCTCCACATATTCTGCTTCTGCATTTTTCTCCTTTCCTCTGAAAATGATCTGGACGGCTCCCTGAAGAAGAAAGCACAAGTCTATTAAACAACTGAAACATCTTTTTGAAGGCTTTGGAATCTGGGTTAGCTTACTGTCTGAACTATAAAGTGAATCAAAAGTGACAAAAGTAGACAAAAAATGCACAGTTGTGATTACTAGGGACTCAAAAGTGAATGCTGCCTCCACTTACCTTGGCCCCCATCACCGCTACCTCTGCTGTTGGCCAGGCATAATTTGCATCTCCTCTTAAGTGCTTTGAACTCATCACATCATAGGCCCCACCATAAGCCTGGAAAACAGCAATAGTAGCCAATCAGGATTCTGTGTGCTTCTACCTCGTTGCTGTTGTAAAAGGAATAAGTCCCACTGCATCCATTTAAAATGTTTTGCTGTATACTTCCTTTTTATTTACAATCTGATTTCACCATCTTCTCAATATGCATTCATCTTTCTAAATTCAGCTGGTCAATATAAAGTGTTTCCTGGCTTCATACACAAAAGATGCAATGTGAAGGTCCTAAAGCATCTTTTATAATTAGCCTGCAGCATTTTGTCTTCAAAACTACGGCTTAGATACAGTTTTTAAACTAAGGGAATGAAGTATTTAATAGCTTTACATTAAAGTCCAGTGTACTTGTTGATTCTATCCCTATAAGGCACCCTAAGATTTAGTCTAATACTTAAAAAGTAATTTTTCAGCAACACGTTGAGAAATAGGTTATTGGAGCTAGAAGGTCATGATTTGAGATTTGGTTGGCATGGTTATTTGTGGTACAACAAAGCTAAGGTCAATGTGGATTTTAAAAACCATTACATTAAATGTGTTATTTTAAGAATATGGAATAAATATAAGCCTAAGTTGTGTCAAAAACACCCTTGTGGTTTTCTACACAAAAAGCATTTAATAGACGAGAAATGATAACTAAGCATAAATGGTTAACATATTGGGACATACTAGATTTCTTTCAAGGGAATTATAAAATGAAATGAAGAGAAGATTTTATAATTTTTTGCCAACTGCCAATTTTTAATGTACAATTATTAGAAAGGTTTAAAGCAGATTAAAAACTGCATGGTTTTGAACAATCTATAACTGAATTTGAAACAGAATTATGTACAAATGACATGTTATTGCTAAAATGTATAAACTGTTGCTGAAATTTGAGACAGAGGATGAGTGAGTGAAAGAATCTATGATAAAATGGGCCCAAAATGATATAATATACAAATGGAGCAATGGGAAAATATGTAGAAGTAGGGCATTAAATTTACATTGAGCTCTGTTCTTAAAGAGGATTTTTATGAAATGATGTATCGTTGCTATATGTCACCAGAGAAATTAGTGAAAATGTATAAGAATATTTTGAATGTATGTTGGAAATGTGAACAAAAAGAAGTAACATTCTATTATTTATGGTGGACATGTAACAACGCCAAAATTTTTTGGATACAAATATATTCATTAATCCAGAAAATTCTAAAGACTGATATACAATTGAAAAAACAGGTTGCCTACCTGTAACTGATGATCTTCGAGTGGTCATCTGTGCATTCACACTGATGGGTTTCTGCGCCTGCACAGGAATCCTTCGGTATAGCAGAAAGCTCTCGACGGATTTTCACACCCAGCGCCTCCGGGCATGCGCAGAGCCCTCATCGTGCATGCCTGGAGGAGCGGGCTCGGACATCCCACCAGTTCCTTCTGACCGCTGCAACCAAGCATGAAAATAGGAAGGAAGCCTGGCAGCAGAGGGGAAGGCTGGGCAGGTAGTGTGAATGCACAGATGACCACTTGAAGATCATCAGTTACAGGTAGGCAACCTGTTTATCTTTGACGTGGTCTCTGTGCTTCACACTGATGGGAGAGTAGCAAGCAGTGTTCTACCTGGAGGAGGGAGCAGGCAGGCTGTCACTGAGAAGCAGAGGATAAGGCGCCCCATCGCAGAGTGGGCAGCTACTCGAGTGTCCAGTGCATAGTGCCTGATAAAAGTGTTCGGAGTAGCCCAAGTCGCAGCCGTGCAAATGTCTGTCAGGGAGGCACCTTTAAGGAATGCCGTAGAAGCGGCTATAGACTTGGTGGAGTGTGCCCAGATGGGCCCCAGAAGTGGGGTCTTGGCAAGTTCATAGGCAAGTTTGACAAGCCCCACAATCCATTTGGAGAGTCTCTGGGCAGTGATGGGTTTGCCCATTCTATGTGATACATAGGAAACAAAGAGCCTAGGTGTTTTCCTAGTAGGCTTAGTACGAGCAAGGTAGAAAAGAAGTGCTCATTTTACATCAAGGATATGTAAGAGACGTTCTTGCTCAGAAACGTAAGAAGGGTAGAAGTCAGGCAATATGATCTCAGACTGCAGGTGGAAGTTGGAGACGACTTTAGGGAGGAACGAAATGTCCGGAACCATGCGAACTGCATTCGGTAGGAAGCAGAGGAATGGAGGATCGTGTCTGAGGGCTAGGAGTTCGCCAACTCGACAGGCAGAAGTGATGGCGAGTAAGAAGGCTGTTTTCCAAGCCAGCAGGCAGAGATCACAGGATGCCAACGGTTCAAATGGCTTCCGAGTGAGTGTACAGAGGACCAACGGCAGATCCCAAGGTTGTGGTGGGACTCGGGTGGGTGGATAGAAATGGAGAAGGCCCTTCAGAAAGGGTTCTGAAAGGGGGTGGGCGAAAACAGAGAAGCTGTCAATTCTGTTGTGGAAAGCCGAGATTGCAGACAGGTATACTCTCAGAGAAGAGTGTGAGAGTCCAGCATCCGCTAGGGATAGGAGGAAATCAAAAATATGGGACAGGCCCGCAGAGCAGGGTTCTATGTCGGACGAGGCTAGGTAAGTACAGAAGCGAACCCATTTGTAAGCATACGACTGGCAAGTGGATGCCCTGCGGGAATTAAGCAGGACATTATTCACTCTGTCAGAAAATATGGAGGGGAGAGTCTCCACGCCATGAGCTTGAGACGGGGGATGTGGTGGTGGAGGATGTGGGAGTCGGAGAGTATCAGGAGATCTGGTAGTAGAGGAAAGTGGTGGAATTTCCCCTAGACCAGCAAGAGGAGGACTGGAAACCAGGCTTGTCTGGGCTACCAAGTAGTGATCAGTATGCATTCTACTGTCTCGTGTAGTATCTTGTGTACCATTCGTGTGAGTAGTGGTAGAGGTGGAAAGTCATAGACAAAATCCTGATTCCATGGGTAGAGTAGGCCGTCTCCCAGGGAGAGGGGGTTGGTTCCACCCTGCGTGCAGAATGCCGTGCACTTCGTGTTTTGACGAGTGGCGAAGACACCTACGGCTGGAGTTCCCCAAAGAAGAAATACCTGGCAGAGATAAGTTGGATTCAGTTCCTATTTGTGATGTCCGGTGTGTCCACTGCTCAGGAGATCGGCTTGGCTGTTTGGGGAGCCGGGGATGTGTGTGGCCCTCAGGAAAATGTCATTGGATGTGCTCCAATCCCAAAGTCGGAATGCAAGGTGGCAAAGGCTGTGGGAAATTGTGCCACCCTGGCGGTTCACATAACAGACTGCAGTGGTATTGTCTGTAAGGATAGCCACGCAGTGGCCTTTCACTATGGGTAGAAAGGTCCGAAGTGCGAAGAAAATTGCCAGGAGTTCGAGGTAATTGATGTGGTGGGATCTCAGGTTGTGTTCCCAACGAGCACCCATGTTGTGGCCGTTCAGATGTGCCCCCCATCCCCATGTTGATGCGTTGGTGGTTAGGGTGAGTTGCATTGACGGGAGATGAAAGGGGGATCCCTGGAGGTTTGACAGCAGGATCCACCAGAGGAGAGAGTCCCGGACATCTTGGGGGGAGAGAGACGAAGGTTCTGTGGGTCCCGCTGTGGGTGAAAGAAATGGACGAACCATAGTTGGAGAGGCTGCATTTTGAGCTTTGCAAAGAGCAGTACAGCCGTAGTGGCAGCCATGTGACCCAACAATCGCTGGATCAAGAGGGCCGAAGAGTCGGGATCGGAGCGGACATGTGAGGCCAATGTGACTATTGGTAACACCCTGTCTTCCGGAAGGTAAGCCTGAAAGGAGATGGAGTCCAGTTCTGCCCCAATGAACTGTACCCTTTGAGCAGGGATGAGGTGAGATTTGTCCTTGTTGATCATCAGGCCGAGATCCTCCAGGACAGTTCGGGTGACGGAAATGTCAGTTAGCAAGTCCTTGGAGGAAGTTGACACTATAAGCCAATCATCTATGTAAGGGAAAATAGTTATCCCTTGCAGGCAGAGGAAGGCTGCAATGACAGCCATCGTCTTTGTGAAAATGTGGGGCACTGTGGAAAGGCCAAACGGTAGGGCTTTGTATTGAAAATGTTGATGTCCAGTGGCGAAACGGAGGTATTTCCGGTGGGGGGGGGGGGCATATTGTGATATGGAAGTAGGCATCCTGCAGATCGAGGGTGGCCATCCATGCTCATCTGCAAAGTAGGGGAAGAATGGAGTGTAGTGTCACCATTCGGAACCGATGGTACAATATGAACAGGTTGGGGCCTCGAAGGTCCAAGATGGGCCTGGTGCCGCCGTCCCTTTTGGGAACTGCGAAGTACCTCGAGTAGAAATCCTTGCATTGGTGGTGAGTGGGGACGGGCTCTATGGCACCCTTGTCAAGGAGGACGCTGACTTCTCAAAGGAGGACAGGTGAAGGGATGGTAGCGACAAAGGTTGGGGTCGGTGGGGGCTGGAGGAATTTGATGAGGTATCCCCTGGAGATAATGGTGAGGACCCAAGAGTTTGATATTACCCTGTTCCACATAGGAAGGAAGGGGACAAGACAAGTGAGAGGGGAGACAGGGTGGACAAAGTCAAAGGCCCTGCTTGGCCTGCCAGGACTGCTTGGAGCTGCCGGTCTGTTGGGGTGGTGAGAACATCTGTCTCGGAGCATATGATTGTTTCTGCACACCTGGGAAAGTACGTGGATTTATCCGGGGAATTCCGGTTTGATGACCTGCGGGACCAGGGTCTAGATTGGATTGGCAAGGGTTTGGATTTGCGAGGAGCAGAAAACACCCCTAGTGTGAAGGAGGCCTTGATGCTTTTATCAATGTCCAGGAGGATGGTATCAGTGGTGGTGTGGAAGAGGCCGACTCCATCAAAGGGGAGGTCTTCAACCAAGGATTTGGTGTCCTGTTGCAAAGTGGTGGAGCGCAACCAGGAGTGACGCCTCAAGGCTATGGCAGACATCATAGTCTTAGAGAAAGTGTCTAAAGCATGTTTGGAGGTGTTCACCTGCTGTTTAGCAAGGGTGAGGCCTTTCCTTTGTATCCTCCAGGCAGCCAGTCTCTGGTCCTCAGGGAGCAAACTGATGGCTTCCAAAAGCTGTTCCCACAGGGTGTAGTGGTACCTTCCCATGCAGGCGAAATAATTGGTGACTTTCAGCCCCAGAGCTCCAGCTGAGTAGAAACGGCATCCGAAGTCATCAAGCTTACGCCCTTCCCTATCCGCAGGGGTAGAATGTGTCCTTCTGGACCTGGAAGCCGAGGTGACAACCATCAAGTTGGGGTGAGGATGGTTTGTCAGGAACTCAGCAACCGTTTCCTGAACCCTGTACATGTGGTCCAGGCATCTGGTAGAGACTGGTGTCGACGAGGGCTTATCCCATACCGATTTGGCAGCTTGGAGGAGGACCGCAGATATCGGCAGTGCGATGGAAGTGGAAGTGTCCATATGTACAATATCAAACACTGGATCAGTTATAGCAGGCTTTGGTTGTACAATAGGAAGGCCAAGGGAGAGGGCCGTTCGCTTAATTAGATCTCCACAGAAGGTGAGATCTTCTGACGGGGAAATTGGTAGATTTTCTGCGACATCAGGTTTTGGGGAAGGGTCGACAGGGAAACTATGGTCGGACTGCTCGGCATCGGAATCCCGTTCAGACGAAAAAGAGGCAGGTGCTGCTTCTTTCTGGATCGACTGAGCCGGGGGCGGGGTCATCTGTGTCGGTTGCGGGTCCCGCACGGAGTGTTTCGATGCTGTGGCCATTGATGGTTCATTGGCACTCAGTGCCGATAGCAGAGTAGGACATTGGTGGACCATAATCCGGGTAGGGGGTCTAGACTGTGTTGCCGAAGGCAATGGACGTGATCCTGCTGGCGATCAAGATTGAGCCCGATGGGAATACCTGTCCCAGTTGGAGTGGGCGACCGGAAGGATCCATGGCATCGATGTCGATAGTGGGTAGCCTCTGTAAGGATAGGGAGGACGGTGTCGATCCCATGGTGCCACTGGAGGAGCATATGCCCAGCACATCAAAATGGGGGATCGGTGTCTGGGGGATCCATACCGAGGAGACCTATGCCTCGGGGAGCGGTATCGAGATGGCGGAGGCCGGTAGTCGTGTCTATCGTCCCTGTCTGGACGAGGAGAATCGGTCTCGACGTAGGAGAGGGATCCCTCAGATGGCAATCGAGAACGAGAGCTTGGGCGTCATGGTGGCAGAGCATAGAGCTCTTCTTGGTTGGTCTCGAGAAACTCCTGTGCCTCCAAGATGTTGTCCGGTAGTGCCTCATGCAGTTGCCGGATGGGAGAATCCAGGAGAGTGATAGTGATCACTTCAGTAGGTGGTGGAGGCACGATCAAGGGAGTTATCAGTACCGAGGTAGCATCTAGTGGGGTTGCTACTGGTTCAGAGACCGAAGTCAGGGCCTTACTCGAAGGCTTGCCAGTGGCTGCGGATAGAGCCTTGTGGCGTTTTTCCAACTTATCCTTCTTCTTCTTTTTAATTGGTGTCGAAGCCATGGACTGCATCAGAGCCTGGTGTTTCGATACAGGTCGAGTTATATCGAATGACGGCCTCGATGTCGATGGGGCAGCGAAGTCGGCTGTCAATACCGTCGACGTCGATTGGGAAGGAGGTCATCGAGGTCGATACAGGAAGCAATGCTGACTCCAGTAAAGTGACCTTTAAGTGGGCTGCCCTATTTTTCCGAGTTTGGTTGCTCAACTTAGCACAATGAGGGCAGGAATCCGGCCGGTGACTTTCTCCGAGGCAGAGAATGCAAAAGTAGTGGCCATCAGGAGCCGCCAATTTGCTGCTACAAGCTGCGCAACGTTTGAAGCAGCCCCACTTTGTTAGCCATAAAGTAGAAAAACAGAGATGAAAAAAGGGGGGGGGAGCCCGAAGGGAGAAAGGAAAGAACCTCACCACCCGAGGAGAAAGATTTTTTTTTTTGTAATTTTTTAAGCAGAAGGTACAGAACGAAAGTGTTGAAAGTTAAGGAGAAGAGAGAGAAGATAAGAAAGCGAGGTGAAGGAGAGCTTTCCTCAAAGGACTCAGCTAAACGCAGAAGCTGTTAGCAGCACGGCGGTCAGAAGAGAACTGGCGCGATGTCCGCGCCCGCTCCTCTGGGCATGCACGGTGGGGGCTCCGCGCATGCCCGGAAGCACTGGGCACGAAAATCAGTCGAGAGCTTTCTACTATACCGAAGAATTCCTGCGCAGGTGCAGAAACCCATCAGTGTGAAGCACAGAGATTAGTGTGAAGCACGTCGAAGATCCAGTGGTTTTTCTTTTGGGACTAATAGACAGACTGTTAGAAAAAAGTCATGGAACTTTATTTCTGTATATGGCAACGGCAGCTAGACTATTATATGCACAAAAATGGGAAAGTTCAACATTACCTACAACAGAGGAATAGTTGATTAAAAAGATGGAACTTGCAGAGATGCCTAAACTTTGATTAGCAAAAAGACATTAACTACATTTATTGTTAACTGGAAACCCCTTATAGACATTTTGCATGAAATAGAAAAAATGTGGAAAAAATGAAATGATTATTTGTGGATTTGATTATTAAATGGGGGAATTAGAAAACAGAAGAAAAAGTGTTAAGTTTGTAACTTTACGTATATTTGTCATGGAGAAAGTAAAGCCACTTCTTTATATTCTTCATATTTTTTTCTCATCTCTTTTTTAATCCTTTTTTCCCTGGTTTTCTTCAGCTCTGTATTTCTGTTTCCTCTTTTTAAATATCTGTTGTTCATTTCTTGTCTTTCAGTTTAAAAATCCTTAATACATTTTTTAAGTAATTTTTCACTGCCAGACCAACAATTCATAGGTCATAGCTGTTTCAACTGAAAAGTTCCCCAAAGACAACCTATATTCCCTTTTTACCACATACAGTATATGTGTGCGTGTGTTTATACACACACAAATACATATGATCACCACTTGTTGCAGTGTTCTGTGGTGGAGAAATCACCCTAAGGAACAAGAGAGATTAGCCTATCAATGTAACTTTACATCAGGATCAGGAATTTGGAGGGGGGATCGTATTCTCTATTTCTGGATGAAGGAATCTGGGTAAGTCACTCTACAAGTAGAGCTATATAAATTAGGCAGAGTTTCATCCTTTTCAGTGGAAAGAGACCCTACCCACTTCCAGTTCTGCCTCCTTTGCCCTTATTTTTACTGCATAAAAAAGGCAGGAAAACACTAGAACCCTTTCTTGCTCTTTTTTTTAAGATGGGAAGGGAAACAAGGGTTTTTCTTTTACTGCTGGCGTGTTGCCCCACTGCCAACTGCCAGCAAAGAGGAGACCAGCTGTCATCAAGGCCTGAATGGGATCCAGCTACCCAACCCATTTCCCTGCCAGCTCACCTCTTCTCTTTGAGGCATCAAGCTGTTTAATATACAATACAGTAATTTTAGAAGATTTTTGTTGGTTGCTTAGAGATGATCTTTGACCATGAAAAGCAGGATATTAAATGGTCTAAGTAAGCAGGCAGCTGCTCCCACAGCCTCTTTGTGCTAAAAAGGCAGTATTACAATTGGTAAGCAATTGAAAAGCACACGAACAGATCTATTAAAACACACCACAGATGAGAGCCCTGCTCCTCCTACTCGCCATCCAGCTCTGAGGCATTGTGTTTAAGTAATGGGCCATTTATACACTGCCTACAGCAGCACAAAAGTACTGTCAGGTGGGCAAAAGCCACAAATCACCTAGAGGAGTGTGATGAAAAATTCCAGTCAAAGGTTGCCCACCCGCCCAAGATAATTTTGTTCTGATATAGTTGAGGATGACCTTACCCTCATAAAAGCAAAAGGTAAAAAAAGAAATAGAAAACTGTGAGTTGTTTGGTGAAGAGACCAGCATTTTCCAGATTCTTCCTTTGCTAAACCAGCTTTAAGCTGAGAGGTTTCCCTTTCCCTCCAAAAACATTAAAATATTAAGAGCCAGGAGGAGAACAAGTTCTTTCTATTCAAGGAGCCAGCTCTCAGAAAGCTAGAGTCATCGAAGTACATTTATTTATTAAATTTTATGAATCGCCCCATTCCTGCTACTGCAGGGCTCTGTGCGATGTACAAAACATTTAAACATTGACCAGATAAAAATGATAAATCGTATTAGGATACATTTTAAAAATACAGATGGTGAATACTAACACTTATTAATTAATTGTTCCCATATTACAGACTGCTGAAGGAAGAGGTTGAAACGAGCATGGAAAACAGGAGGGTGCCAGCTGAGATGAAAGCCATCGCTGTCCTCAAAAAGCCTGGTGGAACATCTCTGCCTTGCAGGCTCTGCAAAACTGCATAAGGTCCTACAGGGCCCTGATGGTATTTGGCAGAGAGTTCCACCAGGTTGGGGCCAGGGCCGTAAAGGCACTAGCCCTAGTTGAGGACAGCCAGATATCCTTAGGGCTGGGGAGCACCAGTGTGTTGTTATCCAAAGAGCACAGCACCCTTTCGGGGAATTATCAGAGGAGATGGTCCCATAGATATGTTGGTCCCTGACCCCTCAAGGCCTTATGGATCAAAGCCAAAACCTTGCACTTGAGTCAGTATTCCACTGGAAGCTAGTGCAGCTGGCACAGCACTGGATGTATATGTGTTATCCATGAGGGTGACAACACAAAAATCCTGTCAGCTCTACTCACAGTAAAGATCTGCGGCTACCTGAGGAGTTTGTGTGGTGGCTTCATGCCCCCTGCCCAGTGATCAGCCCAGTTGTAGCATTACTTTGACACTTTATTCTTCTGTCAACGTTTACGTGAATTAGCCAACACTACTGCTTTTCTAACAGCTGCAAAGCTGATGTTTTTCTGACAACTACAAGCATACCATGTCTAAAATATATATATATATTGTATATGATAAAAAGGAGTGATGTCTTTGAGAAACCTTGCACCTGTCAGTCAAAACAGCTGCAGACTATGAATTGCTGCCCTGACAGTGAAAAAAAATCACTTTTTAACTATTAAACTAAATTTTAGGGTAACTTAGGCTGTGATCACACACACAATTTGCCCTGACATAGGCGTGAATGCCGGGCAGATTAAAGGAACATGATCAGACACCAACATCTGGGAAGCACCCCGCAGCCGTCGGCAACCTGTTTTGCCCCGCCACACACGTGGAGTAAAAAAACACCTCAGAAAGTCCAGTAGCAAACGGGTTGCTACAAGCCACAGACAAACTTTCCTGCGTCTGGTTATGTCAGCGCACTCCCATGGCGTTGGGATAGTCTGATCAGGCTATCCCGACTCCGTGCCATTGTTCCCCCCCCCCTCCGTTGCAGTATGCATATCAGCGTGTGCACACACCCCGCACATTCTATAGAGAGAGGTGCAAATTATCGATTCCTTATGTAAGCGTATCAAGAACAAACGGTTTAAAAAAACCCCGACTCACTGGCGGTTGCATCTGATCATGCAGTGGCAGGCTGCACCCGCATCTACAAAAATCCTTGTGATTGCACAATGGTGGGTCAACTTCCGCCAGAGGAAATAGCCTTCCCGCCCCCCCCCCCCCACTTTACTTCAGGCATGTGACCACAACTTTACTGAGACAGAGTCAACAGTTCCTAGATTTCTCACAAGTCACCATCAAAAATTTTTAACTGAATCATTAAAAGTAGTTCCCCTCAGGATTCTTTCCATTAACGCTACAATAACATTCAGCATTATATGAGGCTCCTGAATGAGACTGCCTAGAGCTTCATCTTAGGTTGTCATCAATATGCAGATTGCATCCAGCTCTATATTTCATTATCCAAACCTCTAAATGGGCTATGAAAAAGTGCTTTGAGGACAATGTCAGGTGGCTAACACAAAACAAACTGGAGCTGAATCTTCGTAAGACAAAGCAAAGGTGATGCTTATCAGGGACACTGATGTTTTAGAGTGACTGGATCAGTTGTAGCAGATTCAATGGAATTGGCATCTGTAGAGATTAAGAGCCTAGGAATGTTCATGGACCCAACCTTGTTGTTTGAAAAGGAGGTTGATGTAGCATCTTCTACGATCTGCATCTGGCTCACTGATTCTCATCCTGCTTAGACTCAGTGGATTTAGCCATGCTGATTCGTGCTTTTGTAATCTTGCAAGTTGGACAACTAACATGTTGGACTGCCCTTGAATATGAGCCATAAACTTCAGCTGGTAAGTCCAATTCAAGGTACTACTTAAAACCATTAAAGCCCTTCACAGCCTAGGACCCACATATCCCAAGAGCTTCTCCTATTATATCTTCCTTCTCCATTGTTGCTCCAACCTGCTAAGCAGGTGAGGGTAGCATAGTCTTTAGAAATGGCTAGGAGGCACTGTGAGTTCATTCTCTTTGCCAGGACTTTCAATGGAAAATAAAGTGGTGGTATCTCCTGGGGGAAGGGGGTTTGTTTACTGCTTCTAAATTGTAACGATTTTAATTATAATTTGTAAGCCACCATGAGCCACAAAGAAAGGCAGATATAAATATTTTAATAAATAAACAAGGCCTCAGAAATGGATGCCCTCTCCATCCATGTATCTGTATGCCACAAAGAAACAATAATACTCAGACACTTATTCCAAAAGTGTCTCTTTTCATACATCTAACATGGTTAGGAAGTTCACCAGATCAATCATCAGGAGATGGACTGAAGTAGACATTTTAGCTACATAGTCCAGCTTTTTCCAGCACTTTCAGGTGCTACTGTCCATTTCCCTAGAGGGACTTTATTCTATTTATTTCATAGCTTCTATTTATTTCATACCAATGCCTGAAGAATAGTCATAGATTATGTTTCTTCCTTTGCGAAGCATTACGAAATGGGCACTTTCCCTTCCTCTGATGCAGCATTTATGAGATAGTTGCTCCAGAGTGTTCTACTTCCATAGTGTCTAGCAGCAAGCTTTGCCATCCAGAATGTAGGTACTGCTGTTTAATATTTCTCACAGGGATACCCTCCTCCACCAAGGAAGAAAAGAATGCTGGACCCACCACAATTGTTTCTTCTCATCAGTGGAGGCATAATTCAGGGCCCAAGAATGGCGCTCTGAGCTAGCAAGGGCTTCTTTTCACATTGTATGTCACAAAATAAATAAAATAAAAATAAATAAAATAAAATGTGGTAGTCAGCTTTGGGTTCACCAGAAAGAATGACAGCCCTATTTAATTTACATAGCCCTGCCTGTAGAGCAAGTGGAAGGAGTAACCCACAAGGATATCCTGCATCCACTGAAGAGCAGAATAAGATCGATGTTCTTTTTTCCAAGTCTGCACAGACAGCAAGCCTCATTTTTTCTGCTTAAATTAACCTGAGCAAGAGGCCTGGTTTTGACACAGATCATCAAGGACTGTAATCCACAGGGAATTTTTCCTTGCGAAGTCCCACTGACATGAATGTGAGTTTGCAACACCATTTCCGTTCTTGTTGACAGGGCTTGCCTAGGAGTCTAATAAATAGAAAACAAAACTGTACACTGCTTGGCTACTCTTACCTACAGCATAAGCTCAAACCAGCCATTATTTTTGGAAAAACTCAGAAGGGCAATGCAACTAATACTTCCACAGACTGTACATAACTCCATATAAATTATGAGAGCAGAACCAGAGATAGGCAAAGCTCTAGTCATTCTCAGCTAGCCAGCAACTCTAAGATGCAGCTTTACTTTACCTTTCTTGTGATAATGGTGATCTTTGGCACTGTTGCTTCTGCAAAAGCAAACAGGAGTTTTGCACCATGTCGTATGATCCCACCATATTCTTGAGCTGTTCCTGAATACAACAAAAACCTATAACCATTAAAGAAAAATTCCTCCAGGAGAGGATGTTTAATACAGAACTATATACAGCAATTATTAATTATGATAACAATTAAAATCACAAGGCTTATGTGAGTAACAAAAGCAGAAGTGGAAAGCATGACTGAACCAGATATCTGTAACAAGAAGACAACAGATTTACAGAATCTGGCTTGTACCCTAAGCCTTCAATGTGGAGTATGGACCTCTGGAGCTAGGCATGTTCACTCACACAAGAACAGTGTCTTTCAGTGAGCCAGAAAGTGCCACACCATCTGCATGTCACTTCTTGGTTTGACTGAAAGCATCCTTGGAGGCCATTTTTAAACTACAGGTTTATCTACTATTCCCTTGGGTTGGTTTTTTTTTTTTAGTAATCTGGGATTAAATGGTCTAAAAAACCTATTCAAAATATGTCAAGCCTTGGCCGAGGACAGATTAGAGTTCTGCCGCACTACAGGAGCGCGGCAGAACAAGCCGGGGCAAACTGCCCCGCAGCGCGGCATTCAGAAGTGGGTGGAACACACACACAGCCGCCAGGACACGACTTGGAAGTTGTGCCTGGCTGCTGCGGGAGGAGTGCGCCACCAGACGAGGTGAGTCCAGGGCGCCTCCGCAGGGCAGATGTGGCAGTCTGGACGCCCGCTCTGCCACCGCTTTTAAAGCGGAGGCAGAGCGGGCCAGACTGCCAGTCTGTCCTCAGCCCTTGTAAAGTAGTATCTATGTGGTTATCAGAGGCAAACAATAATTGCCTAAGGCCATGACCCCCAACATGGTGCCCACTTCCTTCTTTCCCAAAGAATCTCCCCGATGCAAAGAGCCAGTCCTGACTTTCCTCCACTTCATTTGAAGAAGAAATTGGATTTATACCCCGTCCTTCACTACCCAAGGGAGTCTCAGAGCAGCTTACAAGCTCCTTTCCCTTCCCCTCCCCACAACAGACACCCTGTGAAGTAGGTGGGGTTGAGGGAGCTCTAACAGAAAGTGCTCTTTTTCAAGAACAGCTGTGCCAGAACTATGGCTTGCCCAAGGTCATCCAGCAGGTGCAAGTGGAGGAGTGGGGAATCAAACCCAGTTTTCCCAGATTAAAGTCTGTGCACTTAACCACCATACCAAACTGGCTCTTTTGAGCAGGAGGCGCTTCAAAAGACTCAGGACACATTGCCTTTGTGTCTTCAAGGTGCGCCCATTCAAAAGTAGCTGCCTCTATCGTTGGATGACACTTGGCTTGGAACCTCCAAACTATTTTGTGACTGGCCCCAAATCTTGTGGCTGGCTCTCCCCTCCCCCGCCCCCCGGCAGCCATTTAGTGGTGGTGCTTGGTGTTCTCAAAGTTCCAAAAATGCCCATAGACTCAATAAGTCCGGAGATCCCTAGCCCAAGGGGAGGTAAAGTGCCAACAAAATTGTCAAAACACAACTAGGATACAGCCATACACACAGCCTCCATAGTGCTACGATTTTCAATGAAAGGCAATGCTATGAAAGCTGCACATATGGCACTCATTTCTCCTTTCTGGCACTGAATAAGAACCGTACATGTGCAAGTTCCATAACAAAATATAAAAAGGTATTAGTTCCTGATGCAAAACTTTATGAAGTTAATTTGATGCTTGTGTATCAACAGTGAGACAAGTTGTTGAGGTGGATCATCAGTCAAATCCTCTTACTCCACAGCATTAACTATACCAACAAATAATTAACTATGCATGAATAAATACCAGTGGAACAGTCTGTTGCAGCTTAAACAAGCTAACAAAAGCTTATGCAATAATAAATATGTTAGTCTTTAAAGGGTACCACAAGACTCTCTTGTTTTTGGTGTGTGTCAGTAGTAACCTCATTACAATAACAGTTTATGTAACTACAGTGCACTACGTAAAGTAGCAGGAAAAATGCTCTGTTAAGAAACAGCTCCCTTCACTACTAAGACATTGGCTCTGCCTGTGTCCTTGCAACGAAAGCCAAACCCCTATGCCTTCTAACTAAAAAGGAAGCACTTCTTCCCCCAAAGAGTGATTAACACGTGGAATTCACTGCCACAGGAGGTGGTGGCGGCTACAAGCATGGACGGCTTCAAGAGGGAATTAGATAAACATATGGAGCAGAAGTGGCTCTTAGTCTGGGGCAAGTGATGCTCTGTATTCTTGGTGTTTGGGGAGGGCAACAGTGGGAGGGCTTCCTGCCCCCACTGCTGGACCTTCTGAGGGCATCTGGTGTTTTTGACCACTGTGTGACAGAGTGTTGGACTGGATGGGCCACTGGCCTGATCCAACATTGGCTTCTCTTATGTTCTTATGTTCTATGGAGGATCTGAAATGAAAGCTTCCAGTTCAACATTTAAGAAGTGACATGTCCTCCATTCAGTTTCCACAGCCACAGTGCAAAGTGATGGTTTTTATCCAAAAGGCCTTAAGCAGCTTGGGGCTGGGGTACTTGAAGGACCACCTTCTCCCACTCTGACCAGCCTGCCAGCTAATCATCTTCCCAAGCTCTGCCCTCTACACCCCCAGCTTCAGTGGTTAGGTGAGTGCTGACCAGACAGGGCTCCAGCGGCTTAACGTCATTTTATGCCGTTTTTATGTTCCTGGCTTATTTTTAATGTCTACTTTGGAGCCAATATTAAAAACCTAGTTAAAACTTATACAAAAATACATGTATTTATTAGAAAGATGGTTAAAAACAAATAAGTGCCCAATGAAAGCCTCGTAGAAAAGTTCAAGTGGCCTGAACACAAAGGCCAATACAAATGACCTGACGCATTTCAGCCCTATTGGGGGCCTTCTTCAGAGGTCAAACAGTTTGAGGTACACATGTTACAATTTTACATATTACAATAAGATAACCAATAAATTAATACAGGACCAATGTCTTCTTTTAATATGGATAATTCTTATAATTGCTCTTTTTATGATGTTATAGTGTGTTTTTTCACTTTGTGGGCCACCTTGAGCAAGTTCCTGGAGAGGGGGTATGAAAATTTTCTAAATCAAATCAAATCAAGGAAGACTCAGAACAACATACCTGGTAAAAATCCAGGCACATCCACAAAAGTTATCAGAGGAATGTTGAAAGCATCACAAAATCGGACAAAACGAGCCCCCTTCACAGAAGAATTTATATCCAGGCAGCCTAATTTTAAAAAATAGATATAAAATACTATTAATGAGACATTAGTTCTCTCATGCACAAATACACACGTTAGTTATAGTAAATCTTCACTCAAAGGAGGAGAACATCCTTGACAGATGCAGAGGTACAAGTGCCAGCTCCCCGTCTCCTGTGCTGGGAGGCACCCTCCTTCTCCAGTTCCTTCTGTCTCAGTCAGTTAGGAATGCAGAGATCGCTGAGAGGTCTGTCTTTACAGTGTTCACAGTCCAGGTTCCTCAGACCTCTCTTACAGATTCCACTTGGGCTTTCTTTCTCTTCCATGTATACTTTTCAGTGTTCCTCCTTTCTCACCCACTGGCTATTTTTAAAAGCTTCTTAAATTGATGCAGAATTTACTGCCTCTGTCAATGTGACATGGAAGCCCTGCTCCTCTGACAAAGCGCTGGACAGGACCAGAGAGCCCTGCAAAGATGACTTATACTGACTCAGCTATTTCATTCAGCAACCTTGTACAGAAAGGCCTAGTATAATTGGAATTTTGAGGCCTGCAGATGTCCTTGTTAAACACATCTCCCGAGTAAATGTTCTTGCTTCCCAAACTGGACTCAAGACTCACACGAAATAGCCACCCTCTCCTGTGCTGACCCTCACTTCTGACCTAGCAAGATCTGCTAACTTAGATGCCAAATACCTTGGATAGCAAATAACACACCCCAAACCTGGATTCAGACCATCACCCCTTATTTAAGGATTTTTTTAACAAGGTGACAGGGCTCCAGTGAAGAGCCAGCAGGAAAACTGAGATGGAATTTAGCAAAATAAACAGATAAAAGTTTATTGACAGGAGTCAAAGTCCACGGTCAGTAATATTCAAATATGCTGCAATACAAAAACCACAGCTATCAGTACCCAGTCCCACAACACACACCATGTTCACTGGCTTATAAAGAAGTACAACAGTGTAAATCTCATAAAATGTTGAAAAGAAAGAGGAAAACAGAAGGGATAGTAAGAACCAGTGGGAATGTTAAGAAAATATGCTCAGGTCCTGCTGCTAGGAATAGAAGTTTCCCCTTCTGTTTTCTCCACTATGCAAATCACTAATGGCTTCTTACCTGATGCAACTCTGGGCTGGTTGCCAACTATTCCAACAGTTCTTCCATTCATTCTTGCAAAGCCAACAATGATGTTTTTAGCATAAGAGGGCATGATCTCAAAGAATTCTCTCTCATCAACAATCTACACAAGTGAAATTCAGACATTTTACAGCACCTCAGCTTATCTGTATCATTCAAAGTAGATTTAGCATATAAAACAGCTGAAGGGTTCTTATACGTTCTTTTCAATTTGTTGCTCTCAGAGAACATTTTACCACATTAACATCACAGAAAGAAAAAATCTGGAAACTCACTTCTTATAAAGGTAACTTTCTAATTCCTGACAGTTAATATTAATTGTTGTATTTACACTATAATTTAATAAACCAACTGTGACCTTTAAACATATCACCAGCTTAAGAAATGATATGGCCCATGTGTAGCTTTGAGACTCCCACTAAATCTACAACATGAGCACTTTTTCTGGAAAATTCCTCTCTTCTACAGCCCCTGGATAAGTTTCAGAGATCTAGTCCAATCCAATCAACACTAGATTAAGAAATGCTAGTGATCTATTAGCAAAATCATAAAGAAGAATAAGAAAAAAGTATCACTGTAAGAACTCTGTTATTGGAGAGTATGTCAGCCTCTTTCCAGAGCACAAGCTTTCAAATTTTGCCACTGTGAGTTTCTTCGCTTACATCAACATATAGTTTTGAGTCCCTCCATAGTCATCTGACACACAACCCAGATAGTTCAATGGTAAAGTGCAGAGAAAGATCAGGAAGATTTAAGACTCTAACAAGGTAATCCTAAACAGAGTTACACTCCTCCAAGTCCACTGAAGTCAATGCAATTTGAAGAATCTAACTCTTCTTAGGATTGCATTGTAAGAGATGCAACACACAAAAGAAAAAAAATGCCAAAAAAAAAGTTCTTAATTGGTCCCAGCATAATCTGTAAACCATACAGTGCACATTATGGACTAAGGGCAGAAAGCCCCAGGGTATAAATCAGTTCATTATTTCATTTTCTGTCTGCCCCTACAGACAGTCAAGGTCTCCTGCACAAGCACCTCCACTGCAGGTCAGTCATGGATTGTGGAGAAAAACTGAGTGATGGACGATGGCCGGCTAATCACAGTCCACCCGCTGTCTTCTTTTTTTTTTAAGACTGTGTACCTTTGATCTCCCAAGCCTTTAAGCTGGAAGCAGAGCTGAAAGAATATTTTATTGCATCAGGTCAGACTGCTATGGATTAAAGATGAGAAGATGAAGCTGACTGAGACAGCCAAATGAATTTTTTTCTTACTTTTGGTAAAGTGGAGGGCAAAGGGAGAAAACAGATTTGGGTAAACAAATGGGGGAGGGTGGGTCTAAGGGAATTAATTTTAGGAATATGATTTAGGATTCTCACAGATAAATGAAAATATAATTCGGAAATGGTTTTGGTACATGTGAGGCAAATGAATAGAATACTGGCTATCACATAGGATCAGGCCAAAGTCCAAGAGTGATGTGGACACATGAAATTGCTCTATACTGAGCCAGACCATAAGTCTATCAAAGACAGTATTGTCTGTTCTCATTGGCAGCAGCCCTCCAGGGTCTCAGATGTAGGGTCTTTTACATCACCTACTACTCAATCCTTTTTTAAAAACTGGAGATGTCAAGGATTGAACCTGGGACCTTCTGCACGCAAAGCAGGTGCTCTGCCAGTGAGCCACAGTAAAGCATTCTGTTTCCAGCAACAGGCAACCTGATGCCCCTGGAAATTCAAACAAAAAAGGCATGAGGATGACAGACTCACTCCGATACTGGCTCTAGCATCATCAGTGACATAGTAATTTTGAGCATGAAAGTTCTAGTTAGCTATCATGGTTGACAGAAAGGATCCATGAATGAATGGGAAGGAGGAACTTTGGATGAGGAATGCCAAGAGTATTGAGGGTGGCTTAGCAGGGTATATAGCACTTGTAACATCCCTATTTTGGTAAAGCGCCAATCATCTCTGACATAAAGGCATAAATGGCACAGAATAAAATGCAAGATGAAAATCAGTGAGTAAAGAATTAAATCAAGTGATGAAAACTGATATGGCAATACCAAAGCCTTATTCAGCTATTGCTGTTCTTGATTATACACAAATCATGATGACATAGGTTAGGCAGGAGGAGGTAGATAGATCCACCCCCCCACCAACGTAGGAAGTACTTAATTTTATTTTAAAAAACAAAATTGAAGAAGTTCCAAAATTAATGAGTAACTCTAGAACTCAGCTCCTATAGTTCTGCCATTCTATAGTCATGTGACCACTATTATTTGAATCCCAGAAACAATTATTATGACAAAACACTTATTGTATGTAATTCACATACCACAGAAATAAGCCTTCACCTATAATGACTGTCATCCTATTTTTATAGTGCCACGCACAGTGAAATCAATGCAACTTAAATTGGGCAGCCATAGTCCTTTGATTATGATATCATGCAATTACAATGAGAGCAGCCCAGAGAATGCATAACCCTCTTTTTTATAAAGAAGTACAATTCTGCTAATTTATCCATTTTGAATGGGCTTGCATCCAGCAAATCATGAGTCATGCAAAGCCAAGAGAATGGGAATTTTCCATTTCTCCCCTTCTTGCTGCAGTCCATTGAGCACTCTGAAGTTCTGCCTCTTGCAGTCAAGAGAACCTCATGCACAGCATGAAGGAACAAAATGGGGGTCGGCATTAGGGATGGGCACAAACCAGCTCACCAACTTTTGTTCGTGATGAGTTTTGGCCAGTTCATGGTTCTGGAACTGAGGTTCACAAACTGCAGCCCGGCCACAGACCTCCATGAACTTCTAAGGTGGTTAGCGGGGAGCAAATAGCAGGGCTTTAAACCCTTGCTTTCTCCTACCTGCGAAAGCCACCAAAACTACTGAGCAGCGGAAGCAGGTTCAGATTGGAAACAGGTGAGCCACAAAGGCAGCCTGCTCCCGCAGCTCAACTGCTTTGGGCTCAAAACAACTGAGCCTGCTACCATGGTTCAGCTATTTAAAGGGGCTTTCTTGGGCAACCAGTCCCTGGGGCTCACTGCCCAAGAAAGCCCCTTTAAACAGCTGAGCCGTATGGCGCAAAAGGCGCAAAAAGTGGCAGGAAGCAGAAAGCAGGCATCACAAACCAATACAAACCAGTTCAGTTCATGAACCAACGGCCCAGTTTGTATAGGTTTGTGGTTCAGCCACGAACCAAACTACAAAAATGTGGTTTGTGCCCATTCATAGTCTACACTGGAAGGATGGTCTCAGCAAAGTGTCTTCAATCAGCAGGAAATGACTATAGGGTACAAAACATTACTTTTACCACTTATACAAACCAACAAGCAATGGATTTTTAGTTGTTTAGCAACCCACATACCAGCAAGATCAAAACAAGTTTATCAAATTGTAGCAAAACCCCAGTGCAATCAATATTAATGTACTGTATACTAACTCAAAGTGTATATATTCCATCACTAGTAACATCTGCATATGGAGCTTACCGCATGTACAATATCCACCATGTCATAAGCTTTAGTAGATTCCATCGGGACAATTGTATCCAACTCAGGAACCAATCGGTTGCTTTAAGCAAACGGAATCAAAAGCAAGAAATATACTTATCAGCATTCATATGAGGAAATTGGTCCTATAAGAAGTCACCCTTTCCTTAACCTAAGAAAAATCTGACTGAAAACCAGAATCTTGAGTCAGTCTACCAATAAGGGTGAGGGATTATCTTTAGCAGACTGCATCTTCAGACCTTAAAGAACAGCCTTCTTCCCATCACTACCAGCAAAAACTATTTAACAGCCAAATAGTACCAATAAAAGGCAAGACTAAAGAAGGAAATACAGACAGGTTTGGTCCATCAATGAAGTGTCAAACACACAGCAACAGAATTGCACCAATATAAAATGGCGCCAGGTTATTTTCTACCTCTCACATCTGAGCAAGCATCTCTCCAAAGCCGAACAGCTTGAAACAATTCCTAGAACATCTGGAAATCACCCTTGAGGAATTCTCTAATAAGGTTGCTTATCTTCCAAAACAATTAAGCAATGGAATAAGCTACCCAGGAATTTCCTTCCCTAGAGGAATATTCCCTAGAATATTTAACAGGATAAGCCTCCATCAGGGATATGTCTAGGAAATCCTACCACGGTTGAAAGTGGACTAGCTGAGTCCTAGGGCATATTCTACATGCACCTATCGTTTGTAAACCTACTTACCTAGAGTCATGGCATTCACGGACTGGAGCTGAATCTTTGTTACTAAGAGGTAGATAATTAAAAAACTCTCTGAGATTGAGCAAAGCATCTAAGTCATTCTCAAAGGCACAGTGTGCAACCCCTGCAGAGAACAAGACAAAACAAATCTGACCTTGCAAGGACTCCACTGAGATCTTGAATACACAGCAAGAAATTCATCAACTATAGCATCGTATTAATCAAAGACCAATATGCATCCAAATTCTCAAGCCAAAGTAGCTAACATATGCTTAATGTAAAGAAAGCAGAGAATATGGCATCTCTTTACAATAAGATTGTTGCTTCTTGTTATACCTACAAACAAATTACACAAATTAAATGTTGTAGTAACTGTAACCCCAGAGGATATAGGGTTGGAGCCCATTTAAATTCTGTGAATGGAAGCACGACTTCCCTTCTTCCTCTCTCCCACTTCAGCTCAAAATACTCCCCCAAATGCTGCTCTTGGGGAATGGGGGACCTCCAGGAGCAACATGAAGATAAAAGTTGAAGGGCTGCCATGCAGGGAATTGGGGATTGTTTTCACAGGATCCATTCTTGTTATCCAATATTTCTGAGCATTGTTCAAAATGCATTCTAGGTCATGAGTTATTTGTTCATAACTTTTATTTATTTGCTGTAATTCTATCTAGCCCCTCTACCAAAAAAACATGCAGCAGCTAAATCCAGATTTCTTAATAATCCAGAATAAAACTTTGTTGGTCTTAAAGGTGCCACTGAACTCAAACTTTGTTTTACTAATCCACTGTTGAGTAAAAACTATGCACAGACCACACATGTTGCTGAGTTTGACACATGCGCCCCCTCACTACCCCACTGTGCAAAAATTACAGTTAAAAGCTAACTCTTCTTACCAGTGATGTACAAATGCAAGCATAAGGGTTAGCAGAGTTAGTTTTCCCTCCAGTGGTTTGTCAACTCTGTCCGCGGGGGGGGGGGGGGGGGGGGGACTAACTCTTGTTAACCTGCATGCCAATATTCACACACATCAGGTAATCAGAATGAGTTTTTAAGAAAGATTCAACATGGGAGGGTTGAGGAGTGCACACAAGCCTGGCAATAAGCCAGATCTGTGCACATTTTTATTTAATCACAGTTAAGAAAAATGTCTGCATGAACCCAGGCTGGCTTACAATGGGATGTTTTTAGGATGATTTTACTGGATTTTAACTGATATTGATATGTTATATGTTTTAATGATTGTAAGCTGCCCTGAGACTGCTTGCGGGGAGGGCCGGGGTATAAATGTAATAATAAATAAATTAAATAAATATTTAAAACACAAAATACATAAAAAATTAAAACAGCAAAAATAAAAGCAAGGGTCCTACAACAGTAAAACTATTTTAAAAATCCCTAACAGTAAGCCACAATAAAGCAGCAAACAAAATCCAGAGAAAACAATGCCAAACAGTCAGTTCCAGCATTTAAAAAACCAGCGATGTGTTCAGCCCCTAAAGGCCTTCTAGGACAAAATCATGTCCATCACATCCTCCATGGGACCAAAAGCAAGAGGACCAAATAGGCCACCTGGGACAGAGGGGGATTCTAAAGTCTAGGAGCCATTGCCGAAACAAGTAGTGCCCTGCATTTTCACCAAATGCATTTTAGTGTAAGTGTATTCCTTGCTTGCACGTAGCAAGACAGAAGATGCTGATTTCAATTTGCTTTTGCAGTACCTCACATTATCAAAGGGTTGAAGTTCCCTCCTTACAAAGAATGACTAAAACATTTGGAATTTAGAAACAGAAGATGACTCATATACAGAGTTAGTTATTCCAGCCTAAGTGAAGCCAACAGGCTTAGACAGGAGTAACTATGCACAGGACTGCATTACAAAAAGGTGACATGACAAAGACTTACATCACTAGGAACCATGGGATGGATGGAAATGATCACCCAATGGAAGCAGGATTGACAAAATAAAGTAGTTTGCTCATGGTTCAAAACTTATCCACACAAGATACCATTACAAGTTATAGCAGCCATTCATGTTTCAAATCTTTAAAAACTTTAGAGTTTCATAGAAAATACCATAATAGGTTAAATGAAAACACAATTTAAAGTACAGTCTACTTCTCAACATCAGATGCTGGATCCAGGAAACAAGGGAGAGCTGTGGCTTCCATTCCCTTTGTGAGCGTCCCAAAGAGATCTGGCCAGATACTGTTGATGATTTAGATTGAATTCTGGTCTGATTCAGCAAGCAAATACTTATGAAACACTTTTCATACAGCTCTTTGCAAAAAGGAACAGTTCCAGTATTTCTAGTATAAGAAATTTCTCTTATGACTCGAACCAGTTTTAACAATAATCTTTCTCTACTTTCTGCCCTATTGTTTTCAGTAGACAATCAGGAATCTTTTTACCACATTCCCAACTAAACTGTACTACTGGTTTTATACTCCTGGATTACAGTATTCTTCATACTACATACACTCCAATCACATCATAATGAGATGGCAAAACAGGACCAGATGGCAATTAAGCCATTTAGCCATTCCTAACCTGACACAGCTGTGTGTGTCTTTGCACCTCCCAGCTGCTCCTGAGTAACATCTTCATTGGTAACTGATTTGACTACATCAGGGCCAGTTATGAACAGATAAGATGTATCCTGAAAAAAACAAAATGCAAAGTGTGAGATGCAGGATGCCAGAATCAGATTCTTCAATTATTAAGGGTTTGCAAAATAGAAACATGATTTTTAAAAAAGCTTTCTCTATGTTTTAGACAATTATTTTTGCAAACGGGCATAATCAAAAGATTTGATGGTAAACAGCTAAATAGTAGGGATAGGAACAAAAAGGAGGTTGTGAAAACGCTACAGTGTAATAATAATTATTTCAATAAATAAATGATTAAAGTACAGTTCATATTTTCAAGTTTCCATCAAGGTTCTCAAGGACGAGGTTTTCCAGAATTATTTCACTCGTTTCATCCATAAAGGACTTCATCCAAGTAGGAAATCTGATAATTTGCAGGATGCATACAAAGGGCACAGTTACCAATACATCATGAGACGACAAATTCTACAGTCTATAGCAATCAAGATCTTTCCAGTGAAGGCTACACGCAGACATTCTTAATTAGCCTCCTTTTTGTTCCTGCTCCTCAGGGTTGTGGTTTTCCTCGATTGCATACTTTCCGTTTAAACTAGTAGGGATAGGCATGAACTGGCTCGCAAAGTAAAGTCTGTCACAAATTTTGGTCGGTTCAAGGTTTGTGAAGCGATGTTTGTGGAAGGGCGCCCAGCACCTACATTTCATGAACTCTGGTGCTGTTCAGGGTGGTTTGTGAATGGATATATTTCCAGACAGACTGTCTCTGCTCAATTAAGCTGTTTATAAAACTCCAAGGCAACAGGGTGACCAGTCTAGCCCTCGAAT
Organism: Lepidodactylus listeri; assembly: GCA_029233225.1. NCBI lineage: Eukaryota > Metazoa > Chordata > Lepidosauria > Squamata > Gekkonidae > Lepidodactylus > Lepidodactylus listeri. The sequence goes on along the minus strand of JARCFY010000005.1, from coordinate 57,166,880 downwards.
CAGGGGAATGACTTGCCCCAGGCTGGCTGCATGGGCACACAACACATTGGTGGTGTCCTGGAAGGGCTTGACGACACGCACCATTTGAGGGAGGGTCAGCCAGTCACAGGGGCTGATGCTGAGCTCCTCTTCCCCATGCAGGATGGTCACAGAGGAGATGACATCCTGCACAGTGCTCTTCTGCTCCACCAAATGCACAATCATGGCGTAGGTGGAGTTCCTCATCCCCCTTCTCCCTGCCTCTCGTGCAGCAGATGGGCAGACCTGACGCTGCGTCGGAAGTGGGCAGCCAGGCACTGGCAGGTCTCAAGCAAGGACCGCATCTTGAGAGGAGGCAGCATCCCAGGTGGCCTTGACAGTGCTCCCCAGCCCCAGAGCATCCTTCACCACCAGCTGAAGTGTGTGCACCAGGCAGATAATGCCCTCGAGGCACACATTTCACCTCTACCACCATGCTGGCACCAGCATCCATGACTATGTAGCCAGGTGCCCTCAAAAGGTCCAGCAGTGGGGGCAGGACACTAGACGCCCTCCCATTGTTGCCCCCCCAAGCACCAAGAATACAGAGCATCACTTGCCCCCGACTGAGAGTTCCTATCTATACTTTGTGGCTAATAGCCACTGATGGACCTCTTCTCCATATGTTTAGCTAATTCCCTCTTGAAGCTGTCCATGCTTGTAGCCACTGCCACCTCCTGTGGTAGTGAATTCCACATGCTAATCACTCTTTGGGTGAAGAAGTACTTCCTTTTATCTGTTCTAACCTGACTGCTCAGCAATTTCACTGAGTGCCTACAAGTTCTTGTATTGTGAGAAAGGGAGAAAAGTACTTCTTTCTCTACCCGCTCTATCCCATGCATAATCTTATAAACCTCGATCATGTCACCCCTCAGCCGTCGTTTCTCCAAGCTAAAAAGCCCCAAGCGCTTCAACCTTTCTTCATAGGAAAGTGTTCCAACCCTTTTATCATTCTAGTTGTCCTTTTCTGCACTTTTTCCAATGCTATAATATCTTTTTTGAGGTGTGGTGACCAGAACTGTACACAGTACTCCAAATGAGGTTGCACCATCAATTTATACAGGGGCATTATGATACTGGCTGATTTGTTTTCTATTCCCTTCCTAATAATCCCCAGCATAGCGTTGGCCTTTTTCATTGCAGTCGCACACTGTTTCGACATTTTCATTGAGTTATCTACTACAACTCCAAGATCTCTCTCTTGGTCAGCCTCTGCCAGTTCCCCATCAACGTTTATTTATAGATAGGATTTTTGGCTCCAATGTGCACCACTTTGCACTTGGCCACATTAAACTCCATTTGCCACTCGCCCATCCTCGACAGATCCCTTTGGAATGCCTCACAATCCTCCCTGGTTCTCACCACCCTGAACAACTTTGTGTCATCTGCAAATTTAGCCACTTCGCTGCTTACTCCCAACTCCAAATCATTAATAAACAAGTTAAAAAGCATCGGACTGAGTACTGATCCCTGCGGTACCCCACTGCTTACTTCCCTCCACTGAGAAAATTGCCCATTTATACCCACTCTCTGTTTCTTTTTAATTAGCCAGTTTTTGATCCACAAAAGGACTTGTCCTTTTATCCCATGACTATTGAGCTTACTTAGGAGCCTTTGATGAGGAACTTTATCAAAAGCTTTCTGGAAGTCAAGGTAAACAACATCTATTGGGTCCCCCTTGTCCACATGTTTGTTTACTCCCTATTTACGCCATCTTTCAGCTCCAGCCAAGGGCTTGCTGAGCTTCAAGTGCTTGATGAATATCATCACGTTTCTGCATGCAAAGTGCATTACAATAGTCATCTTTAACCTCACAGTAACCCTGTCAGGCATGTAAATGTGTGACATCGTGATATAGCCACAGCCACCTAATGGCTTTCATTGCTCAGAAAAGATTTGAGGCTGAGTCTTAAACGTCTAAGCACCATAAATTCCACTATACCTGACTGGCTGTACAGTTAAAAATTAAACACTGCTTTCTCTTGGAAGGATGAATGTAATCCAACTGATTAGACATTTCTAACCCAATGACAACTAGCTGAAAAGGAAAATAATCTTGCAACTTTAAAACTAAGCTAAAAAGACGTTAGATATCTTCACTTTCGCCTCAATCCAACAACATATCTGGGACAGAAAAGGTTATCAGGTGCAAGTCACTTTACTGAAGTTAACCACACAAATGTGCAAGGGTAGGAGAATAGGCTCTACAAATAGGACCTGGAAGATGCATTAGGTAGCCAGTTGTGACCATGAATATCACCTCTTATGGGAAAAGGCTAAATTCAGGTCATTTTCCCCTTTCCCTCACCAACCCAAGGCCATGACCCAGGTTATCCCACCAGAACATACTCAGGTCCCTGATGATTGATGAAAAGGCAACAGTGACTAAATCCTTACCTTTACCATGAATGTGAAATCTGTTAAAGCAGGAGAATAGACAGCACCTCCTGCACAAGGGCCCATGATAAGAGAAATCTGTGGCACTACCCCAGAACATAAAACATTTCTCTATAAAAGGAAACAAACACCATTCCATTACTTATGCATTGTATTTTATGTCCCAGCCAAAGATCCCAAAGCAAGTACAGTGATATAAGACACTATATTCCCGTTAAGGTTCTGATATATAAGTGTTCATTGTGAACAAGGAAAGCATATTTTAGAAACCTCACAGCCAAAAAAAATGGATCTGCTCTAGTTTTTCTTAACACACATGAAGCTGCCTTATACTGAAACAGACCATTAGTCCATCAAGGTCAGTGTTGCCTATCCTGACAGGCAGTGGCTCTTCACAGTCTCAGGCAGAGGCCTTCACATCGTCTACTCCCTGACCCAGAGATGCTAAGGACTGAGTCTCATAATGTCTGCTTCCAAAGCAGATGTTTGATACCTGAGCCATGGCACCTCCAATCTGACTGTTCCACTAACTAGGATGCAAAGGACCCTTCTGTAAGGAGAGATCTGGGGGGGGAGGTTGGGGGGGGTAGAGAGTTTCCACTTGAGCAGCAGTGGTACATGCTGCAGCCCACACTGTTCCCAGAGTTCCCCACAACACTGAAGCACAGTCTTCTTGATGGCACAGGAAGCTGTACAAGATTGGAGGCAGTAGGAAAAATTTATTTTACCAGCAAAGGTTTATTCACAGTTATTTCGATCCATTTCCAGGATCCCAAATTCCCATCTCCTGCCTTACCAAATTAACTAACCAGACTTCTTCACAATGTTGTGCATCAGAAACAGGAAATGGCATGAATCTAAAATAACACTCCAGTTCACACAGCAGCTTCTATACAAAGCCCCATGCTGAATACCTGTTAGCACCACTGCTTCTGACAGCTGGTACAGACAGCTGCAGCTGAAGAACCCTGACTGTCATTAACACTGAACAAAGTTTGAGCCCAGTGGCACCTTTAAAACCAACAAAGCTTCAGACCCACACGGCTGCCCACCTAAATTTGTCATTAATGCTGCCATTAATGTCCATTCAACCACACAGCATGAAGAAGGATTCCTTCTTCTTGCTACAAGAGCTGCAATGGCTCCCTCCTTGCCAAGGGTGGGTTGAAACAGGACATTCATTATGCACTGTAATATCCAGAAAAATACTCCCCTAATGCTAGTACAAAACCTTTTGTTCAGACAGGAAAGGGCAAGGGTGTTCCTAGTAGGATGGGCATAGGGGGTAGGATAGACTGCCCTGGGGCAGGGCCATGGCTCACTGGCAGATCATCTTCTTTGCATGCAGAAGGTACCAGGTTCAATCCAAAGCATCTCCAGTCAAATCAGCTCTTTGAGCATGACTGGCAATCGGAATGTGATCCCAAAAGACTGGTGTCTGAACCATCTAAAGTCCCCTTTTCCTACAATGTTCAAATGGCATTTGAAGAGAAGATGCAGACCCGCAAACATACAGTAGACATGGGATAGCAGCAAGAGCTATACACAGTTCCTGGGTACATATTCACCATGTATCCCCATGTTCAGATGTTCACCTCAAGATATGTTGGAAGTACCTGTACCATATAAAGTAAGAAGCTACCATAACCTAACACTGACAGGCTTTTTATTTAAAAGCCTTTAGCTCATATTGAAGTTGGAGGTTTTACAGTGCAATTCTAAGAAGTGTTACTCCAGTCTAAACTCACTGATTTAAATGGACTTGGACTGGGGTAACTCTGCTTAGGACTGCACTATTAGACATGAAGTTTGAGACCCTTTTGTATGTGTTACATCAGATCACAAATGCTATTATAATCAGAAAAGCTGAAAAAGGGAAGCTGTAACTAAGATTTGAAAACCACTACAAGCTTTGAAAATTCACATCACCAACAATCACTAACATTCCTCTCCCTGCTTCCAGATCTTGTACTGGGGTGGCTGGGGGCGGGGGGGGGGGGGGGGAAGATGAGCAATCTGTCCCCAAAGAAGATAAGTATGCCCTACCCTTCATATAAGACCCTGAGGCAGCAAGAGGAGAAATGCCATATCACTCATGCTTCCTCTGTCATTGCTTCTTTAGATTGTCTGAAGCAGCCTACCTAGTTTTAATTAAATTACATATTTACAGACTGTTTACCTATCAGGTTTCTTACCAAAAAAATATCAGCATAACCAGCTAGTGACTCTACTCCTTCTTGGATACGGGCCCCTCCCGAATCATTCAGTCCAATCACAGGAGCACCAACCATAACAGCCTGATCCATGATCTGGAGAAACAGAAACTCATGATTAGCCAGTAAATTATTGCAGCAAGCTCAAAAACATAAAGTAGCCTTATTGTTAGCTTACTCAAATGATCACTCAGACTTCAGAGAAAAGACTTTGATTTTTCAATCAGAACATGTTCAAGTTTAACTCATAACCCCCATTTCTGTTATGACCTCCACTGATTAACTATTAGCTCACAACTCCTGCCTCATCATCCAACATTATTATACTTGCACATTGCAATTAATGCCTTTTTTTTTGCATATTCTGATTGTTTTGCATTTTCTGAAGTCTCTGTAACTGGTCAATAAAGAGTTGAATAAAGTGTAAACAAAGAGATACCACCAGTTAGCCATTCATATTACTAGTAAGAAACATTTTTTTTAACAATTCAGTGATGACTTCCTGGGAAATAATAGCAATAAAATAGCACATTAAGTACTTCTTACATAAAATTCAAATATAGATCCTTATCAAAAGAATGTGTTTTAGCTAAACACAGCTCAGAACTCATTTAAACCACTGCTTGCCTGACTTTCAATGAGATACTGGAGGCTTTAAATGTCAAGTATTTTTATTCTATGAAAATCTTGGTTTCTACAGTAACAAATGGACACCAAATCATTACAGAAGAAGAATGCAATATTTTGGAAGAGGGAATTCAGTAGCTATGGGATAAAAGTCACGAAACATGAGAAAGCTAGGATGGCTGGGCTGAATTAGAAGTGTTTAGTGTAGGAGAAGCAAAGATCCCAAAAGTGAGCATGGCGGTTTTGTAAAGGGAGCGTTTTTAAAATACATCTATCTTATAATACAATATATCCTATAGCCTAAAGAAGGCTGCTGAGCTGAGAAGCATTTCCATACAGCATGGATTCATGTGAAGCAGGAGCTATTTTTAAACCCAATGGCAAATGTTCACTCTTTATATTTTGTAGCTTCCCTGCACTTGACAATTTTGTAGCTACTGTCTTCTACAACAATGCCTACCTTGCAAATCTTTTGAGCATGAGCTCCAGACAAACTACCTCCAAATACAGTGAAATCCTGAAGAGGGGAAAAAATGTATTAAGGTAAAATATCAAATACCAGCAATTCATGCTAATTCTTGTTCCTTCCTTATTCTTCAACACTAACTTAAACCCGGGGGGGACGGACAACTTTGACTTGTTATTCTCTAGCTCTTCAGTATTATTGTTTTAAAAGAACTCTTTAGAAAGCTTGAATATTTTTGCCAGTCTTCACTCATAAAATTAAAAACCACAATGCAGCCCTACAGGGATTCAGTGTGTGTAAAAGGATGGGCACAGGACTCAACATTTATTTGTTCATTTAAAATACTGATATCCCATGCCCTCAACTCAGCACGTAACTGAGACAAGCTAACAAAAGCAAATAAGTCATAAAAATACACAAATATTGAACACTAAGCACATAAAAGCAGCAAACAAAAGAGTTAAAAAACTCTGAACAGTAAATATTTAAAAATCAAGTTAGAACCATATTCACAAACACCAGTTACTAGCAAAGCAGGAAACAAATCATAAAATAGTGTGGATACAAAAAGCACATGTCCTCAGTATGAAAAGTTAATAAACAACAAGACATCAGGGTTAAAAAAAATTGGCTTGTACCTAGGGTTGTCAACTAGCCTGGAGAAACTAGCCCGTCTCTTTAATAGAGGTTTAATGTTATGCTATTAACCACCAAGCATGAAAAGCTTCACCCATCAATTTCCACACATTCAGCATCTACTAAAGCGAGATTTTTCTTCGCACCTGTTGGCAGACATGCTAGTACCGTACCATCCATTTCTCCTATTCCCCCCTTCTACAGACCCCCCACTTTGCCATTCCCTTCTGTTTGGATCAGATAAATCCTGGGGTAAAATTTCAGGGGGCTGCAATGGGAGAGGGGTGGTGGCTAAGTCCCATTCTGTGAATGTAATGCCCTTTACAGCTTGATAGGTGTAGGCCACAGAACACTCCATAAAGTGCTAGGCCCCTCCCAAGGATACAACCCAGCCCTCCTTCTTGCCCACATGCATGTTACTTGAGTACGTGTTGAGAGAGGGAAGGCGGAACCCTTGCCAGTCTCTCTCATGTGGGACAGATCTTGACCTAAATTTATACCCCACCATCCTGCAGGAGACTATACAGGGTACCCTTCCAGAAGACTCAGCAGCAGAAGCCATACAATACTGCAAGGATGAAAAATGATCCAAGATAGCAAAATGCAGAAAAAGAACAGGAAAGAATTCAACAAAGTTCTCTTTCTTGCCCTCCCAGCAACAATGAAGGCAACTAATTTTTAAACCACACAGTATTGTCCACCTAGCTTAGTACTGTCAACTCTGACTAGAAATGGCTCTCCAAGGTCTCACACAGACAAAGGTCTTTCCCAGCATCTGCCACCTGAAGGCCTTTAACTAGAGATGTTGACTGAATCGGGGACGTTCCACATGCAAAGTACGCACTCTTCCACTAAACCATGTCCTCAACTTACTTATATTTTAAAGCAAAATAAGGTAGCAGTGTGGAGCTGTATTAGAACAAAATTTGAATAAGTAAAACAATATGGTTTTTAGGGCCAATTACTAATACACAATGAAGTATCAAGATTTTTTAGTTACACAGAACTCTTCTTTTCGTTCTACATCAGCATATTCAATCCATACCTGACCTGGATAGCCCGGGCAAGCCCGATCTTGGAAGCCAAGCATGGTCAACTCTGGCAAGTACTTGGATGGGAGACCTCATTGGAATACCAGCAGTCAAGAGGCAAGGGCAGGCTTTATTCAGCCACCTCTCTGAATATCCTCCAGGCCGCCAGTAGGGGTCAGTCACCAGAGGTTGCCATGACTTCCAGGAGTACACACACTCACATGCACACACACACATGCACAGGCACATATAAAAACACACACAAAGAAATCCCAAAAAATATTCAAGCTATATTTTAAAAATCCAAACATTTAATCTACCTTTATTTAATATATTTAGTCATAAAGACTATCTATCTACCTTGGACACCATCAGTCTTAAATGTTAATTCTGATGCTCCAGATGTTCCCTATCGCTGACAAAAACAAGCCTTGATCGGGCAATAGAGCAGCTCACAGATTATTCATGATCACAAAGAGACAGCATCACAGAGACATCAGCATGAATGAGTGCAGGCACAGACTACACCCACACATATGACTAACTAAAAACTCACTCGCGCATTATTCAACCAAACATATCCCAAAATTTAAGTCTACTTAAGACAAGTATTATCACCTATATTTGACACCGCTACTTTTCAACTGTCTTCTTTAGAGTGCCTATTCCCATCACATCAAGAATTTTTTTAGCTAATTCAACACTGACAAATACCCGACAATACCCGTAAACATACTTTTCTCCAGAGGAGCAACATCAGACTTGCCTTTTAAAATCATGACTAGAGAAACTGCCAGGATATTACCAACACAATTTTTTTGTGAATTCAGAGAATATGCTGGCAACACAAGCATAAAAGATTCTTGCAAGATCCCAGGATGTTTCTATAGTCCAGTCGTGTATTCATATCAAATTCTTGCAATATTTCAAAGCCATTTCCTGACTATATCCCAGACATACTTTTATAAACCAATAAAGGAAATACAATATAGGAAATATAATATACAAACTAAAATATCCACCTGATGAAGTCAAGAAACAGATTAACAAAGCCAGAATGGTACCCAGAGAAAACCTGTTGCAAAACGGGCCCCAAAGAGACAATAACAGAACACCACTAGTGGTGACATACAGCTCTCAACTCGAAACAGTTCAATGCATCATCAGTGACTTACAACCTTTATAGGATAATGAAATTCTCTTTCACAAGTACTGGGCGGCAAACCTTTTCTTACCCACAGACAGGCCCCCCAATCTTAAACAACAACTCACCCACAATAATACAACAGATAATTTGAACATGGACACTGGTACTAGAGCTTCCAATAAACCCAGATGCCAACTTTGCTGCCTCATACACCCAGACAACCCAGTCACTGGATCTAATGACATCAACGGCATCATCTTAGGCACATTTACTTGCTCATCTTCTAGCATTGTATATGCCACTAAATGCCAACAATGTCCTTTGGTTCTCTACATAGGGCAAATAGGGCAAATAGGTCAAACCCTATGCCAAAGGATAAATGGACACAAATCTGACATCAAGAATCACAAAACTGAGAAACCTGTAGAACATTTCAACCTCTCAGGGCACTCAAAGTAGCTGTTTTACTGCAAAGGAATTTCAGAAACAGACTGGAACAGGAGATTGCTGAATTACAAGTTATTACAATGCTCAGGACAATGGAACCTCCAGGGTTTAACAGAGATATCAGGTTCTTATCTTACTACACATGCTAAGTCACTCAGTTCTCACTTATATTAATTAAATTTTGTTGGTCTTAAAAGTGCCACTGAACTCAAACTTAGTTCTCACCAGTGTTCCCTCTAAGTTGAGTTAGTGTGAGCTAGCTCACAGTTTTTAGCCTCCAGCTCACACATTTTTGTCTTAGCTTGGGAAGGATGGTTCCAGAGTAAACTAATTTATGCAGTAGCCAAATCACTTGCTCACAATGATAATGCCAGTGGCTCACAAAGTAGAATTTTTGCTCACAAGACTCCACAGCTTAGAGGGAGAATTGGTTCTCACATCTGTTTGTTAACTCTTTTATTATCTGTATGCTAATTCACAGGTCTTACCAACTGCTTTAATCCAATCTTAACTATTCCTATTGCTCAGTTATTTATATATCTTGACTCTAATTAGCCCTTCCTGGCAAGTAACACCCACCCCCATCTACATGTAATGGTTGAGGAAGTCTTCTTTCAATATATCTGAGGAAGTGAGCATGCACATGAAAGCTTATACCCAGAATAAAACCTTGTTCATCTTAAAGGTGCCACTGAACTCAAACTTTGTTCTGTTGCTTCAGACCAACACAGAATACCCACCTGGACCTAGGGTCAAAAGACAAAAAGACAATACCTGACTGAAGACATAAGCCAGTCTTCCATTTATTCTGCCCTGGCCAGTTACAACACTATCTCCAGGGTACTGCAAAAGAGAACAACAGTGCAGTTTGGAACACAAATAAGATCAAACAATGAAATCCAGTTCTTACAAATGATCGAAACAAGCATTTGCTAATCTGAGACTTTAAACTGTTTTTTTTTTCAAGGCAGTGTGTGTCTTTTCTATTATATGTAACCTGGATCATTAGGCCAGACTGGATTTTATATTACCAAATTGTAAAAAGGGGAGGGAGAGATAGGTTATCTCTTGGATAAAAAAAAAAGCCTACTTCCACAGTCTCCTTTGAGTACTACAGAGAAAATTCACCAGCCTCTGAACTGTCCTAAGTTCAGAGAACCGTCACTATATTAAAGAACAGAGACTTACTGTAGAACAGAGACATAAACCCACAAACAGTAACTAACCAATAAAAAAAAACTTCTTGCTCTAAAGCAAGTCATTAAAATGATGATCCAGAACAACTTAACCAACAGAGCAAATCAAATCATAGCATGAAAATTAAAACAACCGGAGGGGGGCGGGGGGTATGGAAAAGAAACAAAATCAGTATTGGCAGCCTTTGCAAGCCCTACCAAAAGGAGAAATACATTAATCGGTAGCCCAAACTGCACTAGAGTTAAGTAAACTACCTCTCTGGAATTAATTGTTAACACTTTTTGAGAGTTTAAACTGAATCTCAGAAAGGGTCATGTACTTGTACGCAATGTAAGATTTGAGCTCCATACAGCTCAAAAGGGCAGGTGCTTTTTAAACTTCTCATAACTGATGCATACTATTTTCACCTTTAAAACTTTTGCCTGTAAAAGTGAAAGGTTTAGTTTTAGAGCATGTAAACTCCAAAGGTTTACTTTTAGGGCATATAAAAGAAGTCATTTCAGTTACATAAATCCAGCAGTCATCCCAGATTCAGTCCCAAAAGCACCACTGTGTGAGGCCCCTCTCAGCCTGAAACAAAAATGAAGATAAATCAAGTACCTTATTTTTATCAGCCTCCATTCCAAAGTCTGCACATCTGTGTTCCACAAACATGTCATATTCTACAAAACTGTCAGGATCCAATAAGAGCAGAATGCGTTCCCTAGCTGTCAGCTTTCCCTGGAAAACAGTAAAGACATGGTTTTAATCATTACAATAATGAAATAAGCCAGAAATAAGCAACATTAAAAATAAATTTCCCAGTTTATTTATTTGCCCCATCAAGCAGTGCAAAATTCCATTTCGCCATAACTCTTATTAAGAAAATATTATTCGCGTGCTTTGTCCTTGCTTTTTTTTCTCTTCTGCGCTAATCATACAACCAAATATTTATTCTCCTTAATACCTTCCCTTTTATACAAACCATGGAGATAATATAGATAGCCAGCATGATGTAATGGTATAAATTCCAGTCTGCCAGACTAGAATCTGAAAGACCCAGGTTCTAATCCCCACTCTGGCATGGAGGGCCTTGGAGCAGTCATTCTCTCTCAGACTAACCAACCTCACAGGGTTGTTATGAGAATAAAATGGAATAGAGGAAAACAATGTTGTAAAGCACTTGGAAGATGAGGTCTTTATATCCCACTGTTCTCTACCTTAAGGAGTCTCAAAGCGGTTTACAATCCCATTCTTGTTCCCCCCCCCCCCCAAAAACAGTCACTTTGTGAGGTGTGGGGGGGCTGAGAGAATTCTGAGGGACGTGCGACTAGCCCAAGGTCACCCAGCAGCCTTCCTGTGAAGGAGTGAGGAATCAAACCCAGTTCTCCAGATTAGAGTCCGCCACTCTTAACCACTACACCACACATATTCCCCCATGCTTGGGTCCCCCACTGGAGAGGAAAGTGGGGTATAAATATCTAAACAAATAAATAAATAAAATATATGTAGGGAAGAAAGGAAATGAACCACAAACAAGTCTAGCTGAGGAGGGAGTGAATCTGTATTTTTCAGGAGAGGCTCAGCATTAGAAGGTAACCTGCATGAGGACAGATACCTAAAAATTTCAGTCCAGATTACTTAATCCTTCTACTATGACTGTATGAACATCTCATATAAATTATGTGCACTTAACTTTTTAACTGCTGCAGAAATTTATACTAAAACTATAGTAAATAGTCACAGTGGTTTTCCCCCCACAGTCTGTCAAGGGACGCCCTCTCAAAGTATTCCAGGGTACACTCCTCCACGCACGGCAGTCTCCAAAGGACCGAACTTCTTTCCTGCGATCGTCTCCCAGAGGAATTGCCAGCGAACAGCCAAGACCCCCGCAAAGAGCGGTCTCGCCGAGCAGAGGAAAGGGCGGAGGACAGTGCAAGAAGCCCGACGGAGGCGCGCCCGCTCACCCGCCGATGCTGTGCATCTATACGGGCCTGGCCGCCGCCAAGCAGCGCTGCCCGACGCTTCTCCTCGATGCGCTCGGGCACACTGAGCGCTCGGCAAGGGAAGCTGCTGCTGCTGCTGCTGAAGGGAAGGCAAGAAAGGCTCGGCGTAGCCCGGGAAAGCCGAAGAGGCAAGATTCGTAGAGCGGCCATGACTGGATGGCGAGGACGCATGCGCGACCCGGAGAAAGCCGCCGGTCCTGTGAGACGGCTGATTGGCTGCCTGTTCAGCGCTGCCCAGTTTCTCTAGCCAGACGAGTGACCGGGCGCCTGGTTGCCCCTGCGGTGCTGTTTCCCCTGCCACGGTAGTTTGCGCGTCCCGAGTCGAGTGCTTCTCGCAGGAGGCTTCTTTTCATCCGCTCCCTATTCAGGCCCAGAGTTGTCCCGTTTCCGTTTTTCTCGGGCGTTTCCCGAGGTTTGTCAGGGGTTTGTCATAATATAGATGTGAAATTTGTCATAATATAGATGTGAAATTTTGAGTCCAGTGGCACATTTAAAACCAACAAAGTTTTATTCAAAGTATAAGCTTTTAACATTCTGACAACAGCTAGCCTATTCATAGTAATAACAGATTTTATGTGTGTGCGCATGAAAGCTCATACCTTGAATAAACAAACCTTTGGTCTGAAAGATGCCACTAGACTAGACTCAAACTTTGTTCTGCTGCTTCAGACCAATACAGCTACCCACCTAAATGTATATATTACAGTGTTACTGTTTCCTGTGTGCGATCCAGAGACGACCTGCATCATGGTTGCCCTTCTGTTGCAGGGGCATAACGCTGCACATTGTTTCTGAAATGATGCACGATGTCTCCAGATAGCTACATCTATTTTTATGTACAGTACCACAATTACTGTGTCAATTGCAGGTGCACACAGTTGTCATGGATGTGATTGGATACTGGGCAACAAGAAGCGACAGTTTATCTATGTGACTATACACCCGTTCTGTCTCTTTTATTCATGTTTTAGACATAAAGGTGGTGATGAGGTAAAAGAGTTAAATTATATGAGACTTCTGTTGCACAGCATATCATTTAAGATGGGTAGCCGTGTTTGTCTGTAGTAGTAGAAAAGACAAAGATCAAGAGTCCGGTAGCACCTTAAAGACTAAAAATATATGTGGCAGAGTATGAGTTTTCGTGAGTCCCTGCTCACCATCTGAAGAAGTAAGCAGTGACTCACAAAAGCTTACATACCCTGCCACATATTAGTTAGTCTTTAAAGTGCTTCTCGGCACTTGCTCTTTTCTACAGCATATCATTTAAATAGACTAGTCCTTATGCAAAGCATAATGTTCAGCTAGCATGCCAGCACAACGTCCACCTGTGCTAAAGGACCCTTAGTGTATAGCAAGGGTGTAGCTGCTTCTCATGGGTAGGATGCTGTGTGTGTGTGTGAAGTCCCATGGATAAGTGCTTTTCTCACCAGCCTCATGGTTAAAATCAAAGTGCAAAGCAGTTATATGTGTGTATTTGGCATAATAGCACAACACCCATCCAACCTATGGATTTTGCATGCTAACAAATCAGAGATAGCTGCAGGCAGAGGCCCAGTTTGAGCAAGATTTGCTTATGCAAAAAATTGCACAGGTAAGTGCTTCTGATCCATGGCATAATGTTTAAATCAAATTTTAAACTAAGCAGCTACCCATGCAAAGCAACTACACTGACTTAGGTAGTATACCAGAGATCTATGATGGGCCAGTATTGCAGTGGCATGCTTGCTAAGCATGTATAAACTGCTAAGCAGCCCTGTTGCAGTGAGACACTGAGCATGTGCAAAGCCACATGAGCAGGTTCTTTTTCCTTCCTGGCATCCAATTTAAATTAGGTCTCAATCTGCACATGTAATGGAATTAGGTAGTAGAAGACTGAGGTAATGTAAGTTTGCCAATTCATTCTGTGGTTGGAGGGGGCTGCTTTAGAATGCCTCTCCCTCATTTAAAAAAAACCCCTGTAAATACCAGACTAGCAGATCTGTAAGGAAGGTTTAGCACAGCACTGTTCTCTCTGCTGGTTGTTCTATTTGAAAGAGTTTTTAACATAGGATAAAATTTAAAAATGCCTCACCAAATGTTTGAAGTGAGACGATCCAGTTACCACCTAAGCATGCTACCATCTCATTCTGCTTCAAATGTAGACCAGGCCAGAATTTCAGGAAGCTATAGGGATTCACAGGATGGGGGAAATTGTTCACACAGAAATTCCCTCTTCTACATAACTGGTAAAGGTGTCATTACCCTAATCATAAACTGTGGAAAGACATACCACTGACAACTGAAGGTTTCGGATGTCACATTGAATTCAGATTAATGTTGTAGGTGTATTTCCCTCTTCTTCATTGATCTCCTTCCTTTCTAGGATCTCTTATACCTTTTCTACTTCTTCTTACTGGATAAGAAACTTCACTTCCAAAAATGAAATAATGCTAAAACTGAGCTCTAGTTTTTCACTCATCAGGCTTCTTCCACTGCTCCTTCACTGTCTTGTTTGATAGTTCTTCTGTTTGCCTCCTCCCCAAATCAACGTTACCTTCAATTCTTATTTTCTTCTCTCATTCAATTGCTAAGTTTTATGATTTTTAGCGTATGTGAAGCGTATTATTCTTTTCTTTACTCCAGTGTAAGTAAAGCTTTCACTCTTTCCTTTATTATTTCTTGTATTAATTACTGTTACTGAGGGGTTAACACTCCCTCCTCCTATTTCAGTCCTTTTTTGTTAACATTTCTGTGTGTGTGTGTGTGTGTGTGTGTGTGTATATGTGCCTGGAAGTCATGGTTGACTTCTGGTGACCCCTAGTGGGGCTTGGACATTTCAGAGAGGTGGCTTGCTATTGCCTGCCTCTGTGTTCCAGCTCTGGTATTCCTTGGAGGTCTCCCATCCAGGTACATGCCATGGTCATCCCTGCTTAGCTTCTGAGATCTGACAAGATTGGGCTTGCCTGGGCTATCCAGGTCAGGGCTCCCATTTCAGTCTTGAACCTTTCTGCTTACTTTATTAACTCTGATTCTTATGCTGATAATGCCACGCCTGTGATGTTCTCTTTTGGTTGCACATCAGGAATAGGGTACTCACTCTAGCTTCTGCTGTCAGGTACATACAACAGAGAGGCATGTGCTCAAAACAACCAGTTTATTAGCAAGAAGATACAGGGATGGAATCACCTGGTTTCAAGCAAAGGGAGCTCAAGCAGTCTACAGTTTTAACTAACAGAACTAACAATCAGGGACTCCACCTCATGAGACTAAACCAAAACACACAAATATCAGAGGGGGAAAACAGTCTGTTCCATTGTAATGCAAACAATAAATACACCACAATGCCAATCTGTTGTTCTTTGTATTAACTCCCACTTTCCTCATATGCCACTTTTACTCTTTTTTACTGTCATAAATGCCTTCTTATTTATTTTATCTTCATGCCTCCCATTCCTCCTCCCACTCTCTTAGTTTTATCTGCGACACGTTATTATATCTACAAGACAAACATTACATATTTTCAGTGCTGCAGCCATCTCTTATTCCCTTGCCATTTCCTTTGTAATATTTTCAATTCATCAGAAGTTCAATGAATGCCTGTAGTCAGTTGGGGGGGGGGGATTTTAATTGTCATTTTCTGTCTTTCCTTTTAATATGTCCTACCTCCAGACCTCTGTCTGACTTTAAATGTTTATTGAAAGCTTCCATTTTTGTTCTCCCTGTCTTATAATAATAGAACCTGAGTTCACCCACTGAAGCTGAAAGGTGGGAGATTCAAGACAGACAAAAGGAAGTACCTCTTAACACAGCACATAGTTAAACTGTGGAACGTGCCACCACAGGATGTGGTGATGGCCACCAACTTGGAAGGCCTTAGAAGGGGAGTGGATAAATAAATGGAGGACTGAGCTATCAGTGGCTACTTGTTATGATGGATATCTACTCCCTCCAGTTCTAGAGGCATGACTCTTTATATCAGTGGCTATGGAGCACAGGCAAGAGGATGCTGTTGCAGTTACCCTGTTTGTGGGCTTCCTAGAGGCAGCTGGTTGGCCACACTGTGAAGAGAGTGCTTGACCTGATGGGTCTTTGGTCTGATCCAGCATGGCTCTTCTTATGTTCTCACCAGGGCTTTTTTTGTAGAAAAAGCCCAGCAGGAACTCATTAGCATAATAGGCCACACCCAACAGCAGAAACTTATTAGCATATTAGGCCACACCTCTGACCACACAGCTCCCTCCCAGGATCGGCTTCCCCAGGTGCCCCTCGGCTTGCGGGGCACATGGGGAACCCAAGGGAAGGAAGGCAGTTTCTGGATCGGCTTCCCCAGGCACCCCACAGCTGTGGGGCACCTAGGGAACCCAAGGAGGGGAGGCAGTTTAAACTGCCTTCCCTCCCTGGATCAGCTTGCCTTCCCCAGGCTCCCCGCAGCTTGTGAGGTGCCTGGGGAACCCGAGGGAGGGAGGCTGTAGGTGTGGCCAATTCGGAAGCCAGCAGGAACTCCGTTCGTTGCGTTCCTGCCCAAAAATAGCCCTGGTTCTCACATTCTGAATGTTGCTCTTCCATTATTTCCTGTCCCCTTTCCCTTTCTTCATATTCCCAGCCAGAGTCTATCATCTTTTAAAATTCTTGTGTAATGGCTAGCAATACTGCTTTAAAACATAATTTTTAAATACTAATAATAAAGGTCTTGGCAAACAATCCTGTTCCTTTATGATCCAGACTATCTAATCAATACCTACTGTTGCTGGTATTCATATACGAGAACACAACATAATTGTTTCTGTTAATTCTTCTTTAACCAATATGCTTAGGATTTTCCCTGTAGTTCTAAAGAATGAAGTTGGGGATAATTATAAGTTATTATTTTGTCATTTTAAAATGTGCCAGATTTAAGATAATTATTTCAGCCTTCATTCTAACAGGATGATGCACATATACGTGCACCCCAAAACCCACGGTTCAACCAAATTACTTGGGCCAATTATCATATTGTTCACAGTAGGCAAGGCAAACAAAAGAAGAATTACTTTGTGCCAAGGAGAGGCAAAGAGGTCTTAGCAAGGAGTTTCAAAATTCCCTTTAACTCAGTTTGATCAACAGAGAAATAATTATGGTCTAATCTTTCATCAAAGCCTACCACTGAGTTTTAGTCTAACGTTTAATGGTAGTCCTTTGATGCAAAACTAGACCATTACCATTTCCTTAATCCTTCTGATCTACAAGAAGAATAATTAATTGATAGCTGTTGCATATTTTATTGTGTATGAGCACTAATCCATTAGGATGGTATATGCACTTCAGCAGGGAAGGTTCGGGGTAGGATTTGTCTGGTGCAAATGTAAACTAGAAATACAGCAAATATTACAGATGGGAATAGTCCCTGCATTATTTATTTAAAACTTTTATTAGCTGCCTTTCTTTCTTATGGAGCTCAAGGAGGCTTACAGCATAGATAAAACACATAAAATAAAATACATTAAAAACATAAAAACCAACATTTAAAATCACATCTCAGGACTGCTAATAAACTTCAGAACATAAGAAGAGCCCTGCTGGATTAGACAAGTTGTCCATCTACTCCAGCAGGTCCAGAAAATCAGCCTCTTCCAAGAGCCCCTGGAGCTGAGAAGCAAACAGAAGAACTGAGAAGACGCAATGGTGACAGAGAAATATTGCCTTTTCACCACCATCACTGCCACAGAATAGGGTCTAATATGGGCTCTGTGCCATGCTCAATCAGTCTCACTCTGATTGTTCTGCCAGCAGCACTCTATCATCCCTCCCATTCTGTCGCCATCAGTTTCCTGGTAAACCAGGAAGACTGCCTGGCATTGTCCAGGGGAAAAAGGTGCTTAGGGGCAATTGTGTCAACTCTGGGGCATTTCCATATTCCAGAGAGCAGTCAGGGCCTTGACAGAATCAGCAGCAGCGGATGTGGGAAAATCCCCAAGCTATAATAGAAGTTATCAAGCTGACCTACTGTCCAACAGAAGAATGATTACAAATGTTTTCACTAAGCCACAACCGCCAGGTGGGGCTGGAGATCTCCTGGAATCACAACAGATCTCTCAACTACAGAGATCAGTGTCACTTAGCATTGCCAGATGGAGGTTGGGAAATCTCTGGAGATTTGGGAGTGGCACCTTGGGAAGACAGGGACCTCAGTGGGGTATGATGCCATAGAGTCCACCCTCCAAAGCAGCCATTTTCTCCAGGGGAACTGATCTCTGTCATCTGGAAAGTATAGAGTTGCCATATCCTTACCTCATGCCAGCAGGGGGTGGCAGGAAGATTTCTGGGAGTGTGGGGGTGACGTCGCCACACACAACATCCCTAGAAGGAGACAAGGAAGCTGGAAAAGGGAAGAGACTATGGGGGCTCTCAGGAAAGGGAAAGAGGAAATGGTGGGAGAAGGGTAAGTGAGATGCCTTCCACAAGGCCTTTCATATTCGCGTTTGTATATTCTACTAGCGAAGTCAAGCAAATCTGAGGATACTTAAATCCAGTGATTGGAGCCATAAATGGGCAATACAGATCTTTCTACAACGCTGAAAAGCTCCCTAGATTTGCAGAAAAATCTGAAATCCAAAAATAAAAATTTAAAAAGCCCCAAATGATAAGAGGAGCCTTTAGCTTTAACAAATGGAAGCCCTCAGTGGCAACCACAGCATTCTAGGCTTTGCTTCTGTCTGTAAAAGGCAGGGTGAGGGGGCAGGGCCTTTTACAGGGCTGTTTTGGCCTTTAAGAGTGGACTCACCAGTGCTGGACCTGGCAGCAACCACTGGGTCACTTGATACCACCCTACTGTTCAACAGTTGCCTCCCTAGGAAAGCCAGTGTAGTGCAGCAGCTACAGCTTCAGAATAGGGTCTGGGAGACCTAGGGTTGCCAGCCTCCAGGTGGGGCCTGGGGATTTCCTGCTTTTACAACTGATCTCCAGCTGATAGAGATCAGCTCCCCTGGAGAAAATGGCCGCTTTGAAGGGTAAACTCTATGGCATTGTACCATGCTGAGGCTTCTCTCCTCCCCAAACCCCGCCCTCTCCTGGATCTGCCCCCAAAGTCTCCAGGTATTTTCCAACCCGGACTTGGCAACGCTAGGGAGACCCAGGTTCAAATCACCAATCTGCCATAGAAGCTCACTACACAATGTTGAGCCAGTCACATATTTTCAGCCTAACCTACCTCACGGGATTATTGTGAGAATAAAAAGGAGGAGCAAATGATATAAACTGCTTTCATCCCTACTGTGGAGAAAGGTGGGGTACAACTGAAGTAATTGTATAACAAATGTAGCTGAAGATGGGAGGCAGTTAAAAGGTAAGTTGGTGAATGGCTGAAGAGGACAGAATGTATCAGGGAACAGAGAGAGGATATGGGGGTTGCCAGGAGGAGGAGAAGGGAAATAATGTGGGGAGGGGGATATAAGGGAAAGTAATGTGCTCCCCTTACAAGTTTTCCAGGGTTCCCTGCTATACAAGTGAACCTAGCCCAGCAGCTGGCACCGCATAACTGGGCCTTAGATTTCCTAGGTAGAGGATGCCAGGGAGGGGGCTGAAGACAGAGGGACAGATAAAGGTAGGTTGGCTGTTGGGTGGTGTTATATATTGAGCCTGGACTGTATTTGCAAAAGGTCTTAGCTTGAAGTTGCATAGCAAAAGCTTACTAGGATCCTAGAATGGACCAGTAGGGAGACAAGGATCTTAGAGTAAAACCAATTGGGAAACAATGCAGTGTAAATAGCCTATCGTTGGGAGTGGGGTGTGTTTGGGTGTGACCTTTTTCAGGCATAAATACCCTGCTTTGGCCAGAGATTTAAGTCTTCCTTCTCTTGCTGAATCACTAATAAACTATTTATTTGTTTGTTTGTTTGTTTGTTCAACTTTTATCCTGCCCTTCCAGCAAGGCCAGCTCAGGCCAGCTTACAACAATGTAAACAATGAGGAATCGTAGTTCCATTCACATAAAAATTCATTAATACAAGTTTTAAAAACAAAGTATAAAACATATAAAGTGCTAGAAGTTATTACTTGACATACAGCCAGCTTTCGTTATAATTATACAGGTGATGATTGAATAGTGGGGGGACCCAGCGGATTGGGCTCGCTCATTGTGCACTGTCCAATGACACAGGGACAGTGGCAGAGGTAACAACAGTGATAAGAGAGGTCGTAGCGGCAGCGGCCCCAAAAGCCTGGTGGAAGAGCTCCGTCTTACAGGCCCTGCGGAACTGCAACAGGTCCCACAGGGCCCTGATCTCCTCTGGGAGCTTGTTCCACCAGAGTGGGGCCGCCACCGAGAAAGCCCTTGTCCTGGTTGTAACCAACCTGGCCTCCTTGATGTTCGGAAGGACCAGCCGGTTCTGGGTCCCTGACCGCAGTGCTCTCTGTGGGACATATGGGGAAAGATGGTCCTTCAGGTATGCAGGTTCCTGGCCATAAAGGGCTTTAAAGGTGAATACCAGCACCTTCAACCGAATCCGGTATGCTATAGGCAGCCAGTGCAGCATTTTCAGGGCGGGCTGGATGTGTTCCCTCACAGGAAGACACAACAATAGCCTCACCACTGCATTCTGCACTAGCTGCAGCTTCCAGATTTGGGCCAAAGGCAGCCCCATGTAGAGGGCATTACAGTAATCCAATCTTGAGGTGACCATCACATGGATCACTGTTGCCAGGTCATTGCGTTCGAGGAAGGGAACCAATTGCCTAATCAGCCTAAGATGGTAAAAGGCCGACTTGGCAGTGGCTGCTACCTGAGCCTCCATTGTTAAAGAGACGACTAGGAGCACTCCCAAACTCCTAGCCCTTGGCACTGGCACCAGTGGCACCCCATCGAAAGCCGGGAGTGGGATCCTACCCCCAGCCGGCTCCAACTCAGGCACAGGACCTCCGTCTTCGTTGGATTCAATTTCAACCGGCTCAGCCTAAGGAAACCAGCCACAGCTTGCAGTACCCGATCCAGGTCTTCTGGTTTGGAGCTGGACTAGCCGCCCAACATCAAATAGAGGTGGGTGTCATCCGCATACTGGTGACAACCCAGCCCATGCCTCCGGGCAATCTGGGCAAGAGGGCACATGTAGATGTTGAATAACATCAGGAACAGTACCGCACCTTGAGGCACACCACAATCAAATGGATGCCTTTGGACAGTTGATCCCCTAGCACCACTCTCTGTCACTGACCATGGAGGAAGGAGACAAGCCACTGTAAGGCCAGCCCCTGCACTCTGATGTTGGTGAGGCGGCAGACCAGTAGCTGGTAGTCGACCATGTCAAATGCAGCCAATAGGTCTAACAGCAACAGCACTGCCGTCCCGCCTCAACCCAGGTGCCTCTGGAGGTCATCCATAAGGGCGACCAGAGCCGTCTGTGTTCCGTGACCTGGGTAGAAGCCGGACTGGAAGGGATCTAATGTACTGATCACTCAACGCGTCTGAACCCAGTATATTTCAGGTGGGAAGAGAGAAGGAAGCAGGTAGTAGTCATAGTTTCCTTATCAGTACACATACATGAGGCATCCAGAACACTGACTAGTCCTTGTCTGTTGGATGGATTAAATGACAGTTGCTGCATGAGGAAAATGAACAATGCTTCAAAAGGCCTCACACCTATATGCTTGACCCTTGCCCATCACAGCTCATTGCATAGGAGGCAGATGGTGACCTGAACTGATTAATGCTTTTTGTTCCGGGGAGTAGTACCAGTCACCTTGAAGAAGAAAGCTGTCAGGATATTCCCTGAATCATTATGATTCATCCACTATTGTCCAATATGCAAAGTACTCCTTTTGGAATTGATTGTTCATACATATGGTGGTTGCATAGCTCCAGGCTTTTGCTGGACCTATTTCACTCTTAATTCCAGCCCTGTTATGTAAACTGCATTGGTCATCCTGATGGATGAATGGCCTGTAATGAGAAATGAAAGAGAGGGAAAATGTGCCCCCCACTGATTCCCTTGAATCTCTTGGTGATTCTCATACAGCCAATGTAGTTATGCTGTCTGGTGCTCCAAAACTGTGCCTCGCCCTCCAGGCCAACATCTACATCACTGGGAGAGGTTGTGTGAAGATGTGGAGAGATATGTCATCAATATGCCAATTACCTCTAACTTCTCCTTTTCATCTGCATCAGCGGACTTTATGAATAGGTGTTTGCAGTCAATAAAGTTGGTATTTACTAAGAAAACCCTAAACAATCTTGGACCAGGCTACCTTAAAGGCCATTTGCTCCCATTGGAACCTGCCCATCAGTAGAGATCTGTGTTGCCAACCCAAGTGCCCATATTTTTAGAGGTTAAACCAGGTGGGTACCAGAGACAAGGCCTTTTCTACAGTAGCACATCAGCTGTTAAACTTTCTCCCAAATCAAGTTTGCCTGGAACTGATGCAAACATCTTTTAAACAGCAATATAAATTCACTCATATTTTTAATCCCATCTAGGCTATGCTTCTGCTTTTATTTATTTATTTAGAATATGTCTATGCTGCCTCTTCAGAGAGCTGTTCAAGGGGGCTTACAGTCAAAAATCACAGTGTAAAACACAAACTATTAAACTTCAGCAGCATGAAATCCATAAAACAGAGAACCAGGCTGTGATTCTCTATGTGTACACTTGTATGATTCTTTGATGTGACCAAGCGTAATGGTGCTGGCCATGCGGTCTGACCGCATGGCCTGGAAAAGGTACAAGCTTGAGGTAAAAGAACAATAGCACCTAGGCTCCTAAAGATCCGCCTATCAGGGGCTTAGCATATTCAAATGAACCAATGTAATCTCTGGTGGGAAGATTAACCTATCCCGCAGTGTGAGTGTGGATGGGGCTAGGCTTTTCTGTGCATATAAGCTGAGCCCCGGGCCACCTGAGGTATGCTTGTTCATGACCTACAATAAAGTTGATCATGCTGAAACTCACTCCACCGGCCTCCAGACTCTAGTACTTTTCACAGACTATTAAACCCCTAATTAAAAGCCTTAATAAAATGATGTGTTTTAGCCTGGCACCTAAATGAAAGTAAAGCAGGTGCCAAGTGAGCCTCATGGGGGAGGGCATTCCAAAGTCAAGGTACAACCACATAAAATGTTCTGTTTCCAGTCACCTCCTGCCTCATATCTGAAGATGGAGGCACAGAGGGCAGAGCATGAGAGGCAGATCTTAACTGGTGGGCTGGACATAGAGTTGCCAAGTCTCTCAGACCAGCTGGTGGAGGATGGGAGGTGAACTTACTAGGAGTGGGGAGGAATGCTGAAAATAAACGTGATGTGCCTACATGACGCAGAAGTGACATAGGCATACCGGGGTCATCATGGGGTGATGCTGTGATTTTTTGGGGGAAACTCTGTGGTAGAATGAGCTTCTACCATAGAGTTTTGCCCAAATATCAGCGTGTCGTCCCCCCCGGCATTCTTGATGTGCCTATGTCACTTCTGGGTCACGTAGGCACATTGCATTTATTTTTGGCATTCTTCCTTGTTTTGGGGGGGGGGGGGGTAATCCCTTCTGCCAGCCAGCTGGTCCGTGGTGGAGAAATGTGGACTGAAAATGGGTGACCCCCATTGGGAGGTCTGGCATCCCTAGCTGGACAGTGTGGGGGGAGACAGTCCTTGTACCCTGGCCCCAAAGCCATTTAGAGCCTTAAAGGTAAGAACCAGCACTGTTAGGGTTGCCAGCCTCTAGGTGGGGCCTAGAGATCTTACAGAATTTAAAATGATCAATTCACCTGGAGAAAATAGCTGTT
The DNA here is from genome assembly GCA_029233225.1 of Lepidodactylus listeri. NCBI lineage: Eukaryota > Metazoa > Chordata > Lepidosauria > Squamata > Gekkonidae > Lepidodactylus > Lepidodactylus listeri. The sequence goes on along the minus strand of JARCFY010000005.1, from coordinate 57,142,998 downwards.
CTGGAGGGCACACTCTATGGGATTATACCCTGATGAGGTCCCAAACCCCTCCCTCCACATGCTCCTCCCCTCAAATTGCCAGGAATTTTCCAACTCAGAGTTAGCAACCCTAATCACTGTGGCCAGATAATGTTTTTTGGCAAACCAACTGGAGCTGATAAAAAGTGCTACATGCCATGGTGGAGTCCTAAGCCTCCAACTGTAGGCCAGGATCTAGTAGCACCCCCAAGCTGTGAAACTGCTCCTTTGGAAAGAGTACAACCTCCCCCCTCCCCGGACAGGCTGCCTCTGTAAACCCCAAGCAGTTTCTCCATTGAATTTTGCATTTATACTTTATTCCTGTTAGCTGCTGTGCGTGTCTTTATGGCAGAAAGATATAATAGAAATGGCAAATGAATAAAACAGGTAAACAAAATCTGAAAAACAAAAAAATTTGTGAGGTGTGTCTAGTTCCATATCATATTATGGGCTACATAAATAAGAATTATTAATGCCTGTATCTCGTTTGGAAAACCAAATGTTTATCCAGTTTGGATTCTCTTCAAAATAGCACAAGCGTGAACACACATCAGAAGGAATTTTGACATGAAATAATTGTAATCTATATGGAAAAGGTAGGAGAGCAGAATATAATAGTGGATAAAAATTGGAGGTTGATTTGTTTATTTACTGAGAAATAAAATAATGTTGGATTTTTACTTGGCTGTTACTGGGTAAGCCTTTAAAGCCTCTATGAAACATGCCCTAAGGGAGAGTACCAGCCTGAGAAATTTGTCAGTACATTTGTTCAGATATTAGACTATGGCTCATTGTACATGTGATGCAGTACCATTTATTTTGTAAGATTGCAGCAATGAAAATGGGCAATGAGTCATCCCGTGGATATTTACTGATTACAGTGAGAATCAGTCCCTTTATTGTAAAGGTGCTTTCTTCTATATAATGTGTTTATTCTGTCCACTTCTCTGTAATATACTATGTATATTAACATTTAAAATGTCTAACTCAAAACATTGTTAAATCCAATTCCATGGCTAGATTACGGGATTTCAGTTTCTTTTGCTCTGTATATCCTCTATACAGGATGCTGATTAAAAATCTGGCTATGTAACTTGAGAATGAGCAGTGTTCATCATGTATGCCATAAAACCTTTTTGTCTGTTTTATTTTTTTAATAAGTAATATGCCATTTAAAACATACGCCTCATTGTCAGAGTCACTAGTAAGAAACAGATTTATTCCACTCCATAATTAGTAGTGAAGGTACTATAAAATGCCCTTGAGTTCTACTGAGCATGCTCACTTATTCTGGTCTGTTCAAAGCATTCAGTTCTTTAGCTGTCGCCTCTCTCTCTCCCCCTCTCCTCTTCAGTGCCTCTGTGTGCAGACAGAAGAGGGGGTAGCAGAAACAGAATCTATATTATTTATCCCGTACTGCTCTGAATTGATGACATTTGGTTCTCTGTTCCTGACTGCCCAGTACATTTGGATTCACAGGTAGCTATTCCCAATTCTTCCTATTTTCTTCAGAGCTAAAGACAGAAATGGACACGTTGCTGGATACTGGAGCACAGACTTCCTTCCTTTAACATCTCTCAGTCTTGGGATAATTGTGTGGCATCATTTACTCAGAACCTTCTAAACAAAGGTAAAGAAACGTATTTCTTCCCGTTTGCTTTGGCTGTTTATTGCGCTCTCTTGCATGATAAAAGAAAATCTCAGTTGTCATTGAATGTCTATTTAAGCTGCACCATTCATGTCCATTAATGTGCATTCTGCAGATGTACAGTTTTAAAATAATGGGTTAAAAGGGGGGGGGGATAACAGAGCAACTTTGAAAGCTCCCCTCCCCTGATTAGACAAAATTGTAGTGACCCCACATCAGGCATTGTTAACACTGTCATATATTTTTGAAGGAGCACTCCTATCTCCATTTTGCCAAGCATCTGTGGTCTTTAATCTCTGCATTTGGCATATACTAGTTTCTGATACTGGCAGAGTGGTCAGTATTCTTATATCCATCAATTCCACTGCCTTAACAATTTACTGCTCTCTATATTTTCATTTTTAAGACAATGTATCTTGTGCTGTGCATTTAAAGACTATACAGTTAAAAGGCAATGAAAGGGACAGGGAACGAGTTGGAAAACAAATTAATCCGTATTTGCATCATAAGAAAACTGTATTCAAGCTGACATTTACCTGTTTTAATTGCCAGCATGGGTACAATATTCCCAAAAAATTATAAAAATGTATTCTTGTTACTCTTGGCAGTTCTGGCCCAGTCTTATGTATGGACTACTGTGCCAGCAAATAGGATCAAGCAGACTGACTTCTGAACCAGTGCAATATCACACCTATGGCACTGAACTGGACAGCCCAGACTGATTCAGAACATCATAATAGCCCAGCGGCACAGGTCAGCACTGCAACACCTGTAAAAACAACCACACCTAAAGCGGTTGTCTGGCACAGAAGCAGGAGAGAGGACTTGGAGTAACTCAGCTATGTGGCTTCCTAAAGGCTTTTAGCCTTTACATGCACCTAGTATGTAGTACAAAGGAACATCGACTGAATGAAATCAGTGTCAATGGAAGAGAAACTTGCAGGACAGCTACATATTTAAAGGATATCATTGTAATTACACAATTACATTGATGCCCATTGCAACTTTGTAGAGAGTCTTTCAATTACACATCTACTTTGCAGCATGCAAACGTTGCAAATTATTTCAATTCTAGTTGAAACTGTAACCTGTTAATATTTTTATTGAAGACAAATGAGATCTTCAGAATAAGCCATTTGCTTGATCTGCTTGGGTATAATTTAAAATACAGGGGGAAATTGTGGGGGTGTTGCAGGAGACGTAAATGTCAAGCCTAATTTTAAACATGTCTCACAAGAAAAATGTATTGATGACTGTGATGCAGTGTAGTGTTCTGCTGTCACAACAGATTTGCTATATTTGGCATTAATATTTGAGCTTTGGTTTCTTCTCAAACCAGTTTGGCTTACCCAGGGCAATGGGAGAACATCTGGAATTGAATTTAGGATTAGACTGTAAGTGTCTAAATATTACAACCATACTACTTTATTATTGCTAAATTACTTATATATGCATATTTCTTTATTATTAGTCCTAGTGATCTGAGGAAATGGATACTTCACCTTCCAAACAATATCCAGTGAAAAAACGAGTGAAAATTCACCCTAATACAGTGACAGTAAAATATACTTCCCATTACCCACAACCTGGAGAAGAAGAATATGAAGGAACTAGTGAAGACAATGATAGTTTTGTAGAAGATAATCCAAAGAGGAGGCTGCTGAGTGATGGACGATCAAAAGGAAGGTCCTTTTTTGGGACGATAGACATCCCTTCTCAGACCACACAAAAGCCAGAAGCCACCAAGAGTGAGCCAGGCCAAGGTTTCATAGAAGGAAGCATTTTTCAGTCCAAAAAGACTTGGGCTGTGCTTTTTGGCTCTGCTTTGGCCCATGGTTGTGTAGCCCTGATAACTAGACTGGCTTCTGACCGTTCCAAAGTGCCATCTCTAGAACTGATCTTCATTCGGTCTATCTTACAAGTGTTTTCTGTCTTAGTTGTATGCTATTACCAAGAGGACCCTTTTGGACCAAAAGGCCACAGATTGCGGCTGTTCTTCTATGGAGTGTGCAATGTTATTTCCATTACCTGTGCTTACACATCCTTCTCAATAGTGCCCCCAAGCAATGGGACTACTCTGTGGAGAGCTACCACCACAGTCTTCAGTGCCATTCTGGCCTTTTTACTAGTAGATGAGCGAATGGCTTGTGTTGATGTAATTACTGTGCTGAGTAGTGTTTTGGGTGTTTGTCTGGTCATGATCCCCAACATTGTTGATGAAGAAAGTTCTCTGCTGAATATCTGGAAGGAGGCATTTGGTTACACAATGACAGTCATGGCAGGCTTAACAACAGCCCTCTCCATGATAGTATACAGGTCAATCAAGGATAATGTCAGCATGTGGACAGCACTGTTTACATTCGGTTGGACTGGCACACTGTGGGGAGCTTCCACCATGTTTTTTCTACAGGAGCCAATTATTCCACTGAATGGAGAAAGCTGGAGCTATCTCATGGGCATCTGTCTGTGTTCCACAGTAGCTTTTCTGGGTGTCTATTATGCCTTGAGTAAATTCCATCCAGCCTTGGTCAGCACAGTACAGCATCTTGAGATTGTGATAGCCATGGTCCTTCAGCTTCTTGTGTTACGCATCTTCCCCAGCGTCTATGATATGATAGGAGGAGCTATTATAATAATCAGTGTATTTTTTCTTGCATGTTATAAACTGTCTTGGAAGAAATTAAAAAGGCAAGATTATCAAGAGATACTGGATTCTTCCATTAAGTGAATAACACAGCGTTGTATTCTGTTCACTACAGTGTACAATTATTATGCATTTATGTATGTCTTTTTGTAGTGTTGTTGACAGCATACTACCTTTTCATGTTAAAAAATAAGAGGCACATCTGCCAAACTCTAGCTGAATGGAGATTCTCCAGAAATGTCTGTCCTGTACATGAAAAATGTTTTTTTTTAAATGTGCAAGCTTTGAAAATTAGATTTTATTCTTAGATAGTATATGGAAATGCCAACATTTAATATAGATGGCTGTGTTCCAGGAGACATCTTAAGTAGATTCTAATTGGAATAGTTTGAGTTTTAATATATATTAGGTTGGACAACTGCCTCTGTGTAAAGTAGCCTTTTTCAGGGTTCAAGACAAGGGCAATGGAAGGAAATAACCACCAAACTGAGGCCTTTATAGTGCAATCCTAAACAGTAATACCCTTCTAGGTGTAACTCTGCTTAAGACTGTGCTGTTCATTTTTCACAACAAAGAACTAGGCCTAATATGGAAGTTTTTGTAAAGAGCCGTGTCTGCCATTTTAAATCCATCATTTTAAATGTATTTATGTCTCCTGGAGATATCAGCTGGTTTGCTTGCCTCTGTTCTGAACTCTGAAGTCTGATAGTGACCTAACAACCTCAAACCAAAGGCCCAGTTTTAGGACTTGCTGTGGGGATAAAACTAGATAGTATATGAAGATATGTTGCAGAAAGTAATTCAACAGAAGTATGGCCATTAAAGGAATATTATTGATCCTGATAATCATATATACTACTTGTTTGTAGTATGTACTATTTTATATATAAGAATTTTAACATGTATGTGCTTATAATAAGTATGATTCATCTCTGCTTCAGGTGTATGATTTTTATTTGTTGTTCTTTGGCTCAGTCTGTAAAATTAGATGTTGTACAGTTGGCAGCAGACCAGGAGCACAAAGCAGACCAGAGCACAGGATGCGTTGTAGATGCATCCACAGAACTTCTTTAATGTTCAGCCTTTACTCTTGCTGAGACTCATATGCCTGTGAACTATGTTAGTAGTCCACCTGTATAAGCAGCCTGTTATTTGATGAGCGTTTATGTCTATTTGAATTACTTCTTTCAGCTGTTTTTCTAAATTACTCTCGGCCAGGGCTAGTGTTGTAAAATACAATTTGACATTCATAACCCTACATTATGAGCCAGGAGAGAACATTTTAAAAAATGAGCAGTCTTACTGTTATCCAAGGAAGTTTATAATTACTGAGCCAGTTCTGAATTGAACTGAGAGAAAATTGCTAATCACTAGCTTACACTGCAATGGCAATATTTTTATTTATTTATTTGATATTTATATTCCCTTTTGCTCCCCAATGAAGACCCAAAGCAGCTTACAGCATCCTTCTTCATTTTATCCTTACAAAATTCCTGTTGGATGGGTTAGGATGACAGAGTGATTGGCCGAAGGTTACCTAGTTAAGCTTCCATGACAGAGTAACGATTTGAACCTGGGTCTTTCAGATCCCATCCCAACACTCTAACCACTACAAGCCCACTGGCACTAGCACCCTTGCACTACCAAGTTTACAGTATGCTCCACAGTCATGGCCGCTCCATCTACCATACTGTGCCACATTGGGTGGTGTTTTTTCAAACTTCTGGAAGAAGGACCAGCCCTGCTCAGCGGACAAATGGGGTGGAGATTAAGGCATTTTCCAAATCAAAACAGAATCCTTCTCAGGGAGTGATAAGAACACTACTGTAATATATTTTTATCTATATATTTTACATTGACTATGCCAGCCCCTGGGAGGAAAGGAAGAATATTTGCATCCTAGACATTTTAGACTGTATTATTATCAGATTATCTTAAAACAAAAAAAAGGATATATTGGTTGCTAGCAGGGACATTTCTGTCTGCTTTTCAGTACTTTCATATGCCGTTATTAGGCAAGCCACACTGATATTTGCCTACCTTACAGGGCACAGATGGAAGGCAGCAAGGTATAGCATGATCTCGTCAGATATCAGAAGCTAACCAGGGGCCAGTGGGACTTGGATGGGAAACTGATGAGAAAGACCACAGAGGAAGGGAATGGCAAACCACTTCTGCTTCTCATTCTCACTTGCCTTGAAAGTTTTTGCTGGGGTCACCATGAGTCAGCTGCAACTTGATGGCACTTATGTATGTACCTTACAGGGCTGCTTTAAAACAAGAAAATATATATTTATGTTTGAACATTTAAAAGCGCTATATACATGCTAAATGCTATATAAATGCTAAATGGTTTTACTCAGACAGAAGCCTATGGAAACTGCATAGATGCTTTTATGTGATGAACAAAGGTGGAGAACAAAAAATGTGGATAAAAGATCAGAAGTTTTGCTCTGCTCTTCTACTCCCCTTTCTCTGAAGGTCATAGCCAACATTCTTCACTAGGTGGGGATGCTGCAATTCCATGTGGGGCAAAGTAGTGTGTGTGTGTGTGTGGGGGGGGGTGTCGCATCTATTAGTCCCACATCACGTTTGAGCCTGCTGAGGCCAGAAAGAGAAGAGGATGCAGCCGGGCATTATGCTTGGATCAAGCTTAATCTGAGTGCAGCCTCCTCCTCCCATTTACCACATGCCATTATTGGTAAACCAGTACTCCAAGTGGAACAGCACAAACACATCACTCTACCTAATCCTCCCACTCCCCTCCTCAGTCCTCCCTCTCTCCCCTCCAGTATACCCTTTCCCATTCATCCCTTCTCCTCCCTTCCCTTTCTCTCTCTCCATCCTTTGCTTTGTCAACCCTTTCCTCTCCCCATCATTTCCTTCCATACTCCTCTCTCCTTCCATTCATTAATTCATTTGCCACCCCCCTCTGACTTAGGTCAAATTACATGAGATATTGTAAATCTTTGATCCTGAGCATGACAACCCCTGACATGCTCAGATTTTGTGGGTATATGATCTGGGATGGTCAAAAGTTCCTTTTTGGGTGTAGAGTTGTTTAAGTATCAAATAAGAAACTATAAAGTACAAGGAACTGGAAACCAATTTCAACCTCATCCTTCTGAAGAAGCAAAACTCTTTGCCACCAATGCTGTAAGCCTGCTTGTGTTCCCAGGGACCTGGGAGGAGGAAAGGTAGGAAGGAAAAAGAGAAGGGAGGTATAGAAAAACAAAGTTATGCATCTACAGATTTCTTTAGGACAAAGCATGAAGAGATGAGAACAGAGCAGCAGGTAACCACTGCCTGATTATCTTTGGGTGTTTCAGGAGAACTCCAAATCTCACTGGCCTTCATCATCAACTCAGGATCTGAGCAACAAAATTCTAACACTCTTTGCCATAAAAAGCAACAACATTCTAACACTCTTTGCCATAAAAAGCAACAAAATTCTAACACTCTTTGCCATAAAAAGAAGCAAATGAGGACATATTAAAACAAATGTGAATCTTGTTTGGAGCCCAATAATTAAATAAGAGAATATGGATATTTAATTTTTACCATGGTCTTATTTGTGACTGTTCTGTGTATGTGCTCCACAAGGCAAGGTCACTGTGATGCAAATAATTTTTTCCCCTTACAAAACTATAGAACAAAGTTTGAGCCCAGTGGTGCCTTTAAGACCAACAATGGTTTTCTGGGTTTAAGCTAACACCCAGAAAACCAGCTTACACCCAGAGCTTACACCCAGAAAACCATTCAGGTGGGTAGCCATGTTGGTTTGAAAAGTTTAATTCTGAGTATAAGCTTTGTATGGCTACCCACCTGAATCTATTACAAAACTATGGCTAAGTTGTTCTTTCTTGGCTGGATCACAGAACTTAATTGCTTGGGAATTCTTCTGAATTCCATTCTGGACATAAACAGCTTCACTGGTTTAGCTGAAACACATTAGGTCTAAGTCATGTGAGTTCCTTCTTTACCTACCAGTTATTTTCAGAATACCAGGCATTTTAATAATTACTCCTTTCCAAAATCAAGCAAGCACTTGCATGTGAGGGAATTTTAAAGTGATTATCTTTGAACAGGGGGTGATGGATGTTTTGAAGGAAGATAGTAAATGCGCTAAAGGGACCTTCCCTTTTCCCTACCACATCTGCTCATTTTTTGCACCCGGATGTGGAAGCAGAAAGATTTCACACATACAAATGTAAACAAAACAGTATTTTTCAAGCCCTCGTTCCCTATGAAGCTGTCACTCCCGTTCTTTCTTTCTCTCTTCAGTTCCTCGCCACATACACTTCCTGTCCCGCTAGGCAATTAGAGGGAGCAGAGTGGCCATCTGGCTGCACAGGGAGGACCGGAAAATCAGGGAGAAATTTAATTTCAAGAGTAGCCGCGTCTGTTCGTCGTCTGTCGCAGCAAAAAAGAAACAGGAGCCGCGTGACACCACCTTAAAGACGAATTTTTACAAATCGGGAGGGGGGAATCCCACATGGTCTCCAGTCGCGAAAATTTATACTGGGATACAGTTTTGTTTGTTAGTCCTTAAGGTGCCCCGCACTCCTGTTTCTTTGAGGGAGGAGAATGAGGAAAGGAGCAGAGCTGTCTCCTATTGGGCCGTCATGCTGCCATGGAAACCAGAGACGCCACGGCGTTGCTGGTCTCTGGAACAGGTATCCCGTGACCCGCCGCGGGACAAAGCAGAGTTTTCGCTGGGGCGGAAAAGGGTCGCCTCCAGTTCTTCTCCTGTCCACATCCCTAGCGTCTCCCACTTTTGCATCTCTGCACCTCTTTCCATGCTGAGGTTTGCACATAAAGAAGAGTGCCTCTGAGGACGAGTACCTCCCCTCGCTACTGGGTAAGCAATGGCAGCACACTGAGTAGCCAAGTGGGGTCTCCACCAGACGTTGTTACCATTTCCCCTTTTGCTTCTGCTGTAAGTAGCATCTCATCACATGATATCAGTTTTAATGTCTTCCTTCTCCAGTTTTCTACATAGCTATCCAGCCTCATTCTACTACCCTTCTGATGTAGCCAAGGGAAAGAACTGTCATAATTTTGAGATCCAACTTTTCTCTGATGAAGCATACTGAAGTCTCATGCCTAAATCCAAGGGACATCTGCAAAGGATAGGGACTTCACATGGCAGAAGACAGAGATGGCAGGGTTCAAGAGAATGCAGTGACTCTGCTGCTGATGCCCTCTGGCTGCTGGGCCATCTTCCTCTCTTTGCCCTTTCCCTAGAAGCAGAGGAGCAGGCACACAGAACTCCCCTTCTCTGGTGCAAAAGCAAAACTGTACTCATTTGCCTGTTCTTCAAGAATGTAAATGTTTTCTTTTGCTTTGGCATATAGTGGGACTCTTACTCAATGAATGAAATCTTAGTTGATGAATTTTCTGAGATTTAATCAATTTAATTTAATACATTAAGTGATTAAATCTGCACACATTTGCATATGAATAAAAGACTAATCCATATTAAAAAAAGTAGTTGGTTTTTAGATGTTGTATGCATACAGTGGCTCAAGTGGTTAAGATGCTGAACTGCAGACCGGTAGTTCAGCAGTTTGAGACCCAAGTGCTGCATCACGGAGTGAGCTCCTGTCTCTGGTCCCAGCTCCTGCCAACCCAGCAGTTCGAAAGCAAGAAATTGCAAGTAGATAAATAGGTACCACTTAAGTGGGAAGGTAACAGTGTTCCGTGCACCTCAGCGTCTAGTCATGCCGGCCACATGACCACGGAAATGTCTTTGGACAGCGCTGGCTCCTCAGCTTGGAAATGGAGATGAGCACCGCATCCCTAGAGTCATATTTGACTGGCTTTTTAGGAAGGGAAACCTTTACATTACCTATGCATATGTTGCAGCAACTGTCTTAGAGAAGGTTTCCTTGCTGTATGACTCAGCAGGAAGAATAAATGCCTCATATCTGCCACCCCCAGTTTCCGTAACATTTGAATTAAAAGTAAGTTAAAATTAACATTTTAAAATAATGTGTATGTGTAATAAGTTAATTAAAAAGAGTTGACAAAAGATAAATTTCTATCCCTCTACCAAAATAGTAGAACTCGAGGGCATCCAATGAAATTGATGGGCAGTAGGTTCAAGACAGACAAAAGGGAATACTGCGGCTGTGGTCACACACACTAAATAATCCACTTTCAATCCACTTTCAGTGCACTTTATAACTGGATTTTACTGTGTGAACTGGCAAAATCCAATTTGAAAGTGCATTGAAAGTGGATTATTTTGTGTGTGTGATTACAGCCTACCTTACACAGAGAGTGATTAAAATGTAGAATTTGCTGTCAGAGGATGTAGTGATGGCCACAGGAATAAACAGCTTTAAAAGTGGATCAGATAGATTCATGAAGGATAAGTCCATCGATGGCTACTAGCTATGGTGACTGAGGGGAACCTCCACATTCAGAGCCACTAATACTCTGAATCCCAGAGCCAGAAGGCAACATCAGGGGAAAGCCTCCGTCAGGACCGTCCATAGGAACTGGTTGGCTTTTGTGTGAGACAGGATGCTAGACAAGATGGACTATTGGTATGATCCAGCAGGGCTCTTCTTATGTTATGTAAAGTAATGTGTTAATTAATTGCTGTTTAATTAATCAGAGGCATTTTTCTAGTTGGTTAATTTAAACGACGACAATAAATGTCGCACCTATAGCCAGAGACAGTATGTCAAATGACATATACAATCTTTACTACCTACTACAACAATATTTAAATGATCAAATGACATTGTTGGTGTTGTATATCACTGATGATATTTGTGTTGTAAATAACCTTAGTGGTATTTTATATTGTTTTCTAATATTATGTAGCATTTCATCAGGTGACATCAATTTGTGATTTCCCCCCCTTTTGACAGAACAATGGTGAGCAGGAAGAAGGAATTAACTTTGCAGGTTAGTAAGAAAAGCAAATATCCCCCTCCCCCTTGTCTGTCGTTGGAATTTCCTGCTAGTATGGAAAGGGTGGATTTTGTCCAAGGTTGCATCAAATTATACTGACAAAGCAATAGAGATCAAGAGCATTGTAGAGTGTTGGATTGGAAACCTGGGTTCAAGTACCACCAACACAGAAAGTTTACTAGGTGATATTGGGCGAGTTGTTATCTCTCAGCCTTCTTCATATAATTGTTGAGAGTGGAGACTATGTATGATATACACACATCTCTTTGCTGGATAAACCTGTAATAAATAATAGCACTTAATTGTCTGTAAATGTATGTATTAATTTCCCAGGTGCAACAGGTAGAACAATTTTTCCTTTCTGATTAATCAGAAAGAGAACATCAGAGGAAGTAGCTGCCACTATGTGGTTTTATATGCTGGAGAATAAGGTAGATTGAGAACCAGAAGCTGACTGTTGAGATGAACAATAACTACAATAATTGTTTATCTTCAGACATTAAATGTCCTTCTTAAAGAGGCCATTTAGCCAAGTTCAGTTAATTATTTGTTGAAACATATTGGTTGATCTAGCATTACTGTTGGCTTTTGCTTCTCTGGAGAGCAGCCAATATAATTGTGGTGGTACTTTGAGCATAAGAATATTGTTAATGTTTGAATATGCATCTATATACAGTGCATATATTCATTAACAAAATATGTTTAAGGAATCCTATTCAAATGAGAGTCTGCAGGAATATGTCTTTCTTTTTTAAAAATCAAATCCATACGGGATATAATCTCTATAAATCCTGCCATCAAGTGGCCAGAAAAAGCAAATGATTGTTACTTCAATTCGGCTAAGTACTTACATCAGAGTAGACCTATTAATTTAACTGGAACTACTCCCATTGTCTCTGAGGAAGCTTTTTAAAGGATGCCTTTGAAGTGCTTTGCTATAAACTGATATTCTGCCAGTTAAATGTTTAGATGTTCTATTTTGATGTTCTGTTTTTATTTTAGACTCTTAAGAGTAATATACAAAAAACCTAAACATGTTTACTGAGAAAGAAGTGCCCTTGTGAAGTCATTTCTAGAGAAGTACTTCCAAAGAACCTAGGATCACCTCTTCCTTATGCTACTCCCAACAGATGTTATTCTCTGTGCCACATCCCTTAGGGACGTTCAGGTTGCAATTCTAAAAAAAATAAATTCTTGGAATAAGCCCCACTGAATAAAATCAGTTACTCCTGAACAGACCTGCTTAGGTTTGCTCTTTCAGAGCTCTTCAGGCTAGTCACAGGCTTTCTTGGTTTCTGCCCCAATCTTTGATAAGTCTGCCAGAGCAAGTTAGAAGAGTACTTTATCCATGGTCTTCAGGAAATCTTGTAAAGCAGTCTAGTTTAAGGAGGCTTTCTGCTGAACTTTATGCAAATTTGTTAATTCCAATTTAGCTGCTGATAACTTGGCTCTTGTGAGGTTTTGGTACAGGGATGTTGATTAGCTCATATATTTTGTTGTTTTAATTGTTTTGATTGTGTTTTAATCTGCCTAGGGCCTTTGCGAGAAAGGCAAAGTAAAAACATTTTAAATAAAACAAATAAATTTGTTTAGGACTGTTATCAGTCAAATGGAGTGAAAAAGAATTCAAGTGAACCTACACTAACGCAGGTATATAGCTCAACTGCTGAAGCTTATTTATGAAGCTAATTTACAAAGACTGGAGCCAACATAGCAGCTGGTGAATCTTCCAGAATCACCTTTTAAGTGAGAGTTCTGTGCTTATTTTACTCATTCCCCCCCCCAAAGTAGTCCCACTGAGTCCATTGTGTATACTACTGCAGTCTTAAGGCTTCCATGTACCACAGTGTGGATGCTGACATAGTCTGTTATGTGAAGAGATCATCATGATATCTTACCTTGTTTTATAATGATATCCAGTGATTTTTCCCTTGTAATAATGTTCAAGGCCTTGTGGGCCTATACAGAGTCTATTTCTACTTAATTTCCTGTTCAGTGTGTATATGTATGGCTGAGGGTTGCCAACTCCGGCTTGAGAAATTCCTGGAGATTTGGGTGGTGGATCTAGGGTTGCCAAGTATGCACCACAGGCTGGTGGGGGGAGTCCTCTTCTTGTCGGGAGTTTCCTGGTGCATGCGCAACGCGCATGCGCTGCAATGATGTCACCAGAAGTGACATCATCACGTTGTGCACGTTGCCAGGGTGACGCTCTGGCAATTGCCCAAAAACTCTATGGTACCATAGAGTTTTGGAGGCGATTGCTAGAGCATCGCCCCAGCAATGTGCACATGATGATGTCATTTCCGGTGACATCATCACGCTAGGGAAGTCATCCTAACCAGACGACTTCAGGGGTGGGGTTCCCCCCCACCGGCCAAATCCAGGCTGGCCGATTGGGGACCCCTGTAGCAGGGGATCCCCCACCCCCCGGGCAGACTTGGCAGTCCTAGGTAGATCCTGGGAGGCTGGAGCTTGGGGACCTTAGTGGGGTATGATGCCATAGAACCCACCCTCCAAACAGCCATTTTCTCCTGTTGTCTGGGGAGCAGTTGTTATTCTGTGAGATCTCTAGACCTCACCTAGGCTAACATATTATGTGCTCCTCTTTCCTGTTCAATATGTGCATGATGAGCAAATTCATTTTGAGACCTAGAAAAGATAGACTTCGTGATAGGAACTTGATCATTAATGAAATTAGTTATCTCATAATCACCCACACTCCCAGTCTTTGCATGGTTTTGGGTCCTGTGTTTGCCAAGTTCAGGAGCACCTTTGATAAATTCCCCATTGGTGGGAAGGCTGGCTGCCCCTTCTTTCAGAATTGGGCCCATGACTGTCATCCATGACTTTATGGCTGGCCTTCAGTAATGTACTCTATGGTTAGTGCCCTTGACAGACATTTACTGGATTGATGGATGGACAGCTACTTGATCCAGGTAGAGGATGATGATGATGATGATTTATTAAACTTATGAATCGCCCAATTTCTGCTACTTCAGGACTCTGGGCAATGTACAACCATAATAAAAACATCAGAGCATAAGACAAAATATAAAATAATACTAGTACAACAAATCTAAAGAAAACAGATGGCAAATTTCATAGTTACTTCCCAAATTCAGACTGCTGACTACCTCACCGGGGGGGGGGGGGAGGAGCAGGGCAGAATGGAGAGCAAAGGAAGGTGACAGCCAGAATGAAAACCATTGCTGTCCTCAACCAAAAGTCTGGCGGAACATCTCTGCCTTGCAGGACCTGCAGAATTGCATAAGATCCCACAGAGCCCTGATGGTGTTAGGCAGCGAGTTCCACCAGGTTGGAGCCAGGACCGAAAAGGCCCTGGTCCTGGTCGAGGATAGCTGGATATCTTTAGGAACAGGGACCACCAACAGATAACTATCCAATGCTTTCCTGGGGATATACCGGAGGAGACGGTCTCATAAATACTTCAGTCCCTGACTGCTCAAGGCCTTAAAGGTCAACACCAAAACCTTGAACTTGACACCCTACTCCACCAGAAGCCAGTGTAATTGGTGCAGCATAGTGTGCTGTCCATGATGTTCCTATCAGGACTCACGCCACCACATTATGGAAGCTCAGCTGAAGCTTCCAGGTCAGTCTCAAGGGCAGGCCAGTGTAAAGTGAGTTACAGTAGTCTAGCCTGGAGGTGACCATTGCATGGATTACCATGGCTAGGTCAGGGCACAACAGGAAAAGGGCCAATTGCCAAACCTGGTGCAGGTAGAAAAATGCCAGCCTTGTAATATGCATGACTTGGGCCTCCATATTCAAGGAGGCATCCAAAATCACGCCCAAACTCCTGACAGACTGCACTGGTGTCAGTGGTGCCCTGTCAAGAACAGGAAGTCTGTGCCCCAGTCCCAAAGCCCCCACCACCACGAACCTCCATCAGTTGGATTCAATCTCAACTTGCTCTTTTTCAACCATCCCACCACAGCCTCCAAACCCGTGGCCAGATTTTGTGGGGCAGTACCTGGGTTGCCATTCAATAACAGATACAGCTGAGGGTCATCGGCATACTGGTGACACCCAAGTCCAAAACTCTGCACCAGCTGGGCAAGGGGGCGCATATAGACATTAAATAACATCAGGGAGAGAAGCTCCCCCTGAGGGACCCTACATATTAAGGGGTATATGGAGGACACATTCTCTCCCAGCGCCACTCTTTATCCCAGATCATGAAGGAATAAGGTAAGCCATTGAAGGGCCATCCCACAGACCCCCATGTTGGTGAGGCAGTGGGTCAAAAGGTCGTAGTCAACCGTGTCAAACATTGCTGTGAGATCTAATAATAACAGCAGCACTGGCCTGCCTTGATCCAGCTGTCTGTGGAGATTGTCTGTCGGGGTGACCATCTCCATCCCATGGCCAGGACAGGACTGGAATGGATCCAATGCCAGTGTGTCATCCAGGAAACCCTGGAGCTGCTCAGCTACCACTCTCTCAATTACCTTACCCAGGAAAGATGAATTCAAAACTGGGCAGTAATTGGCAGGATCCAAAGCTGGGTTTTTTAAGAGCGGTACGATCAAGGCCTTCTTAAGACCTTCCAGAGAGGTCCCTGTTTCCAGAGACAGATTGACAATATCCATCATGTCACAGAAAGTATGGGATTATTCCAGAATCTGCATTGGTCCCTAACAGTCTTTCAGGGTCAACTCAAGGATTTTGTTGTGAATCTCTCAACATTGTAAATCCAGTGCCTGCTCTCCTATCATCATGATATTTTACTTTTAGATTTACTCAATGCTTTTTTTGTTTTTAAAAAACCAGTACTCATATATAACACTATACTTGTTTCCACCAATTCTCCCCTCAGGACTTAGGAGGGGAGGACTTAGGATAGCTCCAAAAAAAGATGCTGGTATTCATTACCAGTCAGACCTAGTAGAAACCACCAGGCGACTTGGTACCATGTGACTTGTGTCACACACCTAGGTCTGGCTGCTTGCTACTGTTCAACAGCTTCCACTCCACAAAAAGATAGTGTAGCACAATGGTTTGCGTTTTGGACTAGGATCTGGGAGACCCAAGTCCAAATCCCCACTCTGCTGTGGAAGCTCACTGGGTGATCTTGGGCAAGTTACACATTCTCAGCCTAATCTGCCCCACAGTGTTGTTGTGAGGATAAAATGAAAGACAGGGGAACAATACAAACTGCTTTTGGGTCTCCACTGGGTAGAAAGGTGGGACATAAATGAAGTAAATAATAAATATAGCTAAAGATTGAGGGCAGATAAAAGGTAGGTTGGTGGGTGGGAGGGAAGGAGAGGAGGAAGCAGGGAAAGCTGAAGCTATGGGGGCCATAGGCGTCAACTACAGGGGGGCTCGGGGGCTGGGGCCACCCCTGAAATTTCCCGGGGGGGACTGAGCCCCCCCGGTGAAATGGGGCGCCTGCCCGTTGCCACGCCTCCCTGCCGCCGCGCCTTCCTCGCTGCCACCGAGAGCCTCTCCCCCCACCCAACTCCCCTGCACTCCCTCCCCCCCGGAGGCCATCGGGGCAATGTGCCCAGCGTAATGGCGTCACCCAGAAGTGACGTCATCATGCTGGGCACGTTGACGGGGCAACGCTCTAGCAATCACCCCAAAACTCTATGGCACCATAGAGTTTCAGGGCAATTGCCAGAGTGTCGCCCTGGCAACGTGCCTGGTGTGATGACGTCACTTCCGGTTGACACCATCATGTTGGGCACGCTGCCCCGATGGCCCCAGGAGAGAGTGTAGGGGAGCCGGGCGGGGGGGAGAGGCTGGCGGCGGCGGCAGCAGACCGCATGCGTGTGCGCGAGAAACCCCTCCCCACCCCCGAAAAATAAAAACTCGATGCCCTTGATGGGGGCTCCCAGGTGGAGGGAAAGAGGAAGTAGTTGGGAGGGGATACAAGGGAAAATGCCCCTCACAAGGCCTTGGGGTTCTTCACTGCTCTCCTGGGCCTGACCCAACAGCTGGGACTGTGCAGCTTGGCTTCGTGGCCAGCACCATGCAACTGGGACACAGTTTTTCCAGGTAGAGTCTGCCAGGGGTTGAGAAGAGGGAAAGCTGAAGACAGGGGAGCAGATAAGGTAGGTTGGTTGGTGGGTAGGAAGGATAGAAGGTAGCAGGAAAAGAGGAGAGGCTATGGGGGCTGTCAGGGAAAGAGGAAATAGTGGGGGAGGGGGAATGAGATACCTCCTGCAAGCTCTTTCAGGTCTCCCCACTTGTAAAATCTGCTCTTCAGGGTAACTAGAATCCCAGTCTATGGTTCTTTCTCCTAATGTTAGGTATTCATACATTCACACTCATGACTTTTCCAAAATCAATCACATTTGTGCACATTATGTAGATATGCATATTCTCCATTATTCTAATTTGCAACAAGTAAGCATCAGGTAGTGCAAAATCTCCTGTATAGTTTAATACTTGAATGCAAGCTATCTAGAAATACTTTTAAATGCATTTGTTCTTAACAGATTCTATGTAACCATCTATTGACAGACAAGAAACATTTTTATCATATGTTATGTTCACTTATTCACTAACATGTTTCTTGTCTGTCAATAGTCTGTTGTGGCAACCCTAGACAAGTTGTGGGTTTATCCATAGAAACATTGTCGTGTAGCTTTGATCTCCTAGTAACTGTTCTGGTATAAAAGGTTCTGTTCAGACATTCTTTGACTGGAGAAAGGATTCTTCTTGACAACAACCTCTATCTCTTCATGCACTTATTGGAATACATAAATAGAGATTACACATATGGATGCATATATCTCTGTGTCCAAATAGAACTTTGGGTGTTAGTTAGGGTGAGAGCAGAGCTTGCTACCCAGCTTCTGCTTCCCCCTGCAAGCATTGTCTGACCTTAGCATATCTGAAGTTCTGAATTGGTTAGGTTTGCACCCCTGTTAATCAATCAGATCTCTGTTCAGAAGGAATACTTGACCACTCCTCTATTTGGAGTGCAGTTTGTTTGCAAATTGTAAACAGGACTCTTAAACTTTGAAAAAATGTTCAATTGTTTTCCAAACATTTGAAATTGGATCAAAAATTATTTGACTGTGCGCTTTCTCATGAAGTTTTCCCCATCCCCAGTGCATAATCTTTCTTATAAATTAAAAAAAACAGTTTAAAATGTATATTTCATTTCTGCAGCCTGGGAAAGAGGTAGAGTTTTATTCTAGTGCTTTATTCTAGCAATGTCTATTTTGCCTGGCTGACTCAACATCATTGGGTCCAGACTGCAAATACTTTATGCATGTCTGTTGGTTAACTAAACTTTCATTGTGTCTGGATTACAATTACCTTGCTATGGCTGCCTCCCTTCCCCATCCATTTTCACTGGATAGGAGAAAATCTAAAGAGTTGGTGTTCTTGTTTGTTTTCATCTTGAGAGCAAGTGGCAGGAGAAGCTGTATGATTTGTCTTTCTGGTATTCCAGCCTTGGCCATTTTGCCTTCCTATCTGACTCACAAAGCTAAGAGTGTCTGTTTTAAAATGTATTAACTGGATTTACATGCTCTTGCTACTGCTTGGGACCTGTGGTTTGATCCAGTTAGTTCTGAGCCTACACCAGAATGTCACCAACTGTGCAGGCAAAAGAGTGGTTTTTGAATGGCATATGACCTGCCCATGAGCCTGGGATATAATTTAAAAAAGCCTGTTAACTGTGAGTATACATCACCACTGGCTACCCAGCTAGCAGCCATGTTGAATGCCACCACTGGGCAAATGCAAAGATACCCTAAAAGCTGCCCATCCCTGAGGCTCTCAAATAAGGTGCTGAACTTGACCCAGAGTAGGCATTGCAGACAAGGTAAGTTAGAGTATCAATTGCATTTTTGCTGAATTCTCAGCGTATCTGTTTTTCAGACATCTGTGTTCTTAAAGGCTTTTTTGAATTATTGAAAGATTTCCCATTGTTTAATTTACACACAGGTGGTTGTCAATAATCAGGAACTTTGGGAAGAAATGCTGTGTTCCAGAGGGCTGATAGGTAAGGTTTTTGCTGCTAATATGACACAGAGCCCATCTACAATGCTGCTGCTCAGCAGTATTAATATATTCTGACAATATATAGGTCAGGTTAGAAAAGGAAATAGTGAAGGGATGTTACATCCTTATATTCCTTCTATTTCAATGAGACTGTTCTCACTTAGATATTGTTCTTTAACATTAACTGACACACTTTTCCTTTTGTTATAAACCAAAAGGCTGATCTACACATGGCACATGAAGGCTACCAGAATTTTTCTCCACACAGGGGCCATAATGTATGGCACTGTTAGCCATAAGGATCTTCTGCAGTTTCATGTGTCTGTGCCAATCCTCCATGCCAATGGAGGTGGCTGATGCTGGCGGTCACAGTATACAATACTGAAGATCTTGATAAGCAGAGCTACATGGAACTGCTCCTGTGTGGAAGTCTTTTTACTTATTTATGCAATTTATAGTTGGCCATTCTCACTGAGGCTTAGGGTTGCCGACTCCAAGTTGGGAAATTCCTGGAGATTTGGGGGCAGAGTCTTGGGGACAGCAGGGTATAATGCCTTAGAAGTTCATCTTCCAAAGTAGTGATTTTTCTCTGTAGTTTGGAGATCAGTTGTAATTCCAGGAGATCTCCAGGTCCCACCTGAAGGTTTGTAACCCTATGAGATTCAAGGCAGATTACATAGTGTAAGTCAATGCAGTCAGTAGGATCAGACATCCAATAAACAATGTAATTGGATTATGATTGCAGAAATTAAAACCAAGTAAAAATCTGGAACAAAGCTGAAACAAACCTGAAATATTAACAAGCCATATTAAATGACACAGAAAGTATATAATAGGATAATACGTACAGCAACAGATAAATACTATAAACAGTAGTATAGTCCACAGGCTCTTTCTTTTTATTAATTCTTCCTGAACCATTCCATTATAATAAAGCACTAATGCTTCCAATTCAGTTTTGAAATGCCAGGAAAGTGGGAGCTTTTCTGACCTCCTCAGGCAGGCCATTCCATAAGGTGCGGGCCACAACAGAGAAGGCAGTGGTTGATATTACCCATTTGCATGATGACAACTACAGAAGGCCCTGCTCAGAAGACTGAAGCAGTCATAGGGGCATTGGAACCACAGGGGAAAGGTGGTCCCACAGGTATGAGGGTCCAAGGCCATGAAGGGCTTTGTATGTGATAACCAATACCTTGAATTGAACCTGGATGGGCAGCCAGTGGAGTGACTGCAGAATGGGCGTAATATGCACGGCCAGCTAGCTACTAGCAAATGGGTCTATAACATATAGATGTCTAGATGGCAGCTTTCATAACTCCATTGGGGGAAACCTCTTTGCCATTCAGAAGAAACACAAAAGAAGCATTTCTGAGGGGAGGTAGGAGTCTTCCTACAGCACCTTACACTGTCTCCAAAATCAACATAGCCCCCACCCAGCACTAGCAAAAAACCTTTTCATGAGAGAAGATTTATAGAGTCATTGTGGAGGATTCAGTGAAGTTACAGGACAGTGGTAATGGTTTAATTTGACCCCATAAATCAGTCACTATAAGTTGATCACTGACTCAGGGCGCCTTCCCTCAACCACTCAAGAGATGATCATCCATCCCCTGCTTTTAAAAATCCTTACAGAAAAGTGATGTGGCCAGATATTGCCTTGCCTTTAATCTGCCCTTTCTGGGCAAGGTAATTGGGAGAGCAGTGGTGAACCAACTCTAGGCCTTCTTGGATAACTCAACGTCTTCTGGACCCTTTTCAGTATGGCTTTAGCCCAGGCTGTGGGACAGAGATGGTGTTGTTGGCTTTAGTTGATCTAAATGCAGACAAATGTCTTCATTTAGACAAAGGGCATACCTTCTTGTTGCTCTTACTGGATTTTATTATTTACTGCCTTTGATACAGTAGACCATGCTAGCTTGTTGAAATGCTTGGAGACAGAAGTAAGTACCAGGCGATGTGATTTGAATTGGTTTAAATTGTTCCTTACAGACTGGACTCAGACTGGCCTTTGGAAACCAGTTAATCAGTGCTGGATTTATCCTGTGGGGTTCCACAGGGTGCAGACTTATCCCCCATGGTAGTTTATCTCTCTGTATAGCCTTAGGAGAAATCATATGTAGTTTTGGAATTGGATGCCATCAGTACGCTGACAACAGCCAGCCCTATATTTCTATCCAAATCTCCTGGGAAAATGGTTGAGGTCTTGAGCTACTGCCTGACTGCTGTGGTTAAATGGCTGAGAGTGAACAAACTGAAACTGAACTGTAACAAGATGAAGGTAATGCTGGCTGGGAAGACTGAGGTCTTGAAGGCCATCATCATGCTTCCCACTTTTGATGGTGTTCAGCTGACCCTTGCTGATTTAGTCAACAGCCTAGTGGTTATACTGGACCCTAGTGGTTATACTGGACTACTGGAGTCACAAAAACTAGTGAAGTCACAAAAACACTTCCTTCAAACTTAGTTTAGCCTGGAAGATGGTCCCCTATCTTGACTTGGCTGATCCAGTAACCTGGATCCACAACAGAGTAACATCAAGACTTAGGCTACTGTAATGCACTCTGTGTAGGTCTCCCTTCAAAATCAGCTTGGAAATAGGGATGCCAGACCCCCCAGTGCGGGCAGAGGTCCCCCTGTTTCAGGTGCTCCTCTCCACCCCCCCCCCCCAACAGGCAAGAAGGCAGAAATAAACGGGACGTGCCTATGAACCCTGGAAGTGATGTAGGCACATCGGTGACATTGGAGGGATTCTCTGGTTTTTGGACAAAACTCTATGGTAGAAGCTAATTCTACCATAGAATTTTGCCCATTATGTATTGGGACTGAAACATTGCAGGACTGTGCTACCAGAGAATAGTTGAGCTTGGAGCCTAACAATAGCCATGAGGATTCTAACAGTAACCAATCAAGAATGTTATGTAGATAACCTATCATTGGGAGTGGGGTGTGTTTGGGTGTGGCAATTGCATGCTATTTAAACAGGGCATGTGGCCCTGGTCTTCAGTCTAGCTCCAGCTCTAATCACAAATAAAGTTGAGCTGATCACTAGCAAGTCTGCTGATCCATAGAACCCACTATTTCACAGCCCCAAAACCAGAGCATCACCCCCCCCAATGTGCCTATGTTACTTCCTCTCCACTCCAGGTAAGTTCACCCCCTATCCCCGGCCAGCAGGTCCAAGGGACCTGGCAGCCCTACTTGGAAACTCTAGGTAGTGCAGAATGCATTAGCTCAGTTTTTATCAGGAACTAAGCAGTGCATGCCTATTACACCCACTCTGCAGTCACTCCATTGACTGCTCCTTAGTTATCTGGTTCAATTCAAGGTACTGGCCATCACATGCAAAGCCCGTCATGGCCTTGGACCCTCATATGTGCAGGACTGCCTCTCCTTCTTTGCTCTTCTGGCCTTCCACAGAACCACCCTGGAAATGCGCAAAATCATCAACTGCTCGGACACATGTATTCTCTATAGTGGCCCCCTCCCTATCAAATGGCCTGGCAAGGAGATCAGGAAGGCCGCTATACTTTTGGCTTTCTGCAAACTATGTAAAACAGAACTTTTCAGGAGGGGATTTTTATAAAGGAATAGGGCTGCACTGTAACAGAATGATTCAGGAAGACATTTCAACAGAAAAACTGTGAACTATACTACTAAAATGTATTATCTGTCTCTGTATGTTTTTGTCTTGATCTCACTGCCTTATAGTTCTACTTATGTAATACCATTTATTCCACTGTTTAACATACCAGATTTAATATTTATGCCTTGTTTCAGATTTTTGCTATCCTAGTCCTGTTACATTGTTTATTATATGACTCCTGATCCTTTTGATTATGCTGACTTGCATTATGCACTGCACCTTGAGTCTCAATGAGAAAGACAGGCAATAAATAACACAAGTAAATAAAAATAAAATTTGTAGATGCTTGATGTACAGCACAATCCTTTTGTGGGAGCTCAACTGAACAGTCCTGAGTAGGATTCTGTGTAGACCTGCCAAGGATGGCACTGTAAAGCTAGTATGTTCTGATACATGACAGTCTCGAATTCTTCTGAGACAGTTTAATCCCTTTACAGTGGTAGATGTTTATCAATGCTGGTGCGGTCCATGTAAAACAGTCGTAAACCTCTTCAGGAAAATAAGAAATGAGCTTGGGAGTGACCTTCTGCATTTTGCTGTGGTAAGATGTAGCTTCATATGTACAAAGTATATCTGAAACAATACATCAGTGAAAGGGCATGTGTGCTTCTGCGTAACATGAATAAGTGCTTTTTCAGTGCATTGATCCTGGACCCAGAGACAGGATCTGTCAGAGATGCTTTAGGCTGATCCTGCATTTGGCAGGGGGGTTGGACTAGATGGTCTGTATGGCCCCTTCCAACTCTGTGATTCTATGATCTGGGGGTTTAGAAAAAGCAGAGTTTAGTGGGAGCAGAGGTGGCATTTTATTGGAATCACTGCTAAATTTTGCAAATATAATTTCCAAGGGGCTTATGGGGAGGCAGGGTATAGCAGATACCTTTCCTTACTCTATAAACCACTCTTAGTGGTTGACAAAAAAGAGTCTGGAGGACCTAATGATCTCCTGGGACCATCTTTCTCCTTCAAAGTAGGGAACACTTTGGTTTAGTGGCTAGTACACTGCATGTCTTAGGTTGTTTTTACATCTGACTTTCCCGCTGGAATCATTCTAGTTCCAAAAAAACCTGCCCACACCTCTGTGCGGTGTGAAACCGTGCTACTGAAATGTCCACATCTACTAATTGCCCTCCTGTGGTCAAGCTAGTATTCAACCGGCTTTATTCTGCTTTAAACAGTTGCTGTTGATTAGTGCACTTAGACCCCCTGGAGTGAAATTTCACACCACTGTGAAATCAGCACAGGAAAAGACAGCAGTCAAACTACTTTAGAGGGGAGGTGTAAAATGACCCTTAGTTTTATTCAGTGGGTTGAACTATTTGCACTGCCAGCAGAGGGCATGGGTAGAGGTTAGGGTTGCCAGCACTGGATTGGGAGATGCCTGGAAATGTTGAGGGTGGAGCCTGGGGAGGGCAAAGTTTGGGGGGGGAGGAAGGGCTTCAGCAGGCTATAATGCCATGGAGTCCACCGTCCAAAGCAGCCATTTTCTCCAGAGGAATTAAATCATCTGGAGATCAATTGCAATAGCAGGAGATCTCCAGGTGCCACTTGGAAGTTGGTAACCCTAGTACAGATGGATCTTTTTCACCTTTCCTTTTTCCAAGAGCCACCTGTGACTGCTAAAAAGGCAGCGGGGTTCCAGGACCCACATGGGTAAAAAGCCCACAGTAAAGAGGAAGTAGGCAAAGTCCTCTTCTGGCTTATTATGCCAGAACAGTATCTTGTGATTGTGAAAGTCTTAAACTAGTAGAAGGAGTTCATAAAATCCAACCCATTATACCCAGCCATCACAGTAAGAAACAGTGGAATGTGCTTTGACGTACCTCTGGAAAGTTCCAGGATAAATTGTGCTAAGAGTACATCTACCATTACTGTTGTATTCTTATTATTTTACAGCCACAGCTTGCAGAGACTTTGGGATGCAAAAGGCCCTTTCTGATTGGCTAACAAATAAAGACTCTCATTGGTCCTTAAGCCACTCTAGGTAACCAATTGCTGAGCCTCGCTTAGGTCCAATAGGATTGTTTGTACATAGTTACATTGTTTGAAGTTATGAGCTGGAAACAGTATAAATTAAGGTGCCGCTCTCATAGAGCTGTCTTTGAGCTGAAGCAATGGTTTGAATAAAAGCCTGTTTGTTT
This sequence comes from Lepidodactylus listeri, assembly GCA_029233225.1. Classification (NCBI taxonomy): domain Eukaryota; kingdom Metazoa; phylum Chordata; class Lepidosauria; order Squamata; family Gekkonidae; genus Lepidodactylus; species Lepidodactylus listeri. The sequence continues at coordinate 57,117,988 of JARCFY010000005.1, read as the reverse complement.
GATTCATCGCCTCTCGCTCAATACTTAAAAACTACAAACTTAGATCAGGTTTCTATTGGTCTAAATTGTCACTGATCTTCCCAAAGTACCCTGGGAATTATGGTTAAAGATATCTGTCTATGAAACCACTAACTCCATCTCACAGAACTACAATTCCTAGGACTGTCTGGGGAAAGGAAATTACTGTTACTTTAGTTTTAGCCTGCACTGCAGTGAATGTTTGTGCAAATACTGAACAAATGAGTCAAAGTACGTTTAAAGTGACAAAGATTCTGAAGCATGATAAACAACTGGTATTAAACACTGAATGCGAAACAGCTGTCCCCTATCTTACCTAAATGGTATCCCTGCAGTCACAATGTGAAAGTTTGCTTTGAATAAATTGTGTTATTTTCTTTTTATCAGGCTGAAGCAGATTCAATTGATGCCCTGGAGAAATATCGTGGAAAATGTGAGCCTAGATTTCTGCTTTTTGCTGTAAGTTAGTACCAAATTTGAAATATCATCTAAGATCTTGTGTTTATTTTAACTATGGCTAGTTTATAATTTGGCCTGCCGATGATCATTCAGATCCTGGTTTGCCTTGACTGATGCTGTTTTTATCACCTTCACTCCTCTGTTTCCTCTGCAGAGAGCTAACTAGCATCATTGTATGTGTTATGGTGAGGGTGGCCCTGAGAATCAAGTTAGGATTAAACCAAAATGTTCATATCCATACATTATGCAAAACTATAGTTAAGACCAGGGGTCATTTAGTAGAAAAAGAGGTGCAAGAGCTCATTAGCATAACTCATTAGCATAATTTATTTGCATATGCTAAACCACCTGACATCACCGGAAGTATGTCAATAGGCAAGAAAGAAAAAAGAGAGGGAGAGAGAGAGGGGACTGCTACTAATCCAAGCCTCAGAAACACCACTATTCTGGGAGGATAGCTTCAGTGGTGACTGAAGCCTTCAGAAGGCTGGTCGGAGGAACGAGGACCTTTCCAGGGGACGGGGTCATTTTGCTGCAGCCATGACACAAGCAGGCATTCCCCCGGGGGGGGGGCTGCACCAACTCCCGGAGCTGAGCTCCCCTGAGCTCCTGCTCGAAATGACCCCTGGTTAAGACTAACTGCGGCTAATAAACCAATTGCAAGCTATGATTCCTGATCCTGGTTTGATGTCTCCTGTCTCTGACCAACCACAGTAATTCAGTGGACAGTCACACTAACCATAATTAATTTAATTAACCCATGGTTGTGCATGGCACCTGAACTGATCCAGTATGCTGGCATAAATTATGTTTGTAAGTAAAACAGTTTATTAATTTCTGCTTCCTTTCAGGGAGGAGAATTAGTAGCAGTTGTAAGAGGAGCAAATGCACCACTGCTACAGAAAACCATACTGGAGCAGCTAGAAGCAGAAAGGAAGGTCTTGAATCATGGGGTGGAGAGAGTGGTGGTAATGTAGTCTCTAGACACATTGCTGTTTTCCCTTTCTAGATCATATTTATTTTCAAGTTGAGCTTTGTGAAAAATGCTAACTTAACTCTGACAAATCTTTTTTTTTTTAAATCAGAACCAGAAGTAGAAGTTTCAAGCTCAAGCACATCCTGAGCCTTACAAAGTCATGCCGAATATGTCCATATAGCTGGAAAAGTGGTCTGTCTATTCTTGGTTTCTGCAGAAATAAATAGTCTCTGCCATCAGAAACCTTCTTAAGTTTGAAGTTCAAAAGGAGATAATGAACCTGAGTGTTCAGCTCCAGATCTTCTCAACAGTACAAGGACTATAAAGTTTACATCTTAAAAAAGAAATGAAACTGCTTTGTTTGTTTGTGTTAAGAAACATGTATCCAGACCTGCACTCTCTAAAGTTTGCCCCAAATCTGTGTGGAATTCCACACATACTGAATGATGGCAGTGAAACATTTCTGGTCATATCACTACCTCTTGACTAGCTATACTGGGCAGGATTCTTCTTCTGTCTAGAGCAGGGGTGGCCATAACTACAACTCTTTCACATATATTGTGCAGCTCCTGGCAGGGCAGCTGGAGAAGTGAAGGGGAGGCATGCTTTTCCTCCCTCCCTCCCATCTATTTGCTTTCTTTGTTTCTCTCTCTCTTTCTTTCCACCTCTTTCATTCTTTCTTTCTGCCTCTCTCTCTCTTTTTCTCTCTCTCTTAGACAAATAAATATCATTACACGAATAAATATTATTATCAGTATGTGTTTTTACCCCTTTTGTTTTTATTTTTGGCAGTCTCATTTAATACTAATAAAAAGCTAATTTGCATATTTTTAAATAAAAACATGTGTAATATTCGTCTTGCGGCTCTCAAACATTTATTCTGTGTGGCTCTTATGTTGAGCAAGTTTGGCCACCCCTGGTGTAGAGAAAGCGACTAAAAGCTACAGGGCAGGACATAGGAGGCTCAGGAATGTTGGGTTCGCTACAAAGACGGTACAAGGACGGGAACCTTGTACACCTATACAGAACTTTCATATTCTTCTCTGGGCATTCTCCAGGAAGAGTAAACACACCATGTGCAGCTTCTTCCTCTTCTACAAAAACAAAACAAGTTCCCAGAGAAAACTGTAAAATACTAATGTGTCACATTCTGAAAAAGTAAAAAAAAAAGTTACTGGTCATAGCCATAGTAGATTGTTAAAAATGACTAGATTGTTTTCTCAAACAGTCTGTAACTGTAAGATCCTATTGATGACAGATCCAGGACGAAGCCTTTCTTCAGGATGAAGAAAATACTGCTCTTGAAGAAAAGGAAGAAGAGGAAGAGGAGGAAGAAGAAGAGGGTAAAGATGACAAAGCAGGTGTGTGGTTCTGCTGAATGCCATGGTAGTGAATGCCATCACTATTAAATTCTCTTGCTACATGACAGTGAAAGATCTAAAATGCTTGAGATTTAGCCACTGTCTTCCAGCGGTGGACTGGGATGTTAAAACAACTTGAGAGGAGGCAGAGTCAAGTGTTTCCTGTGATGCTGCCAGCACTGTGGGGCCCACTTGACTCTGCTTTTTCCTAGGCACCAGTGGCCATCCTGGGCAGCAGTCCACCAGAAACTTCCTAGGTGAAGGAGTAGACCACCCCTGTTGTTCACTCCTTTCTCTAGCAATCAGTGCACTCCTAAGCAGAGTTACATCCTGCTAAGCCCTAAGTATTTAATGAAAACCAGAGCAATCATATGCAGGATTATTTCAATCTAAGCATATTGATTTCACTGTTCTTAGACTGGAGTAAGCCTGCATAGGGTTGCACTGTTAGTATATTTGCTTTTAACAAAATGTCATTTTATGATTTTTACTAAGTTCAGGTCTTTTACATTTGAGTTAGATCCAGCCCCTTTTTCACTCAATCTTGCCCAATTGCCCTCCTTACTACTACCCCATATGGCAGTCCAGTTGCCAGTGGTGTACATTACCTTCTTCATTACCAGAAAACTTGGCTGGGCCCAACCCATTGAACTATTTGCTTGTTTAGTGCTGTATGTTTTAATAATTCTGCAACCATCACAACTATTGGAGGACTGAAAAAAATGTATTTAATGATTTTTTAAAATTAAAAGTAATTAGACAAAATTGATTTTACATTTTCCTGTCCAAAACGCTGACACTGAATACAGGTGGTGAGTTTCGCTCTGGGTTAAATTAAGTTCTGCTCCAATGATGTAAAAAGAGCTCAGGAGGCAGATGGCCTTGCCTGGCAGTCATCTGCTAGCTACTCGGCCACTTCAGCCTGCCTCCTGAGATTCCCCACGGCTAATATCTCATGCATGACGGATCCTTGTTCTTTTACTCCACAGTTCTTGAATCTTTTTATTATCGTAGGACAAACTAGCTGATTATATCTATGAAATCAAGTTCAACCAGTGTTTTTATTTATTTTCTTCATTTACCATCCACCTTTATTGTTCAAACTCAAGGCAGACGTATGTGAAAATATATACAATACTGATTTAAAAGATTAGTGACTGAGCACATAACTTTGTAAAATCCAATGTCAGATATTGATTACTTTGAACGGGGGGGTGGCTAGGAAGTAAAAAAGGCCCTCCCCTAGAGTTAGGGCTGCCAAGTCCCCTGGTAGGGCGGGGGAAACACCGATTTTAAATACTCACCCCCCGCCTTTTCAAAATTGGCCACCGGGGGAGAAAATGGCTACCAGCAGGAAGGCAGGGGAACATCGGAGTCTGCCCTGCCTGCCTTAAAAGGGAAATGTCTGCAGAGAGCCTGCCCTGCAGTAAAAAGCTTCACCAGACATTTCCCCTTTAAGAAATCAGCAAGAGAGCTTCCACAGCAAGAGAGGTCTTCCCAGAGATTAAGGAGGGACTGAAGGAGCTTGCAACGTGGTAAGTTTCTCTTCTAGCTCTTTTCCTTCTCTCTCCCTCTTTCTTTCGTTTTTCTGTCCGTCTGTCTGTCTGTCTCTCTCTCTCTGTCCCCATCCAGCAGAGGTCTATCAGTGGCTATTATTAGCCACAAGGTCTAAATGGAAGTAAGTGCCTCTGCCAGTTTTTTTCCTTCTCTCTCTCCCCCTTTCTTTCTTTTTTCTGTCTGTCTGTCTGTCTGTCTCTCTCTCTCTCTGTCCCCATCCAGCAGAGGTCTATCAGTGGCTATTATTAGCCACAAGGTCTAAATGGAACCCTTTGTCTGGGGCAGTGAGGCTCTGCATTCTTGGTGCTTGGGGGGTAACAGTGGGAGGGCTTCTGGAGTTCTGGCCCCGCTGCTGGACCTCCTGAGGGCACCTGGTATTTTTGGCCACTGTTGTGACACAGAGTGTTGTACTGGATGGGCTGTTGGCCCAATCCACTGTGGCTTCTCTCCTGTTCTTATGATATGAAAATCATATTTAGCACTTGTGTAGCAGTGCTTCATATTCTGCTGAGATGAGGAAGGATTCAGTAGGGCTGTTGCTCAGTGATAGAGCATCTGCTTGACATGCAGGAGGTATCAGCTTCTTCAGCTAAAAAAGGATCAGGTAATAGGTGACATTAAAGATCTCAGCCTGAGACCCTGGAGAGCCACTACCAGTCTGAGTAGTCAATACTGACCTTGATGGACTAATGGCCTGATTCAGTATTAGGAAACTTCATGAGTTCATGTGTCAGCATGTGGAAGCAACATCACAGGATGTGACATCACAAAATGATGTCACTTCCTTTCTCCTGGCTCCACCCCCAAAGTCTCCTGGCTCCACCCCCAAAGTCCCCAGATATTTCCCAAGTTGGACTTGGCAGCCCTACCTAGAGTTGCCAACCTCAGGTAGGGAAATTCCTGAAGACTGGGGATGCAACATGGGGGGAGGGGGGAGTTTGGAAAAGAGAGGGAGTGTGGCAGGGGTGTCATGCTATAGAGTCTGTCCTTCAAAGCTGCAATTTTCTGGGAGAATGCCAGGCCCCACCTTGAGGTTGGAAATCCTACTGGGAACAAGCCAGGCTGTGTGGCCCTCGTTGCACAACAAGCTGGTGCTCCAGAGCTACTCAGCTCAGTACTACCAGCTATGGGCCTCCTCCCATTGCGAACTGACACCAATTATCGTTACCACTGAAGAGGCTGAGCCAAGTAGCCTGCTAGGCTCTGGCAGAGTTGCTGGGGCCTGGCCCTGCATACTTCTTGGCCCCAGTGGGCTTCTTGATTGCAGCACACTGGGAAATTTCCCCTTAAGTCCATCCATGACTTTGAACCTTAAAGAATTTGTGGGGTGTGAGAGCCAGTTTAGTGTAGTGCTTAAATGCACGGATTCTAATCTGGGAGAGCCGGGTTTGATTCCCCACTCCTCTTGAAGCTGCTGGTTGACCTTAGGCAAGCCATAGTTCTGTCAGAGCTGTTCTTGAAAGAGCAGTTCTCTCAGAGCTCTCTCAGCCCCACCTACCTCACAGGGTGTCTGTTGTGGGGAGGGGAAGGGAAAGGAATTTGTAAGCTGCTCTGAGACTCCGAGTGAAGGGTGGGGTATAAATCCAATCTCCTCCTCCTCCTCCTCCTCCTCCTCTTCTGCAAATAAATTACTCTCTCAGTGTTAGTGTATTTAATGCAAAGGAGAAGCCCACCTGAAGGACCTAGACTCCAGTACTAAAGTAACCTTGGTTTCAATATGTTGTCGAAGGGCTTTCATGGCCGGAGTTCATTAGTTGTAGATTTTCTGGACTGTATGGCCGTGGTCTTGCCAAAACCATGGCGATACAGCCCAGAAAATCTACAACAACTAATAACCTTGGTTTCCTTTCCTTCCAATATGCTTAGGGAAGAAAACATATCAATATTTGCTGTAACTTTAGCCTGAGTGTCATCAAGCCTTGACTGTAAAAAGTAGATGAGTATTTAATTTCACGGTCATGCTGAGTAGTTTAAAGGCTGAAACAACAATTTTGCAATTTAAAAATCAAACAAATATTGCTCCTTTGATGTTGCTGTCAATATTTACACTGCTTTCTTCTTACGGTAATTTCTTCCTATCTTTTCTTCCTAGATTAATTCACCCATTTATCTTCTGGAACTGCCTTTCCAAGTGCCATTTTGAAGATGATGAAAAATGTTACATGCTTTTCTATTATAGCAGAGGCAAAAAGAAGGGCAAAGGTGCTGGCAACTCACTGCCAAGAAGGGGAAAAGTGTGTTTCAGGTAGAGGCAGTCTGTCTATGTCAACATTCATGTTACTACAGAAAAATAATAATCCTGAGCAGGTCTACTTAGAAGTAAGTTTAAATTATACTTTTTCCACTCCTAGGAAAGTTTTCTCAGGATTGCAGCCTTAATGCAATACCATCATTAACCACAATAGAGCTTTTTGTGGTAGAACTCACTGGTACTGAGTACCAACACCTTTTTTCAGGGCTATCCCAAGCCCTGATCTTCATATGTCGGCTGGCCTCACTCGGCCAGAGAGAGTGGAGCCTCAGGAATAGCCTAGTGGGGATCTACAGCTGGAAATCAATGCTGGCACTTAAAAAAAAAAGCACTGTGCTGAGGTACTCTAAACCAGGACAGAACTGAGTTTGTGATTTGGCACACCTTCAGGATATCAAATAATCAACAGAACTGTACATTTGTGGCAGCCATCTTTAACCCCAGCTGTGGTTATCATAGTAGGAATATTACAGTTAATCTCAGCTTATAATATGTAGGTTTTACAATTATTTTTCTAACCTTAGTAGGGGCTGAAATTTTGACCTAACATATGTTAACAACTGCCATCTTAAATTCCAGTATTGCAAGGTATATACCAACTGGCAACATGACTTTTTCGTCACAGGTAGACAACTTCTGTCTGAAAGGTACTTTTGCTGCTCATGGCAATGAGTTGACAGTGACAAAGAGACACTATCGATCAATTTATATTATGATAACTGTTTTAATAAAGAAATTCAAATATGTATGTTTTCTTTTATTTTTCACATCTACACTTTAAGCTATCTGACCATCAGAATGCCATAGGATACTTCATAAACCAAATATTTATTTACTTTATTTATACTCCACCTTTTTCTCCACTGGGGACCTGAAGCAGCTTATATTTTATCCTTACAACAATCCTATAAGGTAAAATAGGCTGAGAGTGTGTCACCCAGTGAGCTTCCATGAAAGTGTGTAGATTCAAACCTGGGTCTCCCAGATCCTAGTCCAATGCAACAATCACTACACCACACTGGCTCATAAGGATTTCTTTGACCAAAAACGACTATCCCTCACAGTTAGGCTGACAGCTCTGGGTTGGGAAATTCCTGGAGACTTGGGGGCGGAGTCTGGGGAGGTCAGGGTTGGAGAAGGGAGGGACTTCAGTGGGGTATAATGCCACTAAGTCCACCCTGAAATGCAACCATTTTCTCCAGGGGAACCTTTCTCTATAACCTGTAGATCTGTTGTAATCCCAGGATATCTCCAGGCTCCATCTGGAAGTTGGCAACCACACCAACAGTGCAATCCAAGGAACACTTCTCTTATTTCTGTCATCTTTTCACCCAAATAAGGTCCTCAGGGCAGCAAGCATTAAAACAACATTTATAATAAAGTGGCTCACAGCATTCCGTGCGCCTCAGCATTTAGTCATGCCAGCCACATGACCATGGAAAAGTCTTCGGACAGCACTGGCTCGTCAGCTTGAAAATGGAGATGAGCACTGCCCCCTAGAGTTAGATTTGACTGGCTTTCAAGAAAGGGAAACATTTACTTTTATATATAAAATAATTTAATAAACGTTCGCTGAAACTAGGGAAGACCAATAACACTTATCTGAAAGTAAGGGCCCCATTGACCAGATAGTGCAATTTTATGCAGTTACTGCTGTCTGTCCATTAAAATCAATGGGTCTAAATAGAAAATATCAACATGATAACAGGATACCTTATCCCGAACAAGCCAAAATTATTTCTGGGAAAACTGTGATTTACTTAACACAAAGAAAATACTAATTGACTTCCTGCTGGCAGCAGCAAGAGACTGTATTGCAATTAAATGGAAGAATAACTTGCCTCCTACAACCACACTTTGGTATGACAAGATCTGGCAATTCTATGTATTGGAAAAGACTGCTTATAAGAATGCACTAAATGACAATGCAAAGAAAAAGCTAAATTCCCAGCAATATGGCACTCATTATTAGAATATATGACAGCTAATGAAATTGTACCAAAGGTGTCTATTCTATAGAGTTGTTACAATTGTAAGGCCAAAATGTTATCAGTTTCTTTTATTATGATGTAACATGACATGTATCCGAACCAACTGTAAACTGAAAAGTAGTGAACCATGAAGAAACTATCTGTACACTTCATCTCTTTGTTTGTTAACAATGTTCAATAAAAAAAAAAACAATGGGTCTAGACTGGTGTAACGCTGCACAGGACTGCTCTGTTACTCTCCTACTTTGCCGTCCGAGAGCTCGGCTGCAATTCTAAAAACACAGGGGATGAAGTCCTACTGAATTTAATTAGATTAATTTCTGAGTATAAGTGTCTAGGATTGCACAGGTACATTCTTAGGGGCTTACTCTCAGGAAACGGATCACTGTATCTCACGCCATTTACGGTTGGAATATGCTACAAACAATCACGAAGCCCCTAATGGAATTTTTGCTTTGTTTTCTAGCGGGGTTTTTGTTTGAACACGGGGAAATTTTACCTTCGAATTTAGCTTTCCATTTCTGATGCGGGGAAGAGCGAGCGGACGAAACCCTAGTTCTATTAATACATTTTAAGGAAACCGTGTTATTAAATAAATTGTGTTTATTGAACATTTGAGACTATTTGTACGCACCATCTTCCACTCGCCGCCAGCCACAATCCCAGGGAATTCAACTACCACGAAAACACCGAGTTTTGCGCAATTTCCGGAGCTCCTGTTCCTGCCGGAGCCAGAAGGGGGCGCGATGAAATCTAAAGTTTAGCCGGCAGAATCGCCTGCGCTGTCCCTTTAAACAGACGCCGGGCAAGAGGCTGCGCTGGCTCGGGCGGAAGTAAGCGGTTGAGGTTGGAAGACCAGGGGGGTGGAAGCGGTTGGAGTCTGGGCCGTGAGGAAGCCCCTGGGTATGTGACCGGGACCACCCTGTTTGTCCCTTTTGTAGCTCAGGTGCGAGTCTGTGAGGCGCCAGGGAGCCTAGAGCGAGCCCCGTCTCCCTAGCCCGATAGGGTCGGCGTCTGTGAAGCGGCCCCTCCGGTCGGGTCGAGTACAGTCAGCCGCCTGTCAGAAGCCAAGAAACAGCAAGGGCAGGCAGCAATGTCCTGGCTCTGTTGATTTTAGCCAGCTATCTTAAATGGTGCTTGCATATTTTCTTATATGTGCATCGTTGTGTGGGGGTTAATAGAATAAATAATTCTTAATATCAATATTTTTATTCTGCTTTTCTCCCCAGTGGGGCCCCAAATGGCTTATAAAATATGAAAATTCAGTTTATGAGCATACAGCCTAAATAAGCAAATGGAAGGGGGAGGAACCTTGCAAAAGCAAGCAGCAGGGCGCTCTACATCCTGGACTAGTCTTGGAGCTGCTGGACCCCCACTTGGGTTCTCAGGCTGTGGATTTAAGAGCCCAGAGCCTTTTAGTGTTTGCCTCCATGTCAGGCTAAATACTTGATAAACAATGGAGGAAGCTATGCTTAGCTCAGATTTTATTTAACAGCCATAAAGAGGTTGAGAGGAGCAGTCTGATGGGTGTCTGGTTTTATTCTCATAACTTGCAGCTATTCCAGGGGTTCAGAGCTGCCCCTCTGTTATCCTGGAGCATTAAAATGCCCCAATGTCTTTGTTACGGTGTTTGCATTTATTAGAGGAAGATGTCAGACTCTTTTACTTCCTATAAAAACCCATGCAGGAAACCCAGCTTTCTACGGCAAACTTCAGTGTAACTCCTTAACCTTCCTCCATTATTGAAATGGTAGCTGAGTTCCTGCATGCCCCCTTTTCACCTCTTCTCCTGTTGTTGGTGTGCATTTGTGAAAAACTGGTAGATTTGCTTATATTTTGCTCCTAACCAAACTGAGGGCCACACAGGAAAGTCGATTTGCAATTGCATTTCAGCCTTCCTGTGGTTTACAGTGCAAGAGTGATTTTGGTTTAAATAACCTGAAGTAATTTTAGATTGTAAGGGGCCTGTTTTCGTGCTGTCACTCTGTAAAATGCCAGAAGCATTAGTACCGCTATATTTAGATGATATTTGCACTTACAATTAATGGCTTGTTCTCATGACTGTTTGGAAGCAGGCTTGATGTACATCCTCTGACAGAGTGGACAGCCTTCTGAAAACCTGTAATGTAAAGCTTGAAGATGAGCATTTGAGCTGTGGGCAGCTCCGTACTCATGGTGCAGTCTGTTCGTGATTATTGGAAGTTTATGATTTAAGTGGACTGTGGAAATCTATATCCAACTACAGTCTGATGGGGGAAGATGAGGGTAGGATGGAGAGGAGAGCTAGAGGGGTTGTGGGATAACAGGGGAGGATGAATTGGAGGGTGATTTTAGGTTGCACATTTCAATTTGTGCTGATTTCCTGTGATTCATAAAAGAGATGGGTCTCCTTAAAGGACTAGTATAGACTGTACAGTCCATAAGCTAATTTCTGAGACATGCTTCTGCGGACATCTGGGAAAACATGCCTATCTTTCTTTACATACTGCAGATTTAGTAATAAAGGACTGAACTGAAAGTGTAAGAAACTACTGTATGCCAGTGTTCCCTCTAAGCTGAGTTAGTGTGAGCTACCTCAGAGTTTTGTAGCCTCCGGCTCACACATTTTCATCTTGGCTCAGGAAGGATGGCTCCAGAGCAAACTAATTTCTGCAGCAGCCAAATGGCTCGATCACAACTTTAATGCCAGTAGCTCACAAGGTAAATTTTTTGCTCACAAGACCCCACAGCTTAGAGGGAGCATTGCTGTATACAAGTATAATTTCTGACTCTTAAGTCAGTCAGGGTTGCTTAGTCATGAACTGTGTGATGCATTTGCTTACAATCTGAATGTTTATTTGCTGCAAGCTTTCCCAAGTGACAGCAATGTGCCTCAATAGTGTAGATGCAGTATGTGATTTTATCCGTAGATATTACAGATCTGTGGGCCCCGGAAGCAGACAAGCTTTATATGTCCCTTCTTCTGTGTAACTGTTTCATTTTTAAGAGGTGGGGACAGGAGAGATGGACGAGGAAATGAAGATGGAGAGTCAAAACCTTGATCCAGACCAGGGGCCTTGCTCTGTGACAGATGAATTAAGTCAGCAGCTCTTGAGCCAAGAAGCCCCTTCTCCAAAGCTGTCTGTGACTGAACTGAGCAAAGAGCTAGACTCCAAGAGTGATTTGGTAAGACTTAAGCTGTTGCCATTTTCCATTTGTGCAGAAAAAGCTGCATTCTAGGTTTGTGACTGTGCTGTATGTTCCATAGCTAATTTTGTACAATGTACCCACATGTTTTGCTGTCTGCTTTTATATTCTCAGGTGATTAACTTTTTATTTGTCAGATACACTTGTTTCAAGTTAATAGCACTGTTAAGTATATATACTAAAATATATTTATATAGGTATCTTCTTTTTGATCTTCAGACACTTTTATCAGGTATGTGCAGAGGTATGTGATCATAGTCTTTGTAGTTAAAAACCTTCCTCTACATATTCCTGTTTATAGGATGACCTTCCATTGCTCCTGGTTAGTGTAATCTTTCCAGTAAAGTATTTCTTTGGAGATGAGGAAGCAGTCTTTTATTTTCCCTGCTTTCTGAAGCTTTATACGCTTCCTAGCAGAGGCTTGAACCATAGATGCAACTACAGCTAGCAGTAGATGGAGTGAGAGGCATGGGCTCAGAGCAAGCAATCATTTTAGGATTTTAAAAATAATTTAGTGCTGCACCATGCAGAAGAAGAAGAGATTGGATTTATACCCTGCCCTTCACTACCTGAAGGAGTCTCAGAGCAGTTTATCCCCCCCCCCCCCCACCACAGACACTCTGTGAGGTAGGTGGGGCTGAGAGACTTCGGACAGAAACTGCTCTTTTTCAAGAACAGCTGTGCCAGAACTATGGCTTGCTCAAGGTCATCCAGTAGGTGAAAGTGGAGGAGTGGGGAATCAAACCCAGTTCTCCCAGATTACAGTCCACACACTTAACCACTACACCAAACTGCAGTGACTGATAGATTCATCATAGGTACTGTGGAGTTTATCCAGTACTTATAGTGTGCTAAATATTTTAGTCATCTATAAAGATGGTAACTGTTGTGTGGTGCTGTCTCTGGCAGTGTAGTTTGTGCTTTTCAGTTGAATTAAATATATTTGTTTGCCTGTGATACTTTGTGTTATGTTGTAGGGAAAGGAAATAGTGTGCTGGAAGATAACTTTTGTTTAAGTAGGCAAGAGATGCACACACCCTATTTTTAACCTCACACTATCTCAACTAAACTTTTATTTTAAAAAACCTGGAAGTAAAATTAGCAAAATAAATGAAAGAAGTGGAATCAGCAGAATATAACCCAGAATATCAATAAATATGTATTTTCAGGAAGCATTATTTATTTGGACTTTCTAAATGTTTTTGGCAAAATCCATCACCAAAAGTTTCTAAAAGAACTTAATGGTCATGGTATAAGAGAACGGGTTGTTTTATGTCTGAGTAATGCATTAAAGAACAGGAAACAGAGGATATGAATAAAAAGGTAGCTTCCACAAAAGAGGGAAATGAGCACTGACATCCTAGACAACTCTTATAGGGAGTGTGTGTGTGTAAAGTACTGTCATTTCACAGCCGATGAATGGCAGCCCCTCATGGGATTTTCAAGGCAGGTGATTTCAGAGGTGATTTGCCACTGTTTGCCTCTGCATAGCAGTCTGGGGATTATCTCCCATCCTTATACTAATCAGGGCTGACCCTGTTTAGCTTCCAAGATCAGGTTAGCCTGGGCCATCCAAGTCTGGGCATGGGAATTTAGGCAGTGTAAATGTTCTTAAATGTACTGGAACTGGGGTGAACAGTGAAAGACATTAAAATAAAGCCAGTAAAAATAATTTGTGCCAAACTCAGTTCTTAAAACTAGAGCTATATTTAGCAACACTGTTCATATATTGCGTATACCGAGCAAGTAATGCATTTCTCCATAATCCAAGCATCCTTGTACTGCCACACCATGGCGGTGCTGGGGGCAGAAGCCTTCAGCAACTGGATTCAGTCTGTAGATTTTAACCTTCTTATTCTTTGGATCTTGACCTTTACAATGCAAATTTAAAAATACTTTCCTGAGATTAAGCCGCACTTCATAGACCTGGGTGGGATTTTGAACAAACCTACTCAAGATGGCATTGTTAAAAGGTCTTTAGGTTTATGGTACCTGAAGGCACTTTGAATCCTGCATGAGCCCTCCAGAACTTTAAGATCTGCAAATGAAGCCCTGCTCAGGATATCATTTGTGGTAGATTTATGTGACTTCTATCAAGAACAGAACTTCAATAATTGCCTCAAGCATATGCAGTGATACCCCAGAAGTTAACTTTGCTCTTCACTGATCATACTTTGTGAACACTATTTTTTTCTAGTGTGCATTTTGTTGAATTGATGGTACTGCTGCTATCATCTTGCTTGTTTCTGGGATTATATAGTTGCTCTGGTATGAATTGGACTTCTAAAATTTTATGACCAGTTGTTACTCATCCCCAGGGCTTTTTTTGTAGAAAAAGCCCAGCAGGAACTCATTAGCCTAACAGGCCACACCCAGTAGCAGGAACTCATTAGCATATTAGGCCACACCCCTGACAGCACAGCTCCCTCCCAGGATTGGCTTCCCCAGGGGCCCTGCAGTGCCCGGGGAACCCGAAGGGGGGAAGCTGTAGGCGTGGCCAACTCGAAAGCCAGATGGAACTCCATTCCTGTGCATTCCTGCCCAAAAATAGCCCTGCTCATCCCATTTGTGAACTGCTTTGAAAATGTTAGGATTGTAGAATCATGGAGTTGGAAGGGACCTCCAGGGTAATCTAGTCCAACCCCCAGCACAATGCAGGAAATTCACAAATACCTCCCCCCACACTGCCAGTGAGTGCTGTTCTATGCCCAGAAGATGACAAAAAACATCCAGGATCTCCAGCCAAACTGGCCTGGAGAAAAATTGCTTCCTGGCCCCAATGTGGTGATCAGCATTTACCTGGGTGTGTAAGAAAGGGCCACAAGAACTAAGCACTGATGCAACCCTTTCTGCCCTTCTTCTCATGATCTGCCTAAATTCACAGGATCAGCACTGCTGTCAGATGGCCATCTAGCCTCTGTTTGAAAACCTCCAAAGAAGGAGAGCCCACCACCTCCCCAGGAAGCCTGTTCCACTGAGGAACTGCTCCAACTGTCAGGAAGTTCTTCCTAATATTTAGCCGAAAACTCTTCTGATTTAATTTCAACCTGTTGGTTCTGGTCTAATCTTCTGGAGCAACAGAAAACAACTCCGTACCGTCCTCTATATGACAGCCTGTCAAGTACTTGAAGATGGTTATCATATCACCTCTCAGTCATCTCTCCAGGCTAAACATACCCAGCTCCTTTAATCTTTCCTCACAGGACTTGGTCTCCAGTCACCTCACCATCTCTGTTGCCCTCCTCTGGACATGTTCCAGCTTTTCTATATCCTTCTTAAAATGTGGTGCCCAAAACTGAACACAATACTCCAGGTGAGGTGTGATCTGGACACTATACTTCTGTTGATACAGCCCAAAATCACGTTTGCCTTTTTAGCTACCGCATCACACTGTAGGCTCATGTTCAGTGTATGGTCTACTAAGACCCCTACGCACATACTACTGGCCAGACAAGTCTCTCCTATCCTATAGTTATGCATTTGATTTTTCCTACCTAAAGGCAGAACTTTACATTTATCCCTATTGAAATTCATGTTAATAGTGATATATAAATTCAGTAAAATAAATAAAATAGCCCTGAACTGTGCATCTATATATTCAATAACTGAACTTTATCATCATCAGCTTATCTTTCAAGTATGCTATTTATTGTGTTATAATTTGCTCTTGAAAGATTTCTGAAAACTTTATTAAATTAAAATACATCAGAGGCAAGAATTGTTAATTGCACGCCATGTCTGACTCTGGAAGGCTGTGAAGGAGTTTATTTTTCTCTTCTTTATCTAGATTGATGACAAGGAGTTTGATATTCCCCAAGTTGATACTCCTCCAACACTGGAAAGTATTTTAAATGAGGTGAGTTGAGGAAGGCACAGCCAGCTACCAATTTCTCACATTAGGCCAGGAGATCCAAAGCAGATGCAAAATCAATCACAGACCCACTCTTTGCTTCCTGTAACATACAGCTGCTCTCAGACTGCCCTGGCTAAGTAGATTATGTCTTTATCAAAAGTACTAAAAGCCAAGTTGTGAATCAGCATTGCATGTTTTTTTTTGTTTCTGTGTGACATTCTGTACACATCAGGCAATTATATTTTATGGAGACTTGAGAGGTCTTTGTAAGCCATGACTGTCTTCTGCCTCTGCATCAACCACCACATTTAACCTGTAAATAGTAAATTGTGGCAATACTTGCTGCTATAAGCAATTTAACATGTAATGGAGTGATTAACAAGATACATATTTTCACTCTCAGACAGATGATGAAGAAGAGCCTTTTGTTCTCGAAGATCCTTGTCTTCTGAATGTTGACAATATTGACACCCACTCATACGATACGTCTTCTGTTGCTAGCTCCGACAGTGGGGATAGGACCCACTTGAAAAGGTAACCAATTTGGCAAAAGCCGTTATAGACCAGTTTTGTGATAAAGGCTTAAGAGAGCAATCCTTTGAAGATTGATGAGCATGTCCTGAAGCCTATGGATCAGATTATTTTATTTATTGTTTGAAATGGGAAGGCCAGAGAAACTACGAGGGGTAGTTCAGGGATTATGCACAGTTCTCTTCTGTCTTTAATTAAGTAATAAATGTATGAGTTTAGGACTGTAGGAAGGCTCTATGAGTTGCTATTTCATTATCTTGATGCTTTGAGTTATTAAGCCGTAGTTCTGTCTTTACCATTTTTGTGCTTCACCAAAGTCCCAGGTTTCCCCATTGGCGATGGGTGATCTGACCTACACTCCAGATCAGTCATTTATCAAGTGGCCAGTATCTCAGGGAACCTCCAGGTTAATAACTGAATAATATTAGGATTCATCCATGCAAGCTTTTATTTGTTTTATTTATTTTAAACATTTTTATGCCAGCTTTCCACCTGATCACAGTCTTCAAGGCAGCGCACATAAAAAAATTAAAACATCTGAGCAATTAAAAACTTTACTCGTTACTGTTGTGTGCTCATTCAATCTTTGTTCTAAATGTCTTAATCAATTAATAGAAAGGTTTCTTTTTATTTCCTTAAACTTTCTTCTGTATATTTAATATTTAGGCAAAAAGCAATATGGCACCCTCAAAGTATGGTATGGTAAGGCCTCTTGCACACTTTCCATTAGCCTGGTGCCTCAGTGCTTGGATGTAAATCTGAAATGGTGTTCCTGCAATTACTTGGGCATTTCTCTTTGGCTGAACAAAAGGGTTTGTTTAAATAAGATGCAGGTTTTTGCTAGGTGTTTCCATTCCTTTGTCCTGTTTGTATGCTTGCAAAGAAGTTTGATAGCTCTCTATCAAAATATTGGGGCATGTAGCATCTTATTTGGTTAGCTACACAAGTCAAATGAGGTACGATTATATTCCAGTTTATTTTTTCTTACTTTACAAAGGAAGAAGAAGCTTCATGATTCTTTCTCTGTCCATGGCTCAGTTATACGGCTGTTGCTTTTGAAAGGCATTTCTGCACAAGTAGCATCTGCGGCAGTAAGCTCCTTTTTCCTCTTCTTTTCCAGATGTGCCCATTGTGACAAATAGACAACATAGCCATATACGTTTTGGGAGGGGCAGTAGTTCAGTTGTAGAGCATATGCTTTACATGCATCAGGTCCCAGGCATCTACAGCTAAAGTATCTCTGGTATTGGGGGTAGGAAAGACCTGTATCTAAAACTTTAGAGGGCTATTTCAGGTGGAACAGACAGTTTTGAGCTAGATGGTCTAGTTACCTGTCTTAGGCTGTCATATGCTCTTCTGAACATTTTAGCTACAGTAGCTAGTTTTGGTGTTAGTCACTACTTGCAACCACTGGAAGAGAATCCTTGGGTGTGAAAAGTGGAGGTATGCTGTTCAGGTTTAGCTGCTTCTCCTTTATAAAGTCTAGTTCTGCGAATGTCTGTCTTACTGAAAGCAGTGCAAAGGAAGAGTTACAGGGATGCACTGAACATTCAGTGTGATGCTGAGGCTAAAACAGGAAATGTCTTATTTCATTAGGATCTAATTAGTCTCTGTGAAAGTATTGGCAAGATCATTGTGCCAGTTACACTATGAGCATTGCTATGCACTTTAAAACCTTGTTCACAGTGCCATGTGGTCCAGATGAGTTCCTACTACTTTGAGAACCCTGTCAAAAATGATTCTTGGAGCAGACCTGGGTTGCTTTTAATAGACAAAGCTAAACCCAGGTAGAGGGTCCAGTGGAAGAATAAGTTTGATTCTGCATCCCTAAACCGTAGTTAATTGTATGCTTGTCCTCTTGGGCCCTGTTATTCCATGCCTCTGCAGCTTTGTGGTTGGGATATTTTCAGGTAATGGCCAAAGCGAATCCACTCTTGAGTATCCAGTCATAGCCAGATGGGTTCCCTCAGTCCTTAAATGAGACTTAAGAGCATGTTTGAGTCGAACTTTTTGTTAATGAGAGCTATTTGTCAAAGAAGATGAACAAGAAAAGGACTTAGCCCAAAAATGGACTTAAAATAGCAATTTGAGAAGGCTCTCAATATATTGGGCATGTGGATGACCTCTTAGTAAAATTTTTAGAAAATCTAACCAACTCCTATTTGTGCTTCATTGAAGTATTAATGGCTTTTATAATATATTCTGTCTTCCAGGCCAAAGTGGACGCTGGCACACCCACTGCAATAGTAAGATTGTTTGAGGATATCTTGTGCTTATTTTTCATGTTTGTTCTGATTTCCAAATTCTTGGTTCAGTGCTCTGACTCTATCCAATTCTGTTGTATTTTGGGTGTCCCATTTCCTCCCAGATCTATTTATTTCTTGGTATAGAGTGAGTAGAACATGGAATTAAAACTGTATTCAAAGTACAGAATACAGTTAATATGGCCTTAGTAACCTGTTGCAAACAATATTCAGAGAACTTTTAATAACCCCCACCCTGAAAAGCCTTGATAGAGCTCTAACATATGCCTGAATAGTGATGATCCAGTTATGTGTTCCAGTTATATGATCACTACAATCAATTTGCGTAGTTTTTTGTGGAATAATCTTTAATCCTTCTGTGTCAATATATTCAGCTGGAGCAAGTTTCTTTGTCTTGGTTGCTTTTCAAGCTTACCTGTTTTAGATTTATTAATATCAGTTTCATCTCTTGCTGATTCATATTGTGTCGACTCAATACTGGTACCCATTTCTTGTATTTAGGTATTGCTCTTGTGGCTTTTAAGCATCTGACACTTCTGAGTCCTTCCTTGTTTTCTTTAGGCAGCATCAAGTCTCATAGCGGTGGGAACGTCTCGTGGGCTAGCGCTGATATTTGGTAAGTACGAATATTCCTTGAGTTGCTTCAGAATTAAGAACGATTTGGAATTTAATTTCTATGATGTGTTCTATATGGGTATACTAAGGTATAAATTATATACTGCTATATAAAAAACCCCTAACTGGTTGAGTTGTACTGTAGGCTTACTAGAAACTACAACAAGTAACTAACCTTTGTAACTGTTTTAACTATTTATTTAATATCACATTGGCTTGCAGACTTTCTGAATTTTAAAAGGCTTTCTCTATGGCATTTAGAGAATGTTGTGATCCAAGATGTGCCATTTTTGTCTTCTGTTTTTAAGAAAAATTATATGTACCACTCAAAGCAGAAGTGTATTGGCATGTTGCTGTTGGAAATAACACTGGGTTGGATCCAGTCAGCTTTTTCACTCTGTCCTACCTTACTTGGTGTCCTTACTAGAGCTCTCATTTTGCATGGCCTTTGTCCACGCCGGTCCCAGGATCCTCAGCACAGTCTTTTTGGTGGTTTCAAGGGACCTGGTCTCTTTTGGCTGGTGGAAATGCTGCTTGTATCCAACCTAATCTGTTTGTTATTTCTGTCTCCTCTTATTTCTTCCATATTGACTTCTGACTTTTTTTCTCTCTTGACTTTGTTTCCCTCATGGACTGAGAAGGCAAAGGTATAGTACTGCTGCATTGTGCATGTAATCTGCATGAACAGCTCCACATTTCAGTGTGCTACAATAATGTTCTGAAATGATTTGTAATTCAAGCTCCATATGTTCATGAGTGCACAGTGGCTTATGGCAAGGTCTTGTTGTTAAGCAGACATAATGTTTGGAACTATTCCTTGTCCTGGGAAACCAGCAACAGAAGATGAAATTTTTCCTGTGGCCTTTAGTATAGGATAGATTGGATTACTGCTGTTGCAAGAGGTGTTGTGGTCCAGCTAGGTAGACACCTGCATTGACCTAAGTAGTCAGGCAGTGTCAATAGTGAAGAGTCTTATTTTCTTTTTTGTGAGGGAAAGTATGGTAGCCATCTGGCCAGCAGTGCCATGGTTAAATCACCTGACTATTTTTTTTCTTGTGACTCAACAGAATTCTGTCTTCAAAGACCAACAAGAGATAATAGTCTTCAAGGTGCTACTGGACTTGAATTTTGTTCTTTTATCCTTTGTTACCTAAAAGCCAGTTTGGTGTAGTGGTTAAGTGCATGGACTCTAATCTGGGAGAACTGGGTTTGATTCCCCACTCCTCCACTTGCACCTGGCTGGATGACCTTGGGCAAGCCATAGCTCTGTACCAGCTGTTCTCTCAAGGACAGCTTGGGAAAGAGTTCTCTCAGCCCCACCTACCTCACAGGCTGTCTGTTGTGGGGAGGGGAAGGGAAAGGAGTTTGTAAGCCGCTTTGAGACTCCAAGTGAGTGAAGGGCGGGGTATAAATCCAATCTCTTCTTTGCTATCTCTCTTCTTCTAAAAGGCATCTGATCAAGCATCACATTTTATCCAGCACCTAGAGCTGGCAATCTGTCTACAGGGCTTGCAAGCCTTACTGGTGGACCTCCTGATGGCACCTGGTATTTTTGGCTACTGTGTGACAGAGTGTTGGACTGGAAGGGCCATTGGCCTGGTCCAACATTGGCTTCTCTTATGTTCTTAAGCCTACCTGGTAGAGAACAACTTTACTACTTTAGGATGTCTGAATTAGACAATTCAGACTTGTCTCTGCTGGGGCATAATATAATTAAAGTGAAATGCTTTTCTGTTCTATTGAGTTCAGCAGAAATCAGTGGAACTAAAAATGCTTAATTTTACTAGGGTTGTGTCCCTGGTCTGTCTTTCAACAGAGCTGGCAGATTCAATGGGAGAGTTGAAGAGGAAAGCATACAGAACATCATCAGAATACGATACTAGTAATGGGCAACCACCTCTCAAAGAAGAGCATATATGTGCCTCAATCCTAATTTACAATTAAAGTTCATCCTAATAGGGCATGTTAAGTACTGGAAGTCTTCATGCTGAAGACTGTACAGTGTTTCTAATTGCTGAGCTCCTTTAAAACTTGCAGAGCTTTAAGCCATGAGTGGAATGGCAGGGCAGGAGGAGGGGAGAGGTAGAATCTATACAGTAGGCTTTGAGAATTCCTCTGTGAGAACCGTGCCATTGGGTATAACATGGTCTGTTTTTTACTCTTGATGCACAGATGGACACTGGCCATAATAGGGCATTATGGAATTTGTTCACTGATGAAGTAGAGGGGCTGGACTGGATGGAGATATGGGTGGTGTGCACAGGTGGGGAGGTGAGCACAGGTATGCCGATTTTGGCTCCAAATTGTCCTTTTTGGAAACAGCTGTTATGGGTAGAGGCCATAATGAGTCTGTAACACAAATTTGCATGAAAAGCATTGTTTGGCCCATATTTCATTTTGTTTTGATAGATCAGAAGACCTCTGATTTCTGTAGATATCCTCACATGACAACGAGTATTTCTTTGGGTTGTGTATTATGTGTGAGAGAGTATTTTCATGATTGGACTACAAAATGGCTGGTGTGACATATGTCAAAAAGTTCAGGAAGTTCTCACCATTGTTTAACTGCCTACAAAAATGTAGAGTGCATACATACATCTGCTGTTGCATATGCTGCAATCGATGCTCCCTCTAAGCTGTGGAATCTTGTGAGCAGAAATTCTACTTTGTGAGCTACTGGCATTAAAGTTGTGAGCAAGCAATTTGGCTATTGCATAAATTAGCTGGCTCTGGAGCCTTCCTTCCTGAGCTAAGATAAAAAGGTGGGAGCCGGAGGCTAAAAATCTGTGAGCTAGCTCAGTTTAGAAGGAACACTGGCTGCAATGCGTATTCTGCACGGTGACTGTTTTAGTGTAGTTCCTACTAATATGGTAAATTGAACGTGTCAGTGTAATTAAGACAGTTTGCATTTTGGTAAAGCATTCTAAATGCTTTATTCTAGGAAGATCCCTGCATATGGGACATAAAACAAATGTATTTTCTGATACTGGTGCTAGTATAATTGGTAAAGTTTCTAGTTTTGGGGTGAGCAGAGGGTCTAGTAAATATAGATGTGTGATGTGACTATTGTTAAGGTTGCATAAAGAACATTTTGAATGCCCTGAACCACAAGGAAAGGTGGGATATAAAGGTTTTAATAAATAAATAAAGCATACTAACTAGCAAGGCTTTAAGGGTGTTTTACAGAGATTTTTTTGCCTGCAGAGAGAATATAGACATAGCATTGCTATGTCAAAATCTGCAGTAGCTGAAAATACTGGGGCTTCTTGTTTGGCTGCATTAATTTAACGGTGGCTGTTCTATTGCTGTCTTCTTTTATGAATGGTTTCAGGTACATAGTTCTTTATTCCTGTATCAATGCCAAAGAACACTAAGGCATAGGTCTCAGTTTGTCATTAGTACGTACAGAAACTTTTTGCCTGGTAAGTGGACAGTAAGCATCAGTCATCTGGCCTTAGGTACTCTCTGATATTCTGTAAGAGAATCTGATGAGGATCAGAAGAATGGAGCAGCCTTGTACAAGGGATGTGCACTAGTCTGGTAGAATTTTTGACTTTGTCACTTCTTGGAACAGGTAATTTCAATACAAAATCACAAATTGTCTTGAAACTCCCCTCACAATAACAGTTTGAGTTAAAGAGTTAAAGAGTTAAAAATAAGTCTAGGGTCTTTATTAAAGACTTTCATTTAAATGATTGTAGAACAGGTTTAATAGTTCTTTGGATTTTGCCACTGGAGTAAATGGAAGCATGGAAAATGCAAGAATTGGTTTAAGATGTAAGATGTTTGAAATGTTTTGTGTGTATCTGAGTTGTAAAACATGTATGTTAGCTCCTATTTATGATAGAGAGTTAGGATTGGCTGCAGCAGATTGAAAAACTTATGTGTTGCACAGTTTCTACTGTTCTGTTGTTTTGACTCAGTCCACCAAACTCAGTTGAGCCATTTGATCTTCTTTCTGCTTAGGTCAGGCTGCTCCTTCTTCTCTCCTCAGCCATGGCATATTCCTATTGGTGTTACTTCCAGCTAAGGCTGGCTTCAGATGTTTGGGTCCTGGGTATGGATGGGCATGAACTGGCTCACGAACTAAAGTTCATGATGAATTCCAGTTTGTGGTTCGCGAACTGAAGTTTATGGCAGGTCAACTGGCACGAACTTTCCATTAACTTTCAAGCAGTTTGTGGCAGTTCATGAGTGGATACATTTCCAGACAGACTGTCTCTGCTGAAACAAAATGTTTACAAAACTTCAAAGCAATAGGGAGGACAGAATTCTCCAGCCTTGGAAAACACTTGTCAGTTTCAGACTAGTATTGTCAGTTTTGAGAGGTTCCCCCGCTGCCGCCACAGGGTTCCTTTGTGTTCCCTTCCCATTTTCTTGCACAGAGCTTGCAAACTGCCCCCCCCCCCCGTGCTTGGATTTCTTGTGATTCTGTGCTCAGAGATAAGTCCTTTTAAGCTTGCAGTGCCACAGTGGAACTGGGTTCTGCTGGGAATTCTGTACACTGAACTGGTTGTGTTGGGTTTGAACAAAAATCCCCCCTCTTTCAGTTTGTACTGTAGGCATTCTCTGATTTGACATTAGTCCTCTTTTACTTGCAATAGCACAGTGGTACTGGGTTCAGTTGGGCATTCCGTACACTGAACTGCTTGTACTGAGCTTGTAAACCCCCCCCCCCCCCCCCGGATTGTGATTCTGTATTTCACATCAGTCTTGTTGAGCTGGTGCTGCCACAATGGCACTGGGTTCTGCTGGGCACAAATACATTGCACTGGCTCTGCTGGGCTTGCTTGGAGTGTGATTCTGTGCTAGACATCAGTCCTGTTGAGCTGGCATTGTCACAATGTCGCTGGATTCTGCTGGGCACTATTTGATTGCACTAGTACTGCTGGGCACTCTATACATTGCACTGGTTCTGCTGGGCTTGCAAAAATGCCCCTCATCTTCAGTTCCTATGTTAGAAATTCTCTGGGATTTGATTCTGTTCTGCAGGGCTTCTATTGCCCTTGGTTTTTGTTTTTGTTTTTGCAGGTTTTCCCCCCTCCATTGGAAGCCATGGAGGATGCAGGAAACTTACTTGAGGGGCCATAAATTGGACCCCATAAATCGAATCCTCACCAAACAGGGAGGTCAGGTAGTTGAGAGTCAGCTGAAGATTCCCTGTGAGTTTGATGTCTCTAGCATGCTGGGGGGAAGGTGTTCTTCCACATCACGAACCTCACAAACCAAATCGGTTTGTTTGGTACATAAAAATTCATGATGGTTCATGGCTTATGAACCGGGCACACCACAAACTGAAATGAACGGCATTTTCCCGGTTCATGCCCATCCCTAGTCCTGGGCAAGTGATATGCAATAGGTTCTTTTCATATATATTTAACACTGCTTCTGCTGGGCAAGATGAGATAAACTCCCTGTCTCTTCCATGCTTTTTTTTTTTTTGCTGCAAAGCTGGGCTGGCTAGGTTGGGCTCACTTCCCCTGTCCCATGGTGATATTGGTGGTGGTAGAGATATTGGAGGGGCAGTGGTAGGAAGGAATGAGCTCCAGCCCAGTTTTGAGGTGATGAGAAAAGTGGGAGAGATGTTCTGCACACATTCCTGTAAGGGTGCAATAACTGGAGAAAGAACCTTGTTGGCCACTATTGTTCCATATACGTATATGCAGAATATCACTTCTTTGCTCTAGACTGGGGAATTGCCATTCGTTTAAACTTGGCACATGCTCTTTGGGAATATTGGTAGTCAAGTTTTATTTATGTTATCCATTTGTTATTAGATTTTTATTCTCCCCTCCCCCAGAATGGGGCTTGGACTGGCTTACAACATAGCAATACAGTAATAATAATTAAACCATAATTTTAATAAAATTCAATTAAAACTCAGCAAACTAATGCCTTTGGCATAAAATAAATCAGCAGCACTGATGGAAGAGTCCACTCAAATTACCTTAGTGGAATGCCTGGTGGAATAACTGCATCTTATATGCCCTATGGAATGCAGACAAATCCCACAGGGGATGAGTCTCCTCAGACCAAGCATTCTACCAGGCTGAGGCCATGATAGAAAAGGCCCTCACTTTTGTTACACTGAAACGGGTAAAAGCTGTAGGAGTTCCAGTTGATAGTAGACTCCCTACAGGTGCATGGACTCTGGTAGATGCCTGACCTGGCTGATTTCTGGCACTAGATGTGCTTCTAGTTCTGCAGTTCTGCAGTTCTGGTACAAGGATGGTTTTCCTTCTGATCTTTCTCTCATACAGAGTTTTTTTTCCATTTTTTTTGTTGCTACTTATTTTTCTCTCACTTAAAAAAATAACACGAGAGGTGCTATGCTGGATCAGACCAGTGGTCCACCTAGTCAGCGTGTCTCTTACAATAGACAACCAGTTGCCTTGGAGGATCAAATAGCTATTGATTGACTTTTTTTTTTGCTCTGTGAATCTGTCTAATTCCCATTTTAAAGCAATACAACTGCCAACTCTACATCCATTGACAGCCAATTCATCATTTAATTATGTACTGAGTGAAGTACTTATTTAAATTTTCCTCTGCTTCATCCTCTTTGTCTCTTAGCGAGGTTTCCCCCAGTGTTTCATTGCCAAAATATGCAGTCTTCCTTTACTTAGTGTTGTTTGATTTTTTTCCCTCCACCTCTTTCTTTGTCACTTATTTTACTTGCTCACCTTCCCTTCCTTATCTACACCTATCAATGTCCTGTTTCTTTTCTTTCTTTCACAATGTCTCTGGATCCCATCACCTTGTGTTTTTTGGTTTCTATTGCACTTGTGGTTCTTTCACCACTGCTTACGTTAAAACCTCTCTTTCAGCATGGGAAAAGCAAAAAAAAAAAAAAAGAGTATGCAACACATTTCTGGCACTCCAGGCCATGGTTGGGAGGACTGGGAATATGACATCTGAAATGAGCCAATTCAAGATATATAGAATTATTGGTTCTGGCAGGGTAGAAGTGCTGATCTGTGTTAATTCACATACACAGTGTTAACTAAACATGCCTCTTGTTTAGATCCCAACCAGGCTCTTCGACTTTGTTTGGGCAGTACTGCAGTTGGAGCACAGTATGGAGCCATATCTGCTCTTAGTATCAACAACGACTGTTCAAGACTTCTGTGTGGTTTTGCAAAAGGAGAGGTAATAGCACAATGCCATGTGATCTTGTCTATTATTACTTTGAGGGAAAAACAATCCAAGGAGTTCAGTGTCACTTGCTGTATGAGTATGCATTTCTATGTTCATTTTTTTCTTGTTTGCTCAGCTAATTTGAGAATGGGCTTTCTCCCTTTCTGGTGCATTTTGTCTACCAACACTGTCTATCTACACTGTTATTGTAGAGACAGTGTTATCCAGAGGTGTAATAAGACCAGTGAGTAGATCGTTCAGTTCAGTTTTTTATTATTACAGTCATCGACCAGTACAATTCAATCAATCAATTTGAAATAGAATGAAAAAGAATTCCCAACAATAGCCTACCTGGTAAAAACCAGAAAAGGCTCATAATAGCACAGAAGTTTAAAAGTTATAAAAATGATAAAAGGGAGAAATAGAACTACCTTTTGAACCTTTGATACCATTTAAAATATCACTTTAAAAAAGATTTTTTTAAAAAATTAAAAGATAGAGTTGTGGCCTATTTGCCTCACTTTTTGCATTCCTTGTAAATCTGGGCGCAGAACCTAGCCACCTGTCTTGTTGTCTGATGATTCCTATCTGACAGCAGGTATTCCAGTTTAATTTTGTTTGATCTACCAGGGAACCTTTCTAACAGTGGACTGATAATTTCCTTTTGGCTCATCAAATGGAGACAACAATTAAGAATATATGCTCCAGAGAATCTATTTCAGTCAGGGAACAGGTGCAAAGCCTGAGTGCATAGGGGATTCCTTTATACCGTCCCTCAATTACTGCAGACGGCAAGGCCATACTCCTAGTAGGGTAAGTGCCCTTCTAGTGTTGTAAGATTCGAGAAAGTATAAATAGTCTGCCGGAGCAGCTACATATCTACTATTTGCTGGAGCAAAATAATTTGGTAAACTGCAGATGTCTACTTGCCTCTCTGAATCTAGCACTCTCTGCTTAATAAGCAATTTTGCCTGATCTATGCCAAGTTTTAGGAGGACTTGGGGGTGGGGGGACCGGCCAGTGAGTAGAGAGAAGGACCATAGGTGCTCCTGGAAGAGAAGGGGAGCATGCAGAGTTTCTCCTGGTTTTCCTGGTCACCATCATTTTGCATAAGATATCTGAACTGAGCCATTTCTCCCCCTGAAATGCTGTGCAGATACAGAGCTAAAGATACACAGGGTTGTGTTTTTTTAGATTTTTGTACATTAACCAAAAGTAAATGCGTTCAGGGCCCAAGAGCGTAGGAAATGGGAAGATTATTTCTTCAGTTACACTTGATTGCATGTCTGGATGATTTGGCAAATCTCTCATAATTATCCACATACTTTGGAAATAAGAACTTGTACTAAAAAATTTGGTAATATTTACCTGTAGATTACAATGTGGGATCTAGCCAGTGGAAAGCTTTTGAGATCAATAACAGATGCTCATCCTCCAGGAACAGCAATATTACACATTAAGGTAACAAACAATCACTTGCTCTCCTTAGTGAATTGTGTCTGAAAAATGTAAATCTCATTACTAGAAACCATAAAATGTGTGTGGTATTTTTGATTGAATAAAATGCTTATTTGTGCGTATGGTTTCTGTTATTCTGAGAATAGGATTTTAATTACATGATATTTAGCTTTGAGAGAGGAGTGGTTGAATATTGTGTAGGGTAGTAGAGAGGGAAGTTGCTGTATTGGATCTTGTGGATCAGTTCCACTAATGGCAGAGCAAGGAGCCTTCCAAAGGTACCAGTAGCTCTTCTAGTTTTGAAAGACTTCTTATGTTGGAGAAAAACTCTGCCATTACAAAAAAATTCAGGATCCATCCTACTGATGTTAAGAAATGGGAATAAGGCTGGTAGCTCTTAGAAAATAGAGTAATAAAGAATATTGGGCAGATAATATAGTTTTGGGAAATAGGAAAGAAACATGGCTAGTAGAGGGATATTGGGAGAAGTTGTGGGAGGAACCATGCAGTTTGGTAGTTTTGTGAACATTTTCATAAGAGAGAAATTAATGTTCTGTTCAGTTTACAGATGACCCAACTCTTGCAATTTGCAACGACAGTGGAGGTTCAGTTTTTGAGCTGTCATTCAAGTAAGGATATCTCTATTTATTGCAGAGGAGCACAATTTTGAAAATTAAATCCTTAGAATTAACTGTGTTCCAAATAGTAAACTCTAAGGTGCAGTATTAGTATCATGGTTTGTGCAGGATTTTAGGATTAATGGAAAGAAAAAACACAAACAAATTGTTCCAGCAAAAATATTGAGAATCTATATACAAATAGCCAAGGTGCCCCCTGCATGCGGATATCTAAATCTGCACATTGGAGGCACCTATGGGGCAAAAACATTTTCCTGCACATTTGGGGCAATCCCCAGATATGCAGAAAAATCTGAAATCTATAAAAAACTATAGGGGGATACTTAAATTCCCCTAAAAGTACAAGAGTGTTCTCTGTGCGTGCACAGAGAATGCTCTGAGAACTGTCTTGCTGCCGTTGCCGCTGTCATGGGGGGGCATGAGAAGGCTTGGCAGGCCAGTGGCTGTGAGCCACTCAGCCCTTGCCACTGCTGGGGGGGAGAAGTCTTGGGCCATCCAGGCCTTGCCGCCGCTGCAAGGGGAGGGAGAAGTCTTGATGGGCTGGCCAGGCCTCGCTGCTGCTGCTGTTGTGAGGGGAGGGGGAGGGAGAAGTCTTGGCGGGCCGAGCTCAGGCCTCGCCGTCGATGCTGGGGGGGGGGAAAGGCTTGGCGGCCCGGTGGCTGGGAGCTGCATGGGCTTCGCTGTTGGTGCCAGGGGGGCAGGAGAGAAGCACCTGTGGGTGCTTCCTCCTCCTCCTCCTCCACGTGGAGCTCCTTCTCTCCCCCCCCCCCACAAGTATCACGGGTCATACCTCTTGTCTATATACTAATAGCCAAGTGCCCCCTGTGAATGTGGATATCTAAATCTGCACATTGGGGGCATTTGGGGGGGTAGAGAGATTTCCCTGCACACTTGGGGCAATCTGCAGGTGTGCAGAAAAATCTGAAAACTTTAAAAAACTATACGGGGGATATTTAAATCCCCCAAATAGTAAAAGAGCATTCCCTGTGCTTGCACAGAGAATGCTCTGGGAACTGTGGCGGGCTAGTGGCTGGGAGCCACTGAGGCCTTGCTGCTGGTGCCTGGGGGGGGGGGGAGATCGGCAGGCCCAGGCCTCGCCGCCAGTGCCCGTGGGGGGGAGAAGGATTTGCAGGCCCGGGCTTTGCCGTCAGTGCCGGGGGGCAGAGGAGAAGGCTCACCTGTGGGTGCTTCCTTCTTGACATGGAGCTCCTTCTTTCCCCCTGTGAATATCACAGGTCCCTGCTTCTTGTCCTTTTCTAATTACTAATCCACTTCAGAGAGTGCTTCCTATTCAAAGACCAAGGAACAAGTTGTTAATAAAATCTCTACTTATAAGGGACATTCTTTATACGTTAAATGTATGTACAGACCTAAACTGAAGCATTGTGCTGATGTTATATCAATATGCCTCTTATGTATGGGCTAGGTAACTCATGAAGTGGTCCTGTATTGATTTCCTTAACCTCTACTCCCTATGGTGATTGCAACGTTGATTACTTGCAGAGCATCACATGTTCACACTATAGAACAGCCGTTTTGGTACTTATGTTAGACTTCATGCATTATTACTTGGTAATTGAGGGCATGGAGCAAGGCAAATTAGTTACTTAGCATTCCAGTCTGTCCCATCCTGAAACAATGAAGGAAATATCTGTAAACAGAACCCAAGCTTTGTAAAATGAGCAAATATAACTTATTTTTATGAGTGCTTCTATAAAGCTGGGGTTGAAATTGTTGCTCATGTATTAACTTTTGGGCAGCCTGGTTCTCCCTAGCTGCTTCTGTGCTATCATCTTCAAACTGTTTGCAGAGTTACTGTGGAAGGGAAAAAAATCACAAATGTTCTGCCTGCCATGTATCATTGGTATTGAATTTACACATGCGGTTTCTTGTTTCTTAACATGCAAGAGTTGCAGTTGCAGTGGTCTTATTGCTAACTATTTATGATGCTGTGTGCTTTACTCTCAGGAGAGTTATGGGGGTGCGAACATGTGAGTCACGCTGTTTGTTCAGTGGTTCCAAAGGAGAAGTTTGCTGCATTGAGCCATTGCATGCAAAGACTGAACTGAGAGACCATCCTATTACCCAATACTCTCTGCTGGCAATGGCTTCCTTAACTAAGGTGACTCACCTTTTATGAAGTGTTAAAATGAACAATAGCAATATCCTGAAACATGAGACTTAAAATATAACTACTTTTTCTTTGTACTGCAGATTCTTGTCATTGGACTGAAACCATCTTTGAAGGTGTGGATGACTTTTCCGTATGGCCGTGTGAGTAATTTGATTAACTTATCCGTTTTGGTTCAAATCAATGTGATTGATTTGGGATGAGGGATATTTAAGGAAAGCATTGGCTTGGAAATGAAGACCAGTCTTCCATAGGCCTGCAGGAACTTTGTGTAATGATTATATCTGGTTCATGCTAGCATAGGGACTGACAGAAGCATAGACCATTGTACAACCAGGCTATATTAAAATAATCCTTGAGCTGGTCCAGATCTATCTAGGATGGCATACCTTATTCAGCCCTTTATTCTGCTTGTGGTGCACTACAATCTGGAAGCGATTCTTGTGTTTAATGGGGAGTTGATTTCTGCCTTTAAAGACTCCTGATTTATTGCCTGCACCTGTGCAAAGTAGGGGTGTGTGCTTGGTATATTCCTAGCTGAATAAATATCCAAAAGATACCTTATCAGTATTTTGGGGGTATTTATTCAGCTGAATAAATATGTTTTTGTCTTTTATTTGGGTGCAGTTAGAAGGCACTTAAAAGACTGCAGCAGCATGACTTGGCAAGTGAATTCAGCAAGCATTTAAAGTTTAAATCCACCATTATACCCTAGGGGGATGGTCTCCATAGGGTATAATGGAGCTGAATAAATCTGGTTTCCCGAATACTTATCCAAATCCCAATACAATACTGGTATTGGTATTTGGGAATACCAGTATTTTTCTGGTTCAATAGACCCAAATCAGGAAAAAACTAATTTTTTTTTGTGCACCCCTAGTGCAAAGTTTTAAGGCTGTTAAAATCAATGTGTGTAAAGATGTCTAACTCCAGATGGAATCAGGCTGGGAGTATAGTAAATTTCAGCCCCACAACCCAGAGGAGGGGAGAGGGTAGCGAAGGCAAGGACCCTTTTACACCACACAACGTTTTGTAATAAAATATGGAATAAAATGCCACAACTTTTAATTAGTTACAGCTGTAAGAAGCCTTGGCACAGCATGGGTCCACTGGATCCTGGCATCAACTGACCCGCCTGCCAGTTGATGTACCCCATCCCACCCTAGCCCGCCTCCTGGGGTGGGGAGAGCCATGGGATGGCAGGCTGTTGGATTCCACAAGGATGATTGCTACTAAGTGGTCTCCCCTGTCACTTGAACGTGAGGGTAACCTGTTGGCAGCTCCCAAACTGGTCATGCCCCTTGAAAGCCTGGCAACCCCTGTGCTGGGCATGCCCTATGAAAGCCCCAAGATCCCTTAAGAGGATCCCCACAGGCCGGGAAAACATCCCCTTATGGTTCTCCTAAAATGGATCTTGCTGTATGCTGATACCACCCTAAGGCTGTGACAAATAAAAGAAGCAGAAATCATCGTGAACATGAACAAAACCCGTGCATTCCCAGAACATAACATTTCCTCCCCCCCAATATCTTCTTCCCCTCAAGCATTAACACATAGCGAGGGATGGGTGGGCAAGCAATCTCATGCTGCCAGGTGAGTTGGCGGGGCAGGACAGTGTGCTTCTAACCCCCCTGGCAGCCCCTTGCCCTTTTCTGGGCCCAGTTCAGGCACCATCATAGGCCCACCTGGGAGGGGGAGAGCCAGGTTTTCTTGCCATTTCCTGTTGCCTGGCCCCCATGCTGCCCATGCATCCAGCCCTGCCCGGATGTGCCATCCATGGCCCCCACTGGCTTTTCCCTCCACGTGGGACCGCAAATGGGACCTGTGGGTGAGTTGGGGGGCCCACTTGCAAACTGAACTCTTGCTTTATAAATCTTTGAGTACAAGCAGTATGTGTTATATCCCTGTTACCGAGCAACAGTTTGTTACTAGTTGAATCAGTGAGCTTTCCAAAACCTTTCATCAATTTATTTTGCCCATTAAGCTTTCATAAGTACATGAAAAAACACAAAATTATAGGTTCATTTTACAATTGCATTTAAAATTGAACTATTACGATTTTATATGTGCAATTTTACATAAAATACTACCTCATTTTTTCTGCATCTGGTACCTTTTTCCCTAACTTCATAGAAATATCTGACATCTTTTATTCTCCAGATGGACCCATCCAGTGTTCCACTGCTGGCTTGGCATTTTGTTGCAGTGCAGACATCTGTGAACCCTGTTCTTGCTTTCTGCCGAGGAGATGTTGTTCACTTCCTTCTAGTAAGGTTTATGTTCTCTGTCAACTTGGAGACTTGCTTTCTAAATATATGGCCAAAACTCTAGAGGAGCATGAAGCTGCATATGGTCCCAGGAGGTCCATAATACTATTGTGACATGAGTTTCTGCTTGCTTATCTGTTTGAAAAAGGCACAGTGTCCATCTCTTATTTATGCATCCTTCCTCCAAAGAGCTCAGGGTGGCATTCATGTTCTCCTGTCCCCTGTTTTATTCTTTCAACAAACCTCTCAACTTAGGCAGAGAGATATGAATAACAGTCTGAAGTAAGCTTTCAAGTAGAGTTGTGGTTGAAGTCAGATCTTGCCAATTGTAGGCCTATATTCTAGTCCACATAGTATTTCTGGCATTTCTTCATTACTTCAGCATGAGTACAATGCTATTTCCTATCTTAATATATATATTATGGTGCATTTGAATTTCTGCTTTCTATACCTTATACCTCGTATGGTTATTCAAGTTCCATTGAGCATGCTGAAATTGTCTGCCCAGTATATAATATTTTAATTATTCAAAATATGTGTTTGCGGCACTCCTGCCATTTGATATGGTTTATGTTTTATCTTACCGTATTTTTTGCTCCATAAGACTCACTTTTTCTCCCAAAAAAAGTGGGGGGAAAAGTGTGTGCGTCTTAAACCCCCCTCACCTTTCTCAAGCCACGGCACCGAGCAGAGCTAGGTGCGTCTTATGGTCAGGTGCGTGTTTTGGTCAGGTGCGTCTTATGGAGTGAAAAATACGGTAATTCTTGAGAACAGGTGCCTGTTGTCAAAACTGATGAAATTAGTCCACTTCCATAACTGAAAGCAGAATGTTTTAGTGTGCAAGGGAGTGGTCAGAGAATAATACACTATCTTAATTCCTTTATCAGGTAAAGAGAGATGAATCTGGAGCAATTCATGTTACAAAGCAGAAGCAACTGCACCTGCATTATGATCTTATCAATTTTACTGTGAGTAATTATTAATTATACTTTTTGAATTCAAATAGGAAATAGTAATATTTTGTTGTCGATTTGTTTTTCTCAGCTTTAATGGGATGTAATTCTTTATAGAAAACTACTTAGAAAAGAAACCCTGTGTATTTATTACAATTCTGACTTGCTAATATTTCTGAAGTATCTCATACCTTGCTGCCTGCTCTTGTGATCCACTGCATGTGGCAACCACAGTGAGATCTTAAATCCAGCGATTTTTCTACATGTAAAGCAAACCAAAAGAAATTATTGTTTGAGGGAAGTTTAGGGAGAATATGACCTACATGTATAGCAGATGCAAGTATATCTAAGTGTGAAGGAATGTGTATTTGTTGCCTTGGCTTCAGTTTTCATCCTTAGTGCTTAGAGGTCAACTTTTCTCCTAGTGGAGGTAGAGGCTGGGATTTTGATATACGAGTAAGAACATCTATTCATTTAAATAAAATATGGAATGTTATGCTTCTGGTGCTGATGATTATAGGTAAATGTTCCTTGGGAAATAATATAGTGTTCGTCATTCCCCCCCCCTGAATTTGCATAAAATGTCAGCTGTACTCTGCCATTAGCTGCAGTACTTCAAGAACTAAGGCTTTTGAGGGCTTATTTGATATTGTAATAACCTGGGGCTTGTGTGTATGAATTGTTTGTCTTTTCCTTGATTTTTCCCCTAGTGGATAAATTCCCGCACAATTGTACTTCTGGATAGTGTGGAAAAGCTACATGTGATAGATCGTCAGACACAGGAGGAGCTTGAGACTGTGGAGATTTCTGAGGTCCAGTTAGTTTACAACAGCAGCCACTTCAAATCCCTGGCAACAGGAGGCAACGTCAGCCAAGCACTGGTATAGCCAAATGAGATGTGTGGTTGATACATGTTTCTCTGGTTGTTCTGATAATCTTCCTCTCTGAACTGTGCGTTCAGAAAAATTTCAGCTAAATAATATCTCCAAAATCTGTCAAATAATTGCTTTTGGGATAGAGTAGCTTCTTGCGTTGTCTGTCTGTTATAGCTGCTTGAAATGTCATCAGACGCATAGCATCATATTATCCCTACCAACCAACATCTTCCTTTGGATGTGTTTCCTTGAGATTATAAGGACAACTTGTTCAGACAATGAGTGGCATGCACGTCTACCGCTCACTTATAGAGTCTTCTGGGCAAATTGAGAAAAGCCTTTTATTATAATATTGAATGCACTTAGATTAGCATCTGTGATGGTAAGAGACATGCTGTCTGTTCGACTTTAGGAACTCTGTCTAAATCTTATGACCTCCATGTGACAGGCTATAACATTTGAAAGTCATTGGGCATGTGGATTGCCTCTCACTATATCTGTTGTCACAGTCTGATGGAGAATCACTGTGTTAGCACCAGCTATCAGGGATATGTGGAACTAGCATGGAAAACACTCTGTTTAAATTGGGCTATCCACAAGATAAATGGTTATTAAATGTTACAGCAGCCATGTGAAGCCAGCTTTTTCTGTGGTATTGCACATAGCAACTGGAAGATTTTAATTGGGCTTGATAACTATAAAATTGACAGGAACAGTTGATAATACTGCAGGTTATGGTGATGTGTCCCAGCTAAAATTTGTGGTGTGCAAAATGAACAGCAGGGGCATTCAAGGTGATATTGTATTTTTCTGAAGCTTATAGACAGATAAATTGGCTACTAATAGATGGTATTATGACAGGGCATATAGAAAGTTCATCTTCTTCTTAACATTTATGAACTCTTTAACCCTTTTCAAAATACTTTAAAGCAATTATGTATCTCAGAAAGGGAGGCAAAACTGTGTAGTTATTACTTTGAGCAGTTACTTTGCCAGACTTTTAAATTTAGTTTATGGCAGTAGGTGTAAACTGAATCTGGTAATATTGCCTGAGTGTTACAGAAACTGATGAAATCTCTTGCCCCTTCAAGTGACATAATCTTCTGGTATCTTAAACTACTTGTTCTTTTCATATTTGATAAACGGGAAAAGATCTAGTTTATATTTTGTACTGTGAACAATAAGACAGAAACATATCCAGTTTGTTCTATAAGTGAATACTTTTTGAACCCCATTACTCTCCTGTGCCTGTTAAACCAGGCCAACGTTTTCTAGTGTGAATGAATCCCCTGCTGAGAGGGGAGAGAAAGAGAAACTGCTGAATATTTGGATTTGTCTGGCTTCATTGCCCAGTATTTCTTATACATGTTTTTCTTACTAATTGGAAACACTAATGTTCTGTTATTCTAAGTAAAAATACTTATTTTTGGTAGGCATTGGTGGGGGAGAAGGCTTGCTATCAGTCCATCAGCAACTGTGGCGGTCAGATCTTTTACTTAGGTACAAAGGTAAGTTAAACTGGTCTGTCTTTCTCTTATCACTGATGTTATTGTTAGTTGTCTCATTAAATGTTAATCTGCTCCTTGACTGATTTTTTCCCGTTTGACAACACCAAAAAAAAAAAAAATCTTGTCACTGTTGTCTCTTCATCCCTGTATGCTGCTTTCTCCTATCTTCTTGGGTAGTCTGGTCTTCTGTAGCACTCTGGTGCCTGATTTGCAGAAGACTGCCTTCAGAGAGGGTCACCAGTGTGGAGGGAAGCTGCTTTCAGCCTCAAATGATGCTCACAATGGATACAACACTATAGGGATGGGATGCCCTCTCTGGCAGTCACACCCTCAATTGCCCTTAGTTATCATAAGAAAGACAGCTGCACTCCAACTGTTTGGAGTTATTGGCTGTGTACAAATCATTTTGTCCCTTTCTGTCCAGTGATGAGGCCACTCATCCTTGTGAGCATCATTCATAGGTGAGCATCATTCATAAGCCAAGAGAATCTGCCAAGGTGTTGTCTTTACCTGCCATATGGATGGTGATCAGCTAGATGTTGTATTTGATGCATCTCTAACAAGACAGCAGGCTAGATGCAGTGCTGCCGTGTTTGTTTATGCAGTAAATGATGGTTGACAACATAGCCCTGTGTCCAGACTTTGCCTTTCTGCCTAAAATGGCTCATTCTTTCATCTAAACTAGGATCTCCTCTGTGAAAGCTGAGAGAGATCAGTACTCCTTTGATCTACAGAAGGCAGCATTTTTCTCTCTGGACAGAGCTGCTTCCTTTAGGAAAGAAAGTGATCTGCTCCTATGCTACTTGGGCCCAAGTAAAGGGCAAAGAGTGTCTTCCTAACAATTCAGCTACTGGTTGTAGGTACCATCAAATTCTGTTGTGAACTGTTCACAAACTCATTTCTGGGGCACTCAAAGCTCATTCCACAAGTAGTGTTCCTGCACCTTCAGCAGAGTAGCCACTTGTGTCCAGCTCTCCACCTTTGTGAGGCACTATGCCCTTGATGGTGAACCAAGAGCAGACCCATCCTTCAGAAGGTAGTGCTAAATGCTCTTTTCCTAGATGCACCTGTCCTGCCTCCAGGTCAGTTTGCCAGTCTGCAGTCAGTGTGACATACAGACACTACAAAAGTAAAAACTGGTTACTTAGCAGCAGATGTTGTTCTTTGAATTAACATAAGTGCATTTACATGTCCATTCCAGCATACCTGCAAAAGGGTTACAGTTATTAGGGTTAGGGCTATGAGGGTTAGGGTTAGGTTTATTAGGGTTAGGGTTCTTAGGGTTAAGTTTGGGTTATGGTCATGGTTAGGGTTAGGTTTAGTGCATTTAACTTGCTGCAGCATACATTACATT
Organism: Lepidodactylus listeri; assembly: GCA_029233225.1. Classification (NCBI taxonomy): domain Eukaryota; kingdom Metazoa; phylum Chordata; class Lepidosauria; order Squamata; family Gekkonidae; genus Lepidodactylus; species Lepidodactylus listeri. The sequence continues at coordinate 57,080,605 of JARCFY010000005.1, read as the reverse complement.
TGGAACAAATTGAGTGAGAAGGCATAACTCTTCCCCTTTGAGCATGTAGAGTTGTCGCTGCATCTCTGAGGGTAGAGGAGAACTTTCTTGCTTAAATGCTAGCACAAGTGCAAAGCCCATCAATGTAAATCTACAAATGACCACTCAAAGAATAGCAGCTACCAGAAAACAATATGTTTTCTCTTATGATATCCTACCAAGTAGATAGATCAAGATGGGTAGCCATGTTAGGCTATCTGTAGCTGTAGAAAAGAACAAGGGTCCAGTAGCACCTTAAAGACTAACAAAATACGTAGCAGGGTATGAACATTTGTGAGTCACTGCTCACTTCTTCTTCAGCTGTATCTGAAGAAGTGAGCAGTAACTCATGGAAGCTCATACCCCGCCACATATTTTGTTAGTCTTTAAGGTGCAACTGGACCCTTGTTCTTTAATCATCCTACTAATTATCACTCTGGCCTCCTGCCTGTTCATAAGAACCAGCCAGCAGTGATTTAAATAATTGCCTATGGGAGGTTTTCTTGTTCTCTGGAGAAATTCCTCAGCCCTAGTGGGATTCCCTGTTTCTGCCTTTCTGTTACTTATATGTCGGAGTAACAGACTTATTGCCTCTCTAGAGCCCAGGAATGCCAAGTTAGCACCAGATTTCTTCTTTAGGGAAGAACAAATATGCAGACAGG